>OX381721.1:24079426-25549426 GCA_947462335.1 Harmothoe impar
CTTTGCTAAATAAGTAGACCCTGATTTGAGGGCAAATCGATTTTTCCAAATGTTTCGGCTGAGCCATCTATCATTATTTTTAATAGAACAAAACACGAAGGTGTTATTGACGAAACTGGATATTGCTAAGCAATGGAGGGCGGGGGGGTCTCTTAATGGGAAGCCATTGCCAACCTCATTTTTGTTGGCATACACAATAAGGCAGATAAATCAATATCCATTAGGATTTCATATAATAATATAATATACAGGTTATAATGCAAAACGTTCAGCCGCAAGCCAGTGTAAGATTGACATCAAGGAATGTACTACATTGTAGCTAAGATGCATTAGGTCCAAATGTGAAAACGCCCACGCAGTACCCATCAAAAGGCATTTAAGAGATACCATGCTCTCCCAGACATCATTCTCCGTCCTGATGTTATATGTCTGAGGCATCTAAGGGAGCAGTGTGTAGCTTAAGTACGATAGCTCATGGTTATAAGCAGGGTACTGGAGGCGGTGGGTGATGTATGGGCAGGAGACGGTCCTGCTGACACGACGACAACGCCGCACCGTGCCCTGTGACACCCACCTGATGACGAGCTGGGGGGGGGGGTGATAGCTTGGTAGCTTGCACCTACCTACCCATCAGGAGGCTCCCTCATCCAGGTGGTCTTCTCTCTCTGATATAAGGAGACCTTGCTTATAAGGAGCAGATTTGTGTGGTCCCGATTTTCCCGTATACATTTATATAGTAAGAAAACTCTCTTAGAAGGAGGTGTTTTTACCTTAACCTCTGATATAAGGAGGTAATTTTGGCTCATTTCCTTATTTCGTACATGCAAACCTTACCCACTGCCAGGGAAGTTATTTTTCAGGATTACAGTCATATACTGCTTAAAATTGCCCACTGCCCCATCCCATAGAGGTAGGGAGAATACATTTGTAGAGGAAGGGATATCAAAAGCTCCATGAAGGGGATCTAGAAGGGGTTTTGACTTGAAATAATACACACACCCATCTGAATTATATTCAAATCAAATCTATAAGGGTATAAGAGACGCATGTAGGGAGTGTTTTGTTGCTGGACCTTTATAAGGCTGACCTTGCTTATAAGGAGACCTTGCTTATAAGGAGCAAATTGCACTGGTCCCAAGGTCCTCGTATAACGAAGTTTTACTGTACTTCCATTTCACCTGATCTTTCACAGTGCTCAACTGTTCTTCTGTGAAAACCCACCATATGTTAAATCATATGTTAAGTACATTGAAGTAATATAGGGATTATGGAACCCCCTCACCTCTGGGATTAGTGTGGACATGCACTATAAGCCACACCTGGGGTATGTGAAGGGTAGGCCACCGCTGATACCCCCATTTACTATAGGGGTAGCAAAGGCTTGAATCTCAGGGTGATCCCTTTCAGCTGTTACAGTGAATAGCAACTGAATGACCCAGTGTACACCTTGTAGTACTTGGTCAATAGGTAAATCCGCCTCAGGGTACAGGGAGTGTTCAGTGGGGCCTCGTGAGTGCCATAGAAGTACCATGACGTACAGCCTCCAGTGCAGCATGGCTATCATGCACGGTGAACCATGGCGCCATGTGGGCTTCACGCCTGGAGGATGTGCCCATAAAGGCTGCCCATGCACGACAGGGAGAGTGGGTCAGTGCTGGACGCTGCAGCATACATACAGTATGTGGGGGTTAAAACTGTTACCCTGGTCATTGGTATGCTCTAGTCTAAAGCTCTCAATATTAGTGGGCATTCATAACTCGACTGCATTTAGTTCGAGTATTGCATATGTATCAGAGTAATAAATAGCACTGGGAATATTGAATACGCAGTTCTGCACTAAGAAATTTTCTAGCGATTCATATTGACCCTTTTAAGTTCATAGGTTAGAGGGCAGCCCAATGGAAGGACTCCTATATATGCGCCATGAGAGTATATCATGAATGCCATACTGTGAATCTCGAATGCTAATCTAAATCTGGGGGGGGGGGGGGGGGGTGGGGGGCCAGGTTTACTCGTACCGCCAGACATTGACCTGTATAGAATTAGATATGCACCTAATTTAAGCACGAACCACAGCAAGCTAAATAACACCTTTGTCAGCAATATGCAGTACGTTTTAACTGAAAACGCCAACAACAGGACTAAAGGTTTTAACGCTATAAATCTATTGTGTATGGAAAGCACAGTAACATATCCCATTTAGGTTTACTTGATACAACAATATAACTATGCTCATGGGAACTAATCTTAATAACAGATTTTATAAATTAAAGTAAACAAATATTAAAGAATGACCAGCTTCCAGGGGGAGAGAAAAGGCATGACTGCAGGGCAAATATGACGGGCATTACTCTACCTGGAAAGGTTAAGGCAAAGTCATAGAATCATAGTAACCTAGTAGCCCCAAATAACCGTATCACATGAAACAATAAGTTTTCATGGGAAATGCTATTTTGTTTTTGACTGCAGGTAGAGTAGATCGTAGAATAATAGGCAGAGAGTAGCTTTAAGTATGCTGCTGCGTGTAGGGCGGGAATAACTTGTAGGAGGAACCTTGTCCAAAGTGGGGGGAGGGAGTGGGTCTGGTGGAATGTGGTCAACACGACCAATATCATCATGAACATGACCTTTGTGTGCCTCCTCCACCTGCCGGTAGGGGGCAGCATGAGCACCCCCCCCCCCCCCCACACACACACACACCAACAGGTCAGTGGTGGTGAGTCAGCTGCCCCATGACTCAGCACTTTTTGTACATTATAGGATCCTCTGTTGAAGCCCGCCGCTCAACAGGTCTGCTGCAATTGCCTCAACCCACCCCCCCCCCCCGCCCGCACCTCCACCTCATCAGTCCGACCCCCCCCCCCCCCCGGTCTCGTCTCGTCCTCCCTCCTCATCCCTTCCCTCTACATTCCTCTCTCCGTGTGTCCAACCCCAGCAACCTCCGATGTTTTGCTGCCTCCGTTGAGCCCTGCTGGTACCAATCCTTCTCTATGCTGAAGCACCTACAATGTGTAATTCTGTCAACTCCACCCATCCTACCGTTTCTAGTCAATATGCAGCTGTATGTACAGATATATCTTCGCCCATTTGTTCTCATGGCCTCGCCTGTCGCTTTCTTAACGTCCCGATTAGATCTATAACCACCCAATGCCTCTTCACTCCCCTATTGCTGGGTTATACTACCTCAACTGTCAACCCCTAGTTTGACTTTCAATGTGTACACCTGTGAGTTCAACTGCTTTACAAAACCTGCAACCTCACCAAAATGCCCGTGAATCGGTGTCAATATGAATTCTATTCCCCATTAGCGAGATACAGTAGCTCCACCTTATGGACCACTGGTACCAATCATAACCCTTTGCTCTGCAAAGACCAGCTCAGCCAAATCTCGTGTCCGAGATTGTAGTGTACTGGGAATGGGTTGTAGGTATACCTTTCATATATATATATCATCTGTCCAGGATAGGCTAGTGGCTAGCACTGTGGACTCATGATGCAGAGTAGCTGAGTTCAATTCTCGTCCATTCAATGCATGGTAATCAAATTCATAAGTAAAGCAATTTTGGAAACAGAATACATTATTCACAATACTAATGAAAATTTAGAAATATATATCTAAAGTACATACACTTATTTGGCCTGGTAGGGATTTGAACTTGGGCTCCCAGCATTATGAGTCCAACATGCTAACCACTACCCTATCCTGGACAGATGATATATGAAAGGTCTACCTGCAACCCATTCCCAGTACACTCAATCTGTTTGCACCCTATTCTTGAACACGGGATTTGCCTGAGCTGGTTGTTGGAGAGCAGTGGGAATACAGAGGGGTACCATTGCAAATGGCGCTGTACACTGGTCATCATGCTAAGGCGGAATAGGAGTAGCTTCAATAGCCAATTAAATCGACTAACTGCCAGCAAAATCCACCCTACTCAACCCCGGTACTCAACTTACAGCCGCAGTGCAGCCTCCCATTTCAAAATCCTAAAGAAGCCATTTTCCTCGCCTATTCAGACTTCACAACTTGTGTAGGCGTTGTACTTTTCTTACACCCCCCACACCCATGTATTTATCCTCCAGAGTCTTGACACCCACACAGTACTGCACTCTACACTGTACAGGCGGAGGTCTAGCCGTGTAAGTAGTATATGGCGTGGGGGTTAGGGCCGGGTCCCAGCCCTGCGTGCCACTCTGCTACTAACTAAGTATACGGTCTGCAGGCCAGTGCTGCCCTGGTGGCCACATACATGGCAGGCTCTCTGCTTAATGGACAACTATAGCAGTTAGAAAGAAAGGAAAGGTAGAAATATGTGCTTTCCTCGTGTGTGAGAATGGACCAAAAGTGAGAATCATGTTGTTCCAATTTTAATGGACTTTTCAGCCCAAATCGTGTCATGGTAATACCTTCACACATAACAGATGAAGCTGCATTTCACCATATTCAAACTAATATCTGGTCTGAATAATATAACCATTATGGTCCTCGTTATAAAACATGGCAGGCATTGGCGCGGGGCATTCATGGGTTAATGGCGTTAACATTCCGCATGTCGGCAGCGGGTTAATGTAATGAGGCTGAATTTACTTGTTTTCCCTAAGCCGTGTGTAATAAATGCACCCCCTGCATTCCCCGTACCGTGTCTCTGTGCTGACTCGGTAACCATGGTGATCCGAGATCTGCAGGGACGAGCAGCTCAAGTCACGTGGCACGAGTAGCTCAATTCATCTGCGTTCCAGTGACCTAGATGGTGACCCAGATAGGAAGCACCTCCTCCCCCTCTTCCCCATATTTTGTCCTTTCTCATATTGCTCCTGCCCCCCCTCCCTCCCTCCCACTACCCCTTTACCGATACCACACATGCGCTCTACCCACTATAGTAGGTTATAGAGAAGAATGTCTCCTGGGCGATAAAAGGTAACATGTGGCTACATTAAGTGCAGGATCACATTATGGCGGGTGCACTTTACAGCCTTAATTAGGGTTGGATTACTGAGACTGAAAGACACTGCCATCATTGATTAGCATGGCCTAGTAAACATGGAACTGTCTTATAGGCCTGCCTGTTGCCCATCCCCCACCGCCCATTCCATGCCTACTCGATGGAAAAGTAATCTGAATATTTGTTATTATGTTTAACGCTATAAGAGATACATGGTGCTTTAATGCATTATGTCCTTTATCGTCATGATGCATGAATGCAGGGCTGGCGAGTAGACTCACCAGCATTTCATTCATGCATCATAACAAAGGGCATAGCAGTATGCAGCCCTTAAATGGTTAACTTCAAAGAGAGGGTCTGCTGCCTGTAGCCTGCTAACAGGTGACTATGTTTCCTTGCAGGGCATCTTGGGGTCCATCAACAGTGGCAAGTCGGCCCTGGTCCACCGGTACCTCACCGGCTCTTATATGCAGGAGGAGTCCCCGGAAGGTAAGTACATGTACCCTATATACATGTTATATAAATGTAACGGACTTGTGGCAATGCTGTCCATCTTCACCCAATATCGCATGTTAGATCATTATATGTTAAAGTTTAGTGTTAAGTGAAGTCTGTGCTACCCCTGAAAAAAATGAATAAAATGGTCTGATCAGTGATAAAAATGTAGTGAGAGCCTAGGGGCTAGGATAGCATTTATAATATCCCATTTTTAGCCAGGATAATAGGATACACATATTCAGATTTCTATGTGATTTGTTGCCCATGTGTCTCACTGCTGAAGGTATACTCGTGTTTCCCTCTGCTGTACAGGTGGACGCTTTAAGAAGGAGGTGGTTATAGACGGACAGAGTTATCTCCTACTCATACGAGACGAGGGGGGACCACCCGAGATGCAGGTAAGCTCCTTTGTAACTTGGCTGTTACAGCAGTCTATATGTTAAACCTATGGGAACTACAGATGCCTTGCCTCATAGGCATGCCTAGCATTATATAGCTGAAATGGGGTGTTTCATGAGACAAAAGAACACCATTTGCCAAGTTTCTTCATAGTCCATCAGTAATAAGTTGAGGCGCCACAATTAATATATCTGAAATATCGCTTAGCGGCTTCTACCGAGAGTCGGGGGGGGGGGCGTCTTATATGAGGGTTTTTGTTAGTATAGTACAGTACTAAAGTAGCCATAATCAAACCCCAGATGCGGCTTAGGGTAGGTTCACCCTGAGTCAAACTCATACCTTGAGTCAACCACTTTTGACATGAAATTACAAGTCCAATATGCATCTGGTGACAATAAACTCCCACTGATTTAAAAATTGAAGTGTTTTCCAAATATATACTGCACATTGCATCCGCATCTTCCCTCTTTTTCATACTGTAAAATCAGTCAGAAGTACCCCTGTTTGACCTGTTTTGGCAAACAGGGAATGAAAATCTCCCCACTGTTCATACTCTTTGGTAGTTGATTTGAAGTGTTTGTCCCTTTCATATGCAGTGTCAATCAGTTTTGTCAGTTGGATATGTATCTAAATCACACAAATCATGTCTTTATTGAGCAAAATTAATTTCCTAAATTATATTTAGGACTGATTTCGTAAGGTATACCCATTTCACCTTCAGTCAGCCATGAATTCACCCTAAGTCAGCCACCTGATACCCTAAGTCAACCATGGGGTTTTCTTCTTGGGAATCTCCCCTGGAATTCTCTCACCCGGAATTTCTGTCTAAGAACATTCCCCCTACCCTTGTGAATACCTCCTCCTGCCAGAATACCCTCTTCTACTACAGGGTTAAGGATAGCAGGCCTACTTGTGTATTGTATAGAGGGCAATGGTGAAACCCAAAAAGAGGGGGGAAAAGGGGGTGAGGGGGCAGAGCCCCCGATATATTCAATAGAACTCCATACTGCATGTCTATAATGTTATATTTAGTCCTCATTGCTCATACAAGTAATATTTACTTTTATTTTTTATGGAATACAGCAGTGCCATTGACTTAACCAAGGAAGGCCGTATTACACACCCCCTGTTAAATAACCCATGGCCGTATTACACAACCCTATGACGTCATCAACATGGCAGTTTGTTTACATTTTGAACGATGTAGAAAATTGTCATTTCAGCCCCCCACCCCCCTGTAGGCCCTAATACTTTAATTTGAATCGAAAAAGGTAAAAAATAAACACAAAGGCACACTCGTTTCTGGTCTTTTGAAGGGTTATTTCACTTGTTGACCCTCGGGCCGCATTTCACTCGGCCTGCGGCCTTGTGAAATACGGCCCGAGGGTCAACTCGTGAAATAACCCTCCAAAAGACCAGAAACTCGTGCACCTTTGTCTATGTATTTATAGCTCATAATGCAATTGTATTCACCTGAGGCACAGTACTGACTGTGTCTTGATTATTCCATATTCATAAAATCGTTTTCTTCTCTATTGTTATTTGTAACATATTGATATATGATGCATGCATTCATCCATTTATGAAAACCAGAAAATTACTGGTTTATTCCACATTTTTCTGGTGGTTGAAATATGGCTGACTCAAGGTGCATTTTGGCTGACTTAGGGTGAAAAGGGGCAATTCTGAATACTCTAATAAATCATGGAATTAAATACTGTAAACTGATATATGGCATTGTACGACATCATGAAAGTTACTCTCCAGAGCAATACCTAAAGTTTGGTTCAATTCTGAAGGATATGCACAAAGAACTCTAGGAGCAATTAGACCTAAAAGGTAGCTCATGAAAAAACATGAATCAGACCGGTTGAAAGTGGTGAACCTACCCTATAGATTTTGTCAAAATTGGGGAGTGCGGCGGCGGCGTGTCCAAGGGTTAAGCTTATAGACGAGAATCTAAGATATATCAATATACTTTAAAACATACTTGTCCCTTTGCAGTTCACACACTGGGTAGATGCAGTCATCTTCGTGTTCAGCTTGGAGAATGAGATGAGCTTTAATGCCATCTACTCCTACTATGCCAAGATGGCACACTACCGGAACACGACGGAGGTACCCCTTATACTGGTCGGTACGCAAGGTAAGGCCACAATGATAAATAATCAATATTTTGAATTTCTATTATATTACCAAACTATCAAATCCTATGATATGAACCGTGAAAAATGTATATGAAGTAAAATATTTTGTTCAGTTAAAATTAAGTTCTGTCTAAAAGATAAATATGCTGATTAGGTAAAGCAGTGCTTATTAGATTTAGGAAGAAGAGATAAGTGCATTAGTACTCAGTTGGGTCTATTGTACAATACAATGCCATGATACAATATAATATTGTATATTACAACCTATGAGAGGTGTTATACTTACTCGAATATAGTACTTGTAATAACAACATTCTTTACTTTCCTTCAGATGCCATCAGCGAGAGTAACCCCCGTGTTATAGACGACACGAGAGCCCGCAAGTTGGCCAACGACCTGAAGCGGTGCTCATACTACGAGACATGTGCCACATATGGGCTAAACGTAGAGCGAGTCTTCCAGGACGGTATGTGCCACTACCAACATCATCCCCTCCTCCCCGGTTTGGGTCACCACCACTAACTTCCCTCAAGTTCCTACTAAGGCCAAGAAAAAAATTGTTTTGTGTTTGCGGTCTTTTTTTTAAACTCAGTTTAAAATATGGGATTTTTAAACTTTCATTTGTGGTGGCCCATGATTATGCCACAGACAATGAAACAATTGTGGTGCGTATGAAGTATTGACATAGATATATGAGGGATCTTCAAGTAAGTTTGTGGTATCTGTTACCACAAGCACAGAAAGTTTTGTCTTGGCCTCCCTAGATCTCCTACCCACAAGTTCCGCCGTTCTGTCCACCATCACTAGAGGGACTTGTTAAACTCCAAACCAGGCATTAGTATCACTATTAACCAGCTTCTAGTTTATCACATCCCTTAATCAATATTTTGACATAACATTCATCAAGATTTGTGTTTCTGTTCATTCTGTAATAATATATAAAGTTAAATATATATGTTTATATGAAGTACTTATGTATTGATAGAGCATCATGCCTGCAAGTCCCTTCATGCGGTGGACGGTAGGCAAGGGCTTGTGGCAGAGTCTTATTTATAGCGTATAGAAGTCTAACGTTTATGTAGAGCAGTTTAACAGCTAAAAAAAACCTTGGCTTCTTTTAGCTTTCCAGCGGATCATTCATGACCTCACGCAGTCGCCCACCAGTGAGTTTAAATGTTAACCATCAATTTCTACCACCCCTGCTGGTCCAAAATGATTTCTTTCTTCTAAAAGTGGTTTTGTGAAGGAAAGATACCATTATTGGTTAATTTATGCATTTTAAGCATTGATAACTTTCTGTATTTTCTAACAGCAGTTTTTGGATTGTGAACAAAGAATTTTCTGCTGTGTTGTTTCTATTTTTCGGTTTATTTTTTACACCTCTTACGTTTTTGAAATAATCAAAAAAGTAAAGGGATATTCCATTTGTGAAATTAACATTTTTGGACTAGCACGGATGAATTGTGCTTTTTTTCATCTTATTGATAATTATCTTAATTTGGTTCGTTAGACAATTGTATCAAATACTCAGTTGATAAAGATTAGTTATTTTGCACTTGCTTTGATTGTACAAACAAAGATTTTATTTACCTGTAGTAGTTAGACATTATGAAACATTGAGAAAGTGAAGCAGCATGAGAAACCATGGCAATAATGCTGCAACATGGTCTATCTTCTTTTAATTAAAGTAGGAATGAAATCAATGGTGAAGACCGAGTTGCCGGTCGACTCACTTCTAGATCATATGTAGTTAGTTACCTGTCTGATGAAATGTGATAGGAATGCTTGAACTGAACATGTAAGTGCACGCCAAAGACAGACAATGCCTTACTATTGAAGGGTGTAGAGATGACTATCACAGGCAGTTTGTCCCATTGATGCCTACAGCTAGTTGCATACAACCACCAATTGTAGAGGATTTATCTTTGTATTGTTATATCATTACAATATCATGATCTCTTAAGCCAGAATCGAGGTGTGAGAGAAAATAGTTGAAAATATGGCATAATGAACTGTCTGCTTTTGAAAATTAGTTATATTGTAATTAGTAAAAGTAGTTTTTTCGAGGCACCTGTGTGGTTGATCATAGGTATAACTGCTGTGCAGAAGACTGTGCTCATCATTGGGACAATGCCTTTTATTCACAGGTTTTAAGGGTAGTGTGTGTGTGAGTGAAGTATGTGTGTCTCAGGTAAGAAATGCCTCTACATAACTCAGGTGTGCAATATTCACATGTAAGTACTATCACTAAAATAAGTATATGTATGACCTTGTCAAGACTTTAAATGAGTGGCTTAGCTTTTCATATAATTCCTTACCACTTGAATTATGAGGTAGAGGGGTAATGTCCTTTTCCCTTAAAAAAAGAAAGAAAGAAGACTGTTAGTGTAATTATTGGTCAAGTTATTGATGCAGCCCCTTTTCCCAACTCAGTGATAGATAATGCATATCTTGCAGAGTTGTTGATTCAGACTCTCTTCCAAAGCAGATAGAAGTTAACATATTTGGCCAAGGAAAGGGAAAACGTGTGCCAATAAAATCTGGTGATGTGTCATCAGAAAAGAAAAAAGTTACTGATTCAGGCCCTTTTCCCGACCAAGTGACAAATAAAGCATTTAGCCAAATTACTGTGACAGGCCCTTTTCACTACCAACTAGCTGATGAATGATGTATCTGGCCATGTTCCTAGGCCTACTTACTGGTTCAGGCCCTTTTCCCCACCAAGTGACAGATAATGCATTTTATCAAGTCACTGATTCAGGCCAGTTTCCATACCAAGTGACATATAATTCAATAGGCCAAGTTACTGATTCAGGCCCTTTTCCCTACCAAATAACATATACTAAATTAAGTCCAGCATACTTTTCCTCATCTGAGTGACCAGAAGAAAAAAAAGATAGAATTATCTTTGATTAAATCACTGACAACCAATTAGTGGAGTGGCCTATATCTGAGAGACTTGACTGAGTTTGACTGAGATCATCACAGGGTAAGGGCACAAAGCCACTCCTGCATTCTCTTCATCTGTTGGGGGTAAGTAAGAGTTAGCAAAGAGGCATGTCTTTTAGTGCTGCTGTGTTGTGTTAGTTGATAAAAGATAAGCCACTTTATCAACATCAACCATATCTATTTGTGCCTCATCCCATCTCCAGCCTGTCAGAAAGTGGTCCAAGCACGAATGCAGACTCTGACACCAAACAACTCTCGGCCGAGCACGCCGAACCACTCGACCATGCGCGGGTACTATGGGCAAACTGGGTCCGGTGGCAGCGGTGGTACAGGCACGATGGGCAAGCCCTACGACACGCACAGTACCAGTTCACAGTCCACCTCAGGTTCAGGGAACCTGCCCACTGCCACACCCAGCAACAGTAGTCATAATATACAGGTAGGCCTCACCTGGAAAAAGACCAGGTTCGGTCCGTATGGGCCCAGTGGACCTGCTGACCAGCCTTCGGCTGTGTTGGTTATCATTATCATGGAAAAAGATCTTTGTAAATGTATATGTTCTTTTTAACTTTATTTCCCTAGAAACTTTGTATACACTATTAACTTGAATTTATCTCATTTATGCTCAATGTTTTTTATACAGAAATGTAGTTAAATGGCTTGTATGTATACACTTAAATCTTTGTTTCGTGGCACTGATTTGTTATATCCTTGACTCCTCTACTACAGGAACACTCTCCACCATTTAAGGAGATCTCCTCGAAGGATGAAAAGGAGAAAAAGAAGCATGACAAGAAGGAAAAGTCAAGGGATAAGCGCACAGAGGACGGTGGCCACATGCGTTTCCCAGGCCATGCGCAGGACCGACATGGGCCCTCCTTCCCCATCCCTGTTCCCCCACCGACAGCTCCAGATATGACCTTCACCGACTCCATACTTGCCTCATCGGCACCAAATCAACCTCAGGTAGGTTTCCTGTGTTTCTTCTCTATCCCACCAAGAAGTAACCCTTTCAGATCTCCCAGCACCCATCAGGGGCCAGCATGTGGGCACCCAGTGGGGCCCTACCAGGCTTGTTGACTCAGGGTATTAACCCTGAGTAATATACACCTACTAATTTTGCGTTTTAAGACAATTTTGTGACATAGGAGAATCTTTATATTTTGGTTATCGTCCGACATAGACAAAAGTCGACAAAAACATGAGACAGGCAAGGTCGGGGGACAGGATCTAGCGCAAAATTTTTTCTAAAAATCTAAATTTTTCTTGACTAAATTGAACTGCGATCTTTACGAATTTATTTCTCTCTTTCGCTATTATGTAAATGTATGAAAACAAAGCTACCGCCGCCATGGGCCTCCATAGGCTGCAAGGCATTAAGTTTTTGGGTGCAAGATAGAAATGACATTTTGAGCGAATTTGCCCGTATTTCTCTCTTTCTACCCCCAAAGCGGGCAAAATCTGGGCACATTCTACCGCCAGGACCTATGCAACAAGTCACATCCACTCTATATCTATGTGTTAAGACAGGGGATGCACGGCAAAGGCATGGACGCGTAACACACGCCGCCCTGTAGCCGACCGACACAGCGAAACGGAAACGGCGATGGTGTCGCTGCTGATGCTCCGATCGACTCGCTTTACGGCCGAGATGTAAAACAGCGGTTACGCGCTGCTGGGCGCTGACGCCGACAGCCACCTGCTCGCCCCCAGCCACCTGCTTTCCCACAGCCACCTGCTCACCTACAGCCACCACCTGGAATTTGATTATATATGACTTCCAATATATGAAATTAGGGTAGCTTTTTCTGGCGATTACGATTCTGCCGTCAGAAATGAGAAATAATGTATTGTGCTCAAATTAGATCACTCATTCGAATTCATTTCTGATGCCAGAATTGACAGATTACCCTGAGTCATCTGTGAGGACACTCACACACTCCATTTTTAGTTCCTTAGATGGCCTGTAGGTGTCTCCAACAACCTCCAGTGTCAAATGAAGTAACCGACATCAAGGGTGTGTGACAGTTCTGTATTTCTGAAATATTTCTTTGTTCGGTAAATGATAATGCATAGTGGAGCACTACTTGATTCAAATTGAGCACCTAGTAATTTTTTAATATTTTAAAGAATGAAGCACACTGTGCATTTGAGGGCTTTGCTCCAATCTTATGTAACAGCACTTGAATCAACACTTATTGTGAGATATGAAGAATTATGAATACAAGTATCTAAACTTCAATGCAGCATTTAAGAACTTGAATTGAATTCAAAGTTCACTTGATTTAATATTTTTCACATTTATTTGTTTCGTGTTTTGTCCATTGTTTGGCACTTTTTAAGGAACTCTCCTGTTCTTTGTTTGTCAGCACTTCTGCGATCTCCAACTTTAGATTATTTCACAATTCTGCATAAAATTATTGATGTATTTCATACCTTTCAATGTCGCATGAATGCTCATCATTAGAGTTTCTCAATAAAAAAGACTATCTAAGCTTGATAGTGATACTTTATCAAGACATTAGGCGCGATGACAATTGCTGAGAGAATTTTTGAAAGAACCTTGTAAAATTAAAATGTATTCAGCATAATATTTGGTAAACTATTAAATAGTATATCGACAAATCATTCGGTCCACGAGTGGCCTCAAGTTGAATGGGTTTGTTTCTTTGAGATACATGCAGATTACAAGCCGAGTGGAAACTGTCTCACACCCTATTTGGTGTACTATCATTGGGCAACCAGGGACTTCCTACCCTGAGTCAGTGTGCCAGCTGTAGTTTCCCTCATTTACATGTATTTTACTTCCAGAGTTTCTGTTATGTGTCAAGTTGACCTTATTCTAATGTTCAGAAGTGTTAGACCTAGCTATTTCATGTTCAGAATTATAGCTTTTTAAGGTAGAACCTACAATTCTGCATGTTACCTTATCTTGCTTGCCTTGTTTATTGTTTAGTTTATGTTTAGATCAGCCTTTTGCCAAATTATTTCAATATTTCATGAAAGTTGCTTTCTGCTGTCTTTCTCTTTAAGTACACTAACAGTGAACCAAAGGCAGGCAGGCAGTCCTTAAATAAAGAAGAGGGAATGTTAGAAGGGTCAACCGAGATAGGCTACTCCACACGCATACATGTACATTCACCACATGAACACCTATCGCGGCAAAGTCTAAACCTGCAACACTCCACAGAGCCAGTACTTTTAGCAGACACATCTTTGAATGGTGAAAGATATCGCAAATATGTGTTTGTGTGATCTCGCTTTGACTTGAAAATTCAGTAAATGCAGTAAGTTAGCCAACAAAAATGATAGCAGACATGGATGCCCTTCTTGGGAGGTAATCTGAGTTTGCTAACATTGCACAAAAATGTATAGTTGCAAAAAGAAAATATTGTATCAAACAAGAAAGGGTTACTACATTGTTTCAATTTTTAGAAGATATTTCTCAAAGGCCATCATTCTGAGACTAAAGATGATACTGAATACATACAGTACCTATCTAAAACACTTGCGATACACCATGCCCTTGAAGATGTCTCTGGTAAAGCACAAATCACCTCGTGTTCTCTCTGTCCAGTGTCCGAGTAACCTCCCATCCCATGTGTGTCAAATGTTTGTCGTCTGTTCGTTGTACTCGTCTCCTCGGTTTGTGTAATGTGCCATTTTCCCTGCAGATGGCATTGGATTTTCGGGAGTTCTCGACACCGTTGTCGACCCCGAACCCGGTCCGCAGGCACAAAAAGAACACGGTTCACAAGTCTAATTCCTTCAGTGTAAGTTGGCCAAGCACACAACAGCAAAAGGGGGCAACACTAGGACTAACCTTCTTGGTCGTACTAACCGATCACTTCCTCTTCTCTTCTGCCTTATAGATTTGGGCAGGCAAGACTAAGAGATTACCACCACTAGTACTACTACCAATACCAACACCAATAAGCACAAAGTTAGCATCTATGGTCACAGGTGGGAGACGAAACCTCAACTGTAATTGTCCACATTTTTGTGTGTTTTGTGTTTGTTCATTGAAAAGATATGAAGGACAAAACAATTAAGAGGGCCAACCCTGTATTAGTGGTGGCCCAGCAATTGTGACAAACAGTTGAGGGAAGCCTAGCCCCCTGCACCCTCCTACTCTCTACACTGCCAGTAGTTTCAAGACCGGTGTTAGCCTATTCTGATTCTTCCTTATTTCTCTTCAAAACAGCCAGACTGACCATTAGTGTGGATTCTGAATAAATTTAAGGACAAAATTTGTGGGGTTTGTTATAGAAACCGTTATATTTGGGTATTTGTGCTTCTCTTGCTGTACAAGATAGGAAACCTTGCAAAAGTACACAAAACATGAAAACAAAATAATCAATGCTTTGATATAGCTTTCTTACTCCTTACATTAACAAATTGGTTATGTTTGATTTTATTCCAACATGAGTAAAAAGTAATTTCTTATTCAATTACTGGTCAGTCCGGCTTGTAAAGTGCAATTATTTGTTCATAGTTTACTTTTAGTTTTCTTTAGGCCTGGTGAAGGGAATTAATTTCTAGATGTGCTCTTAGTGTGTATATTTAATTCCTGTGTACATATAATTTCTGAATATTGGTTTTTACTGTGGTTATTGTACTGCTATAATATATTTACAAACAAATGAAAGCTGCTGTATTTGTAAATTATTTTCAACTTTGATTGCAATTATAGAGTGTGCTTTAGTTGCATTTTATCTCAGTTCTAGTATTATGTAAACTCTCCTTTGTTTATGTTGATTAATTATTGTATTTAGTTATCATATCACCGGTATGATCTCCCCCCTATATCTTCACATGGGCACGCTCGGTCTGCCTTCTCCCTATTGAGCACAGCCATCAAAGCTAGGCAACAAAGTCACCTAACTGTGCTCCTAGAACTGCTTAACTGTGCGACTGGCCCCGATTCTCTTCGGTGCCAGATATTAATTGCCTAACTTGTCTTGCGTTTTCAGGGTGCTGCCATTATTCATCGAAACTCCCAGAATGGGGCGGACCTGCCAACCCCCACCAGTACTCCCATATTGGGGAGGAAAAACAAAAACAAAAACTTTGTAAGTTTTGTTAACTGACTGTGGCATCTAATCATAATTCTCCTCTCTATCTCTCTCTCCATCCCCAACCTAACCCCAGCTCCCCCAGCCTCCTCATTGACCTTGGTTTGACCTTTTAATTTTGATTGTTCTATTGGAAGTCTAGCCTGGGTGTTACTGCGGTGGCGATGTCAAGGAAAAACCCTCAGCCAAGGTCAAGAACGTTCTGACTGGGTATCTAGGACACATATTGACTTGACCTTAGCTGATACTTGATTGTAAACAAAGTATCTGAAATATCAAAACAAGCCCTTTCTTAACCATACAAAATAGAATTGATGATAAGAAAAAAAACATAAGTTTAACTTATCTCTAGTATATATGAGAAAGACTTTCGGCCCATTTTTATGTTACAGAGCATTACTTTGTTTACAGTGTAATAATCATAATGGTTGACTCTAAATACTATTAAGACAAATGATCTAGTGATATGTCAGCACCATTTGAAATCAAGGAGATGCCCAATCCTCCGATATCAAACATTTTAGAAATACTGATTTGATGTTAGTGTTGATATAGATTTGAGTTTTCCATGAAGTGCTTTAGTTGGGTTAGGAGAACTTCATGCTTAAATCAATAAACCTTTACTAGTATGAATAAAATGATTCTAGATGACATGGGTGCACCACCCTCACCTAGTCTAATACTACTCACCTAGGGACCATGGTAGTAACACATATAACACGTATCAAGCCTACAGCCTCTAATAATACAGCTTCATATGGCATTTAGTAAGCATAGCAGGTGAGTTCAACACTTACCCAGTCTACTGCGACTATCAACAGAAATATTTTCTATTAATCACAATGTGCCATAGCTTTCAGAGTGCTTTCACATGGCAACCCTCTGCCGTTATACTAATATGCCAAAAATTCACTTCTTCAGCCACTACTACACATGTAGATGGTAATCTTAATAGAATTACATATAAAATGGTAGAGTGTTACCAAGAAATGGTACAGCTGTAGTTATCTATCATAGATAGTCAATTCATACTAAAAGTAGTATACCTGTAAAGGGGCATCATAAACCCACTTATCAGCAAGCCTTTTATACTGAACTTGTTGCCTTCCAATGATGTAATCTTCTAGACTTATGTAGGAAAAAGTATTATTAATTGGTGTGTTACAAGTTTTGAGCTCATGGATTGTCACTTGCAGCAATGCAGTGTGTAAAAATGTACAATATATTCAGTAACAAGGGTCATCATGTACTATCAGTATGGTGTTAACATGTAAAGGCACTTTTATAACTCCTTTAAATACAAGACAGCTGTCCGTTGCTGGACATGTTGCATTGGGTACATGGGAATAAGGGTTGGTAAATTAAAGCATGATTAGTAATGAGGTGGTATTTTGAATGCATGGATGACACAGAATGGGTTAACAACTGACTGCAGACATCATCTGGCTGATTATATAAGGATAAGAAAACCTTTCTGGATTGCCGCTGAGTGCACACTTTTCGGGTTCTAACTTTCCGCAATGCGCTTATGATAAGTGCTAGTTAAGTGCAGAATATTAGGTAAGATCTAATAACAGTACACTTAAGTTTACAGCTTTGTTATGTTTTCACACATAATGCTAAAATGTGATGGAATGATAGATGATTTACATGGATAAGTATTCATGGAAAAAGCAAAGTCAGCAAAAATAATACCTTGCCAGTTTGGATGCTATCATAGGCGACATGTATATATTTATTTGAGTCTGTGACCCAGGCGGGGGATCTTCTATTGGAAATGTACAGGGTTTGTGTTTTATGTATTTACACGTTTTATAAAATGGTGGCTTTCCCCAACATGCCATGTCCTAATGGTGACCGGTTCCTTTGCAGCTCTTGCAGTGCTCTGTATATGTGTACGCCTGTGATCGCGTTGGCTGCATGCCTCACATCCACGCCCTGTGTGTCGTATATTCTTTTGTGAAAGCAAAAACATAACCACAACAGCTACAACAAAATAAAACTCTTCTCGCCTGCGGCTCATACGCTCTTTTTGTTTCTTTCTTTTATTTTTTTATGTTCTCCAACACAGGAAAACAGCCCCGAAATGCAAGGGCTCACGCCACTGCTGAGCCGTAAGGAGCCCCGCTATCGCTTCAGTCTCATTGTCGTAAGTTCTTGTTACCATGTGACCTCTCAATAGCCAATCAGCTCTCTGCAGTGTTGGTTGACCTTTGATTGACCTTGAGCCTGGTCTTGACCTCATGGATGGCCTTGACCCTGGGTCAGATTGGGGCTGACCCTGTTGTTTCTGTTGCAGGAGACCTGTTACCACTTAGTCTGTATTTTTACTCAGTATTAATACCTACTTGCTGGATTTTTGCCTGATGTCTGCGGCCTTTGTTCTCTTTTGCTACTGTAAAACACCGCTTTTTGCGCGCAGAAATTCGCACTGAATTTACGGTCACCACCGTAAATCTTTTTAGGTTTCTGCACAACATTACCAAGTTTTCTACACACAATTTTCTTCATCCATAGATTATCACCGCCCATTTAGCAGATGTATCGATCTAATCTGTATCTTTTGAAAACAAATCCAATTGAAGGTTTCAACGAAAGAATTCAAAGAAGAAAAATGGTTAGATTCATAATGCGAAACAAACTAGAATGGTATGGGTGGAATCAAATGGAAATATTCGGTTACAAAACTTTCAGCAACGCGGTTGAAGTGTGCCTTACTTGCATCCCAGATGAATCAGATGGAGATGGAAAAGTGAGGAAGAAGCAGTTCTGCTGCAGAAATTCTGTGTTTTACTGTATGCAGCAGTGTGGGTGGTACTCTCTAGCCCTGCCTTGTGCTGGCCACCTACACTGCATCTCATCACACATGTACAAAGTCTTCAGAACTAACCAGACCACTACCATGGGGGCAGATAACCAAGCTGCCATGGTAACTGGTCAAAATGACCCTGATTGCTGCATTTTGATTGGACTGAGAAGTGTTTGGGCGGTTACTGATTGGTTGGTTACATCCCACATGGTCACTGCTGGCTGACTTGTCATTTTGTTGTTATCCCTAGTGATTGTGAATATAAGATGTGACCTTGTCAACTTATGTAGTGACCCCCAGTTGTAGGTGTACAGACTCCACTTACTACTACAGCTCTCCTGTTTGTCATAGTTGTTCATCCTTAGCCTAATGTTTAATCAGACTTGGCCATAATACTTTTCTCATCCCCTCCCTAAAGCATCCATGTGTATATATTGCAGTCTACAAAACACTAAGCAAAACAAGAACATGCTTAATCAAAACCACGAACTAAAACTAATTCACACCTAGATTTATGTCAATTCAGCCTGATGATACTAGGTGTATTAAGTTTGATATCAGAAAAATTGAATAAGTATTATCAGTTCTGCCCATTCTCGTTCTTCGAGAGTGTATATTTTCATCTGCATTGTATTCCCTGTAACATACACAAACATATTTTTACACAAATCTAGTATTCTTGTCCAAATATAGTCATATTTATTTAACTTTGTAAACCACCCAAGTAGAAGAGTCTAATGGCCAGGTTTAGGTCTGTTATTATTAGCACAGTGTACAATGGACAAATCAGAAGTCAGTTCACTTTGTCTGGATCTTTTGTGAACTAAATCAATGACAAGAAACATCCACTTAAACATACACTTATAATCTAATGAAAATCTTTTTTAACGGAAAAACATCACCTTATATATCTCCAGGTTTTTCCATTGAGAAAGGTTTTTATAGGTATAAAATAAACATGTATGAATTGAGCTGAGTGGCTGACTTGTTCATCTCACTCAACAATGCATCACCATGTCAATATAGTTATCTGGTAGGTAGTTCAGATGATATATAGCTCATCTACCCAGTGTCAAAAACCTGTGATCCCTGTTCCGGAAGTTGGAAACTATACCTCGAATAAATAACACTCTCCGAACTAACTTTACAGCGAACCATCACTTTACATTGTTCTATTGCCTTGTTATAGTTATACATAAAGACATAGCTAGCTTGTCAGAAAGGGGGAGGGTGTGTGGGATAAAATTAGGTATTTGCTTTTGACTACCTCAAATTCATCAGAAGTGTTTGGCATAGCTTATCATCTCAGTGTGTGCATGGTTTTGACTAGCGTTTTGCTTCGCTGGGCTAACTCCATTTGGCATTGTCTTGCGCAGCTCTGAACAAGTTTAGTTTGACCCTTTTTGCATGTATATTTTCCTCTCTTTTTATCCCGTTTCTAGGATAGAAAGATGGAAAGTTTTATCCGCGAGTTGCAAATTAACTTGTCTAGTCCGCTCACGCCACTCATCGGCAGGTTTCCTCGATCCCGATCCAGCGTCGTTCTTGTAAGTGATGATGTCTCCATGACATCATGCGTGATCAGAGAGCCTCGGGTGGTGAAAAACTAATTTCTATTTGCTCAGGGAACTAAATATACTGACACGCTCTAATGAGATTTTGATTTATTCAGGAAATTTTGTTATCGCAAGCTTTTGGGTATTATAAGATTAATTGACAATTTGCTTTGTTTTCATTTTGCTTCATCATTAAATCCCCATTAGTAATTAAGTTACACTTTGGTTCTTATACTAGGACTAGGCATTGTAAGTGGTAAACTATTATCTAGGGTGTAGGGAACATTTCAAATTGCACTGATGGACGAATGTGAATCTGTATTACCCATGGAACATTCCAGACATGCCAAAAATATGAATATTAGACTTTTCAAAAGTAAATGATTCAGTATTGGAGACAGACATCACTGGTGTTTTGACCAAGGTGTAGATGATAGTGAGAGACTCCCTCATACATACATAGATGTAAAAATGACAGCCCCCAAACCTACCAGGACCAGTGATTTGACTTTTGGGTGACCTTGACCTGTGTGATGTTGACCTGAGTGAGCATGACTTTGTACATGACCACCTTACTACTAGTACTAATGACGCTTTTCACCTTTCATCCTCATGCGTAGATGCACCTCCAGTGTTCACCAGTGACTTTGTGACCCCTAGACGCAGGCCCTGTAACCTGGGTTCACGGTCTTGACCTTGACCCATATTTTTAACCACGAGTAGCATGAGTGATGTTTGAGTGAACCTCTTTGTGTTCTCAGTTTTGTACCATACCTGCTTTCATATTTCAAACCTGATACACTTCTCAATTTTGATGAAGAGACTTAAGTTTGTTTTGTTTTCTGTAACCCTTCTCTACCTGTTATGTCATCCTCATGTAAACCATTACAAAACTGACAAGATATATACAAGAATTATTATCACTGTGACTCAACACAAATATGATGCATATTCAATAATCTCAGGTCAATAGTAATGTTTACTTGATGTGTGTAATTTTTGGCCTGGCTGTAATTGAATGAGACAGGTCACATCCTCTATTTATTTATCACAAAAATAATCTATGATGCCTTGAGTCTGAACATCCAAATGTACACCAACACAGTTGAACTATTGAATTGTTTTTGTTCATGTGTTTTAATTGGCGAGTTTTATGTCCTATCTGAATTTCTTTTGCATCTGCATTCTCTGTTGTGCCATGAGAATGAAATTTGTTGACCATAACAATTTGTTATAACTTCTTTTTTTGTGTTTGTTCCTACCTGCACTTCCATTGAGCATAGGAATAACATTCTCTTTAACTGGCATATCCATAACAAGTTTTCTTTTGAAATAATGAATTTTGGGGTGAGAGACATGTCCTTCATTTTTCAAGATTAATATTTTGGGACATTCACTTTTAGAGGAAGAAAGGGGGAAGGGCCTATGATATGCATAGAGTAGACAGGCCCAAGGGAAGCATTGCAACCCCCTAAACATAGGCAACCCTATAGGAAGCTAAGAATTGTTGGTCCCCCCTGGTGTCGAGTTCCTGACCGCAGATGTGGGTAACTGCAGCCGGTTCGGCCACCTCTCGTTTCAGGGTGACGGCACCGACCTGCCCACTCCCAGCAGCACTCCGACTCAGACCAGAAAAAACCGCCGCCGGTCTAACTTGTTCACAGTAAGTCCTCACACACCATCCGTGCTCGTGATATGCGGTTCTAGACCCACCACCACCATCAACCACCACCTATCGCCACCACCCTGGGCGCTATACCTTCTTATCCTTTCTCTATTTCCCGGTCGCAAAGGGATAGGATAGGAGCACCTGTTTTGAGTTGAATTTTGGTTTTGATTTTGTTTTCCCCTCCTAGTATTTTTTATCACCCTACCTTTTAGGGTCGGAGCTGCTCTCAAGGGCACTTTCAGTCACGTGACTTTGGGGCAGGCACCTCATTGGCCTATTGTTGGTGGCCATCTTTGTTGTGTTGGTGTACACCTATTTTTAGTTCTGCTGTACTGTTATTTTGTTTTACTCTCTGAACTACAATTTTACCTTCAACACACATCCATCAACACATGAACCCCATGAAAAAGAACAGCAGTTGATTTCACAATGCTTACATTTTACAAACCCAAATATATGTTTACTGCTTGAACTTTCTTGCCATCCCGAAGAATATTCAGCTGGATAATTTCAGACTTTCAGACAGCTAGTATACAGTTTCCCACAAGGAAATGACTAAATTAATCCATAACAATCCAAATAAAGCTAATGATGAAATATAACTATGAAGAGTTCTTTTTAACCTATATCTAGATAATCTATTATTGGTTTAGGCAAAATAACGGAAGTTTCCAATAAGGTATCGAATCTTAGACATGATTACCTTGAGACATTAGGGTAGCTCTAAGAGATCTAAATAAATTATAATAAATCAAAAGGCCTAATTGAGATGAATGTAGTGGATTTGATATTTGACAACAGTTCAGTTTTGATTTGATATTACCTCTCACTTTGCTATCGTCTGTCCTAGAAAGTTTGGTGTGTTACCCTTGTGTCTCCTTAATTTCCTCACAGAGTCTTCATTTAAATTATCAAATTTTGTTCACTTGCTTTTGTTGATAGTATGCATAGATCAGTATTAATCAACTATTGCATCGAATAGATGGGAATTAATAGTGTATTTTCATTACTGCAAATATACATTCTATCAACCCTCTGAAGGAAATGTAAAATATGATCTAAGAAAGTCTACATGAGGACCATCTGGCAATATAAAACTGCATTAAAAAGATTGCCATGGCCTTACAACAAAAATAAAGGCCTATGCAAAATAAGGTAGTAAGGAAAAACAAAGACAAAAATGTAATGAAGAAAGGGTATGGCACAGCCTGTAAGAACATACAATCAGTACAGCAGAATTAAAAAGACCTTGGCATTCAGACTTCTGGCAGGTTCTTGTGCTTTCTTGTTTGCTTGGTAAGTGGTGCTGTCGCAGTATTTCTCAATGGGTCTAGCTTGGCACCAGGTGGCAGTTCTGGTATTGGCTGCTGCCTCAATAGATTATGCACAGACCCCTTTTTCAACAACTAAAATTCAGATATATAAGAATTGAACTAAATACCTCTAGAATTTCCCTTGCTGTTGGTGACAGGCTTCAATTTTCTGGTCGCGCCACATGCCATTTCAGTGCTGATTCTTTGACCTTCTATGGCAGGCAAGCTGAGACCATTCCATCACATGTGTCTCTTCTTGTATTTCTATAGCAGAAAAAGGAGGATGAGAAAATGAAAAATGGACAGTTTGGAAGTGGACGAGCTATCCCAATTAAACAGGTGGGTAAACAGAATTCTTACGAATCATGCATCAGTATTGTTCATCCACTATCTTGTTGGACTAGTAAGTGTTAATCATCCAGTACTGTCTGAGCAACCTTGAAAATCCTTGTATAAGTAGCCTCTACTGTCATAGGACTAATGATCTACATGTACTTGGTTGAATTCTAGGGATACCTGTATAAGAAGAGCAGCAAGCCACTGAATAAGGAATGGAAGAAGAAGTATGTGACGCTTTGCGATGATGGAAAGCTCACCTATCACCCCAGTTTGCATGTAGGTACCTTTAACTGTAAGATTTTACTGTGCATAAATCCTAAGTGATTTTCAATATACCTATATGCCCTAATCCTATTCTCTTTTATAAGTAACCAATGTAG
The DNA here is from genome assembly GCA_947462335.1 of Harmothoe impar. Classification (NCBI taxonomy): domain Eukaryota; kingdom Metazoa; phylum Annelida; class Polychaeta; order Phyllodocida; family Polynoidae; genus Harmothoe; species Harmothoe impar. The sequence goes on from OX381721.1 coordinate 24,103,504, forward strand.
CACTGCACATATATCCAAGAAATATTGATAATGCTAAAAATCATGGAAACAAGCTGTAATGATGCTCATAACTTAAAAGATAGAATTTTCAAGACTATTTCTTTAAATTGTTATCTCATTTTGCTCTTAGGACTATATGGATGATGTTCATGGCAAGGAGATTAACTTGATGCGAACGACGGTGAAGATCCCGGGGATGCGGCCCCGGGGGTCACGAACCAACCCACATGTCCACCCTCCCCCTTCTGCAGCAAGTAAGCACTTTTCCATTATTTTCATCATATAATTCAGTTTTTAATTTGGCTGACCTTTCTTTTTCAATTTAAAAAGAAATACAGCACAATTACTTTTTTTTTAATACTTACGGTAATCATCAGTACCAACATTCCCCTAAATAATGTATTAAGGCACAGATTGTTTATAAATCGTTGAAATATCATGTTAATTGATTAATTTATATATCCATGAATATAAAAATGTTTATTAAATATGATCAACATATTTTTCCATCTCCAAATAAAGTGCGGTCAGGAGGTAAAGATGGAAGCCTACCGACAGCATATGATGTCATCCGAGAGGGTACAACGGGTACGCGATTAGCCCTCAGTAACTGTGATGATGCAGTGGTGATACCGAATGCTTCCATCACACCAGGTATGGCATGTCATGTATTTATCCGATCGAGTTACCGGGTGATGAATATAAAAAAATGATTTATTCGAAAATATATGAAAACGCATGCGATTGCATTTTAGATGTTAGGGATAATAATCAAACGTTCGAGAGGTATTGAATCCTAGATAGGTAGATCATATCAAACAGGGGGCATTCCTTGATGAAAACCTGTATGAAAAACTAGAAACAACAGTTCTATATAACCTATTGATTCTCTATTACTGTTTCAATGAATTTGGTTTAAATAACAAAGACATGAGAGCCGAGGATGACTTTTAAGTCTTTTTATATACCGTAAATTCCCGGGTACTACCCGCATCTCGCGTACAACCCGCACCCCCAACTCAGGAGAATCCTATAACCCGTTTTTGGATCTGAAAATTTCAATTTTAGTACTGTTCTATAATGATAAAAACCCTCGTATAACCCGCACCCCATATAGGCATGTTTGATATCAAATGAAAGCTGAGTTTTGTTCGCGTACAACCCGCGGGTAGTACGCGGGAATTTACGGTAGTTGATATAAATTGGGTAAGAAAATATATGTAAACATGACACATGGTATTTTAGGTTTGCATCTGAGGAAAGATTAGGGAAAGATATGGTATAGATTTGTATGGTGCAATTTACAGAAAAAGAAAAGGACTAGTTAGTCTATTGAATGTTACCATCTTACCAAGAATATGTAGACTACTAATCCTGTGTTCTTTGTGCATACTAATTATTTGCATCATTTTTCTGTTTGCTCGAGCAGAAAATGCTGAAGGAGGTAAAACAGCAGTAGATATTGTGGATTTGGCATTTTCTTTTACACACACACAACTTACTAATTATTTCTTTGAAATATTTAAGCATCTGTTTATCAGTGAAAGTAGATAATCCTAGAATTAATTTGAATAGTTAACCACAGTAACTGATAATACAAATCAACATTTATATTTTATTTTTCACTTTTTTAGATTTCAGAGTATCTTACAGTCCTAAAAATGTCATGGTGTACTTAATTTGGTTATGGTGCAATTATTTTTCGTCACATTATCAAGTTAATTTGATATTTCAATCTACACGCATGACTAAAACATTTATCTTTCTTCTTATTCATTGCATACCGTAGTTAAAAAATCTATTCACATGATATGAATCAAAATTGGTTTATCATCAGTATCATAACAAAGATATATTTTTTGCATACAAAGTTTTCGTCACTTTTTGAATTGTGAATCCAAATTCATTCATACTTCAGTTCGAATTGTTTTCATTTTTGTAAAACTGTGCATCAGTAGACATTAGCTCTAATCTTTTACCATCCTTAGCATGCTAACATAACCAGTTCAGTTTCGGGAGAAGTATTTCTTTTGGAAATGTATATAAGCTGTAAATCACAGTGGTTAATGTAGGAATGTGTAGATATTTCTTCATCTATATTAATACTGCATCATTTAAAAGGTTGGCTAGGTTATTGACACTGGGTATTCAGCAGCAGATCCATCACTGTATGGCCACTGTAATGTAGCAAAGAAACAGCTTACATAGTTTTGTATTAGGGATTCTAAGTAATCAGGTTTACAAAAGTTACTTCATTGCCAGAATTAACGCATATCACACCCACTGGGCACAAGCTCAACGCGTTATCTTTTTTGTTCCATGTTGAATCACCTTCATCACCGACTCCACCCTCTTCTTGGACGCACATTTTATTATCATACTGGTAAGCACTGACTCCTCTCACACAGCTATACTACTCTTCTAGCAGTTAATTCCCAAACTGCTTCATAACCATAGCTTTTGTACATAGTTTGTCCTTGTTCTGCTGATTAGGACTTATCTAATCATACTTTACAAGAAATTGTATTGTGGAAGCTTTAAGTATACCAAGTCATGTACTAGTTTAAACAATGTGCATTGGCTGTCAGGAGTTCCTATACACATTAGCTATTAAGAGTTTGATCGAGAAATTCTCTAGAAGTGTGTATTTTATTCTCTTACTATAACATAGACTATATGAATGGATAGCTGCCACAAACAAACACATGAACCCAGAAAATCTTCCAACTTTTTGCATGATAACTTGTTATTAATCTGCAGCATGGGTATTGGTAGAAAGGAAAGACTGAAAGCTCCTGCATCTAAAGCAGAGATAATACCTTGCTAACTTCTCCACCTCTCAATACATTGAATGAAAGCAGGGATGGTTGAAAAAGAGCAGTCATTAATGAAATAATCTGTAAAGCCATAGTTTCAAAAAGTTTCTTGTACATACCAAATCTCACAAATAACCCTTACCCTCCCATTGGGAGAACCCTATAACCAGTACCGGGGGACTGGTTCTCGAGAGTATATCCTGTGGGTCGTACACAAGACTATCATCGCTGTTAAACTGGCTCTTCATTTAATTTACAGAACTACTGACTATAGAAACTGTTGATACAAGAAGTAAATAATCCCAGCCATATCAGAAACATGGAGGATCTTGCAAGTGTATTGCATGAAATAATTCAACAGTAACTGCTGACTATTTTGCCCCTCTTAGTGAGGTTATTTTCTGTATTCGGTTTCTAATGGTGTAAACTTTTGTTTGCAGTGTACCTCTACAATGGTATGGACTTGCCTGGTTTATCAGTAGGCGGCTCTCCCAACAACAAAATTGAGACGCCCAACGTCAAGAAACGGCATAAACGTGCCAAGAGTGGAACCAACAAGAATAACGACCGAGATGATGGTGAGTATTTATAATCATTTTTAGCTTAAGGATATTAAAAAGATTGACAAATGTTAGCCTAAAATATGTCTAAAACTGGTTGACAGCTCTTACAGTAATTGAAGGTGTTGTTTACAGTGTGTTATACTATTAAGTAAGGCCCATGTACCTTACAAATTGAGTGGTTTTGTAATTTACATTGATTTTATATGAATGCTAATTGTTTCTTACTTTTTACTTCAGACTCAGACGGCTATGAGTTTGTCATCATCTCATTAGACAACAAATCTTGGCACTTTGAGGCTAGTTGTACAGAGGTTGGTATTTTTTCTGTATTTCTTTACCCACAAGGTTAAAATTCTACATGATATAAATTCATGAAAGATCTTTAAATCAATAAATCTAATTCTATTGTGTTTGCAAATATATGCACTAGTGTCAGCGTTGACACCGTCAGGGAAGATGTCAGGGAAATCTTCTTTGTTTCAAGTCAGGGAAATCTTAGGGAATTTTAGATTATTTGACAAAAAGTCAGGGAAAATAAGATTTTCTGAACGTGTCAGAGAAATCAATATATTGTCAGGGAAAATCTATGAAATGTTAGAAAAAAGGTTCCCAGTTTTCTCTGAAAAAGTGTGTTTTATCATAATGATAAGGAAGATCAGAAAATATTCTAAATCCTTAAGAGGGAGGGGGTAACATCTTTGCGTGCACACAAAACCCCTGTTGTTAATTAATGGCCACTCGCAAAGTAAAAGATTTACTTTAAAACTTGAAAAGGAGTGAATATTCATGGTTGGAGGGCGTTTATAAACATTGGGTTCAGGTCGCGATTGTAAGGGAAATTTGATATAAAGTCAGGGAATTTAGAACTACCTTGTTGGTGGCAACCCTGAGTGTTGTACTGCAATAAATAGCTACGAAATTGTATGACATACCGACCGATCCTCATTTCTTTGAATGTAAAATTGTTTTTCCTGCAATACAATCATGCCATTTTTCTTTGTAGGAGAGGGAAGAATGGGTACAAGCTATAGAGCAACAGATCCTTCTAAGTCTTCAAGGTATAGAGAGCACAAAATCTAAGGTAAGTTGTTAGGGGTCTACAAAATCCTATATACATGTATCATCATATAAAATATGTCATCGTATAAAATATCCCAACATGCATGTGCAAATTTGATATTTATATTTTTATGTAGTCCTTTTACCGTACCTCATGGTCTCCCATACTAATTTTCTGGCTATCAAGAATCTAAATTAAGCTATTGAATTAACCACTGTCATATTATTTTAATAGAGTCGCACTAACCCGGTGACTGAGGCGGCTACAGGGCAAGCCATTCGCTCTGTCAAGGGAAACAGTACTTGCGCGGACTGTGATGCACCAAGTAAGTACAAGAGATCAATAACGAACCCAATAATACAGTCAATACTACTTAAACTTTGTAATATGCCAAGAGAATGTAAATGTCCACTTTTACAAATCATGTGCTAGTTTATTGAATTCAATTTCTCTATCTGTATTTATACTTTAATCTTATGAGCTTTTCCTTTTCCCCTTTCAGATCCAGATTGGGCAAGCCTTAACCTTGGAATATTGATTTGTATAGAATGTTCAGGAATTCACAGAAACCTTGGCACACATTTGTCGCGTGTCCGCTCACTAGAATTGGACGAATGGCCGTAAGTAATAATTATGCAGATTCTTAGGTGTATGCTGGTAAGTTTTACAACAGTAGTAAACACAGGATAAAGCATAATTTCCAGTCAATACAACAAAAGCAATGAACAATATGTATAACTTAAAGTTTTAAAACACCTATAAAATTAAGTTGCAGGACATTTTATTGGTCATTTTTGTCAACAGTTTCCACACTGTAGTGTGATTAATAGGGGTGAAATAAAATCTTATTTGAAATCACCACCACCACCCTTGAAAGGAGCTTAGCTGTAATCTACGGTGTAAAGTAACATTACAACAAACCAACCAACCAATTAAGTAGCTGCTTAATATATGTTGCATCTTTACTTTACAGACCAGAGCTAGTTGCTGTCATGTTGTTGATAGGTAACAATTTAGCCAATAGTATATGGGAATCGAACACCAAGGGACGGCCTAAGCCTGGTCCACACTCCTCACGGTAAGTACACCCACCACCCAATGTTCAAGATATCTTAATGCCATTCATGCATATTATGAAATAATAATTGTTAAACCCCATATTTACAATAGAGTATACAAGACACTGAAAATAAACCAATTCGAATTCAAGACTGATTTAATTCATAGTATACAATATAATTAGCATGTATCCCCATATGTGCACACATCCGTTTTTAGGTCGATTTTTCATTAGACTGAATAGCCCAAAATAGCAATAGTTGAGCACAGTTAACCTTTAAACTACTAGAAATGTGTCCTGACTATTCTTAAGCACTGCACTAATATAGGTTGAATACAGTAATTCAATATGGCAAATATGTTACTACTATATAAACAATAACATATAGAATTTCTATATGGGATAGTTTATTAGTTGAAAAACAAGATCCATCACAGATGTTGATTCCTTTCATGTTAAAAATTCTCAAGTCTAATTTAGAGTGTTCACTTCTATGTTTCAATGTAGGGAAGACAAGGAGATGTGGATACGAGCAAAGTATGATCAGAAAGACATGCTACCCCCAACACCGTACCTTAATGTACCTCTTAGTCAGGTAAGTACCAATATAGTCCTTCTATTTCTTCAATCAACTACTCTATGCAATATAGGAAACTTCCATAGGAGTATTCCTAAAGTGATAAATCCTTCAAGAACCATAGTTTACAAAGATTGTTGTTCTAAATACTCACTTAATCACTGTACAGAAAAGGACACAACTCAATGCCTTATTTTGTTTGTGTCATGCTGAATCACCTTATCCACCAACTACATGTATATACTGAAAGGTTGAAATCTTTACAAAGTTAGCCAATAAATCAATAGTGTAAACAATGAATAAGTTTTAAAATGTGTTATTTTTCTCTTTTATAGCAATTAATAGATGCAGTGGCTCGGCAGGACATACACAACACAATATTGGTACTCGCGTATGCCAAGCCGGAGCATGTTAATGCCCCATACAGTAAAACAGATACCCGCACAGCCCTTCATATTTCCGCTGCACTTGGCAATGTTGTTCTTGTGCAATTACTATTATGGGTAAGTTATTGCACAGCATTATGTAATTTGTCCAGACAAGCTGAGTGGTGTAGGAAAATAAAGTCATCCTACACAATCTTACAACTGTAGAGAGGGTCTGAATATGTTTAGACCCCCAAATTGGCCAATTAATTTACTAAATGCTATACATATACATTTTAGAATTGAAAAAACTGATGATTCAATAATACAACAAAACTCCTTTGCCTTTTCAGTATAATGCGGACGTGCGAGTGATCGACCACGAAGGCCGAAACTCATTATGGTATGCCAAGAGTTCAGGTTCTCAGGAATGTGTCGAATTGTTACGAAATCAAGGGTGCACAGAGAATCCCACATTGCCACGGCGGCGGGCAAGTTCCAATCAGGGACCCAATGGATCTGGAGGATCGGGCAGTGGGGGTAGTGGAGGTGCTAGTGCAGCTCCTGGTGGCAGTGGTGCAAGCGGAGGGAATGAGGTGTTTGAGAAACTGCCAGCAAGTGTAATATAAAAACAGTGGCTGCACGGGCCCCGTGATGGGGAAGCAGGCTCTGCTGTGCGCATGCGTGTAAATATCTATTGTCTATATTGTAGAATAAGGTCACTAGTATTTATGTTGATTAGGTGCGGTGAATTCAATTCGATGATGAACAGAATAGAGACAACTATGTGAGGTTGGTGTGCTGGCTTGTTTGGCCATCTTCGAAGGATGATAATCATAATAATAATAATGTATTAGCTTGCTCATCTCAAAGGTGGGATATAGTTGTCAGGAGAATACTATGTATATCAACTGGAGCAACATTTTCATCAGCAACTGGCAACATTATCATGTGCAATTCCTGTTTTCCAAAGCTGTTTTTGTATACAAGTCTATGTTTCATTCATTGGTGTGTAAGCCATTTCAAGAGGTGATGTCAGTGTATTCAGAAATAAAAGTGGTTAATTCTTCATTGTAGAGAGGCAATGGCCTTGGTATTTCAGGCTGTGTCTCATTATACTAAGGTTGCATCGACGTGCCGACGCCACTTCTTTATTTCGCGGCCTCACTATTATCATAAGGCCATTCTTTCAGAGGCTTTACCTCAAATTGTAGGGATAATCTCTTTCATTTGGAGGCCCTGTAATGCCTGTACTCAATGTCAGTTTAGGAAGCTTATCCAACATTTGTCAGGGAGAGAACCCTCATTACTCATATGCACAGGTCGTAAATGAATATAAGCTTTTATTAATGCAGAGTGCCTCTCATACAACCTTGAGGTCAGACAACTTGATGTGGTCTGTCCAGATTCCTGTGGTGTCATTCAGGGATTTATACTGGTACTCTGCAGTTTTATCTTTTGCCACCTTAACATCATTATTCCAACTTGGTTACTTCTGTTCTTTCATCTTTGCAAATGATATTATAAGGCACACGAACTGCTGATGGTGGAGAAACCTGTCGTCGAGTGATCATCCGTGAACATTGCAAGTGCTAGACTAAAAGTCCACATGATGGCAATGTGTACTTCTTTAGATTTCCCTAACCTACAGAAAGTGACCACCCCTCTTGTGAGCTGGACAGCAAGCTAAAACCGCAATCACCCTTTTTAGTGGTGGTGGTCTCTGCATTAGGCATTGCCTTGTACAGACAAATCTACTTAAGAAGAGGGGAAACACTATGTTAGTCGCAATGTCCAAGCATGAGGCCAGTTGTATGAACTCAAATTATGTGTTATATAATTAGAAGTAAATGGAAGCTTTGTTGAAATGAATGGACTTCCAGTTGAACATAAAAATATCTATGATGTCCAGGATGTGTGTTTTGATAGGTTCAGCGTTGGCCGGTTATTGATTATTGGCAGCCAATGACTTCAGCAGGACCTGTGTCTAGTCTGCTGAAATAGCTGAATGGTTCTGAGGAAGGTGACTTGGTGTTTTGTGTAGATCCTAACTGTGCAAATGAGATACTCTGTGTGTGGCCAAACAGCCTAACTCTTGTTCCAGCTTCCTCATCACAAATGACATACGTACTAAACATGAAACAATCTGTAGCAGATATAACGCGTAAAATAGACAAGGACCGAACTTACACTCAACTATATTAAGTGTAGTTCCACTGTGTAGTGATTTCGACTTTGCGATGTCATCATATTCTATATGAGTCCTTGAAGGTATCCATAATTCTAGTCACCGTCATATAATAATATAGACATACCTGATCATATTGTGCAATTTGAAGATGTAGTCTTTTTTTGTACGGAGCCCTAGTGTATCAGTATCATGTCAGAAGGCTTGTAGAAATCAAAAGTAAGGAAATTAAGTCATAAGGAAACTGGTATTGTTCAAGGCTTAGTTGTAAAGAGATTTGTTGAGGCAAGGAAGGCTGTAAGTTTAAGGAAAAAGCCATCAGACGACTTAATGGCAAGCCTAGGGCTGAGGGTATGGGCAGTCCACATCAGTGTGACTTGCCTAAGCAAACCACTGTGCTTCCACATCTATCAGCTAGACTTGACATGACCACCCTCTGATCGCCGATGCTTGGCTTGCCTTGTCGTCTACAGGTGTATAGTCTAAATGCCGGCAAACCTTCACCAAGGGAATGGCCTATTCAACGACAATGACATCGATCATCGTTGTAAAGGATATAACCTTGACGTTGAGCTTTGACGGTTTGACATTACTTAAGCGACATTAATGTCATCTATATTGGCATTACACCTCTCCCTCTAGAGTGTACTTGAAGCTGGTTGCGAATGAATACAATCAACATACTCAACGCAAAATACATAGATTAGTCAAATGTTATTAGAGGCAATTCCACTACAAATGAGAGGAAACATAAATACTATCTGGAATCATACAAAAGTGTTATATCAAAGGTGAAATATCTTTTTCTATTCTGAAATTGTTGTCATTATTGAGATGTATAGACCAGTGTTGTTATATAATAAAAGACTTCAGGATTGAATGGTTATACCTGTAGAAGGTAGGGGCCTGTGTACCTACTCTGTAAGCATATGTAAAGCAAACCACAAGCGACCCATTGGCCCCCATTTCTTAGTATATAGGTGCAATATGCACCCGTTGATCACGGTATCTAGCCAGCAGAAAGGTGGGCGGGTGGAGCGTTTATGTCGAAATGCTATTCTGTTAATGAATGAACAGATTTGTTGTTTTTTCTCACTGCCAAGCATTTTTGTATATAGACTCAGACCTTCCATTCCCTTGCAGGGGCTATGGTGGGCACTCATGTTGTTGCCTGTACGAGAGAAATGGCAGGGATTCTGTGTAATGCGTTTCTAAGGTTATACCCAACTTGTAAAGATCAACAATCTGTTTGCACACCTGTTGTTCCTTTCATGAAAGAAGTGCATGATGGAGAAAGTAGTGAAAGTGATGGTGGAAAACTTGAGCAACAGTGGGTGGATAAATAGTAATGTTGGATGGCTCCAGCAAACTTAGTCTGAGGTGGATATTTTATATTATTTTGTACACTAGCAGTTCTGCCTTTTTAGTTAGCATGGGGTCATGTAACTGTATGGACCTCTCTGCTGTTATGAAGCCTTGTTCAATTGATTTTTACATGCATTACCCTAAGCAGGTGGGGTAGGGAAGTTGGGGCCAGGAGTTTGGGGAGATGGACACAGGGTAGGTGCTGTGTTCCAGGTTAAGGCTAATCTTAATCATTGATAAATGATTTCAGGTATGCCCCAAACCTAAAAAAACAGTTTCTTTACTTTCCTTAGTGAGCAATGTGTAGAAATGTTCGCTGCTTTCAGATATTATGTATATTTCTAGAATGCTCAAAGAAAGTCTCTTAGCATTTGGGACCAGACTAAATTGAACAGACAGTGTGCAATCCTAAGCCTGACTTTTGGACTTCAAGTGCTTCATATGATAAGCATTAGATATTAAGAATGAAAAAATAGAATTGTACCAATGATTTAATTTCTCAGTACTGTATCATATGCTTGACTATCATAGGACCATCTTGTGTTTGTAGATTTCTTGCATGATTGTATAATTTCTCAGACAAAAACAGGCAGCCATTGCAATGACTCCTATGTAATTTTTCTCCAAATCACATTATTCTGCTCAAATGTTGATTGTTTGAAACATTCTGTTGATGATCATGGCTTTTAAGGCAAACTCCATTGTACAGAGTAGTGAACTTTGTATATTTATGTTTTCAGAGAATTGGGGGAGGGGGGAGCAAATGGGGCAGGTAGATGTACTAGTACTTTACGGTGTAAACAAGTTTATCGAGTGGCTGAAAAACAATAATATCAACGAGAGATGTGACCAGTAAGTCTGGTTTAGACTGATCATCAGTACCCAATATAGCCCATTACAGGCTTAGTTGGTTTGTGGAAATGAGAATGATCACATGTGTCAGTCAATTCCAGGCTTAAAATAGTCCCTGTAAAGCCCATGTGGGCCAGCCGCACACCCCACTGTCCCACACGCCAACCCCTGCGCCCACTACCACTTCCCCAGTTGCATGACATGTACATATTCTACGTGCAGAATAAAAAGTAAATCTCAATATTAACATGTGTGTTACTTGTTCTTCAATATTGTGTTAGAAAATGAATTACTTTTGTTTAAAGTACTAACAACTTGTGCCATTATTCGAGAAAAGTATAAATCCTGAAATGCATACGCTGGTGTTGTAGCAATCAAGTTTTCATTGATCCCAAATATTTTGATTGAGACGATTGATACGAACAAGAGTTCCGAAAATTCTGATCCCTCTAGAGGGGGGGTGGATTTCACCTCTTTTCGGCGGAAAAGCCTGTGCATTACTACAGTTCAAAGGGGGGGGGGCAGGAAAATTTCCGACCCATCTCGAGGGGTGGCCAGAACAATTTTGACGCGTCTAGAGGGGGGATCAAAAAAATGTTCACATGCTCGCGCGAAAAATCCCCGACCCCACTCTGTTGTTACATAATGACCACTTCATTAACGAGGGCTACCGAAGTTTAATGTGTCGGCTAGGGACCTGAATTTTTGTGTGGGTCATTTCAGAAGGTATGTAAGTTGAGAATGTAAAATATCTCAGTCAAATTAAGAAATAAGCATAATTCAATGGACAATTATGGGAATAAAAACTAAGAATCTTGAAAAATTGCTTCAGCATATTGATTTTTTCAGTATAACCAAGCTTATGTGCAAGATTAAGCTATTTCAAAAGCACATGCCAAATATTTTTAAATTCCACCGACCCGTTTTGGACCAATTTACGAAATAAAAATAAAAATATTCTCATATGAAACGCATAAGCTGTCAAAGTGTACACACCAATATTACGGTGGCTTTTCAAATGACCTGCCCAACTGGCTCGTTTGTTGATGCCATGTTATAAGAAAAAGTGAACCATGCCAACCAATTAACCACCCTCTTGGAGGAGGAGTGTGCCTTCTATTTCTTTTTATCCTCTTCCCCATCTCAACCAAGCCGTGGGTCATTTGTGCTTTAAATCACACAATCAATCTTTGGAGTCTTTCAGATTTGGAAAGCCCAGACTATTTGCCATGTCACTGTCACATTTTCCAAGCGCCCTGTCACACAGTGCCCTCGTGTGTTTTTTTTAATCTGCTCATACAGTTCAAGCCCTCTATTTTTATACCTACTTGTCATCAGAGGGCCCTGCTGTACATAGTACCTGACAATATTATGTCACCGTTAGTATTTGAGTGTTTTGACAGTACCTGAAATTTGAGCATATCATGGATATCGTCGTAATATCTAGGATTCGGCCCTTGAGAAATCAAGAACATAATGTATGTTCATCTGCCGCCCTATACAGTACTCTGGGATATGGCTTCGGTTACCTTAGTAGTGACGTTTTGGCAACATCTGGCATTGGTCTTAAATACTTCAGTAATTACTATTTTGGTAACATTCAGAAGTCATTACTTTGGTAACATCTGGGATCGGTCTTGGGTGCGTCAGTATCAAGGGGTCTTCCATAAAGTATGTTTACGCACATTTTCTCAAGAAATTGACCCTCCACCCCCTAAAGTTCTTGTACACATTGAATAAAGAGTTTATGTACGCACCGATTTTCAGAAAATAAAATACCCCTACATCCCCCTCCTCTTCATGTATACATACTTTATGAGAGCCCTCTAACCAAATGTATGATAACATCAAGGATTAACCTTTGGTCTACAGATAAATCCACGGTAGAAATTATGGTCTATGATTCTAAACTAAAAGTAACAATTATGAAAAAAAGGATAATTATAAAATTAATAAAACATTATGATTCTGGTGAAAACTCAAGACAACATTTTAATTTAAAAAAAGTATCCCTATTCTCTAAAGGCTGTAAATGTGACTTGTGTAGTGCGACCCTTTTCTATCCTAGTCAGAATTTCTACCTGTTGCATTAATATCACTGCAGAAAGTAATTGGCCCTCACAGTATCTGATTTGCTATAGCTTCCTTGGATTCTGTACGTTAATTTGTTTACCCACCACGCCCCATATCCATCGTTCTATGACACACAATGCAAACAATGCAAGGGGGGGGGCTATGTGAAAAGATATGAATAAATCTCGGACTTATGAGCTATGTACACCATAACATCCTTACTGTCCCACAGCAACACCCGGGAGTTACATATATCAGTCTAGAAAAAAAGGAAGATTCTGTTTGCTATCACAGATTTGATAAATTCATTTGACCTCCACCTCCAACATGGGGATAGTGCCAGGTACAGGGTTGTGCTCAGAACTATGCCAAGCAAATACACCCTCCGCCTTTAAACATCAGTTTCTGGGACAGTCGTGGCAAACCAGAGGGGAGCAAACTTACACCTTGTAGGTATGGCAGACCTATGTTGGCTATCATGTCTCATGTGAAACAAAACAGTGCCGTCTATATGTCATATAATTAAACTTGTATTGATTTTATATTAATGTATTGTCATTACATTGTAACTACTATCCATAGCCCTATAACCCTTTCACATATAAGTGTATAGGAAATAAATAACAAGGGGGGTAATTGTGATTGATTGACCTGCCATAGCCTCGTGACATCAGAGGCAGTCTGGATTACCCCAGAAGAGAACTTTCTGATTGTTGGTAGAAGTGGGGTGGTGGTAGCAAATTTCTCATTATGGATACACGCTGAGAAAAGGGAGGAGAAATAACCCTGTATTTGACCATCATCATTTCGATATTTTGTTATATGGTCATTCTCTGTCATGAACTTCTTCTACCCTTCTGGATATGGATTAACTCTAAACTGACAGGTAAGTGTCATCTCAACTGCATTCTGTTACAGCAAATTTGAACCACATGTATTATGTTATATATATCAAGCAGTTTAATGTGTAATCTTGTTATTCATGCTATATAAACGGGAGATGATCTGGGTATCTAAAATCACATGTTAAAACCATAGCACAAGGTGTATAATCATATTCCGTTGCGTGGCATATGCCCCACCCTGTTGTCTTATGTCACTAATAGGATGGCGGAGGACGTTGGCATGAACTATTGGATTGATAAAACGCCTAACATGGGGAGTTCATGGTGATTTTTAGTCCACATGGGTCCATTTTACAGGAGAACTGATATATCGTAGTATTTTAGGGGGATTGTAAAAAGTACTAGTATGATGACAAATTAATATTATTTAGGCATGGCTATACATGTGTACTGCATTCTGTTGCACGTAGAAAAAACAACACATAAGACACGTCCACCCTTAGGCCAAAAAAAAGGTTTGTTTCAGGTCACCCGACCGAGCCTATCAAAACAGGGCCGACCCTACGGTTTCTTTTATGCAATTTTGAAGAAATTTTATATTTTTACACTTTTTTGGGTCAATTTTAGGTTTACAAAAATGTTGAAAAAGTCCTCCCATTTTCACACCTTTTTTTTTGTCAATTTTAGTGTATTTAGAAGGGCTGTAAAGAAAGTTTTAAAAAAAATCCGACCTACCGACCCTAGAGTTTCTTCCCATGTTTCTTTCCATGTTACCTTACCAAAGGTAGAAGAGGAGTATAAAATATTGTTTCTCTTGCAGATTGCCCATAGCTATAGGGTTAGTGTCATGAGCCATGCCTCCCGGTGAGTGGAGGACATCTTACCTCAACCTCAACCTCTGGTGCCTGATTATTGTGACAGAATTAATTATGGGTGTGTACACTTTTAAACTCTGACCCATTCCAGAATAAATATATTGTGATAAACATTTCTAATGGAATATGGATTAAACCACAAACCTACATAACCTTTCTCATACATCCTAGCTATTCAATTTATTTATCGATGACTCATCAGTGCAGTAGTGATTTTGATAATGAATAATTAGTCAAAACACACAGCATCTACTGTATAGCATAAGGAAAAGGATATACACACACAGAAAAGTGAGAGTCATTGTCGCTAAAACTACCCTCACCTGAGGGTCAAGCACTGCCTGACTCTCAGGTGAGGGTAGTTTTAGCGACAATGACTCTCACTTTTCTGAGGGTGTACTTGTAAATGATATAGCAGTCCATTTGTTCTTACATCAGTTTTAGCTATACGATAACGTTACCCCCCTCTCCTCCATGTATTAGTATAATATGTCTATATGTTGACCTGTTTCAGATCTGGGTGCCCAGTCCTGCCCCACGTCTACAGACTGGGGGGAGTGTTCTCAGGGCAGCAGTCAGAGCTGTCAGACCAGGGACGACTGTGAGGGGATCCTCATCTGCTGTCCCTCCAAGTGTGGGCGGCTCTGCGTTATAGAAGGTGGGTATACCTATAGATATCGGTGTCTTGGTAAAAGTATAGACTATTTAGTATCACATTATCTTGTGTAATAGGTAGTTATCTGGGATTCCAGGAGCACAGTTTAGTGGCACAGTTATGACGTACAGGCTCTACTCTAAGACTCTGGCCCCTTTAAAGCCGTTAAATTATAGACTATTTGGTATCACATTCGCTAGTGAAATAACCAAATGCTAAAGGTAAAATTCTGCATTATCATCGTCCTTGATGGAACTATAATGTCAACAGAGCGCGGTCATATAGCTATTAGTAATTCTTGCCCACTAAGAATCCCACTTACAGTCTCTGGAGCCATAGGTAAGAGTCATAGACATATAAATGGCACATGGGGGTACTACGGGTAGGGCATATTAGGGGGTTATATTACTGTACGTATAATTTGGGTGGAGAACAACGACTTTAAATACAATTGAGATACACAGAAAACGGGCTTATCAGATAATAAAACCAGCTGTCAAATTGCCTTTTCAGGTTTCCAACCATATCCGCCCGGGACTAACAATTCTGGTGAGTAATGCTGTAAAATATGCCTCTTTCACAATAAAGCTTGGAAGTGATAGATAACATCTCAAACTACAATTATATGTGCACTTCATAATTTTGGATTAAATGCCTCCTGGTGTCCTTTAAGACCATTCACGATCTGCAGGGTTCAGACCGCTTGAATCCACAACATATTGCCATCCCTGGTCTGAACACATAGTACTTCACCAACCAAGCAAGCCGCTCCATTGAAGCCTGTAGCTATAATACAAGGGTGCGTTTCTAAAACCCCATAAAGAGGAAGGCGTCATGTACTGATAGTGGGGTGGAGCCTGGGGGTGGAGCGTGAAAGGGAACGCTACGTCAAAGCCGGAGTCGAACCAGCGACCTTAGACATCAGTGGCCAGGCCTCTAGGCCTGTGTTCGGGCCTATGTGGTTCCGTGGTGTAACGGTTAGCACTCAGGACTCTGAATCCTGCGATCCGAGTTCAAATCTCGGCGGAACCTGCATACATCTTTTATCCATTTTATCTAACAGCATATTTTCATTTTAGGTCGACTGTGCTAGGCGAAAGCAATGGAATTTAAAGTGTGACCGGTTGATAGATTCAATCTATACCTACCTAAGGCCACTCAAAAAAAAAAAATTGTTTCTCATCACCAAGCAATGAAAAATATGACGAGGGCGTTTTTTATTTAATTTTTTTTTTTTTTTACTCGGGGCAATTTACATAGGGAAATTTGGACATTTCGCGATCAATTTTCACATTTTAGTAATTTGGAGTTTATTGATCAGCAAAAGTTGTAAACAATGCAAGCTTCACCTAGCTGATTGCATTGCTGACAGCATAAGCTTTAATTTGATACCAAATTTGACAATATTTTGGCAATTTTAGCATATTTTTCATCAAAAATGTAAAAAAAAAAAAAAAAAAGTTTTCCCCAAATCATGATTTTTATGATGCGCGCGGTGATGAGAAACAATTTTTTTTTTTTGAGTGGCCTAATTATACTTTATTATTTAAATTGTGAAACTTGACCCATCTAATAATACATTTGAACTTTGCATTATTGCTCTAAAGCTGGGGGTCCTTTGAAATGAGGACCCTTTCCCCCGACATGTAACTGATGTTGAAATCTGAATAAAAATATCTGTGAGGATCCCGCGAGCCGGAGTCGAACCAGCGACCTAAGGATTTCAGGTATTCAAACAACCACTACAGTCCTCCGCTCTACCAACTGAGCTATCACGGGCTCACCTGGAAGCATAGGACCATTCATTCAGCTTATACATTAGGGATATTTAGCAAACCCGACGTAGCTCATTAAACGCAGACGTATCCTATACCTTCAGCACTGCTACGTCTGCGTTTTATGAGCTTTTACGTGGTTGCTAAAGGTCCCTAATGTTACCGGTATCTCAAATACCCATGATTTATTGACTCAGGGTCTCGACCCTGAGTCTTGTATGTCTTGTATGTCATCGTATATATATATATATATATATATATATATATATATATATATATATATATATATATATATATATATATATATATATGTTGTATTCAGTGAGCATGCTCTTCTTCAAACACTATAGTACAAAGGCCCCGTTTTATTCTACAAATGTGTTTAGATTCTAAACATATTTCAACTGAACACCCAAGGAAATGTTTAACATCGGCCCTATGATATATATTTATACCACACTCGGATGGAAAGACAAAAGAAACTGCCTGCTTGTATAATACGTACAAAAGGTCTGGCTGTGGTTTAACCTGCGATCCTTCCTTTCATCTTATTGAAAATAGTCAACGCGGGAAATATGCCATCGGGTACCAGCGTCTAGTTCACTTCCGTTAATAAATGTGACGTCACTCTCTGAGGCGTCTGTTCTACAGACAAGATGGAGTCTGATATTATCTCTGTTTAAATCCGCCATAATCACCGATTATCTACACATCTAGCAACTTTTTCCTGTGACCTTTGTAGTTTGTTCCTAACTTAATTCCTTTTCAGAAATTTTCCTTATTGACTATGAGTTGCTCTTTTGCAGATTTGTAAGACTTACTGTACCGTCGCTATAAAGCGCCTGGTCTTGAAAGAGCGCTGGTCTTGAATGAGCGCTGGGGTCAAGGAGTAGCTGAGATTAATAAGTGCCTGGTCTTGTATAAGCGCCTGTGCTAACTTCACTGAAAATCCATAGATTGAAAGGGTTAGTCAGTACAGACTAACCCAGGTTGGTCATATGAGTGTTAGTCACAATGGCAAAGTTATATTCAAAAATGACCAAGGGGTCAGTCAGTAGTGGCTAACCTAGGTCCATCATTGGTGTGTTGTATTTGTATACCACTAGTTGGGGCCACCTGTGATGACCACGCAGTGGCTCCCCCTGGAACTAAAAAGACTAAGGTGGGTTGGTCAGTAGTGACCAACCTAGCAATAATAACTAATCTAGGTTGGTGGTATAGGGATCCAAAAAATGACTAACTAGGTTGGGCACTAGTGACTGAGAGGTTGGGCGTATAGGGAGCCTAGGAATATCAGTGTATGAGGGTGTATCAGACCCATGGCATGCATGCAGGTCTCTGTCAATGTGAAAACAAATAATGGGATTGGCAGACTGACCATGGCAGCAAAGTGCTAAATGGATTGTTTGTTGGATTCGTATAACTTAGGCCTATAAACTTTTAAGCGCCTGGTCTTGAATAAGCGCCTGTCTTGTATGAGCGCCTGCATAGCAGCCCCGCTAAATTGAAGAGAGCCCCGGCGCTTAATCGCGATGGTGCGGTATTCACATCTTTCAGTTCAATTATTCTTGAACTATCTTGAACTGTGGATAGATGCTATGTTTCCGCCTCCAGCACAGGGTACAAACATGCATAACCAAAGATCACAGCGTTCTGTCGCAGAAAACAGAAACACGGATATTCTTGCTGTTTACGCTCCGATGAACTTGATTTTTGGCAGGGAGGCAAACCAGGGAATACCTGCAGCCCACACCCACCTGTAGACTAGTTCCAGCCCCACACTCTCGCTTAGGCTAAATGAGAGCGGAGCGGGCCAGGAGGAGAGCGCAGGGACCGGGGACGAGTCTAACCCACCTGCTTCCCCCAGAGCAAACACGGGCAAATCCATCCACGTCGCTGTGCTATGTTACTGGGAGCCAGAGTCTTCCGCACAGTATATTCCCACACATACGATTTTATACATGTAGGCCCGGGTGCACTGACCAATCAAAGCGCCCGCACGTCCATGTGTCACCAATCAATGCCGACGTCACTGCAGCACGTGGCAGACTGTCGCTCCGATAAACGCTAGAGAATCGGCAAGTATCCGATAAGTGACTGTTTGCTCTGGAGACTACTTCCCCCACCCACCTGCACACCCAAAGCCACTAGCTCACCTATTAAATATTTGACAGCATACTTGTGTGACATATGATTTGAGTAGTTTTGAGACAGGAATAGCCTACGTTCCTGCTCTCAGAATTGGCAAATAATTCATTGTCCCTGAGCTTCAATCTTTCAATCAATCAATCCAGTCACATAATCACCCTGACCCTGAGTTATTTGTGATGTAAATCACCTGTTCCATCCTTTTTTACTAGGCCACATCCTTATTGAGCTTCAATCTTTAAATCAATCAATTCAATCATCACCCTGACCCTGAGTCATTTGTGCTGTAAATCACACGATCAAGCGCTTTTATGGACCTATCATGACATCTCAAACTGTTCTCATGTCAATGTTATTGACCTCTGTACATATTACTTTTACAGCTCCAAGCATTGCTCCGTTCCCTGTGGATAAAGCAGCTGGAAGCAGCACCAATACCGCCTGGTACTACTACGCCGGTGCCGCGGGTGGCGCCCTCCTCCTCCTCATCGTCATATCCGTCATCGTGGTCGTCATAGTGAGACGTCGTAAGGCGTCAGCCAATCAGAACAAGACGAACATCCTCAGCACACCACCACCGCCTCCTCCTCCCAGGACACCCAAGAGGAACAATGAGGAGGTGTACTGCTATATAGATGAGCAGGACTCGGCTCCTCGGGAGATGGCCCCGGTACCGGCTGTCTCCGTGCTCACACACCACAACCCTACCGTCAACTCACCCGCAGTCTTCTCACCCACTATGACGTCACCACAACAGGTTATGATGACGTCACCACAACAGGTTATGATGACGTCAGCATCTCAAGGCATGATGACGTCACCAGTTGTGGTAGATGAGAGGTTCATGGCGGTGGCCTTTGCCAATAACCCAACAATGATCGGTCACGAGGAGTGGAGCCGGTTGGACTTTCCTGAGGAGGGGTGGGTGGGATTGTACCCACCCGTCCAGAATAGTAACTTCTATGTCAGCTCATGATGATGATGGTGATGATGATGATAAGGTCGATATGGTTTAAACCCAATAGACCTACAGCTGAAGAAGGCCGGTACTCAGCCCTGGGCCATATATAAGGACCAAACCTGGCTATACAATTAATTTAGGCCTACAGGGCTCCTCTCTGAAAGGTGTTGGGGTCTGAATGGCACATATCATGTCATGACACAGTGCACCCAAGTTTACTGAGACAAAAAACTAGAGGTGCCTCTCATGACTCAGGGACGCCCTGAGTCAATAATACCCACTCTAGGTTATGGGAGCGGTATTTCTTTGTGCAGCCTATAGACAAAGGACAATAACGCATAGGCCGGAATGTACTCAGACCTCTCCTCTATAGATGGTATGTAGGCCTAGAACTATGCCTCGTGATCAGAATAATGGACACTGAGCTTGCATTTACTTGCAAGCATTTTCTGATGAGAGAAAAGAGTCCATGCCCAGGTCCATGCCAGGGGGGAATGGTACCATGTAGGATATATTTCCACCAGAAGTGGACAGAAAGAACCGCCTATGCCTATGTATTTCCCTACCTGATACAGCCTGCATTGTATAATATCATATGACATGTATAACTTAGAAAACTGTTTTTTTAAACATTTCATATAATCTATATCTGTAACCCCGGTCTGTAACCCATCCTAACATTATGCTGCATGCCTATTGGGGGCAGCATTTCACAATTATGGACTACTTTAACCCATAAGTCAGCCCGGTTAGCTCAGTCGGTAGAGCACGGGATTAGGGACCTTTAGCAACCACGTAAAAGCTCAATAAACGTAGACGTAGCCTATCCCTTTAGCACTACTACGTCTGCGTTTAATGAGCTACGTCAGGTTTGCTAAAGGTCCCCACTCTTAATCCCGGGGTCGTGGGTTCGAGCCCCACATTGGGCGACAGACATTTTGATTAGACATTTGTTCTGGTTCACGCTCTGGTAACGTACATCTGCACTAAACCGCCATGCAGCGCCCTTATATAGAGGGCTGAGTATCTGTCCCAGGTGCACTAGGTGCACTCCGACTGTCGCTGGAGGGGTACCGATCTACGCCTGAAGACCCTCCTCAGCACTTGCTAAGAAATTCTGAGGTGCTCATTTGGGAGTGCGTTTTCAGAAGAATGGATTCAGATCATTTTGCAAAATAACACACCATAATTGAGCATTTTCAAATCAAAGAAATATAATGCAAGGATTTTAAAAGCAACTTGTTGGTGTTTTATAAATCATATCTCGGTTAACCCAAAGTATAAAATATACCGGTGGGCTAGAAAGAAAAAAAAGCCCGTTACCGATTTTATGGATACAAAAAAAAAGATTCAAAAAGTGAAAAATGTGATTAAATCATCTATTTTCTGCTTGAATAAAAATAAAGGATTTCAAGATATTTTAATCATATAAGCAGGTAATTGAAAAAAACTAATTCTATTTACCAGTTCTAAATACATGTCAAGGCCAAAAAAAGTAAAAAGTGTGTTTCAGGTTACATAGTCTGAAAATCTAGGTAGGTAGGGTGGGTCGAACTTTTTTCTTTTTTTAGATTTTCTTTTTATACTTTGGCCTGAACCCAAAAATTGACTTGTGAATTTCAGTGCTGACTCGCCAACAACGTCGTTGACTCGTGGACTATCAAATTGATCCTGAAATAACCCCAAAATTCCTTAATATATAATATAATTTTTTTTTTAGATTGGATAAAACTTTCTAGGGTCGGCCCTGCGTTGCTAGGTAGGGTCGGGTAACCTGAAACACACCTTTCTTTTTTGGCCTAATGAGAAATGCACTATTGTCTCAGAACTCATAAGATGGATTTGTTGCGTTCTGCATACTTGATAGATCTAGTACCAGCTATTCTATACAAAGCTATACCATAGGGCTACACCGCAAATTGGTGATAATTCCTCTAGAAAGGGAGGCTATAGGTTGTCCCTTATTGCTTTATTGGGTAGTTGGCAGCCCTGGAGACCTATTTCCTGTAGTAAAGGCCTATGACAATGTCCACTTAGGGATGAGTCATTCACTGCCAGCTTGGGGGAGGGGATGGAAATTATGTGGCTTCAGATGGGTCAAAAGCGACCTGGCGACCTGGGCTGTTTTCCAGGCGACCTGCTACGATAATATAAGCGACCTGGCGACTTTTGGAAAAGTTAGCATAAAAGGTCTAAAAAAGCGACTTTGTGACCTGGGACGCTAAATTCCGGCGACTTTCCGACCTGAGGGGGGGACCCCTCTGCACCCCCAATAATTACATGGGGAGTGGTGGATAAAACTTGAGAAATCTCCATATATAGGCCTACTGGGGTCTGCAGCTAGATTTGGTCTATTTGAGATTCGCCACCATGCATCATTCCACCTGTGTATCCTATAGGATGGGGATTTCTAACTACTAGTATCAGTTCTTTGTGGTGAGCGTTTAAACATTGGTGGCGAGGGGTAAAAAAATGCCGTCATGAAAAAATCGACCAAATATCCCTGTTGTTAAAAAACCAGCGCTCCCCATATAGCAATAGGCTGGATAAAGGATGTGTCCCTTACATGTGTATGTGCATGTAGGTCTGGTAATACCTGTACGCTAGGTCATGGGTGGTGGGTCATGGCTAGGCCTATATACCTGCAGGGGTAGCCCACAGGCACCCTTAGTCCGCCACAGGCTACACACCCGGAGCAGGTTACACACCCTGGAGGAAGCTTTAACAGGGGTCTCATGGTGTAGGGTAAGTAAAGAAATGCTTAAGAGAGTTTATTTTTATAATCCTAGCACGTGAAATGCAAAAAACGCCTGCATACACATGAGCCTATGTGTTACATAATGTGTGCATATTATTCTTTATTTTCCTTGTGGTATTAGAGATGGAAAGCTGTACAGGTACATGTAAAGCTTAGACGTGCATGTCAATGGCCGATTAGGACAGCTATATTGTCTAAAGATACGAAGATAAAGTAAAATTATTGCAATGCATCTTTTTTCTCGGTGAATATCATCTACTATAAGTGGCATGCCTATAGGTCACACGTATTTATATAGGCCTAGGCCTCCGTTTGTTCATATTCTAATAGAATATATATTATAAAATGTATGATGTACCTATTTCTGCTTATATAATGTCTCAAGGAAGGTCATGTGGAACAAGACGGGCTATAGACATAAAGTGACTTCCGTCTCCCTAGTCTTAAATCCCACAGCTACCCATAACCCATGTATATTATGATTATTGGCCTCATAACAATTAGTCACGCAGTTTCTGCCCCCTTAAGGAGTGGTCATTATTTAACAACGGGGAATGGGGTGTTGGATTTTCTGGCCCGCCCCTCAAGAATGGTCGAATTTCTCCTGTCCCGTCACCTTGAAACTGAAAGGGGCCAGTCTTTCCTACCTCCACTCTCTGAACTATATAGTAATTCGCGGGCTTTTTCGGGGGAAAGGAGTGGATTTTGTTTTCTCCCCCCCCCCCAACCCCAATTCACCAACCCCCGGTTGATTAATGACCATTCCCTTAGTTTAACCTCGATCCCCCACTGCATAAGGCGTTTAAGAAGTATGCATTGTGCATAATTCTATAGCCTACCACCTCGATGGAAAGATAAATATGTCTGGATTACAACGCAAAAAAAACCCAGCATATGATACATGCCATAGCCTTTGAGTGAAATGACATAATGTTAAGTAAGGAGGGGAAGGGGGTGTCCGTTTAGAATATATAGGATATTAAGTACCAATTCAAACCGAAACTGAATAGTCTGTTAGTGTGTCAGTGATCACCACTGTAGTAGCTAGGTACATACATGTATTTATTGAGTCCAATATATTACTGTAGGTCTATGGCATGGACCTACATATCCTTTTTTTCCGTTGATAACTACTAAAAATATGTCTAACTTATAATATCTTTATCAACGTCATAGGTTAAGGTGTCAAGGTGTTCATATTACTAATAATATTACTTTAGGATGATTACTTTAGGATGTTATCTTGTGCATGTATGGTCAAACTCTTTTACTAATAGTAGGCCTATAAGTATTAGAGATCCCTGCATTGTCCCATGGCAAAAGCAGCCGTATATAAGGCAAACTCACTAATCGGCACCACTTGATTTCTTGGAGTAGGTAAAGGGAGAAGAACCCAAACACAACCGAATAATCACCATGAGTGAGGGGGCAGCAGCTGAGAATGGCCACGACAGAAGCCAAGGTGAAAATGCTCAGAATGCAGCCCAAACCAACTGGCCCAAAAGGTCCTTTATGGATGATCCAGACATAAAATGGCGTCTGGGCCACCCCCCAGACTACCGCCAGGTGGACAAGCAGTTCATGGAGGAGAGGTCAAGGCGCCACAAGCCGGGGTCCCTGGAGGAAACTGTGGAAAATCTGGTCAAGACCTGGGAGATGGAAACCACTCACAAACTAGACATATGGGTAAGCTAATGTATTATAGCTGAAAATCATGGTTTGCAATCAAATCAAGAAGTAGGTACAATGTTGCATATATATTTGATTGAGTAGTTACCATTTTTTGTAAGTGTGAAATCATTGTCCATGTCATGTCATTGAATGGCCAATTCTTCTTGCTATTCTGTGACTTTAATAATAATGGAGGAGGAAAGAAATTGAATCTTAAATGTCATGAAATACCCATACAGTTACCATTGGTACTCCTTACACTGAAAATAATGAATCTCAAATGTTTGTCAAAAGTTAGTAGGTTTTACTAATTTTTCTACAACCATTAGCGAAAGGCACGTGTCCAAAGTTCCCATCCTATCTTAGTGTTTTGCCGCCAACGCTTAGCTAAAAGTTAGCGTTGCCTTGGATTGCCTGAAAAAAATTAGTAATTTATTAGTACTAGTAATTAGTTAGTAATGGTCTTACAGTGTACATCTATTACCAATCAGTGGCAGCAGCACATGGCCCTGGCTAATATACAACGACAGCATGAGCGTGCCTCTACATGGGTACCCACATAATTGACTGTGTCGCCATGTCGATTTTTATGTATGTAAAATATACTAAGGCATTATAAGAAGGTCTGTGTCCATTGATTTTTAAAATGGTCGTGTTGCCCGTGTCGATTTTTAAAAGGGCCGTTTCGCCCGTGTCGAATTTTACCCATGCAGAGGCACATGAGCTACGCATGCAATGGTAACTCCATCCATTGAAGCCAGTTAGTCTACATAACAACTGTTGCCCTGTTGAAATGGCCATATAAAAACATGAGTCTATCTTTGATATATGAATTTTTCAAAAATGCAAAAAAGGTGTCCCATTCAGAAAACCTTATTGGAATAGGTTGATCCGTCTATACAAATAGATCTAGCTAAGTAGTCACACCCCATATCATATTCAATATTAGAAATGGTTACCTTTAAGCATAACAAGTGCAATTACAATATTGTCATATAGATAAATATAAACAAGATTTGCTTGTGCTGTCACCTGGTGTGGAATCCCTGTGGGTAACTGGTTAGTGAAAAGTCAGTCATAGTTTAGCAAACTCTTTGTTCAATTTAATAATGGTGTGAGTTAGTGGTTATGACTAAGATATATTATCATTGACTAACCCCCGCAATTTTCTGTGTAACAGCAATGGAAGACGATAGACCATGAAAACTACCAGATCGTTGTTAACGGTGTTCACACCTTTAACAGAGAGGAGGCCTTCGCGCGGGGTACTGAAGTGTCCTGCATTTGTAGGAAGGTGTAGGGAGGTGTATTTATGAAGGAAGAAAGTAAACACGTTTCTTAGATCGGAATTCCGGAAGTGGAGTCCCGGTGCTTGTTACTGCCTTTATTAACCAGCGAGAGTTACCCGGTCAATTTCCCGCGCCACAACATATCTCCCTTCGTAAAACACGATACGCAGTGTCGTTATACAGATATAAACATGTAGTAGAAGTCTGAAATAAACTCAAATACAAAATCTTTGTTGATGTTAGACAAACATGAAATACAGTAAACAATTCAATTACTTAGTGTCCTTTGTCATTTAGTCTGTGTAGTTTGTAGTACATTATTTATAGCACATAGTTATTCAGTCTCTGAGGAGCTTATTTTGTGTACCTCCTCTCCTCTGAGTATATTCGTCTGGAGCAGCCGGGCGAACTCTGCGCTGCTGTACCTGTTGTGCACGGCGTGCACCAGTGTCACTGTAATCACACTGTACCTTAGAAACTCTTGTATAGTTCCATTTCTCCCCATCTATAATAACACAATTACCTTGAATGTCAGTAACCCTTCTTGGTACCAAACAACCCATATCCCCTTTTAAAAGAGGATTACTGATTTTGACATGATCCCCTACACAAATATTGTGGGCCTGTACTTTAGGCCTGTATGCAGCTTGATAACCTTGAACTTTGTCCTTCTGAAATGTCTGACTGGCAAAGTCACGTCCTGTTGTCTCCTGTAGTTTGTTCACTGTACGAGTGTAGATACCGCCAGTGCCACCCTGTGTATGGCCTACACTCTTACCCCTGGTTGCACTTTCCTGAGCACTCAAAGTACTCTGAACAATACCTGGAACTGTATGTTGTAAGTGCCGCACTGGGACAGGTGCTTTTCGCACATCGCGTCGAATGGAAGAAGTATTGTCCCTGTGCTGCACATGTTGTTCAGAGCATGCCCCCTTATTACTTGCTCCTCCACCAACCACACTTGTACACTGATCACTGAACTGTGGAGGAGTCTGAAGTACTGGCTGCATTTGTGTAGAGTCAAGTAGAACAGATAATTTCCCTTGCGTCGGCCAACCTAGAATGGCGGTTCCTCTCTCTGACACGTACACCTTCTCTAAGGTGAACCGGCCATTGTGCTCTATGGTTGCCATGAAGTAGCCAAGCATCGGAATTGGTGCGCCTCCGTACCCACTTGGGCGAATATCGCTTTCTTGCAGTTTGTAGTGCGAATACAGGCCCAAGTACAATGGCTCTGGAATGATTGTAAACATGGAACCAGAGTCCACGAGGACACGCACGGAAATACCTTGTATGAGTATAGTGCACCTTGGCATCGGAGTTGTCCCCATTGAACTCACACTATACACCATCTCCTGAAAGTCTCCATCAATTTGATTCACTTTTTCATTTAACCCTGTAGGTTGACTGTACTTTGTTTTCTCTGGATGGATTCCTGAATCTGTAAACTTGCTGTCCATCCTACTTACATGTAGAGAAGCACTCTCTAGTCTCCTGGCAATCTGAATGGCTTGCTCCAGATCTAGGTCTTCTTCCGAATAGAGTCTCTCCCTAATTGTATGACTACTGATCTTCTCTATGAGCTGATCACATACAGCCTCATCCAGAAAAGCACCAAAGTCACAAGTAGATGCTAGGTCCCTGAGAGCAGCAACATATTCACTGATCATCTCATCTGGCAATTGTCTCCTGTCTCTAAAGATTGCCCTCTCTGACCTTTTATGCTTTGAAGATTTGAACTCCTTTTCCAATTTTAATTTGGCCTTATCTAAACCAGAAGTTCCTGCTGGGTAGTTTGTAAGTTCCTTCAATTTTGCATACCTCCTCTGACCTTCAACACCCAAATAATGTAGTAGGATGCATACCTTTCGTTTCATTGGCACTTTGTCAATGTCAGGGGAAGCTTGTAGAAAATTATCGAACAGTCCAATCCACTCTTCCCATGGAATTGGAGGCCTCCCTGACTCATTGAGAAACTTTGGAATGGGGTCAAGAGGAATGTAAACAGCAGCCATAATGATTGAAGAAGTGTACTGCCAATATACCTGTAGTCGTAACACAGTAGCACTTTACTGCAGCCTCACACTTGTAGTACTGTAATGTTTATGTGTATCACAATGCTGGCAGGAAATCACACCAAATGTAGGCTACACCCAGTACGACAGCATGGGTATCAATCAGATATCAGCAAAACTATACCACCATATGTATTCAAATGTAGCACACAGTGTATAGCCCGGTCAATACTCACAGTTCATGTATTTTGAAAGTGCAGAGAAAACGTGTGTATCGCAGTAGTCTATGGCAAATGTAAGAGGCACTGTGTATTGTAAATGTAGGCCTAAAACTCGAATTGAATGTAAGGTACGTAGTTTAGACACCACTATTAGTATTACACACTCATATACTAGCTGATGCAGGGCCTACTCGATTCTGGCACTGTAATTTGCCCCACCAAAATCCTGAGTGTACATGGAACAACTGTATCCTGCAGTTAGTAGGCCTAGTGTAAGCCCAGTGAGCATTGGAAATGTACATGTAGTGGTATGTAGCACTGTAGATCTACCACTTGTACATTGTAGGACATTGTAGTCGTATGTAGCACTGTAGATCTACCACTTGTACATTGTAGACATAGATCTATAGAATCGTAGATCTATAGTCCTATTAGTAGTGATCATTTGATGTGCATTGAAGTGTGCTGACGAATTTGGAGGGAAAGCAAGGCAACCTCACTCACCGAAATATGGTTGAAACTAGTCACATTTGAGCGATTTAAAGCCCACAACTCCTCTCCAGCGTAGATTCGTCTACCCCGTCGCCATTTGAAGTGTCCTGCATTTGTAGGAAGGTGTAGGGAGGTGTATTTATGAAGGAAGAAAGTAAACACGTTTCTTAGATCGGAATTCCGGAAGTGGAGTCCCGGTGCTTGTTACTGCCTTTATTAACCAGCGAGAGTTACCCGGTCAATTTCCCGCGCCACAACAGGTACCTACAACATGCTCACTGTGGACTCCCCCTTCTATGATGCCAGCAGCCACACATATGAGTCTGCAGGACAGCTCTTCAGGGAGACCTTCCAGGGCTGCTTTCCCTGGGAGGTGGTCCAGGTGCTGTCTGGTGAGTTACTCATGCTCATAGTCAGGGCGCGACAAATCGCTGTCCAGTGCCCGTGACACAGAAATATTCCACTGGACACAGAAAAATTTGAAAGTTGTGCCCCGTGGACACAACTCAAACTCAAAAAATAAAAGGCCAATAATATAGTCCTATACACGATTTGAACCCTTGAATTATTAAGATTCTAATTCTGAATGTCAATATCTGGATACAAGGACCTCAGAAATCATCCTAATTAAAAGAGAAAATATACATCTAAATTTTCATGGCCCGGTCGGGCACTGTTTCCATCCACTGGACACAACCAAATTTTGTTTCTGTGCCCAGTGGACACACGTTTTAAACGATTTGTCGGGCCCTGATAGTATATTATGCTGATTAAGTGTTATTCTAAGAGTGACCCATGATTTTGTCAAATTGTAATTGTCCTAGCATTCCTTTTTTGGAACCTGTACAGGGTGAATAGACTTTCATATTTGAATAATTATAACATTTAATGTTGCCTAGGGGTGAGCAGGTATCTTGATATTCCTCTTGTTTCAACTGGTTTTCAATAATACAAATGAAATGTACTTTTTCTTGAATAGACAGATGCATCAATCTAATGGGTCTACATGGCACTTGAATAAATTTCTATATTTTTGTGCCACACTCATTTTAGCATTAGGTCCAGAAGTTAAGTCCTTCTATCATCTCCCACAGGTCCCCCCAAGGTTACCTTCACGTGGCACCACTGGGGTAAATGGAGCGGCAAATTTGACCAGACACCTCCTTCTAATAAAGTCATTGAGACGTTTGGCATCTGTATCGCCCACATGACTGATGATCTCAGGATTGGCAAGGTGGAAATCTTTTATGACTCCAATCATTTCCTGCGCCATTTTGTAAAACATCCCAGAGGAAAATGTCCATTCCACCATGAGGACACATGCAACTTGCTTTAACATTACTCAAAAATCATCAATATGTGAGGTTATGATGAATGTGATACAAAATAGTTGTTCTAAATGACTATATCTTTGAGGATAACACTAGTGACAAATTGGTTTATGTGGGTTGACCTTTTCTATCCAATGTTACATTATAGTCAATAGTATGTATAGTGCTCCTGTTAGGTATGTCAATGTATGAGCTATTTCCAATTTAACAGTGGGGGGTGGGGGGTGGGGGAGTGAATTTAATTTAGTTGGCCATTGTGGGGAGTGGGTGGACAAAACTACTACGTGAGGGATGGGGTTAAAAGGTCTGATGGTCAGTTGCAATATTTGAGGCCATTGGCACAGCTACAATGTGACTGGTGGTGGTGTAAAGGATGCATTTCCCAGTTAGTACTTGATGGATGAAAAGTAAGAAAACCAAAACTTAAAAATTGAAGTGAGGTATAGCATAGTCATTGCATTACTGTAGCCATACACAATTCAAAACTAACAAACAAGGAAGGAAGAATGTTATTTGTCTGTTAATTTTATTGGCATATAGTTTATGAGTGATTATTTCATTATAATGGATTACATGTGCTTTCCCAAACTGTTAATAGATGTATTTTTGACTTGCGATTATATTCTATTTCATTTCTTTTTTCAAGAATTGATAGTGCACAGATAGTTAGAGGTTCACAGATACCTTTTTACATTCATCTGCAGGAATCTTATATTTTATATTTTTTAAAATTTTATATTCAAAAAGTATATGTGTAACCTGTACATTTTTGCTACATTTCAGTAAAAAGGGTTTCTTTTGTTGTTTTTTCATATACATTGAGCACCATACCATTAATTCAAATAATAATTAAAGATATGTTATCAATGAACTAGTTAATTGTGAAAAAAACAACTTTAACAATATCATTGAAAACTTCCTAAAATATTAGTCAGCCAGTAAACTGAAGCACCATTAGCTGTAAGTGTTATACACAATGACAAGATATTATTTATGGTTAATACTGATAATAATGCAGAATAGACATGATAGAGACCTATGATGAAGATGATATGTCAGAATGGAGTGATTTATCATGTTGTAATATAATGAGTAGCCAGTAGAAATTGAGGCCTTTATTGTGGAGTTTGATAGCGTCTTCTTCTGGGGGTGGCATCCCCTCCTGCAACTCTATAGCTTGGCGACTCAATGATGTGGGATGTGGAGTTGGTTTGCTCAGTTGGCTCCTGTTACAAGAACAATATTCAATTGTCATCATTATTCAGTTGGAACTGTCAGTGGAAAATGCATTAATCATTTCTGGGATGTACAGGTTTATGATATGTTTCTGATCTATAGAAGATAAAAAAGGGGGCATAAAATGCCTACTTATTGATAAATGTTAATAAAGGCAATATAACTAATACACACTATTATCTTCCCTTATTCTCTATTTGAGAGCTGCCACTTACAGCCAGTTGATGTGTTGCGGAGACATCAGGTCGATCAGATTGGTCGACATTAAGGGCAGCTAATAAAGCCTGGCGTCGCTTTTCCTCCTCTATGTCTATCTCCTGCTGTTTTACACTAACTTGACTGTTCAATGTAAGACACCTCTGGCGGTTCTGTTCAGGAAACAATGTGAACCTTTTTTAGGGATATTCAATTATTTCACTTTTAAAGAGCCCACTTAAAGGGGAATGTACACATGTTTGTATATGCATGTGTGCATTCACCAGCATATTTTCCAACGTATTCCATTGACAATTTCAGTGCATAGCAGAGAGTATAAATGAAGTAATGAATTCATATTTTGTAACTATTTGGCATGTGACAATACAAAATAGTACAAATTTTGCAATAAACATAGATTCAGAGCATACCATCCCCTTTATTATACCTCTGCATGGTTTATGCATGCAGCAGGACACAGTTGTTATGCAGCTTTATAGACTTTTTAATTTTTTTTATTCATATCCAGTCATGGGCTACTATGACCAAATCACACATTTCCATGTCGTCTCACAATCTGATTATTTATATAATACTGATATGTCACTATGGCTCTTCCTGAATTAAAAATAAACATTGAAAAAGCGCGTACCTTTTCATGTCGCTCCATGCGGCGGAGGGCCTTGGCTTGTCTTTCTTTCTTGGCCTGACGCAGGGCCTGTTCAGCCCTGATGTGTTTGTCCAAGACAACCTCAGTTTGACCCATGACGCTTCCCTCATGTATGCCTGGCAGGAACAAGGGGCTGGAGAACTTGACGGTTGAGAGGTTCATGACAGGAGTGTCGGGGCGGGAATTGGCAAGCTGCCAGGCCAGTGCATTCCTGCTCTGTGTCTCCTTTATCAATGAGAGCTTAGCCTTTTCCATTTTAGCCCGGGCCCTCTGACGGTCCTGTAACAGAGAAACAAGTTTAAGCCAGATTAAAACCTCCTTGTCAATAAAACGTCACTACCGACTAAATGTGTAACATGATCAGCCAAATATTTTCAACCTCTTCCCCCCACCTACATTATTTTATGTACACCTCAAGTGAACAAGTGAAATGTTGTTCACATCAGACCGACTAATCCAAATGTCAAAATCAAAAGACAGTTCCTAAATTGATAGATATTTATTATGTCTACGTCATGGCATCTATCTTAAGTTCCCGCTTAGAACCAGGCACTTGTACCAAAGTCAGTGCTGTTATAAGATTTGCCAAATCTTAGAGTGTGGCTTATACGAGGGTTTATGCTGGTACAGTACGAAAGTAACCATAATGAGACCCCAGATAGCCCCCCTAGGATTTCCTCAAACACTAGATGCGATTTCTGGTAGTACGAACACAGAGAATTAAAGGTGTCAACTGTGTCTCCCACGTGGCTCTGGTAAAATTGAGAGTCAAACAGCTAATGACTCTGCTTGTATGAAGGGTCAACTCAAGTTGACTCTCTACTATCAGTGTCAACTTGAGTTGACTCTCTACTATCAGTGTCAATATAGCAGAGTCAATAGCTGTTTTACACTCCATTTTTACCCGAGCCACGTGGGAGACACAGTTGACACCTTTACTTTTCTGTGTGAGGGTTATGAATACTTACTTCCTCTGTATGCTCCTTTCTCCTGTATGCTCTCATTATTTTGGCCTCAAGGGTTTGGTGTTGTTTTTCTGCCCTTCGCTGCATCTCCTCCTGGAGGGCTTCGATTTTCTCAGGGTGTAGCATGTCCCTCCAGATCATTCTCATGGTGGTAGTAGAAGGCTCCATCTCCACCCGTCTCCCAGGGGAGCCATAGCCACGGCATGGTGACCGCTCATGGTCAGTCAGCTCATAACTAAGAAATAGTAGATGGGGGGATTACTGCATAGTCCATTATGCTTAAAGCTTTAACTGGATGTATTATAATTGTTACTATCAAGAGTACACACCATACAATTCAACAAGGTAGTCCTAAATTCTCTTTTCCTGACTTTATACCAAATTCCTCTGACAATGGCGGTATTAACCCAGTGTTTTTAAATGCCCTCCAACTATTAATGTACTGCTTTGAAAGTTATCTTCTACTTAGTAAGAGGTCATTTTTTAACAACAGGCGGTTTATATGAAATTCCTTGTGTGCACGCAAAAAAAATTTACTCCCTGACTCTTGTGAATTAAGTTTTTTTCTGATCTCCCTTGTAATCATAGTAAAACACAGGCTTTTCCAAAGAAAACAGGTGACATCCGTTTTGGATTTCAAAGATTTTCCTTGCAAAATATCAATATCCCTGACATTTTCAAAAAAATCTAGATTCTGAGATTCTCTGACAAATCCCCTGATCTGGAACAAAAAACGGCTTTGACCATCAGATACCCCCCTCCATGTTTGAGTATGTTACCTGAAACGCTGTTTTGCATTTTTGCTAGGCCTTACCAATAGTGTGGCTCCAGATGGGTCAAAAGCGACCTGGCGACCTGGGCTGTTTCCAGGCGACCTGGCGACCTGGTACAATAATATAAGCGACCTGGCGACTTTTGGAAAAGTTCAACAACAGCATAAAGGGTCTAAAAAGCGACTTTGTGACCTGGGACCCTTAATTTCGGCGACTTTCCGACCTGAGGGGGGGGGGGGGGACCCGGGGGGGGGACCCCTCTGCACCCCCAATAGTAGGTGAGGTTTGGGGGAATCAAAATTAAACCCGGTCAAAACCTACCTGAGACCGGTCCTATGGACCTGTGCGCCGTGTGAGATGGAAAGACTGGCATTCTGCAGGTACTCTGGAGGGTCGACCTGCTCCTGCAGTAAGGTGCGGTACAGCTCAGTAGCACTGAGTTTCACAGGGGGCGGCGACACTTGGTCCTCTTGGGAACAGGGCGGAGGACTGGCTGCTAAAAGAGCATAAAACATGAAACTAAGAAACTAAAAAAGTACTGAAACTTATTGTTTGAGTCATAGTCCCTGCATACATGATGGGGGTGGACCCCTAAAATCGACAGGGCGACATGGCCATTTTTACCCATGTAGAGGCACATACGTGTATGATGCTAGATAGTTAGTAAAAACTATCCGACACTCGAACTGTCTTCAATGACTTTTAGGGAGTGATCATTTATTATCAACAGGGGGGGGGTGGTGGGTTTGGGGGGGGGGGCAAAAAAATTTGGACCCCTTGACCGGGGGGGGGCAAAAAAATTTGGACCCCTCTTGGGGGGGGGGGGCAAAAAAATTTAACCTGTTTTGAGCCAAAAAGCCCGCGCGTTACTATGCTTCAAAGGGCCCGCGCGCGAGCCGATTTTCGACCCTAAGGGGGGGGGGGTAAAAAATTTTGACCCCTTGACCGGGGGGGGTGTAAAAAATTTCGCGCGCTCCGCGCGGAAACCCACCACCCCCCCCCTGTTGTTAAAAAATGATCACTCCCTTATATAGCCTCAAATTAGGGTCTGACTCTGAACGTAAGGAAGAGGTTTTGTTTAGGCCAAAAAAAAAAAAAGTTGTGTTCAGGTATCCCTAGCGACCCTATTTGTTTGGCCCTAGGCCAAATAAAAAAAAAGGTTGGTTTCCGGTAACATTGTCAGACAACCCAGACCCGACGGTCGGATTTTTTAAAAAAAAATTTAAAATTTTTTTTTTTTAATTTTCTCATTTTAGGCCTATTTTTAGCGTTTTTCCTCTAAAATCCTTAAAAATTATCTGATTTACAAACCGTAAAAACTGGTATATAGGGAAAAATTTGAAAAAGAGAAAAAAAGAGGGGGACCCGGCCCTGTTTTGCTAGACCCGGTCGGGTGACCGGAAACAAACCTTTTTTTTTTTTTGGCCCTACCCAATTTTTTTTTTTTTTTTGGAAGGCATTTTAGCGTTTTTCCTACCAAAAAACACTTTTTTTTTACTGAAATTTTTTTCTGTGTAAAATTATACGAAAATGGGAGGAATTTTGTCTCATAATCCTTAAAAAGAATTGGTAAAAAAAAAAAAAATCGACCTACCTACCCTACTTTTTTTGGGCCATGTTAGGGGTGATCCATTTAGTATGTCACGCTTTTTTTTGGCCATTTTGAAGACCCCCCCACCCCCATGTCACACTTTGTCACACTTTCCCAAACACCCCCTAGAAAAGTATGTCACAAATCTGCTGACACCCCCCCTCCTAGTACCGTATCATATAAAAGAACATACACATATTGTGATAAGCAGTGCAATAAGGCCTATCATTATATTGAATATAAATTTTAACCCAGGTTTAATACAATTAGATTGGTACTAAAGTGTTGAAAGTATGACATTAGATATCAGTCAAAGCCTTCAAGTCCTCCTAGACAGCGAAATAATGGATTTTATCGACTAGAATCCTTTCAGATTACAACTGTTCAAAAAGGCATTAACAAAATCACACAAGTATCGGTGGCACCCTAGATTTTTGTGACCTCTATCCATGGATTCTTGTCTGTTTTCACAGGAATATAAGGTGTGCTGGAACTGCTAAATGAGGAAGGGGCCTCAATTTTATTTCACCATGGGTGTGCGGCTGGCCCTCCAGCTACCCTTTTCCTTGGTGAGGGAGAAAAGTGACCCCTAGTCCAATGTCTAGGTTTAAGTAGATTCTCTGAGGAGTGAGCCTTTGTAAGAGGCAATTTAGTCAAAAGTGACCTTGATTGCAAGTTATTCTGGTGAGAACTCCAAAGTGACCTTTATTTTGACAGGTTTTGTTGAAATCTCTGAAAAGTGACCCTTGGTGAGGGAGGTTTTGGTAAAAATTGACCCTTAGTGAGTGGGGTTAAGGTGAAAAGTGATACTTGGTGAAGGGATTCTGGTGAAAAGCAGACCCTTGGTGATGGGGATTCTGGTGAAAAGTGATACTTGGTGAGGGGGTTCTGGTAAAAAGCGGACCCTTGGTAGGCCTATTTAAAGAGGGATCTTGCTCAAAATGTAACCTTCCCAGCTGCACACCCATCTATATAAAATATACAACCCCCAGGCACTGCTATCTTTTCCTCTGATGTGGAACCCACAAGTAGCACACATCCGATTATGATGCTGCTTAGTCACAGTGCATATACAGCTGTGCAGCATTTATTTAATAAAGGGTTTAAAAGAATCTAAAAGTGTGACGTCACACAATCCTATACACCCCCCCACCCCCTTGTCACACTTTGTCACAGAAAAAAAGACCCCACCACCCCTTTGGGCGTGACATACTTAATGGATCGCCCCTTAGGCCACTCAAAAAAAAAAAGTTGTTTCTCATCACCGCGCGCATCGTGAAAATATTGATTCAGGGAAAACTTTTTTTTTTTTTTTAAGAATTTTTTAATGAAAAATCCATCAAATATTGGCATATTTGGTATCAAATTTAAGCTTAGACTCTCAGTGATGCAGTTAGCTAGGAATAACCGGCATTGTAACAACTTTTGCGGATCAATATACTCTTACCTACTAAAATGTGAAAATTGAGCGTGAAAAGTCTCAATTTACCTATATATTTTAGGCCCCAGTCGGGGTAGGCGAAAAAAAAGACGCACTAGGGTGTGTAAGTGACCCGATACCACGCAAAAAACGGGTGTTGAAATAACCTCGAATCAGGACAGGAAGCGATGTCACGCTATGGGGAATTTTGGAAAAAATATTATTTCTCAGCAAATAGGAATCTCTACTGGACATCCTTTCATATATTTGTGTGTCAGACATGCCCCCTACTGTACTATAAATTTGTTACAAAAGGGATGCCTCTGGAAGGAGAAATTTTCAAGTTTCCAAAAGCCCCCATACCTAAAGCGTACCGGGCCGTGGCTTCCTGTCCTGATTCGAGAGTTTTCGTCACCTGCACAACTGACTATTTGTAAACGGGTAGGCTTTGGCCCCCTCTTCTGCTGCAGTTCCATTCCTACACCACAGTCGCTCTTATTTACTTCGGGGCAGCCACATCTACTGACATGTACTAATAAGCAAAAACATAACGAGTGGGCATACAGAAGCCATATGCCCATGAGTGACCCTTCATAAGGGTCACGAATGGGCATGTGGCTTCTGTAT
Source organism: Harmothoe impar (assembly GCA_947462335.1). NCBI lineage: Eukaryota > Metazoa > Annelida > Polychaeta > Phyllodocida > Polynoidae > Harmothoe > Harmothoe impar. Next base: position 24,140,936 of record OX381721.1, read on the forward strand.
GACCACAAGTTATGTTTTTGATTTATTATACCTAGCATATGATAGTCCTACCGATTTAAGTTTAACCCCTTCACCACTGGATTTCCTGTAACTCAATGCAATTTTGTGCAATATATTGGCTTACCGCGTGGAAGGGGTTAAAACAACAGAAAAAACGCGGCAAAAATCGGCAAAATCGGCTGATCGCCGATTGTTTTGGTTCACAATTCAAATCTTGGCCGCTAGGCCTAGGTGTCTCCTTTCATTTATAGACAAATTCTCTCTAAAATCCATATTTCTGATCCGATTTACGAGCTGTAAAGTTTCATAAGCATGCCCGCACATACTAGCTACCTTTCTCAACCATTAAATCATCAGAAATATGCTGCATGATTATCAAAAATCGTGATATAAATCGGCAATCGAGAAGATTCAAACAGAAATCGGCTTCAGCTTAGCTGTGCTGTGATTGGTCAATAGGTGGTCACGTGACCTTTCCCATACGCCCACCCAGTGGGCGTATTGGCTCAATACGCCACTGCAGTGGGCATATGAGTTTCAGTGGTTAAGAGATAGGACTATCATATGCTAGGTATAATAAATTACAAGACGGTATAGACCTACCTCTGGCACATTCCTTTTTGCCTTTTTGTGACTGTACCGTTGACTTCTTGTTACTCTTTTTGCGTTGCCAAAAGCGGAACGGGAAGCAATCCGGCTCGGGGCTTGTTGAGCCCAGGGAAGAGGCTTGGGAAGCCGTTTCCGAAGGTCCGTCTGTTTTCACCGACAGAACCATGTTAAAGAAAATACGGCGTTCTAAACCACTTCCAATCTTTGCGTCGGCTACTAATCTGCCTTTTGCAAGTGGTTTGGAAGGCTGTCAAGTCCTAAAAGAGGAGGAACATCTGGTAAATTAGCCTGCTCTATGAAGAGCGGACTGCTGCATTCGGGCGCAAGATGACGGTTGGCAACCACGCCCCCCTAGCAACCAGCCTGCGCATGCGTGTTGATGGCCGTCTTGTGCTGCCACCTGGCGCTTAATCCGAAAACTCTTTTTTCCCGCCAAGGCATTTTGATAAGTTGATAGACTGGACACCCCCTCAACACTACGGGAGGGCAACGGGAGAGAGTGGAGAGGACGTATGCGCCAGTCCGGGGCGCCAGTCTAATAAGTTGAAGGCTTACTCCGGGGGCTGACTATAGTATGCTCAGCAGTCAAATGTAGGTAATATGAATACGCTAACGGCTAATAATTAGTTATAGGCCTATAGCTATGAGCCTTCTTTGGGGAGGAGGGGGGGGGGGTCCATAGTTGGACCATGGGCCTCTCATTTTTTCTCAAACACAAATTGCTGATTAGAACCAGGTTAGAATAGCCTCCTATTGTGAGACTAGGCCTACTTAAATTTCCAAAATATGGATGAATTTTCTCTTGAAAACAACATAAGCGGTAGGACCTCAACTCAGACATTCAATGCATGGTCCAATTCAGAACCCAAGTGGTCAACAATTTGGAGACCCAATTCTAATTTTTAACCCATTTGAACTTTCGTTGTCACTCCCCAGGTAGCAATGGTATATTGGGCCAATGTCGGCAATGATCGACTCCATCGCAATCGTTATACCAACCATGGCCTATTGTAAGCAATGCATACATTGGTTCAACATACAAATTACAATGATGGCCCACCTCTGGCAATACTGATTCGCTGGGTTGACCACTGGCCCAGAGCTGGTCCATGCTTGATATCGTTGATATTGACCCAGTATTGGCCCAGTGCTGGGACACTTCAGGGCCATCATATTATTTCTGATGTTGGATCAACATCAACTCTATCTACACTTGTCCAATATTGGCTGTGATCTACACCAGGGGGATTCAATGTTGCCTGAAGAATGTCTTACAGGATGGCTCCTACTTTGCCATCATATTGGGTTATAAACATGATCCCCAGTGTTCTCTACATGTTTAAAGGTCAGAGGAAGTTCATGGATGAAATTTGATATCTAAAAGTGCCATTTACTGCATGACACCCATGGGAATTTGTCAAAAGTAACTTGAAGACACCTCATGTGTGGGTAATAGAATTAGATAAGTCCTAAATGATAGTAATACAGTTTGTATTATTTGTAACCATTTTGGGATAGAGATCAAGATGGATTAAAAAGACAGAAATGGCTTTTTCTAAACTGATGATTCTTGAGAGTCATGTCTTATGTATGCTTGCACATTCAATTATACACATAAAAGTAATATTGTTCAATACTGTAAACGTATAAATTTTCGCTCAGTATATATTTTCGCGCATTTCGCGCACATAGGTATGTGCGCGAAAATATGATGTGCGCGAAAATTTTGCACAAAAATTTAGCTTTCCAATGATGTCTGGCACTCATGGGTAGATTCACCCAAAGACAGACACACAACTTATGTCGGCCACTTTTAGCATAAAGAAACATAATACATTTGTATAATGAAAAGTCTATGCCCATAGATATGTGAGTATCGCAGTAAAAAATATGACAATACAGGGCTATTTTTTTCTGCGATAGAAGAATCTTAGACACCCCCAAAAAGAATATTTGAACAATCAGTTTGGGCTGTAAAATCCTTAATAATTGTCCGATTGAAAAACCGTAAAAACTGACATGTAGCTGAAGACCACCTGATTGCAGGTGCGCGAAAATATCATTGCGCGAAAATTCCTTCATGTGCTAGGTGCGCGAAAATTTAGCTGCGCGAAAATACCTACGTTCACAGTATCAGTGATTGTTGCAGTGGTTCTATATTGAAAATTATATGTTGGGGCGACATATGTATTAATTTCATATTCAATGTCTAATTTCTAACCTTGGAATATTGTAAAAACATTTTGATGTTGGCCCAACATTGGGCCAACATGAAATCAATATCCCTTTATCCGAGCATGGGCCATTACTGGGCCAGCGGTCAAACCAGCGGTGGGCCAATATCAAAATGCCATTATTGGCCCAATTTTAAGTGGTATATTGGCCCAATCATGGCCCAATGTACTTATGTTACCTGGGTCTGGACCGAGAACTGTTCATTCACCCACAAATAGAATATACCTAATACACTTCTAATAAATCTAATCTGAACCAATCGTATTTCAATGAAGTCATGAGATATATAGCCTAGAGAACAGTTCTTAGAGGCGTCCAGTTTTGGAAACCTTTCCCTGCCTAGTATAGGCCTACTATAAATACGTATCCCTGATTCAAGGACAACTTGGCGTAGCCTTCGCAGCGATATGTGAATGCAAGAAGAACATGGATAACCACAGGCCCACTGGCGTGGCTGCAGATGGGTCAAAAGCCACCTGGCGACCTGGGCCGTTTTGGAGGCGACTTTCGACCTTAGGCAATGATAATAATGACCTAGCGACTTTTGGTCAAAAATGACTGTAGGATAAAGGGTTCAAAAAAGCGACTTTGTGACCTTGACCCCTTAATTTCGGCGACTTTCCGACCTTGGGGGGGGGGGGGGGGGGGGGGCATCTGCACCCCCACTGGAGCCTGCAGGAACGTGTGTCGATCTGAGATCATGATGATGCAGTCTTCATACAATTTAGTTTCTTCATAATAGTATGCACGACATGAAAAGACAATGAGAAGATTTTATAATGGTTGTTAATCATTGGGAAGAGAAAGGGTAGCAAAGGTCTCTCTTTAGTCGGTTCTGTACAAAAAAATGTGAGGATTGCTTCCCCTTACGCTTTCACTGAGTTTCAGTGAGAGCCGTGCCATGTATGTAGGCCTATTTATATATTTAGACAATATTTGTATTTCACACAATACCAGGCAAGTAAACAATTTTAATGGGGATTTTGTTACATTGAGAAATGGGATGCGGATGAGTTGAGGTCACTTTCACATTATCCGCATCTGGGATGGTCAACCCAACCATAGTGCAATGGACGAGCCAATAATATGGTGCACTTTTAATATATTCATTAGAAATTATGTTTAATTGATAAAGCCATTCCTTGATTTGAATAAATTAGGATGGCAAGCAAAATGAAACTGAAACCATGGCATTATACCCACGGCCACGACTCCACAGGCCAGGGACCATTTGCACTGCCACGCCACCGTGTGGTTATTTCTGAAACCACTTGATTTACTGCTGACTCATGCACAGTGGCGATACCTGATGTTTGCTCAATCCAAACACTCTGCTTATTTTTATTTATCTGAGTTTTTATATTAAAAGTCCAGGGTAGGGTTTCATGCCGAATTAAATATCTAAAGAATTTTCCAATTAAATATTCAAAGAATTTTCCAATTGTTATACCTGGTTGCCCTATATAATACGGCCTCGTGCCAAGGGTGAAGGGGTTTCTTATCAGGGAGTGGTCATTTTTTATCCACGAGCGGGGGGGGGTGTTAGTGTGCTGGATCTGGGCACTTCAAAGCTGGGCAAACCTATATAGACTCCCCTAATAGGCTCCAACTGGGTTGAGTTTAGGTTATCTTAGCACTGGACCAAATTCGCGTGTGGGTTCATATGACAGGCCAACAGGAAAACCATTATGGGATCCCTCAAGCAATGCTGGCTGGGTATCATGTTCCTTTTTGAATAAACAAATGCCCTATACATATATGTATGGCCAGTTTCTCATTCTCATTACCAAGCACTGAAAAATATGACCAGAGTGCTATTTGTCCCTAAATTTGTGGAATAATGAATAAAATTGTTTTTGGTACTTAAGCATACAAATACGGAACTCCATATACATTTGCAGAGCGTTTTTTATTTAAAGATTTTTTTACTGTGCCAAAATGTATGGGAAACTATGGACTTTTTGCAAACAAATTTCACAGTAGTTAAGAGTCTGTTGATCAATAAATGTTGGGAAAATGTATGTTATTCAAAGCTCACTTTAATTTGATACCAAACATGCCAATGTCTGACCATTTACTGCTATACACGAATATTCACTGAAAACCCAGGCTTGTATGAAGGTCCTCACTACAGAGGACCTTAGGGTGATTGTTATGTTCGTGAAGTGACGTTTATTAGGCCTACGTACGAGAATACACGTGGTAGACTGGTGAACGGATAGCATGTTGTACAGACCAAAGCTAGACAGAGGTGATGCCGTTCACGGGATTAGGAACTCGTAGTAGCGGTAGACGTAAGTACACAACACTCCTCCACACTTAATATATATGCTGGAATAAACATATGATTAAACATCACCTTATTGGTGTCAATGAACTTAACGTCTTTGAGTCTTTATCTCTTTGAGGATATGTAGTATACTATAAGGAGTCTTTTATCTCTTTGAGATTACTGATAACGATAACTCTTATCTTTATGCAATGTTACTTTAACATGAACAGTAGTGTCAGAAACACAAATATATCAGTCTCTGAAATAGAACAGTTATTTAGGCACATAGTCATTGAACTTTGCTGGAGCCCTTCTAGGTCTCACAGATACACGTCTTGGAGACGGCACTCTCGGTGGAGTAGCAACCACCTGGGGTGGGATCGCTCTAGGTGGTTCCTCATAGGTAACCACGTCTTCCTGTGGCATGGCCGTAGCTGGCGTTTCAACAACTACAGGGTCATTACCACCTTTGGGTATATCACTTATGATATCCGTGATTGGCATTTGCATAGGCCTGAGCTGTTCGTCATCAATGTCATCTTCGATGGCTTCGCCGGACTTTCGAAGATGGTCGACATGGACGTAACGGATGTTACGGCCGATTCGTACCAAGTACTGTACGGGACCCTTCCTAGACACTATGGATCCTGGTACATACTTTACGTCGGTGCCTCGGCAGTTCTTTACTCTTACTCTCTCTCCTTGCTCGAACTCTCTTAGCTGTGGCACTCGCTGGTCTCGATACTCTATCATTTTGTCCTGTTTTCCCTCCACCGTCACATGAAGGTCGGGTTTTATCATCGACAACCGTGTGTGGAGCTGTCTCTTGAGAAACAACTCGGATGGGGACACCCCTGTCACCGAGTGAGGCGTCGAATTATACGACAGGAGGAAACTACACAGCTTTCTGTGAGTAGTCATGCCGGGTTTCTCGTCCAATGTATGCCGCTTTAAGGCATTTTTCAGGGTCTGCACCGCTCGTTCTGCAAGTCCGTTGGACACTGGATGGTAGGGAGCGGTCAAGGTATGTTTTATACCCTTGTTATGCAGGAACTCGCGAAACACTTCCGCGATGAATTGTGGGCCGTTGTCGCTCACAACCTCTCTTGGGAACCCGTTATGGGCGAACATCCGCTCCAGTACCTCTATGGTCTTTTCTGCGGTCGTAGATTTCATGAGCACTACATCTAACCACTTTGAGTGTGCGTCTACTACCACTAGGAACATTTCAGATTTGTACTCTGCAAAGTCTATGTGCAGTCGGTCCCATGGCCTCTGAGGATATCGCCATGGATACATCGGAGATGCTGGTGGATCGTTCTTGAGACTCAGGCATGTTTTACATGCTTTTATTAAAGCTTCTATAGCATTGTCGATGCCGGGAAACCACAGGTAGCTACGAGCTAGTGCTTTCATGCGCACTATACCGACGTGCTCGATGTGTAGCTCTTCTAGCATTCGCTCCTGCAGTTTCTGTGGTATGATGACTCGCATTCCCCACAGAAGACATCCTTGGTCACACGATAGCTCGTGTCGTCTGATATAGAATGCTGACAGTTCATCATCATCAACATGGTTCGGCCAACCATTCATGGTGAACTCATACACTTTGGTGAGGATCCGATCTTTTCGGGTCGCTTCTTTAATGTCTCTGGCGTTGATCGGTAGCTTGTCAGTGTGGCTAAAATAGTTCACTTCAGCTTCCATATTTTCTTTGGCTATGTCCACTGGTGCCCGACTCAGATAGTCGGCATTGGCATGATCCTCTGATCGCTTATATTTGACCTCATAGTTGTAGGTCATCAGAATGAGAGACCATCTCTGCAGTCTTAGTGCTGGCAACGTTGGCACATCCGTTTTCGGACCCAATATTTTGGTCAGTGGCTTATGGTCGGTCAACAGTGTGAATGACCTACCATACAGGTACTTGTGGAATTTCTTAACTCCAAAGATAATGCCTAACGCTTCGCCTTCTATTTGGGCGTAGTTCCTCTCAGCTTTCGTTAGAGTCACTGACGCGTAGGCAATTGGTCGCTCCTCTCCGTTCTCATCAACGTGTGACAGGACCGCACCAACTCCGTAAGGAGATGCGTCTGTCGCGAGGAGAAGCTCTTTGTTCACATCGTAATGTGTTAACACTGTTTCACTGGTAAGGGCGTCTTTGACTTTCCCGAATGCCCCTTCGCACTCCTTTGACCACTTCCAGGGGACGTCATCTCGCAGGAGATTATTTAACGGAGCGAGAATTGTGGACAAATTCTTAACGAACCCACCATAGTAGATGACCATCCCGAGGAATGTGCGAAGTTCTGAGACATCTTCTGGTGCTTTGGCGTCTTTTACTGCGCTCACTTTTTCTGGTACGGGCCTACGACCCTCCTTGCTGATCACATGTCCGAGATATTGGACTTCGGGAGCCAAGAAGGAACACTTCTCCCGTTTCACTCGGATGTCATGCTTGTCTAGTCTTTGAAGTACCAGTTGGAGGCGCTTTAGATGCTCATCCTTTGTGGGAGCAGTTATCAGGATATCGTCTATATAGCAGCAAACACCAGGAATTCCTTGTAAGACCTGGTCCATGATCCTTTGGAAGATGTGTGGTGCTGTCTTTACCCCATAGGGAAGCCTTGTAACTTCGTAAAGTCCTTGCAAAGTGTTGATGGTCAGGTACTTTCTTGACTTTTCCTCCACCACCACTTGCATGTAGGTACTAGACAGGTCCAGTTTCGTAAACTGGCTACCACCCGCCAAAGTAGCGAATATATCCTCAGCTGTGGGTAGCGTATATGGTTGATCGACAACCGCACTGTTTATAGTCACTTTGTAGTCACCACACAACCTCATCTGTCCATTATCTTTTGGAACCACTACTATTGGAGATGCCCAATCACTTCTTTCAATGCGGCGATAAACTCCACTCTCTTCAAGCCTATTTAGCTCCTTCTTTACACCGTCTGTGAGGTTATAGACAATGGAACGCGCCTTTTTGAACTTTAGCGTGGCATCTGGTTTTAACTCAATTGTCGCCTCAAAGCCCTTTATCTCTCCTATCTCTCCTTTGAACACGGACTGATACTCATGCAGGAGCTGTTCCAGGGGCGTTGCATGTATCGCGAAGACATTTTCCCAGTCTATACGTATGGCTTTTAGCCAGGTCCGTCAGAATAACGGTGTACGGACGCCTTTCGCGATCACCAGCGGCAACTGTCTCTTTTGACCCTCGTACTCCACATGGACGTCGATTTCACCGAGTAGCTCAACTTTGTGTCCGGTGTATGATTTTAAGTTGATAGACGCTTCGCGTAACTCAAAATCGGGGAAGAATTCTTTGTAGTCGTCCTCACCGACAATCGAAACTGCCGATGCCGTGTCTAAAGCAAATGTCATTTCGTTGTTTTCGACACGGGCATTCACTGTTATTTCTCCGTATTTTCCGCTTTTAACTTCAAACAGTGATGCGTAACTGACCTCTTCCTCTTGTTTTTCGTCGTCATCGACGTAATGTGCACGGCCTTGGCCTCGCCCGGGACCTCTTCCGCGGCCACGGTATGGACGTGAGCTACCTCTCGACTGAGATTGACCTTGAGCAGACTTCGTTTTGCAAGCCTTGGCAATGTGTCCAATTTTATCACAGTTGAAACACTTTTCCGTTTCGAATGGGCACCGGCCCTCGTGGTCGCCATCACAACGATAACACTTATTTTTAGTGCGGGCTTTTCCTTTGTTCTTGTAGCTACCACGTTGAACCCGGTTGACCTCATGGGTAGGCCCCATGAGCTGATTACCATGGCTAGCCGTGTCCATGGACGTGCCGATATCTACGGCTTTCTCCCATGTCAACCCTGCACCCAAACCTAACAGTCTGTTTTTAATCGCAGCGGATCTCAACCCGGTAACCAGGCGGTTTCTTAGTCTCTTTTTGATTTGGTCTTCATCCCCAAACCCGCAATGTATGCTGATTTTTTTTAAGGCCACTATGTAGTCTGCAACAGACTCATTATCACCCTGTTTCCGCTCATCAAACTTGAAGCTCTCGATTAGCTCATTTGACCCTGAGGTATAGTGGTTACTAATCAATGTTGTTAGCTGGGCATATGTTTTGGTCTCAATTTCAGCAGGGGCACACAATGCAACCAAAAGATCCACAACCTCAGGTCCCACCATAGATATGAAGGCATCAATTTTTTCATCATCCTGGATTTTGTTTATTCTCATCCAAGCATTAAACCTTCTTTGATAATTAGCCCATTTTTCTTTATTGGGACTAAACTCTCCTATGGCACTCACAACATTCCTAGCTTCAGCCATAGTTTCTAGATGTAGACTCCCAGCCTCAGATTCAAGATCACTTATTTCAGAGTCACTCATTTGTAGATCAACACTTGTAGATATAGGGCCTAGCCTACACAAATGCACAGTCACTTTTAGTTTCAGAGATCTACTTTCACTTTCATGGAGTTCACTTTCACTTTTGGGATCTGGAGTCTACTTTCAGTTTCAGGGACTTCACTTTACACAACAAAGTTTATCACTTTTGGGCAATAACAGTTCATCCAATTTTGGTTTTAGGGCTTCCTTACCCCTTTGTTGAACTTATGTTGACATCTGCAGGGAGAGACACTTTGTATGCCAGGCAAGATTATCAACTTTACTCCGCGTGAATTTTCATCCCGTGGTCGTCGCCATTGTTATGTTCGTGAAGTGACGTTTATTACGTACGAGAATAGACGTGGTAGACTGGTGAACGGATAGCATGTTGTACAGACCAAAGCTAGACAGAGGTGATGCCGTTCACGGGATTAGGCACTCGTAGTAGCGGTAGACGTAAGTACACAACAGTGATCATGCCCGATTGATCACCAAAGGTGATCATTTTGAGGACTCTTTTTTTTTGCCACTAGAGGGACCTACTTTACAACAATGGGGCCGTCCATAAATAACGTCATGCTTTTTTGGACCATTTTTGACCCCCCTCCCCCCTTGTCATGTTTCGTCATGCAACCCTTGACCCCCCTTAAAATATGACGTCATGCAGAGAGGACCCCCCCCCCCAAAGCATGGTATAAGTAAACATAGAAACAGCACATCAGCGGAAGCTTCACTGCTCCCCTAGGATGTATAAACTATAATTGGACAAGTCATTTATTATCATCTAGAGAGGGGGCTGTAATTAATGCAGGAGGAGGGAATTATGGGAAGGGGGAACAGGAGCAGGAGAGAATTTACCCCTGACTGGTGGCAGCAAATTAAAAGTAGAGTCTAGGTTGATCTCTATAATATGCACCCAATGTGCCCCCATACTGCGCTACCTAGAATTTTGAAGACTATTGCAAAAAGTCAGAGTATGAATTCATATATTTGAATGACATTTGGATCTCATTACATTTTCAGTTCTTTGGTGTTAACTATAAACTGGATGCCCCCTTTTCAAATTCCTCGGTCCCCCACCACAGTTTTAAGTTCAATTTTAGCACTTTTGGAAATGCCCCATAGAGGGAATTGCATTGGTGAAAATTGTGAAATTTAAGAGGTGACCATGAATGGTGCCCACCCCCTCCCTGCAGATAATTTTGGAGAAATCTATAATGCCAAATTCTTCACTTATATTTCCTGTGTCCCTTTGACTTTCCTTTCCTTACTTTCAACCAAAAATTGTATTTGCTGGTGATAGGGGCAAACAGTTTCCCTAGAATATGTGACTAATAGAGTTATGATGACTATAGTGGATGCTCAGCCAGCCATGCCATCCACTATAGATCTAGTTGATGCTCGACCATCAAGGGATAAGCCGCACCTCCAATTTGACAAATCCAATAAGCCACACAGGGGTGTCTAATTTATAGCAACTTTAGTACTGCAGTATACATCCAAAAACTCTCATATATGCTGCAACTTATAAAGCCATGTTTGGTATCAAACTAAAATTTGTTGTGGCTTATACGCAAGACTTTATAGGTAACACTTTTTTTTTCAAACATGACGTCATGCACCACATGACCCCCCCTCCCCCCCCTTGTCATGTTTGGTCATGGTACACAGTATCCCCCCTCCCCCCCCTCCCGCATGACGTCATTTATGGATAGCCCCTATGTAACATATTTCCCCTGCTCCATGTGATCTATTGATTAAAACCTATAGTAATATTGGTCAAATATGTTTACAAGTTGGAGGATATATGAAGACAATAACACAGTTTATATTCAAGTGATTAGAAAGAAAATTAGGTCAAAACTTTCTAAACTATCAATATCTAGACATAAAGACACCTTTTATGTGTCTAAAACCAAAATTAGAAGTGTAAGGATGACAGTCATCTGTCATACATGTCTGCTTTACTTGGCTTATCATGAGTACTAAAACCTAATCTTAAAAAAGGCCAGATGGTTGAAGTTGATGATTGGGAGGGGGTTAATCAAAATAATATTGGTAGATATCATTTTATAACAAGAAAACTTTTCAAGAAAATTTAAGACAGTCATCAAATTGAGTACCCCCAGTCTTCCTATTAACAACCTAGCATGCTCTATAATTGTGTCAAAAGGGTTATCATATTGATGACAGTATGGTTATTGACTTGGGTCCTCACTTATGATCACTCTGAAGATCACCAGGGTACTACCCCTCGACACAATCAAAATGATCACCCAAAGTCCTCAATAGTGAGGACCTTTTTTAACATAGGGTTTTCAGTGTTATATAGTAGTCCATAATTGTACTAATCAGTACAAATGACTCAGCCCTGTGATAAATAATAAGAATTCTATTAGCAGACGTCCGTAGGGAGTGATAGGGTGGGTACGGGTAGAAGGTCCACTAATTCATATATTGGTAAATATCAGGGGAAATGTTAACATTTTCTGAGTATTTTTTTAATTTCAACTTACAAAGGGGTTCAAAAAGGATTATTTGTGCACTGATTTGTCAGCCTTTTCCTGCAAGAAGTGAGGAAAAAAACTTTACTGAAATATGTTTTGAAAGTGGGCCTTTTATCCCCACCCAAAGGCCCACAAATTGCAATTGCAGAGGGCAAATATTTGCAACCTTTTGACCTTGGCCATTTTCAACCCTTGAGAATAGTTTCACTGACTATTGTATATTTGGACATATTTGAAAATAGAATAAAGGGTCTAAAAACTAACTTTCTGACCTGGGCTCCTTTTTCTGGTAACTTTCTGATCACTGGGAAGCTGACTCCCAGAAGAATTGTAGCCCCCCCCCCCTACTGGGGTAAAAGGCCCGTCCCCTTTACCCCAAAATCTAAATGTACTTTTGCACAGGTTTTTTTTTTTCACTTTCGTCAAAGAAAAATGTTCAAATCAGAAAAGTGCTGACTTTCGGGAAAGTCAACATTTTTCTGATTTTGAACCCTTTTCTCGCCCAATCAGCCAATTTCCTGAAAAAACTTTTACGAAAATGATTAAAAAAAACTTTTACAAAAATGAAAAAAAAACACACACTTTTCTGACCCTTCTGGGCTTCTGTACGGAAGTCAGAATTTGTTACTGCCCCCTCTCAAACACCCAAGGGGCGGATTCAGGAATTTTGGAAAGGGGGGGGGGTGTCGTGAGATAAGCAATGTACTGGGGTATTGAAAAAAACATTAAACTATACAGGAAAATAGGGGGGGGGGCGTACGCCGGGTCCACCCCGTCTGAATCTGCGCCTGCACCCCACCCCACCTGTAAAGGAGAGATCATCGTGATGGGTTTTTGGGTGGAACGCACAATTTGTTTACACCCACCCACCCCCCCCCCCCCCCCCACCCGTCATCAAGGTGTAAAGGGTAGCCCTTTGGGTGTAGGGGTAGTAAGAATCAAGCACACAACTCTCCGGTACAACTGCTACTTTAAGACTAACTTTATTTCTCACATAGTTCTCTCTCTCTCCACCTTTACACACATGTCAGCACATGTTCCTCCAGTAGGGTATTCTCAGCCCCATACAACAATCCTCATTACATAACCACACATGTTAATGCTCGCATACAATTATACCTGTATACACCTGCACCTGGAGTGTCACCACCCCAGCGGGGGTGTCCAGCTGTGACATGCTCCAGGTGTGTATTACATTCTACACACTACAGTTCTCAGTAACCAATGCTTCATGACTTCTTAACTAATTGCCCCTCTCCATATCATCCCCACATTAATAGTTATACAATCATCTTTATTATTTATGTGCTTATCAGATATCATAACTGGTTTATACAATGTTATGCAATCTTATGTAATCAACTGAAAACGTATACATTCATTAACATGTATACTTTACATATCTTCCCCCTTTTACAAAATGTTTACATGTCATGGAAACATGTCAGCTCCCATCCATGTCATTTAAATTCTAATGCTCTCCCCTGACGCCTTGGGGTGAACCCTATTATCTGAGCAATTTGATCAGGTGTTACGGTCACAGACACACTGTGGTCTGCAGCCATTGTTTCCGGGCCCCTGTACGGCGGGGGAGGGGGTACATTGATGACCGTAGTTGGAGTAATGTCTTGTTCTGGATGTGGCGGAGCCGTTGGTACCCTTGACCAAGATGACATGTTAGCCAACCCTTTCATCCTATTTGAGCAACACATACAATATACATTCACAATCAGTACAATAATGCATATCATCACGGCCATCCCACTGGACCCTGCTGTGACGTAAGGATGTGTTACCACACCCTTCCAGTCCCCCTGTGCCCTTCGTGTCTCCTCCTCCTCTTTGTCCCATTTCTGCACATCAATTAGAGGAATTTTAACATGATCTACCATTTTCAAAGTCACTTTAACATGTTCCCTAATACGTTTTGGCCATGATACATTTAATACCGGTAGGGCAATTGGTTCAATTCTGTCTTTCTTTAAGGTTTCATGTACATGTATTACAGCCTTCAGTCTCCAACGATCTGATTCTAACACACATCCATCTGGAATATTTAAAATGGTTGGCTTAACAATATCAATTTTCATAGGTGCATCATTTATGCATCTAAGCGTTACCTGATGTCCACCCCCCGTCGTAGATACAATTACTTCCCCATCTAGTGAAGATCTTTTTACCACATACCCTTTCATGTCATTATTTTTGAACACCTTGACGCTGCATGCTGATGGATTTTTACTATTAACCAATTGGTATTCACAAGAGTCCACCACGTCCTCTACCTCCGGCCAACACACATGTGGTCCATTCCCCAGGCAATTTTGTGGTGTAAAGGACGACCTCGTCATTGTATGCAACACCACCACCTCCCTTCCCACAATCAATCTCATATGTTCCGTGCCAAATGGCACGGGGACGTACGTCAAGGCATACTTTATGTATCTCTCCTCATCCACAGCCGGGAGTACAGCCCTAAAGGCCAAGTGGTCCACCCCCTCCCACATAGCTACTACCGCTACCGATTCATAATACCATTCCGGTGACAATGATTGAAAACCCTTACTTGTTATCCTTTTACCAATTTCAATTAAATCTTGTTTGTTAACAATGTTTTCTGTGAGCCAACCCCTCTCTATTTCCATTTTCTTTTGTCTATAGTCCTTTACAGCCTGAATATAGGACATAATGGCAAATTCTGCCTCCTGTAAAGTTACATCTAGCGCCCTCGATACCTTTAGGCCTGAAATGGCGGCATAGTCCTTATTATGCTCCCGTCTGTTAATGTTCACCTGGCGTAGTGCTTCCAATGTCAGATTTTGTACTACTAAAATATTATCAGCGTTCACCTGTAGCATGTTTCTAGTTGCATTAATCATGGTGACCATCTCCCGCTCATGATGCATTATTACAGCATTTCTATCATTGTTTTTGAAAATCAACTTCCGCAGTGCCTCAATATCAGTAAAGTCCGGAATATTAAATAGGGGACGAACTAAGGCACCTATAAAATTAAACCACGCCCTCTTAGTCCTCGTCCCTTTTCTCATATGTTCCATTTGTGGGTCGTCGATTAATAAGTCAATTTTATGATCCCTCAGTATACGTTTTAGTGTAGACCACTTCCTTCTCCAGTGCTGCACCGCCGCTGCCCCTAGCCGTTCCTCTGCCTGAGTAAAGGCATTTTTGAGGCTGCCGTCCAATGTCTCAATATCCATGTGTACTGGAGGGTGGAGGATTACCACCACCGACCATGCAGCCCCAATTCGTCGTACATCCCCAGTTTGGTGTACCAGCACCCCATCAGTCTCAAAGATGGGGTTTGCTTGTGTCAAAGTCCACAGTCCCAACAGTAGAAGCACCCTCACAGCTCGTAAGTCCGTCATTGCCAGTAAAAATGGCCACAGCATCTATGCACTGCTGTTTAGCTAAGGTGGACTCCTCCTCTCCCGGTGCTAGAAGTCTAATGCGCTTGTCCTCACTATGTCTACTGCGCGTCCACACCCCTTGTCCCTCCTGTACCCCCTCCCAGGCACCCCTATTCCCTTCCCCAAAATGGTCCCGCCCCCTTTTCTTTTGTCCCTGGAGCGCCCCCTTGTTTATACCTGTACTACCCTGTCCCAACATGTTAGCGTCCCCAGGTGTGGTCGGCTGGTGTATTGGCTTAAGCTGTGTGTGAGCTTGTTCCCCCTTGTCCAGACCTGCCCCCTTTTGTGTGTGTGACGCCACGCCACGCTGCTGTGGGACGCGCGTCCCCTGAGCGTGTGCTTGTTGGTGCAAGTCTCCAGGTGGCGTCACCTGTGCGGCCCCCTCCCCTGGTACATGTAATCCCCTGTTAATACCCTGTTGTGCCGGCTGCTTCTCCCTCAACCTGGCGGCAACCCCAGCCCTCCTTTGTGCCCTGGTTAGGCGTCTTCTTAAATCCCCCCATTCTACATCTGATGGGACCCGTTTGACTTTATCCCTAATGACTTGTTTCCTCACCCCATTTGGACCAACAATGGAAATAACAGGACCCCTTACCCTGGTAACTAGGTACCCATGGTCCCAGCGTGGGTCCAACTTTGTTGTATCTTGTGACATAACCACCACAGCGTCCCCCACCTCTATTTGTTCAGCGTTGGCTTCCCCCATTAATCTATGCATATTGTACTGCCTGTTGACATAAGCATTTTTCCATGCTAACTTCAAGGCTGCCGACGTTTCATCCACCCTCTGTGCCATCCTGGCTGTTGGTCTCCCCTCCACTCTATCCAATAGGGTGAAGTAAGGTTTAGGTGGGTGCCTGCCGAAAAACAAAAAGAAAGGTGAGAACCCAGTGACGTCAGATGGTGTTGTTCTATGAGCTAACAGGGCGTCCCCCAGATAATCTTCCCATTTATGCGGCCTAGCATTAACCATCTTCCTTAGCATGTCTTTCAAGGATCTATGGAACCGTTCCAGCTTCCCATTTGCCCTAGCATTGTATGGGCATATATGCCTCACATCTATGCCCATTTCCTTTAAATACCCCTCCACCAACGTTGATGTAAATTCTAAAGCATTATCCATTAGAAGTATTTCTGGCGGCGCCACCCAGGGCAATACCTTTTTGTGCAGCGCGTCATAGACGGATTTTGCTGTCTTATCTTTCACAGGTATTGCCTCTGCAAACCCTGAGGCGTGGTCTATGAAAGTGAGAATGTATGTATTCCCATTATCTGATGGTGCAAATGGGCC
Source organism: Harmothoe impar (assembly GCA_947462335.1). Taxonomy (NCBI): domain Eukaryota; kingdom Metazoa; phylum Annelida; class Polychaeta; order Phyllodocida; family Polynoidae; genus Harmothoe; species Harmothoe impar. The sequence goes on from OX381721.1 coordinate 24,157,646, forward strand.
CGACATGTCCATAGCCAACACCCTGCCTGGGTATTCAGCTAGTGGCATGGGGTCTGGTTCTGGTCTGTCTATTCTATCCCTATTGATTACACAGGGTGGACACCTCCGGACATATTCTAAAACTTCCCTATGGACTCTGGGCCATTTATATGCCTCCTGTATGCGAGCCAATGTCTTAGCAACACTCATATGCCCCACCTCTCTATGTGCCCTTTCAATCACCCTCCTTCTTGCCGACTTTGGTAGTACTAGTCGGGGGTATTCTAGTTGTGCAGCTGGAGTCCTTAATGTAAACAGCAACCCCTCTGAGACATAGTACCCACCCTCTTGTTCCAAACCCATTTGGTATTCCGGCATCTTAGCCTGCTCCCTCTGTAACTCCACCAGATCTATGCCATCGACTTGTAACAAACCCTCATTGAAATGTGGCCCCAGCATCACCGCCGCCATGGTGGGGTCCATGGGGGGTGGTTCCTGTGGGAGTGCTGTATACACCCTACTTAACATGTCAGGTTTGACATGTAGTTTCCCCGGTCTGTATACAATGGGGGCTGCATACTCCGCTATAGTAACTGCCCAGCATTGAATTTTGGAATTCTTGATCTCATTTTGGAATAAACACTTTAGTGGCTTGTGATCTGTATATATTGTGAAGTCTGCACCGTGTAAATACGGCCTCAACTTCCGGAGGGCGTAGATCACAGCATATGCCTCCCTTTCTACTACTGGCCACCTCTGTTGTGTCTCAGCTAGCTGTTTTGATATATATTGGACTGGCCTATCTATCCCATTTTCGTCTTCCTGCAATAAAATTGCGCCAATGCAATGCTTAGAAGCATCTGTCATCAATTTGTATGGCTTGTCTACCTGTGGGAATGCCAACACCCTGTCTGACATCAGTGCATCCCGGATCGCCTCCCAAGCCTCTTGGCATTCCTCATCCCAGCTAAACCTAGCCCATTTACCGGTCATTTTATTTAGGGGTTTTGCCAGAGAAGCATAGGAGGGTATCAATTGGCGGTAGTAGCCCGACATCCCCAAAAATGACCTTACCCCTCTAATGTTTCTGGGTGGCGCCATCTCACGTATAGCATCCACTTTGTCTGGGTTCGATTTAATACCGTCCTTGGACACTATGTAGCCCAACAACTGTACCTCGGGGAGTGAGAACTTGCATTTAGAGGCCTTCACCACTAGCTGGTGCTGCTCCAGTACCTGCAACACCTGGTGTATGTGCTTTGCATGTTCTTCCTCTGTTTTAGAGAAGATCACTATATCGTCGATATAAACCATTACTGTTTTACCAATAAAAGGAGCCAGAATGCTGTTCATTAGCCTCTGAAAGTTTGCTGGGGCGTTAGCCAAGCCAAACTGCATCCTTTTAAATTGAAACAGCCCCCTGTGCGTTGCAATTGCTGTCTTCTCTATGCTGTCTTTCGCCATGGGTATTTGCAAATATCCCGATCTTAAATCCAGCACAGAAAACACACATGACCCTTGCATAGAATCAAAAATATCCTGTATAAGGGGGAGGGGGTATGCGTCTTTCCGTGTCACACTATTCAACTTCCGGTAGTCCGTGCACAATCTCCACGTGTCACCCTTTGGCGCTAGCGTTATAGGGCTAGCCCATGGACTTTGGGAGGGTTCAATAATACCCTCCTTCAATAATCTTTCCAATTCAGCGTCTACCCACTTCCTCTTTTGCAAGGGCAGCCGGTAGGGGCGCTGGTTGATGGGCATAGCGTCCCCTGTATCAATGGACATGTACAACGACTGTGTGTACCCCATTGGATCATCCCCCTCTGGGAACACATCTGGGTAGTGTTGTCTCCAATAGTCCACCTCTGCATAGACCCCACTCATTTCTGTCTCGTCCCCTTTCCCGGTTACAGCCCTGTATGACTCCCCTGCCAATACCACCGCCCTGTCGACAAATGTAATATTAGCCCCCAACATTGTTAATACATCATCCCCCAACAGTGCATCATGTTGTAACTTCTTCACAATATAAAACTCACATTTTACATCTTTTATACACACCATGGCTTTTCCCAACGTCTCAATATCATGTCCCGACAATGCTCTCAATCTTAGCCCAGGAAGAGCCACAGCTGGCTGACCCCTCCTGTGACATAACTGTCTCCAAACGTCCTCTCTCATCATACTTCTAGCCGCACCGGTATCTACTAATGACAAAATATGTAACCCTGCCAATCTCAAGTCAACACATACCCTTTGATCTACCGATGCGGCCTTTAGTTTCCCCCCTGGTGCTGCTGCCTGGAGTGCATCACTGGGGCCTGCTGCTGCTGCATTCGGGCATCCAGAGCCGCCTCCACTGCAGCCTGGATGGCCATCCCCTTCTTCGGGCAGTTCCGTGCTATGTGTTCAAAGTCCCCACACTCAAAGCATGCTCTCCTCCTCCAGGGTCTCTGTGGTTGAAACTGCTGGTCCCCCCTTGAGGCGTCCCCACCACCTTGTTGTGATGGCTGGTATACAGGAGCATGTTGCTGGTACCCTCCCTGGGGTGTATAGCTGTGGCTGTACTGCTGTTGTACATGGTGACACTGCTGCTGCATAAGTGGGACCCGAGTGTGCTGACAGCATGGTGGCGGTGATGCACAGTAGGAATGTTGATAAGGTTGTTGTTGTTGTGGCCATTGGGACTGGCCTTGTTGTTGCCACGGTGTGTGCCATACCTGCTGTTGTGAGGGAGGATTTGGGTGTGCAGCCTGTGTCGCCCTGGTCTGCTCCGGGGCTGGTGACGTCACTGCCGCCACTGTAGCTTCCCCCCCCGTCATCTGGCTACCTGCCTGCACCCCCTGTGAGGTGGGTACCACCACCTTTCTAATCGATTTAAGCTCCCCCTGCATCGTCTTCATGTTATGATGTACCTCCTTCATAGCAGATTTCACTGTATTGTCAATACTGAGTGCCATGGCTGACACGTCCATTGGCTCCTCCTGGCGGATCCCTTGGTGGACTGTGAGGGAGGCACCTACAGGACCTCTAACCTCCACCCTGGCCTGCCGAAAAGAATCCTCCACGTCATTGGCCAAGGTAATAGCCGCTGCCAATGTGTTCACCCTGTCCTTCGCCACCTGTTGTCTGACTGTCTCACTAGCAATACCCCCAATGAATAGTCTTATTAGTCTGAATTTAACAGAGTCGACCTCCCTCTCCTCCTCTGGATAGGCTAACTCCATCTGTGTCTTGAATCTTCGTGCATAGCCCCTCACATCCTCCATAGGCTGTTGTACTAGCCGCTCCAATCTTGCCTGCAGAAATTGCAGTTCGTCAGACTCCAGAAATTGTGCTGCTATAGCCGTCCTTACGTTGGGCCACGTCCTCTGGGCCTGTTGAAGTCCCTCTTTAATATTTAGTATAGCAGTTGATAATGGTGCCCTAGATAAAGCCCCTGCTGCATCAATTATCATACCATCATGTGCGTTAGTCCATCTACTGATCTCATCGAGCTGTATTAACCATTGTCTCAGTTGGTCCCTGTCGTCTCCATTGGTAGGTGGGACATGCTTGGTTAAATCCTGTACCCTCTTTCTCATCTCCGTCAAGGTTTCCAGTTGCCTCCGTTGGTCCTCAATTACCCTCCTCTGGTCATTCACATGTACCAGATGATCCATGTTGAGGCCGTCTCCTACTACCCCCAGCGTGTCTTTTTCAAACAAATTTACGTAAAGCTAGTCCGTAGATCTCACGATCTATTAAGAAAACTCTTAAGAACGCGTCAGTGGTCGCCAGTGTAAAGGGTAGCCCTTTGGGTGTAGGGGTAGTAAGAATCAAGCACACAACTCTCCGGTACAACTGCTACTTTAAGACTAACTTTATTTCTCACATAGTTCTCTCTCTCTCCACCTTTACACACATGTCAGCACATGTTCCTCCAGTAGGGTATTCTCAGCCCCATACAACAATCCTCATTACATAACCACACATGTTAATGCTCGCATACAATTATACCTGTATACACCTGCACCTGGAGTGTCACCACCCCAGCGGGGGTGTCCAGCTGTGACATGCTCCAGGTGTGTATTACATTCTACACACTACAGTTCTCAGTAACCAATGCTTCATGACTTCTTAACTAATTGCCCCTCTCCATATCATCCCCACATTAATAGTTATACAATCATCTTTATTATTTATGTGCTTATCAGATATCATAACTGGTTTATACAATGTTATGCAATCTTATGTAATCAACTGAAAACGTATACATTCATTAACATGTATACTTTACAAAGGGGTGGGGCATAGGGAGATATGTGCATCGAAAATCAGAGTGACGCATAGGCCTAGTAAGGCCACTCAATCAGTGGCGGATCCAGGATTTTCCAGAGGGGGGGGCCCAAACCTGGCCAACCATGGACTGACTGTTCCCGCGCACAGCGCAAGGAAAGCGCAGCGTAAGAAAATCACAGCAGCCATACTAGCCCCCCCTCCCCAAGAAAATGCTGATGGTCTGTATCTATATGGTATTGTCCCCTTCTCTCTTTTTCCTCCCTTTTCTCCTCTCTTCTTCCCCTCTTTTATTTTTTTTATTTAAATTTTTATTTATCTATTTTTTTTGGAGGGGTGGGGGGGGGGGGGGGGGCAAGGCCCGTCGGGCCACCCCCTGGATCCGCCAATGGACTCAAAAAAAGAAAAGGGTTTTCATGACCGTGTGAATGATAAAAATCAGGTTTTTAGGAAAAATATAATGTATATTTCTGGTTGTTTTATAAAAGACTGAAATCAATATGATTGATTCGGGCACACTTCCCTCTTTCCAACAATATATTGCATGACTATAGTTGTCAGGCAAACTTTCTTTAATGCCTTCCAAATACTCCTGTGGGCCACCCGGGCCCGTAGGAATGCTATTTTGCAGAAAACTACGGGCCCCGACCAATAACTATGGGCCATTGGCTCCCGGGCCAGCGCTAGTGTCTACCCCTGTTGGGATATTTAGTATCAAATTAAAACAAATACTGCCATTTAGGGGGGTATAGATGGGGGGTCCCCATGTCGCATGTCGATTTTAAGAAAAGCTCATGTCCCATGTCACTAAGAGATAAGCCATGTCGCTAGTGTCACTAATGTCCTTTGTTGAAACAGACATATTTTTGACCCCCTGGAAAATTCTGAAAATCTAGAAGCCAAACGGTCAATTCTGGTGCTATTATTGATGTTTCCTACCATGGTTCTATAACCCTCAGACCACCTTTCCCATGTCGCTATGTCGCTTAGGTTGCCATGTCACATGTCGATTTTAAGAAATGGCCATGCCACATGTCGCTTAGGTTGCCATTGTCACATGTCGATTTTAAGAAATGACCATGTCGCCATGTCGATTTTAATAAATGGCCATGTCGCCGTGTCGATTTTAGGGGTCTATACCCATATTTAGGGGCCTATGCAGTAGGGCCAGTAGGATAGAAATAGCTTATAGCCTACATTTTCCATACTTTTCAAGATCGAAATATTTTTAACTGTTGTGTACGTACCCCATGACGATGTTTACGCTTATAACCTTATGAACGGCAGCACCTCTGTCTAGCTATGGTGGCTCCAACATGCTATCCGTTCACCAGTCTACTACGACGTTTGTCATACGTAATAAACCACTTCACGAATATAACAATGGCGAACGAGGACGGGATCCAAAGAACTCACGCATAAAACTCGATTTTCTTGCTGTCACTAAAAGTGATTCTCCTGCAGAAATCGACTATAAGCTAAGTAAAAAGGCCAAGAAGCCATTCCTACCAAAATTGGATGAACTCCCATTGATACACTGTGAAAACTTGGTTGTGAAAAGTGAAGTCCCTGAAACTGAAAGTAGACTCCAGATCCCAAAAGTGAAAGTGAACTCCATGAAAGTGAAAGTAGATCTCTGAAACTAAAAGTGACTGTGCATTTGTGTAGGCTAGGCCCTATATCTACAAGTGTTGATCTACAAATGAGTGACTCTGAAATAAGTGATCTTGAATCTGAGGCTGGGAGTCTACATCTAGAAACTATGGCTGAAGCTAGGAATGTTGTGAGTGCCATAGGAGAGTTTAGTCCCAATAAAGAAAAGTGGGCTAATTATCAAAGAAGGTTTAATGCTTGGATGAGAATAAACAAAATCCAGGATGATGAAAAAATTGATGCCTTCATATCTATGGTGGGACCTGAGGTAGTGGATCTTTTGGTTGCATTGTGTGCCCCTGCTGAAATTGAGACCAAAACATATGCCCAGCTGACTACATTGATTAGTAACCACTATACCTCAGGGTCCAACGAGCTAATCGAGAGCTTCAAGTTTGATGAGCGGAAACAGGGTGATAATGAGTCTATTGCAGACTACATAGTGGCATTAAAAAAAATCAGCATACATTGCGGGTTTGGGGATGAAGACCAAATCAAAAAGAGGCTAAGAAACCGCCTGGTTACCGGGTTGAGATCCCCTGCAATCAAAAACAGACTGTTAGGCTTGGGGGCAGGGTTGACATGGGAGAAAGCCGTAGACATAGGCACGTCCATGGACACGGCTAGCCATGGTAATCAGCTCATGGGGCCTACCCATGAGGTCAACCGGGTTCAACGTGGTAGCTACAAGAACAAAGGAAAAGCCCGCACTAAAAATAAGTGTTATCGTTGTGATGGCGACCACGAGGGCCGGTGCCCATTCGAAAAGGAAAAGTGTTTCAACTGTGATAAAATTGGACACATTGCCAAGGCTTGCAAAACGAAGTCTGCTCAAGGTCAATCTCAGTCGAGAGGTAGCTCACGTCCATACCGTGGCCGCGGAAGAGGTCGCGGGCGAGGCCAAGGCCGTGCACATTACGTCGATGACGACGAAAAACAAGAGGAAGAGGTCAGTTACGCATCACTGTTTGAAGTTAAAAGCGGAAAATACGGAGAAATAACAGTGAATGCCCGTGTCGAAAACAACGAAATGACATTTGCTTTAGACACGGCATCGGCAGTTTCGATTGTCGGTGAGGACGACTACAAAGAATTCTTCCCCGATTTTGAGTTACGCGAAGCTTCTATCAACTTAAAATCGTACACCGGACACAAAGTTGAGCTACTCGGTGAAATCGACGTCCATGTGGAGTACGAGGGTCAAAAGAGACAGTTGCCGCTGGTGATCGCGAAAGGCGTCCGTACACCGTTATTCGGACGGACCTGGCTAAAAGCCATACGTATAGACTGGGAAAATGTCTTCGCGATGCATGCAACGCCCCTGGAACAGCTCCTGCATGAGTATCAGTCCGTGTTCAAAGGAGAGATAGGAGAGATAAAAGGCTTTGAAGCGACAATTGAGTTAAAACCAGATGCCACGCCAAAGTTCAAAAAGGCGCGTTCCATTGTCTATAACCTCACAGACGGTGTAAAGAAGGAGCTAAATAGGCTTGAAGAAAGTGGAGTTTATCGCCGCATTGAAAGAAGTGATTGGGCATCTCCAATAGTAGTGGTTCCAAAAGATAATGGACAGATGAGGTTGTGTGGTGACTACAAAGTGACTATAAACAGTGCGGTTGTCGATCAACCATATACGCTACCCACAGCTGAGGATATATTCGCTACGCTGGCGGGTGGTAGCCAGTTTACGAAACTGGACCTGTCTAGTGCCTACATGCAAGTGGTGGTGGAGGAAAAGTCAAGAAAGTACCTGACCATCAACACTTTGCAAGGACTTTACGAAGTTACTAGGCTTCCCTATGGGGTAAAGACAGCACCACACATCTTCCAAAGGATCATGGACCAGGTCTTACAAGGAATTCCTGGTGTTTGCTGCTATATAGACGATATCCTGATAACTGCTCCCACAAAGGACGAGCACCTAAAGCGCCTCCAACTGGTACTTCAAAGACTAGACAAGCATGACATCAGAGTGAAACGGGAGAAGTGTTCCTTCTTGGCTCCCGAAGTTCAATATCTCGGACATGTGATCAGCAAGGAGGGTCGTAGGCCCGTACCAGAAAAAGTGAGCGCAGTAAAAGACGCCAAAGCACCAGAAGATGTCTCAGAACTTCGCACATTCCTCGGGATGGTCAACTACTATGGTGGGTTCGTTAAGAATTTGTCCACAATTCTCGCTCCGTTAAATAATCTCCTGCGAGATGACGTCCCCTGGAAGTGGTCAAAGGAGTGCGAAGGGGCATTCGGGAAAGTCAAAGACGCCCTTACAAGTGAAACAGTGTTAACATATTACGATGTGAACAAAGAGCTTCTCCTCGCGACAGACGCATCTCCTTACGGAGTTGGTGCGGTTCTGTCACATGTTGACGAGAACGGAGAGGAGCGACCAATTGCCTACGCGTCAGTGACTCTAACGAAAGCTGAGAGGAACTACGCCCAAATAGAACGCGAAGCGTTAGGCATTATCTTCGGAGTTAAGAAATTCCACAAGTACCTGTATGGTAGGTCATTTACACTGTTGACCGACCATAAGCCACTGACCAAAATATTGGGTCCGAAAACGGATGTGCCAACGTTGGCAGCACTGAGGCTGCAGAGATGGTCTCTCATACTGATGACATACAACTATGAGGTCAAATATAAAAGATCAGAGGATCATGCCAATGCCGACTATCTGAGTCGGGCACCAGTGGACATAGCGAAAGAAAATATGGAAGCTGAAGTGAACTATTTTAGCCACACTGACAAGCTACCAATCAACGCCAGAGACATTAAAGAAGCGACCCGAAAAGATCGGATCCTCACCAAGGTATACGAGTTCACCATGAATGGTTGGCCGAACCATGTTGACGACGATGAACTGCTACCATTCTATACCAGACGACACGAGCTGTCGTGCGACCAAGGATGTCTTCTGTGGGGAATGCGAGTCATCATACCACAGAAACTGCAGGAGCGAATGCTAGAAGAGCTACACATCGAGCACGTTGGTATAGTGCGCATGAAAGCACTAGCTCGTAGCTACCTGTGGTTTCCCGGCATCGACAATGCTATAGAAGCATTAATAAAAGCATGTAAAACATGCCTGAGTCTCAAGAACGATCCACCAGCATCTCCGATGTATCCATGGCGATATCCTCAAAGGCCATGGGACCGACTGCACATAGACTTTGCAGAGTACAAATCTGAAATGTTCCTAGTGGTAGTAGACGCACACTCAAAGTGGTTAGATGTAGTGCTCATGAAATCTACGACCGCAGAAAAGACTATTGAGGTACTGGAGCGGATGTTCGCCCTTAACGGGTTCCCAAGAGAGGTTGTGAGCGACAACGGCCCACAATTCATCGCAGAAGTGTTTCGCGAGTTCCTGCATAACAAGGGTATAAAACATACCTTGACCGCTCCCTATCATCCAGCGTCCAACGGACTTGCAGAACGAGCGGTGCAGACCCTGAAAAATGCCTTAAAGCGGCATACATTGGACGAGAAACCCGGCATGACTACTCACAGAAAGCTGTGTAGTTTCCTCCTGTCGTATAATTCAACGCCTCACTCAGTGACAGGGGTGTCCCCATCCGAGTTGTTTCTCAAGAGACAGCTTCACACGCGGTTGTCGATGATAAAACCCGACCTTAATGTGACGGTGGAGGGAAAACAGGACAAAATGATAGAGTATCGAGACCAGCGAGTGCCACAGCTAAGAGAGTTCGAGAAAGGAGAAAGAGTGCGTGTAAAGAACTGTCGAGGCACCGACGTAAAGTATGTACCAGGATCCGTAGTGTCTAGGAAGGGTCCCGTACAGTACTTGGTACGAGTCGGCCGTAACATCCGTTACGTCCATGTCGACCATCTTCGAAAGTCCGGCGAAGCCATCGAAGATGACATTGATGACGAACAGCTCAGGCCTATGCAAAGGCCAATCACGGATATCATAAGTGATATACCCAAAGGTGGTACTGACCCTGTAGTTGTTGAAACGCCAGCTACGGCCATGCCACAGGAAGATGTGGTTACCTATGAGGAACCACCCAGAGCTATTCCACCCCAGGGGGTTGCTACTCCACCGAGAGTGCCGTCTCCAAGACGTGTATCTGTGAGACCTAGAAGGGCTCCAGCAAAGTTCAATGACTATGTGCCTAAATAACTGTTCTATTCCAGAGACTGATATATTTGTGTTTCTGACACTATTATTGTTCATGTTAAAGTAACATTACATAAAGATAAGAGTTATCGTTATCAGTAATCTCAAAGAGATAAAAGACTCCTTATAGTATACTACATATCCTCAAAGAGATAAAGACTCAAAGACGTTAAGTTCATTGACACCAATAAGGTGATGTCTAATCATATGTTTATTCCAGCATATATATTAAGTGTGGAGGAGTGTTGTGTACGTACCCCATGACGATGTTTACGCTTATAACCTTATGAACGGCAGCACCTCTGTCTAGCTATGGTGGCTCCAACATGCTATCCGTTCACCAGTCTACTACGACGTTTGTCATACGTAATAAACCACTTCACGAATATAACATTAACTAGTACAAAATTGTGAATTTTTGTCATGAAAAACGTATGTCATCCCACATATTTTAGCCTGCGATGAAAACCACTTTTTTTTGATTGGCCTAATGGGGGCATCCCCCCCTGAAAATATGTGAGCTTCTTTTGCTCCCGACCCCCCCCCCCCCCCCACCCCCAAAGAGGTGTAGAAAATGCCCCCCCCCTCAGTGAAGGGGCCGAAATTTGCATGCCCTCAGCTATTGTTCAAAAAGTTTATCACTCCCTATTTAATAAAATGCCCACTCCTTTACGGAACGTACGATACCCCGGGTTTGCCCCCGCCGACACGCGCGTCGGTCCGCAGCGTTGTGCGTCTCGGGGTTGACAGAACGAGCACCTGTCAATGACAATTCAGGGGAAATTACTTACTGAAATTTGTGGGAAAACACAATACTTGGGCCTTGCCAAATCCTGCATTTTGGTATAAGACCCCACAGAATATAAATATACACGTGAATTCGGATGACAACAGCTATATAATGTGTGGCATGTCGAAAACTTTTGGGGAAATTGACAGAAACAAACCGAAATCTGAGCACGCCATAGTTTGCGCTGCGCGCGCACATTCTGAGCGAACAGCATTGTGGGAATGTGGAAGAGGTTTTTCGTTGTCCGCCATGATGGATGGACAAAAAAGCTCGCACAGCGCTGCACATTCTGACCGAAATGTGTCCAAAGGACGGAATTCTAGACACCGAGGACAATGTATCTAGAAAGTTAACATTCTTAGGTAGTATATAGTGCGCCTTCTGGATATATTAGAGGACGTTTGAGCCCGTTCTTCGGACGGGAATCTTTTCGACCGTGCTCATTTGCATATTCACGGTCGTCACGATGAGCAAGCTATCTTTCAGGGCAAGGGCGTTGGATGTTTCCAAGCCCATGCCCGTCTACAAGTCAGATGAGATCCCGGATTTACCTGACTTTGCAGCCATTAACCGTGCGGTGCCGCAAATGCCAACTGGAATGGAGAAAGAGGAAGAATCGGTACGTATGGAGGATTTTTGAGATTTTGAAGCGGCCGCCATGATGGATTTGGCGCGCAATGTCAAAGCGCAATATCTTTGGCTTACCAACGTTTCGCTTTGTTTTCTATGGTGCAAAGCTAGCTAACATATCAAATGTTATGTAACTGTATCATTTTTTTGGCGATCAAACGTTTTATTTAGCTAAACGCCGCAATCTGACAGCGGCCGTTGGTCACGTGACTTCTGGGCATGGAGGTCGCCATCTTTGTTTAGACGCAGGTCGGGGCGCGTGTTTACTGAGCTGTCAAACAATGACAGCGGCTTAGGCCGCCCTCTGCCACACTCCGATGGTATTCTATAAAGAATGGCAGCCGTTATATTGTGCTCTATTTCCGAAATAAATTGTCTGATGATATATACAGCGCTTAAAACAGCCTGAAATCAATGTTTCATGTGACGTCACGGCCATATGTTATGTAGGTCAGGAAACCCCTCTCGCTAGCCCAGGCTCAGTAGAGCTCTCCCTCAGCCTCTTTCCCTTCTTCTGCATCCCATGTCTTAGTCTTTGTCTTGGCTATCTTCCATAGGCTTTGTTTGCAAACATATCAAGGGAATCGTGTTCATTAAGTAACTTAATTCACAATATGATAATTGTTGAGTTTGTGGACTAACACTGTCTTGGCCACACAGTTTTTAACACTGCCACAATACAATGTTTATCATGTCAATTAATTATGACTACTATTTACTACTACGAAGTCTTATCTCCATGTGTCATGCTGTATTACTTGGTACTGGACTAGCTAATATTCCTTTTACATAATATGTTCTCTACCATGCCAATGACAGGGGTTGCTGTATCACTTCGATTTTAAGAAATGTCAAATGTGCCTTGCAGATTGTTAGAAATAGGTCTTGTCCCTTGTTGATTTTAAGAGTTAGGAGTTCCAGTTGGAGCTCATTTGATTACCACTTTGTCTTTGATCTAGATTCGAATTACTAGCAAGTGAAGATAAGCCCTGAAATGAAAATGAAAATGCGTTATTACTACTAATTGTCGATTTCAAGTGTTTGGGGACCTCTTAGATACTTGGCAAGATCTATAAAACTTTGGGATTGGAAGGAGTGATTTAGACTTTTGGGCCAGTCTGGTTTGTATGATAGTGCCATGTGACCACAGCTATACGACTCCCACTGACAAAAAACTCATTAGCCAGGCCATGTTGGCCTAGCCAGGTTATGGTGGACAAGATATACTAATACCAATGTCAACACTGACTCTTAGGTATAGACTCTGGTCTCTACTCTTTTAAACTTAAAGGGATACTGGATTGTCTTACTGTCTAGTATAAGATATTAATTACACAGTTACTCCACCTGGCCGCGGCTGGGAAATATACACCAACAAGGCCACACTTTAAAAAAAGTCTTGTTTCCCGTGGAGCGGGTGGCCAAAAAAAACCTCACCTGGTCGCCCGCAAAATCTTTTTTTTTCTCTAAAATTTCTTTTTTTTATCTGTGTTAAAGACAATTAGTGTCTTTCCTGCTTGGTGCCTAGACATTGTATATTTGATCAGATCGTTTTGTGGAAAGTATGAATGCATCCTAAATGATCCTAGGCTAAGTTCCCCTGTAAAAGTTAAAACCATGGGTTTGCCATCCCCCCCCCCCCCCAAAAAAAAAATTCATGCCCCCCCCCTGAATCAATCTAGTAGTGTATAAACAGCTCATGGAAACTCTGATATGTCCAGGCACCATGCAGGGACAATTGAGCAGGGTGCAGGGCCATGAACGTGCCTCTACATGGGTACCCACAATTTTGGCCGTATCGCCGTGTCGAATTTAAGCAGGAGGGCAGTGGCATAGTGTCGATTTTTAAGTATATAAGAACTTAGAGAAAAAAACCTGTGGGTCGATTTTTATCCCCGATTTTCCTGTGTCCGTCGATTTTTAAAATGGCCCAAAAGGGCCATGTCGCCGTGTCGCCCGTGTCGAATTTTACCCATGTAGAGGCACATGAACCAGCTGGCTCCACCGGAAACCGATTTTTTTTTAAGTGTGGCCCAATGCTGCAGCATTATTGGCACCATATAAATTTTAATACCATGAATATACTTGGCACTGCCTGACTGTGACAAACATTAGCAATCTAATATAAACCTCTTCGACTTTGAAGTCTTCAGGTCTAAATGTCTAAATGTATTGGCTACCTTTAGGGAGTGGCGTTATTTTTTGCTGTCAGGTTTGAGCCTTTCTAACAAGAGGGTGACCCCTACTTTTATGTCTACCGTATGATAATTCGCAGGCCTTTTCACCAAAAAGGGGTGCACCGTGAATAGGGATCTAAGTTAATCGAGGGGTCAACATTTTCTTGTCCCCAGCCCCCTCCAAAAATCCACCAACCACCCCCTGTTGTTAGATAAGGACCATTCCCTCAGGGCTTTACAAATAGAATACTGCCATTTTAAAATTCCATCTCTACCCGACTGATAGCACAAACACTGAATCTGTTGTGTATGTTTTTTCTGCAGGAACACCATCTTCAGAGGGCATTATCGGCACAGCAGGTGTATGGAACTGCAGAAGCTTTGGTTATCCCAGTGCCTGAGATATCTGAGATTAACAAGGACCGCTACAATCGGCTCTATGGAATCGAGGGTAGCTTCAAGGTACCCAAGCAGTATGTCCATGTACAGGGTAAGTAACTAGTAACCACCCAACACCACTTTATCTATCTGATAACCATAGCCAGATGTTGTACCTCATCTACCTTGTTTTAGACAGTATTAAAGAGAACTATTCTGGAAACGGAATAATAGTATCCTGAAGCACTTGCATGACTATCACATATTCTGAAATCATTGGGCTACATTGCTCGCAGGGCTGTCTAGTTCAGGGCTACCACCGCCAGGAAAAATGTCAGGGAAAACATTTTTTGTTCCAGGTCAGGGTAAATGTCAGGGAATTTCAGATTTTTTTGGTTAAATGTCAGGGAAAATGAGATTTTCTGAAGATCATTTTGTCAAGGAAAATCTTCGAATTGTCCAAAAAAAAGTCTCCTGTTTTCTTTAAAAAGGCCTGTATTTTACTTTGATTATAAGGGAGAAAAAAAAATCCAATTCCTGAAGAAGCAAGGGGAATAACTTTGCGCGCGCTCGATACACAAAACCTCTATTGTTAAATGATGACCACTTCCTTAGTAGAAAATAGCTTGTCGCAATTGTCAGGGAAGTTGGATATAACGTCAGGGAAAAGTCTGGGAATTTAAAACTACCTTGTTGGTGGCAACCCTGTAGTTAGTTAACCCAGTGGTAAATAGTGACTTGATTTGTAAATAAAATAAATCACCACTGTGGTGGGTACTGCTCAATAACGTATTTATTATTTAGTAAAGTGGTATTGCTATTTTCTATTCTGTGGCAGTGAAAGCAACTTATTTGGGGAACATAAAAAGAGACTCATTCGTAAACAATCTATTAGATAACAAATAATAACTTCATTTTGATGCGCTTTCTATTTGTAGCATTTGGCATGGAACAGGAGATTCCTGACTATGACATGGACTCAGAGGACGAAGCCTGGCTCCATAAACAGACAAAAAAGATGGATGTCACACCACTTAAGTTTGAAAACATGATGGACCGGTTAGAAAAAGGCAGCGGACAAATGGTAGGTTTAAATAAGTCCCTATTGAAGTCATACATAACGAAAAAGTTTGTGTACAGATTTTACTTTTGAAAAAACGATACCCACACTGTGACGAGTTTCTAGTCAACCCACTGAAACAAGTCTTGGATTAATTTTCTGAATAAAACGGGTCGTATTATGGTTTATACCCGCAAATCAACCAACTTTGTTCGCCCAGATCTTCATGAACTTTTTCTTTAATAAATTTTTTTTTTTATTGAAATGGGAGGATTTTGAAAAGGAGCATGGATGCGGGCACCCTGTTATAAATAGCATATTTTCCCGTCTTGCTTTTCTATATCTGTATTATTGGTTGTAAAGAACTTCCTTATTACAAGGTTTTACTGTAATATAAAAGTAGTCAATTTTCTCCAATAATGACCCTTGTTCTTTGTTCTGCAGGTGGTGACAGTAGAAGAGGCGAAAGCTTTACTAAAGGAAGACGATGATCTCATTATAGCTGTATATGATTACTGGCTCAACAAGCGGTTGCGAACGGTAAGAAACAATTGAGTCTACCAGTTTAAAGGCTTTTTAATGATAAAAAAAAATAGCTTATGAGCCGTACCTGAGCTATAAATTTGTAATTAATTGTAACTTTAATTAATACTGTAGAAGAATTAAAGTAGGCGAGAGAAAAAAGATCCATAGTATACCAGAATTTTATGTATATATTTATAAAGCCACGTTGAAATGGCAAATTTGAAAGGAATTTTCTATTACAGAAACTTCTGAAAATTAATAGTACAAGGATTTTTGTCTTGAATTGAATTATCATGTTTAATTTTGCAGCAAAATCGGTTAATCCCTCAAGTCAAAACGGAAAAGAGAGATGGCTCAACAACAAATGATCCATATGTAGCATTCCGTCGACGAACAGAAAAAATGCAAACGCGAAAGAATCGTAAAAATGATGAAGTATCTTATGAAAAAATGCTTAAACTACGAAGAGATCTCAACCGTGCATTGTGAGTAGACCACTTCACTGATTTTATAACTTTGATAACATAGAATTCATGTTTGATTTATAAAAGAATTTGTGACGGAAGCATTCAGGACTAGTGTCAACATAATTTGAAAACTGGACAGTAAATGTATTTCTATCATACATCTTTAGGACGACTTCATTGATTACGTGTACATGTAATATTGTATTCTGTTTACATCATGTAGCGAAGACAAACTTGCCTTGTTCTGCCCAAGGTCCTTGTATATAATTATGATATGTCAAGAGCTAAATAATGTTCATTCATTTTACAGGACAATCCTAGAAATGATGAAACGACGAGAAAAGAGTAAAAAGGAGTTGTTACAATTAACAATAGAAATATATGAAAAGCGGTAAGTAAAAATTCATTTGACTCTATTCAGGTATTAAACACAAGATATGTTCTTCTGTAACGCTGGTAAAATTCATACATTATAAATTCTAGACTTCGACCTAGAGTCCAATAGATGCAAACCCATTTTTGATTACCTCAAAATGTATTGATACTAATGAAGTGATTTAAGCACTTAACACTTAGAGAAAATACTTTTATACTGGATGGTTAAAATTCGAAAATTGACTTTAATAGTTATAAATTCCCATTATTTCCATGCAATTTTCAGGTATCAAATGCAAGACTGGAGTGGTACGTTGTTAGGGGAGGCTGAGGCTCAACGGCACAAGATGCCCCCAACATACATCCAAGTTCCCTTCGATGCCAAGTCATGGGCCCGGCAACAAAGGGTAAGCTACTTGTCACTGCTTATTTCCTGACCTTGCCAGGGTATATAGACAAAACTCCACCCCATTGACATACATGTACATCATACTTCACGAGTTGAAGCTGGTTCATATCAAACGATGCCGAAGGCTGAGTGTGATATGACCCAGCTTCAACGAGTGAGGTATGGTTTACATGTATGTCAATAAGTGGGGTTTTGTGTTTATTACATGTGAATTGTCCCTACAGTCTTAAAATGAAGAAAATCAACAATCGTTGAGGCCATGGAGTATGGCTACACCGTACTCCATGGGGGCACGGAGTACGGAGGTCCCACAGGCTTAGCATAGCAAGGCCGTACCACCATGTAATAAAATGCCAGACTTCTGGACACAAAACAGCCGACCTGTGTTAAGTCTAACCCGCGACAGGATAGCACTTTTCCATAGATTCGATCATTTATCTCAGAGATGATACAATCGTCTATAGATCCGACTACTTCTATGTTGGCAAACAGCATTTAAAGACCTGTCTAGGATGAGTGGAAAGCTGTAACCTTGTGAAACTGATTGCCTAGAGGCCCCGCCGGACTTAAACTACTCGAACAATCATAAGCGCTATTCCCCAGGAAATGTATGGCTTGGTGATCACGGGCTCATGCACTTGGGTTAACTTGAGATTATCCACAGATATTTTGTAGGCATATTATAAATATATGTATATATTGTCAGAGGAAAAAAACTTGAGAAAAAATTCTACCAACTTGGCACCACTTTCTAACCACTGACCATGTGGACCTCTTTGTTACAGGAAGAAGCAGGTTTTGTCAAAAAGAAGCGCGAGTACAAGAAACGCAAACACAAGCAGCCGGCGGCGCAGCACACCAACCACACGCACCACCACCACCACCATCACCACCACCACCACCACCACCCGTCACAGTCGTCCAGCTCACAGCTCCCCCAGTACTCCAATATCGACGTCCTACACCACCAGGACGGATACAGCACCGACGAGGACCAATTCTCA
Organism: Harmothoe impar; assembly: GCA_947462335.1. Lineage (NCBI taxonomy): Eukaryota > Metazoa > Annelida > Polychaeta > Phyllodocida > Polynoidae > Harmothoe > Harmothoe impar. The sequence goes on from OX381721.1 coordinate 24,175,515, forward strand.
TCTGTAAGTAGTTAATACACTATGATGGCCATCAATTTGGCTGCAGGAATTAGATTATCAAAAAAAGGGGCAGTGTAATTTGCCCATTCAAGGATGAAAGTCTTTGAATTATAAAAGCCTCATACATAAACATTGTATAAGCGCAGGTCCTAGAGAAGATATAAGTGCATGGGCTAACTAACAGGTACTTGAACGTTATAAACGCAGGTGTATACCTGTGATATTACCGGGGATACATTGATATTGGAGTGGACTAGTTCTCATTAGATTTAATCAATATTGATGTACGGGTAGTATTGTTATTAATGTGGTGAATTTGTTTGCAGCCATTGTCACCTGTTGAAAATGAGACGGAGGATGACCCAGATGGTGTCTACGCATTCCGCAGAAAAGCCAACTGTCATTATCACGCTGTAAGTGTCTTCAAACATAGCTTTTACACCAGATGCGTTTATGGTTTGGAAATCATGAATAAACAAATAGATTGTGACTGTATGTAGTCGCAATGTATAAAGGAACTCTACTGTGATAGTCAACCCTTTGTATTTTGAATTTCTACCGTTTCTGCAGACCGAAAATTAAACTATTCAAAGTTTTGAAAGAACAGAATTAAGGACTCTCAGCACCCATATTGCACTAAAACGGTTATGAGGGTTTAATTCCGAGTACATGTGTTACACCTCTACATATTATACATCATTTGAACCATCTATAATACTTGTATCAAATTCCTTCCATTATTTGGAATTTTCGTCACTGTGGAACGCGAATGGAACAAAAACGTTCCTTTTTATCTTCTTTTCATTTCAACATCATTATGGGATGGAAAATGGACATAATTCTTAGGTTTAACTATTTTAAACTGATATTGATGTCAATACCTGGGGTCCTTTTTTTTCTTTTCTTGATATTCCAATTATTAAGGCCTACAGAGCTCTTCAAAGTTGCATAGTTACAAAAAAATGGTAAAAATGGCTATTTACCTAACTTTAGCTAACTATGCAACTTTGAAGAGCTGTGTAGGCCTTAATAATTGGAATATCAGGAAAAGAGAAAAAAGGACCCCAGGTATAGACATAAATTTGAGTTTTCAATTGAGAAATTCAAGAATTTTGTCCTATTTCCATCCCATAATGCTGTTGGAAAAAAAAAAGGCTGAAAATGGAACGTTTTTGTTCCATCCACATTCCATGGCTACTAAAATGAGAAATAATCGAAGAAATTTGATAAAGCTATTATAGATGGTTCAATTGATGTATAATATGTACAGGTTTAACACATTACCTTGGAAGTATACCCCTCAAACTGTTTTAGTGCAATTTGGGTGCTGAGAGTCCTTAAAATATGTTGTCAGTGTTGCGTGGATACTAAACTATTGGCAGTTTACGTAATATAATATAGTGAGACCATACATAACTGGTACTGACCTGTATAATTATAACAACCCCACACTAAGTCTAGCGTTGTGTCCTTGTTTGTTCAGCCCATCTCGGATGGCCTGGGTAACTGGCCGTGGTGTGGGCGAGAGGAGGGTGGCTTTGGGGAGAAGCGGTACCGGTACTGCCTCACCTCGCTGTCCATCCCTCGGCCGCGCTGCGTCGGCTACGCACGGAGAAGAGTAGGAAGAGGTGGCAGGTGAGTAACACTGCTGATGTTGTGTATTTTATTTTGCCACAATAGTCATCCCATTGGAAGTTTTTCATAAAATGCCAAAGGAAATCTCCAAAGAGTTGCTTCCAGAAAAGAATATATAGAATATGATTTATCATCAGAAGAGTTCAGGTTGGACACTTAATCAAATCAGTTGTATTGGTGACAGTTAGAATGTGGAAATATACCTGTAGTTTGGTTAAATGTATATCAACGGAAGGAGGCGAAATAAAAAGGTAGAAACAACTAAGATAAACCACAAGTGATCGCCAAGGAGTAAATATGTGTATATCTCCATCTATTATGACCTTTATGATGATCTTGAAACATTAACAATTTTCAGAATAATATTGGATCGCGCCTACACGGACTGGGATGACTATCTCACAGAAATAGACTTCACTAACCCCACACCTCCACCTTCATCAAAACTACAATCCCTCATATCACACATCAAGGACAATCGATTGTAAGTAGCTTGACGCACGTCATAACAAATACAGCAAAATAAACTTAACACATATAATACTGACTTAATTCCTCGTATCATGAGTAAGACAACGAGTTGAGATGTTGTACCCAAGATAAATCAGATATGCTCTTTTGATTCAAGAATTTCCCCACACTATTAAGCTTTGGGTCAATTACATCAAATTTCTACTATTGCTACAATATCAGGCAACAAATGGCATTACCAATTTAATTACAAGGCAAGAGTTTGATGATGTAATAAATACAGCCCTCTGACGTTTTGCCCTCCAACACCAAATCGCATGTATTAGTTTAAATACTTATGTTAATATATAACAATGTGTCGCCCCTACAGCCCGTTGTTCCGCCCCCGGAGCCCGATGGACGACTCAGACAGCGAGGCTCCCGGTGGGGGCACGGGGACGTCAGCCGAGGGGGAGTTTAACGCAGAGACCTTCCACAGTCACCAGGAGGCGCTGCTGGCCATGCAGCGCCACCAGATGGAGCTACTCATGAAACCCGACAATGACCTCGACAACTCGTTCAACCTGGACCACTCCTTCTCCTCACAACCCACCTCGCGCTTCACACTAGACTCTGCCAGTGCCCAGTTTGCTGCCTCGGCTGTGTGTAACTCGACACAGGAGTTGATACAGAACACGGCCGCTGTAGCCGTGTCCGGGTCCGGCTCAGGGTCCGGCTCAGGGACCACTACCACCACCACAGGGACCACGTTGACGACCACCGCCACCGCCGCACCCCCCGCAGCAGCCAGCGCCACCACCACCGCCAGCCAGCCAGCCAACTCTAGTGTACGCTCCGCACTCACCAACGGGCCATTGGGGGGTAAGTGTCTTATTTCCATGAGATTTTTTGCTTCATAGCTTCTTCCTGTGTAAGGGTGAGCTCATCTGTAGAGATGGCCATGTTATAGGTAAATGCAGCAATCCATACAGATTTCAAAAGCTTTAATCTTAGTCTAGATCTTCTCAATTTTCGGGAGATGCATGCATTTGAACCCCACCCGGGGAGGCAAGGGGGAAATATAACAAAATTCATTAAAATATGCCACTCGCTTTTGAGATTATAGGAACTTGTCCTGTCAAATTGAAGACCCCCCTGAGGCCTTTTTTGGTTAAAGTATGGTTAGGCCAGACCAAAAAAAAAGTTGGTCAATGGATTTCGCGCACCTTATTTTCGGAAATGGAAATTAAAAAAAAAAAATAAAAAAAATTGTCAATGGATTTTGCTCGCTTCATTTTTTTTCCCAAATTTTTCTCCCAGCAATTCCCCCAGATCAACCAATAACTTTTTCTGTTAGTGAACCACTAAGAACTTTTGTCAAAGGGTGGGTAAAAATTGTCGCTCGCTCCACTTTTCCACTGACAAAATCCATTGACAAAAAAAAAATCTTTGAATTTTTTATTTTTTTTTGCTCGCTCGCACCATTTTTTGAAAAGTGAAATCCATTGACCAACTTTTTTTTTGGTGTGGCCTTAGTATTGTCAACTATTTGGTCAGAGAAAGTCATGGAATTTCACTCTGAAGTTTTTGTGGGAACCCTGAAATATTTACACTGCTACTGATTATTGGGAGGGGTTACCCTGTCACACTACCACGTCTATCACTGTTATAACGTTATAATGTAACAACCCTCCCTCTGTAGGGGGGGTTCGTTCATTTTGTTTTTCCCCCCAAACAAACATCAAATATAATAATTCTGTCATAAAATTTCACCCAGACGTTTATTTGTGTACTAAAGAACTATGTGTCCAACTTTCATGGAGAATTTTCTTGAGATGATTTGTCTATGAGCACTTTCTTGTTGAAAGAGCTTTAATTTGCGCCGATTCTGCCGATTCTGGCACGATTTTAGCACTGCTTTGAATGGGAAAAATGCTTCGTTTGTGTTTAGCACATAAAAACACACATATCCTTTTGATTAAACATAACAATTAAGTAATCATTGTGTTCACTCATGTCGGTGCTACTATACAACTTGAAGAAATTCTAAAACTATTTTTCTAAAATATGTTTTAGATAAATCTACGAAACCAAGAATTTGACATTTTGCATATCACTTTTGTTAGAGGATAGTCTTGAAAAACTTCTTTTTTTTCACAAAACCAAATCAAAATATTCTTCTTTTGCCCCAACGATCTCTCAATGAACACATTAGCTTTACATATCTCGTAAATATTCCATTTATAATGAATTACACAATGAATAAAAGAAGATTTTCTACAGGCCATCGTAATCCACTTAAATCATCCAAGATGGCGATTTTTCTGTCCGATTGGAAGTAGTTGTTTGCATGCCGATTTTTCATTTATTGAATATCATTTCATATTTTTCTACCCACCGGGTAATTCTTGGCATCTCTTGGCATCTATCATCCGTTTTCATTTTTCATTTTGGCTTTCCCTTTAATTACAATCACGCAGGTTTGTGTCCCAATTAATGATAAATCCAAACTGCCACGTCATGTGCGCACTGCGCATGCGCAACAAGGCAAGTTGCCTGGTTGCTAGGCAAGTAGCTACGGCGTCTTAGTACCGTCACTTAATGACAGGTGGCGCCACTAGCATGGCGCCACCTGTCATTATGTGACGGTACTAGCACTGGCAAGTTGTGGGGCGTAGATGTCAATTAGTTTAGGTATGAGGGACTAGGCCTACTAGCACTGACAAGGTGTGGGGCGTAGCTGTCAGTTAGTTTAGGTATGAGGGACTAGGCCTACTAGCACTGGCAAGGTGTGGGGCGTAGCTGTCAGTTAGTTTAGGTATGAGGGACTAGGCCTACTAGCACTGGCAAGGTGTGGGGCGTAGCTGTCAGTTAGTTTAGGTATGAGGGACTAGGCCTACTAGCACTGGCAAGGTGTGGGGCGTAGCTGTCAGTTAGTTTAGGTATGAGGGACTAGGCCTACTAGCACTGGCAAGGTGTGGGGCGTAGCTGTCAGTTAGGTGGGTGCAGAGGGGTCCCCCCCTGAGGTCGGAAAGTCGCCGAAATTAATTTAAGGGGTCCAGGTCACAAAGTCGCTTTTTTGGGACCTTTAACCTATTGTTTTTGTCTCCCAAAAGTCGCCAGGTCGCTTATATTATTGCCTTAGGTCGAAAGTCACCTTCAAAACGGCCGAAGTCGCCAGGTCGCTTTTTACCCATCTGCACCCCCAGTTAGTTTAGGTATGAGGGACTAGGCCTACTAGCACTGGCAAGGTGTGAGGCGTAGCTGTCAGTTAGTTTAGGTATGAGGGGCTAGGCCTACTGGGGGGGGGGGGGGAGTGCAGAGGGTCCCCTGAGCAGGGAAAGTTGCCAAAATTAAGGGCCCCATGTCATAAAGTCGCTTTTTTTAAGCCTTTATCCATTTTTATTTCTATTTTTATGTGGTCTTTGTATGATAGTAGGCCTAGGCGTACACATATATATGTAGTGGAATGTGATACTATAACCTGTAACCCCTCCCTTTATTTTACTACATAGAAAATTATGATGATATAGTGGTGTAACGATATATTTTAACATCACTATACAGTTCTTCATACATGTACTTGATTGTAAGAAGAATGCCGTTGTTTGGGTTGCAGTGAAAGCCTCCAGTAGCCTGTCGACAGCTCCTGCAGCCACCATACTTCAGCTTAACTTCCCTGCGGCCGCGGCGGGGGCAGCAGGCGTGCCCAGCCCCAGTGTGGTTGGCCGCTCTCCCCACATGACACATTCCTCCTCAGTACCCTCCACCACAGCCACCCCTGTGATAGGCACCAAGAGCCACAACAGTCAGAGCCTCTTCAAATTGGCCACCAACACGCCCAACAACAAACACGATACCCTATCAAAGTAAGTGAACCGAATACAGAGAAATAATTTTGTTAATAGCCTGTGTTTGACGTATTCAGCGCACATGTCACATTGTCCCAATACTAACATACACCCTTTTTTGGCAGATTAGACTTAACTATTAACTACTAGAAAAATGTTCACAATATTGCTATAATATGCTTATTGTGTGCGAATTACCATAGGTTATTCAGTTGGAATTTGGGATGGTTAAGATTGCTTTGTTTCATGGTTTCCCTCATTTACATACTCTTGTCAGAATATCCCTATTTAATTTCGCTCTCTGTTCCCTTGCGATGTAGTTATGAGTGTCTTTTCTACTTTGACAGGGACAACAATCATGAAGGTGTCAATAACTTAGTGAAGGACCAGGTGGTCGCCATGGAGGTGACGTGACGGTGAGCGGGGAGACGTGGCTTGGACATGCATTGTCGAGGGACACAGAGCTCTCGCAGGCTGTATCTTCTCTCACGTGTATCATAAAATGTTTCCTACTCGGAGCACGTAGATTGAGGCGTGTGTGGAGGGCACACGACATGCAGTGTACATAGTGTAGGCACGCCCTGCTGCCCTAACCTTCACTGCCCACAACTTGTGGAGGCTACACGTGACAACGTTTGGGGATGGGGGGTAGGCATGCAGGGAAGGGGTCTGCCGCCAGGTGGAATGGAAAAAGAACCTTGCATCAAGGTCATTGCATGACAGAACAACCAAACATACTGTCGGGGGAGAAATTGTCGGATCAACCATTGTCGGAGCGAATAGTGAATGGAGGTCATTCGAATGTCAATTAAGGACTTGGACTGTTACGTACGGATGGATTTAGGAAGTTCCTAGGTTCCATGATTGTTTGCGTTAGTCTCAGGATGGTATATGCGAAGCTTAAGAACGGGGAATGGGGTATCAATAAGTCTTAGTGTCTGGAGGCAACGTTGGCACACCTCAGCTAGAAAGTCCAGTAGGCACCCAGCGAGAAGACCGTACCCGGTTACCCTAGCAGCGCCCGCTGGTGAGCAGCAGTAGAAGCGGCAGCAGCGACAGTCATTCTCTACACCTCAGTTTATAGTGTTGGCCAAGAAGCATGTATATGTGTACCAATAGCAGCCTATTTAATGCACATCTCTTCGCATCAGGGATGCCACTTTTCCTTACTCGATTTCCGATAATGTTCGGCTAGATGTTACATAGACTTCCTGTACAAAATTAACAGAATTATAAAACTGGTGACACTGAGTGGCATCTCTGTCCACGGCTGTTTCCTTCCACAAAGATTTGAACCAGTTTAGGTGATTCCATATGATGTTTGGAAGAATGGCAAAGTAATTCTTCTCACAGATAAGATGAAATTGGTATAAATATGGTAATTCTCAAATAATTTTGGAAAAATTAAAAAATCGCCCAGACAACACTATGTGACAGCAATGCTAGTTAAAGGGATTGGAGGATCACCTATATCTATCTGGAAACATTAAATTGGTCTATATCATTCATGTATATGTACAGAGAGGTAAAGCCATACCCACCTGTCCCCCATTGTATCGATGTAGTCAGCTCGGGCCGACCAGCATGGTAGCCGTCAAAATGTTTGTGATATTCTCGTCTAATTACAAATGATTAACTTGTGGACAAAGGTGCTGTGCAACCACTTAAGCTCAGGAATGACACTAATTATAACGACAACTTCACTGGTGGCACTAAGTGTATCTAATACATATATTATATTCAAGACTCCCGTTTAAGTACCCAATGTTACGCACGGGTAGCGCGCATTTAGTATTGATGGAGCGCTGAGAATAGACCACTTTGCGACTAACATCTTTCTGACATAACCACTTAAGAGTAGAGTGTAGTTTTGAGGTTGACTTGGATTTGTTGGATAGGTCTCTGTAAAGATATGTGAAGGTATCCCAGTGAAGTGTGAACTTGTGCATTTTATGCTGAGTAAAGTGAGAAGGGGTTTGTTGGCTGTGCATTGCATTTCCATCCTATTTAATTAAAATCTTAACACCAGGGTATCTGGCGTCAATAATTTTTGCTCCATGAAAAGCTTTCAACTTAGTGGATAGATTATAGGACTGAAGTACCTCTTTGTAGTTTGAATGGATGATAACATGGTTTTAGTAGAATCTCCTATTGCCAACTGTTCAGGTTTAGCTTAGTGAAGGCCGCGATAAGAAAGGGAAAGTTGTGAAGGTCCGGTCACTCAATTGGAAATCACTGTACACTATGATATAGTATCTTATGTCAAGATCAATATGTTGAAACGACCTCCACTTGTGAGTTAAGAGATACCAGCGCTTATTTTACTGTCACAACATTAGCATCCTGATATTACAAACTCGAGTCTGAAATGGTCGATGGATTCGTAATGATTCCATTTCTAGTACCCAGTATTGTAATATTAAAGATTGATGTCTTATTTTCTGCACAAAAATATGTAGACCCTAAATTACAACCTTGTGTAATGGGCTAGCTCAAAAACTAAGTACAGAATGTTGAAAGAGGTTTCTACTTAAAAGCCTCTTCGCGTATCAAATAAAAACCTGTTAGCATGTATAGGTTAAACATGTCGAATGAATTGGGAAGGAAAGTTTCGCGCTCCTTGATACAAAAGAAGTTTGATGACTCGCAATATTCATATAGTTATCTTAGTGTGTATGGATTCATATATTCCCACCTAATCAGGGTAGGTGAACATACACCATGGCCGCTCCACGAATAAAACTAGAAGTGTTCATTGTCATACTTTTTTTTTACCATTGTAAATTTATTTTATATCAATTTTTTTTTATGTGCACAAAATAATGATTCAATAACATAGGTGTTTGATATGTATGTAACTATAAAGATGAAAAGGAGTAAGATACTTCTCTTTAAAAAAAAAAGGATGTGACCAAATGTGTAGAGAATGTACAATCTGAATTATTGCTGAACCAAAATGTTAATCAGAGATTACTTGTTGCTATGGTGACCGTTGCTGGGCAACCGTATGGTATGTTGCTGTGGTGACTGTTGCTAGGCGACTCCGCCTCACTGTGATATCCTGAAGGCCGAGCCCCATGCCGGCCCAACCCGAGGTATGAGAATAAACACTAAAAACAAATGGACATTCCATGTGTTTCTACTGGTTTATGTATGATGTGCTGTTTTATCAGTTCGTTGTGTAGGTACAATTGTTGAGTAATGTATGTCTGCTTGCCACATTTGCTTTGATACCCTCCCCCCCCCCCCCCCCCACCCTCTCCACTGTTAAAAATCACAGGAGGGCCTGGAAAGGTTTTGGCCCAAATCCATCACCCACTGTTTTAGATAATTAAATAATTACCACGTGACTCGTGAATATAAATATAGTAACCACCAAAAGGTGTTGTAACTCGTCCCCAGCCACTTTTATCCTTTTTAGTCCACTTCTTATTAAACCTGCTACTCAAGGCCACACCAAATAAAAAAGTGGCCTTTTCGATCTTTGTTAGCCAGAAAATATCAATTTGTAAAAATAAAAAAAGATTTTTACTCAGGAAGAAAAAATTCGCCCGCCCCTTAATTTAAGGTTGAAATCCCTAGACAAAAAAATCCGTCCGACCGGACCTATTTTTGGGAAACAAAATCCTTAGACCAACTTTTTTTGTGTGGACCAAGGGTTGCCGAAAACCTTTTACACACTCGTAGTAATGTGACATGTCACAAGATCTTACACAGACCATTTGATTTCTACACAGGCCACATCGACCCTCATTTCATATGAATGAATACAGGTTGTAATACTTCTTTAATAACAGCTTATAAGTGTGGATTTGAAAATGCTTGAATTCACTGTAAATAATGCTTATAAGTTCGATGGACCTAAATCAGCTGCTAATAGAAATATTTGAAAAATTATTTCAATGTCTGAAATTCATTTGAAATAAATTGTCTGCCCCCCCCCCCCCCAAATCTAGACTACCGCCACCCCCCTCCCCCCCAGGTGTTAAATAATGAAAACTCCTATATTTTCTATAATGTAATGTTACTCACCTCATTATTGGAATGGTGGCACTGAGGACAGGTTTCTGTGCACTGTAGACTCTCAACACGAGTTTCATTTACATGGTATTTACATAGATCTACTAACCTAGTGACTAATCCTTTTGACAAGCCAAATTTGCTCCTTGTAAGCAACGTTCTTTATAACCAATACTGAATACAGAGAAATCGGACAATTTTGGAGTGGGAACACGCGGAAGCTGGTCATGTTAGTCTTCCTGTTAACGAGATTTGACTGTACAAATTTGCATAATTACATAATTTTCAAAAGAGGCCCGACGGGGGATCGAACCCCGGATCTTCGGTTTACGAGACCGACGCCTTACCACTTGGCCACCGAGCCGCGAGTTGGATGTGGGCCGCCACAGCTACATTATGAACTAGGTCAGGCCGAGGGAGGGCGCCGCGCGCCAACTTTGAATTGGGACACGCACCTGCTGTGTAGTTCAGGTGGCTGCCGCTAGGGTACAGACGAGAAACACAGGGCTAACTGCACATCCAAACATTTGCAGAGGATATTGACGTTTTTTATTTCAATTTGTTTTGCATGTAGGCCTAGAGAATATTTGGAACCTACACCCTTTTTATCATTATGACAAATTGTTAAACAATAAGCTTATAATTTTGAAATGGGAAGGCAAGGAAATCACGTTGATTCGTGATTGACAATATAGGATATCTCACCAGTGGAACATCGTGCATCATAAAATCTAATTGCACATTGCAAGACTAGCTTTTATGTCACCCCTATCTTCAAAACTGTCCTTTATATATACATTTATAAATATAAAGGTCGAAATGTTGCCGCTTTTCAACAAAACGAAAGTTCAAAGGGGATCAGTCGGGAAAATGCCAACGCCCATTGATATTGTCTCTGTCATATTTCCCGAGTGGGGGCTGGGGCAGTATCCCACGAAGCTGTAGGCTGAGTGGGATACTGCCCCCACGAGCGGAATACATCAGAGGGGTTTAAAGGAAGTTGGCATTTACTTTTTTTTTGAAGCCATTTGAGGAAGGAAAGACAGCTTTTTCTTATCCCATTGCATATGGCCACATTGTATTCAATAGGAACCATTTAATATGGCGTTTCAGTGCTACAGCATAGTAAATCTTGTATTGCAAAAAATATACCGTATTCGACGTAATAAGTGCCCTCCCCCTAACAAGCGCCCCCCCTTTTTAAGGCATCTTTACACTAGAACAAAGGGTCAAATTTCGCGATTTCGGGTACATTTAAACTCTTAAGTACTAAAAACGTCAAAAAAATAATTTTATAAGCGCCCTGGGCGCTTATAACGTCGAATACGGTATATAAAATAAGACAAGACACCATTATTATTTACAGGATTTATTTAGTGGGACATACATTTACAGGTTCTATTGTATCGACACAAAATATACACAATATGACACTTCATTCAACTTTCTGTAGTTCTATCGTTCTATCATACCATTGTAACACTATCACTGTATCAAGTCATATATACACTGCACGTGAGTTCACCCCCCCCCCCCCCCGCCCACCAGCCAATTTAAAAGACCAAGCTGAAAATCGATAAAAACCCATTTCCAAAAAAAACCACAATTATAATCAGGCCAAAAAAACTTTTGTTTCAGGTCACCCGACCAACCCTATCTAAACAGGGCCGACCCTACGTTTTTTATGCAGTTTTGAAGATTTTTTTAATACTTTTTTGGGGTCAATTTTAGGCTTACAAAATTTTGGAAACAAATCTCCCCAATTTTTCACTTTTTTGGGTCAATTTTAGAGGGGAAAATCCGACCTACCGACCCTCGAGTTTCTTCCCATGTTACCTGAAACAAAACTCTTTTTTTATTTGGCCTCATCAGAAAATATTGCATATATATACACATTTATAGGAGCATTATGGTACATCTTACCAACTGCAAAACAGAATTTTCTCCTAACCCATATTCAACAGCCCTCAAAAATATCTAAGAACTGTCGGTTACAAATAACTAATCTGGATACCAGGGTCAGTAACATCAGCTTTGTGGACTTCGTCATACTTTGGAGGCAGCTCGTCTGACGTCGTCATGGCTACATTGTCTACCCCCTCCTTCTCCGGCTTCTCTGGCTCGTCGTTGTCTTCGTCCACTTTGTGTTCGACGTACTTGTAGGACATAGCCATCAAGCCAAAGATGACGACGGTGACGTACATGAGTCCAGCAAACAGGAAGAACTCTGCCATCTTAACGTCACAAAGTAGAGAGCATGAGAAAACAATAATCGCAGGGGTTTATGATAAGACACCAGACATTACATGATGAGAAAGAATATCAAACCTTTAAGGAGCGCATCTGCTTTAATGTACAATTCCCACAGGGTCAACACGATGTATGAATGCAGCCCTGGTGAGTTACTCACCAGGGCGGCAATAATACATCATGACGACAAAACGCTAGATACACTAAAACACTACCCAGCTAACAGGAAAACGTTATTTTACGTCAAAATAACGTTATTTTACGTCAAAATAACGTTTCTAACTTTACATATAAACGTTATGCCACACACAGAAAAGTGAGTCATTGCCGCTAAAACTACCCTCACCTGAGGGTCAGGCACTGCCTGACTCTCAGGTGAGGGTGGCTTTAGCGACAATGACTCTCACTTTTCTGAGGGTATATTAAAGAGCCTTAGAAAAACGTTGACATATAACGTTATATAACGTTATAAAATGATGTATAACGTTATTTGTTTACTGGGTAGGATCCTTATGGGTTAAGATTCAAAGATCTATAAAAGGCAGAGCAGATGAACATGAAGATCATTTGTTCGAGGAAATTGATTGGCACGATTATTTCTAGTATACACTTAACACCAGTCACTAACCTGGTTGGGTAACTTCCCCACTGCTGTGATGATCATAACAATGGCATTTCCCAGAGCGTTAGTCAACAACCACGCAGCCTGCAGAACCGCCTTCATAGACATAGGGGCCTGCAGGAGATGCACCATTAAATGCATTATAGGATTCATGACTTATGAAGCTACTCATTAATTTTGTTTATTTTAAGTTTGGTCTTGATTGTTTAAGAAATATACATAGTAAAAGAGAATCTGCTCCCAAAGAGTTAGAAATACCAAATTAATACTTTAAGGGCCGAACAATGCTTTTATGTCATTTTCGCTTGGGCGTCATGATATGTAGCCCTGGTGAGTAGATTAGCCAGGGCTGCATTCATGCATCATGACGACCACAGGATGGCATTAATCAATGTGGTGGTTCGTAATTAACTCTAGGTTAAAGAACAACGATCACGGCAGTTTCCAGGTGCGAGAATATATCTATCTTTATTCACAAGAATAACAACTCTAGTTCCTTTACTAGGGAACGATCAGTGTAGAATGAATACACACAGGTAGATCAGGTTTCTCTATAAATAGAGGAAACGGTCAGTATACAACTCTTAGCATACAACTCTGTCCGCACGGTTGGACATGTGAAGTCTCTCGTCAGTCGGGCCTGCACTGACTGTCGTTCCAGGTAAACACATGGGTCTTATATAACACCGGCTCTTAGGTCACGTGGCCAGGTGGGTGGGTCGGCCGCCCACCTGAGAGCGGCACACGGTCACCTGAAGAGGACCTGCGCCCTCTCCCGGGAACTGTGTGCACTAGCTCCAGGTGGAGAAGCCGAGTAAACAGACGTTACCCGGAAATACCGTGTATGAGATTAATATGTAATATCATGCCCCTACACTACCCCCCCTAGACAAAACTAGGTGGTAACGAACATATATACTGTTTTCCTAGTACATAGAAAACCTTTTAGAACAACGACTTTATAGTTATTGTCTATACAGTAACTAGGGGCGTAACATATTACACGACATACTACACAAGCGAGATCATCAAACTCAATATAAATATGGCATTACACTGTAATAGCAACCATAATAGATGATTTAGGTATGTTTTATGACAAATGAATATAATATCATACATACAATCGAACGGCTTGACACATTTCGATATGACTTCCTTATGAAGTTTCCTTACTCGGTTAAAAAAATGCGCGTGGGGTGTGTATATATTTAAGTTGAACAGAAAAGTTATTAAAAAACCAGTCCTGATAAGGACTCACAACCACCAGCGTCTTACATTGATTTGTGATTTAATGAAAACATTCACACAATGGATAACAGTAACCACAGCCTTTGTTTTAAGCCGGGTAATCCGATTATATAACCGGAGTATTAATATCTCTCGTAACATACAACAGAGTCAACACACACGACAATACCTGGCGGTATATTTAGTATATACACATAGTCTTAACGACTTCATATAAACATTACGGGTAGCCACGTTTCCTAGCTTATCAGATCATACAATCTTCATATGTAGCATATTATGAAACCTGATTCATAAGGTAAATATGAGAATACCTTATTGGAACACCTGAGGTGATATGTATCACATAATAATGATATTTTATATATTAAAAACGTTTTAATGAGTAACCTGGCAGTGTACCCGGAAACCCTTACAATTAAATATAGCTTACTGGTGATCTAGTTGTGGTCAAGGTGCTCTCCGCTTCTAATAGACGAATGAGTGAGGTGCTCTCCTCTTCTTAATACTGTTTCTTGGATAAATATCACCCGAAGGTAAGTTCATATATATACAGCTCGATAAGTATCCCGTCCTCGCTCCAGTAAATTTCATGGCATATATAACTATAATCCGGCTGGAAACCACGAGTACTGTCCGTTTAACACGTAATCCTAGCTCCAGGAATGTTCATGAAATATATAAGTAGATCTGGAACCACGAGCATTGTCTGTTTGACACGTAATCCTTTGGACGGGAACAGTTTATAACTCAGCATAATAGTATCAGGAACACATCATGGTAACGTATCCCAAAAGTTAGTTTCAGGGACGTTAGTTTGGTAGCTTCCCGGTGGAGTCCTGATTCCCCATCGGTAGGCTATAGTTGAGAGTTGAGTAGTTAGGTAAGTCCAGAGCTTCCACGGAAGGTTCCCCCCGCGTTGATCCATATGCCTCTAAAAAGATGCCCCTCCCCTCAAAAAGGGATACCCCGTCATAAACAATTTATGACGTCAGATTAAATGAAACAACAATTAATCTATCCGGAAACTATTATAGTTCCCTCCTCTATTCCTAAAAGAATTAGAAATAGACTCAGAACCTTTTATTAGTCTTTTTAACCTAAAGGTTCATCTCTTGCCCTCATTAAAGCAAGCGCGTGCTCAGTTGTGCCATCCCAGGTATCGATAGTCACGCCGAACACCCCGAAAAATTTTACGTTCATGTCCTGTAACCGTTTGGTTAACTTCTCGTTCTCTTGCTGAACGAACCCTGCGGCGGCCTCAGCAGTCTTTTGGCCTGAAGCAGCTTCCCTTGACTTTTTAGCCAAGTAGTCAGCATTGCCGAGAGCGACCAATGCTTTCTCCTCCCGGTGGGCAATCTTTAGGCCATGCGTGAACAGGCCTAACATTTTGGTGTTATACTCCACCGCCAGCTCGCGTTGGGACTCCTGGAATTCTGTTACAATTCTCTGTCCCACTTCGCAGCTCGCCTTCTCTTCCCGAGAGAAGTAGTTGACTATCGGGACGTATTTTAACTTTACGCCACCGGTAGTTTCCGTGCGGGAGGTGCCCGCGACTGGCTGGATGACAACCGGCTCCTGGGCTGCAGGAATCACGGGTTTGACAACCGCTTGCGGCGCTTTCGCAACCGCTGCAGCCTTCGGGACAGTTATGCCCCGAGGCGTTACCACTGAGATTAGTGATTTTGGTTCAGCTTTCACGGTCAAGCCCTGCATGTCCCGAGTTGGGGTAGTGGGTGACCGGACGTCCCTGGGGGTTAGCTTTGCAGTTGTCCCCAGATGGTACGTCAAAGGCAGGGAAGCCTTTGTTCTGGTAGCCGGTTCTTTAGGCCGGGCACCTCCACAGTCAGGTTGACTGTTGGCACTGTCTGAACTGCTCAGACGTCTAGAACGGTAATCCATGTTAGTCGCCGCCGCTTGACCACCGGAATCACGTTTCCGATCTTTCCGGTCTGTAAACAGCGGGTCTGGATACTCGCGATAATAGTCGCGACCTTCCGGGGCATGATAAATCCCATAGTAGGAATTATCGAGATCCTCCAAATTGGATCCGGCATGTCTCCGTTTTGGTCCAGGTGAGACCGCAGGAGATCGAGAGCGGTCGCGGGCGGACCGGCTCTTCCCCCGGGAACTACCCCGGGTTTCCGGCTGACGGAAACTACCGCCACCTCTGCGGGAAGTACGGGTAGTGCATAACACCGTATATTCCTCGTCATTCATGGCGAACTTATGTCGTCCGTCCACTCTGGCAATCCTGGCTTTGAACTTCCCATCTGCGACCTCGCAGTAGAAGGGAGTTGCCGGCCGGATCTTAGCCTTCTGTTCCTCCGTGAGTGACTTGTACTGGTCACATACGGCATCATGTAGCGCATTCACACGATTGCGAGCTACACTGATTCCCATGTTATGGCAATCCTTCATGTGGCGCATGAGCTCACCTCTCCGGGGTTCTAAACACCCGTTACACAGCTGGGACTCCCTACCTACTGTGATATCACAGTGGTACACCACACAGTGGTGCATGTGATTTTCACAGAGGTGACGCAGAAACCGTTGCTTTGTTACAAACACGGTTCTGTCTGTGCCAATCGTGTTTACACATGTAGCGAATGGGCACCAGTTTCTTTCCCGTTGGCTATACCAGCGGTTAATCGCAAAAAGAAGTTTTTCTTTCTGCTCCTTACTATAGTAAGTATCCGGCAGGATCCTGAGTTGATCTAGCCACTGCTGATAAAAAGCAGACGGAGGACGGTCCCGGGGGGTATTCCGGATCCAATCCTCATCGTCACTCTGATCTTTACAGTTGATCGCAAGTGGACATCCGAAATTGGTAGGACCAATCGGACACTGTTCCCATGAATTGGGAATAAACACGCGGAACTTATTGTTCGCGTTCTGCCAGATCCGCCTCATCACGTCATTAGGCGGGATGGGGTCCTCTGGGGCATTTCCTGGTTCCTCAGCGTTAGCCGGAACCTCTCCCTCTTCCGGATCCGAATGAGCCGGACTACGGAGAGGGCTGAGACGTGCTGGATTAAATACCAGCGCAGCCGCCACGGCGGCCGCTGCTCCCGCGGCGGCGGTCATATCTGCCACAAGGGCCGGGGTGGTGGTGGTGGTGTTGGTGTTGGAGGGCTCCGGAGTATTGGCTTCGTTTATGTCCATAGCCTCATCCGTTACCTCCTCAGCCCGGGGAATAACGGGCTGTCCTCCGGAAGGTTGTTCCGGTAATCCCTCTGCTAATACAGAGTCCGGCAAGTTAGCTAATCTTGCCTTCTCGTTCCGGCGAGCCTGACGTCCTCTCTCCTGGACAAACTCGTCCGACGGGTTGCTGTCGGCCGAGCTTGACCGGTTTGAGGCCCCCCTCTCACCTTTACTGCCGCGCCCCCTAGGTGTGGCTTTCAGCGCTTTTATTCGCGCCTTCTCCTCCGCACTGGAAGATCTGGTTCGTACTGTACGAACCGCCTCATCAACCAAACAAGATATGGCAATATCTCGTTTGACGTTGTGAGAATCCATGTAGTCTTCAATAGTGGCTACATCCAGGACATACGAAACTACCCCCTGCGTATTAGCGGCAGCAATCTCGTACTCCTTCCGGGTTTTCGGCTCTCGGAGTTTCCCGATTCGCGCCCGGTATCTGTTGACCCCAGTCAACAACATCCCGGCAACTCCACAATTCGGGTCCAGAGACAAAATTGGGAGTGCGGGCATTAACCGCTTTATGTCTGCGATATGCAAATCGAAGACAGCTCGTCGTAAGCAGTAGCATACGCGTAGTCCTTTCTGGAGTGCCTCCCAGTACACAAACCAGTCCGGGGGCATCTCCTCCTGCTCCTCCACTAACAGGAAGAGCAATATCGCCTGGCTCGTGAGCGGGTCTATCCGGCGGGGAGCTCCCTCCGCCGTGAGTCTTAGCACGTCCTCGTGCAGTTCTACTTCACGTCCATCGTAATTGGACATGAAGCCTCCTAGTGTTGGTACGGCCGGGCGGGGTTTTTCAACGTCCGCCGGCGGTTCTCCATGGTACAATAGACCCGGATCCTGATACTCAGCTTCACCGGTATCAGCGCGACCGTCAGCAGGGCTGATGGCCTCAATGTCTAGACCTTCCAAGTAATTGGCGGCGACATTAGCAGGGCGAAGCGGTGACTGAGAGTCAGCGTCGACGTCCATTATCTCCCCTTGTCCCAGGAAATCCAGAGATTCCTGGTCCACGAGGTCAGGTTGATTAACAACCTCATTTCCTCCGCTAGCGGAGTCGCCCTCTTGAAGAGGGTCCACCTGTTGGTGGTCTGTCTCGGAGGACATGTTTTTGTGTCACACTCAAGAAAAGTGTTTGTTGATGGATTTATAGGGGATCCACCTCCCCACAGCGACAATGGTCGTGTCCGAGCTCTCACGTCTGCTCTGGACCGCCTCTCAACCCCAACTGGCGATTCCCGCCGCTCCGCGGGCCTTATATAAGGCGCGCCACCGCGCATGCGCAACCCCGCGCGTCCCGTGACCCAGTTCCTTGGAACCAGGTCACCGCGCGTTCAATTGTAAACAGGTACCCTTATTCCACGTGTTAATCCTTACGCTCTGTCAACTCGTCGAGAGTATCAATGAAATATATATGAATGGCATAATAAAGCACATTCACCGGATTATCCGTCCATCACCCATGGGATCATTGACAGGGGGACTATCACGATCATTCCGACCGTACTTACTTCCACACATAACTGATTACAACATTTAAATATTTAACAAGATTACAGGACACCACACTCGTTGTGTACCGGCTTAGGTTATACCGTCCCTGGCTAGTAACCGGGGACTGCGTCTTATGTTTTTAGGCATAACATTAGACCTGGTTCTAGGACACGCTTTTTCCAGAGTGGATTTAGCCTTAACCACACTCTTCCGGGTCCTTTTCCCTTCAGCCAGCGAGACTTTATTAGCCGCCTTCTTCCCGGATCTTTTTGGGATGACGGACTTCTGCACCATTAGTTTCCGGGAAACCTCCTTCCGCGGCCTCCCGCGTTTCCGGGGAGGTTCCTTCACTAATTTCCGCTGTTCACTTTCCTCTATCAAAGTATCAACTTCCAACTCATACGAGTCCAGGGACAAATCTCTCCCCTTCCACTCTCTTAGTCGAGCTACATTAGATTTATACATCTTCCCTTGTAATGAACGTATCACTACAGTACTGTCACTCACTATGCGGGTAACCACAAAGGGGCCGTCCCAATTACTAGCAAGTTTCAGAGTCGATAACGGCTCATGTAATCTTACTACCTGATCACCAACTTTGAATCGTCGCGGCTTAAGGCCTAGATCATAGCCGGTCTTCTGCCAGGTAGCATTCTTCTGCAGTTCAGTTCTCACCAATTCATAAGCATATTTGAATTGATCTCTTAATGACTCCACAAACATCACATGGCAGGGGGTTTCCGGGTTCATTCCAACCACCCCGAATACCAGATCCGCGGGCATTATCAAATCTTCCCCGAAAACTAATAGATTCGGGGAACAGGAAGTACTAGAATGGACAGTGCTATTATATGCATGGCATACATAATCACACTGCTCATCCCAGTCATCCATTCTATCATTCACCAGGGATTTCAACACCTGAATCAATGTACGATTGAATCTCTCAACCATTCCATCACTTTGTGGTCGATAGGGATTTGTTCTCGTCTTACAAATCGCCAGTCGGTGACACATTTCCTGCCAAAGATCAGATTCAAATTCCCGACCTTGGTCACTATGCATCATTAGGGGAACCCCAAGATGCAATACCCAACCTTTAACAAAAGCTTTTGCACAGGTTGCTGCTTTGTGATCCGCTAATGGAAACACTCTCGTATACTTAGTATAATAGTCAGTGACGACCATCATACAAGTATTACCCTCAGGGGTAGTTTTAAACCCACTGATAATATCTATGGCGACTCGCGCAAATCTTACACCAAACAACTCCTGGGACAAAGGCATTTTACCCATCCCAGGCCCAGGTTTGTTTTTACAACAATCCGGGCAAGTAGCAATCCATCTTAATAGATCACTACTCATCCCTGGCCAGTAATATCTCCTTTTCAGACGTTCCAGGGAACGCTTTTTCCCGAAATGTCCACTGGTCAGGTGTCCATGGCAATAATACATAACATCCCTCCTCATACCGGAAGGTATTACCACTTGCCGGACTCTCCTACCGGATGAATTAATCTTCCACCGGTAGATGATTCCGCTCTGGACCTCTAGCTCTGCCCATTGAGCTATTAGTCGTCTCATTTCCCGATTCTCCAGGGAAATCTCAGGCCGCGGGGGCCGTATCTTCCTAGGTAACAATACCAACAACCGGCTAAGGTTAGGATCCTTTTCCTGGAATTTCCGGATGGTTCCCATGGACCACTCCAGAACCCCAGTTCCCTTGATCTCAAAGGGAATCCTTGCTCCGGCTATGACAGCTTCATGCTGACCACAGTCATCACAGTTGGTGTTTTCGCACTTCCTGATAGGACGTCGGGAAAGTGCATCAGCATTTACATGCTTTACCCCAGCTCTATGCTGGATCTGACTTTGCTCCAAACCGAACTCGGAAAGGTGTGCTAGCCAACGTCCAATCATTCCTTCCGCATCTTTGAAATTCAATAACCATCTCAAAGAGGAATGATCTGTTCTTAGCGTAAAATCGGACCCCCAAAGGAAATGTTTGAACTTTTTAGTATAAACTATCACAGCCAACAATTCCCTTTTAGTGGTACAGTAATTACGCTGGGTCTTACTCATAGTATTACTAGCAAAGGCAATGGGAACCTCCACTCCGCCTTGGACTTGACTGAGGGCGGCCCCAATACTCTCATTGCTAGCATCTGTATCCAATACAAAATGACCATCCGGGGTAGGATACTTTAACACCGGGGTCTCTACAAACAACTTTTTTATTGCTAAGAAAGCTGTGTCCTGTTCCCTCCCCCATGGGAACTCCTCCTTCCTACTTCCGGGTGTCCAGTGTGACAAACACTGGATCGGATAGGCTACCCGGGAATACCCCGGCAGGAAATCCCTATAGTATGAGCAGAATCCTAGAAAGGATCGCACATCTTTAGGACCCCTGGGGACTTCCCATTCAGTCACACTCCTGATCTTTTCCGGATCCGCCTTAACCCCCTCGGTGGAAATAATCCGCCCTAGGTAGTTGATATCCTTCTTAAACAGATTGCATTTCTTTGGTTTCAATTTGAGACCGTTAGACATGATTCGGTTTAAGACTTCTTCCAAATTACTTAAACAATCCGCAAAGGTCTTTCCAAACACGATTACGTCATCCAAGTAAACTAGACATTTCCGCCATAATAAATCACTTAACAGCGTCTCCATCATGGCTTCAAAGGTGGCCGGCGCGTTACATAACCCGAACGGCATTACCTTATATTCAAACAACCCAATATGGCTAGAAAACGCGGTTTTCTCCATATCTTCAGGCTTCATGCCTACTTGCCAATACCCGGACTGTAAATCCAGGGTACAAAACCATTCATTCCCTCCCAGGGAATCAATCGTCTCATCTATCCTAGGAAGAGGATAGGAGTTCTTCTTAGTCAACCCATTCAGTTTCCGGTAATCAATACAGAACCGTATGCTACCGTCCTTCTTGGTTACCATACACACAGGGGAGGACCAAGGGCTCATGCTGGGAGCAATAACATTATCCTTCAGCATTTTCGCTATCTCTTCCTCAGCTACAATCTTCTTCTTGAGGGGTAATCTCCTATAAGGAATCTTAAAAGCGGGGTTATCCCCGGTTTTAATTTCATGCAATACCTTATTGGTTCTCCCCAGGGGTTCCCCTGGGGCCGCAAAAGCTTGCCTGCATCTCTTCAGCATAGCTTTTAGGGCTTCCTGATCATTCTCATCCGTTATGGACGATCCTGTTAACAACTTAGTTAACTCTTCATGCAATTCCTCTTCCCCTCCTTCTTCTAACCTCAGGTCTTGGTGGCTACCGGTGACTGCCTCCGCAAGTATCACTTTCCCAACTTCAGTGCCTTTCTCAAGATATACTGTGGAGTTTCCGGGGTTGGAAATGGGTGTCACTGTCCATCTGGAATTCCCTACTAGGGTATCCGCAGATTCCAATCCCTTCCGGGATAATACAGCCATATCCGGCTCGATTACCGCTAATCCTTTCTGGATTAGCCTCCCTGAACTGACTAACACGTCACAGGTCATTCCCGGGGGAATCTTCACAGTCTGTGCCACACTAGCGACACTACTTATCACTCTCAACTTACAGAGTATGGTCATATCATACGGGTATTCAATTTTCAACTTCCCACTTTTCGGATTCAAAGTCGCACCGAAAAGCGCCGCAAAATCCAAACCAAGAATACCATCATCTTCAATCTCAGCTATGGTCGGGGCCCAAACAAATTCTTTCCCGGCCACAGAGATTATCAGAAAAGTCCGTCCAAATGTCCTCATTCTGGTACCATCGGCCGTACATGCGTTTACCCTCATTGTGAGGTTCTCACACATATTCGGCAATAAGCTGATGAATCTCTTAGAGACCATGGAGTGGCTAGCTCCAGTATCCATAAGAAACTCCCCAGTCTTTCCTTGTACAGAACAGGAAACGTACCACCTCTTCCCATCAGTTACTGAGGGATTCCTAGTAAACCGATGAAGGTCACTATCAGTGCCCAGGTCGAATCCACATCCTTTCAGGTGTTCCAGACAAGGATGACCCGGGGGAAGCCTGGTTCCTCCAACCTTAACCAACTCTTTGGTTATTGACTCCTCTAAACTGGC
Organism: Harmothoe impar; assembly: GCA_947462335.1. Classification (NCBI taxonomy): domain Eukaryota; kingdom Metazoa; phylum Annelida; class Polychaeta; order Phyllodocida; family Polynoidae; genus Harmothoe; species Harmothoe impar. Next base: position 24,198,396 of record OX381721.1, read on the forward strand.
ACTAGGTTTCCCATACGCGCACCCCTGGGCGCCTGTTGTACCAGTCTCCCCAGCCTCATGGTTTCCGGGATGTACGGTCCCATCTCCCTTCTTGCTGGACGCATTCACTGCTAATGAATCTTCACCGCCAACGTCGGTGATAATCTGACATATTTCCTCAGGGGTTACCGTCCTGCCATCCCCGGTAACCCCCTCTAATTTCCCGAAACCTCACTTCTTAAAACAGGTTTCTCAGCTTTGCATTCAGATGCAAAGTGCCCTTTGACTTGACATCTGTAACACTGGACGGTGTTACGATCGACCCTAGGGCGGCGCCTGGTTTGATTATCAAACACCTCGTTCATGCGTTTAATCATGGACTCCATTAAGGTATTTAATGAGTTTCCTGACGCATTTGTTTTATCCGGAGTGGTCGTCTCCGGGGTCTGGGTTTTCTGACTGGGTTCAGTCTGAGGCTCCCGAATGTCGGGTTTCCGGGTGGTTTCCGAATAACCTTTGTTACTAGGAAGTTTCCCGGAAGCTGGGGTTGAGTTAGATTTCTGTCGACCCTTGAATTTAAGGGCGTCTACTCTCTCCTCCCCTTCAGATTCTTCCGCGGAAGAATCGTCTCCATCTAAGGAATGTTCAATTCCAGAGACGCGCTGCCCCCTATTAGCGGGTATCATACCAGCCAACAGTATCTTCTTTTTGTCATGTTGATCAATCGCCATGAACAAATCTGCTAAGGAAGACCCAGCTTCCCAAGCTCTACCACAAACTTTAGCATGTTCGGGATCACTCAATCCACTAATAAATCTTACAAATAGGGATTCTATGTAATATTCAGCATCCCTACTCCATTCTGGCCTAGCCTGCCGCAATAATCGCTGCAATTCCAGCCCAAAAATTTTAGCAGATTCCTTCGGTTTCTGCGTTCTTCTCTGAAACAGAGTCCAGTGATCTACTGTCACCATTTTCCCAAAGGTATAACAAGCTAATACTTCCAGCTGGTCGTATGTAGCTTCCGGCCCGTAAGTGTCCCTCCATTCTTCAACCACTATCTTACCCGGGCCGTCACTCAACCATATCACAAAAGCTCCCAAGGATTCCTCCTTGTTCCAGCAATTGTACTTACAATCATCTAGAAGTGATTGATATTCTTCCTTCCAGGGTCGTACACCCCTGTAAGGCTTAGTCACACGTGCAGTTCTTTTAGCGGCATAATTAGAATGCACTAATTGACCCGACATGCGTCTACTCCAAGCCAGTAGGTCTGTACCGTCTTGACCTCGGCTAGAGCAATCTAGTCCCAAATTACCTATGGCGGGGTCTCGATTATGTAATCGGTGCTCCGCCGGGGTCATTGTGACTCGCCGGTTCAAAGGAACCTTTCTCTTGGGTACATCGTCAGATGATTTATCTGATTCAGATTCTGAACCCTCATCAAAGCGTGGGCCTTGATAGCCTGACAATCCCTTAGTGTTTTTATGCACCGGGTTTGACCTTCCCTTTGTTCCCGGTTGGGTCCCCTTATTCATCCTATCCCTCGGCCTAATCTCAGGATCTTTATTGACTCCCGAGTGTGTTTCCGTGGCCGGAGGTGGGTACGAATAAGTTGCATCTGGGCAATACCTATAATTACCCTTGCTATCATAACCTCCCGGATTCCCATATAGAGCCGGGTCATCTCCCGCAAAGGGGTTCAATGAGCCATAACTATGATTCACCACTTCATCTCGAAATTTATTTTTATAATGTCGAGACACTTCCTCCTCTGGAGACATTTCCCTGTTAACCGGACCAATACTGGCATGATTAACTGGTTCCCATCCAAGAGAGCGCCCGGTAACATTCACTCTCCTTGAATCTTTCTCTCTGTTCTTATACACAGAGTCTTCCACATTCCTCAATCCATTATCATTAATAAATGGATCGAATTGAGGTAATGCTTCCCCCTTACTAGTAGTAGGAGTACTATCCGGAACAGTTTCCGGCCTGCCAGCTGGAACTTGTTCCTCCCCCTGCTGTTCCATTGCCTTCGACAATTCACCCCGCAGGAGAGTTTTCCTGGCTTCAAGGGAACAGACAGCCTCCACCTCAGCTTTCCGTTTCCTTTCTAACTCTTCCGTTTCTTCCAGGATTTGTATCCTGGTGGATTCGTTATCCTTGACCAACTGGTCTCTGCCCTTCTCGAGCTCTTCTGTCCCCTTCTTCAAGGCATACCATTCTCTAGAGTATTTTTTCAACTCCCTCTCATACCTCTCCTTAAGAGATTCGGAATGTTCATTCTCCTTCTGGTTCTCAGCAATCTTTGCCTGAATCTTTTGGTATTCATGTGATTCCTGAGCAACCTTCTTTTTCATATACCGGTTGTCCTCTATCAACCGTTCTCTCTCTTCTATCAGAGTTCCTTTTACCCTCTGATTCTCAGAGAGGATCTCGTCCCTTTCTTTTACCAGGGAAGTCAATTCCTCAGTCAATGCAGCATACTGATCTTCCATTGACTGCTTGTCCAATCGGACATTTTCCCAGTAGAGGTCATCCTCTTCCCGAGCCAAACGCTCGTCATATTCCCTCTGGAATCTCTCATCCCCTACATAGGGTTCTACCCAGGAAAGATCCTGCAATTTCCTCTTCTTCTGTTCTGGCTTCAAGCCCTCCCCAGGGTCCATCCCTGGCACCTCCAGGCGAGTTGATTCCAACTCCCCTTCACTCAGCTCTGGGCCAGAGCCGCCCAGGCTACCACCGGTAGCCATTGTCCGTCCACTAAAGGACTGTCTGTCCACTCAAGGACTTCCTGTTCAGTATAACCCGAACATATTCTCGAACAACTAGCTTGTTCTGCTACCTTTACTGCTACTGGTCACGGCACCAGTGTGGTGGTTCGTAATTAACTCTAGGTTAAAGAACAACGATCACGGCAGTTTCCAGGTGCGAGAATATATCTATCTTTATTCACAAGAATAACAACTCTAGTTCCTTTACTAGGGAACGATCAGTGTAGAATGAATACACACAGGTAGATCAGGTTTCTCTATAAATAGAGGAAACGGTCAGTATACAACTCTTAGCATACAACTCTGTCCGCACGGTTGGACATGTGAAGTCTCTCGTCAGTCGGGCCTGCACTGACTGTCGTTCCAGGTAAACACATGGGTCTTATATAACACCGGCTCTTAGGTCACGTGGCCAGGTGGGTGGGTCGGCCGCCCACCTGAGAGCGGCACACGGTCACCTGAAGAGGACCTGCGCCCTCTCCCGGGAACTGTGTGCACTAGCTCCAGGTGGAGAAGCCGAGTAAACAGACGTTACCCGGAAATACCGTGTATGAGATTAATATGTAATATCATGCCCCTACACACTGTGCGGCTTTAACCCTCTAAGAACGGAATGTGCTTTTATCAATTAAGCCCTTGATCGTAATGTTCCATGAATGCAGCCCTGATGAGGAGTGCTGCATTCAAGTACCATGCGGACCCTACAGGGTTGATACACTCCCGAAGGGTTGGCATGATGCACCAATACAACACCAGCTAGTTATCCACTGGGTTGCAATGGTGTATTATGACGACAAATTTGCCTTTTTAATGACATGCCGTCCTTAAAGGGTTAAGGGTTAACCTCCGGATTAACCCACTTTAATCCCTGAGAACTTGACCCTACCTGTGAGTAGGCGAATGAGAGTCCAGTCACGGAGAAGAACACTTCTCCTAACGTCATCACAAAGTACTGAGGGACCTGCCACAGGATGTTTACAGTGTTTGAGGCAAGGTCCACAAACTGTGTCGACGTTTTCTGAAATGGGAAATGTACAGAAACTATTCATAATTCTGGGTCAGTATTTAAAAAAAAGAAAAATATAGAGACGTGTTAATTTGACTGCGTTATCGATAACATCCACTTATGCTATAGGATGCAAAATGTACAGGTCCATAAGACAGGTGATGTGACATGCCAGCTAGCATCTTATGTAAAAGGCACATCTCTTACTGGTCATATTCACGTTGATACACGAAAATGACCTGATCATGACGTCTTAAGGGAGTAAATCCTTGTGCATAGCAGTTTGACAGGAAACGGATGTATTGTTTACATCTAAATGGCAATTAGAAAGAGACATAACCATTTGATAGCATCCATACATATCTATGTGGTCATTATTTTATGTAGCAAGTGATTAGATCTGGATCAGAATATCACATCTTTCTTTTTCAAGAAATTATACACATAAAACATTAATGTCAAATTCATGCCTTAAGGTGCATATTAAAATGACATAATAGATTTGACATCAACATTACGCATACTCTACATATGTAATACATGTTTATCTTGTCAGATTATGACATCTGTTCTTTAGCTCTCATATAGTTCACACTTTTGACACAAGATGTCTCCCTCTCCCAATACCAATAGAATACAGTCTACATTGACAGTAGTTTGACCATATATTAGCATCTATTCAACACAATTAATGTACATAGAAGATAAAACTTGAATAACTGTTTGGCCTGGCATGTATGATCTGTTATTTTTGTTTCTATAGAATAATTATTAATGGGAGAACCAGGAGATTAACACGAGTACACCTTTTCTGTGGTTACTAAATCTATTCAAATCCCATAGACTGACTATGAGCTGACTCGGCGTAGCCTTAGCGGCGATATACGCCTGCCGGTCCCTTTGGGACCGGAGTGAAAAGTTAGAAGAATGAGCTGACATCTCTTCTTGGCCACTTGGCTAGGATCACTGTGCTAAGTGTCTGCAGGAATATTGGTGATGTCTACAGGCAAAATATGCTAATTAAATCAATTGCCTTTGATGTTACCTACTTGTGATGGAGAAGTCTTACTCTAGGTGTAGGGTAGACGTTAGATACATGTCTTTTCATGATGTCTAAAATGTGTGTCTTATTTATGAAATAAATTTATACCACAATTAAAAAGATTTTGGAATATACCCACCTCACACAATGTTACAATTGTTCCACTTACTTACATCTTTATATTGCATCTTGCTGATGTCTTTCAAATCTTTTAAAGCAGGTCATATTAATATTATTATGTTACATTGAAAAGATGTCTGAAGAATGATGTCTAAACCATTTGCATATGGGACGTCATGAGGCTAAGAATATGACGTAACCAAATGTAGTAAATATCTATTGAAAAAAGGTGTAGAGATGACGTGATTAACTACGAGTTTTGCTAGCTGGGATTGGGCTGAACATATGAGGTGTTGACAAGGGACATAAAAGGTCAGGCACAATGTACTTCTGAATGCACCACTCTAGTGCAACATCTAGAGTGGCCAGTGCACCTGGCTATGGGTATTTTATTTTTGCTTTTCTACTGGGAGACATTCTATCCCCAGAACAGTATGCATGTGTATGCTAACTCAGCAGAGGCAAAGTCCAGGCCACAGCATCAGAAGGTCCCACAATGAGTCCACACAGAGAATACATTTTTATAGTGTATTGAAGTCTGACATTAATATAATTTTCTTAGCGCATCAGCCGTCCACAATGGCTCTAAAAGAATACGTATGGCCACTCTGTAAAAAGAATATAATGGTTTCTCATCACCGCACGCATCATGAAAATTCGGCTTTGAGGAGGAAGGTCAATAAATTCTTGACTACTAAATTGTGAACTTTTGTTATGAAAAATATATACATCATCCTATACATTTTAGCCAGGGAGTAAAAAGATCCTCCCTCGCCATGTATTTCAGACCTTAGTGATGACAAACCACTTCTTTTTTGATTGGCCTAAATACTAAATGCACAAACTACCGAGTTTTAATGTACTGCATGCAGTACCTGCCCTCTGGTTCACCTGTTCAGAACAATCACAACAAACACTCAAATGGGTTCATGTGGCAGTGGAGTAACCATGTTCTGTTGATTGCTGCTCACGCCTTGTAAGTTGGCATGATGTGTACAGCACTCTCTAAATCTGTCTAATTGGCGTGGGGGTCATTTATCTGAATTGTCATGTCCCTAGAACGTGCACACTACCTGTGGAGTTTCTTAGTTCGGGATACAGTATACAGATGGTTCCCATGAGTAGGACAGGTGGCAGAGAGGAACTTACCCTTTGCGTTGGATCATTATTGTTAGGAGGAGACGTTACCCTTTGCGTTGGATCATTATTGTTAGGAGGAGACGTTATCATTTCACAATGGCTCAGATCACAAAATGTATCATTTTATTCCCTATCGGCCGAGAAGGTAAGTTATTCACATGGTTACAAGTATACACTTATGCTCAAATAATTTTTGCCGTTTCTGTTTCCTCCATTTTGTCTAGATTTGTAAATTACAGACATACTGTCCAAAAAACCTGATGCATATATTTCTCCTCGATTTGGTTAATATCGAGACATTGGTCTCCACCATCTTTGTCTCATTTTATCTTGAGAACTATTTCGATTGAGGGTGCGTAAACAACTAACTGATTTGAAGTATTGTACAAAGATGTACCATACTAGTAGTATTGTATGTATCGGAACGGGACTATAGTTAAGTACTGTTTATTACTCAATCGACCTGCAGCCAATCAGAGGCCTCCCTTTTGGCGGGAAATTCAAAAGCAGCCAATGAGAGGCCTCCCTTTTGGCGGGAAATTCAAATAGGTCACGTGACCGGAAGTGACCTACTTCCGGTCACGTGACCTTTGGGCGGGAAATTCAAATAGGTCACGTGACCGGAAGTGACCTACTTAAGAGGGTCACGTGACCACCATGTTGGCGGGAAATTCAAATAGGTCACGTGACGGGAAGTGACCTACTTAAGGGGGTCACGTGACTACTAGGTTGGCTTTCAAAATAAGTCACTTGAGATTTTGATGGATAAATAAATTTAAAAAAAGAAAAAAAAAGCAAGCTGAAAAAGCTTGCTAAAAAATAATTTAAAAATGCGGCTCTTTTTTTCTAGGAGGGGGGGAGAGGGGCACTCTGGGGGCTACTCTTTAAGATGCATGGGGGGGGAGGGGGGGAGGGGGGGAGGGGCAGGGTTTTTTAAGAGTGAGACTCGCTTCTCTGCCCTCTCTAAAAGAGAGGGCAGAGAGGCGAGTCTACTTACAATGAAAGGTATCATGATCGCGTTTATGATGATGTGCATCATGATGTGACTATCTTACAACTTTATAGACAATAAGCAAGACATGGGCGTACTTACACGGGCTATTTGTAAACTAATGAATGTGACTTCCTCGTTAAAATCGGTATCTACAACTCTTTTAAGCTTAAGGCTTTTTCTTGAGTTTATTCTTTTGTTCAATTTCGGGCCCACCTCAAAAGAGGAATAGGCCCTCTGTAGCACTTGTCGCTTGCTCATCAATCAGAGCCGGGGTGTAGAAGGCCCCTGCCCTGTCGGGTACGAGATAGATCGACCTCTGGTACGTTTTTGGTTAGTTTGGAGCTCTCAGTCGACTGTCTTATCCACCTTAAAAAAACCAGACTTTCGGTGTCTCATGATAAAACTGGTGCCTTATACTAAGTGCTGGATTACTTTCTCATTTTTTTAGTGTTCTATCCGATGCTTATTTAATTTTTGCACTGATAAAAACGGTTAGCTTGTACAAACACACGGTCTATTTAAGTGTTAAGTGTAGAAAATGAACAGAACAGTGCACAGAAAATAGAGCTACCGACTACATTTCGCCCAGTCACTCAGCGGAGAACAAAAGAACTAATGACGTAGTGTACCCGCTATTCCGACAGTTGGCGCCACCGTTATACTTTTCCCGCGTGCGACATGAAGCCTTGGGGTGGGTACTGGCTGTTTTGGTTGTAGGTACCGAAACATAAAAAACTACAGCCAGCCCAATGTCATGGTGAGACAGCTCTCTTATTTTTACCTTGAGTAGCGTCCGTAGGGCCTATGACAAAACCTAGTCCCGTACACTGAGCAGCTTGAGGTCTGAAGGCTCATACAGAAAAATGTGTGGGTGTGTGGGTGTGTGGGTGTGTGGGTTGCTTTACGCCTTAGTTAACAGCTATGGTCATTTCAAGAGCGGTGATGGTGATCGAATCTATTGGCCCTTTTACCGAGACAAGGGTTCTTTTACATCCCACACTACATAGCAGAGAGACGTCTAGCAGCCCCTAGAGGCCCCGCAGGGGGCTCGAGAGGTGCCGTGGAGAAGAGCAGATATCCACGAGAGGCCACACCAACAACCAAATTATATCTTTATCCCGCGAGAAAAGGAGATAAGGGTCAAGGTTATGAACCATCAGAAGATTTTAGAGTAAATTAAGTTATGAGATATTAATATAATGTACATATCTAGGGCCCGATATAGGGCCTCTGCAGATCCCCCTTCAGGGCCCCGATCCATGAGGCCTTAGAAACGGAGCTGGGTCATGTAACCAAGGGAGATCAGCAGTTGTTGATGTCGGCGCTGCCGATAACGCTGGTTAAATGACCGTTTTACTCATGTTTAGAGTCAGAATAGCTTGAGTATTACTTGAATATCGAAGAGTAGAGGTCAAATTACCCCAGACAAGATGTTTCCATCTAGAAATTCTCGACAGTATTTCTGAAAATTGCAAATATTGGTCCCAGTCCCACGGGGCCCCATACCGAGTATTAAAAGTTTGAGATGCAACTTTCATTCATGCTGTTGACTAATCAGGGCGCCCTGTTTTTACGACCTTGACTACATAGTAAAAGTGATTGACAACGTCAGATATCACTTGACGACGTCAAATATCGATCTGATATTTGATCCCTTGATATTTGATTCAAAACCCACATCGAGTGGGATAAAGCCTTTTATCATCTTTTGATTGTGAGGCATACACTTTTCTTACACACAACAGCTGTCATCTATCAAGGGGCTCTGGATAGGGGGTCCTCATGTCGAATGTCGATCTTAGAAAATGACCATGTCACATGGCAATGTCACTTAATAATGTTCATATCCCATGTCGATTTTAAGAAATGTTCATGTCACCTGTCACTAGGATTTTTTGGGCCTCATGTCACTTGTCATTAGACCTCATGTCGTTTGTCGATTATAAGAAATGGTCATGTCACCATATCGAATTTAGCGGTCCACACCCATTATCAAGTGTCAGGACATGTCGGCTGCTTGAACACGTAGTCTGTCATCACCCTTTGTTTCTGTGCCTTATCTAAACAGGCAATTAGTGGCCGCTAGCCGAGAGTACCTCCCTGGTCCCTTCTCCCGAATCTGCTAGACGTCTCACTGATAGGAGTGTGTGGGTGTGTGGGTCTGTGTGTGTCTGTTCGGTCTGTGTGTGCACGCGTCTTGCACTCTAGTCTTGCGGACCACTGTTAAGCCTGTGGTTGGAGAGCGCGACATAGCCGCCCGCTACACTCTCCAAACAGAGGTCCGCAAGACTGGGCCGGATCGCGCTCTTGCTTAAAGGTGCACCTCAACTCAGTGCGCCTTTAACAGCCGCCCCTAATAGGTGAAGTTCTTGACGCGGCACAGCGCCTCCCACCAGTAGCCAATCAGCGCGCCGAACGCCGGACACACCTCCACCGTGTGAGCCTCTAAGTAGGTCACACGAATCATACTAAGATGCCGAGGTCTTCTGTCGGTTCGTCGCGGTGGCCGTGAGTGATCGCACGGTCGCCAAAATTCACTGCCTAGATTGGCAGAGGGGGGGGCTGATTACCCCCCGTCGGATGAATTGCGGCGAAACCATAATCAATTTTTCGCTGTTTTAGATAAAAGAGATCCAGAGCTATCCGCTTGTCCAAGAATTATTTTTCTATCAGCCCGGGATCACCCCCAAATTAAGGCCTAAAGTCCAAAAACCCAAAATTTTTTCCCTATGGGATTTCAGTGTCTAAGCGTTTTTTGCGGCCCCAAGGAGCAGCTCACGGGTTCGAACCCTGTAAACGCTTTGACGCGCTTTCGTCGCCTTAGGCGACGTGGCTAGACGTCTTGACTAAAACTTAGTGAGGGTTCGAACCCGGAACGTCCGTATTAGACGCCTAATTTCTACTAGCCCCGAAAACGAGAGTATCATATCTATATAGGTCAACCATGTTAGCCTTGGTTTAAGTGCGTGCAGAACCGTGTATTGTGCATTTATGCAGCATACAGATATGGAGACAGGCTGCTACAGTGTCAAATTGATCGGCATTGAATGTAACTGGACATGAAGAAGGATATTTTTACTTAGTTTTCTAAAAAAAAAAAGAGGATAGTTCTCGGTACTACTATAATACTAATAGTGTCACTAAGGGAGAAAATGTAGGGGCACCGTAATTGAGAATTTCTTATTCATGCTGCATGTCGATTTTTAAGAATGCTAGTGTCACATGTCACTTAAATGGTCTAATGACACAGATAGCACTAAACCTATAGACCTACCCCCCGTCCCCTTAGTCTTTCTATACTGAATCCGGGACTTGCCGGCGAGGTCGACAAAGGACTTACCTAAGGCCAAACAAAAAAAAAGTTGTGTTCAGGTAACCCGACCGACCCTATCATTTTGCCCCGACCCTAATCTTTTTTTTAGATTTTTTTTAGATTTTTTTTAGACTTTTCCTGATCTAGGTTATCACCAAAGGGGAAAGGAGTACCTAATGACCTTCAACTAGCCTATTTGTCATCATTTGAAAGATAAGAAGGGAGGAAATCCTTTCTATGACAAAAACAGTGCTGATAATGGCTTAATTAGACAGATATTGGTCCTACATTATCAAATAACAACTCTATACAATTGTGATTCTCCCATACAACTCATCTCAAAACCCTAAAAAAAAATCCTAAAAAAAAAATCGACCGACCTACCCTATTTTTTTTTGGACCATGTTACCTGAACACGGATTATTTTTTTGTTTGGCCCAATGAGCTCACAGCTAGACTAGATACCTCATGTTTTGGATTGGAGAAATCAGCAGAGCAATAAAAAGCGCGGTGAGGCTAGTGTGGCCCCTGTGAGTTGTAAAATTGGTGCTAAATGTGGTAACCAGGCGGATGCTGAGTTCATTGATATTGTCCGTTAATGATACTTAAGGTGGGTGTTGTCTAAAGTTTTAATTGATATTACCAATGTGGCCAATAATGACTTCACAGTTGGGGCCCTCGCCCGCAGGTCCCAGATTCAGGGTATTCTTTGTTTATTGTGTGGCCCCTAAAGAGGGGCCGACTAACTCTTTAGAGTTAGTTAGATGCTGCCACTGTGCTATGCAACAGCAGCTATTAATTACGCTTCATGTTGGGCGGCATGGATCACTTGATGGGTGATACCTCAAAGCTCAAACACGGCAGAGCCGTGTGTGGCATGCGAGGACCAGTGGGTCAGGGGTGATCCGTTGCAAACAGAATGCTGATCCGTGAGAGGTTCTGACTTTCTATAGTTTTTTATAAAGCCTTAGATATGGTGTGGTATTTTTCATCTCGCTATAGTTTAGTTGGTATTTAAGGAAACCGCCTCATTTCTATCAGAAATACACAATATTGAATTGTTTTTTATATTTTAATATATTAGAAGCGCGCTTTGTTGCCTATGTAGCTCATTATGCGTTGAAATGTTCGCGAGCATCGTAGGAATGTACAAAACCCCTATTGTGGCACCATCTGACGAAAGAGCGGAGAACTATACTAGCGCGTTTCGTTATTCACATCTTTTGACAGGGACTTGGTTGGTGGCTTTACGCCCTAATTAACAGCTGAAGTCATTTCAAGGGGGGTGATAGTGATCGAATCTATGGATACCTGAAGGTGGAAAGCACACACCCTACACTTTTACCGAGGCAATGGTGGTGCTGCTCAAAGGGTGTGGCGAGCTAGACTGGAGGATGTAATAACTAAGCAGCAGAAGGACCAAAAAGACAATCTCGTAGTAGTAGGTCTACTTAGATCTTGAGTAGCCGCCCTTGTGGTTATAATTACCTAGACTAGTTGGCTCTGCCAGCCTGGTCAAGTGAAAATTGGTAAGGAGACTATGAACTAAGCTAACATCTCATAAGTATTAGTTACCACCCCCTCACACCCGTTTAACAACGGATTCAGGGTCTAATTATGGAGACCCTAGAGTAAGATTAACAATATATCCCAATGTCTGTAGTAGACATTTACGACATGCAACCTGCCCCCTAGAAGGGATAGATCTGACCACAAGTCCGCAATATGGGACTCCCCCTCTGAGAGTATCAAGGTTTGCGTATAGTCTCTTGCAGGTTAATCTGTTATCTACCCCTTTGTCGACTTCGCCAAAATCCTGGGAGATTCACTTTAAACCTAAGGTCTACCCTTTTTATTCTTTGTTTATTGTGTGGCCCCTAAAGAGGGGCCGCGGTGTTGATTAATTACACCACATGTTAAGCAACATGAGATCAAACCTTCCTCAAAAGCGACAAGGCTCAGAGTCCTGTTGGACGGGAACCCTGTGTGGCATTTCAAGACGAATGGTTGAGTGATCTGTTGCAGATGCCGTTCCGTGAGAAGTTCTGACTTTATATAGCTTTTATATCGCTTTAGATATGGTGTAGTATTTTCAATCTCACTATAGTTTAGTTGATATTTCAAAGAATCTGCCTCATTCTATCAGAAATACACAGCGTTGACATGTTTCTTATATTCAATATATTAGAAGTGTGCTTTGTTGCTTATTATAGGTCATTATGCGTTTAAAATGTTCGCGAGTATCGTGGAAATGTACAAAAACCCTATTGTGGCGTCATCTGACGAAAAGAGCGGAGAACTACACTAGAGCATGTAATGGCCAGACCAGCAGGCGGCAGCAGAGTGGTCAAAAGACAATCTCGTAGTAGTAGGTCTACTTGCATGTTGAGTAGCCACCCTTGTGGTTGTAATTACCTTGACCACAGGTCCGCAATATGGAGCTCCCCCTCTGAGAGTATCAAGGTTTGCGTATAGTCTCCTGCAGTTTAATCTGTTATCTCCTCCTTTGTCGACCTCGCCAAAATCCTGGGAGATTCACTTTAAACCTAAGTCCTACCCTTTTTTATTCTTTGTTTATTGTGTGGCCCCTAAAGAGGGGCCGCGGTGTTGATTAATTACACCACATGTTAAGCAGCATGAGATCAAACCTCCTCAAAAGCGTCAAGGCTCAAAGTCCTGTTGGACGGGAACCCTGTGTTGCTTTCGAGGACGAATGGTTGAGTGATCCTACCGATCCGTCAGAGGTTCTGACTTTATATAGCTTTTATATCGCTTTAGATATGGTGTAGTATTTTCAATCTCACTATAGTTTAGTTGATATTTCAAAGAATCTGCCTCATTCTATCAGAAATACACAACGTTGACATGTTTCTTATATTCAATATATTAGAAGTGTGCTTTGTTGCTTATTATAGGTCATTATGCGTTTAAAATGTTCGCGAGTATCGTGGAAATGTACAAAAACCCTATTGTGGCGTCATCTGACGAAAAGAGCGGAGAACTATACTAGAGCATGTAATCGCCAGACCAGCAGGCGGCGGCAGAGTGGTCAAAAGACAATCTCGTAGTAGTAGGTCTACTTGCATGTTGAGTAGCCGCCCTTGTGGTTGTAATTACCTAGCCTAGTTGACCCTGCCGGCCTGGTCAAGTGAAATTAGTAAGGAGACCACCCATTAACGTGCTCCACAGTCTTTAGACAGTTAAGACTATAGTCAAGACTGGAGAATTTGGCGAGACGCCCCTCTGGGAGGTCATAATCCTCAATGTTAGGTGTTAGCTCATTAACATCAGATACCATATTAACAACCCATTTAAATGTTCATTTTAATAGCAACTCACCCTATTCTGACAAAATCCTATTAGCAGGTAACCTCTGTGTAAACCATACTGCAAACATCTGCTACTTCCAGCGTCTGCCTCGTGACTGATAGTGTACAACAAGACGAAGTGGGCAGAGATTAGAAAAAATGAAGCTCTTTATATAGCCGAGAGAGCAGCTAATCTGGATGTTCTAAGCTTGTTTTCACCTAGAGCTCCAACCCTCTTCCAGAGAGAATCAAATCGCTTTTCACCTGAACCCTTCCACCCCTAATCCATCAGCATGAAAAGAGAATTAACGAGTGTAACGTGCGCTACATGTATATGGGATTATAGCTGGTGAAGAGATAAAGCCGAGTCACCTGTGTATACAAAGACTACAGGGGGTGATTAACGACAGGTGTGACGCGCCAGCCCGTGAACGGATTAAGCCAAAAAAAAATAAAAAGGTGTGTTTCAGGTAACATGGGCAGAAAGACTGGAGTCGGTAGGTCGGATTTTTATTTTATTTTATTTTATTTTTTTAACATGAAAGTACTAGCCATCCTCCGTGGAAATTCTAAAAATGACCCAAAAAGTATAAAAATATGAAATTTTCTTCAAACTTGCTTAAAAAAAACGTAGGGTCGACCCTGTTTTGCTAGGGTTGGTCGGGTGACCTGAAACAAACCTTTTTTTTTATTTGGCCTTATCTTTCAAGCTGACGCTTAAATTCAACTAGCCAGCCGCCGTCCACACCACTCACTGCGACAAGAGGAGGTGCTGTTGTTTTACACTTGAGTCGCTTACCACATGGTCTCTACCTCACAGACAGACACGCGCCCCCTGTAGCTTTTTTTTGTTTTTTTTTGTATACACACGCTAATCTCATAACCCCCTTATCCGTTATACAGGTAACGAGTATTCTCTTTTAAAATAGCTGCCAGTCAGCTTAGCTCTAGAAGCAAGAAGGCGTGTATAGGTGCCTTATAAGTCGGCAGGGGGTAAATACTAGTGAAAAAGGAAGGCAGGTGTGCAGGTAGCTTTTCTAACAGACACGTGTGTGCACTAAGCTGCTTAAGTCTAAACCCTCCCGCAGTAGTCAGGTGGCATGTGAAAACTTACTTAACTGATCTCTTACATTGAGTAGAGTCTCTGTGCTGAGAGAGCCTTTTCAGCCGTTTAAGAGGATTAACTAGGACAGGGTACATAAGGAGTGAAACGCCGAATAGCGGCTACTCAGTCTCGTGCAGCACAAGCAGCAGCATCTAGCAGCGGCTTCAGCAGCAGCTGCACGTGCAGCACAAGCAGCTGGCAGCGACTTCAGCAGCACAAGCAGCACGAGCAGCACAAGCCGTAGCATTTGTCAGCAGCATCCGTGACATCGTCAGCAGCAGCCCCCATGACCTTGTCAGCAGCACAAGCAGCCAGCAGCTGCTGGCAGCTGCTGCACGAGCAGTAGCACAAGCAGTAGCATCTGTCAGCAGCAGCAGCAGCAGCACAAGCAGCCAGCAGCTGCTGCATGAGCAGCACAAGCAGCACAAGCAGCAGCACCGACAGCAGCAGCAGCAGCAGCAGCGGTGTGGACCACTAAAGTCGAGATGAAGCCTAGTGACATTTGACATGAAGCTTGAAAAACACAGTGACAGGTGACATGAGCAATTCTTAAAATCGACATGAGATATGAGCATAATTAAGCGACATCGACATGCGCCATGGCTATTTTTTAAGACAAACATCATATGTCATAGCCTCCTCATCCAAACCTCCACTAGTAGTGCTCTATAAGCGCAAGCTGTAAACCCTCTCCTCCCCTCGTGCACACAGGCGAATTATCAGAGTCAGCCAATGGTGTCAATACCCCTCTCATACAAGGGTCGGGCGCTGCTGGACTATAATAGATGAGTCAAGGACCGTTCTACTGAGGGTCAGGCAGGCTAAGTCGGACATTCAATGACAGGTAGGTCTTTGACAACCTTGCTTGAAAGTCTGGACAGCATTGACAGACTGGGGCATAAGGATCTCGCATGGTCAGACTTTCAAGCAAGTTTTGCTAAAGTCGCGTTATTGAATGTCCGACCTAGCCTGACCCACAGTAGAACGGTCCTTGACCCGTCTATTATAGTCCAGCAGTGCCCGACCCTTGGCTGAGAGCAGTTTAAGCGCCATTGGGTGTCTCTGATATTTGCCTCTGTGTAAGATGAGAAAAAAAGTCTGTTGAAAGACTATATTTCAAGCCAGAAAACTGTAATTAGCTTTCCAAGTTGTTTATTTAACAATATCTTAGCCTAGCAAGCAGCTGTCAGATGTCATCTAAGAAAAAAATGTGAGCTGTTAATAGATTCAAGAGAAATTAGTTTACAAATAGCCCGTGTAAGTACGCCCATGTCTTGCTTATTTCTTATAGGGTTGTAAGATAGTCACATCATGATGCACATCATCATAAACGCGATCATGATACCTTTCATTGTAAGTAGACTCGCCTCTCTGCCCTCTCTTTTAGAGAGAGCAGAGAAGCGAGTCTCACTCTTAAAAAACCCTGCCCCTCCCCCCCTCCCCCCCTCCCCCCCCATGCATCTTAAAGAGTGCCCCCCAGAGTGCCCCTCTCCCCCCCTCCTAGAAAAAAAGAGCCGCATTTTTAAATTATTTTTTAGCAAGCTTTTTCAGCTTGCTTTTTTTTTCTTTTTTTAAATTTATTTATCCATCAAAATCTCAAGTGACTTATTTTGAAAGCCAACCTAGTAGTCACGTGACCCCCTTAAGTAGGTCACTTCCCGTCACGTGACCTATTTGAATTTCCCGCCAACATGGTGGTCACGTGACCCTCTTAAGTAGGTCACTTCCGGTCACGTGACCTATTTGAATTTCCCGCCCAAAGGTCACGTGACCGGAAGTAGGTCACTTCCGGTCACGTGACCTATTTGAATTTCCCGCCAAAAGGGAGGCCTCTCATTGGCTGCTTTTGAATTTCCCGCCAAAAGGGAGGCCTCTGATTGGCTGCAGGTCGATTGAGTAATAAACAGTACTTAACTATAGTCCCGTTCCGATACATACTATACTACTCATACTGCTAACATTAATAGTGATTAGGCGAAAAGTTAATAAAAGGTGTGCTTCAAGTTACCCTACCTAGCAAATAAGGGTCGAGCCCGGCCGTTTCCATCCAATTAAAAAAAAAAAAAAGTTCTTGGGGACTATTTCAGGCCTAAGTGAAAAAAACAACACACCTTTTATTTCGTTCGGCCTAACTGTGCTATATGTTTACAATGTAGCCTCACCTTTTGGGTTGCTGGATCTGTTGTAGTATAATGTAGCACCACTGTATACACTGCTCCTGCCTTGGAGATAACAGGCACGTCCATACCTCCAACCTTTGCATGCTTTCTGAAAGCATAGCCCAAAATGAATGTTGGTTCTCACAGGAAAAGAGGTGTCAGCTAAACTCTACCCAGAGTCAGACATTATCCAGACCGTGTCGGTTATGAGAGTCAGCTGACCCTCTCTCAACACTTACTTTGCCAGAACATTATTTGTGCTTCTTGTTCGCTATTGGGAGGAGACACAATTGAGATATTTGCCAGCGAAGCACCCCCTCCCCAATCTCTCCCTCTCTCTCGCTCGCTCGCTCGCTCGCCCTCCCTATCTCCCTCCCTCCCTATATATATATCTCTTCCTCTCTCTGTTTTGGGATTAAAATTAGCTAGACCAAATCTGTTTTGTTAAGGTGGGTCAATATGATGTCATTTTCGTCTACTGTGCAGTTTTCTGCGCAGATACATTTCTAGTTTGACCATAGACCACCAGTGGACCTTTGTCTCATATTGGAACAAATGTTATCAAATTGTCCTAAAATGGACAAAGGTGTTTCCTCACTGGGGCGAGAACGATCAACCTTTGGAATTGAAGGCATGCATTCTGCCAGTGTGCTATGGAGTCTGTGGTGGTGGCTCTCATTCAGAAGTCATACATAACTAGCTCTTGGTATATTTCTATTTCCTTTCAACTTTTTTTTTCAATGGACAAAAACTTTAGAAATATGCCCAGGATCATATACCCAGTATTCAAAAGGGATTCTTTAGAGAGAGAACATTAAAACCTATATCCTGAGAGAGTTATATAGAAATTTAGCTACTTTTCAATACTATTTTATGTACAAATGTGGTAAAACACTATATACCCCTATTATATGAAAGTTGTTGGAAAGTGTATGCTATAATGGTTGTATGGCAAAAACCTGATGAAAATCTAGCTACTTTCACACCAGGGATTGACCCACTTTAACAGTTAAATTAGTAATACACCATTTTGCATGATAACACAACTCATTGGCCAACATACTGGCCCATGGTATAAGCAGAGGGCGCCCCAATCCCCTGTCAGTAGTACATGTAAGTGACACCAGGTGCAGTAGTGCAGCAGGCCTTCACCTCACCTTCATTCCTCAATCAGTGGCTTCTACAAGGTACCCCAGGAGTTTTACCTTTATATGATAATGCCCACCCATAAAATTAATAATGGAACCAGTACGAATTTCTTCTTTTACATTACAGTGATAATTTTGGGCATTGTTAGTCCATGAAGAGATCCAGATATGGGGGCGGGGGATTAAAAAAGAAATGGGTAGGGTAAATCCGAAAAAATGTTTTTACCACATAATCTGCTAGCTACTCACTTTCCATAACTTAGAGTAACGTTCTGAGATGTCTCTAAGTAAGTCGCATTAATCACACTCTTCTCTATTGTGAGCTCCTCCGTCTGATTCCATGCATTGAAGAACCTAGAAAGAACAATTAGTGACAACTATACATAATCTTTACATACCGCATTAGGCGTAAAACCTTACGAATAAGCATAACTTGCATATAAGGCAATCCTATAAGCTGGTAGAAGTATCAGCGACGACAAGGTAAAATATGTGGAAATTTAGAATCACACTATTAAATGAATAAAGAACAGCCGGATATGACAGTGTTAGTAAACCATTAGAAAGACATGATTCATACAAATGAGTGTTAGTCTATTAATTCCTACTTACTGTGCTCTTGACTGCCCCTTTCCTGTTTTCTTTAGTAAGGGTTGTTTAGCCTAGAAACATAAAAATAAAGTGGACCTGTCAAGAGCTTGCTTCATTGCTTCTATGGCTACTACCCATATTTGATATAACAGCGCCTAAGCTTATTTGGTATATTGGTGAATCCAAAATTGAAGTCGGGCTGTTGCCCCTGATAATGCTATAAAGGGGTTTAAGAGAAAGGCATAGGATATGGGATCATAAACAACAATAAGTTGTTATTGGGTGTTGATTCTTTCAGACATTTTAGTTTAGTCAATCGAGGGAAGCAATCTGACATTATTCTGGATAAAAAAATTAAAAATTTCCACGACATGCAATTCAAAAAATGTATTTCAATTCTTTTCTTTCAGCCATTTAAAAAGTGATGACAAAAAACAGAAAAAGGAGCAGAATTTGTCTTAGCCCAAACCTATTCCATAAAACCATGCTGCAATCAAATAAATCCATAGAATGGCAAAATAGCATATCTCATGCCAAAAGCTATATCAAAACTATGGCTGTTTATGGTATAACAACAAATGCCAGAAAACATGAACATTGAACTGATTAGGATATGATGGCAGATATATATCATTGCCTACCAGTTTAATCAGTTAGTGTTATGATCCCTATGGTAGAAACAGCAACATTGTTTTTGGAGGTTTGATAATACAAATAATTTAAATAATGATTTTTTAAATCTTCAGATATGGTTCCATTCATGCATTATACAGAGTATGCCTATTACATATCACAAATGGTAAAATGTGGCCTTACTAGCTCCCAAATCCAAAATGGCTGCTTTCTTTATACACTGAAAACCTCAGGGTCGTCATGTTGACAATACCACAATTTACAACTTTAGATCCATTCAAAACAAAGTTGTCAGAATGTGGTATTGTCAACTTGAAGACCTAAACTCATCAGTAATGACAACTCTCAAATCCTAGGTTGCTCCAATGACTGCTCAATGCTATTGCAAACTGGACTTCTCATGGCACACCACTGCCCCTAGTGTTAAAGAATTGAAGTAGCTGCACAACTAAAGTTATCACTAGACATAAACTGGTGACGGGGAGCAGGGTGGCCTCTATATACCTTTGCGGCCATCATTCTCACCCATTGGCAACTTGGCAACTTGGCAACTTGGCAACTTGGCAACTTGGCAACTTGGCATATGACAACCTAGGTCGTCACAATAGGCTCCTTTCTCTGGGTTTTCAGTGTAAAGACTCTCTATAATTATATGGTATAAGGTCTATCCAGGCACCGATCTGATCACCAAAAGGAATTCTAATTGCATTGTAAAAGGCCCGAAGACAAAGGAGAAATAGGACCCCACAGGTTTCCAGGCTTAGTAACATTGCCAGTCTGTTTGGCAAAATCTATATTGTTAACCATGAAAGAGATTGGGATCCTGCAAAGTTTGTTGGATATGAAAACCAAAGCCATCCAGCCCCCAATTAGATGTAGCTACTTCATCTGAAGGAGAGTTATATTGATTTGGTTCAAGGATGCACTTTTTCGGCACATCAAACATCAATGTACCAGGCCACTATGGTCAAAGAGCCAACAGTCCTTGCCAGAAGTGTATGAACCTGATATAGTTGGGGGTAGACATAGCAAGACGGTCAATGACATCCGTTGTGGACCACCCTTCCAATAGCAGCCAAGATATGCAGCAAGCTGATAATATGAAGCTACAAAACAACCCATGGCTGTATTTCTGGAAGCTGTCAAAGGACAGGACTTTCTTGCACGAACTTATGCAACAAGTGAAACACATGACTCAATCAGCATGTGCAACCACCAATTCCAATCTGGCTCAAGTCTAATCATGAATCTATTTCAATATAACTTCCAAACTGTTACTGATACCATGCAGAATGGGGTATAATATACTTGAGCACACTCTGAAACACCTGTATAACACATGATATGTTTAATAGACCTCAAATAGCTGGTTCGGAATAAAAACAAAATTAGATCACAATAGTTTTTGACCTCCATTTTGAGCTTGGTGCCATGGTTATTGTATTGTTCTTGGGCTAATTATTTAACATTCATAGGGTATATCTCCCACTGTAATATTACTAGGTCTCAACATGCCACACCTGCAGTATAAGCTTTTAGATACAGGGTGTTGTTCATCATGAAAACCTACCAGTGCCAACTTTCCATTTCCTGAAAAAGTATCCCAGTAGGCAATAACGTTGTATGATGTTTTCTTTTCCATGTCAAATGTTCCATTAAATGACAATAGATTGTTTGAACCTCTGCAGTTCTTGAAGTCCACAGAAAATGTGTAATTCCCAGAGTTAAGGTCTGTGGTTTTTTGGTACTGTGCATCTAATTTCTGTCAAATAAAGAATAAAAGAGCATTTCATAAGTAGACCCTCCTATGCACAGTGTCTACTGCACTGTAAATAGTGAACCTAAAGGTACATCCTCTTGTACTGTAAAACTGCAGCAGATTCACCCTCAGAAAAGTGAGAGTCATTGTCGCTAAAACTACCCTCACCTGAGAGTCAGGCAGTAGTTTTAGCGACAATGACTCTCACTTTTCTGTGTGTGTTCTACTACTCGTCTACATCCAATGCTAATGATGTGACATCCTTATTTTTTTTTTTTTTTTTTTTTGAGTTTATAACGTATTTATTCACGAAGTGATTTTCAATAAACACGATACATTTCAAAAGGACGTTTATATGTACGTCTTTGTTCGCATGGTGGTCATAATAAACAAATTAAGTTAACTATAATGCATTATACATGACAAATGCAATGCAATGTATGTACGATTACATGTTTCTCGGTCTACATTGATGTTTGTAAAGTGTATTGTGTTACAACATAGCAGACCAGTAATAAGCCTTATTGTTATATCAGCGTGATAGAGAGATAGCGTGGCAGTTATTTTGCCAATTTGGCTTTGATAAAGCGTAATAACATCGGCTTAGCCTTACATTTGAACGCATTACGGTCGCTCAATGTACGGCATGAAGCGTCCAGAGCATTCCAGATCTCTATTCCCCTATATAAGGGGCTTCTCCTGAAACCCATTGTGTGTGATATGGGGTATTCCAGTAGACCAGTGTTTGCCGATCGTGTTATACGACCACATTCCGCAGGTCTCTGGAATACTAGGCCAAGTTCATTCGGGCAGTGGTTGCCACCATACATGTATTTGTGAATTAATAACAGTAGTTGCATGTCAAAACGTATGTTAAGTGGATCCACTTTGGCATCTAAGTGGAGGTCATCTATGTGATAGAGCTTTTGGACGTTTAAGCTTATACGAAGGCAGCGGTTTTGAACCAGTTGCAGGCGCTTGCGTTGTGTATAGATTACTCCATTAAACAAATAGCCACAGTACTCTAAGACAGGCATTATGGTTTGCTTGTAAATTAGTATAGCCGTCGGCTTTGACATTTTTCGCCTCAGGTTACCTAACATATGACACCTATTTGAGGCACTACTCACATTCTTGCTAATAGTGCTTTTAAAGGTTATACAGTCATCAAGGATAATGCCTAGGTACTCATATTCAGTACAGGTTTGCAGAATATTGTCACCCATCTTGACCTGTATGGGGCGGTAGTGTACAGTGGGGGGGTTAAACAATTCAATTTTCGTTTTTCCAGTGTGTATCACTAAGCCACTCTTACAGAACCAATCAAAAACATTGCTCGCATCACGCTGTAAAGTATGTTCTAGCGTGGCGAGATTATCAGATGTGCTGTAAAATACCACATCATCGGCATACATAATTACTTTACATTCTTGAATAACATTAGGAAGGCTATTGACATAGCATATGAATAGGAGAGGCCCTAGGATCGATCCTTGCGGAACGCCGTAGGTAATGGGAAGGGTTGTGGAAACGGTTTTGTTGCATGCAACTCTTTGACTACGCCCTTGCAGGTAGGCATATAGCCAGTCTGTATAGATGGGAGGTAAGTCAAGGTATTTCATTCTTGATATTAATTCCAAGTGGTGGATGCTATCAAAAGCCTTCCGTACGTCCAGGAAACAGGCCAGCAGGTGTTCCCCTCGGTCTCGGGCAGTATAAATGTCATTGACCAGTTTGAACACCGCATCATTTGTTCCCCTGGACGCACGGAAGCCATATTGACTATTACTTAGGCTATTTGCATTTTCAAGACAGTCATATATACGCTCATATACTATTCGTTCCATGATTTTACTGGGGGTGGGAAGGAGGGAGATTGGTCTCCAATTTCCAACATCCAACAGGTCTCCCGATTTGGGCAGTGGGATCACTTTCGCACAAGACCATTGTTTTGGGAAGGTAATAGTATGTAGGCCAAAATTTATTAGGTCAGTAAGCTGGGGAGCCATCACTAAGAGAGCATCTTTGAGAACCGAGGCACTGATGTTGTCCAGTCCACTTGACTTGTGCACTTCTATGGCCTTTACCAACTCCACAACCCTGGTGTAGGGGACAGTTGTGTCGGTGGTCTGGGTATAAGTTGGAGTGGTTGGTTCATTAATACAAGAAACTTTCGGCAGGTTTCCGAGTGAGGTAAATAATTTGGAACCAACATTTGTGAAAAACTCATTTATGTAAAGGGGGACGGCATCACCTCTGAGGTCAAGTCCGGTTTCACAGTGTTTCAATACAATGTCAGGCTTATCAGTTCCTGTTTTACCCAACAGGAGGGCTATTTCCCTCCAGAATTTTGTAGGGTTGGCGGCAAGGTCATGCAATTTGTTAGTAAAGTAATTATCCTCAGAATCACGTGTTTTAGCATTTATGTCCCTCCGGACCTGCTTAGCTTTTTCCAGCAGGTATGGATTGGCTTTGTTACCTAGACAATATTCATGCATATACTCATTGCGCTCATAGATGGACTCTAGTATGTCCTTTGTAATCCATGGCTTATTGCGATCCTTGAAGGTCATGTCCTTGATGGGACAGACAATGTTAAGGTAGTTAGTTATATGCGACAGGATGATGGCCCACTTCTCATCAATATCTGTTGATGCATGATAAGCGGACCAGTTAATGCTCAAGAGGTAATCTGTGAAATCCGTAAGGTCATAGTCCTTATAGGACCTACCTCTAATTGTTACAGTTACAGGGGTTTCCTTTGGCTTTTTCTTAGTGGCAAAAATGGGCAAGTGATCACTGATTAGACATGGGAGCGTTCCCTTATGCTCGATCTTAGCGCTGTCAGTAGCAATAAGATCAATACAGGTGCCGCCAGATTGATTAGTGTGGGGCCTGGTTATATGATATATGATATTTGTAAGACCAGCGTCAGCAACAGCTCGACAGTAATATTTTGTTTTGCTGTCGTCTGGCTTAAATAGGTCAACATTAATGTCACCAATTAGCCACCTTTCTCTATCCTGAAGGATAGGGTTTTGGCATAGGATTAGCATGCTGTCAATACACTGAACATAGCTCCCATTAGGGGGGCGATATACGTGTATGAACGATGTCAGTCGATGTTTCGGCTGGGTGAAGTTAATAACAATAGATTCTATATTAGTGTTAGAATTACAGAGAGGGGTTAATAATGAGCAAAAGGGGGCCATTCTGTTACAGACATAAAACAGAAGGCCACCACCAGTTTTATCAATCAGTCTATCACGTCGAAAGAATTGATAGCCTGGGACATGTAGTTTGTTATCAGGAAAACCTTCAAGAAGCCATGTTTCACTGATACACATTATATCAAATAACTTCACGAGATCTGACATCTGACTAAATTTGTGCTTTTGACTCCTTATATTGTAATGTCCAATTTTCAGACCTTTCAAAGAAACCAGGTCTGAGATAGCGGTGGTCATTTTAAGGAGGCATGGTTCAAGAGGTTGGGGATTAGATGTAGAGTGGATAGATAAGGAGAGACTGATAAGTATGGAGTAGTAATAATAAAGGTGATACTAACCCGAGGTACACCATCGTGAGATGGCGTCCTATGATGAGTGATGGGGTGAAACAACTGTAATTCACTCCAGTGGCTCATAGTGAGCGAGTGTTCTGTCAATTGCGCGATATGTATCATTTTGCAGAATTTTGTTGGATTATGGCTACCTCGCATTTTTGTCGGGTTGATATTTATAGCTCATGATTGATCTAATTTAGAACTAAGTTAGTATCTATGCGCAACCTAAAGTTATGCATAGATATAGATATGGGAGACAGATAAGCTTATTTTACATATAAGATTACTTAATTAATTAGGTGAGTAGCATAACAGTCAATGTTACGCCGGCGGGTGGCACTAGCACTGTTAGTTACATATGACAAATTTCGTTGCCATAACTATATTATATATATGTATATTTGTGTTAAACCTAGAATTAGAGTTAAGCGATCAAGTGTTATGATATAATAAATCTGAGGCAATAGCGGGGCAGACATATAACATGGGTCACCTTTGGGGTACCGCATCAGAAGAGATGTAGGGGTCCAAGGGTGTACCAATAAGCAATATACAGTGTTCGACCAATGAAAATTGGATCAATTAGATCAATGTACACAATTAGATATGATAGACTGGTGGGTCGATATGCAGTATTAGCTGTCAGTAATGTTCACAATTACCATCAAGGGCTGTCCCTGGGGTGCCGCATCAGAAAAGATGTAGGGGTCCATGGGAGTGCCAATGACTAACTAATAGTCTGACTATACAAGTAGTTGATCAAGATACAATATACAGTACACTTTTCTGTGTGTGTTCTACTACTCGTCTACATCCAATGCTAATGATGTGACATCCTTATTTATCTAGGCTATACATATAGTAAAGTTATTGGCCAGAAAATAACCAATGTTCATGACTTTATAGTGTCACGATTCCACAGATACAAGCATGCGTAATGCATTTTAGAGATATTGCATGTACATAATGTAGATTATACATGTAGAGCCCCGGAACGTGTAGCTTAGGCATCACTCTAAATCAAATTGTTCATTAATCTTGAAAATGATTATTGCTATGGAGCGATTGACTGATTGTAATACGAGTTACAGAATACGTGAATATATTAATATACTTACATTGTTATATGGAATAGAGAAATTATACACAGCATCACTTGAGTCCAATACAGTAACCCTTCCCCTGATATCACAGGGAATGGCATTGATCACTTTAAAACGAGCCTGGTTACTAGATATATCCGAGGGAAGTGTTCTCTGAAAAAATATATAACATAGCATATATCAAAACACTGTTAGGACAGAAAAAGGTATTTTTCATGTTTAAGCATAATATTAGGGGGGGGGGTAAACTTTTTTCTTTTTTAATAAATGGCGTTGCAGTGTGTGAGCTACACATGTACATATAAAATACAGTGTAGGTAGGGCGCATCTTTCATTGTATATAGGAAGCTCAACCTGCAGTATCTGACATCCTATCTGGCCACATGAACGGAAGATATAAGCATTAATATATGTTACGGTCAGTAGGCCAATGGAACTCTAGCGTGCATAATACTGAATATATACAGTAATACTCACATCTATTGCTATTTGTAGTAAGGCTGTGATGATAAATGCAGTTCCAGCCAAAAACATGCCGAATCCTAACCTCTGTAAAGGCCTGGAATATAAGGTTTACCTTTATTAAGTTTATAATAAACTTTTGTAACAGGTACATTCTTTTTGCCCGCGTCTGTGTACAGGTCCGCCCATTCAAGGGGTCGAATCTCCTCACCCCTTAAAAACAACAACAACAAACAAAAAAAACCGCACCTTCTCTTGTCAAAAATGATTACTTCTTATCAAATTAGAATATGGTTGTAGATGGGTGTGCACTAGGTGCTCTATTGATTCTGTAACACAAGGTTTATCTCTCCACAGTTGATAATAAGTATCATCAGGTTATAACGAGTCAGATAGCTGTCATTGTGGGCGAGCAGCTGATCAGATAAAATGACCTGATAATGGAGTTATGATGATAATTATTGGGGTTATACACGATTACTAAACTATTACCAACATGGTTGGGGATTATTTTGTGGCAAAACGTATACAGTATGTGTTACCCGCTGGGGATGTCGAGAAGGGTACCAGGGTGATCATATGTACACAGAGAAAACTGAGAGTCCAGCTGCCTCACTTTTTTCTCTGTGTAGTTGTAATTGGGGATATTGATTTTTGTCTAGACAGGGGAAGAGGAGACTCTCAGCAAGAGGTAACAGCAAGGTGACTAGTCATACACCCGAACTATACCTGAACTATACCTGAACTATACCTGAACTATACCTGAACTATACCTGAACTATACCTGAACTATACCTGAACTATACTGTTGTAACGTACCTGTTGGGGATGTTGAATCTGTCTAAGCAGGGGAAGAGGAGGCTCTCTAAGAGAGGGACCAGGGTGACCACAAAAATAGAGTTGAGCACGTGGATCATGTCCGGTTGGATGACAAAGACTCCCTGTAAAGGTAGAAGGTGTAATGAGTAATCTCCATCAAAATTAGAACATCCGATGCGTGGGACAAAAAAATAGATTTCCCTAAAAATTACTCAGAATAATCCCAAATAATATCTTTGACTTCCTATCTGTTCCATTCCCCCTAATTCCCTCCGATTTTTCTCTAATTAGATTTCCTTACCCAATATATATATGGTCATTTTGGTCATCAAAATTGCATAAAAAGACGTAGGGTCGGCCCTGTTTTCATAGGGTCGGTAGGGTGACCTGAAACAAACCTTATTTTTTTTGGCCAAGCACCCATTGATGACATTTAATTAACCTCTATTCTCTAAATATTGTTATTTTACAATTTTTGGAAAACATTTAAGTAAGATTTAGAATTTGGAGAAAAATCGGATATACCCACTTTCAAATACTAAGTATAAGGTAACTCATAGTGTAGTACTTAGATACTATGAGTCGTGAGGCTCCTTGTATCAATTACGTATACAAGACAGACAACATAACTCTCGATTTTCGTTCCCCTTAAAATCATATCTCTTCCCCGTTGTTAACCCTTTAATGACTGCATGATGCATATTAAATTTTTTTCCGAAGGGTCGGCATGATGCATGAATGCAGTCCTCGCGAGTAGAATCACAGACTCGCCAGAGGCGCATGTATTCATGCACCATGCCGATACTTATCGGCATGGTGCATGGCCCAAAAAAGAGGTTTGTTTCAGGTCACCCGGACGACCCTATCAAAACACCCCCAAGTCTTTTTTTATGCAATTTTGAAGAAGTTTTCGCATTTTTAGCCTTTTTTGGTCAATTTTCGGGTACTCAGTAAAGTTGGCTAGTACATTCATGTTAAAAAAACTAAACAAAAGAAAAACCGACATACCGACCCTACATTTTCCTCCCATGTTACCTGAAAAAAACCTCTTTTTTTGGCCTAAGGGGCATAATCGATAAAAAGGGTTAACAAGGTGACCACTGCCTGATGAGATGAGCGCCTACTTACAAAGTCTCCGTCCATGAGGGCTGCCTGCAGCACCCATCGTGACCCCTGCTGGTCAAACAGGGCCCAGAACACGGGCAGTGGGATGAACATGTACAACACCCGCATCACAGCCTTCACGTCGTCAATGAACGCTTTCTGTACAATGTAGAAAGGGTACAATATTGTAAATCCAACCAATAATAAGGGAATGATACTTGGAAGTATTCCCAAGTGCTGGCATATCCATGTATTAATCCGTTTATACCACGTTTGTCAGATTTAGAAGATATCAGCTTGATTTATCCATGAAAACTCTTATGTATTACGTGTGATGTCATAGGAGTGTGGTTATCCAATGCTAATGCATGCTGGTTATCCACTTTTTAAGTGCATAAACTGGATTACCGTGGTATAAACTGAATTACAAGCTACTAACATACACGTGTGTATATTTTAAAGGGGTGGCCTGGAATATATGGATCACACTAAGGGGTGTGGGGAAAAGTGTTTTCTCCACCTGTGTGAAAATTCCTCAACCTTTGTATAATTCTCACTTTTATAGTCCCAACCATCTCAGAAACAGTATTAGCATTAATTGCAAGTTCATAAAGGATAGCAGCATAACCTTTACCAAAGTGTCTCATATAGCGTGAGGGCATGTCATCTTTACAAGATACAGACATTTTAAAGTGACCTTTTTGGACTTTTCCGATATGTGAAAATGCTTATACAGCTTCTAAAGGCACCCACAAGGTAGCGCCACCATTTTAGTGAAAGTCAAGTATTCAATGACCACTCCCTTAGATTGCATGTCACTGTTGTATGGCACTAGTTAGATCAGTATACAAACAAAGATATAAATATCTATGACAACATGACGCTCTCATGACGCATGTAGCATCATGAAATCAATATTTAGATAACAGAAGAACTCCTAGCACGGACCGTATCTACAATGAAGTGCCACTTTACCCTTCATTCATACTTCAAGATTCAATACACTACACTGTGCGTGTAATCTATGATAAATCAGGAACAAATAAGAATGGGTCATAATAAAGGTTCATGCACCTTGCAGTATGTTGGTATGTTGAACATATGGCCAAGTTACTACCGCACTATATAGTGCTTTTATAAGCCATGAATGCAGCCCTGGCGAGTCAAACGCCAGGGCTGCATTCATGCATCATGACGATAACTGACTTAATTGATGCACTATAATGCTTGCCTTCAAATGCTTAATAGATTGAACTTGTCCCCACCGTAATCTCTAACAACTAAAGAAATAGTCGAAGGGTAAAAGACTTACTCCATATTTGGAGTCAGCGTAGTCCAACCAATGCTCACGACTTTCCTTGTTTCCAGAACAACCACATTTTCCTTTCAAAGCAGTCTGAAAAGAGAAACATAGAAGCCATTACAATTAGGCGGGAATAGGGTGCATGGTTCAGGTTACCCCACCTCCCTTGTGACAGTTTTTTTTTATCCAAGATTGAGAGCGTACTTTTGAAGCCAAAATATAAAGAATAAATCCGACCTACCTACCATAGATTTCCAGACCATGTATTAAACCTGAAACATCTTTTTTGGTCTTATAGGTGTTGGTTGGCAGGATGGTAGGTATGATGGTTGAATGCAGAACTATAGCTATGCCAGGGCTGTATACATGCATCAAGACTATGCCGGACATAAAAAGTATGGGCCCGTACACTTTATCAACACACAATGTTTTCATCGAAATACACAAATACAGAGAAAATAATTAGAATCACTGGGACTCCTGACTTAATCACTGAGGTAACTCTCCCAAGGACGCTAAAGTGACCCCCTAGCATTAGCAGGACTCTATAATAACTCTATAATGATTTCTATTCTAAGACTCCCTAATGATTGGGAGTCACTTTAGAGTCATGGGGAGAGTTACCTCAGTGATCGAGTCCAGACTCCCATTTGGGAGTCACCGTGATTCTACTTCTTTTCTCTGTGAAGGCCTTCACATACATATGTATACTTACAGGATGTGCAGCGTACACTGATATTCCTAGGCTCCCTATACGCCCAACCTCTCAGTCACTAGTGCCCAACCTAGTTAGTCATTTTTTGGATCCCTATACCACCAACCTAGATTAGTTATTATTGCTAGGTTGGTCACTGCTGACCAACCCACCTTAGTCTTTTTAGTTCCAGGGGGAGCCACTGAGTGGTCATCACAGGTGGCCCCAACTAGTGGCATACAAATACAACACACCAATGATGGACCTAGGTTAGCCACTACTGACTGACCCCTTGGTCATTTTTGAATATAACTTTGCCATTGTGACTAACACTCATATGACCAACCTGGGTTAGTATGTACTGACTAACCCTTTCAATCTATGGATTTTCAGTGTATACATTGCCACTTACCCCAATACACCCAAAGAGTTTCCCGATAATGTTTTCTCCAGGTGGCGTGATCTTGTACCATTTTGTTCCGATAATGAAGACCACTGCGGACAATTATAAACATCCAAACTATTATGTGTTATCTGGGACATAGGTAATGAGAGAGGGGGAGAGAAAGAGAGAAAGGAAAATATGCAAAAATATAAAAATACGATAAAAGAAAGAAGATATATCTTCTTTCTTTAAGTATATATATACAGGTTATGGGTGAAGATAGGAGATAGGTAGATGAATGCAGACGTTGGTTTCATCGCCCATTTCTTTGATTTACCACAGTGGTCAATAGCACATTATGTATTGTGGTATGGACACTAACTGTATTTATGTCTAATTATTATACCAGTATTGATTTGAATGGTATCTATCCCTTTAAGGGCCGCATAGTGCTTAATGTATTATACCCATTGTATGCATAATGCAGACTGCAGCCCTGTAGAATAACGTCAGTGCTGCATTCATGCATTATGCTGACCTTTTGGGGTTGATACTCTACCGAATGGTCGGCATGTCGTATAAATGTAGCATTGACGTTACTCTCCAGGGCTGCATTCAATCATCATGCCCACCTAGGGTATACCATTATATTAAAGTCAAATGGGGTTCTTAAAGGACCAGCTCTTAGTACTTACCTACTGATACCAACATCAAAGCTGCTGGGATCCCAAATGCTAGTGCATAGCATTCTTGGTCAAAGCATACCACACTACCTAGAATAGATGCATATTCAATTAATATTTTGTACTTAGAATAACACTTAAAGGAAACAGGTCCACATGTGGCATATACCGTATTGTCGCATATAGGTGCCGGGATTTGAATAGGTGCCTGTTTTGAATAGGAGCCAGGGGTACTAGGGTATCTAAATAAACAGCTGCCGGGCCTTGATAGGTGCCGGGGGTCTACATTGTCTTCATATTGTATGCAGCTTTCTCAAGGCTTATTTTATTGTTAACACTGGGGATGGGAAGGGTGGGGGTTTGCTTTAGAATTAACCATCTTCTGATCAATTAGTCTACTTCCTATGCACCAGACGTAAGCCTGTGTCTATGACAATGACTACAATGCAAGTTGATTTTACTATTAATTGCCTAAACAGCGGTCAGTTAGATGATATTTTCTTTGTGGGAGGGGGGTGCTTGACTCTAAAACAGTAGCTGCCGGGCCTTGAATAGCTGCCTGCTTTGAATAGTAGCCGGGGGTACGAGGGTATCCAAATAAATAGCTGCCGGGCACCTATATATATATGCGACAATACGGTATACGTAGTTGTCGAGTAGACAAATAAGCGGGCTCTAATATATATCATATCATCGGGATGCAGGAAAAGATCAAGAAAGTGACCCACCCCTTTAAATACCCCAGATTATCACAAGCATAGCCTTACATAATACGCACAATTATATGCCTATGTTACAAAAGATCAGTGTCTGAAGGATATAGAACATCTCTATGATATCATATCATTATCTAATCTGCCTATGTTGTGAGTGAATGGCCTACTCCTGATGATGGGTGTGACAATATTGGAGCCCAGGGAGCCCAGGTTGATGGCTATATAGAACATAGAGAAGAAGGTCTGCTTCTGTCTGATCTGCAAGTTCAAAGAAAGACATAGCATCGGAGCATTTGTATATGGGTAGTTCTCACCAATCATCGCCATTTGGACTGGGGGTTGGCTAATTTCTAAATGAGTTTGTAGATAAACATCATTTTGCCTAGCTATATAGATGTCTCAGGGGTCTTGAAACGACCTTGTTCCAAGTCGGGGACATGAAATGCAAAACATGTTGCTATGGTAACTAGAAAAAGTTCTTATAACAACTGGAAGGTGATTCAGAACACGTCACGAATTCACTTTTTTCTGTAGAGTAGTAGAATTTGATTTTCACAAGTTCGTGACGTGTTCTAAAAGAACTTGCTGGTGTATACACATAGACTAAGCAATTCCACATGCATGCAGTGTCCAAAAATAGATGCGGATGAATACAGTTAAGATCGGGAACATAGACACTTGTAAGTTATTGATATAAATAATTATATAGACAGATGCCAACGCCCATTGATACTGTCTCTGTTGTATTTCACGAGTGGGTGCTGGGGCAGTGTCCCAGGATGCCACAGGCTGAGTGGAATGCGCCCCAGCCCCCACGAGTGAAATACATCAGAGACGGTATCAATGTAGTCGGCATTTTGGTTAATTTTTTTTTTTGAAGCTGTTTAACGAAGGAAAAACTACTTTTCTTAGCCCATTGAATACGGCAACATTGTATTCAATGGGGGGAATTGAATACGGCCCTTCCTATAGATAAGCATAGTAAATCTTGTATTTTAAAAAATCCACTTCTCCACCAAGTGACCAGTGACATTTGCCATTGCTGCATTCAAGCATCATGCCAACCACACAGGGTTGATACACTCCCGAACGATCGGCATGATGCATGACTACCGCCATGGTGAATCGACTCGCCAGGGATGCATTCATACATCCTGCCGACCTACACAATTAAGGAAAGATCACACGAAAACATTATGCACCATTAAAGAGTTGACCTTTAATGTTCTATAATTGTGGTGGATACTGGAGAGGAGTGATTTCCTTACCTGGTCATCCTCAAACTGGTCGGCACCAAAGGCCGACACACACGGCTTAATGCCTCCAGTACCCACAGCGATGAGAGCCATACCTACAAAGGGGATAGCCCTGAAAACATAAAGGTGGGAAGATATTTTTAAAGCTGCATTCTCATTAAGGGTCTACATGTAGTTTCTTTTACATGTAGGATTGTTCTCGTTCAATAACGAGTGGCATCTAGTATTGGGTCGGGGGGCATAAGTCACTACTCCTCCTGTATCTTACATCACACTAAACTTTAGATAATTTGTAATATTACATAAGTATGTTATTAATTATCGATAGTCTGTTTATAATTATAACATTTATGTTTCCACGAGTAAATTCCTAAACAATCGTTAAGATTTTAATATCACTTACCTAATAAAGTTTACACCATCAAAGGGGATGGCTCCAACCGCCATAAATACGTTACCCACAGCATACACCATAGAAATGTACAGAATAGTCCTGGAAAATTAAAATAAACAATTATACGATGTCATCAAAATGATCTGAGGAAGTTTGAAAAGAAATCAATATTGAAAAGAAGCGCGGCATCTACCCTTCTATACGTATAGTAACATCATGTTATACTTCATACAGTACAAACCATTTTTTATGATAAAAAGATAATGTTTCATCCATACAAATACGACCTACTTGTATTTTCCCAAGAAGCCGTCGGCAAGCATGGCACCAAACAGAGGCATGAAGTAGCAGGCCATGTTGAAGCCATGGTAGATAGACGTCCCGGCGTTATCACTGAACATGAGAGCACGTGTCAGGAAGAGCACCAGGATGGCTGAAGGTAAAGGTATCAACATGTCAAGTTATGTCTTTTGAATGTAAGTTATATATATATAGATATTTTGAAAAGCACTTGGTGCAATAAAATTAATAAATGAAATTGAAAGTTTGAATAACATTGTATTTACCATATTGAAATATGTGAACTGCATAGAGCATCTTAAAGGAACCTAATCGTGATAATTCGATTCTAGATTTTAGAAGCTTTTTTTGAGGGTGGGGGCTTTCCCTATCCCCTCTTGAATCGGGGTTCGGTCGAAGTTCATTGAAGTTTTATGTGTAGGGGCAACGTTCCAGTAGGCACAAAATTCAGTTCAACATTGAATCAACATTGAATCAACATTGTCAACCAATTTTCAATGTCGATTCCACGTTCTGTGCCCACTGGGGTAGGGTTCATTTTTACTAGTGGGCCCAGGAACTGTACCCATTCGCCAATATTTCAGTAGAAAACTCGAATACCGTATCATTACCGTACAATGCATTGCATAAACCTACCTTTCATTCCATAGAATGAAAACCGTTCACAGAACTCATTCCCCAAAATGAGAAATACATGTTTGGGGTAATTCGTGAAGAACCCTTTGCCGGCTCCCTAGAAATGCACAACACATATTATTTAGAGGCAAACTGGTTCTATAGGTATACATGAGAAAATTGTTCTTTTATTTCTTCAGATGTATCCAATTGTAATAGTTAAACCTTTATATTCAGACAATCTGATTGGCACGATGATAAAGACCATGAAAATAATGAAGGGTCAACTTGAGTTGACTCTGTACTATCAGTGTCAAATCAAGTTGACCCTTGAAATAAGCAGAGTCAGTAGTTGTTTGACACTCCATCTTTACCAGAGGCACGTGGCAGACAAAATTGACACCTTTAGTTTCATGTGTGCTCTCTTGTTCTAATATCATTGTCCAGTTAACTATTCGAACAAGGAAGTAGTCAACCATACGGACATGTCCAATAACCAATGCATGTATCATCATATAATTACCCGAATCAGTGAAAAAGAATTACTGCCTACTTCAAACATGTTTTTATATTCAACCTTTAAATTATAAACAATACATTGTTTATCTGCTCTACGTTGGGACTATTAGATACAAGATAGTGACTCTAAAGTATCAGCATTGACCCTCTCTTAACACACTTGAACAGTACATGATTACCATTCACAGTATCGACCAAGCATAAGTGTCATGAATCTTAAGTGCTAAAACTTAGGAAGTAGTATGCCCATTGATAATAGTAGCCAAGGACCAGTGTAATAAATTTGGGTAAGTACACTATAATGTATTAACAACCAGAGAATCTTAATAATCTCCTCTAAGTCACAGATAACCTATTCAGTCCACATGCCCGGATTACACATTCATAGTTAGTTATCAGTTAGTGCCATAGTCTATGGGTCTTTAGTGATAAGGCAAAAATAGACATGTTTAATGGTACATGTATGTAGTCAGAGAATCTAGACAAGGAGGTTCATACTTTGAAAAATAGTCTACTGCCCTAAATGCTTATTATATTACCTACACCCAGATTTATCTCTGGGGTTTCTGAAGAAAATGTCTTGGGTAACCCGAAATACACGTTTAATTACTGTTTGCCTGGCATACACGTGGCGCATGATTCTAAATGACACCAGTTGGTTCTTTTAAATCGGACAGTGATCTTTGAAGTTTGGAATAGAAGGTAAACTGGGCACTATGTAGGACCCTATGTCCTTTCAACTCTGATCAATGTCCCGAAATGATCTTATCTGGGGAAAGGGTTCAAGTGATTTGCCCATTTCTTTTGCCATACAATAATGGCATGCATATCAAAAAGTGTTTTTTAAGCAACTCCTTAAAGCTGGGTTAGGAGTTACCTATTGGATACATAATTATGACTATACACAAACTAATACTGAATAACATATTCAATAATTGCCCTTATGATAATAGTATGTCACACCATATAATTATGGGTTGCAGGAGAAATAGAGATCCAAGTCCACTGTTCAAGCTATCCTGACCAGGACCTACATTTTATGCATTATATAAGTACCAGAATGATTAAAAAAGCTATAATGTGCCTCTATAAACATAATGAACACCAAAAAATCATAGTTAGGTCGAAAAATAAAGATTCGACATCAAATAAGCTCCTAATCACCCATAAAACCTACGAATAGATTCAGATATGGTGATTTTCTCAGCACTTAATTCAGTAACATTAACCGGAGGCCATCTAACACCAAGTTGACAGGAAGGGCATCAAATTACATTTTAAATGTAATATATTTAGAACCAAAATTTTGAATATAATATTTTAAAACACGATCTGCGAAAAAGGCCCTTAGTGCAGGGTGCACTAAGGTCCCTTTTCCCAGTATATGTCATTATCATTTCATAATGAAATCAGATTGAAAATATTATTTGATAATGAATGAAGGGAATTCCGACCCGAACAGATAGTGCTTTATCCCTATGAAGCAACATATAAATATGCTTACCATGTTGACTAACTATGTGATTCCGATCAAAGTTGTTCTCTGCCTGTCTGCCCTCCCTGTCCCCGGTGCCTTCTGAACAGGAGCCCAATGCAGGAGCGTGTGTATAACAGATAGCAGCAGATAGTGTCCTTTATCACACAATGCACTAGTCCCACCCGCCGCTGATAGCCACTCCTGAATACTTTTTCTCTGACCCCTCTCTCTATCTCTCATTTCCTTCCAAATTTGAAACCCCAATATTCCTGCTTTTCTTCCAAATGTGAAAGTCCAATATTCCTATTCTTCTTCCAAATTTTAAACCTCAATATTCCTGGTTTGTATCAAGACTTTTCTGGATGGTGTACCCTTAAAACTGGTCTTACTGTACACTGAAAAAGTAAACTTGTCTCCAGACTCGTTGAAGTGACTGTCATAAAATAAACAAGTCAAAAGTTGTCTAACCTATTGGGTTACCATCCCACAAATAGAATCTGGAGCTGGTAAATGTCAGGTTTTGGGCTGGCACATGACAAGTGGGTCTTCTATCTCCAGCTAGAAAACCCGCTTCCTTGTCACTTAGTCGAGTTTTTAACTTGTTTATTTTATGACAGTCACTTAGAAGAGTCGGGAGACAAGTTTACTTTTTGAGTGTATGAATTGGTAATCCTCTAAGGACATATTTTGGGCAGGTAATCTTTCCTCCAGGGCTTAGGTACCCCAGACTCAATGAAGCCTATAAATTTATACTTCCCTCTAAGGATAAAAGCAACTTAGCCCATGAGTTGTAAATATAAGTGATGTACATAGACATTTGATGTGCTTTTCAACAGAAAAAGGTGTGGGTAAATACTTTCACATACAATTACATCCTAAATTGCAAGCAAAATATGACTAAGGCCTTAGTCAAAACGACTTTCCTATCGTTCATATAAATGAAAAGCCCATGGGTTAGTCAGTATTGACTCACCTAACTAATCTGGGTTGGCCGTATAGGGAGCCAAAGAAATGAATAAAATAAAATTAGTCACTACTGACTAATTCATTAAGCATACCGATTATCATTGTGAATTAGATCCTTATCTCAGGTAACAGGTAGATTGTCATGTACCCGTGCTACTAGTCAGGACTACTATATCTTCACAGTACTATCTCTCATGCCATGCCATGGACCCAGTCAAATATTTGATGAACCCTGGGATAATTATAAGTTTAGATTCTTCTTATCTTATCACCACTCAATATAAGATATGTAACAACGTGACAATGACAGCGTATACCACTAAGGTATCTAGGACGTTCACGTGCCAGTAAGACTCTTTACTTAATTCGAAAATGAAAATGCACATGCGAAATTCATTTAGGCTCTTTGATTAATGTGCCTCTACATGGGTTCTCAAATTTTTGACCGCGTCACCGCATCACTTTTTAGGAGAGAAATTGCGCATCACCGCGTCACTTTTTAGGAGAAATAGTGTGTCACCGCGTCACTTTTTATGCATTTTTTAAAGAATAGACTAGGACCTTATTGAAATGTCTATCAAATTATATTGTTAGGCCACGCAAAAAAAAGTGGTTTCTCATCACCAAAGTCTGAGAAATCTGACGAGAGAGGCTTTTAAAAATAAATAAATTTATATGCTCGCAGGCTAAAAGGTATAGGATAATTTACGTTTTTCAAGAACAAAATTCACATTTTGTTGGTTAAGAATTATGTGATCTTTAAAAGTGGAGAAGATGTTAGTTATCACTATACCATTGCATTGCTGGCATTAGTAGCTTTAATTTGATACCAAATATGACAATTTTTGCAAATTTTAATAATTTTTTTCATCAAAAATTGGCAAAAAAGAAAGAAAGACAGTTTTCCCCAAAACTTGATTTTTAAGATGCGCCTTTTTTTTAAAGTGGCTTTATCAACGTTTGCTTAATTTTTATATGTACCCCCCCCCTCCCCGGCAAACTAGTATGGGCGATTCTGACTGCACACTGTGCCCCTTTTCACGTCACACTGTGCCCCCTTTCCATGTCACACTGTGCCCCCTTTCCTCTTTCAAAAATGACTGGCGCATAACTACATACGACGAATGGCGAGTTGCACAGCCAGGGCACTGCCCCCCCCTTCCCGTGTCACTCCACATAGGTATATAGGGTAGTGTAATACATGTAATGTATTAAATGGGAAGTCTCTAGCCGTGACCCCCCCCCCCCCCCCCCCCCACGGGCCCCACCCCGACCTCATGTAGCATTTTGGCGGTCACACCTCCCCCAGTTTCGCCACCTCGACCCCCCCCCCCTAGTCACGGCATTTGGCGGTCACACCTGAGCTATATATGGGGATTAGTCAATAATGGAGACTGTGTCCATCGATTATTAACCCTAAGTTTTATGTGTCCGTCACATTTTATCCCTAAGTTTTGTGTGTCAGTCAGATTTTATACCTCAGTTTTGTGTGTCCGTCGATTTTTAAAACCCCCGTGTCGCACGTGTCGATTTTTAAACCCCCCGTGTCGCCGTGTCGCACGTGTCACTTTTTACCCATGTAGAGGCACATTAATGCTATTATCTATAAATCGGTTGTCCTCTGGTTCATTTCCCTCTTTTCATTTCCCACCATGTAACCTAAAAGACGACATGAAACCCTTTCAATAGCTCAAAACCATTGCCCACACACTTCCTTCAGTAGAAGGACCCCTGAGATTATAATTCACAGAATGAGCTGTTTCTAATTCTCCCCACAAGGTGTCCCTAGTGTGCCATGTGTGTACCACAACAGTGCACAGTGGTGCCACCTGGTGTAGTCATGGGAACCAGACCAAAGGGCACTGCTTTGCTCATCTCTAGGAGCCGCCTCCAGACATCATGTACCAGTACCTAATACGTCTGATCTAGCAATTAGTAAACCAGCGTGTAGTATGATTTGCTGTTGGAAACTGTAAAACCTCTAGCTGTGAGTACTTACAGTTCAACTATGTGCATGTGAGCTGCTCTTAATACTCACATGATAGTAACAGTCATGTAGGTCTGCAGTTGTACATAAAAATTACAATCAAAAGCGTCTTCGGGTTTAGGCTACACCAATAGGCCTACTATTGACTGTTTAAAATGATAGTGAAGAATATCATAATTATAACACATTTGTTTACCAACCAACAGGCTCCACAAAACAGCATAGGCCAGGCATTTTTAATCACACTTGTTTGTTTGATATTCTATAGTTGTTATAGATAGCACACTGGTCTTGCTCAATTCACTCACTATAACACTCTACCTAACAACGTGTTTACAGTTGACTCAGAATGAACTACTTCCCTTTCCCTTCTGCCTGATTAGACTGATGGCAGCTTAGGACTCATTACTGTTAATTAGCAGTCTGTGATCGGTCATACACCTTTCTGGTCGTGTTTGTGGGTGTATGTCTACTTTATGACAAGGACAGAACATTATGGCACTTTAATGCTGATACTATGCTGCGGGACAATAACATTGCAGAACGGTGTTTATTGGCTCTCAGAATTAAATGCTATATATCAGGGGGCTACTGAGATAGATCAATAGAGAGAGAGAAAGGGGTAGAGTGGGGAGAGGTAGGAAGAGACAGGGAGTGAAAGGAGGGAGAGCGTGAGAGAGAGAAAATGAGAGAGCTTGAGAGAGAGAGAACATTTGGTGTTGTCCTTCTACTAGTTAGCATGATCACTGTTTCCGTTTATAATAGAATTGGCTCATGGCAACACCTCTATTAAAGGACAATACATTTACATAATATAAAGGAATAGTTTTAAGAAGACTATCATATTTCACGTCTAAAACTATTTAAGATTGATGTTTGGTAAATCTTTCTCATTTTCAGCCATGGTGAACCCCATAGTTGATAAAAGTAGTACAAAATGTACTAAAACGAGTATCATATACACCACACTCTAAGAACAGTGTGTTGTGGGAACATGCATAAGGAGTTACACACACATATTTGCAACACACCTTTCAGATCAACACACGTTTGGCAAAGAGTGTGTAGTGTGTAGTGCGTTACACCAAAATGTGTGTTGAAAGTAGCCTCAGAAAAGAGTGTTGATAAGTGTGTTAACGTAACATACTGTTCTTAGAGTGCAGCTAGCCATTATCAAACTGTGTTATTTGTCGGGTAATTCGTTTGCAATCACGATGACAAATATAAGTATACTTTAGGGAGTGCTCATTTTTTAACAACAGGGGGGTGTGGTGGGATTTCGCGCGGAGCGCGCAAATTTTTTTCACCCCCCCCGCTAGAGGGGTCGAAATTTTTTACCCCCCCCACCGGCAGGCCAAAAATCGCGCGCGTTCGCGCCCCTTTGTAGCATAGTAACGCGCGGGCTTTTTCCCTCAAAACAGGTTGAATTTTTTTCACCCCCCCCCCCAAGAGGGGTCTAAATTTTTTACTCTCCCCCGGTCAAGGGGTCCAAATTTTTTACCCCCCCCCCCCCCAAATCCACCACCCCCCCCCCCTGTTGTTAAAAAATGAGCACTCCCTTACATTGATGGTAGTTAATTACATCCCCCAGAAATACCCACTTTCTATACTTCATGGTAATGATTTTAGGTATGCCTGGTTAGAAAACAGCATAGGGTAAAGGCACCCATTACGGACGCTCCTTTACCATGAATAGGTGATCATCTTTAGCTGATTGATTTGACCCATTTAACAGATTCCAATTTTGATATGGTTACACCATTAGACACATAAGATATATCAGCCTGTATTCCTGAAGGGATTGCATAAAAATTCCTTCTCAAATTACAAATAAATTTGCATCTAATAGGTTGATTTCAAAAGGTTGAATTGAACCTAAAGTCGGACACTTCATGCCAGATATGATCCTAGAGTCGGACACTATGCCCTGCTATTGATCCTTGTGTGGTAGGTTATGATAATGCAGTATACCTTGAGATGAAAACCCAGAATATGAAGGCACACCTAATATACTATGATGTCCCGCAAACAGTCAGTCATTAGACAAAAGATATTCTTTGTTTTAGACTTGTTGTTTTAGGGAGCGTT
Organism: Harmothoe impar; assembly: GCA_947462335.1. Taxonomy (NCBI): domain Eukaryota; kingdom Metazoa; phylum Annelida; class Polychaeta; order Phyllodocida; family Polynoidae; genus Harmothoe; species Harmothoe impar. Next base: position 24,239,906 of record OX381721.1, read on the forward strand.
CATTATTTATGGCAGGGGGGGGGCGGGCGTTTGGCAAAACGAATACGTCAAAAAAAAAAGACCCCCCCCCTCTGAATGGGTAAAAAAAAAAAGACCCCCCCCTCCGAATGGGTCAAAAAAAAAAGACCCCCCCCTTCGAATAGGTTGAAAAAAAAAGACCCCCCCCCTCACCATAGACGTTTATAAATACTTAATAATGGCATCAACGACATACAAAGTCCACATAGTCCTATACTATAACCTATTATAGCATGTGCTTAACCATTATTTGAGGGAGTGGTTATAGGGCATAACAATATGGTGAATATATTTATGTGGAGAGCGCGCATTTTTCTGTTTCTGTGGCACGTTTGATATTTTTGCTAAAAATTGGTGTGATTATTTTGGTCGCCACCTACAAGTCCTGCTAATACTGTTTGGTAGAAGTACCATTAAATGGCCCAGCTCAGGGGCCGCGGAAGGTGGATAAAGTTGGGGGGCCCAGCTCCCAAAGCCAGCTGATGAGGGTTGGTTAGAGGGAGAAACAAATGGTTGTTTTGGGGCCACAAGCCCCAGGAAAATTTGGGAATTTGACCTTTATATTAGTGTATTCAGAGTGGTCTGAAGTCTACCATATGATCCTGGGAAATTTTGTAATTTTACATTGAAATTGCAGTGTTCTGAGGGACTTTGAGCTTGTCTTTCAAGAAAGTTTTAGGAATTTTACCTCGAGATTGGTGTATTCTTGGGTACTCTGTGTCTAGAATGTTCATGTTTCCCAAAAAGATTGGCTCCCCCACTTTACTAGGCCCCCAGCCCCCCCCCCCCCGTTCCGCGCTACTGCAGCTTAAAACAAAGATGTTTGATGAAGGGATGCTCTGGACATTATAATAGTGGCAAACCTGAAGAAAATTTTGAAAATCTAGAGGTCAATCGGCCCATTTCAATGTATCCTGGTATTATAACTTGCAGTTAAAGGAACAAGATCACTATTTAAACCTAGTTTGGTTTTCCAAAGGCTAGGATCAGTAAGAAAAAGGGAGCTGAGGGTGAGAATTTGAAGTTGAACAAAGAGTCACAGGGGAATGTGTCTTTGTTATATAACGGCACGGATCAATTACAATCGCTTAAGCCATCAATGCTATGCATGGATGTTACGTGCACCATAGTTGATAACCTTTATTTGAGGAAATGCCATAAGGTACCTGCCTTCAACATTCTAGTGTGTGGTCAGTATAACCAAGCCATGGGAATGCATTGACTCCAAAAAAAATAAAAGCTTTAAAATAGTGATGAATAACTCACTGATCACCCTGCAGAGCATCGGAAGCAACTTGACCAGAACCAAATATAGAGCTCTAAAAATTCTGATGAGGCCAAGTAGCGATGAGTAGCAATGATTATTCAGTGCCTGATTTCTGTTGAAGCCAAAGATGAACTTAGAGGGAGATTTAGAAATTGGCGACAGAAGGAGTGGCATCCGCAGCAGAAAACTCTGTGGATCTGGTGGCTATTTGCTACATTTCAAGGCATTTGGTACACCGATTTATAGTGGGATGATCATGTCTACTCTATGAGTCTGCTGATTTTATAAGTCCTAGAATCTGTGAGAAGCAAGCAGCTATCAGGGAGATGGTGAAGGTATTCTAAAAATATTGAGAGCTCTGCAATCAGAACGCTGTGGCTCATTTAGCAGGGTCTGGTACAAGATACCAAGGAAAAGTGTGTATCATGACTAGTGTAATCACGCCTTTGACTGGTGGAGTGGAACTAAGCTACAATGTATCAACATTATATGAGGTAGATCTGCATCTTGCATACTATGCATCTGCTCCTCTATTGGGAAGAAAGGCAGGGTCTAAAAATGTAGGCAAGTTCACCCTTGCATATGGATGCCAAAACGTGATGGGCAAGGCTAAAGTCCAATTAACCCAAACTATTTCGGATACAGTACTGTCATATTTCGGTGCCACAATAGCATTCATCTAACTGCACACTGATAGCTTTTCTGTTTAGACCCCCTACATTCTGTACTCTTCTCCAGTTAATTATTGTTGCTTTAGGAAAAGAAAAGTAGTGAATCATTCATGTGTCGATTGGTAGGCAAGAAATTTAGCAAAGTTCTACCGTCTTTATGACCCCAATTCGCGACATGTGTCGTGAAATTCGCGTCACTTTGTGTCAAAAAATACCCCCTCCCAAATAAATACCCCTAAAAAAAATGACCCCCCCCTCAGAATAGGTTGAAAAAAAAAGACCCCCCCCCCCTAAGAATAGGTTGAAAAAAAAAGACCCCCCCCCTCCGAATACCCCTAAAAAAAATGACCCCCCCCCTGATTTGCACACCCCCCCCCTGGCATAAATAATGAACGCTCCCTTAGCCTTTCTTGATTTTTATGTTCAGTGCCTGGTTCAGAGATTCCATTTCAGTCCACCTAATAACATTAATATTTTGTGACATTTTAAGTATCAGATTAGCAGGTTGCCACCCAGTAACAGCATGATAACGTTAACAGATGGAGATATCATATATACCTACCTGTTCATGACATAATTAGTGTCCGACTCTGGGTGTAATTGGTGTCCGACTTTAGGTGCCATTTGATGCTTAGAATGGATCCCCTATTACAAAGCACTATGGGTAATTTTTAAAACATATTTTGGCCTGAACTATCACTAAAAATACATATCTTCCTTGTGTTATCCCTAAGGATGTTGTGACTATAAAGGGGAAGTCAATATAGATTAAGCAAGGAAACCAATTTTCCCATTTACCCTTGACTTTTATCTCGAGATTATGGCAAAAACACCCCAAGTTAAGGCAGTCATTGCACCATGGGTAAAGTGGCTAATGTTTGGTATATTGTATTTGTTGGAAGGAAAAACACCTCAGGTTTCATCTTTAGTTGACATAAGAGGTGGCCTAGTTATATTGGGTATGTGATTCAGAGCCAATGGTGTCCGACTTAAGGTATCTGTCCGACTCAGGGTTCCTTTACCCTAACCTTACCATAAAAGAAGATTGCGCCACCGATACCCTGAACCTCTTTTTGTTCTACAGAAGCTATTCATTATTTTTGAAAGGCTTCACCGCTGAGCACTGTCATACCTGTCCTGAACCCTTTGGTCTTTGGAGGTAAAGTGATCAGCTGCGACTGACCCTGGGGCAAATACCTTGGGGCAAATACCCTTAGCACACCCTTTAGGCTTAGCACACTTGTTCAGACTGTGTATGGGGATAAAATGGATAGCTCAACAATGTACCTTGCTCAACTTCATTGTCTTTCATGACACGTATCTTTATTACAGAGTATTCATAAACAGTTGCAGTAAGTATAGATCATATTTCGTTTGTGCGTAGGTAAGCACTGGCTTTGATGAGAATCCAAGTAATATAACATAACATAATGGGTGTACGTCCCCCTCCAACGCATTAGGTGTTTCCTGTATGTTTTCTTCTAAGGAATATCAACAACTTCATCGACTATTAGTTCCTTGAGGATCCATAGATACATTTATAAAGATAACAGTAGTTCAATACTCTTACAAAATACACTTAGACAATACACTAAGACAGTCACAGATACGTTCACAAATGATGTCACTTACTTTGCGACCCAATGTACTTTAGGCATACTCTAGATTTACAGTAGATTCCTCTGTTTACCTACAAGAAACTTTACACCTACAGTAGAATCTACTGTACAACTACAGAATGGCAACCAGCTTTTTACAGTGTATACATGTGACCAGGCTATCTATCACTGAGGACTCCGACAGACCAGCCACCAGTAGCATGCACCTCCCGCTAGGGGGCACCCATGTTACCATCCATCGTAACGTTGTAACCCAAAGCAGGTCTGGTAAAACAGTTCACCCATTCAAATACACATCCGGTGAATGGCTGATGCCTCATTGGTTGTTGGCTGGTTCAGGACAAAACAACATTAAATGCATTTCCTAGCTCAGCTCCCAAACTGAATAGCACTTTTCACAGTCGCCTCTTCTACACAAAGTATTAGATGGTGATAATGCGCTCTGTTCTTTTTTAAATTTTCCTCCAAAATAAACCTTTGCACGTTTGGCATTAATGGCAGTTTGGGCTTTTGGTATGGCCTTTACAAGATACATATTACTCTTGACACAGTTAACACTGTGGAGAGTGCAGGAATAACTTTAACCCAATCTTATCTATTAGAAATCATGGAGAAAATGTAGTACAGTCAACTCTCTCTATTGTGGTCACCCTTTGGACTTTGCTAACGTGACCACATTGGCGAGGTGACCACATCGAAGAGAGCATAGAAATGCATGTATGTCTCCGAGGTTTTCAATTATCATTCGTATGGAAAATAAAAGGTGTACATATTGAGTGAAAATGAAGGTAATTAATCAAACTACATTTATACCTTTATCTATTTGGCTTCAAGCATTTCTAAAGACATAACATCTACTAAAAAACATACTCTGCAGACAATGAACACACTTATATAATTGTTTTTGTTGGCAAAAATTAATGTGTTGACCACTGTAGAGAGAGTAATATGGACCTTGGGACTGGGGAATCAGTGACCACAATGCGAGGTGACCACATTAGAGAGGTGACCATATAGGAGAGAGTTTTCTATATCAAAATAATGAGAAAACTTGACGGTTCTTTCCATAAGTGACCACATTGGCGAGGTGACCACTATAAAGAGGTGACCATTAGGTGAGAGTTGACTGTATGTGTGTCTATCTATCTATCTATCTATCTATCTATCTATCTATCTATCTATCTATCTATCTATCTATCTATCTATCTATCTATCTATCTATCTATCTATCTATCTATCTATCTATCTATCTATCTATCTATCAATGTTTATGACCTTCACGTCTGCACCATATTAACGCTTTGGTTGGTCTCTACAAAACAAGCCCATCAAATTATGATATAGAAAGCCACACACCCATCACAATTATGCAGCATAGCCCAGAGCCAAGGACACTGATCCCTTCATAAAAGGTATAATTCAGGTTCAGCTCTCATAAATAACATTGATGTTATCAGTGAATTAGCCTTAACCAGTTTCTTTGAGTACCACACATATCCTGGTTCTTCTGGACACCTGGAGTAAGGGCACTAAGCAGAACACTAAAGTATCGCATAAATTACACCCTCTTGCGGTTCAATATTATGACTCATAGGGTTCGCTGATAAGTTAGGGTGGTAGGGTGGACAGGATGACCAGTAGAATATTACTCTTTGTGATGTACGTTATTCTGGTCACCAAGTCAGGCTGCCTCATCGTCTAGAAGGGGTGACCACACTGCTTGCAGAAACAGGATTTGCTACAATTATTTGGCTACAGTAACAACAATCCCTTTGCACTAAAGGATACTGTATAAATCTGATCAATTAAATAGACTTCGTTGCACTGATGTCTTACTTAATTAATAAGTCCATAAATTGTCTACATTAGCATCCAATGCACAGTCAGGATGTGATGTGTGCTGTCCTGTAACAGTCTTCAATCCGAGATATATGCTGTATGCAGCTATTCAACACAGCTAAGGAAATAGTCCAGCCCTCCAGTGCATAAGTTCACCCAGAAAATAAGAGCATTAGCCTGATGCTGGCCTTGTGGCCAAAAGCACTCCCTTAGCACTTTAGTTAGGGTCAGGCAAAACCTGTGATATGCCAGACCTTCATTTAGACCCTGGACTCACTCCAAAAGGCTCGAGAGTCTGGCAAGGCTGGACCCTCTTCTCAGAGTGTGACATGGCTGGGCCATAAGGAACCTCTCCTTCAATTATGGAACCTAACACTTTCTACTGTAACACCCATCTGTATTTATAGAAAACTGAACACTGTCATTGCTTTAGGTGATTACAAGGAAATTCCGCCATTAATTCCAAACGGAAATTACAAGACCCTGACCGCTTACCTGAGAATGTCTTATGGTGCCGGCAGTCAGCCTCGAGCTCTCCAGGCCCAGTGCCGCCATCAGGCGGTACTGGGCCTGGACAAATTTATATCTAAATAAAATGATCCGGAATCCTGGATCATTTTTCAATGAGGTGTGTGGGTTCGAATCCCACCTTGGGGAAAACGTAGGTTCGTTTTTTTACATTATTTATTTAGCCCATTTGAAGCATAAAACTATTTTAATTGACATAGTTATATAAGCTATTAGATATGTGACTAAGTACATTATCTCAATTTAGGTGCAATATGCAGATATCAACAGTACAATAATTGAGCAAGAGTGGGGTTCGAACCCACACTCCCATGGTTGCTGATACTAGTGGGCATGTACAGTATAGCAGGGTATGTGGGCCAGTGTAGGTATATATGTCTAATTACTCTCCCAGACTGTAAACGTACAGTCAGGGCCCGAGACTGGCCGGCAGTTGGCTGCTGCAGAGGGTTTGTAATTAGTGGCTGACAGTGAAAGGATATTACTGGTCATGGTTTGTTCAAGAGGAATATGAAAACTACATTTAGAGACAGGCTTACTTCAGTGAAATCTCGTTATAAGGGGGACTTCTGTTATAAGGAACACATTTCCATTGCCCAAAATTACCCATTCCTTCTATATTTAGCATTGGTTATAAGGAATATTGCTTATAAGGAGCAAATTTACCTTGCCAAAAGGCCCTTCTTATTACGAGATTTCACTGAAGAACTAGTAGTGAACCCTTTGGGAACAGTGGCCGATGCCCGTACACTGGTTCTGTAAGTATCAGTTTGGTAAATGAGTAGCAAAATCAAATTGGTGGGGCTATTTGAAAAAGCTATTTTAAAAGGTTGTGCACAAGATTGACTAGGGATGCTACAATGATATCCAACTGTGTCAAATTGAAAAATATATACACGAATCAATGAGTTGACCCTAGGTGCTAGTAAATATATTGGATTTTAAGTGTATCATGCTCATGAGAAGTTAGTATGAGCAAAGTTTATTGAAGAAAATTATATTCTTCATTGTATTTTATTATTTTTATCTAGCCATGAGTATAAATGTTTCATTCTATTGGCCACTGTATATCTTTTCCCCACTAGACCAACTCCAGGAAGAGTTGATGTTTGTAGATATAGAAGCTGTGTCTATTGTTCTTTAATCAATTTTCTGCTACATGTAAATGCATTTTAAAGATTCATCGAATGTGTAGGTGAGAACCCATAAGACTCACTCTGTATACTCTAAGAGAATATTTTGGTATGTTTAGTAGGAGAAACAGCATGACCCTTAGATACCCAGTAACAACCTTCTTTGTTTTAGAGAGGTAATTCATTATTTTTGGAAGGCATTTCTTGTAAGGACTGCCACAGTTGTCCTAAATCCTTTGGCCATTCTAGGTAAAGTAATCACCTGAGACTGGGTCTGGGCCAAGTACCCTTCCCTGTTATCATTAGCTTAGGGGTGTTGAAGGACTTACAATATTGAAAAGACAATGTGTATTCAGTGGAGTACACCAGATACTCCTATCTACAGCATTAGTCCAGTTCTCTCACATATAGCACATTGTCTCCCTAAATAATTGTACTATAAATATATGTTTTGCTAAATGGACCTGCACTAAGGTCACATGTATATAGACAAATGCCTATGACAGGAGGGTCAATTTTGACCGTTTCTCACGAGGTGAGACTGGGGTCGCTTGATAAAGATAGTGCGTGAGGCTGAGAATAAATACAGTATTAATGCACACACACAAAAGCAGCACTAGACTCAAAACTAGTGGAACAAGACAAGAAAACCTAGGAAGTACACAAAAGCCAACACCATAAATATCCCCACATGGTATTCTCTGAAAGGTCTGCGTTAATTTCCTGAGTTCTAATTGCAGGAAATGCTGGGCTGGGCATAAATGGCAAACATGGCAGACTCCATCCATCTGTGAATGACAATACAGGCGGTTTATGGGGCCCGACACAGGTAGAACAAAGCGATTATTGTTACCAGCCTCCCAGACCTACTCCTCCATCTCCCATCCATCCGTCATAGGACACTCCATCACCACAACCCGTGCACTGCACATGCTTGGCCGGAAGAGGAAATCGATTGAGCGCATGCGTATTCATACCTTCGGGCAGATCGGGTTCTAAAAATAGACTCCCCTTCTGAATGTCATCACAGGCAAAGCAGGTTCGGGATAAGGTGAACTCCGATGTTTCTGACATTGCCTTCCAGTTGTTGATATTGCTGTTACTCTCGGATTCAGCATGACCAGAGGTGGGGGGGGGGGGGGGGGGGGTGCAGATAGGTTAGATTGTTTCAGGTCCTTAAGGTCTCAGGTTACTGGAGGATGCTCCTTTGGAATTATTGTAAAGCTCCCAAGTAAATAAGTACTACTTAGGGGGATATAGTTGGGTAGGAAGCAGGGGGTCCCATGCACCCGAAGACTATATTTTTTTAACTTACATTTTTGGAATCCTGAATATCTCTAGTTACGGAATATCTTCGTACCCAAGGTGAAATCGTGTCCCATCAGGGTCATTGGCGGCCATCTTGTCGGCCATCTTGGCTTTTTCATGAATTATTAGTAAAACCTAACTTTCTCTATAGATTTCCAACCGTTTGAGCTACATGCATGAAATTTTTATATGAGGCACATAACTAATCCCACTATGTACACAAACAACCATTTTGACCTTGACCAAGGTCAAGGTCATGAGAATTGACCTTGAACTTGAAAATTGACCAAATTACGTCATTTGACCATGTATCAACTGCTGTCAACACTTTATTAATGGCATTTTCTCCATCTTAGGATTTTTGTACGAAGAAGACATCAATATCAAGCTAGTCAGTTCATTGGAATTGAGATTAGATGAGATTTTGCCATAGTAACAATGCATTTTCAATTATCCGTATATTTCAGGATTTAGCCATAGAAAACATGTGATTGGCTCTGGTATGCCAGCTACTCATGTTCCATAGATTATTTTGGGCACACATATCCATCTCAATAGTAACTTTGAGAATTAGCTGCAACTATGACCTTGACCAAGGTCAAGGTCACTTAATTGACCTAGAATTTGGATAAATCATCAAATGAGCACCTTAAGACCTCTCAAAGCAATGTGAGAGTGTTGAATATATCACAATATTTTCTTTTATTCATTTCTTTTTATTAGACACATTTCATGAACATATCTATATCATTAAAACATAGTTTATACACATTTTTGCCATGACAACCATTTGTTGCCATCATAACTCTGCATGGTAACAACAGCTTTCCATTATTGGACATATTGCAATTTTCCCACTAAATAACATATTTTCAGCAATTTCTCAAAGATAGTGGATTGCCATTGCTTATTATTGTTTATCTTTTTGGATAATGAATGCTCTGATATATATATATGACCTTTATAAAGGTCAAGGTCACATAAAATGACAATAAAAGTTGGGAAATCAATAATTGAGTGCTTATCGCCCTTTGAGAAGGAGCTAAAACGTAGTTAAGAACATTGAACTTTTCACCTTAAATGAGCTCCATAAAGAGATGAATCCACCTGTATCCATCTTTGCTGCAAGTATACGTCCTAGTATATTGGAGGGAGAGCCTTTGGTTATCCTGTGAGCATATCCTCAGCACTTCCAAGAAGGTGGTTGCCACTGCCGGTGGAGCCTAGGTGTCCGGTAGGGCTCTGGTGGGTGGGACGCCGCCCGGTGGACCGGTGGGCAGTCAGTGTCACCCGTGGTCACGGCCACCGTTCCAGCACAACCACAACTGACCGGGTCAGGCATGGCCTCCAGGTCGCAGGGGAGGCATTCTAAGAAGAAGAAGTCCCCCTCATCGGATGAGGATGAGCGTAGGGATGTGCGGATGTGACTCCAACGGGGTCCAATAGGAAGTCGGGGGCCGAAGGGATGAAGCACAGTGGTAAGACTGTCCGGCGGAAGAGGGTGAAACCCCACCTTGTAGGTCCCTCCTCTTGACCAGCACAGCCTCCTGTAACTGGTGGTGGCACAAGCTCCACGCCCCTGCCCCCACCTATCCAGCAGCTGCCATAGGAGGGCGCTCAGGACTTTGTTGCCCACCCTCTGGTGACTGGAGTCCTGAACCACACACATGTCCACTACCTGAACCGCCGGAGGAAGTGACGTCGGTGGTCGCGTCACCCGGCTCCGCCGAGTGTAAGACAGACGCTAACAAAGTGGACCTCCCCCTCTCAGAGGGGGATAAGGATCCCTCCGACAGGGAGACAGGGACTCTGCTTTCCACCCCATCAAATAGAAGAAGGGGAGGGAGAGTCCACCGCGGAACAGTCTGCTGCCGTACGACCCCTAGGCATGGGGTCCAGGAAGTCACTCCCTGACGAGAGTGGGAATGGGCTGCAGTGGCAGTTGTCTCCCCCTACCCCTGCAAAATGGTGTGTGGAGTGGGGGAAATTGCCAGCTGGCCCCCAGCGAGACCCAACATCTTCCTTTCCCCCGCGGAGCTGTAAGTGATTGCTCACACCTCTCTGGTGAAGGAGGACAGGACACCATCCCTTAGCCCCCGTGTTGTACTGGTGGCCGAGTCCCTGGAAGAGGGAGTCCTACCTGCATCGCCACCTCAGTGATTCGGGTGGGAAAAGACAGAGGGAGAAGGTGACTCACAGGGGGACAAGGAGCCTGAGGTCCAAGTGTTCTTGGATGAGGAACAGGTCTCTTCCTTTGGGGACCACACTACCACACTGGGACAGGTTGTGGTACATCACGACAGCCTCTCCGAAGTGCCCGGCAACACCCAGCCAGTGGTCCAGGTGTGCGAGGTGTCACACAGCGCTGATGAGAGGAAGTGGACAGGGGACATCCTCCTTCATTCCCCCTGGCCATCCTGGTTGAGGGACAGGAGACTAGCGGCGGCCAGTTCCCAGGTTCGCCTATGGCAACGGGTGCCCCTAGTTCATCACACCAGGAGTCGCAGGTGCCTGCCAACCTGGTGGAGGCACAGGGGGGCTGGCCCTGGCCTGCTGCCCTGGTCCCCGGTGTGGCAGGCTACCAGTGCAGAATCCAAGCAGCGAATGGACCCCTCTCTACTCAGGGTCAAGGCACAAAGGATAAGCAGCAGCCCCGCTAGAGGCGTCCATGGGACACTGCTCCCCTCAGGGTTGAGGTACAGGGGAGCAAATCACCCTGATCCCTGCTGCAGCGTCCACGGGACGTTGGACGACACAAACAAATGGATATGCAGTTGGAGCGGCAGTTGCAAGCCCCGACCCAGCAGAGATGGCAACTCAGCCACCTCACTCTCGGGGGGCCTGACGGAGGATCTGACGGCCACACAGGGCCCCATGGCCGGACGGGTACCCCAATCCATGGGGGTGGATCAGGGTGTGACGGGCCCGAGCCGCCAACCATCATCTCCGGGACCAGAAAAGGTGTTAGGCCAGCTACCCTTACACAGGGGGTCCTGGTTGCAGAATGGAAGACAACACTCGGGCCGTCTCCGGCCACCTCCCCTCGGGGGATGCAAGCCGCAAGTCCTAGAGCAGTGGTTGACCAACCTTCCCACTCCCAGAAGGACAGAATTTATAGTTTTACATCATCCTTAATCATTGGCTGGGAACATGAAAGATATCATATCCTATAGGTATGGTTTTCCTATGCAAAATCCTTGGGTGTTTTAATGCATTATTCCCTTTGTCATCATGATGCATGATTCCAGCTTTGGGGAGTAACTCGCCAGTGCTGCATTCAAGCATCATGCCATCCCTACAGCGTCATCAACTCCTAAAGGGCATAGCACATTAAAACACTTTGTGTCCCTTAATAAAACAAAAAGCTTGACGATATCAATATTCCTCTGTCTGTACATATTTAGTAATGAATGCATTCTCTTATATTTCACAGTCCATACCATCACAGTGAATCAGCTATCCAAAATGTGGACAGTGAAACCCTACACCAGGGCACCTGTGGTACCCAGGAGACTGAGAAAAGGAGAGGTACAGGGGCCCAGTGTAAGTTACATAACAGGCTGATGTAAGAGGTGGCCGTCATGAGGTCCTATACTGTTTCAGGTGAAGTCCTTATTGTAGACCAATCTATAACAGTGCCTTGGTGATAGTCAAAATAATTGACAAATTATAACATAGCAATAGTGTTGTGGTGGTTAGTCATGCAGAATTCAAAGAGATTCAAGAGTGACAATGGCGGTTGTTCAAAAGGACTAGAGTCAAAGAAGCTTCCACCTAGAAATTGCATTTTACACACGAAAGGCATTGAACATGAGGATTTTATACCATTCAGCAATGTCATGCTGTAAAACTATACATACTCCTCTTTGTATCTGTAGCCCATCGCAAAACTCCTCCACAGAATGCACCACCACCCACAGTCTGTGTAGATACAGGGGAGCACCCCTCACCCATCCAGAGACAAATGGATCCCTAATCAGGTCACACAGTGACTGAAGGCTTCACACTGCATCACTCAACCATGTGCTGTGAGTGCAGTCGAGTACCTACAGTGTGGGTCGTACAGTAGACAGGATGTGGTTGTGCTGGAACGGTGGCCGTGACCATGGGTGACACTGACTGCCTACCGTTCCACCGGGCGGCGTCCCACCCACCAGAGCCCTACCGGACACCGAGGCTCCACCGGCAGCGGCAACCAGCTTCTTGGAAGTGCTGAGGATATGCTCACAGGATAACCAAAGGCTCTCCCTTCAATATACTAGAACGTATACTTGGACAGCAGAGATGGACACTGGTAGATTCATGTTTTGGCTCCTTCTCACAGGGCGATAAGCACTCAATTATTGATTTCCAACCTTTACTGTCATTTCAAGTGACCTTGACCTTGATATAGGTAATATATATCAGAGCATCTATTATCCAAATAGATAAGCAATGATAAACAATGGGAATCCACTATCTTTGAGAAAACATGTTATATTGTGGGCAAAATTGCAATATGTCCAATAACGGAAAGCTGTTATTATCATGCAGAGTTATGATGGCAACAAATGGTTGTCATGGCAAAAATAAATATAAACCAACGTTTAACCCTTACAGGCCCAGAACTATTTAACCATAATAAGATATCTGCAACATTATTAACGTACCATAAGTGAATCTCCAACAGTTTGAATTGTAATCCTGACATAGGGTACATATTACATTTCCTGAAAGCTGTTGTAATAACCTTTCGAATGCTAGGCACCCTGTTTAAAAAAATACTAATTTTGGTAACCATAGCAACCAGAAACATTCCATTTGTTAAATTTATCAAACTTTGCACAAGATTCGCTGTACTTTGAGTTATGGAAGAACCTTCTATGCTATTGCTGTGGCAACAATGGAATTCCTGTATCAAATCCTCAACATGGGAATGATAATGCAACCTCTTGAAATCAGTTATATAGTTTGATATACATTTTCCATTTGCATTAAAGATATTTGATGATAACTGAGATTTCAAATGATGATATTACCATACTCAGCCTCAGCCAGTGGGAAAATGTCGAATTGAAGATATTTATCACTATATTCTTACTGTAATAGCTCTTAAACTGTTAATATCTATCGGATGATAAATGTAGTTCCATGTATGAAAAGCTGACGTCACCCCGGAGAGATTGGTATGTCTTACAGTGGTATAGACTCAATATTTCCATGATGGAACCATGTAGGACTTTATATATGTGCAAAATACGCCATTTTACGCCATTTTCACGCCACTGGGCCTCTAAGGGTTAATGATGTATATACATGTTCATGAAATGTGTATAATAAAAAGAAATGAATAAAAGAAACTATTGTGATATATTCAACACTCTAACATTGCTTTGAGAGGTCTTAAGGTGCTCATTTGATGATTTATCCAAATTCTAGGTCAATTAAGTGACCTTGACCTTGGTCAAGGTCATAGTTGCAGCTAATTCTCAAAGTTACTATTGAGATGGATATGTGTGCCCAAAATAATCTATGGAACATGAGTAGCTGGCATACCAGAGCCAATCACATGTTTTCTACGGCTAAATCCTGAAATTTACCGATAATTGAAAATGCATTATACCTATGGCAAAATCTCGTCTAATCTCAATTCCAATGAACTGAATAGCCTGATAATGATGTCTTCTTCATACAAGAATCCTAAGATGGAGAAAATGCCATTTATAAAGTGTTGACAGCAGTTGATACATGGTCAAATGACGTAATTTGGTCAATTTTCAAGTTCAAGGTCAATTCTCATGACCTTGACCTTGGTCAAGGTCAAAATGGTTGTTTGTGTACATAGTGGGATTAGTTATGTGCCTCATATAAAAATTTCATGCATGTAGCTCAAACGGTTGGAAATCTATAGAGAAAGTTAGGTTTTACTAATAATTCATGAAAAAGCCAAGATGGCCGACAAGATGGCCGCCAATGACCCTGATGGGACACGATTTCACCTTGGGTACGAAGATATTCCGTAACTAGAGATATTCAGGATTCCAAAAATGTAAGTTAAAAAAATATAGTCTTCGGGTGCATGGGACCCCCTGCTTCCTACTATACTAATAGTATCACATGAATATATAGATGTACACCTTTCAGGATATAGATGTACACCTTTCAGGATTGCATGCTTTTAAAATACAGGTAAATTTTAAATTAAGGGTTGGGCAAAAATATTGTTGAGCACAACAACGAAAACTGATTGAAACTACCTACTAGGAATGGGGTTGAGCGGCCAGAGATGACAATTAGAAACATAGTATATCATCATTAGCTCCAAATGACAGCAGACTGATGCACATAATTATGGAACAAGTATATAAGTTGGCAATATGAATGTTAATTTAATGTGCAAGGATTTTCTGATTCCAACCAAGATATGAATCATTTCTCGTCTAAGGTAGCTCTCACTTCCTAGGATCTCTGTAAATTTAATATATTTTGATATCATCATCCAAGTGTCTTGTCATACCAACCAATATCTCCTGGGGACTTTGATAAACTGCAGTAGCACTAGAGATAGTGACTTTAATACTATAAGACATTATTAGGCTACTTTCAAAGCTTGTTGGTCTGATATTAGATTGGGTGTGGACCAATATTGCTCATACTAATTCATTTATGTCTTAGGGCTCAGCAATAAAGCAAATAAGAGCAAAATTATACACCATAGCCCACAGCCCAGGATATCAATATCATCATAAAAGACACAATTCATTTTTAGCCTCCATAAATAACATCCGTATATCATTGAAATATCCATATCTATTTTCTTTGAGTACCACACCGGTCTTGATTCATCTCGATATCTGGAGTAAGGGCACTAAGGTATCACATAGATAACATCCTCCTGCAGTTCAATATGACTCATCTGTAGTGCACTGATAACTGGGGTATTCAGCGTGGCTGGGAGGGTGGACAGGATGACCAGTAGAGTATTACTCATGGTGATGTATGTTATTCTGGTCACCAAGCCAGCCTTGCCTGGTTGTCTAGCGGATAGTCGAACACACGGGCTGCAGTAGCTCCAGTAGCAGAATAATTCTGCTACAGCAAAAGAGCTTTTATTGTGCCAACCCTGGGATTAAGATGAGCTATTCGCTAATCTATCTTTTCATAACATTTTATATGCCTGGTTCTGAATAGGTTCTGGGGGAAAAATACTTTTTCATGATGTTCTCTTCGAAATCCCATACGATATGATTAAAGAAAATTGCTAAATGTGCCTAAAATTTCTTGGACCCACTCCCCCCATGATGTCTTGTAATCAGGTAATGTCTTTTATAAACTGTGGGTCAATACCCAAAATTACAGGCCCGTATGTGTGTTTCTCGAGCAGACTCAATTTTGATCTCAACTCATTTGTCTGATGCATACTGCATTTTGAGTAGATTGCTTAAATGCAAGCCAACTCGGATCAGCACTAATACAAATGTAGTATTCATGGCAGCCAGTCTGTGAGATACTGTAGATAAATGCAGTTAAATTGTTGACCTGCGAACATAAAAGTATTCAGTATAACACTTTATATAAGCCATATGTAAAGTAGAGTCTGTTCACTACTTTTCAGCCACTACCAAACAAGGCTACCGATGATCTTTGAACATTGGAGATGACCTATAAAGGCTTCAAAGACATAAGTTTGCTCCCTTACCCTGAATATTATGTGCCCCTACATGGGTAAAAATCAACACGGGCTGTCCTTTTAAAAATCGACACCGGCGACACTGCCCCTGTAAAAAATCAACAATCGACTTGGAAAAATTGTGCAGAACGGCTAAGAATGTATGGGATATAAATCGACCTGATGACACAGCCCTTTTTTTTAAAAAATGGACACAGTGACATGGTCAAAAATGTGGGTACCCATGTAGAGGCAAAAATATAATTATTCTCCTCAATGATAAGTTACTGAGCTTCTCAAGCGTTTTGCCGCTCTATATCCAATCACAGCAGGAGGTGGTGTCTGGAATTGATGTGCGTGATACTCTCACTACTTTGGTAGGAATCTATTTTGGCCAGACTGTCATTATTTTCACACTTTTAATGCCGTGAATCGGGTTGAATTGACCACAACCCTTAATAATCTTCACAATTCTAGCAAGTCTAATACGTGTTAATGTAAAGGCATGGGACAACACATTTTTAAGTTCAGTTGGCAGAGTTATTGTGATCAAAACCACAGATCGATTTTCAGTATCCACAACCATAAAGTGGGGTAATACCAACCCTAACAGCTTGCCACCTTGTTTATAGAAAAGCGGGAGTAGCCATGGTTTTGTCTGATTACAAAGAAATTCCTCCATTAATTCCAAACGGAAATTACAAGACACTGACTGCTTACCCAATTGTGTCTCGTGCTGACGGCAGTTGGCTGCAACTGGGAGTTTGTAATTAGTGGCTGACAGTCAAAGGATATTGGATGTTTCGATTTGTTCAGGAGGAAGATGAAAACTGAATTTAGAGACCGGCTCCCCAGTGCTAACCAGGCAGTCTCCCTTTAGGAATAATGTCTAATGCACTTGAAGTAGCCATGTAAATATCCGTTTGGTAAATAGTTGGTGAGATCTAATTGGTGGGACTATCACACGTGGCTGGGTATCAGTTCTAATAGGTTGTGTCTAGGGAAATTGACTATGGAATGAATGTAATTATGATATTTCAAATTGGAAATACACACAAGTTTATGAGTTGATCCTACAGGGCTACTGGTGATATATTGGATTGCAATTGTAGTATTCCTTCCTCGCAGGATGAGGAAAGTCCATTGAAAAGTTCTTTATTGGATTTCAATAATTTCATCAGGCAATAAGCAGAAATGTCCTTTGATCAGGATACAATTGATTCTTGTTGCAGAGTCTAGTATGAAAGTACACCCTTGGAGAGGAATTGAATAGAGCGAGATGAGAAAAGATCAGTCAGAGCATACATCAATTGTCTGTATAGTACATGATAGGATTATAATCTTCTAATACTGAAACTGAATACGGTCATGACAGCTGCTAATGGTATTAAAATATCCAGAGTTGAGGTATTCGATGTAATTTGTCCTTTATCACATTTATTATAATATTGGACATTTTTCATACTGACTAAAGATAAGTTTAAAACATGTTGGCTTCGAGGAAGCCAGGCCTAATTGGAATTACATGTAGATCAATTACAGCCAATTCTACGTTAGCAACGTTATAAAAGATGAAGACTAAAAGTGAATAATCAAATGCGTGTTCTACCAAAGCATTAATGATGTTACATGGTATAATAAACTGCTTGAATCTTGGAGCCCCTTTGGGAGAACATTTTAGACCAAGCCCCTCCATTTTCATAACATTGAAGGAAAGTAGAATGAGTATCATATTCCATAGCTTTTATAGATGGAGCCCAGGCATTAGACATTATATTGAGACCTTGTATCTATACATCAGCTTAATGTTATTCCATGGCTGAGGCTCAGACAGCAGCAAGCTGAGAGCAGACAGGGACCTGTGTGTTGATACAGGCGGATTAATGCTCCACACAGGGATTAGCGTACACCAGGGATTACACTGGGGAGATGACACTTACTAAGTAGGAGGACAGTAGGGACAGAGTACGGCCTAAGGGGATTATAGCAATGCCTTTATGGTTCTTGGATCAATGAGTCCCTCAGTGTAATTAAAATAATATGGATATCCCATACTCGCTATTATTGCCTTGTCTCCTGTAGAGTCTATCACTGGTTGAGCTTATGCTGCCTTGTTGGCTTCAAATCTGCCTGGTTTGGCTTCTTTTAAGGTTGCCTGGTTTGGCATCAGAACTGCCTGCTTTTGGATTCAGAGGTGCCTGATTAGGCTCCAGAGTTCTCTTGTGGCCTTCAAGTCTACCTGGTTTGGCTTCAGAGTTGTCTAGTTTGGCTTAGGGGTGCCTGGTTTGGCCCCTGCAGGCTTGCCTGGTTGACGTTGTAGATGCCTACACTGTAAAAAGTTGTTGTTCGTGAACAGCAATATGTGCTGTAACTATACAGTTCTTTAGCTGTCAAAGATAATACAACAACTTTTGCTGTACATGTACAATTCTGTTACTGTAGATGCAGCTTCGAATCCCATAACCATCAACCAGAGGGAGAGAGAGTAGAGAGGTTGGAAGGAGTACCATACTCCACAGCTCCAAGGACATTTCTTCACTTATACTCCATCCGCTATCAACACATAGAATGAGAAAATGGTATATACCCATCTCTTGATGAGGAATTTATATAATTTATGATGTTCATTTGTAATTGGCATCAGCAGCTCCACAAATATGACCTGATCATTTCAAAAACCTATTGATACAGGCTACATATAAGTGGTTGTCCCACTAGCTCAGTCAGTAGAGCAGCGGATGTTGTAGTCTGAGGGTCGCAGGTTCAACTCCTGACAGGGAATACTGAAAGAAACATTTCTCCTGGTACAGTTTTTAAAGGAAAAATGTTTGGTACACTGAAATGTTACTTTTGAAAATATGCAGATAAAACCAGTGTATCTGCATAATCTTCAGTAAAGACGGTCAGAATTACTTTGAAAAACATAGTCCATCAAGATTACACTCCGACCAATGGCAGTTCAGTACTTATGATAAAGTACATTACTGCAATAGGGTAATTTCTATATATCAACCCTTAAGACATGAACAGTCTGGTTCTAAAACTGTCCCCCAGGGATCCTGAGCTGACCCCAGAAATGACCAACTATCTTCGTTGCTATTGACCAAGTTCAGGAGTTCAACCATTATCTGTGTACACTACTTCCATTCGGAGGAACAATCGCTGTTGTATCTGATCCCTACTAACTATTTTCTAGAAAGTCGTAATTCTTCCACAGCTTACACTACCTTTACATTCAAAACCGTCATAAATTATATAAAATTACCGAGCTTCTATATAATACTCTATGAAATGACAATGTGACCAATGCGACTACATTTTTGGTAGGACAATGTGATGTCACAGACTGGTAATTGTAGAGTATTGATACCCCGCCAACAGTCCTCCATCCAATTTAAGAATGGCCCCAGGCTTTCATGTAAATACTTATTTAACCCTCTAAGGGCCACATAATGTGTTGATACATAATGTCCCTTGTCGCCAGTGCTGCATTCATGCATCATGCTGAGCCTACGGGGTTGATACGGCACTGAAGGGTCGGCATGATGCATGCATGCAACCCTAGCGATTTACTCGCCAGGGCTACTTCATGAATTAACCATGCCAACGAAGGACATAAGACACTAAATCATTATGCTGAACTTAAAGGCTAATTCCTGTAATTCTTAGTGGCTGGGGCCCAGTATTGTGTTCTGCATCCACGTGCAGCATACTCCCACTATTTTCCACAATTACCAAAGTTGCTGTCACAAAGCAGGGCGTTATCTGGTGATGGGGGCACTAAGTTGGATCTCTTCATGACTATAGAATCATCCCTATCACTCCTCAGCCACCACAAACCAAGCCTGCCCCAAAATCCCAGAATCATTCATAACAGTCGAAACTCCAAGTTGCCAAAGTGCAAAGTCACAGAAACCCCTTGCAATTGGGTAATGGAAGCCGTTAATGGTTAATGCCTTTTAATCAGCCAGCCTCACTTAATACTAATCCTCCCAGGGCTCCATCTCATAACTGATGTCTTTATAGCCTCGTGCTGCTACACCTAGCCGCCTCCTTATCTCATGCCTGAGTTGGTTGGAGTCAGGACAAGAGAAGCCGCTCATAAACTAGCTCGGTGATGTAAGGTATTTAACCCTTTAAGGGCCGCATACTGCTTTAATGCAGTGTACCCTTTATCGCCCTGATGCATGGATGCAGCCGTGGTGAGTAACTCGGCATGGCTGCATTTAAGCATCATGCAGAACCTACGGGGTTGGTACATCATTTCTTAAGGGTCAGCATAATGTATTAATGCAGCCGTGATGACTGGACTAACCAGGGCTTCATTGATGCATCATGAAGACCAGGGGTATAACACATTAAAGCACTCTGCAATCCTGGGTTATCCTTTGGTAGCACTAAGCTGGTCAGCAATGGATGGGGAATTAAGTGATTCTAATGATGTATCACCAGGATAGCCTCTTATCTGAGTTTCAACACGGTAAGAGGGGTGCACAGACTTCATCAGACCAAAGCTGGTCTATATAGGCAGTTAGCCCAGCGTGAGATGCACATGGACTGTGTAGGGGAGGCTGCCTTAACAGGGGGACATTGCAGTCTGTGAGAGTTGTACGTTTTTATAGGTGTTAGAACCTGGTATTTTGAATTGATCACTTAGGCAATTTTATTCTGATAACTTGGATTACGGATCCGCCGATGGGAATTTTGGCATTTTGCAAAAAACAAACAAACTTAGTAGCAAACACTCAGAATTAGACCTTCAAAAATTGGGAATATTTCTCAATATACCTTCATTAGAGAGCCAAAAACTTTTGCATGTTTTTTTCCCGTCCTTCCCCTGAAAAATTTCAGTACCCAGCTCCCCCTCGAACGGCAGTTTTTTCCCCCTTTTTTTTCCTCCCGCCCCCCAAAATATTTGCTCTGAGTGCCCGTAATCCAAGTTATGAAAAAAAGGTGGCCTTACAGGGCTGGCTTCGAGCGCGTCTATATCCCATGGACCCCAATTGATATAAGGGCCATTCCACAGTATTTCAACAAGTGGTCCCCGCATGACCCCCTCAGATCCTAATAATTTTCCACCTACATGAAGATGTATGTAGTTCATAACCACATGCAAAATTATAGCATCTTACTCCCGTAACTTTCCGAGATTTTGGCCGCTGAACATGAGGGGGTTTGGCCCTCAGTTTGCAAAATCCCAATTTGGTGTCATCTTCAAAGTGCAATATTTTCGAGATGCAGTGAGTTAGAGGTCTGGTATTGCTTCAGTTGTCTCACACATTCATACACTCTTGGGAAATGCCAATATTGGGAGGTTTTGATTAAGCCTTATACTTGAACAATGAGCATAAAAGGTGGTAAGTTTTCCTGTTTGAGCTGAATTTTGAAAGGGTTTGAAAATTCATAGCATCAAAACCGTTACTTTAAATGCCCTAGACATTTGGATTCCAAATGGCAATGAAGGTCTCAACATGAAAATCAAAGATGCAGTGTCTGCCATGATATGCAAATCCAATATGGCCACCTCAAAAAGGGCAAAAATTGATTTTTGCCACTTTTCAATGCCCAATCTTGGTAGGAGGGATAAATAGTACCAGCTAATGCTCTTCACCGATCAAAAGGCCATTATGTGCCTTAAGTCTGATAGCAATATGGTATTGGTCCTATGTCTCCTTTTGGTGAAAATCGGGGGACGGAAAATGGTAAAAATGGTATTTTCCAATGATTTGTAATTTTCATAATTCTCTTAGCAATAGTTAAATATACTAAATCAAAGCATAGTTTATATCAGGTGAAAGTAACTGATGCCCCCTAAATCATTGTACCAAACTTGTTTAAATGCTTTGGTTTTTCCATTGAAATAAAATATGTCAATATGAGGGAAAAAACAAAGAATAAATTTATCCTTTAGTTTTATTTTGTGTAAAATAGGAGGACAACAACATGTTATATATAGCAGAAAGGTATCTCTATGCATACATCTATGCATACATAGGCTACTCTAAACCCCGGTTTGGTACTCAAATCCCTTCGATTTCAATTTGGCCAGGGGCTATGACACATAATATTATATGTCAAATGCATTGTATTTAGACTGCATGTATCTGATTTGGCATTATTGAAAGTGAATCAATATGAAAGAGCTTAGGAGTTGGGTAACATGTATCTGCTTCTTTAGGTACTTAGTATGGAGATCAAATCCTCAATCCTAATGGGTCATGGTGGACGACAACCTTATAGTGGCATGGTCCGATTTTTCCCATATTTCAATTCCTACTGAAATGTGTTCCAAATGTTAGTACACTATCATATTTGAAGAATGGGGTGCATTAAAAATGCCCTCTCTGGGATATTATACCTTAAATAGAATGTCCCATGTTGGTGCAGGTATAGTCTTTACAGTGTATTTTCAATGAGTGCAATCATAGCGTGCACTCCAAAAGTATTTAATTAAGCCTAAATCTGATAGTTGGCTGAATTCTAAGCTGAATCATATTGAATGAGATTAAATGAAGTAGGTAGTACATTAAGTATGGCCATATGGAACATTTTGGTTACTTTTAACAGGATTGATTTTTGAGTGGCAATTATTGGACCATGTCACTTTAACCACTCCCACCCTGATGGAAATTAAAATTTGCTTGACATAGTCTATAACACATTGTAAGGGCTTACTTGATAGAGAAGGATTATTCAGGGTTAGATGTACTCAACCGTTTGATTCCTTTTAATACAATAGTTATCTCAGGTAATCCCAAATCATCTTAATGTGATGAATGTTGTAACTGGCTTGGCCAAATCTAAATGCACAAATTCATGTACCAAACCAGGTTCTAAATTATATTTATGGTATATTTCATAGTTCCCTACCAAAACAAAAATGTTATGGTCTTATAACATTTTGGTTACTTTTAACAGGATTGATTTTTGAGTGGCAATTATTGGACCATGTCACTTTAACCACTCCCACCCTGATGGAAATTAAAATTTGCTTGATATAGTCTATAACACATTGTAAGGGCTTACTTGATAGAGAAGGATTATTCAGGGTTAGATGTACTCAACCGTTTGATTCCTTTTAATACAATAGTTATCTCAGGTAATCCCAAATCATCTTAATGTGATGAATGTTGTAACTGGCTTGGCCAAATCTAAATGCACAAATTCATGTACCAAACCAGGTTCTAAATTATATTTATGGTATATTTCATTGTTCCCTACCAAAACAAAAATGTTATGGTCTTATAACCCCTATTTAACTCCAAAGAAGTTTGAGAAATAGGAGTAGCATGAGTTTGCTGGATTTTTTCTCTTATTTCTGTATTTTCCTCAATTTAACAGTGTTTCTTTAAATGGAAAGAACCAAAGCATTTAAACAAGTTTGGTACCATGATTTAGGGGGCATCAGTTACTTTCACCTGATATAAACTATGATTTGATTTTGTATATTTAACTATTGCTAAGAGAATTATAAAAAATACAAATCATCGGAAAAATACCATTTTTACCATTTTCCGTCCCCCGATTTTCACCAGAAGGAGACATAGGACCAATACCATATTGCTATCAGACTTAAGGCACATAATGGCCTTTTGATCGGTGAAGAGCATTAGCTGGTACTATTTATCCCTCCTACCAAAATTGGGCATGTAAAAGTGGCAAAAATCGATTTTTGCCCTTTTTGAGGCGGCCATATTGGATTTGCATATCATGGCAAACACTGCATCTTTGATTTTCATGTTGATACCTTCATTGCCATTTGGAATCCAAATTTCTAGGGCATTTAAAGTAACGGTTTTGATGCTATGAATTTTCAAACCTTTTCAAATTTCAGTTCAAACAGGAAAACTTACCACCTTTTATGCTCATTGTTCAAGTATAAGGCTTAATCAAAACCTCCCAATATTGACATTTCCCAAGAGTGTATGAATGTGTGAGACAACTGAAGCAATACCAGACCTATAGCTCATTGCACCTTGAAAATATTACACTTTGAAGATGACACCAAATTGGGATTTTGCAAACTGAGGGCCAAACCCCCTCATGTTCAGCGGCCAAAATCTCGGAAAGTTGCGAGAGTTTGAAGCTACAATTTTGCATGTGGTCATGAACTACATACATCTTCATGTAGGTGGAAAATTATTAGGATCTGAGGGGGTCATGCGGGGAAAGTTCCTCAAATCTGTCTATATACGGCGGAATGGCTCATAAGTTGGATACACCCCATTCACTGGGTGACTATAATGATCTTTTACCTATAGATAATCAAAATCGGAGGATGTCTTTGTTTTTATTACAGGAACTACCACTGTAGTGTTATTACATACAGTAGAACTGTGTAACTATAGTGTGACATCATGTGGCACCAAAACGTCATCGCGCAGCATGGATCTTTATCACACAATGTGGCACACTTTCCCCGCAGTGGCAACAGCCCAGGCCAAGAGGCATTACCAAGGCCTTATTATACCCCCAGCGCCCCTATATGTATGGCTGAGTACCTGTCCCGACTGCACTCTGACTGTTACTGGACGTGCATTAAGATCTGCGGGTTTAGGGTAGATTCACCCTGAGTCGGACACATACCCTAAGACGGACAGTGGAATTTGAGGTTATTTATGTACCCTACTACATTCTTCTAGTGTGTTTTGGAAAGAATAACACTTAAACTGTACTTCTGGTCACAAATAAAGGGCTTAAAGTGCTTGAATAACCACAAAATCAGGTGTCCGTCTCAAGGTATGTGTCCGACTCCAGGTGAATCTACCCTAAGCCCTACAGAGAATTTGCAGGGCTTAACAAGTGCTTAATAAGTGGTCTGTGCCAACTCGGGGCCGTTGCACCATTAGGTATGGTTCTGTGAACTCGTGCATCGAATTAAATACGTGATCTCTGCGTTTCTATTATGCTTATACACAGAATCAGATGTCATACAGTGTGTTGACCACAGTCTACTAAATGTAAATCAAATTAGTTTACAAGACTACCTACTATACATGTTATGTCAATATGGAGCGCCGAAGTACACTGCTATCCAAATTCGTGCACTTTCCCTTTGGGAAGATCACCGTTGGCTTGCCTCATAATATTCCCAAATATATATCTCCACCAAGGGACTGAAATCGAATAGACGGCTAGTAACGGCTGTAACTCTTAGTCGGGGTGCCGGAGGGTATCTGAGAGTTATGTACCGGAGGGCATGTTATCTTCTGGGAGTCGCCGGTGACAAACCGTTAGCGATTACAAGCTCTGACACTGTCACCAGTGATGAATTGTAACCGTATACAAGCCTTGACTCTGTCACCAGTGCATCATCCATTTTTATAGTGTTCGTTCTGGTATGCCTAGCAAATGATCAAATTGTGAGGGAAGTAAATACATTCTGCAAATTCTAAAAACATACATAGCTGAGAAATAGTTACGAGATGCTTCCTGTGCAATCTCAGGCCAGGGAGCTGAATTTTAAGCCAATGGGAACTAGAATAAAGGTAGGCCTGACACCGGATTTGGGCTGAAGTACCAAAGATGTTTCTAGCACTATAGGTTCTACAGCCTTTTTACCCACACAGTGCTAGTGTAGATGGATATTGCATGCTGTACTAACGGACTGAATTCTACGGTCCTCAGAGAAACCGCACACCAAAGCTACATGTTTGTACACCACTTGACACTGGTAAGCCGTAGCCCTGTTGAGTAACTCAGCATGGCTGCATTTAAACATCATGCCGACCTTACGGGGTTGGTACATTTTCGAAGGGTCGGCATAATGTATGAATGCAGCCGTGATTACTGGACTAACCAGGGCTTCGTTCATGCATCATGACGACCATTGGTGTAAACACCACATTTAAGCATTGTGCAATCCTGTGTGTATACCACTAGTTACTGATAAGCCGTACATTGAACATGCCTGCACCAAACCTACATGTATATATACTACTGACTATACCCAGTGTAAATTTGCCTACACCAACTTCCCCTTTTTACATACTACTAACCACTATACATTGTACATCGTGTAGCATTCAACTTGGTATGTAGGCCTGGGATAATACTGTACGGAACTATCATAGATTAATTTACACAAAGAAGGATGTGCATAAAAGGTCAAGGTATGCTTATATATAATTCACACTGCCATGTTAATATTCCCTCCCAATTTAAGATGCATTGTCCTATTAACAGCATAATTGTATAAATCAATATTTCTATGAATTTATACACAGTATCTAACAAGATTAGATACAGTGAAACACATTTTATGTTGATTATATTGATAAGAGTTGTAAAATACAGGATTGTAGGAATGGTATAGGTAGCGCTGAGAAATCATCGACATTTTGACTTACGATTTAGAGGGGGTATTTAAGTCTTCTTTATGATAATAATGCAAATTTACATAAGGTTACAACACAATGGTCGGTAGCTTCCACACTAGGCCTATACTGCCCATCCTGTGTTCATTAGTTCACTAAACATCCACGAGGGGCACCACTGCAGCAACAAGTCCCCAGTACCATGCACACCAACACTCTACTTTTTAAACTCTGCACAATTAGGGACTCCATATAAATTTTAATTAGATTCCCCAGTGAGCCAGCCTCAGAAATTAGTCGTGTCTAATTGATGCCCTCCGGCTACAAAACGAATCATCTCACAGACGTGGCTCCCTACCAAAACCTGCCTCTCCTGGTAGAGTGAAAACCTTGTTGTCCCTTTAAACTGACTAATGGAGACAATCCTAACTCTGACAGCGGTGATTTAGTGCTCCACTGGAAACTGTAGTTCTTATCGGTGTGATTATAAAGGCTGCATTGGGTTGGTCAACTTAGGGTTTACAAAGATAGGGTTTTACATATTCATTAATTCCAGGTTTGCTACGGCAAGCCAGGTTCTGCTTATCGGCTTCTGGTCGATGTGTCATACTCTCCGGCTCAGATGTACCCCATACAGATATTCTGATCTCACTAAAGCCTGGCAATGTATTCACCATAGGTCAAGCTTATAATTATAGATGAGCAGCTCACAAATGTGAGCAGCCATGCAGAAAGGACGATCTGCTCAGTACTACATGGAGCATCCTTTCTCAGTGGCTGCTCACACAAACTGGCATTGCACCTCATTACCAGACTTTTGTAGATGTCATAATTTATGTGTAATTCTGCACATCCTACATAAAAGGGCTGTTTTAATGTTAAAACTACTTCGCTGTTATGAAACAGAAAAGATTGCTATTCCTGTTTTTATAACCAACATCAACTTTTGATCGTTGACGTCAAGTGTGACATTAAGATAATATGGCAATCCAATTCTCATTGCTAGGATATTATACTGCATTTAACTATTATGCACTTAACATAACTCTTCAAAATGATGTCAATGAGTTCGGCTGAACCCATCGTTTGAATCTATTATTATAGTACCCGATGTATATGATGACATCGAGCTAAATGCTTCTGCTCTTGATCATTGATTGTTGATGCCAAACATATCCGTGTAGAATTCGCAGAGTACTGTTTTATTAATTTATGCAGTGTATATAATGTCTATCTTCAAAACATAATCAGATTATTATGCCATCAGAGAACATATAGCCTTACCACAATGCAAAGGATGAATACATAAAACGTGCACGTAGGACAACTTAAAACACGAAATTTTTTTTGGATAGAATTGATTGCAAATTCGTGGCAAATGGCGTCATTCATAATTCTATAGGTGGCGCTGCAGTTCACAATTCATGAACTTTCATGTCAAAGAAGCTAGCCAGGGCTGCATTCATGCATTATGAGCGTCAATATGCATGCTGCATCAAAGCACCAAGGGACGCTTTAATGACGGCATGATGCCTTAATGCATCATGCCCTTGGTTGTCAAGATGCATAAACTCAGCCCTGGCGAGTAACTCTACTATAATTGTATCTTTGTAACATGAGTTGCCACATAGGTGACGTAATATAACATGCATGTATGAATGAATTTGAGCTATTTCTGTTCTGTAATAGCATCAAAACAGGTGACAATTTCATTCATATAAAGAAAATGTGATATGCATCATATTGACCGAATGAGATAAGCTATTGGCATTATCCCTCGCAGAGGCAGCTCAGAGTGCCATTGCAATATCCATATTCTGATAAAGATTCTGCATCAAAGCACCAAGGGACCCTTTAAGGACGGCATGATGCCTTAATGCATTATGCCATTGGTCGTCATGATGCATGAACTCAGCCCTGGCGAGTTACTCGCCAGTGCTGCATTCAAACATATATCGACCTTATGAGGCTGAGGCAAAGGATCGGCATGACAACGAGTATCATCTTTTAGCGACATACGTCCTCAAAGGATTACGAGAGCATGATTTAAGACGGAGAGGTGAACATGAAACATCACTTTCTGTTGTCTACAGCAAGGTCCTAAAGACCTCATCCAGTCTTTGTGATAAGGACGCCGTTTTAGATGGAATACTGATTGATTGAAATTGCTACACTAAATACAGCCCTCACCAAGGTGTCCCCTGTCGCGGCAAATAACCACATCTGACAGGTTTGAACCGGATTTAACCAGTCTGTCAGATCATTGTTGGCATGCTTTTTAATCCTAACACGATAAAGATCCCCCCCCTCATCTCTTGTAGTCCATGAATAAAACCATGGGGACATTTAAAACGGATCATTTCGCATAATCTACCGTGAATCCAGCCGTGAGATAAGAACTACATGGCTGATAAGGCTATTTTCCTTCATGTGAACATCAAAACACCAAAATGCAGTAGGATCACGCGGTGCTTCCATCAACCTCTGCTCATCCGGCCGTCCATAAACAGTCTCAGAAATGTGAGCGTCACTGTCGCCAAAAGCACCCTCACCTGAAAGGCACTGCATGACTGTCATGTGAGGGTGCTTTTGGTGACAGTGACGCCTTTCTGAGGGTAAAGGTCTGTACGTCCAGTCCATCCGTGACCCCACGTGGACGAAAAACGTCCGTTTTCTGATGAGAAAACGGATGTAAATTCAGTAGATATCTCCTTCTGCCCAGAAATGGAGGGACAAATAGGCATAATATTCACCCAAACTTTCATCTTTGACGGACGGAATAGCCTATAGATTCTGCTCCATCGATCCGTCCGTCAGTCCAACCAATCCGTCCGTCATGATCAGTTGCCTTTAAGAAAATGGACAGGTGAGGGTTTTGGTGGAAGCAGAACATATCCATGCATCAACCTCAACTGGACGGATCCACCATATTTTGTTCAGTTTAATGCCCGCATTGTTGACGGATGGATGGACTGCACAGCTTTAGGGATATCAATCTCTAAAGGGGTGGAAGAGCTGGGAGGAAATGGAGATTACATTCTGACGCAATGGTCTCACTGGATGAGCTATTACACAAAAAGGGAAAGATACAGTTGTCAGAACTGTCGTTCACATAGACTCCCCATCATGTTCACTGATAGACCTACGCTACAGTTTAGTAGCACCATGGTTTGCCACTTGTCCCCTCAAGCGCCAAATGGTATCAAAAGATGCACGTGCCCTATAGCACAAACAACTCCTAATATGGTATGGGCTAAAAGCCAGACGACTTTTTGACCGACTCTCACATGCAGCAGGCTTCACGCGGGAGCCGTTTTGCCGCCACCAAATTCCAAATCTCGTCTGCCTCTAGAATAATGCAGGCCCACTGATACAGTGTGCGCGCGCAGACCGCCATGATTCCGGAACGCACCGGAAATGACACCAGTAGATCACGTGACGATGTAGCAAAGGGCGCCAACAGGGCTTTGTGTATGTTGGCCAACGCCAGCCAGAGTAAATGGGGGAAACGGCAGAAAATAGAGAAAATAGAACCATGGGCTTGTGGCGACGGTCCGGGGCCGGAAACCGCAAAGACCGCCGCCTCCTATTGGCTTAGCCTGGTCACGTGGCTGATAAGCCTTCGATGCTCATTGGTTGGTGCGGTCACGTGGTCTTTGTCACGTGATCGTGACGCATGCGCGTAGGAAATAGTCGGTGGCAATTAGCTGTGAGCGGGGTGATTGTGCTGATCATGCTTTGTTTGGGCAAACCCTGAACTACGTTATTCCTTCACCAATATCTGGGTGCGAAAGGGGCGGGGAGGGGACGGGTAGAATTGAGGTGCGCGGAGGGGGCGTTTTAGAGTGCAATTTAGTGAAATCGAGTAGTATTTCAAAGCCTACGCTGTGAATTACTCCTAAAAATCTATTATAACTGTATCTTTTTAACATGTGTTGCCACATGGGCGACGTCATAATTATATATATCATGCACGTATCAGTGATTTTGAGCTAATTATCTTCTGTTATAACATCAAAACAGGTGGCATTTCATTCATGTAAAGAAAATGTGATGTGCATCATATTGACAGTATTCCCTCAGTCTTAGTGAGATATGCTATTGGCATTATCCCTCGTTGAGGCAGCTCAGAGTGTCACTGCAATATCCATATTCCGATAAAAATGTAGGCCCTAATGTAAAATGAAAACACAATCTATTTATTATTCTTTTGGTGTACGGGTTCACCTATAAGAAACCTGATTCTTACAACAAGAAGATCTATACTTAAAAGTACCCCTGTAAGATCATATAATAGGATTAGGGGATGTATACATAGGGTTGAAATGCAGAACCGCTACCATGGGTCATTAACGTTTATTTCATGGTGAGTACGGCCCTCCATTGACTTAACCAAGGAAGGCTGTATTTAACACCCCTATAAAATAACCCTTGCCCGTATTTAACGGCCTGTAAACTCATCAAAATTGTTGATTTAACCACTGTAAATTAGCTTTTTCAGAGCAAATAAGTGGAATTTTGAAGAATATTGTTAAAAATGACATGAAACAAACACAAAGGGGCACTCGTAGAGGTCCTCACTGAGGGTTATTTCACTCGGCTTCGCCTCATGAAATAACCCTCAGTGAGGACCTCTACTCGTGCACCTTTATCTATTTCTTTTTCTTCACCATTTTCTTCACTAGAAAGCCTAATAACTGTTACTGTTCTGAAAGGATAGGGTACAGAATAATACTATATCCAATGGCAATACATGTGAACGTAAAATAAACAAACAGCTGTTTTAGTTCAAAACCTTTACCTTTGCAAATAGGAAAACACGAAAAAAACTGACACTATAGGGATGCAAATAAACGCCCCCTACAGAAGAGAGATGGACCCGAACCTGATTATTATCCCTTCTAGTGGGTGATCGATCTGGTCAGTCCTCACCTCTGCGCATGCGTACCTCCAGGCCACCATGAAATAAGAATACCCAGCGAGCTAAAAATAGCATCACAGAGTCAGTAAGCCTTGGGTGAAAAAGGGTCAGAGGGGGAAATCTATGCCAAGAGAAATATTCTCTTTTTAATGCTGATTATTATATTTCCACTTTTTTTTAGGATTGTGTGTATTTATAACTGCCTTAGGCCATATCTTCACACCTTCGTGTTACTCCAGGACAATATGAAATAAGTATGTATACGGAGGTATACTGAAATAAAGAAGAGCAGCTCAGCCATTTCAAACTGTAATAAAGAGTAGCTCTCTTCTCAAGGATCTTTTTCCAGGCCAGTTCTCAGAATTCCCTTTCTTTAGCGAGGCATGCCTAACCATACCTGTACCCTAATCCTCATTAATTCAAAATGGATATGATTGTATGTATCCCTGACCTGGTTCAGGTATTAACAAAAGGGGAGCTGCTCCCATGAGTAACAAACACTACTCATCATGTAGATTGGAGCAGCTCGGCAGCGCCTTGCCGTGTTTTGTTGGCCTAATTGCTACTAAATATGCTCTAACTGTTGGAGGTGCCTGTAGGCGGCAGGGTTAATGAGGGGGAGACACCTGGGCTGTCTCCAGGGCATACACCATTAGTCCTACCAGCACCCTGCTACTTGGACCTGTCTTATAGGCCTTCCATTAGGAGGGCATTAAGTTTCTGTTTTAAAACTGTCCTATCCTGCCGGTCATTCCTATCCTTATCCTGTCTATACTCTTTACATTCATTCTCACTCCCCTTCCCCCTGTTGTGTTGCCTTTCTCATTTCTATAGCCTATGTAGCCTTGTGTAATAATTGCTTTGTGTGTCAAACAGGTCTCTCCGCCTTTGTCTGCCTCTGCCTGTCTCTGTCTGTCTCTGTCTGTCTCTGTCTGTCTCTGTCTGTCTCTGTCTGTCTCTGCCTGTCTCTGCCTGTCTATTCTTTACCCCTTCCCATCTCACATTTTTCTTCCCATGAGATATATACCACCCTTCTATTACTCTCCTTAAACCCTGGCACCCGCCCCTTGTACCCTGCATTACGTATTGATAAGCTCAGGGTGCCATAGGCAAACCCTGCTAATGAACGCTGATGGATGCGCATGTGCGCCCCGGGTAGTAATGCGCCACCTTTCAGGCTAAGTCGGTACTACACTCCTCTGGGGTCAATTACAAGACGGATGGGTAGGATAACGACCGTAAGGCAAAGGTACACCAACAGGCTGTGGATGAGGGGGGGGGGGGTGAAGGGGAGGGGGTGTAGCAGCAAGCTTCCTGCTGGTAGTATGAATAGAAAAGCAGGAATTTATCACATTCCTCCAGCACCTACAATAGCACTACCACTACTACCCCTGTGATAAAACACTGATAAACTAGACCAGCTATTGTTAACACCATCCCCAGTATTGTCAGCGACTCTATCAATATTGTCCATTGCATTCTGCTACCAGACAGTCTGTCTTCATTATGACCACGGCTAGACTTGGGCACCAGATGCTTTACATGTATCTGTCATAAACTGCACTGTATTAGCATGGCAGATTTAGCATGTCTATTTGATGCTGTCAGGGCAGTAATTATGGTCATCATGACACGTGGTAGCCATAGGAAGGGTTCCCCTAATCAGATTTAGATAGCTATTTAACTGTATGGCAAAGAAAATGTGCGTTCTAAGTTCAAGATGTGACGGATATAACACAAAGCCCCTATGAACAAGGAAGAGTTGATATTTTATTTGATTGAATTGACTTGTAGATTACTTTAGTAATTTTGTGCATAGTGCCATGTCCTGCTTACTATCAGCTATAGGTCACTGGCGTTGTAAAACCCTGGATCTATTACATAACCCAAGGTGAGTATATAATTGTCTAGCGAGTCTAGTCAGAGTCTAGCGTTTATGACTCCCATCCCATTAAACTCCCTGACTATGGAAACATGGTTGTTTAGGAGAGGCTATCCATAGTCAAGCTGACTCCCACGTTTTTCTCTGTACATCCTTGTTTGTCTTGAACATACTGCTTATTGTTTTCAAGTCTAGGGTCTCCCCAGCCAGTATTGATCCCTGGGGCCCATATGTGTTTAACGTGGGCCAGCTTGACTTGACCATATTTGGGTTATGGTGCTTTTTGTCCAGGTTCTGAAATATCACAGTGGGGCAAACGCAGGCGACACGTAGTCAGGTAACCTCACCATGATACCCACACACCAGATATATTATTCTAAACTTCTCCTTTAAATAAGTTTAATTGCTCCTGTGTTATAGTGATCTGTAGGGTTTACCATACAAGATTATGTCTTACATATATATGTGCTTATATTTCCCCATTTTAAGACACATCTGGCGATTAATTTAAGTTATAACAGACTGTTTATAGTACAAATCCATAGAGTTTCCAGTCCGGTGGTTTGTTTGCCCACCGCCCCTGCCATATAAATATAAATAATCAAGGATATGTAACCTCTGTTCTGAGGGTTATACAGTGGCGTAGGAAAAGGGGGGGGGGGCAGGGGGGCCCGGGCCCCCCCCCCCAATCACTGAGGAGGGGGGGGGGCCTGAATATTTTTGGGCCCCCCCAAAATTTGTCAAGGCCTGTAATATAATACACACAATTTTCAATCTTTACCTCTCCCGCATAGGGAAATATGGGCGCAGAGGGTGCTGGCTGGGCCCAATATCAGAGCTAAAGGGGGCTCAGATAATATTTTTCCATACACTCTAATATAAGTGTATATATGATACATCATGCATAAACACCGATACTGAAAGTTGGTTGGAGTGGGCCCCCCGGGCCCCCCCCAATGAAGATTTGCTTCCTACGCCTCTGTTATATATCTACAAAAATAGAACTATTACTCCATTCTCCTTGCACTTTACTTATCCCAACAACCACTTAGTTTATCATCTGCATTAAGGACCCTCTGGTACTACACATAATCACCCCTGGTAATGAAGTCACACAGCCTAATGGTGACAGATGCACGTGTGAGGACAATCTGCAGTGTAGATAAACAACACAATACGACTAAGGTATTCAACCTATGGAGTATTCCCCCTAATTGGCACCAACCCCCATTGGAACCTCTTTGGAATATAAAAGGGTAACATCGAGCAGATTTTGAGAAATTTAAAGTACTACATATCCAAGCTGATTATCAGCTGTAATATGGGATATGAGACTATGGGATATTGGATATCTCTAGGATATTCCTTGTATTGTTGAGGCAACCAACTCACTCATATTCGGGTAGATATAAGCCCTCCAACACTAAATAATTCGCAACCCAACCTCTCACACTGAGAAGAAAACCCCACCAAACAAAGACAAGACACACATAGGCCTACATATAATGCAATAGCTCATAAAAAGCAACATGGCAAAGACATAAACAACAATTTACAAGCCAAACTTTTCCAACACGAAGCAACAGTATTGTATAGAAAAAAAAGAGTAAAACACTTTAAACAACATCAAAAATAGTGGAGTGTAATGAATGCCCCACAGATTGCTTACAAGAAACAGAGATTAATTGCAAGATCATTCAAGGTGGAATTATAAAACACACCTCAGTGACAAGAAACTATGTCAAGAGACGAAACAAATAAATCTGAAACAAATGGTAAAATCAATTTAACTTACAAAGAAACCCCCTCATGTATTTCATCCATTATACACGTATCTAAGGTGGAGGGTTCCAGCATGTAATAATTCACTGTCTGAACGTCATACTTGTACACCAATCTAAATGCCTTCTCTCCCCTGCAGGAAGGCAGGTGTGGCAGCCCCATTGTACAGCATGGGCAATATGGGCAATTTGATACCTGGGGAGTGACACATTCTTTGTTAGTTATTGGAGCGTCATGGGAGAGGTTGATCCCATGCCTGCAATAATAGAAAGTAATAAAAGTACCTATTATGCGGAATTTATATTGTGGAGGGTATCATATTCATGAAGTAACCCATCTTAATAGTTTACAAAGCATAATAAAACCTCAATTATAGATCGACCTCGTTTTTTGGTCAATGTTGGGTTTGGGGAAAGAATTTGACTTATAGCTGATGACGTATCTGAAGGAAACCTTGGTTATAAGTCGAATATAGAGGAGAAGGGGGCTCTCCCTGCAGCCCCCACCCCCATCGTCTGAAGCTTGGCTATAAAGTTTATAGTTTATCCTAGGTATGTTAGAAGTGTATTTGAGTACGTTTATATATGGTTTATCCTTCAAGAAGCCCATAAAAAACGGTCTCTTGTAAACCTCAGTTATATTAAAGACGACTTACAACATATACAAATTAAAAAGAGAATCCGACTTTTGAATGCACACATCTATGTCTAGGCCGTTATCCGTATTTTCGAACTGAACTAAAACCCTACACTGATATTCTTTGGCTCCCTATACGACCAATCTCTCAGTCACTATAGCCTAACCAAGTTAATCATTTCTTGGATCTCTATACGACCAACCTATAGGCCTCTAACTGGTGTGGATTTGTTCCCGTGATCACGTTGTTTACACTGACATCAGCAATTTCGTGAGACCTTGGTTCTGCTCTCGTACTGCAGCTTGTTCCCCGGAAGCTATGGCATGTGAGTGTCTGGTCACTGCCCAAGTCTCACGATAGATTGCGAGCTCAGAACTAAAATGGCCGCCCATACGGAGAAAACCGAATCATCGCTATTGGTTAGTTGATATTGTCAGGTTGGTCAGTACTGACTAACTCACCTTACTCCTTAGTCTTCTGCATTTCACTGAGCTTTATGCTTTTAGGTAAGGCATTAGTCATATGTTGTTATGCCTCAGTCGTTTTTGAATAGCACTTGATCATGCCTGACCAATGTTCCTATGGCTAACCTGGGATAGCCACTTCAGACTAAGAGATGGGGCAATTAGATTCTCTGTGCAATAGGTCATTCAGATTGCAGTGCTATATATGGAGAACCAGTTGTCAAGTTTAATTGAACTCCTTTCAGACCTCTTCATGAACAACTCTACACCCTTGGTCACACCCACTATCCTGTCTATAATTGCAGACATATACCGTCGCTCATGTATTATGAATCATTAGGCACGGTCATGAATATATGGATAGACATATTCGATTCCCTTCGTGCTGTACACCACCACAACAATCTACAACTGGAATATAATGGACGGGCTACATATTATGTGAAAAACTGCAAGTGCAAGAACGCCCCCTGAAGTCTGAGGACATCGGCAGAACAATTTCGATACTTCCAGCCCTTTTAAAGACCAGCACCCTTAGACCATTCAGTTCTGATGGGATAAATTAAAGCTTAAGGTTTCTCTGCCGGATAGTATATTAAAATCAATACAAGCTTTTAACATTCAATGTCTACGGTCTGTATGCTTTTAGGAAGACTCCTTCTGAGATAAAGGTTCTCTCAGATTGAGATCCTATACCTTAAAATGCTTGCTATGGGACATTGATGGGCATTTAGCTATAAATGCAGTGATGATGTTGCAAGAAAGGAAAGAGATCAGTGCCCACGCAACTCGCCTTTTTAAAATGAGCAGCTCACAGGATAAAGCCTTAAATTATAACTGTGCACAACATAGGAAATCCATTTCAAACTTTCCAAAGGATCATATGAGATATGTAAATAGTAAAATCCCCATCTCTGGGGCACTCACTTTGAGGTCTCCTCAATCAGAAGAGTGAAGTGCACTGCATGAGTCTTAATATCGGAGTGTACTGTTTTACGTAAAGCATAATGAATCAGCTATCCTAGGGATGAGCCATTAATTGGTGTATGGCGATACAAACACAGCTATGCTACAGTTTAATCCACTCACAGTGATAACTAGTGAGATATAGTGACTCCTAACCATGAACTCCTCACTGCTCCCTCATTGACCACCCTCTTCTCTATAACATTTTAAAAATAATTGACTTGTCTCCTAATAAATGCAAATATAATTAATGCTTAAGCCTGATGATTTACCATTGATTCAACATAGGTCACTGGAGAAATTTCATTTTTGGAAAGGTAGGAAACACTTAGTTGATTCAAGGTTGACATCAACATTAGGCCTACATCAATATTCAAGCAGGCGTTGGTTGACAACAGGATGATCAACCCCATCACTTATATGAATCTGTTGCCAATGTTGATTCACAGCTATGTGTCCACTGGGTTGGGCCTCTAGTCGAAATTAGCATTGGCTATAGTCGTAATATATAGCAGTATTTAATAATCATTGTCATTTTTACAGTTATCCCAATCTAACAATACATTACATCAAAATGAATATCTTTAATGAGCTGCAATTAGGATATCATTGATGGTGAATACCTGGTGACCTTAGGACAAACTCGTGGGGTTTATATCTGTAGTAATCCTGTTACACTTCTATAGTATTTTGATATCAGCTTTATGCATTGAATAAACCAGTGATAAATCACCAATAGCTTTGCTACCTAGTTCACATAGTGGACATCTAGGTTTAACAGAGACCCTCAGGCATGGATGTACATAAGAATAGGCCTACACCTAGTTCAGCTTCAATTCATATCTAAGGTTCCAAACTAATTGAATCTAGAAAAGGCTTTAATACCAAAATAGTCTATAGGACATTATTTTCAGACACAAAAGTATTATTTTGGGCGTCTATTGTATATTATGTTGTATGTGGCCTTATTTGTAGGAGCACAATTAGCAATCAATATGGTTCTGATGTCAGAATAGAAGCATCCCTGTAGCAAAGTTCTGTTGTAGGTGGGAGTTTGTAATGAAATAATTCTTGATTTAAATGGGTTTTTAGGTACAGTCAAAGTCGATGTGGACACATTTTAAAAAGAATAGTAGGCACACCTCGGTTAAGGCAGAGGATTCCTGCATGTAATAAATCAATGTCTTAACCTCATTTTTTTGTCTTAACCTCATACCTATACACCAATCTAAATGCCATTTTCCCACTGGGAAATGTCATTGTCTGCATTACAACATGTGGGTAATATGGGCAATTTGATAAAATGATCTGGGGAGTGACACATTTCTTTATAGTTATTGGTGTGTCATGGGAGAAGCGGAGCACAAGTTAGCAATAATAGAAAGTAATAAAACCTATTTGAGGAATTGACATGTGGCAGTATCATGCCAATATCTAGTTGTTTTGATAAGGGGAGTGGCCGTTTTATAACAACAAGGGGTGGATATTTGTGTATTGGGGGGACCAACATAATTTGGATCCCTCTTGATGGGGCACGCTCACACTAAAAAAAATCCACAGCCCCTCCCCCCTTGTTAAAAAAACGACCGCTCCCTAGGAATACAAATCTAGCAAAACAGTACTCATGTAACCATTAACAAAATTTATTGATCATAGCATAGCTGAAAATAAAATCTAGCTGACTTCGAAATCAGTAGGACATTCGGTCCTAAAGCGTGAAAAGGATTTTTAGAAGCTAATCCATCGCATCCACCCACCTTTCTAGATTTAATTGACTTGTCCCCTAAAAAGTACAAACATAATTGCTGCTAAGAATTGACATTAGTCTCATGCATCGTAAAACATAATCCCCATTATAGGTATTTGCTTCGAGGCTAACGCATTGTCCAACATGTCCTTGGACCTCTAATTTAGCATTGATTATTGAATTAATTATTATAGTAATTTTTGTGGTAGTATTTAGTAATCCTTCTTACCCCGATATTTTTACTGATTATTCCTTTAATCAGAAGATGACACAACCTGCAAAACTTGTAATCGCAGCAGCAGCATCCTCACCAAATAACCAAATGGCATTAGCATTAGGGCTCAATCTAATAGTTATCTTAATCTAATAATAAACTAAACCTAATTTGATACCCTTAATGAGGAGCAATTAGGAAGTTGAAGCTTGATTGTTGCTAATTGGTGTCTTCGGGGAACGCCAATGTTCTTGATTTCCCATATTAAATACTATAGTATTATTCCTGTCAAACTTATGACCACTGATGAAATCACCATCGAGTTTGCTACCTAGTCCATATCTTATCATCCAGCCAAGCTGCAAACAACTTACAAGCATATTTACACCAGCTCTCTCCAAACCTGAGGAAAATACGAAAAAGGGGTAGATAATTTGACCATAACGATAAATAACTTCATTTATTCCTATGCTCATCTAGACGTTGTATAGTGTTTTAAAGCTGAATACTAGATGATGGACAGATGTCGGATGGAGATGGACAGTTGGCCAGAGGAGGCGCTGGATTGGAGGCCTTCGATCATGAAATAATGTAGGGCAATGTTGTGAGCATCAATGTCACATGGAGCCCATTCCACGTTCTTAGCATATTCCGGCGATGTTACTTAAGATGGATTCATGTTCTCTATTGCTATTGTTGACAGATGTTTACCAAACCAGTAAGAATTTGAGAAAGATAGGACTTCTAGAGATAATCAAAATCACCATAGAGAGTCATATAATTTTATTGACATTTTCAAATGTAATCATACTATTATAACAAATGATGTTCCAGAAATGTTCCAGTATGGTCAGGCAATGCTCGAGTCTGGAGGAAAGAGTCAAGCACTGCCTGACATCATTTGAAAGGGATACAAATTGGACCCTATCCAAAGGGATTAACTATGGCTACATGCTTGACCCTTGAAGTGCGATGGTTTAATTTGATATTGCTTTGTTTATCCTGGACTCTGAATTGGTCAAGGACACCCCGTCTTGCTATAATCCAGCTTATCTGGACATGGCTGATGAGTACATCTGTTCTACCAAGAATCATGCTGTTGATCCGGATAGGGCATCCACAGAGTGGAGATCCCAATGAGTTGAGATCCCATTGATTAGCGCCAGGCTTAAATGTAGAATAAGCCTGGGTAAGGGAGGGGGTGGGTTAAGGATGGGAATTGAATGGACAAGATACTGTCCAGGTGGGTATTGATTAGTTGACCCCATGACCGATGGGCCCCTAGGCCATGGCACGTGGAGCCAGTTAGATACAACCCCTGGATGACCTCAGCCAGGGAGAGGCCGAGAACCACTGAGGTCAAATGCAAAATAGATTATGTTTTAATATCTAATACCCCCGACTGGACGGGGAATGAAAACCAGAAGAAAAGACAAATCTGAGATAGATTTCAACCAACTAAAACCAGGGCAAATCATACCTACCTG
The DNA here is from genome assembly GCA_947462335.1 of Harmothoe impar. NCBI lineage: Eukaryota > Metazoa > Annelida > Polychaeta > Phyllodocida > Polynoidae > Harmothoe > Harmothoe impar. Next base: position 24,280,353 of record OX381721.1, read on the forward strand.
GATCATAATACCGCCCTGTCGAACCCATCATACTTTCCTGGAGGGAAGTGCAGTTTTAAAATAATAGATATGGCATTTTTCTCATATGATTAAAAACATGAAGAATGTGGCAATCGTAAATAGCACAACCTCCACACAGGTACCATACAGAAGCTTGTGGCCGATACAAACACCTTATAAGTAAACACACTTTAACCAACACACCACAACATGCACCCATTCACCCTACCTCCTTGGTTTTAAGTCTGGCTTTAAGATGAACAAGTAACCTTGACATGCCGACCTACAGGCCCAGGAGCAGGTCAGGGTGCCCTGCGGGGAGCAGCTCCCAACGACTCAGCCCCTTCTCCAGGGTGGGTAACTGATTAGTATGGGCTGACAGTGGGTGCCGGAGGGCCTGGGGCGGGATTAGAATGACTCTCCTCCTTTTTGGGAGCAACTCTTGGGTAGCTCCATTACAGTAAAGCCCTGGAGCAACTCCCGAGCAGCTCCTTAGCCTGACCATGGAGGTGTAGGTATGGCTGCTTGGTATGAGCCGATTAAAGGGTATGACCTATATGAGGGAGTGGTTATTGTTGGGTATGACATGGAGCGTGGACTGCTATTGTGATTGATTCTGTAAAGGCACTGTTTAAATGGATGAAAGAAGTCTCTGAATAAGAGGTGTGTTGAATACTAGAAAGATCCTGAGTACAATGTATAATGTACATCGGCAGGTTATTACGTTATGCTTCAAGCATGTTGTAGTCACTGCAACCAGCTCTCCACCCCCCACATCCATATTAGCACCAGCACACTCATTAGGATGGTTCAGTTACTGAAGTGGTGACCTAATGGTAGAACGTCCACCTCGCATGCAGGCCTATATGGCTGTGTCTCACGACCTTGGGACAATGTTTTTGTCTCTGATCGGGTGCCGTCTCTGACCGGGTGCCGTCTCTGACCGGGTGCCGTCTCTGACCGGGTGCCGTCTCTGACCGGCTGCCGTCTCTGACCAGGTGTCAGAAAAAGGTGTTTTAAAAAGAATTACACTCATATATATAAGGATTTGGAAAAACGTTATGGCGGTTGTTATATAATCATAGTTATAATTATAATTAGCCTCCTGCTGCTAGTATTTTGACCTTATCAAGCCAAGCCGGTCAGAGACGGCACTCGGTCAGAGACGGCACCTGGTCAGAGACGGCACCCGGTCAGAGACAAAAACATTGTCCCAAGGTCGTGAGACACAGCCATATGCAGTAGGTCTGTGGTCAAGGTCAGAGGACGTCTATCACACAAAAGGACATGAAGTAGTGTGGTGAGGGGTAAAAGTCAACCTTATTTATAATGCAACCAGATGAAAAAAAAGACCCGAAACCGAAGCTGGGCACCCATAGCTATCAGTGGCTATAGCTCAGCTGGTTATTACTGTGACCGTGATATACTGAAGAAAAAAGTGCATGTGTTAAAGTTCACTACACTGAAAAAGTCTGCAGACTCATCTAAGTGACTGTCATAAAATAAACGAGTCAAAAGTTGTATAACCTATCGGGTTACCATCCCAGAAATGGAATCTGGAGTTCCTTGTCACTTAGACAAGTTTTTAACTTTATTTTATGACAGTCACTTGGAAGAGTCTGGAGACAGGTTTACTTTTTCAGTGTACTCCCAATTCGCTTTTATCTGCTGTATATATATATATATATATATATATATATATATATATATATATATATATATGTGGATCAACAAGGTATAAGGGACCTCCGCGGGGGATTTTTAGTACCAACTTTGGCCACCAGGGGGCTCCATATAGCCAAAGAGGACTAAGATATAGCAAAAACTTATCTATACTACTTTTTTATGTAGAATATGATAGGCCACATTAGAAGATTCCATTTTTGGTGAAAACATTCCATATTTGGAATGTAAAAGAACGTTTTTGGGCCTAAATTGGTGTTTTTGCATATGTTGGTTGCCATGGAAACATGATTTTCATTCTAAATCGAAAATTTTAAAGGATTGAATGAAAGAAAGCCCCAAAACGATTTCTATGCTGAAAACAGAATGTAAATACCATTTTTAGATCAAAATCTGTAACCAATTCTTTGAAAAAGTTTGGATATTTGGTAATTAGCATAATTATGCTAATTAGATGGAAATATCTCTAAAATAAAGGAAGATAGAGCTTATTGGCATTTAAGATTGGACTGTCACCACACATATTCAGAGAGTCAGTACTCAAAAACTAGAAGTGGTACCTGCTTATAAAAGATATCACTGGAAAGCTGATGACATCAATTTCATTATTGAGTTTTTACCTTGGAGGACCCTTTTCCCTCGACTGTTCACACATATATATATATATATATACTACGGTACTTGTTGACAATGCATGCCAACGTCAGAGAAACATGTTTGCCTCAATCGCCTGTTTTTCTTTATACCAGATGACCTTTGTGTCTTGTGACTGCATGTTTGGTGAAATCAACATCCTTGGTACAAGAATAGAACTTACAGCGAACTAGAAACAATAGTGTAGGCTAACAATAAGTTTGACATGACAGGGGACACGCTCCGAAGCCATAGAAGGACGAGACCAATCGTTCAGACACATCACATGCAGACATATTGGATATGTTTATCACCATAGGGTTCTATTCATATTGTGTTTGTTATTACTAATCTTGGAACATCATTGAGATTATGGTAGAAACGAAAGGTTTGAGAGGATAAATTGGACTTGGATTTAACATTGTTGGGTATAGGGAATAGAAGGCTGTTTAAGGTGAATGCCACTTTTAAAAATGTTTGTAGATTAAGGGATGTATCATACTTTAAGAAATACCAGCAGAAAGAGAGAATCGTGTCTACATATATGCGTCTGAGAGGACAAAGAGGTAAAAGCCAGAAATGGAAGCACACATTTTTTATCAAGGGAAGGCAGAGAGAAATAGGTAGATATATAGACACAGGTTCACAAGTTTGAGTCTGTTGGGTAGGCAATTATATGAGTTAAAGGTCAGGCCGTATTTCGCAATACAGTAGGCCGAGTGAAATGCATCCCAACCTTTTTCGATTCAAATTAAATTATTTTAGGGGGGAGTGCCTCAATATGCTGAAATAGCTTTTTTTCCCTACGCCATTCAAATATAAGAAAAAACCCGCAATTTTGATGATATCACAAGACTGTGAAATACAGCTGTGGGTTATTTCACAGGGGGAGTGAAATACGGGAAATAAAGAGAAGAAGCACAAAGACCAAGGAGGGAGGAAGGAGAGAGATGCAAAGACGAAGAGCCAGAGGCAGAGAGAGAGAGAGAGTGTGAAAGAGAGAGAGAGAGACACATAGAGACACAGACAGAGCAAGCAAGAGGCAGAGACAGCGAAAGAGGGAGTGAGAGAGTGAGAGAGAAAGAGAACATGATTATGGGGGTTGGGATCAGAGGGTATGCACTGTACTCCATGTGTGGGGATGTAATGGGATGCATATGAGGCAGTTTGCAGGAGCCTGGGGCAGGACTGTGGCCCTGGGTTAGGTATGATCCAGAACCCAGCTCCCACATAATCCATACACAGCCTTCAGGATCAGGCAGGCCCATGCAGCAACATGGACTCTACAAACTACAACAAAGCATGAGGCACTATTAAGGTAAACTCCTAGATGCAAATGGTATTTAGAAGCACCTAGATGCTTTACATTTTCATCATGAAAGTATTTAATCAGACAAGCTACTATTTTCTATAGAATGCTAAATTATAGAAATAACCCCCTCATTGTAATGGTTTAGATATTACGGCAGAAATAAATGCAACCAGTGTTTATCAGTTTATTTAGTGACCTTTCTAATGTTGTGACCTTTCCCCGAATTGTTTTTGCATAGGAAATGACACCCTTAGTCATAATTTAAAACAAAGTGTAAAAAACAGAGTGTAAAGTTTGATGCTGAATTTAAACAATTGACATTCAATCCAACATCATTCATCAGTGTTTATAATCATAAAATATACCATATTGTGTGAAAGGTACATATTATCTGAATGGCATCAAATACAGCCTGCTGCTAATAGTATTACAGCTAATGTAGTATCTTGTCAGGACCAAGGCATTGTTTTCAGACATGAGGAAAAAAGCCCATTGCGGGCCTTTCTCGTAACATTGTAACCTCCATTATCTTCTTATTGCGCACATAGATAGACGCCTAAGATGTGATAAAGCTGTCTTGGCCAAGTAGTATATTGGGAGTGGAGAATGTGTCAGGTGGAACCATTAGGTTTAGCAGATGTCTTACTGTAACAAGATCTTTCAAGGCTAGTGTCAGCAGAGCTTCTGAGGCTTACCAATATTCTTCTGATGGTTAGTAGCTTAGTAAATACAAGACACCTTTCACACCTAACATACACCTGGCTTTTAGATTTAGAACTAAAATGCTTCAACACAATAACTTCAATGAATAACAAAAACTACCTTTTTCTCAAGTGTGTGAACTGAGCTGCATTGGCATTGCTCCTGCTTAATGGCTAATACAGGTCTGATATTTCATGCTTTCTAAAGACTGGTTCCCTAAAGAAGGAGCCTCCAGGTAAACATGAAGCCAGACAGAAAACTACTGAACATTTACCTGGAGGGCCTTATTAACTTTTGAGGTGGGAAATGAGTGGTTGTACAGGGAACCTTCCCAGTGGGCACAGAACATTGAATCAACATTGACAAATGGTTGTCAATGTTGATTCAATGTTGATGCAACGTTGATTCAATGTTGACTTGAATTTTGTGCCCACTGGGTTATTACCTATACCCAGGGGGCCAGAGGGGGAATAGGGTCTTGGCTCTGCCGTAAAAGGTTGGTGTATTTTTCCAGTAACTGGGACCCATTGGGAGTTGATTCCACCTGGCCAACCTTTTAAAAAATCCACACGGGGCATATGGCGGCCAGTTTGAATATTCGGGATGGTGAGAATATAGGTAATCTATAAATATGGATATTTCTGCTTCTAACTAACATAGAAATACAAATTCGGATTCCAAATAAACATTTCTGAGGTCAGGAAATGCAATGGAGTAGTTTCCAAGTAGGTCAGTGGCGGCCATTTTGAGTTATTAGTGATATCTACAATGAAACATGCCAGAAATCTGTAATTGGCTATTTCTGCATCTTGTTGACATAGAGACTCAAACTTATATGTAAAATATACATTAGTGAGGCCAAGGCATGCAATGGAGTACTTGTCAAGGAGGTCAGTGGTGGCCATTTAGAATTACTAATAAGGCTCATTGACATATATCTTAATGACACAGTTATAGGTTACAACTATGTTAAGTCAATCACTTCAGTGAGACTATTAAGAAATTAACAGCCAGTGATCTAGTCAACATTGGTTAATGGGGCACATATTGAAATGTGTCTCAATTATAAACAATCTTGCACATCATATGTCACAACCATCTTAAAGGCACATCCTGAAGCCACTCTAACTCTGTGGTGGCATCAATGGGGTACCCTGCTCTGAAGCCTTAAATACTTACCGTTATTGCAGCTTAATGCATATGTCCACTTATGTCAATACAACAGTGTCAAATTTCAAACCTCTTACTATAAATTGTGGGATTCATAATGAAATCCAACACTGTGTCTACTTGTATGATGTAATTGTATTCAGTATAGTACAATCTGCCCACCTGGGTACTGTATGTGACGTATATACGCTGATGCCTGTATAGCTATTGTCACGCCATGTACATTTGAATTCTGACGTTATTTAGAAAATCATTTTATGGAATAGATACATGTTTACAACTCAAAAAAAAGAGTTTACATTCATGGGGTCAATGGATTCATTGGTGCCATTGTTTAGAAAATAGTGAGCAGCCTTTTGGGATTTAAAACATGTGAGTGATGAAACAGTGCCCAGTAATTTGTTGTGCATGGGAATAATAATGAGGTAGAGTTCCCGCCATACTTTCTGCGTCTTAATTATAATCAATAAATATCTATTATATTTCATGAGCTACAACAATAAATACAACGAGATGCAGAGATTACAGATTTCAGGCATGTTTTATTGTAAATATCATTAAATTGGCTGCCACTGACCTACTTGGAAACTACTCCATTGCATTCCCTGACCTCAAAAATATATATTTTGAATCAAAGCCTGAGTCTCTATGATAGTCAGATGCAGAGCCATATTTTCAGATTTCAGGCATGTTTCATTGTAGATATCACTAATAACTCAAAATGGCCGCCACTGACCTACTTGGAAACTACTCCATTGCATTTCCTGACCTCAGAAATGTATATTTTGAATCAGAATTTGTATTTCTATGTTAGTTAGAAGCAGAGATATCCATATTTATAGATTATCTATAAATTATTTTCACCGTGCTGAATATTCAAAATGGCCTCCATATGCCCTGTGTGGATTTAAAAAAAGGTTGGCCAGGTGGAATCAACTCCCCATGGGTCCCAGTTATTGGAAAAAACACACCAACCTTTTGTGGCAGAGCCAACACCCTAATCCCCTAATATGGGCTGTTGGCCCCCTGGGTACTACCTGCCTATAGCTTAGAGTACCTACTCTTGCTATTGCCTCAAGCTTTATCAGTGTATACAGCATAACACCTGGCTGACTCCTCTCCTGCCTCCCCTCCAAATATTGTTGTGGATGGAAACACCTCCCAGTTGGTGGATTTTCCTATGTGCTGTCAGTAAAACAATGCCATCACACAATTTGGCCACTTGCCCGGGGGAGCGGGCACAGAAAGCGGCCGACCTTCCAACAAAAATATCTGCCTATCGGTTAGCTTATGGGGAAATGTCTATGGTGGGCTGTATCTTTAACCCCTACTACCCAAACTTCAACCCAACTACTGCAACCACAACAGGATAGTCCTCCTATGGCTGTCCTAAATTCTGATGAAATCAGTGCAATCAATGCAGCACCAATGCAGGTAAATATCTGATGATGCAACATCTCTGTCATCAGTGGGTATTTTTGGTATTGTCTGATCATTTCATATAAAGCTCCCCTAGGCCTCTGGTCCTTAGTGTCTGAGCACATGGTTTCTACTTCTGCTATCATATTTAACATACACACAGCCTTTTCCCTTCAACCTGCTTTAATAGGTGTCCACAAACTCCCCCTTCACCCCCATCATGCCATATACAACACTCAAATGTAGGCCTACTTTGCATAAATATTTGTGTAAAGTTGTGTGTGTCTTGTTCCAAAGTGTCATCATACATGTGTGAGGGACACAGTTTCTCTGAAAATTATGGTTTCAGAGACACCGGGACTCGAACCCGGGGCCTTCCGCTTGCCAAGCGACTGCTCTTCTTCTGAGCTACATCCCCTTGGCCTATCAGATAGACCATGTCTCACGTTACTGGACCGGTATAGTACAGAGGGGGAGGATTACCCAGGTGTTTCACCCCTTCAGGCTTTCCACCAGGGTATGGGCAATCCGGCTCCTACACATGTATACTTAAACTACATCAGGAAAGAGCTCATTACTGTCATGGTTTCGTGTATGTCATAGTGGTAGGAATGTCTAGTCAGAGTTCCTTCCTGTAACACAAAAACACAAATGTGGATGGGGTAAGTGTCAAGGTGTATGGGAACACAGCCAAATGTCTCTGTGGGAAGGTGAGTTGAGACAACTATAGGGTGTGGTTGTGCCAGTACCTATCAGGTTGCTGGAGACATCATAGACATTCAACCACCAGGGTGTATGAGGTTGGTAGTCATCTGCTCCTGTGGGTTAATACTGTAAGACAACCATATACAGGTGATTAGCTGGTTTGAAAGAGGGCTTCTCATGTCTACCGGTGATCAGTGAATACAGTTCATGTGGTCTATGTCAGATGTCCCTGATCTACATCTATGAATAACCCCACCCGTCCTGCTCTCCTCCTGACATTTTACACACTCAAAACTTCTCCCCCTCCTCCTTAACCCATCCTGAGGCCACTGCGGAAATGTTTAACCAATTTAACCTTGCTTACCTCCCCTTAGCTTCAGGGTTATAGGAACACCTGGAGCCAGTACCAGAAACATGTGACCGGATGATCTGCGCATGTCTGTATGGTCAGCATGGCTCCGGTATCTGCCTCTATCCAAAACAGTCTTTGCTGTTACATGTGTGATTTCCTTTTGTCCACATCATAAATAGCTGTATGCTGACCGATGCAAGTGCATCTTTTATCCTTGTCTCCTGTCTTCATTTTATTGGGTTGTTCATGTAAAGCTGTATACTGTATAAAGGTGGCATTAGTGACGACAATATGTTAATGTCACACTTATCACCCACATCTGTACAGCGATACCCAATACTCTCCAGGAGATCGCTCCTACACAATCTCACAAATTCCTCTAGTTCCTCCATTTTGGCAGGAAACCCCCATCAGACTGAAAAGAACTATGGAATAGCCAACTTGTATAGTTGGCCCTGCTTCATTATTAAGGAAATTGTCTTCATATGTCTGACCAAAAGGCTACAAAGCGAAAGAATAAACTTGATGAATTGGCCCCAGTGAAAATATTGTTGATAATGTTGAGAAAAACATTTCTGCCATACATTTTCTCAACCCTTCTAAAAAAGCTATAATCCTTTTTGTATTATGATATCTGATACTCACAAATTGAGAAATAAGTTGTATTGGTCATGACCTAAGTATTGAGCAAAGCTGATTCATTCAAAATTGACACTTCTGATAATTAGTGAAAATGATTAGTTTGATAATTTGTGGCACTGGTTATTTGGTAATTTTGCCATTTTGAATTAGTCATAATTATTGTCTGTGCTAAAATGATGATTATGGTCATTGCCATTGCCTTTGGAGAATGTGATAGCCCTGAGTTAATGAAAATAATCTATTCATAGAACATGAGATATTTTTTAAAGACATCACCAATCCCTAATTCTCACAATGATGAAAAACGAGTGTGGTGTTTATAATGTTTAAAGTAGGACTGATGGAATAGAATTATGATAAAGGTACATGCAAGCAAGTTGGTCCTCTCCAAGAACCTACATTACACATATTTATTGATACTTACAAAACATCAGGACATTTCCTGGACATCTTTATATTAGTGGGAAGAAAGCCTAGTCAGTCTGTTCCTTCCTGTAAAACGACAATTTAGAGAGGTGGGTGATTAACCCTTTCCCTGCCGATACTGCATATATGCAGTACCACTGTAAAACCGATACTGCATGAATGCAGTACTGCATTTTAGTACCCAAAAACCGATACTGCATATATGCAGTCCCAGGGCACTATCTGTAGTGTAGTGCCGGTTTTAGTAGGACATATTCATCTGCAATGTGCCCGTGGTTGGGAACAATTATTCAATAGTGAAGCGGCAGGGAAAGGGTTAAGACATGGATGGGGGTCAGTATCAAACAGTGCATGGGGACACAGCCAAATGTCTCTGTGGGGCAATAGAAAGGTGAGCTCAGACTACTGTAGGACTTAGGTGCCAGTACTCAGAGGTTACCGGATACACCAGGAACATTCCGCCTCCAGGGACTGGAAGGATGGTAGCCGCTGGTGTCATATCGGGCCATCGTCTATTAGCATTTATATACTAGAAATCTGCACCAATAATTACCATGAGCTAAGTGACAAAGGTAGTAGCAATAGGTGTGTAAGTTGGGTTTATTCGTAATTTGTAGTTTATTCGTGATAGATGATAATCATATACAATAAATGTGAGTTGTATGTGTTATACCCGACTATACATGTATATTAATAGCAGTTAAGTCTTCATAATATCACACTTGGTCAATACAGTAAGGCACCTATAGACTGGTAATCAGATGGGGTTAAAGAGAGCTTCTCGTGCCTGGTAGTAATCAGCGGATGCAGTTCATGCAGTCTCCGTCAGATGCCCCTAATCTAAATCTACAAATAACCTGTGTCTCCTCCCTCTGCTCCCCTACACACATTCATACTTACAATTAACCCAACACCTCTTCCCCCTCCAGTGGGTAGCCACTGCTCAGCTTGCTTGGTCCTTTTACCATCATGGTTGTAGGAAAGCTGGGACCCAGGAACGGAAACATCTGACCAAAGATGACTGATCTTTTAGTGAAAGTACTAGAGTACTGCTTTCAATTGAATTCGCTATTGTTTATTACCAAACTTTATCAATGATGTGTCCAGTGTGTTTAAGGTATATACAGAATGTGCATTTGACCTGTTAAGTGTAGCATAATGCATTAAGTATTAATTGCAAGTAATTCACTAGCCCTTCATTCAATCATCATGCCAACACTAAGAGGTTGCTACAGAGCAGCAAGATGCATTCATGCTGGTAAGTAGAGGGAAAGGCCAACTATGAAGCTCTTAAAAGGTCAATCTAACTACAGTGAGATATTGTTAAAGCATGAAGTGCCTTCAGGAGATAAGAATCTAGACAAAGATAACTATTAAGACAGCACCAAAGGCAGCAAACCCAGACACAGAATAGCTAGTGAGCTCCCTGGAGGGACATTCCCATTGATAGTGTTATCATCTGGTTAGGTAGACAGGGAAGGCTATGGGTAGTTGTAGAGGGAATTGCATTGTGTTCTTGCCTATAGCATCAAATGCCTGCTTTTGCTATCGCCTCAGGCCCTAACAGTGCATACAGAATAACGTGCCCAACCATCCAACCACCCTTTCCCATCCTTTTGTGTGTACACTCTTCTGTCCCTGGTCAGCGGGTATTCTTGCATGCCAGTGGTGAAACAATGACACTGCAGGCAAGGCGGCCAGTCCTCCAACAAAAACACCTGCCCATTGATTAGCCTGGGGTGAAAGACTTCATGGTGTGCTGTGCTACTCTTTTGCCACATCTCCCCCAAAACCCCAAGTACTACTACATGTCACTGCACATCAATATGCTCAGGGTTATCGCAGGAGTAAATAGCTGATGATGCGGAAGTACTTCCACTAGTTGACTCTCGGAAGGACAAAGAAACCCCCCCCCTCCTTGATTTACCTTCTTCTCTCCCTTTCTAGCATGCTTAAGTCTCAGATGAAAGTAGTTCCACGTATCTGACCACGCTTGTGGAAGCTCCTGCAGGTGTACTTGATAGGTTGTTGGTTGTTGGGATAATGGCAGTCAATGGCAGGTAGAACAGATGAGAGGAAGGGCTCGGCATCAGCCAATGAAAGGGTATAACCTATACAAGAGTGATTATTGTTGGGTTTATCATGGGGTCTGGTCTGCTATTGTGATTGTGTAAAGGCAGTGTGTAAAAGGATCATCGCCACATAGATGTGTAGTCAACGCTGGGATACATGGAGATGTGGATAAAGGATGACCACACAGAGAATTTCATGTTAAATGGAAGACAAAATCCTTCCCTACTGAGTGGCACTGCCTTGCAACAGGTGTAACAAATAGGCGGCCTTGTCTATGGACAGACACCAGAATTCTTGACGAACCAAATTGAAAATTTCAAGAATACACTTCAAATTTGGGGATGAGGGGGGGGGGGGGGTTCTAGACTCCAATATAGAGCCTAAAGTCTTCTGATACCAATGTTGTAAATACTGAGATATGTGGGGATGTGGATAAAAAATGACAACACAGAGAAATCCATGTTGAATGCAAGATAAATATATTCAGGATAAATACAGGGACAAGTATGCAAATACTGTCACAGTTTCTATTTAAGCTAAAAACATACAACAATGCCACCAGCAAGATAGTACAGAGTCATGCTAGGGTACAAACTACAGCCGCGTTTTATTTTGTATGCTACTATCTTCTAATATTTATTCAAGCAATAGGGAGTATGCCAGTTGTCACCACACATGTCACCATTCTGCTATAACCACTCCCATGAGAGTCACTCATGGGAGTGGTTGCTACAGAATTGATGTGATGGATGAGGTTGTGCTCGTTAGCATTGCTTTACTGGAGGCATATCCCATATAGTATAGTATTTTGTTTAATGTAACCTAATACAGTACTGCCTTCCTGATGTAAATTAAAATTGTATGAATTGTAACAGTCAGGTTCTTTGAAAGTAATTCCACTGTGATATATCATGCATATGATGGACTTTATTTCAATATTACTGCTGGTCCATTAAATATTAATGGAATAATCATAAGCTATTAGGAATTGGTGGAGAAGTATCTCTGTAGGCCTTAGGCAAGTCAATATTTTGAAGCACAATCAAAGGCTAAATATACTGTTATGTTGCATTAGGTTGAAAATGTGACAACAGGAGAGGAAAACCTTAAAGAGGCAATTTCACTATGCCTCAGGCCGATTTTTCTTTTGTTTTGGGGTTTGGGACTTTTATTGAGTCTCTCACAATTTAAATAAAGTGGAAAGCTATGTGTGTTATTCATGATATTGTATAGTTGTTTGTAAAACGTTGAGCAATGTGATGTTTCTAAAATATCATTTAAACCACAAGGAGCTTTTGTTTGCCAGATTAACCCTCTCACTGCCACCAGGCTGCTAAGGCAACCTACTGAGCTAAATAAAAATATATCATTCAAAATTGATGAAAATATTTTCTCACGAGTTTGAGTCAAAGCACCCCGTGTTTGGTATCATATTAAAGGTCATGACATCCTCTGTCACATCCCACATTCCATTTGTGTATACAAAGAACGTTCAAGGAGTAGCCATGGCAACACCTCATTTTGATTTTTGATATTTACAATAATTATCCAATTTTTGAAAAAATAATCTAGAGATGGTGAGAGGTCAGGAAAAAATCCTCCGCCTAGAGACGGTGAGAGGGTCAAATGCATTGCATGACATAGGGCAGGGGTACCAGCGGGAAAGGCACCAATATGCACATGTGAAAACATCCCTTCATCAGCTGTTGAATTGACCTTTAGATCCATTGAAAGGGCCAATCAAAGACCATATTTATACTTCATAGACTGGGGCGCTTGAGAGGGAGAGAGAGAGAGAGAGAGAGAGAGAGAGAGAGAGAGAGAGAGAGAGAGAGAGAGAGAGATGGATAGTGAGGGGGGGATAGAGGGAGAGTTGAAAATAGGAAAGGTGGCAGGGGCAATATGGTATTGGAGCATGGAGGAAGATGATTTTGAGTTCGGATCAGAGAATATGTAGTGTACTTCATGTGTGGGGCGTAATGGGATGCATATGAGGCAGTTTGCAGGAGCCTGGGGCAGAACTGTGGCCCTGGGTTAGGTATGATCCGGAACCCAGCTTCCACATAATCCATACCCAGACCTAAGGATCAGGCAGGCCCAGCAACATGGACTCTACAAACTACAACAAGGCATGAGGCACTATTAAGGTAAACTCCCAAATGAAATAATGGAAGGATTTGGATATTTTATATTTTCATCATGAAAGTATTTCAAATCAGACAAGCTGCTATTGCCTATGCAATTATATTATACTATAATAATCTAAATATTAGAGCAGAAAGAAATTTAATGAATATTTATCAGTTTATTTATGTAAAAATAGTGACCTTCATGTAATCTTGTGACCTAATTGAAGGTTTTTGCAAAGGACATGACACCCCTAGTCCCTATTTAAAACACACTGTAAAGTTTAATGCTGAATCAATTTAGGTGACATTCAATCCAACAACTATATTAAGCTAGTCTTTCATCAGTGTTCATAATCATAAAAAATGAAAGGTACTATATGTGAATGGCATCCCATACACCCTGCTGCTGATAGTATTGTAGCTAATGCAGCATCTTGCAGGACCAAGGCATTGTTTCTAGACATAAGGAGAAAAGCCCATTAGAGGCTTTCCTCGCAACACTGTAACCTCTTTTATCTTCTTATTGGGCTCATGGGTAGACCCCCTGAGATGTGATATAGCTCTTTTTGGCCATTGATAAGTAAGTAGTATATTGGGGGTAGAGGATATGGCAGGCAGAGGTATTAGGCTTAGTGTACCAAGGTCTATCGGGGCTAGTGCAGGCCAGTGTCTGAGGCTCACCAATATGCTTCTGAGGGTTAGCAGCTTAGCATAGACCTAGCATACATCTGCATTTTAGATTTAGAAATATTTAAAAAAAGGAAAAAGAGGCTCAGAAAGGAAAGTCATCATGCACACCAGCACATGAACAGTATCACAAAGGACAAAAAAAGGCTAAACAAGTATGAAAAATCACCACAAATGATAACACATACAATTATTATGTCAGTAATGATGATCTGGAGGCAAAACCTGAATTCACCTTAAATGTGTTGCAATCAGCCGAAATAAATAGAGAACTTTTTTTGTATGAGGACAGATGTTCCTCTTCTCAGCACTCTCACAAAAGTGCTCTTCAACTCACTAAATACAATGCATAACAGTAACCACTTTTTCCTCAAGTGTGTGAACTGAGCTTCACCGACTGCCCCCCCTCTTAATAGCTAATACTGGTCTGAGATTTCCTACTTTCTAAATACTGGTTGGCTAAAGGAGGAGCATTCAGGTAAATGCGAAGCCAGACATAGAGAACTACTGAACATTTACCTGGATGGATCAGCTGTTGAGGTGGTTGTATAGGGAATTACCCACTTGCCTCTATCTTAGAGTACCTGCTATTACTATTGCCTCAAACTTTAGCAGTGTATACAATAAAATTCCTCCATGTCTCCTCTCCTGCCTCCCCTCCAAATATTGTCGTGAGCTTCATGCTTTGTGCTACCATCACAGAATTTTGCCAGTCGCCCGGGGGGAGCTTCATGCTTTGTGCTACCATCACAGAATTTTGCCAGTCAACCGGGGGGAGCAGGCATGGAATGCAGCCAACCTTCTAACCTTACTACCCAACCTCCAAACCAACTACTGTCTCCACAACAGGATAGGCCTCCTCGGGATACACTAAATTCTGATGCACCCAAATCCAATGCAGCACCATAAATAAATAGCTGATGATGCAAAACCTGTACCAGTGCATTCAATGAAGTAGAAAAAAAAGTGCTAGTCATTTCCTTTAATCCCACATATTCTTTAGTCTTAGAAGGAACTTTAAGATCCATTGTCATGGCCCATTGTCTGTGTATCCATTCACACTCATGGAGGCTTCTCCAGTTGTGCTAATATATCTGTGGTAGTATGGTGTGATGGGCTGATAGTTTCAACAGTGTCAGGCCCCTTTTAACTCTCATCTGACTGGCCTGGGTGTCTGAGCACATGGCTTCTATTACTCTTATGATGTTTAAAATACACACTGCCTTTATCTCTTCAAGCTGCTTCAGTGTCCACAAATCCCCCTCCACCTACCATCACTCCATATGCAAACACTCACAAGTGTACATTTACTGGAAAGGCCACCCATACAAATGTAGGCTCCTATGCATAAATAGTTGTGTATGTCTTGTTTCAAAGTGTATTTATGGATGTATACTTAAACTACATGATGTATACTTAAACTACTGTCCCAATTTCCTGCATGTCTATTTAGAGATTCTTCCTGTAAGATGACAACATAGAGTAATGGAATAGCTTGATGGGGTCAGTATCAAAAGTTGCATGGGAACACAACTAAATGTCTCTGTGGAACGATGAAAAAGTGAGTTGAGACAAATGTAGGGTGTGGTTGTGCCAACACCAAGGATTTTACTGGTGACAACATAGACATTCAATCTCCAGGGTGTATGAGGTTGGTAGCCATCTGCTTCTGTGGGTTAATACTGTAAGACACCCATAGACCGGTAAACAGCTGGGGTTAAAGAGGGCTTATCATGTCTACTGGTGATCAGTGGCTTCAGTTCATATGGTCTTCGTCAGATGTCCCCGATTTACATTTATGAAGCACCCCAGCCCTCCTATATTCTCCACCTCTCCTCCCCTCATTTTACACATATACACTTCCCACTTCCCACCCTACCCCTTAACCCATCCTGAGGCCACTGTGGAAATGTTTGGGCCAATTTAACTTTGCCTACTTCCCCTTAGCTTAAGGGATGTAGGAACACACAGAGCCAGTACCGGATGATCTGCAAATGTCTGCAAGGTCAGCATGGCTCAGGTATCTACCTCTATCCAAGACACACGTTGCTGTTACATGTGTGATTTCCTTTTGTCAATTGTGAGTAGGATGTAACTGTACTCTGACTGAGACAAGTTTATCCTTTGCTTCATATCCTCTTTTCATTGTGTTGTTCATGTAAACCTGTACATTGTATAGGTGACATTGGTGACGGCAATATGTTACTCAAATCATGTCACTCAAATCATCACATCTGTACCGCAATACCTAATACTTCTTCCATCCCCTTCTCTAGTCGATCTCTCAGAACTACATGTACACACTCTAGCACCTTCTTCTAGTTCCTCCATTTTGACAGGAATCCCCTATCATTCTGCAAATGCTGCATGGAGTAGCCATCTAGAATGGAGTAATTAGACCTGCTTTATTATAATGGAAATTGTTCCCATCCGTCCTACCATAAGGCTACAAAGCAAAGGAATGCTCTATGACTGGTAGATTGGCACCAGTGAAATATTGTTGATAATGTTGCATGAGACACTTCTGCCAAAAACTTTCTCAATCCTTATAAAAAATCTGTAATCTTTTTGCATTATGATATCTGATACTGGCAAATTGACAAATATTCTTAGTTGTATTGGTCACGATACAGGGACTGAATAAAGGCGATTGATTTGAAATTGATAATTGGAGAAAATGATTAGTTAGATAATTTGCAGCAATGGTTTTTGGGTAAAATTGGTCATAATTTTTGACTGTGCTTAAATGATGATTATGGTCATTGTCAGTTTATTTATTCATAGAACCCAAGATCTTTCTTAAAGACATTTTCAATCCCTAATTCTCACAATTCTGAAAAAGGAATGTTATGCTTATAATGTCTAATACAATAGCATTATGATTATGATTATGATTGTACATATATTTATAGATACTTACCTGACATCTGAACATTGCCTCGATAACTTTGTCTTAGTGGGAAGAAAGGCTACTCAGTCTGTTTCTTCTTGTAAGACGACAACACAGAGAGGTGGGTGATTGTGAGGTGGCTGAGGTCAGTATCAAGGTGCATGGGAACATAGCCGAATATCTCTCTGGGGGCAATGAAAAGGTAAGCTCAGACTACTGTAGGACTTTGGTGCCAGTACTTGGAAGGTTACTGGAGACATGAGGAACATCCTACCTCCAGGGACTAGAAGGTTGGTAGCCTGTGGGTTAATGCGGTAAGCCACCCATAGACTGGTAATCGGACAGGGTTAAAGAGGGCTTTTCGTGCCTGCTAGTGATCAGGGGATGCGGTTCATCCAGTCTCCCTCAGATGTCCCTCATCTACATCTACAAATAACCTGTGTCTCCTCCCTCTGCTACCCTATCCTACACACATACACTTATTACTCGCCCCAACACCTCTTTCTCCCTCCAGTGGATGGCCAGTGTGCAAACATTTAAGGCCAAACTCAACTTGTTTAGTCCCTTTTCCTTCATGGTTGTAGCATATAGCTGGGACCCAGGACAGGAAACATCTCACCGGAAATGACTGTGTAATTGATCCATGTATGCCCGCACAGATGACACATCATCCAGTGAAGGTACCCGCCTTAGATGCAGCCCATTCCTTACTGTTACATGTAGGGTTCCCTTTTGTATAGGATGTATTATCCACTAGGGTAGAATTTCCATTGGCAATTTGGTGAGTCATCGTGATCCTAATTTGCTATAGTTTAGGATCAATCTTTATCAAGGATGTATCCAGTGTTTCAGGTAAATACAGAATGTGCCTTTAACCTGTTAATCGTAGCATAATACATTGTACTATTAATTTTGTTATCAAGCTGCATGGATGTAGTCCATGCAAAGTAACTCACCAGGGCTGCATAAAGCATCATGTCAACCAGACAAGGTTGATACACTCTTAAAGGATCAGCAAGATGCATGAATGCTGGTATACATGCTGTATACATGCATCATGATGACCAAGGGCACATCCTCATATGCAGCTCTTAAAGGGTCAATCTAACTACAGTGAGGCACAGACAACACCGGGTGAATGGAAAACCAGACACAGAATAGCTAGCGAGTTCCCAGGAGGGACTTTCCCATTGATAGAGTTATCATCTGATTAGACGGACAGGGAAGGCTATGTGTAGTTGTAGAGGGAATTGTATTGCCTGCTTGCCTATAGCATCAAATGCCTGCTTTACCTATTTCCCCAGGCCCAAACAGTGCATACTTTTCAAGTGAGTATTCCTGCATGCCAGTGGTAAAACAATGACATTGTAGAGTTTCCCCACCACCAGGGGAAGCATGCAGGCAAGGCAGCCAGTCCTCCATCAAAAACACCTGCCAATTGGTTAGCCCTGGGGGAAAGATTTCCTGCTGTGCTGTGCTACACTTACATCCCCTTTCTCAACCCTCTCCCCTTGGAAAATGCCAACCACTACCACCAAAACTGGATATCCTTCCAAAAGAGACTTAGCAGCCGATACACTTAGGGTCATTGGGGGAGTAAATAGCTGATGATGCGGATGTACTTCCAGTAAATGACTGGGAAGGACAAGTAAATATTTCCGCTGATTTTCCCTACTCTGTCCCATTCAAGCATGTTTAAGTCTCAGACGGAAGTAGTTTCATGTTGTCATCCACACATGTGGAAGCTCCTGCAGGTGTGTTTAATAGGTTGATGGAGGTTGGCATAATGGCAGACAATGGGACAATGGCTTTTATCATGTTTGCTACTATTTTCTATTACTACTTCGGTTCTTTGAAGGTAATTCCACTGTGATATATATGATCTATATCACTTTATTCCAATATCATTGGTACTACGTTGGCTGATCTAAATGGGGTATGTGGGTATCCATGTGTTACAATGAATAGCCTGTGTGAAATCTCATCTTGAAGGAGGTGTCTGGAGATGTAAAATATTTGTTTAGAAACCAGGGGAAAGAGGAGAGTTATGTCTACAGGTGGGTCATGAGAGGAACTATAAAGGGACAAAGGGCTAAACAAGAAGGGAGGAACCCACGGAGGCAACACCAGATAGATATTGCTAGGAGGGTGAAAGGGAAAGGATTAAGTAAGGGAAGAGAGAGAAGCAGAAAGGGGGGAGGGAGAGAGAGGTAGAGGTAGAGAGACAAGGTGAGAGAGAGGTTGGAGAATAGGAAATGCAGTAAGGACAATGTGGGATGGGAGGATAGAGGAACATGATTTGGATCAGAGAGGTTGCACAGTACTCCATGTGTGGTGATGTAATGGGATGTATATGAGGCAGTTTGCAGGAGCCTGGGGCAGAACTGTGGCCCTGGATTAGGTATGATCCAGAATCCAGCTCCCACAAAATCCATACCCAGACCTAAGGCTCAGGTAGGAATGGCAACATGAACTCTATAAACTACAGCGAGGCATGAGACACTATTAAGGTAAACTCCTTGATGTAAATGGCACAATGGAAGGATCTAGATATTTTATATTCTCATCAAGAAGGTATTTAAAGTCAGACAAACATCTATTATCTATGGTATGCTATTATAGAGATAACCCCCTTCACTATAACAACCTAAATCTTACAGTGGAAAGAAATACCAAGAATCTTTAATAGTTTATTTGTCTCAAAAGAGTGACCTTTGTAATATTGTGACCTTTCCCCTAATTAAAGGTTTTTGCATAACCATAGTGCATGACATCCACAGTCACAATTTAAAACAGAGTGTCAAGTTAAATTTTGAATTGACATAAATAACATTCAACCCAACACTTTGATTCAATCATTCATCAGTGTTCATACATCTAAAAAGAAGGTCAGGTTGCCTAAAAGGCATTCATCATCTGAATGGCATTCCATACACTCTACTGCTAATAGTATTGTAGGTAATGCAGCATCTTGCCAAGACCAAGGCATTGTTTCTAGACATGAGGAGAAAAGCCCATTATAGGCTTTGCTTGCAACACTGTAACCTCCATTATCCTCTCATTGTGCTCATGGATAGACCCCCTGAGATGTGATATAGCCCTGTTTGGTCATTGATGAGTAAGTAGTATATTGAGGGTGGATGATATGCCAGGCTGTGATGTTAGGCTTAGTAGATGTCATACAGTAACAGGATCTACCAGGGCCCACTTCTGAGGCTCAGCAATATGCTTCTGAGGGTTAGTAGCTTAATAGATGAAATACACCTTTAGCACCTAAGATATACATGCCTTTTACATTTAGGATTAATGAAAAAGAGAAAAGAAAGTCAGAACCAAAAGAACAGCAACACAGAAGGAGAAAACAGGCTAAACATGAGTGTGAGTGGTCGTGTCTGAATAGTGACTAATAGTACAGGATGATTACACATACTTTTATTATAAGATTTTATAATTCTTTTGTATGAGGATGGATGCCCCTCTTCTCGCTATATCCCAAAAAGTGCCTAAAAAGTATATGCATAACGATTTTTTACTTAAGTATGTGAACTGAGCTTCATCGTCTCTAGACTCAGACTTGACCTCCTTTAACCTGCTCAGACAGTCCTGAGGTTGTAATGTCCCTTAGGACTGGTTGCTTTACTTGGAGATGCAGCTAGATAAGAAGCCAGACACACAGAACTACTGGACCTTTACGTGGAGGGACTAATGAGGTAGACAATGAGTGGTAGGGAATAGTATTACCCACTTGCACATTGCTTTGAATACATGCTCTTGCTATTGCCTGAATTGTGAAAATCGTATACTGTATAACCCTTCCACGTCTCCTCTCCTGCTTCCTAAACCCTCCCACCAAATATTGTTATGTGTGCACCCATTTTCTTCCGGTCAGTAGGTGTTCCTATGTGCTGTCAGTAAAACAATGCCATCACAGAATTTGGCCACTTGCCCGGGGGAGCAGGCTCGGAAAGCAGCCAACCTTCCAACAAAAACATCTCCTGATAGGTTAGCTTGAGGGAAAGTGTCTTTGCTGTGCTGTATTGTTAACCCCTATCCCTAGTCAATGCACCACTGGAAGTAAATAGCTGATGATACAGAAGCTCTGCCACAATTGGACTCTAAGAAGGAGAAAAAACATCTAGTTTCTCTCAATTGCCCTATTCCAACATATTCTGGAGACTTAGAAGAAAGTTGTTCCAGAATCAACCATCCTCACCTTGTCCCTCTTTTGGTTGTTTTCCTATTTTTTCCTTTTGTATAAAGTTGGCCTATGCCTCTGGTCCTCCGTGTCTCAGCACATGACTTCTATTACTGTTATCATGTTTAACATACACACAGCTTTTGACCCTTCATCCTGCTTAGGTGTCCACCGACCTCCACTCCCATCACTCCATATAAAATCCTTCAACAAAACACATGCATATTGGTTACTGGGGAATTGTCTATGATGTGCTGTAATATGTTTCTGATCCCTGACCCCAGGCAAAATACTAACAGAACAGGATAGCCCTCCCCCGTATGAAATCCATCAACAAAAACACCTACATATTGGTTACCTCAAGGGGAGTGTCTATGGTGTGCTTGCTGTATGGTTTCTTCCACAACAGGATGCCCCCCTCATTTATGGTGCTCAG
The DNA here is from genome assembly GCA_947462335.1 of Harmothoe impar. Classification (NCBI taxonomy): domain Eukaryota; kingdom Metazoa; phylum Annelida; class Polychaeta; order Phyllodocida; family Polynoidae; genus Harmothoe; species Harmothoe impar. The sequence goes on from OX381721.1 coordinate 24,301,807, forward strand.
AGAAGCAATCTCCCCTAGCAGAGATCCCCCTACTCATCTCTGCCCAAGGCTACAGACATCTTCTGCAAAGAAGGACCAAAAAGAATACTTCTCTGGGGAAGAAGGTGAGAGAAGAGGACTAATTTCCTGCTCTCCTATCCCCTTCACACACTGCCAATATCCCTACCCAAAAAATCCTTGGAAAATCAAATTGCCAAAAAATTGCCAATATGTGTATAATTTACATAATCTCTTGTCTAGATCTCCATTAACACATTTGAATTGATTTGTTCTCAAGAAGTGGCATATTTCAATCCATATGGCCTAGGGGCCGTCTTTGGCCCATTGGCTTGAGCACCGCCGGATTTGATGTCAAGTTTGATAGTGAAGGTCCATAATGAAATATCTATTGAACGTAGATTGCTTGGGAAGTAAATAGCTGATGATGCAGAAGTAACTCCAGATGTTCCCGCAGATGTAAAAGCAAATTGCTTTTTTGATGGCCTGGTAATTTCATCATTGTCAGACTCCGCCCCATTCTCATTCTTCCCATTATTCTGTTGCCATACCTTCTGTGGTACTCACAAAAGGCTACTCTTTTGTTAGGTAGTGTACTTGGTTGGGCTTTTATATCACATAACGTCCCTTAAAACACAACTTCTCATAAGTAACAAATGTGTCTAAATCAGAAACATCTCTAAAGCCACACACATTACTTAAGTCACTTAAACAACTGGTCCAAAGTATCATACTATACCTGGGAGGATGCTCTGCACTAACATGATCTGCAGTCCATCCAACCAATATTTGCCTAAAAATAACATGGTCTGCATCAATTTAGTGATACAAAATGCCACTATCTGCCCATCTTAAGTATCAGGTTGTTACTGCAGATACGGTTTTCACATCTCCCAATATCTGTATCAACATCCCCTACACTGGCCTGTTGTCCTACATTTCACCTATAAATGTATACCTTGCTTGCCATCTCATGCATGGCCAAGCACACCTTCTGGAGCGAACTATCACAGAAGAGATGTTCTCCAAAAAACGTAGGATATTTGAAATATAGACACCAATTCTAACATAGATATCAATGAGAACAGAGGAAAAAACACTAATTGAAGTATCTTACCCTAATCTCTGAGATTTCCGATTGTGAGATATGCTTCTAGATCTATTTCAATGTACACCAATAAATGAGTCCCATGCATGGAGACATGCATTTTCAAAGTTTATTTGAAGATTGGTCAATCATTGCTAAGAATTGTAGCTTGTTCTTGAAGAAAAAGTGTATTACCACTAATTAAACCATTCTTTAATAAAGACCTCAAAGCAATAACTATTTTTCAAAGGTTGTCTACGGTCAAGATTTTTCAAGAAATACAGCAGATTCTTATTGTAATCAGATGAAGTTGGGGAAAAAGATTAGTTTGATAGTTTGAGGCGCTGGTAATTGGGTAATTTTGCCAATTCAAATAAGTCATAATTATTGTCCGTGCTAAAATGATGATTACAGTCATTGTCTCTGCTTTCGGAGAATGTGATAGCTCAAGGTAGTGAAATGAATTTATAAAACAGGCTTTCAAGAGTTCCTTCTTATAGACATTCACTTTTCCTAACTTTTACAATGGTGAAAAGAGACTCTGATGTTTCTGGTTTTTGAAGTAGGCCTTTTGCATTTGAACTCTGATAAAATAAATTGCACACAAGTTGGTGCTCTCCAAGAACCTATAATACATGTATTTATATATGGTTGAGTTTGGAAAGGGCTCACAGAATTTATATATTCTATGTATATACTCACAACACATCAGGACATTTCCTGGACATCTTTGTCTTTGTGGGAAGAAATTCTGGTCAGAGTTCCTTCCTGTAAGATGACAACACAGGGATGTGAGTGACTGAGAGGTAGATCTATGGGGTCAGTATCAAAGGTGCATGGTAACACAGCCAAATGTCTCTGTAGGGCAATGAAAAGGTGAGCTCAGACAACTGTAGGACTGTGGTGCCAGTACTAGGGAGGTTACTGGAGACACAAGGAACATTCCACCTCCAGGGACTGGGAGGTCTGCAGCCGCCTGCTCCTGTGGGTTAATACTGTGAGGCACCCATAGACTGGTAATCGGTTGGGGTTAAAGAGGGCTTCTCGTGCCTGCTGGTGATCAGTGGCTGCAGTTCATGTGGTCTCCGTCAGATGTCCCTGATCTACATCTACGAATAACCTACGTCCCCCACCCTATTCTCCCCTATCCTACACACAAACTCAATCCCCCAATCCCTAAAGCCCCTCCAGTGGGGGGGGGGGGGGGGGGCACTGCGGAAACATTTAAGGCCAATTTTAGTCCCTTTACCTTCAGGGTTGTAGGAATGCTTGGACCCAAGACCGGAAACATCTGACCGGATATTACTGTGTAATTGATCCATGCATGCCTGCTCAGACGACACAACTTCCGGTGAAGGTACCTAAGGTCTGCCCTTGATGCAGCACACCCGGGGCTGTTACATGTGGGGTTCCCTTTTGTATACACCATAAAAGTAGCATGTACATGTACTTGGCCCGATAAGAAGGGCATCTTTTATGGCTGTTATATGTCTTATCTTTATTAGGTTGCTTGGGTTAACCATAGAAACCCATCTGTACATGTAGGCTATGTGGCCAATGAAGACAAGTTGTCACACAAGAAAGCTATTAGAGAAAGGGTTGGAGGAAATGTCAAGCCCCAGGAAATTCTGCCACCTGAAAACCTCGCCTGTGCTTAATCACCCTCTGGAGCAGTGTGGAGGGTATAGAGAAAGAGAGAGAGAAAGAGAAAGAGAGAGAGAGAGAGAGAGAGAGAGAGAGAGAGAGAGAGAGAGATTAAATGGGAATGAGAGAAGAAAGAAGGGAATGGATCAAGAGCTAATTGAGAATGGTAGGAAAAATAGGAGATGCTAAAAAAAGATCCAGAATCAAGTGGGGCAGGCAGGTGAGACAGACAACCAAATGGAGGGGGGGGGCGGGGCGGGCAGAAGCTGAAAAGAAGAGATAAAGGAGAATGGGTAGGTAGAGAGGAGTGGGAGGTAGCTTAAAAATGGTATTTCTGCTAAATTCAGGTAGATTTCTCTAAATTAATGGAAATGGGATCAAATGGCCCAAGGAGAGTAACTGTCAGGGGGACTGAAAGACATAGAAGTTGCTGCCCCGGCAGCAACAGTTGGAGTGCAAGCATGACAGGTACTCAGCCCTTTATATGCAGCAGCCCGAGGAAAAATGCCCCTGGCCATATTGTAGAAAATGTACCAGCCCCCCCCCTCAAGGTAGTATGGACCTGCATGAGTAAGGTTGAAGTATATATGGGACACATGGAGGATTGGATAACTTAAAACTTATAGAAAAAAAAGTATCAATCTTTTCCCCCCCAGTTATTTATGTTGTATGATGGTGTGTTGCGAGACACATGGAAATCATTTGGTCCCTGTACAATTGTTTACCATGCTTTCCTTTTCTACACAAATTTACCCGTATTTATATTGATAGGGTCATAAACGCACATTCAGTAGGTTGATATTTAACCAATAATATATGGATAACAGGCACAAGAGGGCCTATATGCGTGTATAATGCCCGAGGTGCGAAGCACCGAGGGCATTATACACGTATATAGGCCCGAGTGTGCCTGTAATCCATGTATTATTAGGTTTATTATACGATTATTCCATTCAAATGTCCTTATTTACCTTTAAAACGTCCTAATTAGGCCATTTTGAAGGATATATAGGTAGACTAGATCGAGTAAGGTGGGCGCCATGTTGATTTTGACATCCCACCAACCTGCTCGCTGATTGGTGGAGTTAAAACGGGACAGCCAATGAGAGGACGCGATACAAAAAGGCTTTGGCACCTGAGCGCGCGGGGGCATTCGTTAGATAGACTGGAACCTAGCCAGCGTTTCCCTACCCTTTTACCATGGCCAGATATGGATGGGCGCTAGAGTGTCCGCCTCACACACCAGAGACCCCCGGATCGAATCCCGGTGGAAACGTTCCGATTTTAAAGTGCCTATGTGTATGTGAAAAAAGATCCCTAGAAATTTTTTAACGAATACATAAGTAAAGTCCAACTACTACCTTTATAGTAAAAAAATAATTATAAAAAAAAATTGATTTTAGGGGAAGTTATAACAAAAAGTGTAAAAACTGCTGTATCTCTGTTAATATAAGAGCTAGAGGGCTGAGAATGTGTCTGTAGACTTCTTGTTTTACCCCCTGCTTTTGTATGGCCAGCACGGTATAGTGGATAGGGCGCTGGACTCGTAGTCTTGCGGCCCCGGGTTCGATCCTCCGACGAAACGTAGGATTTTAACTCTAAATATTCCTCTCAATCGTGCTGTTATCGTGTGATAACAGAACTGTGTTATCCAGAAAAAGCACGATCAGAGCCCCAATCGTATAATAAACGGCGATACCTGGGCACCTGGCAGCTTGCTTTTCCTGCCACAGTAAATTATCACCTTCTCATTCATTATCATGTGATTCCCTATAGGTGCAGCACTCTGTATCTAGTGAGGTAGGTTGAGCTAAAGGAAAGGAGGTAAGGGAAATCATGTTTGGGCTGTGATTGCTGAAACACCATCTTTTAGGGATGAACTGGTTGAGGTATATCCCTTAAAAGTGCATTCTCACCACTCACACTTAACCACATAGGACAGAACAGTACAATAATTGTGGGATACGCTCGGTCATTATGCCACTTTAAGGTTAGTTGCTACACTTGCTCAAAATTTCTCCCCCAGAGGTCAGATTATTTAAAAATGAAAAATGTAAAGAAAATGATCGATGTTTTTAAACATGGTTTAGTGAACATATATCTATGTATCTCGCTATGCAATATTAACCCTTTTAGATATCATTAACCTTTCAATCTTTCTATCTGAGTCTCTGACATTCCATGTTCCTTTATGAAGTCAGGTTTGCATTGCTATCATATGAAACACTTTCAGCACGGGCTGTCCTAGAGATAATTCCCTATATAATATGGTCCAGACCTCACAGCAATGATGTTGTGACCTTTCCCTTAAGGTATTAGCATTAGGCATAAAAAAACAATGCTCAACTCTCAACAGAGTTTAGTGACATACCGACATTCAAAATGCAATGTAGAATATGCAGCCCATTTAATCCAACAATTCTTTTGAGTTGTTCAAATTATTAAAAAACACCATACCAACTATTTGAGACTTATTATCTGAATTACATCATACACACACTGCTGCTAATAGGATTGTAGGTAATCGAAGTCTCATGTAGACATTGTTCCTATTAATATGTAAAACTGGCTTCCCTTGTAACAGTAGAACATGAAAGGGTGATTAGATCCAATAAATCCAAATACAAAAACCCACCTGACATAGATATCTCAATTTAATCGAATGCTAATGGCTATATCAGTTTAATATTTTGAAAAAAAACCTCCAACACCAGCACATACAGAAAATTCAATCAAGGAGGGGTATCAATTATAAACGTTTTCTCACGTGTACAAATGTTCGCGAATTTGCCAAAAAGCACAATTTCACTTGTATTTAGTTTTGCGAATTTTGGGACATGGTAGTAGGACTACATTGGATAAATTTTAACGCTATACATATATCCGTGGATTCTTGAAATCCGCGAAAGATAATGTAGAGCGCTGAATACAATATGTTTAGAGTATGTACATGCTCTTTTCAGGAATTGAATAAGCATCAATTATACCAGCTTTGCTACAACACTTTATTACAAAACGTTATCAATGATAGTTTGTTGCAGCTAAATATGGAATAAGAATGCAGTTGAGTAGCTCACCAAGACCCTATGAGGTTGATGTTCTCCTAAAGGGTCAGCATGATGTATGAATGCGACCTTGGTGAGTAGACTTGCCAGAGCTGTAAAGAAGGAAGTATCTTCATGACATTAGGTACAAGGACATTAATGAAGACATCATTGAAGGCGGCAGACACAGACAGTGCCAGCTGAATAGGAAACCAGACAGAAAAGAATTACTAGCAAGTTCCCTGATGGAAACTTCGCCCTTGATATTGTTAACATTTGTCGAGCTGGGCAGGGAAGGCAATAGGTGATTGTATAGGGAATTGTATTGCCTGCCTGCATATAGCATCAAATGCCTGCTCTGCCTCAGGCCCAAATAGTGTATACAAAGTAATGGAACACCCACCAACCGCCATTTCCTTTCCTTTCGCATATGCACTCTTTCATTCCTGGTCAGTGACTATTCCTGCATGCCGGTGGTGAAACAATGACAATGTAGAGTTCCCCCATTTCACCAGAGGAAGCATGCAGGCAATGCAGCTAGTCCACTGACAAAGACACCTACCCATTGGTTAGCCCTGGGGGAAAGCCTTCATGTTGTGATGTGCCACTATTTTAACCCCTCCCCCCAAAAACCTCAACATCTACCACCTCAACAGTAAATCTCTCTACACTACCGCCTGATATACTCAGGGTCATTGCGGGAGTAAATAGCTGATGATACAAAAGTATTGCCGCTAATTGACTTAGGGGAGGACAAAAAGACATTTCCACTGATTTATTTCTCTATTATTCACGTATCTTCAGGTCACCAACAGATGTAGTTCAATGTATCCATCCACAAATGTGGAAGCTCCTGCAGGTGTGTTTAATAGGTCGGTGGTTGTTGGCCGAATGAGGGACAATGGGAGGAAGGTGATATGAGAATAAGGTGTGACATAGCAATGCTGAAGGTACTTGTCCATCACAGTAAGGGAGTGCTCATTTTTTAACAACAGGGGGGGGGGGGGGCGGTGAGATTTGGCGCGCAGGGCGCAAAATTTTTTCACCCCCCCCCCGCTAGAGGGGTCGAAATTTCCCCCCCCCCCCCGGCAGGCCGAAAAGCGCGCGCGTTCGCGCCCCTTTGTAGCATAGTAACGCGCGGGCTTTTCCCCTCAAAACAGGTTGAATTTTTTTCACCCCCCCCCAAGAGGGGTCTAAATTTTTTACCCCCCCCCCCCGTCAAGGGGTCCAAATTTTTTACCCTCCCCCAAATCCACCACCCCCCCCCTGTTGTTAAAAAATGAGCACTCCCTAAGGTGGCACCAAAGCTGCTTACTGTCATACCCTACACAGTTTCAATTAAAAAACCTAACAAAAAATACACAAAAAAAAACCAACAATTTCAATCTGAATACATAACTGTTATTCAGGACTAGACACTTATCTACTAGGTAACTATTTCTTGCTAGGCCAAGAAAAACACTGTGGCACTTAAAAAGACCGATGCGACATTGCATTAAAGATTTATTTAATAAGATGTAACATCCAAGCTAGACGAGATGTGGATAATATAAACGTATTGAATGTATACCTTGCTATTTTTGTGAAAAAATGTTTTTTTTTATTCGTCTACCTCTCATATAAAACAGACAGAAAGCGCTGGTCCAGGCCAATCAACATGATTCTATGTGCAGGCCTGTGATATATCCTCCCTCCCTTCTTCCCACTGCTACCCTCCCCCGCAGCCTACCTCTATCCCCAACTCATCCTGCTCCATACCCTATCTCTTGCAAACTCCCCTACCCTTCTCCAGACCCGTCTCCTCATCCATACTCCCTTCTAATATTCCTCTAGTTCCTCCGTGGTGGCAGGACCCCCCCCCCGCCCCCTCTTGCAGGATCTGCCTTGAGTGGCTGTCTGTAAAGGAGTAATTAGGCCTGCATCATTATTATGGAGATTGTCCCCATACTTGCACCATAAAGCTACAGCCACAAGTCATAACCACCTTCATTGTCTCACTAGATTGCCACCCTTTTGAAAACATTATTGATACTGGGGAGAGAGACCATTACATTATGTCATATTAGTCAAAGGCGGTCCCAATCTAAAACACTATTTGTATTTTAATACCCGATAATTCAAGAGCTAGAAATTTAATGAAATTGCCCATACAGGGAAAACGGAATTATTAGTGAGATCCATCATTTGGCCATGACCTAAGCATTGAATAAAGCAGATTTATTTGAAATGAATAATCCAACAATTTCTGGAGGAGACTGTTTGGTTTTGAGCACTGATCACTCGGTATACTTTTTAGGAGCGAATTTGCCTTTTCAGATTACGCACATTGTTTTGTGTTATCTTCATGGTAATTCCCAATGCTGGTGGGTGTGTTATGAAATGTGATAGCCTTGTATTTATGACAGTAATTTATTCATAGAAACTACTTGTTATTCCGAGAATGTTTTCTACAACTGTTCGTGTTTTCTTTACAACAATTTAGAATAGTTAACATTTTTCGGCTTCCAACATGTACTCTTTGTTGGCCAAATAATTTAATATGATAGCACTCATGCCACTATTCGAAAGTAAAAATCCTTAACGTGATAGAGTAACCTGCTTTAATTACAAAACTGCATTTACCATTGACATGACTATGCCAGCTTATATAATTATAGATATGGCTTTATATACTTTGGCGTACAAGAAATGCATAGGTATACATTAATTTTGTTCTGCCTACATTAGTAGCCTTAGTACTAGTACATTTTTGTTAGTTTGTATAACCTATAACTACTAGAATGTATCCAGTGCTGCATTCTAAATGTCCAGCTATGGGAACACATTATAAGCTAGACCCGATACATATATCTACACTGGCCCCTCTTCAAGGTAGTCTAAAATAGACTTTCAGTGTAACCCTAAACATGTACAATACGACACCTCTCCTTGCAAGGGAACCATGAGTTGCTCCCTCTTTGAGATCTCTCCAGCTCACCGACTCCATAGTTTCAACCTAATTGTCCAACAGTCTTTAATAACATGCTATCGATTTTTCTGCTTGAGAAGAAGCCGTTGAGAATTGGAGCCTGCCGCAACATCGTCGGCTATGTATACTCTAGGCTTTTTCTCTGATTATTCATATGCTTCAATGGGCAATGAAAAGACTAATTACAGGCCTCTATGGAAGGGCGGGGGAGTGGTGAGTGGATGGTATGGGGTACGGTAAGCGGATGGAAACCCTCAGATACGCAGGATAATGTTGTCAGTGGACAGGGAGGATGCAATCAATACTCTAAAGACAATATAATAGGGAGAGAGAGGGGCTGAGTATAAAAGAAAGCACAATTATGTATGTATGCACTACTACGGTCTTATGGCAGCCATCTGTAGAGATTCATACAGTTCTATTTGTATTTACTATAGCCATTGAAAGCAACTATGCAAATGTCATATATTATGTCTAAGATGTATGGGTACACATGAAATATAATCAAAGGTCATATTGAAAAGGAAACATTGCGGTACAAATGACAACAGCATTTTCTACGCCATTTAAAAGAGCTTTTCACAAACGTATATACCCATAAAGCATACATATGTATACATAAATGATTCAGCCATGTCTATATGACAGCTGTATAGAGGCATATTCCTAATGTAAAAAGTTATAGAGAATGCTTTAATTTGGAACTTGCTCCCTCCGTCCCCCGGCAGTAAACTGCGTGTCCACTACAGTTGATCTACCTCAAACTGATATATAATGCTAACAGATAACATCTCCCCAACTACAAAAACTGCCTCTGCCATCTGCTCATGATGAAGGACATATAAATCATTATATTATGTTTAATTTACTATCCTTTCTCTACATTTTTAATGAGACCTTTCTCCCAAATCACCAATGTGCAAATCACCTGTGGCGCATCACCATTGTTGCTATGGATACCATTGCTAATGGCAGACCTGTATGAATTTGGTGCCTGGTAGGTTTTTCTAGTAGAACAGTTGTACCATGGAGAGGCCTAGGGATAAAAATGTCTATTCAACTCAGACAACCGGCGAAGGGACGACCGTCCATTTGCTGATCACCAGAGCAGGAAGCATCCCGGCAACCGGCATGCACCACCGCAACGTCCTGCGCCTGCGCAACCGGAAATCGTGCCGTTCTGCCGATATTCGGCACCATTTCCGGTCGGAATGTTACGACATTGATTCACAGGGAAGGAACATATTGGCATTATTGCACCAGCAGTTTCACTTCCTTGTGGGAAGTATGTCTAGAGAGCTGCTGGGGAGACATATTAAATTGCAAGAAAAAGACACTAAAGATAATGAACATTAAAGGAACATTTATCGCCTGGGAACATTTCTGGTGTTGGCAGGTGTTAGGCAGGAAAGCGACTCTATAGCGTGCCTTTCTAAAAGAATGTGTGCAGAATGTATAAGTTAAAAAATCATATGTACATGACGAATGAGACCCAAGACATATAAATGTAATCGCCTCCCATATATCTGAGTAAAGACCTGGTTTTATTGCTTACTCATCACTTTTCCAAACCTGCAGACTTCTGTACCATTACAGGAATTGATATTTGATTCCGCCAATTCTGTTAGAAGCTTTGCCCAACTTCTCGCCTAGTTATACTTGTCAATGTTATGGTATCCCAATTCCATTAGATGGAATCTAAATGTAAAAGTGAGTTTGCACAAATATATGGTACCGGTGCATGGATCTAGCTGTGTATAGAAACAGTGATTCTTTGGAGAGGATATGCTTATCAGCCACCACAGAGATTGTCCACCGAACAGCATTTTGATATACATGTAAAATGTAATTTTATCGACAGCTTTTCTCATCAAGACGTCATTGATTGCTTAGGGCCATTTTCCATTAGCCGATGTGCAGGTGATCGGCAGACAATCGGCAGTTGTGGCTCTACCTGCCGATTGTCTGCCGTTTGCCTGCCGATCACCTCCAAATCGACTAATGGAAAATGGCCCTCAAGCAATACAACCACCAGCGTTGAAGAGTGTAAAATCTGTCCGTCCATCATCAACCCTTACCGCCAATATAGTTCCTAATGTATGGTAGACAGCATAAAAGTACAGCAATGATTAAACCTCATTTTCTAATGGTTTAGCCTGCAGGGGATAAGGCCAAAGGTCGCTGGGCGCACACTGCGCCAAGGTGAACAGCTCAGGAGGTGTTAAGCTAACTAACCTCAGTATACTAAAAAAGTATATGGACTTTGCCTCGTCCTTCCTGCTCTATAAGCAGATGATCCTCCCCTGTTTCGAGTATTGTGATTTGATTATCAACAGCGGTCCAGATGAACAGGTGAAGAATATACAAACTCTTCAGAATCATAGCTTGAGGTGTTGTTAAGGAATAAGAGACCCCAGGCTGATAACTCGCACTGCCTTGCACGCGGCCTGTACCATAGGCAGATTGCATGAAAGTTTCAATTGAAAGACGGGGTGTGAACCATTTTCAGCTTAATGTATAAACATAGTAGAGACCCTGACAATCTAATAGTCCATACTAGAGTACTATGCGACAACGCCAAAATACTCATGAGACTACAACAACCAAAGGAATATAGAATCGCTAGTTGATATGTGAGTAAATATTATACTAAAATTGAACCCGGTTTCTTGTAGATATTTGCACTCTGTAATGACATGAGGTTTGACTACTACTCTGAAGCTACTGATGACTGGGCTAATGTGGAGAGGGTTATATTAGGATGTCGGGTCATCTTCGCTACCATACACTATATTAGTTTCTATGGGGTAAAAGTGAAAACTGTTCAACACTTCCCTTATCTCGGTGTAACAAATTGACAGTCTCTATCTTTTGACAAGCAGATCAAAATTCTGAAAAGGAATATTTGTAATAAATTATTTAGGTTCTCTAAAATTAGGAAATGGTTGACCAGGGAGTATAGTATCTTGGTCTACAAGTGTACAATTAGACCTGTGCTGGAATATTGCAGCTTTATTTCCACCAGCTGTAATGAGGACGGACTTCAGCAACTTCAACGCCTTCAAAACAGAGCGCTGAGAATCTGTCTAAAATGTAATATTAGGCAATATCATGTTGAAGAATTACATGATATTTGTAATATAGAAACAGTTCAAAGAAGAATGGACAAGCTAATGCTTAGTTTGATGTATACTAGGTCATTAAAACTCATTGATCATAACAACATAATAGGCGCACCAGAAATGAGGATAAGGTAAATTTTGAACTGCCCGCTCTCATTGGTCACTTCTACAAACGGTCTCCCTATTACAGAGGAGTAGTGTTGTGGAACACTCTGCCTGTTGGAGTACAACTGGCCACCACCAAGGTCAAATTCAAGGCTGAGATTAACAAGATCAAAGATCTTAGAGCCAAACTCAAAAAAGGTTATAATTGATTACTTAATCACATTGTATTGTTTGTTATGGTATAAATCACAACTATTGGTTGTCATGTTGATCTATGTTCGGGTTTAATTTGAGCCTGGGCAATTTCAATTTCAATTTCAACTATTACGGTTTTGCTTTTTTCAGGTGTCACATGAGACTATATTATTTATTCATCTCTTTATCACTGTGTTTTCTTTATTATTATTTGTATCATTATATATAACTTGCTGTTCGGGTTTAATTTGAGCCTGGGCTACCTTTGTTGATATGTCAATTTCACAATGTAACGGATGTAGTATTACATTTATATCACTTATCCTATATCCAATTGGTGAGACTACCGTTTCCCAAATGTCCAAAAACAGCTCAAATGCATATTGGCTAGACCCTAGTAGAGTAAGTCATTGTGCCTAATCTAGCATTAGTAAAAGCACAATATTGTATAAATGTATAAACTCATACTGTAATATTCATGACTGTCATTGGATCTGTATCTATGTTTGTTGCAAAATTTATTGCACTCTATACCTCAAAACTTGAGTCTGTTTGTAAGCATTATTTAAATCCATGTCACTACGGATTAATGCAAATAAACACGTCCAAAAAACACACAAAAAAATAGTATGTTATGACATGTGTGGCATGTGTGCAGATGCAAATTGGAATATGCATCTGTGCCTTGTTCTGAATATATATTTTAGACCTATGTTCGCTGCCATTTTTTTGCATGTGTTTTCTGCCATGTGGAATTGCGAATGATCCACTTTTTGATTGATTTATCATATCTATATATTATGAGATGAATCATGCATACATTGGCTCTCTTTGAGAGACGTGACCTGTCGCGGAACTGTTGTCAATAAAAAAAAAAAAAGCTACTAAACTCAAACTCAACTCTTTAATCCTGCAGTAAAATGGTTAAAAGAGAATGTATCTGATATTGGTTGTCTAACCAAGGATGTGTGCGGTTACATGATTAAATTACAAAGTGCAATGACATAACACAAGAGCTATACTTTGGACATTTTAATACAGTTTGATAAATGCAGTTACAGTTGTAAGTGAGTACAAGGTTAATAGAGGTACATAGTTTATACAGTGACATGTAATAGTAAAACAGTGACATGTAGTAGTAGAAACATTATTAAATTACAAAGCGCAATGCGCTTATAAGGTGTGTCCAGTAAATGTTAAACTAAAACAGATTAATCTTCTTCCCCCTTCCCAATGCTGGCTTTTGCAATGAGCTCATAGGCAACACAGAAATTAGCTAAAGCGACCTAATTCTCCTCGTTTGCAAAAGCAACGTGCATCCATTATAATTCCACCCGGACCCTTGCTTGCGGCAGGAATGGAGAGCTCTCAGGGGTGTTCGGGAGATGAATGAGTTAATAATCCCAAATCAACAGCCACAACTAAACCGCAAAGTGCATGCCCATTGGGCAAAGTCCCCAGGAGAAAAAAATAAATTAAAAGAAATACCTCATCTGCCTCTACCAACGGTACATGCCCGCAGCTTCCAAAATCAATACTTTTATAGAAAACAAGCACCAGGATCAGATTATTCTCCTGCCACTTTTACAATAATCTAAAAAATATTAAATTTCCCCTTTTAATCTTAATTTCTTTAAAAAGATGTGATGGTCCCGTTATCACCCTTTCAACCTAATCTGCCCAGTTTCTCCAAATGCAGCCGACAGGGAGACAAATCAAGATTAATGCCCCACCCGGTCAATGCTTCTTAATCAGGGGGCGATCTCAAGGTGCGGTTTAAATTGCTCCTCCCTGGTGGCAGGCAAAGATCTGTTAAGGGCCAATAACAGCGGGGTACAAGGAGACAACCCAATCCCGACCCCATTCCTAAAAAGGCTCAGCACAGTGCAGGGTGTGTGTGGCCCCTGACTACCAGCCTTAACACACACCCAATCATACTCATTGAGAACAGGGTACAGAGTTTAGCTCAACCTATACTTTATCACTGTTATTGAAAAAGCCACTTCTTTTTTTAACCAACCCTTTGCCCTTTAGCCTCCCATAGGGTTATTTGATGAAAATATGTGTTAGGTGTTGGAATTTCAATATTCTGACATTTTACTTTTAGATTCTCCTGCATAGGATACTGCGAAAAGGGGCCTTAGTGTACACTGCGCTAAGGGCCTTTTTCGCAGATTGTGTCACATATGTCGTTTCCATCGGTAATCTGCAATTCAAAGAAAGTACAATAATTTGATAAAATATACCCCTTTATTGGTTTGAATGGTTTGAATAATTAATTTAGACAAACATCTGACAATGTTGACCACTCTGGAGCCACAGTTTACCATAAAACCTATATTTTTATTGAGCATCTTCAGATTTTTATTCGATATTTGGCAAAAAAAGATAATATCTTCTAGGGCGTTATCTGAGAAAAATACTTATTAAGTTTGGCAATCTACAATTTCATATTGCCTTTGTTGAGTCTTCTGAAACCTATTATCATTTGCTCATGTGATGTGTAGATTCTATCTGTAGTATGCTAACAGTTCACAAAGAAAAGAAAAGAGCTCATGGGACAATTATGTAGTGGAGGGTACGTTGAGGCTTTTAAATTGGATAAGAGGAAAATGCAAATAAGAAATATTGAGGCATATTTCATATAATGGACAGCTCAGGTTCAATATTTGAATGAATGATTTAAATGTTTTTTAAAGTTTAGTTTTATCATGAAAAATTCTTGCCCGGATTCCCTGTGTAATGTGCATTTGGATCGTCGTCACCTGGGCCTAATAAGCGTATTGAAAATCATAATAATCAATAAACTGTCATGAGATACAAACACAATTAAATAGTCGCTTATGGAGGCACTCCACAGCATCATTTTCAAACAACATTTAGGGACCAAGACAATGTAATAGTTCTGAATAATTAATATTGATCAGGCAAAGCTACTTGACACTTACAAACACTTAAGTTCACACCAGGAAAATCTTCTTCACCCTGTAAAGGAGGTTCAATTGCTTCAAGAGAACTCATAATTTCAGAACTTGTTTTGGGAAAAGAAACATGTCTGCCCAGCAGGAGACACTTAAATGCATTACGTTATGAGGAGGTCAGTAGGCCTACTATAACAATAATTATTCCCCTAATCTAATGACATTCCCTGAACATCTTATTTGGATAAGGATGGGTAGATAGCGCAGGGAGAAGGCTATGTTATAAATGGATGTGAAATAGGACATTTGCAGCATGTATTCAAGTATTAGTATAAACACATCCCGTCTACATATAGGGTCATAATTGAAGGAATAAGTATGCTTTTTGCAATTTAGGCAGAGGCTCCTCAAAGCCAATAGTCATACGTATAGTGTTATATATAGAGCCATATCTAGATGGGATCGGCTAAACACTGAATATGTACGCTTATTGCAGATCCTCCTGCTTTTAAACTAGCCATTAAATAAAAACTACCACGACTGTTTTATGTAAAAAGGTAATTTTATATACCTTTTAGATTATCTGACATATTACTCATAATTCTGTACTCATATTACCAAACAGCTTCATTCATCTCATCTCATTAAAAGAATACATGACATACAGTGAACGACATAACTCACTCTACTCTACATGTAATATACTACATATATAATGGTAGCCATACTGTAATTTCAGTGAACTATGCAATATGAAATATCGAAGGAAAGGGCCCTAGCGTAAAAAACACAATGCGCAGTAGCTAGGTATAATGCATTCTTGTAATTGTATTATTTTAACCCAATGAAACACTTAAAAATAAAGCTCACCTCATATCATGGTGGCGGGATAGGGATCACAGAACTATAGCTGGTGAAAGCTTGTTAATAAAAAGGGCATCCAGCATTGATCTCGTAACAAGTCCCAGGAAACCCAGTCAAAATATTATAGCAAGCAAGCGCAAATCAGTGTAGGCCCACCCTGGCCCAGTAGAATATAGCCCAGCCCAGCCCAGCCCAGCACAGCACATGTAAGCCCAGCACAGCCCAGTCCAGCCCAGTGTAGGCACACCCAGTCCAGTTCAGTTAAACCCCAACCAACCAGAGTTAAAGCCAGATTACCGATTCCTACTCCGCCCTGACTGTTGCTGAACGTGTAGCAATAGTTATAGGCCTTTAAGGCCAACCTCATCAAATGAAGCCAATCCTGGTCCAGTGCAGCCCAGATTATCAATGACACACTGTGTCCACCCTCCCCTCGCCAAACGCCTTTTAATGAACCTTCTCACTTTGTCAGATTAAAACCGCTGATGTCAACATCTTTGGATAATGCAGGTGGGAGATTGGCTCGTTGGCAGCGATTACTGGTGATCGGTGCATTAATAGGCCGAGATTGGCATTTTATCAACGCTTAGCATTTCATTATTCTGTGATTGAAATCAAAATGCCTCAGCGGTGGGCACTATGTAAAGTCCTACCCCAACCCATTCGCCACTCCCTACCCCAACCCTTCTACCCCCACCCTACCCCCTCTACTGCCTACCCCCTTATTGCACCGAGCAAGGCCAACCAGTAAAGCACCCACAAATGGAGTGGCCTAATCGACTTTGCAGTTTATGGCGGCCCACTACCAAAGCTGCCAGATTGTTACAAAATGGCGTTTGAGGCATATAATAAGCCCGAGGAAATAATGCCGCCGTCACTGGCAGGCGTTTCTACCATCTGTTTTTTACCAAGGTCTTAAGTGGACACATGTTTTAGCTGATGGTAGACAGAATGGTGATCTATCATGGAAACGCGCACTATATGTAACTATGATGATAAGGTGGATTCATCATGGGAACCGACTGCTAGCTATTTTCTACGTTTAAGGTCCGAGCTATGCAATAATGGCATTTTATCACCAAAGCCGTAGTGCACCTCAAAATACTCAAATAAATATGTTACGTTAAAATGCCTTGGTTTGAATACAGACTGCTCTTTTCCCACACTGTTGAAGCCCCCCCCTCCCTGTAAAGGCTCATATCCTCGTTCCAACGATTCAACTCTTACTGGACGGGCATTATAAAATGACCATTTAAATATTTGTTCACTATCTTGGTCTTGTTTTACCTGGAAGACTGTGACGAATGTGATATTGTGGTGTATTAGATTGTAATACTGATATGGATAATATAATTTTTGAAAGATCTTGTTGAAAGCGCTCATCCATTAAATAGGTTGTTTTGTTGTATCTAGGAATATTAGTATGAAATTTATGCCACAGAAAGATCGGTCATATGCCTAGGTATATTACAGAGCAATACGGAACATGTCTTTTCTTAAGAATGGGCATTAAAATAATTTATGATACTCATATACATTGCATTATTCGATTCACTATATTCATAATACTACGACCAACATGCATTGTAACGGACTATTGAAAAGGAGAGATAAAAAAAGAAGAAAAAAAGAGGAAAAGATGCAGTCCGAGAATTTGACCAAGATGGTACCCACTCCTATAATGAGTCCCCCCTCCCCCCTGTGTTATACGGACAATGCTCATATAAAACACCATCACAGTCCAACAACCACTTTCAATTCGCATGATAACTTCCAGATTTATTCAGCACTGCAGGCCCATCAGCACTGTGTAAATTGTATAGCGACGCCATCCCACCCGTGGACGCGTGTCTCCAAATACAAGCAGCAATAACTGATTCTCAATGTCAAATAGACATAGATTACATCACGTGTATAGGGTGTGTAGACCCACGGGGGGAGGGGGCAGTATACTGATGGTCGGCTCAGATGTGTGCAGGTAGAATATACATAAAGAGGATGCAGTGGGTAATGGTTTCAGCCTCATACTTATATTTACTTAATGATTTTCAATTGAGGATCAAATGTTTCAAATAAGTATAAAGTAAAATCTATGGGCCTGACCGATGAGCCACTTGTTTTTCAGTATCAACTCAAGAGCCCTTCCCCCCGCTCTAGCGTGAAAGAACAATAAGTTATAAGCGTTGTTCATTCTATTTTTGGCCTTATGACGTTTGCTCCCTCCATCCATATCACCTGAATTAGATCTCCACGTTTTGCTAGCTCGTCAAGCACGGCATATAGTGTCTCACGGCATTATTGTTCATATGTCGCCAAGACGGCTCCATTGAGTAACTCACAGGCACCATATTGGTGCATCATGCTCACCCTTTGGGAGTGTACCAACCCTGTGTGGTTGGCATGATACATGAATGCAGCACGAGCGTTTAATTCATTTAAAGCAGGATACTGCCCTTAACGTTGAGTTCTACAGAACTGACACTCATCAACATGAAGCCTGACTTTAAGTACATATGGTAGCGTGATGAGGTGTATAAATAGCATCAGCAGAGTTCACCTGAATACTTTGTTGGTTGCATCTGTCAACTTTGTCTTAAAATTATGTCTGCCTCACCAATCCCACTGTACAATTTTGTAACTTTGGGATATTCCATGAGAGTAGGCATGTATGCCGGTTCTTATCAATGATTTTATTGACCAATAGACATCATGTTCAGCATCTATATGTGATTTATACCAATTGAGTGATTGGTTTGTGATTGGTTTGTATGTGTTATACAGCATCTATATGTGACTTCTACCAAGTGATTGGTTTGGGATTGGTTTGTATGTGTTATACAGAATGACCAGCTCTCTTCACAGTTTGGAAAAGAACAGATCTTTCATTTGAAGTAAGGGCTTGCGAGTAATAGCCAGGTGAAGACAACCTTCCCTTTCTTGGCATGAAGGCATTTTATCTCTTATGAATTTCACTTTATAGGGAACAAAAGGGGATGCCCAACGCTAGATGCAACTAGATGCACTCTAAACCTTTAGCCCCGTGGGCAATATTTGTATGGCCTAGCAGTGCATACATACAGCTGATATGTGGGTTGAAGTGTTGATACCAGTAGAACTCTTGGCTAGGCAGTAAGGGCAGGGGGTAGGATGTGGTTGGTGGGAGAAGGGGGTACACAGGGGTATCAGAGGGTGGAAGGGGACAATGTTAAATCATAATGAAGCTGGGATATTCTACCAACATGTTGATACAGCCCTGAGGCCAATTCCTCCATTTATCACCGTCTAGGGACAAGACAGGGTAATCAGCTATGGAAAGACGGGGGTGCCTCACAATAGCCCCCCCCCCCCCAGCCATACCCTGCCCCCCTCAGCCATACCCCTTCTCCCTGCCCCCCTCTATATGGGTGGTCTGCCCACCCGACCTAGAAGGAGGCCCGCGCATGCGCGCTCATAATACATGACCTAATCCAATCACGGCCGTGCTAATTAGATTGCTTTTGTTTCCGATAACCACCGCCTACCCACATGGAAAAAAGGAAGCAAAAAGGTACAGATAAAAAGCTCCGTGTATGGGGGATGCAGGTTGTCTATACCCAGTAGGTCTACTAAAGTATACCAGTCTGCCTCTGTGGAAATAGTGCGTGGAGGATCCGCTTGGTAGAGCTACTGTAGCCTCCACATACTGGAAATACTAGCATTGCACGGCAGCAATAAACATTCTATTAAAACAGTGTATTCCATGAGAGTAGGCCTGTATGCCGGTTCAATGCCTTTATTGAACAGTAGACGTCATGTTCAGTATCAATCACCCCTATCATGGTAAACTATGTATAGCACTATCATATAACATCACGTACAGTCCTTATCTTTATTATCAGATTATCATGACTATAGAATCTTCTGGCAGTAATGGAGAGAACACATCCTAAGCTTTAGAGAGTAGTCATTATTCAACAGCAGGGGAGGGGAGATTACCTGCACCCCCTTGAGATGACATAACATCTTACCGTTCCCCTTTCATTTTCCTTGAAAAATATTCTCATGGGCTCTTTTTCCCCTTTTTACTGAAAAAGGATCGAAATGGGTTAAAATTGTTGAGCTCCCCCCTCTTAAATCCACCAACCTCTCCTGCATTCAATAATGACTATTCCCTTTAGTCAAACCTTAATTGGGTATGCAATACAGGGTAAAATATATAGTTTTAATCTATTAAATTACCTTCATTTTTAAATGAGACTCACAATTTTCATAGGATGAATCAATTTTGCTTTTGAATATAATATCAAACATTTAGATATGCATTGTTTTTCCATGCATCACAGGGCTCGATTCGGTTTTACCGAATCTCATTATACGGTTTACATAATTGTATCTATAATTGAAATCATCATTTTTCACCCATGGCCTAATAAGTAATCAATATACATCAGGAACTGCCTTGATGAGAGGGTTAATTAAACACATTAGCCATTCACAACCCTCATCAGACCGCCCTAGGTGCCTCATTCAAAAGCATATTGACCACATTCTGTGGGGCCCGGGGGTGGGTGGGCTCTGTATATGGTCTAATGTCATCATGTCAGTGGGGTCTTTATGTAGGTCACATGCTGACTTCTAAGACTTCTATTCGATGCAATTATATTACACGTTCTATACTGATTGCTAGAGGGATTTAATATAAAAGATAACATAACTTTATGAAATTGCATTAGTGAAGAAAGAACGATTGCTTAATGTAGCTTTTCTAATCTAATTAATTCATGAATCTAAATCAATGTAATAGAAATTAAGCATAATGCACTTCCCATGGTTTGATAAGTCTAGCATCCATTCACAAGATTTTATACAATTTGCATACAGATACTGCCTGTCCAATAATGAAGACAATTTTCATATCTTCTCATGTTTCTCACAATTCTATGAGTATGTGTCCCATCTTACTTATCCGAGAAATAGAGAGAGGGGGAAAGGGGGGTGTAGGAGATGGGGTGGAATTGAGAACTCAATTCATCCCCACAACATAAAAACTACACTTTACATATTACATCTTCTTTTTACAACATTGCCTGATGATTATTATCTCAGGAAATACATTCTTCCTGAATGTGAGAGGACATCTGGACCTACTGCTTAAAGGGCTATGCAGCCACTGACTTACTGTGTGGGAAAGTCACCAACTGTATGTGTAAACCTTGTAGCAGCAGGTGTCTCAGTGCCAATAACGTCATACTGCAGCCCTATATTACCTAGGGGGTCTGGATGGGGGGTCCCCATGTCGATTGTCGATCTTAAAAAATGGCCATGTCGCATGTCAATGTCGCCTAATAATGCCCATGTCCCATGTCGATTTTAAGAATTGCCCATGTCGCCTGTCACTATGTTTTTGAGCCTCATGTCGCATGTCACTAGGCCTCATGTCGATTGTCGATTATAAGAAATAGCCATGTCGCCATGTCGAATTTGGTGGTCCACACCCATTACCTACACACCTTTTATGATGGGTGCATAGAGCTAGTTCTGACTACAGTTATGCCATTTCTCACTACACAACTGTACCTTAAGGTTGAAGTGGAGCCATCTGCCCCCCAACCCCTCACCCCCTACCCCATCACAAATGTATGATGTTCAGGTTACAGTTGTACTCCAGCTGCTGACTCAGTCTGAATTGATGAAGCTATTCAACGTTTCATGGAAAGTCCTTTCTCCTGGTATTATGTAAGGGTTAAGATTGAGATTACGCTGACTATCCATCAGAATTAATTGTGTAACCATATTCACAGTCAATAATGCTCCCTAGTTACGTCCAGATCATTTCTCATCCCAAATGCAGCACACAGAGAAAGTCAACTCTAATGATTTTTTCTCTCTCTATTATGGTAACAATTATGATCCTGCCTGAATGCATCTCTATTTATTTACCGACCCACTCAGGATTTTAGCAGTCTTTCTCAGATTGATATCCGGACAAGTCAGTTACTGCGGATATTTGGTGTGTGTGTGTGTTGATGGGTTGAGGGGTGTGGTTAAGGGTTTCTCATTAGAAAACCTATCCTGCATTATTATCCTTGTGTAGTGGATAGGTCAAACTACCGTGGTTAGTCTTCAAGATGAATCTAGTACATTAACTGCTGCATGTCAATAGCAGGTCCCAAGTATTTGATTCTACATTCCTTGTGAACTGCTTGGCGGTTGGTGTTGAAATGATATGATAATGAAACGTATTCAAATGAAAAAAGAACATCTTTTCAGATATTGGCAAAATAAGGAAATTAATCTTGTTCATCAATTCTCAAATGTTCTTTGCATTGCATGAAACTAACCCGTACATATGCTAAAATAACGGAGAAAGTCTTTTTGTGAAGAATAGTATTGTCCTTTACCTATTTCAGTAGTTATTATGGCAACAATTAGACAAAATGCAGGCCACTTAAGACCGTTGTTTACTGAATTGCCTGATCAGTAAACAGAAGTCGAGTAATGACAGACATGTGCAAGAGAGGGCGGATGGAATGGAGGTATAAATAAGTGAATATATAGCAGAGATACAGATATAGAGGAGAGGATAGGGCAGACGTGAACTTCTTGAAAGTGGCTCGTTAATTTAGAACTCTAAGGTTTGGTATAAAAGTTTGATATAAAATTATCAGATTCATTGGAAACTCAAGAGCTATAATTTCAAAGGTAAATGCCATATCTTCCAAAGTTGATTTATTCAACATTTTGCCTAGGTGGTGACAGAAGAAATCCTAAAACGAATTGTAACCTTAGGGCTCAGTCTCACGAGTTTATAACAATTGGATTGTCTTTGACCAGGTGACGTCTTTGACCGGGTGACATCTTTGACCGGATGTCGTCTTTGACCGCGAAGCTAGAAAAGACAATTTTTTATTTCTATACTATATGAAAAAGTTGATGCGGATGGTTATTGCACAATACTTTGGACATTGCAGCTCTTCAAAGTCCACATGGTATAGAAAGATGACGTCTTTGACCAGGCAGAGGAAATATAACATAATGCTATAATGTACGTAATAGGGCCTACATATGAATCTAACAATCTTTAAATAAATTTTCTTTCATATAGTGTGAAAATATCCTTTGAATTTTTCCACCCATGTCTTACTATATAGGCCTAATTTATGCTATAATGACGCTTCCCGGTCAAAGTCGTCACCCGGTCAAAAACGTCACCTGGTCAAAGACGTCACCCGGTCAAAGACTATCCAATTGTTACAAAGTCGTGAGACTGAGTCATATGCATTATTATAGCTAAATTGAATACCAGAGAATCGATAGTACTTCTCTCTCAGCAACACCATCACATGA
Source organism: Harmothoe impar (assembly GCA_947462335.1). Lineage (NCBI taxonomy): Eukaryota > Metazoa > Annelida > Polychaeta > Phyllodocida > Polynoidae > Harmothoe > Harmothoe impar. Next base: position 24,325,080 of record OX381721.1, read on the forward strand.
TGCTGTACTCAATGTTTCAAAGTGGATGGAAGGGGACCCAAAATGTGCTCGTCTTTATAAATCCGGATATCAAGTCGTGGATTGGCGGTCATTGCTCACTAGGATGAGGGCCGATCAGTCAGTCACGCACCTCACCTAGCGGGACTCGCACCAACTAAAGCTCCCTCCAGGGCGGTGTACTAGAGCACGCAATGGCCGGTAAACCGAGGGTCAGGGGGTCAGGGACTAGCCCCTGGGGTATTAGTGTATAAGAGACCATTAAATATACATATCATGCATAGGGCATGCACCCAAAGGCCTGGGGACCATTACTTATAGTTTACGACTGGGAAAATGCACTTGTTTTTGAGGGGAAATAGATCCAATGTAACACTGTGTGTATCCTGCTATACTATCACTGCATCTCGTGCACCTCCTCGTCCCCCTTGGGTTATCTAGTGCTTCATCATAAAAATATTACCACCACAGGCAAAGTCCCAGGGAAAGAGGCATGTGGTCAGTTTTTATTTCTTTTGCTTCACAGCTTTAGTTTTTGTATATTATACCTGTACTCTGTTCAGTAGGTCTGTAGGGCACTATGCCAATCAATTTACAATACATAGATAATTTTATATGATTTGGTATAATCAGCTAATAATGTGACAAGTTAACTATCTTACCTGAAATATGCAAATGGCATATGAGATAGGAAAATCGAGATAAACTATACATATATAAATATATGTTTGTAGCAGTGACAGGAATGCTTTGCATGTATATATTCGTTGAATATGCTTTTAGCTCTTTAGTGGCTACCCATTACTTAATGAAATATACCCTTTGTCAGCATGATGCACGAATGAAACATCAGGGACTTGAATAATACATCATACCTACCCACTAAGGAGTAGCAACCCTGTAGGGTTGGCATTATGCTTGAAAGCAGCCCTGGCAAGTTACTCGCCATGGCTGCATGCCTGTATTGTGACGACCAAGGGCATAATACTCTAAAGCACTATGTGGCCCTTGATGGGTAAGATAATATCCTCTAGATGGTGCAGTGATAAGGGTGCAGTGATAGGGCTGTAATGATGGCCTGATGATGATTGTGATATACGACGACACATCCCAATGTCCACCACATTAGTGTTGCTGTACTCACACATGACAGCCAAATTACCAAGCATCCACAGAGACTACTAAGTATTTACGGTGCTACCAGCATCATTAGTAACCATTTTATATCCTTAAAGTTTTAATAAGTCACTTACAAATGTTCATGACTCTGCATGGAAACACCACTTAAAGTTTCTGAATGATGATAATCTTCATACTCTCCTTTGTATAACATAACTAAGGCCCTTTCTTGTTTGTACATTTGTAAAGGATTATCTTCACATAATTATCACTCGAGGCTGATGAATTATATTCAAAAACATCCGTTTGTCTTTGATTGGTTCATTCTTTGCTTGATTCATCCTCTGCTCAAAACTACACTTATGCACTAACACCTGTTAAATTCAACTAGCCTGAGCCTTACCCGGGTGCTTATACAGGACCGGCACTTATTCAAGATGCTTGTTAAAAGGCCTATTTTAATAGCTCACTATGGTAGTAGTGTTTCTGCACAATGTAAAATAATTATGGACACAAGACAGCTGCAGAACACTAGCATCTTTCTGGCATCCTCTGCAACAGGCATAGTTCCAACGCAGGCCCCTAGAGGCCGCCATGTGTCACCCCTTGCTCATTAAGTGAGAACCCCGCACTGAGCACGTGTTGGAGGCTGTAGGTAGTGACCCTACCAGGCCCCCTACTGGAGGAGGTGTGAGGGGTTTGGGTGAAGCAGATGGAGGGTGCATGGATTAGGAACCCTTAAAGTAACCTCAACAAGAAGGTCCCACCTATAAGCACCCAACAGCAGTTAGTGGTCTGAAAGTAAACAGACACAAACTAAACCAGTCATTGCATGAAATATTGTGAGTTGTTTTGTTTATAGGTTTATTTTACTCAGTGGCCTATTGAAGCTGTAAGTGCTGCCCCACCACATCTAGTGATAGACACTAGTTCCCCTTTTCACAGCCACACCTCATTATCATCCACATTATGAGGCAAGACTCTTTGAACTGATAATAGTTCGGTGCAGCAATTCTCTGACTCTCTGCATTCCATCCTTGCCTGGATGCACCATCACTTGACAAGGACCTCCTCAACAAAAGGTCATTATGACCTCTGCCGTGACTATGTGCTTTTGTCACCATGGTCTACACTGAGAAAATGTGAGCATCAGACTGGTGTTGGCCTCATCACTAAAACAGCACACTTCTCATGGCCAAGCATTTTAGTGAGGGTCAGGCAATGATAGACCCTAATTAATTTAGATGCTGGACTCAACCATAATGGCAAGAGAGTCTGGCAAGGCTGGACCCTCTTCCAAGAGTCTGACAATTGTAAACACTTGCAGGCAGACAGAGAGGCTTCATAGAGCTCACAACCTTCTCTGTGTACGTTGTAGATCACCTGTCAAATGCTGCCCATCACCAGTGGGTTTACACCAACCTACACTGATATTCGTTGGCTCCCTATACGATCAATCTCTCTGTCACTATTGTGTCTAACTAGGTTGGTTATTTTTTGGCTCCCAACATGACCAATCTAGGTTAGTTAATATTGTCAGGTTGGTCAGCTGAACAACTCACTTAGTCATTTCATTTGATGTCCTTTTGAGTAAGGCATTAGTCTTATATTGTTTTGCCTTTTGAATAGCACTCAGTCATGCCTGACCAATGTCCATATGACCAACCTGGGATAGCCACTGCAGACTAAGAACCGGGGCTTTTAGATTATCTGTGTATCTCTCTGAAACCTTATATACACTACATAACCTCTAAATTGTCATACTGCCAATGGCTCATAATAAAGCAGGGATTATATTACATACAGCTGCACCACTTTTATGTAATACCATATATTTATGACTTACTTAACTGTCGCCCCACATCTAGATCACTCTGATAATGTTGTGCTATTACATACTTCAAACACACATACAAATACCAAAATATGAAACTCCTATCCTGTTTACAATCAGTTTTGTGGACACCTCTCATGGCCACCATAGCATATCAGCATGCATGCATTGCAGGCCATTGATAATCGTCTCACTGTGTAAGGTCAGTGTACAGCTCTAACGGCCAGAGGTATGGGGTATAGACTGATAGATGAGTTCTGTGAGGTAAGTAAGAGGATTTTCTGATCACAAAAATGATGTGCATTTTCTACATTTTCCTATGGCATTTTTGTCTTTGTAGATGCTTTAATTGCATGTATGAGGAGGCAGGCCAGCAAATGTTGCTTTGATTTTGGTAGACTAATCTCTCTTCACTCTGTAACAGTAATCTGTCTTCAATTGAAGTGACTGGGTAAAACTGTAGTCCAGAGCAAACCACCTTCTCTGTTCTCCACAAAATTTTATGTGGCACACTTCACAGTGACGTTAACTGTAGATACTATGGAAGGACTATAAAGCACCTATGATAGTGGCAATGATCTAAAGGTCAAATTCAAATAAGTGCAACATGTTCTTTATTTAATGTCCTGATTAATCGTTCATACATTTTTTGACCAGTATCCCTTTACTGGTTGTGATAGAGTTGGCATTATAATGGCATCAATTTAAAAATAGCTTTATATAACACCTTCTATTACACACCTGTGCATGAAATCTCTCAGTATCAACATACCAACAATAATATAGTTATGATTAAATAATATCATAAATCTCTATGAGACTACACTCCCGACCCCCCAGGCAGACAAGACGAGTATTTGGAGGTAATAATATTTATTATGATAATTATGATTGTACATAAGAATCTGGTCCTCTAATGAAGGATCCAGATGGTATTTTATTTGTTGTACAATATGAGAATTGAATATAACATAATATAATAGACCTTATAAGGTGAAGATGAAAAACCCTTTATGGGTAATGAGACCCTTTATGGGTAAGATAAAGACCCTTTATGGGTAAAATAAGTGGAGGAAGGGGATGGTGGTGGAAATTGGACGTGCGAGCCAAGGTGGGTTGAGAGAGGTTGTGAGGAGGATTTGAAACATGGCGGGCCGAAGTGACGTAGGTGGGAGAGTCCATTATGAGGGGTGTGAGGTTGGACCACTGAATATGTAATGAGAGGGGTGTAAGGTAGGGGTTTGCCGCGCTGGAGGGGCGGGTGAGTCTCATACAGACGCTATGATTAAATAATATCATAAATCTCTATGAGACTACACTCCCGACCCCCCAGGCAGACAAGACGAGTATTTGGAGGTAATAATATTTATTATGATAATTATGATTGTACATAAGAATCTGGTCCTCTAATGAAGGATCCAGATGGTATTTTATTTGTTGTACAATATGAGAATTGAATATAACATAATATAATAGACCCAAAGCTTATTGCTTATATTGTGTTATATGAGAGGCGATTGATTTGTGGAGGGAGGCCGCTGTTGTAGTGCGGACATAGCGATGGTATGCATTTGACCTCCACAAACCTAAGTCCATGATCTGTCTTTCTGATGCTCCCAGCTCTGCCGCTAGGGAGGCTGAGGTCTTGCGGATGCACTGTAATGTGAATAGCCGGGCAGGGAGGCCAGACCTCACCACGGCCGCCGCCCATACCTTGGCCAGGTGGTGAGTAGTGACAGGTATGCCGGAGTCTCTGAAGACCAGCAACGGCTGATCTGGGTGGATGGTAGGTGATTGCTGAGTCATGACATCATAAAGATGGACCACACAGTAGGGGTTAGTGGGATCCCCAGCTATGACGGAGTTGGCACGCTGAGTGACACTTTGGAGATTCTTGGCCCATTTCTGGTGGACCTTGAGCGACCCCCCATCTCGGGAGAGGTCCCCTCTAGTTGTGTGGCGGTGATAGTCAAATGAGTTAATGGTGTCGGGGGCGACGTTGGAGCGCCTCCAGGCACACACTAGCATGAGGCAGAATGTGAACAGGTAGGTCTGGAGGTTGTCATCCGCTGGAATGTTAGAAAGGACCAGGTTAAACTGGTCCATGGTGAGGGCGTCTGAGGCCTTAGATTTATAAGATTTGTCCTGTGAGATGGCCTTGAGGGCCCGCTGGACCCTTCTATGAGAGAAATTATGCAATGGGACGCCAGAGAGTTCCAGGTGTACCTTTGCATGACTGAAGTATATCGGGACAGTTCTTGGGGCATAGAAGATAGCCAGGTACTCCAGGTATGCAATGAGATTGTACTCAGTGAGATTGTTAATATCCAGGGAACAATAAAACACAAACGATACAAACAGCCTCGACGCTCTAGAGGAGTTGGCCTCGGCACGAGACCGGGGGCGTTGTCTGATGGCTGCCCTTGTAGACAGGAGATGATACAACGGGCCTGTAAGAGACAGAGGAGGAGTTCAACATATTTACACGTCAGCATGATCCATCATATCAAACGGGTCCACATATATACGGTCCAGGCCCTGCTCCTGTATTATCCTGTCTGAGAGAGCCCGGTGATGAGCACTGTAGAGGCGCCTCGAGAGGGCGTCAGCCAGGACCAGGGTTACACCCGGGGCATGGACAGGGATGATGCGGACCTGACACCAGGCTTGGTGCCACCATATGTCCCTGGCAGCCGCCAGGATGCAGGGGTCCGTGCCACGGCCAGATTGGAGAACGGCGACTGTAGTGGCATTGTCGGACTTGAGAAGGATGGTGGCACCGGCCTGGGATGGAGTGATGAAAGTCTTAACTGCTAGGGCAACATTAGCTGCTTCTATGTCACATATGGGGCTATCAGCAATTACAGACGGGACGTAGGAGGCGTAACATTTGGCACCGTCTGACGCGCCGATGCCCTTCTTGGAGGCGTCTGCCTCAATGGTAATGTCCGGGGTGCTGTGGGCGATAATGAGGGACCTGCCATTGTAAAGGGAGAGAAAGTTGTTAAACCAGGCTAGGTCCTTCCTCATACACCTACTGATGGTAGTGACCCCTCTATACCTGCCCATTTTCCGGAGACTGTCCAGCAGCCTGCCGACAAACAGGCGGGCAGGGATCACAGCTTTCCCAACATGGTGGAGCTTGCCGAGGATGGAGCGGAGCTGCTTCTTTGTGATGGACCTCTGGCCCGACAGCTTCTGGATGTGGTCCAGGGTTGAATCAATCTTGACCTGTGGGATAGTAATCTCTTTATTAACGGAATCAAGGGTTATGCCAAGCCAAGTGACCTTTGTACTAGGGGGCTGCAATTTGTCTCTGGCAACTGGGAGGCCCAGTTCTTCCAGGAGGGCCAGGGCCGAGACATATGCAGCACTGGCAGATTGTTCGCTACCCCCCATCAGGATGATGTCATCCAGGTATACGATGGCCTCGTGGCCCTTGTCCCTAAGGATGTCGGCGATCTTGTTGGCCACGGTCTGCATATGGAGAGACGAGACTCGTGACCCGAACGCCATCTTGTGCTCGATATAATAAGAACCTTTCCAGCCGACCACATTTAGAGGCCAATCCAACGGATCCGCTGGAAAGTTCTTATAAGCCTTTTCGACATCGATGGTGGCCATCCAGAGGGGGTTGGGTGATTGGGTGATGCGGCGAGAGACGTCATCGACAGTGGGGAGGTGGTGAGGGCGAACAGACCCCATGACAGAACCCTTAACTATGTGGTAGTTGACAGACTGACCGTACGACAGATCAGTTATAATTCTGCGCTTCTGGGGGTCAGTTTTTGGGCGGGTCATTATGGGGGACTGGTGGTTCCATTGTCTGAAGGGTGGCTCTGCGAAGGGCCCCAGGAGATAGTCTTGTTCCAGACCCTTTTTAATGAACTTGTCCACGTGTGAGGGGTGCTGGACAGCTGAAGGATGGTTATCTATCCCAATATGGTCTAATGGTGGGCCCTGATACGCTGCGGGGAAACCATATTTCAGAAAGGAGAGAAGTTCTTGGTCCCCTTTTGATTGGCCCAGGTACCTCTCCCATCCCTTGATGTTGAGATCTGTGGGGATAAGCTGTCTGACCCCAATAGAGTTGGGTACCCCTGAGTCTCTAACCTTCTGGTAAATGGCGCCCTCGGGCATGTGGCCCAGGTGTGCTGCCGGTGAGGGCCAACTGGCCTGTCTGCTGTGCTTGAGGAGAATAGGGTGGATGGGGGACACTGGGGCCGACGGTTCCATACCTACTTCCTGTGGGGCAACAACATCAGATTCATCTTCTAAGGCACAATGTTCATGTAATACAGTGTCAAGTGGTACAAGGTCATGAGGGGTGCTACTGATAGTCTGTACTATACTTCCTGTTGCTGGCTGACTAAGCTGACTAAACTGAGGGGGTTCCATAGCTTGTTGCATCGCGTTGGTTCCACCTAGAACACAGTCAAATTCGGCTGAGTGCCTAGCCCTGGGGGCGTGAGCATCTAGACTAGTAATTCCTACACTGACAGACTGACCTTGGTGAGTAGCACCACCTAGTTTCCCTGGTTTGCAGGGTTGTTGTTGTTGTTGGCGCCCTGGGGGTTGTTGTTGTTGTTGTTACCGCCCCCTTGGCGCCAGTTCTGGTTGTCATGCTGCTGGTTGCCCTGGTTGTAACCCCGGCCACGGTTGCCACGGTTGCCTTGTCCGCCCCGGCCGCCCTGGCCTCCGCCACCCGGGCCGCCGCGGCCCTGGCCTTGACCTCCCTGGTGGTGAGCGCCCTGGGTGGCTTTTTGTCTGCGGAAACAAGTGTTAGCTGGGTGGGGATAGCATTGGTCAGTTAGGGCCAAACAGTAACGGCATATATGTGCAAGTTGGAACCTTCCCTCGTCATGTGAGGACTTTGATGGACATGATCCACGGTTGTATGCTGGGCATGGGATGACCTCCCCGGCCATGCTGCCCCCGCCGGGCGCTGCAAAGGACACCTTGTAGCGCTCCCTCTGAATCTGAGACGTGTGTTTCCACCCAAAGAACTTAGCCTCTATTTTGCTAAATATGCTGTTTGACCACTTGCGTACATTGGGCCAGTCACGGTCGGTAGTATCTGATACCACCTCCCGGAGGTGGGCCTCCAGGTGAGGGCGGTCCTCCACTGTAATGGGTGCAAAGTCAAGCATGTTCATAAAGGCTCCCACAAATTCAGGAAAGGACATGGTGAGTTGTGCTTCAATGCGGTCCTTCTCGTGGAGGAGGCCGTCCCGCTGGAGGTACATGCAAGGCTTAATAGTGTTCACAGTCTTACCATTTGTGGCCCCTGCGGGCGGCGGTAGCGCTGTGGCCATCGCTGCCGCCACCTGGGGTTGAGCGGCGGCACCAGCGATGAGGGAGCCCGGCGTGGGGATCCCCGGGGCGGGAGCCACGGGGGCCCCGGCTGGGGCGGGCGGCAGCACGGCCTGGGGCGGCGGCAGGGCAGCCGGCGGGACAGGCTGCATGCTGGCGAGGAGCGGCGGAGGAGCGGCTGTCGGCTGCATGGCGGGCGGCAGCAGGGCGTGTGCCGGCGGCGGCGCCCGCCCTCCCCACGTGGGTGGCGGGAGTGCGTAGTTCTGGTAGAGTTGCTGTTGTTGCTGCTGTTGTTGCAGAAGTTGAGGCGGCTGTTGTTGCTGCAGGGGCATCGGTGGCGGGAACAGCTGCTGGGCCGGGGCGTGCTGCGCGGGGGAGGCGGCTGCCGGTTGGTTGCCAACGACGCCATCTTGTGTTGAGCGCCATCTTGATTCTGGAAAACAGGAGGGACAACAACAGGATTTCGCTCAGCGGAAAGCTGTGAGATCTTATCTAGAATTTCAGCCAATATCTGTGAGTTATTGCTAACATCTACTGCCAACTCCCGGACAGTTTTAGTTTTAGTTTTAGCTTTTGCCGCGGTCTCCTTGTCCGGCGGTGTGGCGACAACAACAACAGTGGGTGACTGAGAGGGAGACTTACCGCTGGCGGCCGGGCTGGAGCGCCGGCCGCCGTCTGTTGTTGTCCCGCTGTTGGTAGGCTGAGGCGTGCGGGTCTTGTGGGCGGGCCGCTTTGGTGTCTTGTTCTGGCGTTTTCTAGTCATGTTGGAGCAGTAAAATCTCAACAACAAAATATAAATTTGTCGCCGGCTGCTGGGTGTACAGCAGCGGACCCAAAATTGGACGTGCGAGCCAAGGTGGGTTGAGAGAGGTTGTGAGGAGGATTTGAAACATGGCGGGCCGAAGTGACGTAGGTGGGAGAGTCCATTATGAGGGGTGTGAGGTTGGACCACTGAATATGTAATGAGAGGGGTGTAAGGTAGGGGTTTGCCGCGCTGGAGGGGCGGGTGAGTCTCATACAGACGCCATGCACAAACATTTTCGGGCTTTCGCAGAATCATAATTGACATGTTGACTAGGTATAGCATGGCAACATCCTTTATACCTGATGAGATTCATACTACACACATAGTTATAAATGAAGTATGCTATGTCACAGAAAACCTGATAATGCCTTTCCCATTTAAAGTGTGCATTTCAGGTATGCATCACTATAGTTAGATGGTGAAGAGGTGTGTATTGAAATTCCCATTAATGTATATGTGTATCTCAGTAACAACATACCAACAATAATACAGTCATGCATCACTAGTTAGATGGTGAAGAGGTGTGTATTGAAATTCCCATTAATGTACATGTGTTAGCCTGTTCCTCTAGCAACAGTAACACTGTAAAATAGGATCATCAACTCCCCCATGATATTTTTCATTAGCATCCTATAAGCTTTGAGATATGGCTCTCGAATATGGGTAGACATTGTCCTATCCAAAATGTCAATTTATGAACTTTACTCATTATTGTTTTAAAGATGATTATGCCAATCATCACATGGCCACACCTTTTGATATCGAAATAGTATTTCTAGTTACAAAACAGTAGCCCCCATGAGTCCATCTATAACTTCCATGATGGCTGAGGAATCCACTACAAGAATGTCCACGAGCAGATTAATCTCAGGCTGAACCACTAAGAGTAGGTATTTCATTCTGACAGTATAACTGCTCACTCAATCTATATATGTGGCACTGACTAGGAAAACAAGTCTTATTTTTCTGAGTCCCAACCATCAGAAAATGATGTTTAAAGATTACGGACCAAAAAAAGTATATAACATTCACATATTGACTCATAGATTAGCCAATGATTGTCCGATTCCCGCAATTCAAACAGTTTTAGAAAGCTTAAGACATCACGTTTATAGGCTTTGTGATTATGCCATCAAAAAGTAGACAACATTTGCTTTCCAACGCTTTGAGTCCCGACACAATCGGACCAGCGGTTGCTGAAATGTCTTGATTTTTGCGAAGTTTTGCGGATGAGGCAAATAATCTTCGCAATCTTTATTGGAGAAAAACATATCAATTTCTATCTCGTAAACCGATGGTCTTAGAGACATGGGACTGGTGGCATATTGAAGCTGGTTGCAAGGGCTATCCATATAAAATACAGTGGGGGGGGGGGGGGGGCAGGAGCATGGGGGGGGGGCTGAGGCAGCATGTGGCTATCACTCTACTGTAAACTGCAGGGAGAAATTTACCCTTCAGTCTGCCAAACCCCTCCCAGCCCCCCATCCAGTCGGCATGATGCACCATATGTTGAGTCATAGGTCAGCATATAATGACCAGGTTCTCACAATAGGAGTGTTTTTTGAAAGCCAAGACAGTTTGCTTTGAGAATAAACCTAAACATCTGAATCCATATTTGGACCAATAAGACCCATATTCCCAGTCAAGGTCACATATAGAGATTTCTTTATTTACAGTAACCAACCAAACACAAAGTTCCACAGAAACATTGCTGATACCTATAACCCCTATAGTACCGCTTTTTCGGGGAAACACAAGATGGGGTATCCGCATCCCTGATGTATTGCATTGATTACTTCACAGATTGGAATCGGCCAGCTCTTGAGAGATGAGGTACTTTGCTTTGAGCGACCAACCCTCCTGCATCATAATCACCACAAAGGTCCCCCTGATCTACTTCCTCTTACCCAAATCAAGGATGCCTCCTCCAGGGCTGCCCCTCTCCTCCCCTCTCCTCCCCTCTCCTCCTATCTCATCTCTAAGCAGATGGCATGTCTGTGATATTAAGTGCATTCTGTGATTACAAGGAACTACCATCGCTATCTTGTGACATTGATAATTTGTTCCTCAGATAATGCTCGTTGTTAAGCTGATCAGATAACCTATAAAAGACGTTTTTGTTTCATGGGGTAACCTACAAAAGTTAACAGCTAAACCACAAAGAGAGCGACGACGATCTCATGTTAGCCTTTGAGATATATCTTCACACAGAAATGCAACTATGCCCAATGGATGATCTGAATCAAGCAGATACTCGATGCCTATTTGTATAATTATGCAAACTAACTAAGTGTTTCTTGATAAACAAAGGTAGGCTTATTGGACCCTCAAACATGTTGCATGGATATCTGCTTTAGGTATGATGATTAGGTATGTATGCTTGTTAATAGTGACTGGGTATTAGAGGAATAATTCAATTTCTAAGGTCATGTGTTCCGCTCCTTTATTCACATCAATAATGGTCATGAAAGTAGGGTGACAATTTAAAAGAAAAAGCACAATTATTTGACCCATCACATGCCCAAAAGGGAATTTAAAAGCCTTTGTAGTCGCCACTAGCCTGTTGCCTGTGACTGGGAGGCGTGTGAATAGGAGTATAAAAAGGAGGTAAAGAAAAAAGGACCTAAATACGGTTGTGGCGGCTGCAGTGTGACCTGTCCTTTTGAGTTGATCCCTAACAGCTGGGGTCAAGTTATGATGGAGACTCTTCACTTCCCCAATGCCACTCCCCCATTACCAGATAAATGGGGGTAGAATACTAGAAATTACCACTTTGATCTTTATCCCTTTAACTATGTGATAGAAGAGGAACGCTTTACAGTTTATGTCCAGCGAGGTAGTCTTTCCACTCAGATCTAATATCTAATGCTTTAACAACCATCTTCAATACAATTCAGATCACATCCCCATTCAATACAAAATATCACACACATTATATAATAAACATATTTTACTATTTATACGTTTGAGCCATCAATAATTTTTATCAATGCCCTTTAGTTGTGTCATTCTACACATTCTACAGATATATAGGAGCAATCTAATAATTGTAAAAAAATAATTCTGTAAGACATAACCATAGGAATCTGAGGAATCCAAACAAATAGAAGAAAGAGCTGAATGTAACACAGTTACTGGATAAAGAACATAAACACCAGAAGGCTTGGAACTCTCTGTGAGTCCCAGTGTTAAGCAGATACACCTTCAGGTTTTGTATACTTACTCAGAAGCTATCCTGATACTGATACATGATTCAACTGACACTAGACTCAGATCCCTAAGTGTTGATAAATTTGCAACTTTACCTGTGAGTTGAATCTCATGGGAGAGTACTACCTGCATGCACAGTTATATATATAGTTATATTACACTCATAAAACCCTTGGCTTAGGGGAACAAGTAACAGATCTGCTAAGCCAGTGATGCTGCCCAACCCAATGGTTGCCTAGCATGCTGGGAATGCTTCTCATGTGAACTGAACCATAGGTAAACAGCATAGTATTCAGGCCCCACTGCAAAATGGTGGAAAGTTACATCATTTATCAGTCCATAGAGATGACCTCCAGATAGAATGTCCCATTGATGGTTCCCAATATCCTGGTCGTGGGTCCTATATTTTTCTTCTTTTCCCCTTGGGAATTGCTACAAAGTTGGATAGGGTAAACAGTGTACTCCTTGTGTGAGAATCTTGGCCTTCTATAAAGTTTATCAAGATGGGTTTCTGCTCAAATGTTGAATATTGCTTTTTCTCCCAGAGTTATAAGCTAGTAAATTGTAAGGATTTCATTGATAGTAAGGGTAGACAGTCTGAAAATCCTGTTGCAACCTATCATCATTATGATAGAGGTGCAGATCTGTCTTATTAGGAGCATCTTTGCTCTTTGAAGGTAGGAACATCTTACCTCATTCATTACTAAGACTGTAGGATCATTATCGACTAACTGGCTATAAGTAGAAATTAAACGATATACTTGATATTTTATGATTTCCCAAGCATTACAAGAAAATGTTCCTTCCCCTATTAGTTGGGTAGGAAGCAGGGGGTCCCATGCACCCGAAGACTATATTTTTTTAACTTACATTTTTGGAATCCTGAATATCTCTAGTTACGGAATATCTTCGTACCCAAGGTGAAATCGTGTCCCATCAGGGTCATTGGCGGCCATCTTGTCGGCCATCTTGGCTTTTTCATGAATTATTAGTAAAACCTAACTTTCTCTATAGATTTCCAACCGTTTGAGCTACATGCATGAAATTTTTATATGAGGCACATAACTAATCCCACTATGTACACAAACAACCATTTTGACCTTGACCAAGGTCAAGGTCATGAGAATTGACCTTGAACTTGAAAATTGACCAAATTACGTCATTTGACCATGTATCAACTGCTGTCAACACTTTATTAATGGCATTTTCTCCATCTTAGGATTTTTGTACGAAGAAGACATCAATATCAAGCTAGTCAGTTCATTGGAATTGAGATTAGATGAGATTTTGCCATAGTAACAATGCATTTTCAATTATCCGTATATTTCAGGATTTAGCCATAGAAAACATGTGATTGGCTCTGGTATGCCAGCTACTCATGTTCCATAGATTATTTTGGGCACACATATCCATCTCAATAGTAACTTTGAGAATTAGCTGCAACTATGACCTTGACCAAGGTCAAGGTCACTTAATTGACCTAGAATTTGGATAAATCATCAAATGAGCACCTTAAGACCTCTCAAAGCAATGTGAGAGTGTTGAATATATCACAATATTTTCTTTTATTCATTTCTTTTTATTAGACACATTTCATGAACATATCTATATCATTAAAACATAGTTTATACACATTTTTGCCATGACAACCATTTGTTGCCATCATAACTCTGCATGGTAACAACAGCTTTCCATTATTGGACATATTGCAATTTTCCCACTAAATAACATATTTTCAGCAATTTCTCAAAGATAGTGGATTGCCATTGCTTATTATTGTTTATCTTTTTGGATAATGAATGCTCTGATATATATATATGACCTTTATAAAGGTCAAGGTCACATAAAATGACAATAAAAGTTGGGAAATCAATAATTGAGTGCTTATCGCCCTTTGAGAAGGAGCTAAAACGTAGTTAAGAACATTGAACTTTTCACCTTAAATGAGCTCCATAAAGAGATGAATCCACCTGTATCCATCTTTGCTGCAAGTATACGTCCTAGTATATTGGAGGGAGAGCCTTTGGTTATCCTGTGAGCATATCCTCAGCACTTCCAAGAAGGTGGTTGCCACTGCCGGTGGAGCCTAGGTGTCCGGTAGGGCTCTGGTGGGTGGGACGCCGCCCGGTGGACCGGTGGGCAGTCAGTGTCACCCGTGGTCACGGCCACCGTTCCAGCACAACCACAACTGACCGGGTCAGGCATGGCCTCCAGGTCGCAGGGGAGGCATTCTAAGAAGAAGAAGTCCCCCTCATCGGATGAGGATGAGCGTAGGGATGTGCGGATGTGACTCCAACGGGGTCCAATAGGAAGTCGGGGGCCGAAGGGATGAAGCACAGTGGTAAGACTGTCCGGCGGAAGAGGGTGAAACCCCACCTTGTAGGTCCCTCCTCTTGACCAGCACAGCCTCCTGTAACTGGTGGTGGCACAAGCTCCACGCCCCTGCCCCCACCTATCCAGCAGCTGCCATAGGAGGGCGCTCAGGACTTTGTTGCCCACCCTCTGGTGACTGGAGTCCTGAACCACACACATGTCCACTACCTGAACCGCCGGAGGAAGTGACGTCGGTGGTCGCGTCACCCGGCTCCGCCGAGTGTAAGACAGACGCTAACAAAGTGGACCTCCCCCTCTCAGAGGGGGATAAGGATCCCTCCGACAGGGAGACAGGGACTCTGCTTTCCACCCCATCAAATAGAAGAAGGGGAGGGAGAGTCCACCGCGGAACAGTCTGCTGCCGTACGACCCCTAGGCATGGGGTCCAGGAAGTCACTCCCTGACGAGAGTGGGAATGGGCTGCAGTGGCAGTTGTCTCCCCCTACCCCTGCAAAATGGTGTGTGGAGTGGGGGAAATTGCCAGCTGGCCCCCAGCGAGACCCAACATCTTCCTTTCCCCCGCGGAGCTGTAAGTGATTGCTCACACCTCTCTGGTGAAGGAGGACAGGACACCATCCCTTAGCCCCCGTGTTGTACTGGTGGCCGAGTCCCTGGAAGAGGGAGTCCTACCTGCATCGCCACCTCAGTGATTCGGGTGGGAAAAGACAGAGGGAGAAGGTGACTCACAGGGGGACAAGGAGCCTGAGGTCCAAGTGTTCTTGGATGAGGAACAGGTCTCTTCCTTTGGGGACCACACTACCACACTGGGACAGGTTGTGGTACATCACGACAGCCTCTCCGAAGTGCCCGGCAACACCCAGCCAGTGGTCCAGGTGTGCGAGGTGTCACACAGCGCTGATGAGAGGAAGTGGACAGGGGACATCCTCCTTCATTCCCCCTGGCCATCCTGGTTGAGGGACAGGAGACTAGCGGCGGCCAGTTCCCAGGTTCGCCTATGGCAACGGGTGCCCCTAGTTCATCACACCAGGAGTCGCAGGTGCCTGCCAACCTGGTGGAGGCACAGGGGGGCTGGCCCTGGCCTGCTGCCCTGGTCCCCGGTGTGGCAGGCTACCAGTGCAGAATCCAAGCAGCGAATGGACCCCTCTCTACTCAGGGTCAAGGCACAAAGGATAAGCAGCAGCCCCGCTAGAGGCGTCCATGGGACACTGCTCCCCTCAGGGTTGAGGTACAGGGGAGCAAATCACCCTGATCCCTGCTGCAGCGTCCACGGGACGTTGGACGACACAAACAAATGGATATGCAGTTGGAGCGGCAGTTGCAAGCCCCGACCCAGCAGAGATGGCAACTCAGCCACCTCACTCTCGGGGGGCCTGACGGAGGATCTGACGGCCACACAGGGCCCCATGGCCGGACGGGTACCCCAATCCATGGGGGTGGATCAGGGTGTGACGGGCCCGAGCCGCCAACCATCATCTCCGGGACCAGAAAAGGTGTTAGGCCAGCTACCCTTACACAGGGGGTCCTGGTTGCAGAATGGAAGACAACACTCGGGCCGTCTCCGGCCACCTCCCCTCGGGGGATGCAAGCCGCAAGTCCTAGAGCAGTGGTTGACCAACCTTCCCACTCCCAGAAGGACAGAATTTATAGTTTTACATCATCCTTAATCATTGGCTGGGAACATGAAAGATATCATATCCTATAGGTATGGTTTTCCTATGCAAAATCCTTGGGTGTTTTAATGCATTATTCCCTTTGTCATCATGATGCATGATTCCAGCTTTGGGGAGTAACTCGCCAGTGCTGCATTCAAGCATCATGCCATCCCTACAGCGTCATCAACTCCTAAAGGGCATAGCACATTAAAACACTTTGTGTCCCTTAATAAAACAAAAAGCTTGACGATATCAATATTCCTCTGTCTGTACATATTTAGTAATGAATGCATTCTCTTATATTTCACAGTCCATACCATCACAGTGAATCAGCTATCCAAAATGTGGACAGTGAAACCCTACACCAGGGCACCTGTGGTACCCAGGAGACTGAGAAAAGGAGAGGTACAGGGGCCCAGTGTAAGTTACATAACAGGCTGATGTAAGAGGTGGCCGTCATGAGGTCCTATACTGTTTCAGGTGAAGTCCTTATTGTAGACCAATCTATAACAGTGCCTTGGTGATAGTCAAAATAATTGACAAATTATAACATAGCAATAGTGTTGTGGTGGTTAGTCATGCAGAATTCAAAGAGATTCAAGAGTGACAATGGCGGTTGTTCAAAAGGACTAGAGTCAAAGAAGCTTCCACCTAGAAATTGCATTTTACACACGAAAGGCATTGAACATGAGGATTTTATACCATTCAGCAATGTCATGCTGTAAAACTATACATACTCCTCTTTGTATCTGTAGCCCATCGCAAAACTCCTCCACAGAATGCACCACCACCCACAGTCTGTGTAGATACAGGGGAGCACCCCTCACCCATCCAGAGACAAATGGATCCCTAATCAGGTCACACAGTGACTGAAGGCTTCACACTGCATCACTCAACCATGTGCTGTGAGTGCAGTCGAGTACCTACAGTGTGGGTCGTACAGTAGACAGGATGTGGTTGTGCTGGAACGGTGGCCGTGACCATGGGTGACACTGACTGCCTACCGTTCCACCGGGCGGCGTCCCACCCACCAGAGCCCTACCGGACACCGAGGCTCCACCGGCAGCGGCAACCAGCTTCTTGGAAGTGCTGAGGATATGCTCACAGGATAACCAAAGGCTCTCCCTTCAATATACTAGAACGTATACTTGGACAGCAGAGATGGACACTGGTAGATTCATGTTTTGGCTCCTTCTCACAGGGCGATAAGCACTCAATTATTGATTTCCAACCTTTACTGTCATTTCAAGTGACCTTGACCTTGATATAGGTAATATATATCAGAGCATCTATTATCCAAATAGATAAGCAATGATAAACAATGGGAATCCACTATCTTTGAGAAAACATGTTATATTGTGGGCAAAATTGCAATATGTCCAATAACGGAAAGCTGTTATTATCATGCAGAGTTATGATGGCAACAAATGGTTGTCATGGCAAAAATAAATATAAACCAACGTTTAACCCTTACAGGCCCAGAACTATTTAACCATAATAAGATATCTGCAACATTATTAACGTACCATAAGTGAATCTCCAACAGTTTGAATTGTAATCCTGACATAGGGTACATATTACATTTCCTGAAAGCTGTTGTAATAACCTTTCGAATGCTAGGCACCCTGTTTAAAAAAATACTAATTTTGGTAACCATAGCAACCAGAAACATTCCATTTGTTAAATTTATCAAACTTTGCACAAGATTCGCTGTACTTTGAGTTATGGAAGAACCTTCTATGCTATTGCTGTGGCAACAATGGAATTCCTGTATCAAATCCTCAACATGGGAATGATAATGCAACCTCTTGAAATCAGTTATATAGTTTGATATACATTTTCCATTTGCATTAAAGATATTTGATGATAACTGAGATTTCAAATGATGATATTACCATACTCAGCCTCAGCCAGTGGGAAAATGTCGAATTGAAGATATTTATCACTATATTCTTACTGTAATAGCTCTTAAACTGTTAATATCTATCGGATGATAAATGTAGTTCCATGTATGAAAAGCTGACGTCACCCCGGAGAGATTGGTATGTCTTACAGTGGTATAGACTCAATATTTCCATGATGGAACCATGTAGGACTTTATATATGTGCAAAATACGCCATTTTACGCCATTTTCACGCCACTGGGCCTCTAAGGGTTAATGATGTATATACATGTTCATGAAATGTGTATAATAAAAAGAAATGAATAAAAGAAACTATTGTGATATATTCAACACTCTAACATTGCTTTGAGAGGTCTTAAGGTGCTCATTTGATGATTTATCCAAATTCTAGGTCAATTAAGTGACCTTGACCTTGGTCAAGGTCATAGTTGCAGCTAATTCTCAAAGTTACTATTGAGATGGATATGTGTGCCCAAAATAATCTATGGAACATGAGTAGCTGGCATACCAGAGCCAATCACATGTTTTCTACGGCTAAATCCTGAAATTTACCGATAATTGAAAATGCATTATACCTATGGCAAAATCTCGTCTAATCTCAATTCCAATGAACTGAATAGCCTGATAATGATGTCTTCTTCATACAAGAATCCTAAGATGGAGAAAATGCCATTTATAAAGTGTTGACAGCAGTTGATACATGGTCAAATGACGTAATTTGGTCAATTTTCAAGTTCAAGGTCAATTCTCATGACCTTGACCTTGGTCAAGGTCAAAATGGTTGTTTGTGTACATAGTGGGATTAGTTATGTGCCTCATATAAAAATTTCATGCATGTAGCTCAAACGGTTGGAAATCTATAGAGAAAGTTAGGTTTTACTAATAATTCATGAAAAAGCCAAGATGGCCGACAAGATGGCCGCCAATGACCCTGATGGGACACGATTTCACCTTGGGTACGAAGATATTCCGTAACTAGAGATATTCAGGATTCCAAAAATGTAAGTTAAAAAAATATAGTCTTCGGGTGCATGGGACCCCCTGCTTCCTACTATACTATATCAGAAGAGTATGAGTATTTAGTGCCTTTAGTCCCATTGTAATGATAATAATCAGCCCTTCATATACACTAAACCTACACTGTCTCGGTCTCATTATGTAGCTGATTGCAAATGTTATCAACATGTCTAAGAATGAAACTAATTATTAAATGATTATATCCAAATGTATTATGTTGAAAATGACTGAGATGGTTAGTGAATGAAACAAATGGAGTAAGGTAACGTAGAGACTGCCAAACAATGGTCAACAGACAACTCATCACTTCAAATGATTCTAGGTGCTTAAAAATGAGGTGGACAGGGATAATTACATCTGTGCAATTAACCAGATCTCAAAAAGACCATCAGTATCATGTAGCATCTTGATTGCAAGAAACTCCGAAAATACAGATATAACATTACTAAAACAAAAGATCTTTATTAATATAATGATAGTACCACTACAAACTGTTTGAAGCACTCAGATAACAAAGCAAAATGCAGGTCCCTTCAACAGCAATATTCTTCAGGTTTAGCATCATATCAAGGAGCTGATCACTAGTTTTCACAGCCCCTACCACAAGATTACAATCTAAAGTGCCTAAAAGTACTTCTATTATCACCCACATCATAAGTATCCTGATCGTTATCCCGGCTTTAATTAACTACTAACTGTGGGTCCTATAGTCTGAGCAACTCATAAATACTCACTAGAGAGACGCTCCTTTCTGAGTGCTACCATGCTTGTGACTTGTTGTGAGCAATAAGGGGGTTGTATTAGATCTGGATCTCTACTTTGGCCCAGGAATGCTATCAGAGAATGTAATTACTTTACCAATGTCTCTGTCTTGAATCCTGTCTTGCCACTAGAGAAATACCCATTATTCTGTGTTCTGTAACATATGAGATTCTATCCATTCACCAATTTAGCTTCATTGCAATTTATGCTTAACACGTTGGCTTTAGCAAAATTGTGGAGAGAAAATGGATATCTTGCATTGTAAAATGTGAAGGATGTTTAGTAACAGATATCTCCAGCAGCGATTCATGTGTGCTGTCACCTCCGTTAATCTCTAATACACACCTTCAAATCTTCAGATGTACTAAGAACAATGTGTGCTAATTGTGAATTTATACCAAATTACAGCCAGTTAAAATCCGGTGAACTATCAGTCTTATCATTATGTGAGAAGTGTTTTCTGCACCTCATAATTACACTCTGATAATCATGTTGTAATTCCCGCTGAAACATTGGTCCGAAAATATGTTCCACATACAGGTGAAAACCATTTCCTGAAACTCTTTAAAGCCGATGGTCACCAACAAATAAATGTGGGCATATTACGAATACTAATTAAGAAGCATCGGACATACATCAGGATATCAATTGAATTGCAGATTGGCGGCCATTGCTTGCAAAGGGCAGGGCAATCAGTCTGCCTCACACACTCTACCTACCAAATAATGTCCGCTCAAGGGTGGTGTACTAGAGCATGCAATGGGCAGTAAACAGAGGGGTAGGGGGTCAGGCACTAGTCACTGGGTATCAGTATAGAAGAGACCATTAAATGTACATATCATGCATTGGGCATGTACGCGGCAGCCTGGGGAGCATTACTAACAGTTTACGACTTGGAAAATGCACTTGTTTTTGATAGGAAATATATCTAATGTAATGCTGTGCTGAGCAATGCTACTGGCACTGCCTCTCGTGCACCTTCTCGTCCCCTTTGGGTTATCTAGTGCTTCATCATGAAAATATTACCTCTGCAGGCAAGGCCCCAGGGAATGAGGCACGTGGTCAGTTTTTATTTCTTTCACTTTCCAGCCTTAGTTTCTCTATAACCTTTTCTTTACTGAGTGGGTCTGTAGGGCTCTATGTGAATCAACTTACCCTATAAACCAATATTACATAAACTATACATATTATTTGATAGGAATGCTTTGCATGTACATACTGGCTGGATATCCACATTAGCTCTCTATACTGAATCTAGCTCATCCTGGCGAGGCCCCTGACTGTGAGGTCGTTATGTACTTTATTAGTGGTACCCATTAAACTATCAATTAAGCTATGCTGGTCACCTCATAACCCCATCTCCAAATTTTTACAACAGCCATTATAGCAGGTCGCCCTCCTGCTCCCTCCTGCTCCTTGACCACAATTTTATGACCCATGTGGGCACCCCAAAGGAAAGGGGACAACATCCTCCTGTAGGTGACAATTGGCCTCTAATATAACCCTGCCACTATTGACTTAAGCACAGGACCACATATGGTGTACTCATTAGCCAGGCCCTTTGTCGGCCTCACCAGGTTGAGCTAAATTCAGTATAGGGCCTGCCGATTGCTCTAATGAGCTATGCCCTTGGTCATCATGCATGCAGCTTTATTAAAGAGTCTTGTCAGATCATTCTGACCCTGTAGGAGAATACAGTTGATACGCTGCATTCATGAATTGGGATGACGATCCCTAAGGAGACCTTAAGGGTAAGATAGTATCCTTGAGATGATGCAGTGATGAGGTTTGTAATCATGGCCTGATGATAATTGTGATATATGACGGCACAGCGTAACACCCTCCACATTAGTGCTGCAGTACTTCAGACTACTCAGCATCATCAGAGGACATTTTCCATGGTAAAGCTTTTAACAGCAGTTACTGAGTTACAAATGTTTATGACACTGCATGAAAGGCCTTTACAGTTTCTGAACTCGGTTGATAGGTACCATATATGTCTGATATGATGTCAGAATGATGCCCATATGTCTTTTTGGCCTTTGATTTATTGACATATGCTAATAATCAACAACAATCTCAAGTAGTGCAAACTCTAATCCCCACATACACATGGGCACTTATTGATTTTAACCAACATATGCACCGGCGCTACACTGCAAAAAAGGTGCTTAGGTTTTAAACATGTTTAGGTCTAAACGTATTTAAGGTCTAAACATTTTGCGAGGTTTGTGTTTTTGAATCCTTCTGTTTAGGAATTAAACACTTTTATTCTGAACACCTAAACATTTATGTTGAATATGTTTAGATGTTTAGTATTTAAACAGTATGGAGAATTGGTGTTTAGGATGTAAAGATGTAGTGTTTAGATCATAGTTTATTAAACACATACCAGATGGCAGCTCTGTGGTTGACTGTAGTTTCTACAGCCACTCAAACATTATTTTTTGATCTGAAAGTGCTTAAATCTGAGTAAATTGATTTAAATGTCATGCAATACAAAAGCATGATAATACACATTGTAGGATTCTAGGGAAGAATGCTACATCATGATGATCATGATGCAATAAAGCTACATCGGCTACATAGACACCTCTTTTAAGAACTCTAAGAATGGACAAAGCATTATTTTCCCTGAAGGTCTGTTGTATTGATTCAAGGGTGTGTCTATGTTAAAGTAGAGGCCTATGTGAAATAGTGATGCATGTACATTGGCTCATGGGGGGGGGGGGACTGCTAGAAGTCTCATCAAGGCACTATATATATATGGAAATAAAATATATTAGGAATTTATTCAAATATCAGTATCTAAACATAATAATAATCTACATGTCTCTAGACACATGTCACGCCACAAAACCCCTTATTATACCTTCATCAATTGTATTACGTCATATTACGTCATATTACGTCATAATTATGATTTATGATTATTAACATTCATATTTATTATTATTTGTAATATGCACAATACTTTATACATATTTTCAATCCATATGTCCATCAAAGTACACCTAGACGTCAGACATACCTATTTCTCACTAAGCCAAGCCAAACTAACCCCCATGCATAACTAATCCATAGATCACAAGCAGACCCTTATCCCAGGGATAATAGGTAACGGTCAGCCCCTCCAGACGACAAGGCACCGACCGGTCACCTATACACAAAACAAATGAACTATATGTTGACCCCAAGGATTAACTGTCAACACATAAAACAATGCTATAAAGCTGGACACCCTTAATCAGTGTGGCACCGCCAAAGCCACTTGAGCCGGCTGGAGACCACCTGGAGGCAGGCGACAAAGCCCCCATGTGTGCATGCTACTTATTATGTAATCCATTACCCATAATGCACTGGACCCAGGCTCCCCACCCGCGGTCCAGCGCACACCACATGTTAAAGCCATGAATATATAATTATCCAATCAAATGTCAAATGTATATTATCCAATGAAAACCACTGTTACATCTACTTCCGGTCACATGGGCACCCCCTCCACCTGCCGGGCACCTGTACTTATACCCCGGTCAGATGGAGGAGGAAATCACTTATCATCTTGCAACCATCAGTAACTTATATACTGAGCCCTAGTGACTGGTACTCTGATATTAATATTATTATTAATAAAAGATACCAAGTACTCAAACTGACGTCTCACCTCATCTTTACGCCCTCATTGATGTGGAAAGGGTTTTCCCTAGCCACAGAGTGGTAGAGAACCGGGCAACCTTCAGCTACCTGCGACCATGAAGAAATTTTTTAATGCAGAGACACCAGTCCCTCAGTGACCTATCATCACGGAGGCACACTAGGAGCCAGGGACCAGCACCAACATCAGGTCTACAACCCATCAGGAGGAAAGAACCAAGCAACAACAAGCACATCACCAAGTCCACCTCCTGCATCTACAAGGACACAGTAAGACATTCTAAAACAACACTTATAGACACTGTACCTATTATACCTATAGACATAGCTACCCCACCCACCTCTCCCATTCGTGTTGAACCCACGGTCAACATGGCCGGAGACGATCAGGTAGAGGTAGAAAGACAACGAGAACTAGACGATAGGATATCAAGAAAACTAGATGAACAATTAGCGGCCCACAAGGCAGAGTTAGAAAGACTTAAAGCCGATCTCGCAGACTATAGAAATGTCAAGTCGATTAGCGACCTGGCTAGCGCCATTTCAAAATCTAACAAGTACACCATCCGTGAACCAATCAAATTCTCAAAGCCAGACATTAAGATGAGCACCAGAAAGTGGTTCACCGACCTAGAACGCTTTGTTAGACTGAAATACCCTCAAGAAGATCACCCCATCCATGTCACTTGTGCAGTCTATCTAGCTGGACCAGCGTACGAATGGTACAGTATTCAGCCCACTAGTGTACAAGACGATTACGACCTTATAAAGAAGGGGCTTATCCACCATTTCAAGGATGTCGAGAACGACATCAAACTATTGACATTGTCCCCATTTGACCCCACCCTACACACCATGGAAGAATGGCTAAAGGACGCCAATACCCACTTCCAAAACAAGGGGGTGGACATAGAAGCTGCCATTATCCAGGTAGCCACTGTACTAAATGAGGACTACCGAGAGGCGATCAGAGCGGAAAGTCCTACTACATGGGCCTCCCTCTGTAGAGCACTCAGGTGTGCTTACCTCTACAAGAAGACCTCCACACATAAGGTATCATCCCTATCCAACAACACCCTAGACCCAGTCATAGCTGCTCAGTTAAGGGAGAAGGACAGGGAGAATGAGAAACTGAGAGACCTTCTTCAGAAGCAACAGGAAGTAATGGAGACCGAACATACAGTAGCTGCTATGGGGGGTGGTAAACCAAAACCCACCTACCACAAACAAGCAGCTACACCTACACACCAGTCTCCACCAACTGACTTTGCATTACCACCCAACTATAGGGGGAGGAGAGAGGACTTCGACATCAACTACGTTGACAACATAAGGAAGGCACGTTCAATGGGCCTCATCCCTCCCACCCACCGATTCAAAGGGGGACCCAAAGACATCATAACCCTTCTTCAAACGGGTTCCCTACCCCCACATCACTTCAAGCTCATCCAGAGCCAACAACAACAACAACAACAAAGGTGGCAGCCACAACAGCAATCATGGCAGCCACCACAACAACAACAACAACAATGGCCACAACAACAACAACAACAACAACAACAATGGCCACAACAACAACAACAACTCCAACTTCAACCAACGCCACAAAACCCCACTCCACAGTACACCATGGCACAGCTCGTCAGCATGATGAACGACCTCACCAAGACGACGGGAAACTAGATTGTCATCCTATGGATAGGCCTCATCAGGATGACAAAACAGTCCCCAACACCGAAGACGCAGCATCGCCCATCGACATCACGCCACATGACCCACAGACAATCCACAACGCTGCACCAGTGCGCGGGAAACCTGTCGACGTCCAAGCTACTCTGGAGGTCGTCCCCCCACCACTCCCCGACCTACACATGGAAGAAGGTGAGCAGAGTGTTTTGTTTATCAACATGGTCAATGGCAATATAGATCTACAATTCAAAGATACCAACATCCCCAGTCTAGTAGACACAGGAGCCACCGTCTCTTGCATGAGAGAGGGTTTAGCCTCCACTCTATCGAAACTAGTTCCTCATGAGTTTTCACGAATCAGGTCCAAAGTTTATCTTGCCGATGGAGCATTGTGTCACATCAAAAGAGCTATCAAAATTAAATTCAAAATTCAAGGCAAAACATTCAGTCATCAATTTGCAATTCTTCCAAATTGTTCCTCACCAATCATATTGGGAACAGATTTTCTATCAAAGACTAAAAGCAAAATCAATTACTCCACTGACCCAACTCCAAAATCTCAACCAATCAGGGCAGTGAGAGCCATTTCGATACCTCCATTCTCCGAAATGGCCATAACAGGCCAAGTCACATGCTACCACTCAGTTAGTCAAATCAATGGTATAACAGACAATTTTGACAGATCAGACAAACTTCCAAATTACATCGTACAACGTTCAGTCGTGACACCTGACCAAAGAGACAGACACCCACTGATATTATTGAATATCACATCTAGAATCTGCAAAATCCAGAAGGGTGAAATCGTAGCCTTATATACAAAAACAGACATAGACAAAGAAAATCATATATTATCGACAGGCTACGAGGACACACAACCCGAGGAGACAGACATAGACATAGACATAGACAACAACTCCACTATCAGTGACAGTGCATCATCAACAGGGTCAGACAAAACATTCTATGTACCAACACCAACATATTCAGAGTACTCTGACTCTGACACGGATCAATCCATGTCAGACGACGAAGATCATATAAATATGGTGCAAGAGACGACAGGTCACGACGAACAAGACATAGACAAAGACATGTACATAGGGAAGGACATAGACATAGAACCAGAAAAAGAAAAATCACACGTCTTCCAAAAACCAGAATGCCTCACAGAAGATCAATTCACAACATTTTGCCAATTAATTGAAGAATACGACGACATATTCGTGGGAAAAGATAATATGATTGGAAGAACCCATCTGTACACCCATAAAATCAACCTGATCCCAGACGCCAAACCCTTACAGTTCTACCCATTCAGAATGGCCCCGCACAAAGCTGAACGACTTGAAATTGAATGTCAGAAGCTGGTAAAGCAGGACATTCTGGAGGAAACCAAAACAGGTCCCTGGTCATCCAGAAGTTTTCTTGTAGAGAAAAAGAACGGGCAGGGTTACAGATTAGTGACAGATCTAAGATATGTGAATTCCCAATCCATCAACCAAGCACTTACATCACCACGAGCAGACGACAGCCTAGAAATGATCGGTGAGATGCGACCTGCCGTGTTCTCTAAAATGGATGCCCAACAAGGGTACTTCCAGATACCAATTAGAGAGGACGACAGGGACATCACAGCCTTTCTCACTAGAACCAAAAAGTATAGATACAAGACCATGCCCATGGGACTCGCCAGCAGTGCTCAGGCTTTCCAAGCTGTAGTCAACTTGATCCTACAGAACCTGCAGTACAAATGTGCAATCCCATACTTAGACGACATCTTGTGTTTATCACCTACCATAGACCAACATTTCATTGATTTAAGAAACATATTCGAAGCACTAAGAAATGGCAAACTAAAGCTGAAGAAAACCAAGTGCGAATTCTTCCTAGAGGAACTAGACTTCCTAGGAATGAAAGTCACCACTGACGGTATCAAACCATCCCCAGACAAAGTCCACAAGATCCAGACATTCCCCACACCGAAGACCACAAAAGAGGTGCGGTCATTCACTGGACTCGCCCAATTCTATAGAAAATTCATCAAAGGGTTCAGTGAAATTGGTCGACCTCTATTCAACCTACTCAAAAATGGGAACAAATTTGTTTGGACAAAAGAATGTGAGACTGCATTCCAGACCCTGAAGGACTCTATATGCAATGACGTCATCCTGCTGTACCCAGACTACAACAAACAGTTCCATCTTACAACAGATGCATCTGGTACAGCCCTGGGAGCTACTCTTTCCCAGGAGAAAGACGGCGTTCTACGACCAGTATCCTTTGCGGGCAGAGCACTCCATGACCACGAGAGGAATTATGGTGCCACCCAAAGAGAACTATTGGGAGTAGTATTTGCAATAGAGTACTTCAGACACTACCTAGAAGGAAGACCATTCGAGTTATATACTGACCACCAAGCCCTCATCCACATGTTGACAAAATCAGATAACAAAAACATGTGGGCAAGGTGGGCACTCAAAATTCAACAATTTCAATTTAATATCAGACACATAAGAGGCAAATTAAATATACCATCAGACGTTATGTCAAGACGAGACTACCCACTAGACAACACACCAATGACAGATCCTCCACCAAAACCCAAAGCCATAAGGGTACAACATAGAATTATGTTCGAGGATGACATACACACACAGAAATTCAAAGAAGACGAACCACCATTGACGCTACCAAAACGACTACCCAAATCAATCCTGAAGAGAAGCTCCACCCATCACTTCTATTGTAAATGTATGGAGGAAAACACAGAAGACATAGAAGTAAAACGATTAACCCCCAACCTCAGAGCAAATCCTGACATCCCAAGTACCAAATTACATCATTTTGGGCTTCCACAAACAGAATACAAGGGACTGTTAGCAGCCATAGTGGCCTCGGTACAACAGGAAGTGGATTCAGCTGCACGACCGGTCCCAGGCCACGCCCCACAGCAGCTGACAGTACCCTCTACATCCCTAGAAGCCCTATCAACATACATAGAAGAAACTCAAACAGAACAAATAGAGCAGGTTGCGGCGACCCGACCGGTCCCAGGCCACACCCCGGCACCGCAACCTAAGAAAACCACAGATAAAGCAAAAACGAAGAAGAAAAATGAGAAGCCTAGAAGAGACGCCACAGACATGGCAAAACACTTAGCCAATCAGACTAATCATCTGATTGAAATGATAGAGAGCCTCTCCGACCCACAGATCTCCATACTCAACCTCAAAAGAGAACAGAGATATAATTTACATACGAAAGCTATCATCACGTATTTAGAGAACGGACAGGTACCCAACGACAAAAACAAGAAGGAAACGGAGCAATTTATCAAGATAGCTGATGATCACATCATGCTGAATGATATTTTGGTCCATATCAACACGGTACTATGGAAGAAACACAAGGAATTCTCATTCCAACCTGTCATCCCAGATGACATGAGACTTCCCATCTTGAAGCTTTTTCACGACCTACCAATGGCAGGCCACGCTGGCGCACAAAGAATGCTGTCGACCATGCTTCCCAAAGTATATTGGAAGAGCATGGCGGCCGACGTCCAGAAATTCACAGCGACCTGCCATGTCTGCTTGAAAGCCAAAAAGATGAACCTAACCAACAACCTGCCAATGACAGCCCATAGTACCCCTTCTTACCCATTCCAGTTTGTCCACATAGATGCCATAGGCCCACTACCACCAACACCAGGAAAGAACGTTTACATTCAGGTAGTGGTCGACAGGTTCTCTAAATTCTGCATAGCTTACCCTACTACATCATTGGACGCGGAAACAACTACCGCAGAATTCATAGAAAAGGTTGTTCTGGCCGAGGGTATACCAACATACCTCCAGTCAGACAATGGAACGTCATATAAAAATTCAAAATTCAGAAACATGACATCTTCCCTCAACATAAAACATGTCTTCAGCTCGGCCTATAGACCAAAATCGAACGGCCAGGCTGAAAGATATGTGAAGACGCTGTCTGAAGGCATACGGGCCTACTGTGAGGAACACCAGGACACATGGGATGTATTCCTGCCACACCTCGTGTTCTCCATCAACAACACAGAGTCCGCCACCACTGCCTTCACACCGTTCTTCATTATGAAGGGAAGGAACCCAAACACCATAATAGACAACAAACTCAATCAGGAAGAAGAGAAAAGCCTAAATCTCCACATCATTGACAAATTAAAGAAAATAGACTACACATACAGTCAGGTCATTGAAAACATCGAAAAGAGGACAGAACAAATGAGACAACAACACGACAAAAAGGCAAAACCTACAAAGGTGCAGAAAGAATCACTAGTGTATGTCAAGGTACCCCGACTGATGGATAGAACAAAATGTTTGAAACTTCAGAAGGTGTACTCTGGTCCATACATAGTGTGCAAATTCGTCTCAAAAACATCTGTCCTCCTCAAATCTGTGATCACAATGAAGACAATGAAAAACCCAGTCCACGTAGATAGACCGAAGTTAGTACGTCACGTTAGAAATAACGATTTCATTCACAGACTCATTGACCCGAACGATGACCTCATATCCAAATTATGGAAGAAAGACGGAGACTCATATAAAGCGAGACCAGCGCTTCTACAAACCAAAAATATATATAAAGCAAAGCCGGCCCACTCCAAGGTCAAGAGGAGGACACCGGTAGGACTAAAACCATAATATAAACTATAGAATATATAAGAGGAAAAGAGTTATCACCCATATTACATGAACAACAAAAAGCTCACTATATTATCGCTACTATTACAAAGAAACACCAACTGTCATATATTACAAACATTACTATCAAAAGGATCAACACCGACTATTACAACGACTACTATTATCACTATTACTATTATAATGATTCACAAAGAATCACGACTGACACACTGATCATCAAAAAAAAAAAAAATATATATATATATATATATATACTGAAAATACAGTATTTATCATCAAAAAGCGCACAAGCTTCATCAACTATTATTATTATAACTTATAATCCATCTATACCCATTTCACCACACAAGTAAGTGGCAGGGCGACTCCATATTATTGCTGCTCCTTTAACAAACTGACACTTCAAATAGAACTATTATCAACATGTCAATACCGACATGAAAGGACAGTTTGCGCACTCTTATTAACCCCCCCCCCATAGACCAGTGGAAAAGCGGTGTATGCAGGCGGCCGCCCGCATGCATCGCAGGTGTCAACAACACCAGGAGGATGACCGCAATCTGAGCCCTGGATGGCGCCACCACTGGAGCGCGCAAACAAAAGCTCCACTTATGGGAGTGCGATAACGACCAACATGGCAGGGTGACATAGCCACCACCCTGTACCCAGACCAAAGGGTATAAGTTCCCACACATCCCCCCATCTTTCCACAGTCACCCAGTGACCACACCCCTACACACATCGATTCAGTCAGGAGCAGCCCACAGTTAATTTGGTAGATCCCCGCCAGTACTGCGCACTTACACTCATCCTTCACCAACTATCAACTACCAACTATTACTACTACAAACGATCGACTACTACTATTATTACTATCAAATCCCAACAACTCGGGAATCATGAGGTATACACTCTACCTCCTATTAATCATCACACACATCATTTACACGGCAGCACAACCAATAGTGAGGCAAAATATCGGCCTCATCTATGAACAGCTGCCGGGACAAATCATCACCGGTCATGACCTACACGAGGTCATACTGGCCATCCCCTACAACATCCCAATGGCTCCTCGTCCGAAGCCACTCATTTACAACACCATCAGGACTCTTCAACTGACTTCACTAGGACCCCATGACAGCCATGACGCCAAGATGTTACAACAAGCTGCTGACCTCGACCGACTACTACAAAACGTAGATATTAACATTATTAAGACTTTAAAGAACATTGCACACTTCCTCTCGGATCCTATTACTAACAGGCCAAAGAGAGCTATCCTAGGATTCTTAGGGGAGCTCTTTAAATCAATCTTTGGCCTGGCAACCACTAGAGACATGGATTCTATCATCAACGTCATACATCACCTAGATGCTAGAATTGGTACACTGGCCGACGTCAATGTTAAAACTGCACAAGGATTACATGATGTCACCCAGCAACACCAGCAGTTTCTAGACACTTATATAAAGCAACAGGACGTTGTACAGGAATCCCTACTTAATATTACCGAATCCATAGACTCATGGTCTGATGATTTCTCCACAACCCTAACCTCCATCCAAGCCGACCAGGATCGTAGGATTACCCAGTCGGCCATCATATCGGCTCAGGTAATTGTCCTAATGACCAGGATCGCCTACCAACAAGGGTTATACAAGGTGGAAAATTCTCTCAGATTATTGTCTACCGGAATATTAGCACCTGATATGATCCAACCCACAGAACTGGCACTCAAGCTAGCCACCTTAGACACACAACTCAAAATTAGGAACCCAGGATCCGAGGTAACCATTATTGACACCGCATATTACTACTCACAACCAGTTGCACTATACACCTATTCCAAAACTCACTTATACATTCATATTAATGTTATCATCTCTGCCACAGACGCAGCATTTAACTTATATCAAGTAATTACAACTCATGTCCCCATTAACACCGAAAATACGACAAGTTCTGGATCTACCCTATTACACACTGACAAAACTTTCCTCGCTGTCAACGAGGCAGAGACATTGTATTTAGAAATGACAAACGCAGATCTGCTTACGTGCCAAGGCTCAATACTGAAAGTATGCGCTAGGACCATGCCTAGAATACGCAGTGACCAGCCAACATGCCTCATGGCGGCCTTTAAAGGTAACCAGGCAGACATAGCCAGACTCTGCACATTTCAAGTACACCCTCTGAGACCCATACAAACCCGTGCTA
The DNA here is from genome assembly GCA_947462335.1 of Harmothoe impar. Taxonomy (NCBI): domain Eukaryota; kingdom Metazoa; phylum Annelida; class Polychaeta; order Phyllodocida; family Polynoidae; genus Harmothoe; species Harmothoe impar. Next base: position 24,357,284 of record OX381721.1, read on the forward strand.
TAGCTATTGGTAAAGACAAATATTTAGTAACTACTAACAGAGAGTACTACCACGTCATCTGTCAGCACATGACACCAACTACTAAGAAAGCTTCGGCCTACGCAGTTATTGGTGTCCCATGTATGTGCCACTTACAGTTTGACTCATTGTACCTTCCAAACACCAAAATTCCTTGTAACGAATCTTCTTCAACACATTTTCTAATGCACGCGGCCAATACACCCATACTACTCGCACTCACAAACAACCTGAACATCACAGCATCATCACTACACCACGATCCAATACACATACCACATCTACATACACAAGCTATCATCAAATCTATGACAAACATCAGCAAGTTGTCATCAGACATTACATTGGACCTGGAACCCTTCACCAGGAATATCCTAATAGAAGCCACCAACGCAGCAGACATCTTAGACCGACCCATCCAGGACACACCCATACGAGAGAACATAGCTAGCTTCTTCGCTAGCCCTGTATGGAACTATATAGTACCAGTCACTTGCATTCTAAACGCCGTAGGATTCTTCTACTTATTATATGTATCCAAAGGAAAAGCACTGTTCGCGACCATCCCGACCGTTAGTGCTCGACCCAACAACATTTCTTGGAAATTTATTAACCCCATCCCCCAGAGTGAAACCAAGGAAAATCACACTATCAATCTAGATCAATACGTTGATGCCCATAACATTTTTACCCTAATATTTGTAGCTTTAATCGTATACGCTGTCATCAAAACCATCTTCAAGTGTAAAAACAAGATTACACGCCACTTTGGAATGACAAACTCTGGACATAAAACCAATCCTACTATTACGCTCAAAATTTACCAAGGACACGTCAACCACACCATACCACTACTATCCCTACCCTACGAACGTGACTCTATTGTTAATGAATTCATCCCAACTCTGACGGCCATCTCAGCCCTGTCATGCCCATACCCACGCATAAACATGACATGGAACGGCCCCATATCATTCAACATCAACGGAAAACAGAAGTCATACTATCTACCCAACCACGTCATACTACCCCTAGCGGCACGGTTTTCCATCATACCGGCCTTGAAAGACGACACCACCACCACAGGATTAACCCTTAAGACTATTGAAATGACTACATCCCTACATCCGACTGAAACCCAAGACAACATTGACATTGACCCCGACAGTGACAACACTACGTCACTTATCAAAAACCCAAAAGACATGACCACTACCGAACTATTGACAGCCATTGTTATGAAAAAGAGTGAGACAGGAAATGAAACATAAAAATTTATTATAGAAGGTGATAACTCAGAACGAACTTCCTCCATTGCCCCTCGACATTGAGAATGAATATCAAAGATCAAGTATTGCCAAAGATCATTGCATAAACAAAATACACTGCTCAAAACCTATTGTTATACATGTACTATCATACCATACTAAGTATTACACATGGCCTATGTAAACGCTTAGTACATCTATATTATTATTGAAATGAATTTCTTACAGCTTCCTATTGTATGAATTGATTGTATTATAATCTAGGACGGGAGCGCGACATATAGAAACAGTACGTCACACTACTATTACCACTGTACCATGTATTATGTAAATAATTGGTATGGTTAAAAGCTTCCAAAAATGTATAATCATATAAATAGAACGGAAGCGAGACATATAGTACCAGTACGTTACCATAGAAATATTATTATTACCACTGCATAACATGTATGTATAAAACACTGTACTACCTAGAAAACGTGATTAAGAACTTAGTCATAGTTATAGCATAGGATAGATATATCAAAAACCATAAAATACAAAAAAAAATGTTCATACAAATACTTTTGAAGCGTGACATAACTCTTCCTCCACTACTTCTCGGCCTGCACGAGGGCGTGCAGGAGTTGTATTGGGGGGTGCTGTCACGCCACAAAACCCCTTATTATACCTTCATCAATTGTATTACGTCATATTACGTCATATTACGTCATAATTATGATTTATGATTATTAACATTCATATTTATTATTATTTGTAATATGCACAATACTTTATACATATTTTCAATCCATATGTCCATCAAAGTACACCTAGACGTCAGACATACCTATTTCTCACTAAGCCAAGCCAAACTAACCCCCATGCATAACTAATCCATAGATCACAAGCAGACCCTTATCCCAGGGATAATAGGTAACGGTCAGCCCCTCCAGACGACAAGGCACCGACCGGTCACCTATACACAAAACAAATGAACTATATGTTGACCCCAAGGATTAACTGTCAACACATAAAACAATGCTATAAAGCTGGACACCCTTAATCAGTGTGGCACCGCCAAAGCCACTTGAGCCGGCTGGAGACCACCTGGAGGCAGGCGACAAAGCCCCCATGTGTGCATGCTACTTATTATGTAATCCATTACCCATAATGCACTGGACCCAGGCTCCCCACCCGCGGTCCAGCGCACACCACATGTTAAAGCCATGAATATATAATTATCCAATCAAATGTCAAATGTATATTATCCAATGAAAACCACTGTTACATCTACTTCCGGTCACATGGGCACCCCCTCCACCTGCCGGGCACCTGTACTTATACCCCGGTCAGATGGAGGAGGAAATCACTTATCATCTTGCAACCATCAGTAACTTATATACTGAGCCCTAGTGACTGGTACTCTGATATTAATATTATTATTAATAAAAGATACCAAGTACTCAAACTGACGTCTCACCTCATCTTTACGCCCTCATTGATGTGGAAAGGGTTTTCCCTAGCCACACACACCACTTTCAACCTTAAACACTTGACATATAAACACAAAAATATGCTAAACTCTTAAATTCTAAACACTTCATTTTCCTAAACACATTGATTTAAACACATAAATTTCTAAGCACTGAGCTAAACATATTATATATCTAAACATGTTTAGGAACATATTGTGTGGACAAATACGGGGCAGGATTGTGTTTAGGATTGTGTTTAGGATCTAAACACCTTTTTTGCAGTGTAATACAACGCAGCGCTCATTCAGAACGGGCATCATTTATGTATACATGTTACGACAGTACTGGTAAGTGTTTCTGTACAATGCATGCAGCCATAGGAAGATGATAAAACAACTGCAGATGCTAATGTCTTACTGGAATCCTCTATGGCTGTTGTAGTACTGGTCCCTAAAGGGCGGCACATGTCTCCCCGTCCCATTAGGTGAGAATCCTACACTGAGCAGGTGTTGGCATGTCAAGATGGTGACCCTATGAGGCCCCCTGCAGAGGCAGGTGTGAGGGTTTTTTGGTGGAGCAGAAGGAAGATGTGTGCATTAGGAACCCTTAAAATTCCCTAAACAAGAAGGTCACGCCTGTAAGCATCCAAAAGCAGTCAGTGGTCTGAAGGTAAACAGACACAATAAACCGTACAGAGAATGAAATACTGTGAGCTGCTTGTATCTTGCCCCACCATATTTAGTGGAACAGGGAATGAATTAGTCCGTCTGTTTTTTATGTGTGTAGCAACAGGCGAAATTGCTATATGGTTGTGGTCTTGTCAATCGGCTCTATCTGAGAGACTTGGTGTAAACATCGAGAAATTTATGTCAATAAAAAAGCAACAAAACTGAAACTCCCTTATTTCACACCCATACCTAATTGCCATCCATATGATGAAAAAAAGCCCCAGAACAGTGCGGCAAGTCTCTGACCCTCTGCATTCCAACATGCATCATCACTCGAACAGGCTAAATATATTTACTTAACAACAAGTCATTATGTCTTGTAGGATTAACTATAATATAAATGGACTGAAAAGGTTAATGGGTGATATAACGCTCTAAAGTAGTAATTTGTAGCCCATTTATATCTTCATCTACCCTAAATAGATTTGTATCAAGCCGGTCAAAGATGGCACCCAGTCAAAGATGGCACCTGGTCAAAGACGTTCACATTGGCCGAATCTAGTGAGACATAGCCAGTGATAAACCAGTCAACATGGAGGTAAAATATCACGGGAGAGTATTCTCCCTGTTGAAACTAGAGCACACCCATGAAACCTTTGCCTTGAGGGAGGTATGAAAAATCAGCTGGGGGAGTGATGCTGTCTGACCCAAGGGTTTCCTAGCATGCTAGGAATGCATCCTATGTGAACTGAACCATGGGTAAACAGCATAGTTTGCAGGCCTCGCAGCAAAACGGCGGAAAATCACACCATTTGTCAGTTTCTCTGGTATCTATGTAGATGACCTCCAGATAGGTAGATGACACTTCTTACTGATGGTTCCCAAATCCTGCAATTGGTTGTGGCTCTTTTCCTCATTCTGTGGCCTTGTTAAGACAGTTCACATTGTGTGACGATAGCTGTGGTAGACCATGCAATTCTGGGGCATTGAAAACTAATTCTAAACCCAGTGACGAACTGGCCTTAAGTAGAAATTAAAGGATAGACTTGATACAATCAGATATTTTGTGATTTTCCAGGCATTATTGAGAAAAGAACTTCCTCTATATCAGGGGATTAGAACTATTCAGTGCTTGTCCCCTTGACTACAATTGGCCTATCTTCAACAGCAACCTACAATGTTATGGTCAGTAGTATTAAAATGCACCTAATTGCAGATGTTATAAATCATTCATCAGAATGAAACTGATTAGTACATAATGATTCCGTTATATCCAAATGAACTATGTTGAGGATCAATGGAAACCCTTGAAATTACTGTCATTGGTTTTGAATAACACTGAGGAATGAACTGAGGGCGCTGAACATCAACAAACTATTCACCACTTTAAATACTTTTATGTGGTTTTATGCAATTACCCAAACATCATATTGACCAGCAGCACCATGAAGCATTTTGATTGCAATTCTAAAAAAGACAGGAAAACATTACTGAAACACCAGCTCTTTTTATTTGCATACCAATATTATCAGAGGGTACTAGCTAGTACTACCCTAAATGTTTTAAGAACTTAGAGAACAGAACAAGGTGCAGCTTCCTTTAACAGCAACATTCTTCAAGCCTAGCATCATATCAAGGAGCGGATCACTAGTTTCCACAGCACCTACCACCTAATTACCATCTAAAGTGCCTAAAAGTACTTCTATTATCACCCACAACCCTATCATCCTGATCGTTATCCCAGCTTTAATTAACTGCCATCTATGAGCCTAATAGTAGAGCAGCTCGTAAATACTCACTAGGGAGACGCTCCCTTCTGAGTTTGATATTCCTGGTTACTTGTTGTGAGCAATAAGGGGGTTGTATTAGAGGACTGAATCTCTACTTTAGCGACAGGAATGCTATCAGGGAATGCAATTACTTTACCAATGTCTCTATTTTGATTCTCCACTTGCCACTAGAGAAATACCCATGCTCCCTCAGTAAGATTTCCACTCAATATTAGGGATAGACCTCGTTCTGTCTGTGTTTGGTACGATAAGAGACAAGATGGATTCTACCCATTGACTGATTCAGCTTCATTTCTATTTAGGCTTTACACCATTTCTATAGTTATACTCTATTCCGTACGTTACATATTTCCACATGGTTTGTAGAAATTTAAATTCTGTGAATAGTATATCCTCTGTGAATATGATTATACTATATCATGTAAGGTCACTTCGCATCAGTGTGTATAGGCTGACATCCTATGTCATGCCTTGCTCACCAGGGTACTTGGGACACCAAGGGCCAGGCGTGATGAGGTTATGGTTGCTCACCACCTCCCTTTCAAACGAAGTTTTCGTTGATCATGGGGTTGATCATTCCACTCGGCATGCTGCCTTGTGGAATATGGCCCCATGGTCAACGCTTTGAATAACTCACCCCGGACTTGCTTGTATCAATTAAGATACAGATAATCACTCACTGCAATCTAGTATGCTGTGCATTAACACCAGCCACTAATAGCCTCAACTCCTTCTGGTACCTTTAAAAAACTTCAGTAGTAATTTTATAATTCAGGTAGCCAAAGCGGTGTGGATGACCATCTCCAGGGGCTCTAATCTCTGGTGGTCTTACCCTGCTGTGCTCTTATAAAAAAAATCCCTTTTTCTGCTTTGCCAACTGGAGATTATAATTATGGTGATCATGACAGATTCACTCATTTCTGTTATAGAGAAGGAGAATGCTAGACGTTTTATGTTGAAAGGGTCAAAAATACAAAATCAATGCAATATATTTCAGAACAAAAATAGAATGCAGCAATAGGTACTCATGTGTTTATAAAACCAGTAAGAGGAAAAGTTGAGATGTCATGTCAGAGGTGAATAATTGTTGTAGTAATTGCTGTCTGACAACCTCAAAAAGTAATGCCTTTAGTTGTCTAAATGATGTCACCTGCTTGGCGAAATAGTGTTGATCGAGATAGCATGAGTTTCTTCAAGCAATGATATCTCATTCAAAGGGTGGAAATAAGTGTGCTTTCTCTGGTGTGAACTTATACATTTGTTTGGTAGTTCCAAATGTCCTTGCCTGATAAATACTAATTATCTGGGTCCCCAAGTTGTGGCTCTCCATCCCCAACTCCAACAGTTCCTTACCTGGACTGCAGTGTACCAAATCCATACCTCAGCTTTCACCTCCTACAGATCTGCAGGGTCTCCACGCTGATAACACAACGCAATTGAAGGATGCTAATATTTAAAAATCTTGAGACATCTAAGCGTGGCCCTTAAGCTTGGGCTCCACTGGGGCAACACAGGTACCTGCAAAGCGTGGCGTTCTTCTAATCCTCTATACTGGCATACTTCTTTAATGGAGAGAAATGAAGCGAACTATGATAGAGGAAGGCTTTAAAAGGGTTTGTTGGTTATAGGACACTGTCGCTAGATGTTGACAACTAGTGCAAATAGGCTACCAAGTGACAGTTCTGGCGTTGTATCAATGTCCTCAGTTTGTGTAGAGAGCCTCTATGTTGCAATCCGTGGGTTCTATGATATTTGAGCATATTCAGGGATTAGTTTGGAAGGACCTGTAGCCGGCCCTCAGCCAAGCTAGGCCACCAACTGCCACCAGTAAAGTACAAGCATCTGGTTTCCAAACTTTAATTTCATCAAGCTCAGCATGGAATCATATAGACATTGTACTGGGTTACTTAATTATGCTAGCTAGAAGTTGGTGCCCCGAGGCAGTCAATCAGATTCACTCAAGACGATATTCATGAGGCTGCGGTTAAGGTGATCTCATTTCTTCAATTCAGGGTGTAGATGAACTTCATGCTGTCATACTGCTCATCATCAGCCCGTTAGATACTCTCTAATTCTTCACAGGTGTCCCACACAGATGCGCCTTATGCCATCACACACTCCACACACACACATTCATCCAAATATGACTCCACTCTCTAAAGCCATTATCCTATTTTGTTCCGTAAACACTCACAGTGTGGCGCCACACGGACAAAGGCATGCCTGCATTTCCTCATTGTTGTCTGAGATGGGTGAGGTAATAATGGCGTTTTTCTTGTAACATTGCAAAAAGGTATATTGTATTATCATACCGTCTAAGCGCCCTGGCACATACTGATTTGGAGGCATGGTTAATACCCGGCGCTTGTAAAAGACAGGCTGTCATTCAAGATCTGTTTTTAGTGCCCAAGAATCTTTCGAGGACTATCCTACCCCCGGCGCCTATACAAGAACGGTGCTTATTCAAAACCAGGTGATTATACACAACAGTAAGATATTAAGTAGTTATGTGTTTACCCCCTTTTAAAAACCTCCTTTTCTTTTTGTCATGGTAAATTCCCGGACAATTCTGCTGTGCTTCCGTGGATCTTCAAATTTATCATAGCTATGCTAAATGTTCAAAATACTAAAAGTCTGATATAACAAGATTTGCTTGATATATTCAGACATGGGGGTAACTTGAAACACAGTGTCCATGCTTTGGTATAGGTACGAAGTAGAGCGGCATCAGAGATGGATGCAATGCCATGCGCAGGACACAATTCTCATCACCCAAGCAGTTCTAAAGAATAACCATATTCATTTCAGTTTGATACTTCCAGTTTACTGTATACATGAGCAGCGGACAAAACAAAATGCAATTTGGAAACATTGTATATCCTTCTGATTCCAGGCGTTGAGATGACTTCTAATTGGTTTAGGCATATATTTTATAGAATAGCGCCTCACCTTCTGTAGGCCTATAGCCATAAGCTTCTGCAGCCATTGAATACCTATTTGTAACGGTGGCTATAACTATACATGATACAAAGTTGACAGACCTTTCAGAGAACCCAGACAACAGCTGTAAAGTAAGTCTAACAGGAAAATCGTTTGTTGTTCATGTTTTCCATGCCTTACCTTTGCCTTGTGCATATTCCTGGTATATTATTTTTAAATGGTTTATTTCTAGATCGTTAACTTCTAGGTGCATTGGACTTCCATTCATTATGCTATGTTGTTCCTCTAACAACAATTCTCAAACCTCATGGCGTGCCGGGTGTTACCCATTCTAGGAATTACTTGAAACTGTATAATTTCTTACGACTTATCATAGCAACGGAGCGGACCTCGCTACTGAGAATTGCTTCTCTTCGTGTCCCATGTCTACAATACGAGACAAAGCAATTAGTCATTTCTCATGAATTGCATGCAGTAGATAAAAACAATTCTACTTCCAGAATGCAAATACATTTTCTAATCTCTGAAGCAAGAATCCCTAAAGTAAGAATTTGTATGGCACATTGTCTGCCATTTTGCTGAGGGAATAATTTACCTAATGGGTCATGTCCATCTGCCCAATTATAAGGATATTTACTTCTTGTTTACATTAGGTATAAAGAATTAAACTTCTTTACCGATGTCACCAACCCAACGTGAGACATGTTCAGTATTGATTCTTCGTGCGTTCAATTACGTCTTTGTATTATGAATAATTTAATCAAACTGAAATGAAATTAACCACCAAAAACAATGTTCAACAATAACTTGTAATTTATCCTAAATCAAATTCTTTCTAGCAAATAGAGAAGAAGGAAAAGCATAGCTGATATATTGCCTTGGTCACTTTATTGATTGTAGTCAACCCTAGAGTCTTAATGGGTGATATGTAGTAGTTATAGGACGAGTACCATGGCTCCCTCCACTGTATTTCGCGTCCAGCATGGTACTCGTTAAACTAGTTTATACCACTAGCTGTATACAGTATACAAGAGGTGTGAAATGCTTTGTTATCTGTGTCCGCTGTGGTATAAAAGAGCTTTGATGCACTACTTTCCTACATGATATTCACCACAAAGGTCCTCCTGATCTTCCTCCCATCACTTCCCTATAATTGCACCTCCTTCAAAGCTACACACAGAAAAGTAAAGGTGTCAACTGTGTCTCTCACGTGGCTCTGGTAAAAATGGAGTGTAAAACAGCTATTGACTCTGCTATTGACACTGATTGTAGAGAGTCAACTCAAGTTGACACTGATAGTAGAGAGTCAACTCAAGTTGACCCTTCATACAACAAAGTCATTAGCTGTTTGACTCTCTATTTTAGCAGAGCCACGTGGGAGGCACAGTTGACACCTTTACTTCTCTCTGTGTACTCCTTTCACCCTTTTCCAAAATCGCATATCATTAAAGAGTCCAAGAACCAAATAGAGTAGATTCACCATGAGTTAGACACATACCCTCAGACGGACAGTGAAATTTGAGGTTATTTATTTGCACTACGACTGCAAGTGTTTTGAAAGAACGATACTTAGACTTTACCATTGTTCACAAGTTAAGACCTTAAAATGCTTGAAAACCAGCAAAATCAAGTGTCCGTCTTCAGGAATGTGTCTGACTCAAGGTGAATCTACCCTAAGGCTGTCTTGTTTCATGTTTGATGAAGCACCCTGGTACCTCTTGTCTTCATCCTACAGATCAGATGACCACCACCAATAAAGGGCCCACCCTGGAGAAAAATCTCTATGTCAGTTTATATGCCAATCCTTAAACATGAAATGGAGGTGATGGGTCCAATATTGCAATTCAATTTACTTATTTAAAAAGCGGTTCAACTTATTTTATTTTACAATGAGATTATTTTTACTTTAATGATTATTAGATTGCAGAATGTTCCACATATCAATATAATGACTTGAAAAAGAGCTAATTTATACTTTGTACAGAGAAGGTCATGTTGAGTAGATTATACACGAAACAAAAGTTTGATTTTGGTGTTTATCAATTATTTTGGTATCAGTGTCACCTCTTCTGGTTATGTAGAAGAGTTACAAACAATGCCGTTTCGCTCCAAACCTGAGCATTGCATTAACTGCCCTCTCAAAAAGGGATATCATTTCAAATCCAATGAGAAAATAATTGCCTAATTGACTTTGGGGTTCTTTCAATATGAAAGTGCAAATTCGAAATCGTTTTAAAACTAAATGACTCGGAGGCCATTCCTTTTTGTGTGTGTGCTTTAACAAAGATCCATTTCAAGGATGTGACTGGATTTTCTGTTATCAATAAAATAGTAATTAATGGATGTAATTGAGACATGATTTATCAAGTTAAAAGGGCAACATTTCATGAAAGGAAGTCAGGAAGTATGATCAAAAAGCAATGCATCCATTTCTATTGTTTAAAAGTTACTAAAGAAAGTTGGAAACGATAATAGGTGTAGCTGATGAAGTCAGTATACATGAAGATACATAAGGAGTCTGACTGTAAAAGCACTTTGTTACTAATTCAAGCGATCTGGGGTTGAATACTGTTTTTTTTCCAAGCCAACTAAAATATTAAATTGTCCCTGATTTTCCACAATCTCATAATCAGAGTTTATTGAGAGTCTGCCGATCTAGAACAACTGAATAACAATCAAAATTGAACGGATGTGAGGTGGCTGTTGTATGTTTACTTATGTAAGTGAAGACATGATATTGAATGCCAGGTAAGAAGAGTGGGTTGAATACCTTGTGAGCTGGGTGAATTAACAATATTTTTCGAGATGTAGGACAGATATGGCATCGATTGTCAGGTAGGGGTAGTGCACTTAACACCTGGTGAGATGGGTGAATTAGCAAAACCTTTTGCGATCTAGGACATGGTGTTATGAGTCCCACACCATTTGACATTTCCATGTTATATGCTTTTATAAGGATCCCTTGTGCGGATTAATAGCATCTAAAGAAAACACAAAACTGAAACAGCAAAACATTCACCAGCCTCCAGCTTGATGAGTTCAGAGCCATCTCCTTCTAAACAGGAAATATGGTGTGTGTCTTTTTAAGTTCCATTAAGATGAATATGAATAAGAGAAATTATGCACCTTGAGACGTTCTTTCTCTTGTATTAACCCTTCAAAGGCTGCATACTGTATCCCTTTTTTCATCATAATGCATGTATGTAACTTACCAGGGCTGCATTCAAGCATCATGCCAACCCTGACCCTGATACATTCCAAAAAGGTCGGCATTGTGCGTTTATAATTGATGCGCTATTGGATTAATTGCTAAGGCTGCATTCAAGTATCATTGCTCCAAAGAGAAAAGTGCATTGAGTTAATGGAAGCATATATCCTTCTGCAGAATCACAAAATAGTGCTAATAATTACATGTGTATTTGGTCTTGGAATTTTGATAATGCTGCATAATGAGATCTGCTGGTGAACATGCATCACTCATAAATCATCCATTGAGAAAATCACCATAGAATGTGAGAATTTTAATTAATAGGATATGCACAGATGCAGACAGTCTGAAAGTGCTGTTCTTAAGCTAGCTGACATTCAGTGTTATTATTAATAGCATCATTGTCATAGAAGGCCTGCTTTCTTAGTTTGAATGTGAGAGCATCCTGGCTCATTTATCCCTAAAACTGTTGGATCATTAGTGAGCAACTGATTTGAGTAGAAATTAAAAGATAGACTTATCATGATTGGATAATCTATCACCTCTGAATTACATTAAAAAGAATGTTAACACATCATCAATTTTATTTCCTATCAGCCTTTTATCAGCAATTTTGTAGAGATTCTGTGCGTTTTCTCCATTTGTGATGATAATGATCAAAACTGCAAAGATTTATCGAGCTCATGTCCAATGATAAAGAGTGAAAATCACTTTTACCAAATGAGAGATGACTATAAGTCCATAACACCAAGTAAACAGCAGCTCCCTTAATATATACACTCCCCTCTTGACCGAATAAATTCATCTTTTGATAACTATCTTGACCTACTTAGTGGACCTAGTTGAAAAGGACAGGGCTCAACATTATCAGGACCGATCGCTATCATCCCCTTCCCATCAACACCAGCCGCACCCCTCTATGTGACCCACAACTATTCTATGATTTAGATATCACTGCATCTGTTCATTCTAAACTAAACTATAGGCTATGAGTCTATGTACTTGACAGTATAGATTAACATGTACAAACACAAAGTAGCAGCCAGTGCTAGTGTTCATCAGTCACCGCCGTGGCCTCAGGAATAAAGCTGATTACTCTGACAATGTATGGAGAAGAACATGGTGTAATATCTTTATACTATTATGTAGATATACTGACACACGAAATCATACATCATAGTCATAGGATTAGTTTCAAATTGCAATTTGGATTTTGGATTTACATGGTACAGAGCATCTCAATCTCCACCGCTTGGCACATACTATCCTCATCATCATCTTATGCTTTATGGGAACACACAGTATTGTTCGATCATAAGACTGTCTTCTTATGACTTTAAAATAATTAGTTTCAGTTCTGGAGTCTATTACATGTCTCATCTTGATATGAACAGGCGTGAAACAATATGATTTGAAATTAGGATGCTGTTATATTGAAATGTTTCCATTCAATAAAGCCGATCTGTATGAAAAATTTCTATAAAAATTCCCATTACTGTTCAGTAGCAGGTAATAGTTAGACTAGGCAACACTCTTTACGATACTGCAAAATGTGTGGAAAATCATCAGGTTTATGATACGGCAAGATCTGTAGAAAGGTCTTCAGGCAAATCCTTTGACAGGCATGTTGTCATGATCAATTGTAAATCTACGTGTACATGAACTGTCTACAATGTTTTAACCAGATATTTGTTATTACCAAACACTTTACATGTGCAGTGTTTTATTGGCATGAGAGGCATTATCATTGCCATAAATAAACATGTCTACTGGGGCTGAAATAGAAAGTCCTAGGATCGAGTCCAAAGTCTACTGATCTGGATAAAGAGACACAACCTTTGCTGGTCCAGTAATAGACCAACTGCACCAAGGTACGTCTTAGATCTAGAGCACCCATCTTGTTTACTGGTATTCATCAAATACAGAAGACTAGCTGATAACCATCATGGGATATCTGGCTGTAGATCAAGGAAATGATCTCATTTGTGTACTTTTAATGTGGCTTAAGCGGGATATAGAATATAGAGAGTATTTGAGTGTGGCTGGCATAAAATAGTTTAACTAAAGAGCGATAGGGTAGCTTAGGTAAAGTAAGTTTAGGTGGCTAAACCGGGATGGTCTATTAAACATTGAGAAGTTAAAGGTAATGACACACAGCTCAAAACTGCTACACACATTCTATAATAATGCCCTCATTTTTTTCTCTCCTGTTGAGGGATGACTGCCAACAGTAACATAAAGTAGAACAGTAGAGCAAAGTCGCATCTGATGGGATCAAGGCCACCTTTTTTTGGTTCTATTTGTCCTTATTTATCTCAATAAATAGCTTATCTTCCATGACAAGTCTACATTTACAAAAATAGATGTAAGTCTGGTAGTATTCCGTAATGTTTTCTTTAAACATAGTTTTTATCATTCATAACAAACAACTATTCACAGATTTTGATCACATAACTTTCACCATTACAAGTTTTACATATTTTTATATTTTCGACATAATGAGAAGGGCTGTGTTTTAGCAGTTCTGCTAATTCGAGGGTGGCACCTTGTTCCTGGAAATAGGGTGCATGTAAATTACACCCCATTCAGGCAATACTCAGTTTTTTAACAAGTGTGGTCGATGGTGCTAGAATCTATTGTTCTTGAAATACAGATTATGTATTTTTAGACAATGGTAGTGCAATTCAATCTTACCTTCACCATCTAGATGACTACTTTACACAATGATATGAGAAAACACAATAAAAGGAGAAAAAAAAAATTGAAAAAAAACATCATCCTTCTGGCTCAGCATCATAAGAGGGAGCTGATAACTTCCACAACCACTACCACCTGATTACCATCTAAAGTGCCAAGAAGTACTTCTCTTATCAGCCTTGGAACAATCATCCTGATCATTATCCCAGCTTTAATTAACTGCCAACCTTGAGTCCAAGAGAACCTATAAGTGGCTCATAAATACTCACCAGACAACACCAACCCCTCTCACAGTTCCTGGTTATTTGTTCTGAGGAATATCAGGGTTATATTAAAGGACTAGGTCTCTACCCCGCACCAGGAATGCTGTCAGTAAATGTGATTACCTAAGTTGTATGCATCAAGTAATCCTACTTATTGTCCCAAGCTTATTGATTTTAATGGCAATATTGTTAAATAACAGTGAATAGAATGTTTCAGGTTGAATTTCAACAGCCTTCTGGAAATATGATATAATGTGTATTTAAAAAAACCGTATTCGGTCATTGAATAATTGCTCAGACTCAGCTAATTGTGTTAAATAGATTTTACATTCCTAAGCATTTAATAATTGTGATATCTCGGAACATTATGTTTATTACACATTTTCTCAGTTTTAAATAATTCTGGTATTAATTTTCAAAAATGATTTTTAGAATACTTCCCATGGCCTTACATACAAGTGTAAGACATCAAATGAAAGCTCTTGATGCACACTATCTAGATATGTGGCTAACATAGTTTTCATATTTAGCGACTTTTGCCTCATTTTGTAAGGATTGGTCACCATTAAATCTCCCACACCGAAAAAGGAGTTGCCTTCTCTGTTGCCTTCTCTCGGCTCTGTTAGTGGAGGTCAAACTTTGTCTCCCACGCGACTCTAATGAAATTGACAGTTGCAGCCACGAGTGGCAGAATGGTAAGGTTGAAGGTCCAATTATGTTAGAGTGAAGGGGAGTCAGCAGGTACTTTGAAAAGTGTATAGGTCATTTACGGTCTTTGAGGGTCGTGAGTTGGTGAGCTTATGCCAAGGTTGGGTCAATAAAACTACATGTTATCATTCCTACTGCTTGAAGTCCAAAGTTAACTCTGGTAGTAGAGAAATGGCAACATCTTTAGTTTTCTTTGTCTGATAATTTAAGGTGAAGAAAGGCTCCACCCTGGTCATTCAAATGAGGAAATCCCCACAGTTAGAAAGGTAAATTAGTGTAAAGCTGAGACATCAGTCCTAGAAATGAGATTTTGTATAGTAGTCTGAGGCAATATACTCAGCATTCCTGCTAAAATAATTGTTTTAGTATGCTTTTCTCATGGTTAGCAGATTGTTTTTCAACAATAAATCCGTAAAGCTTCTGGCTTCTTGGTATGTATTTTTAAAGAAAAGACATTTAAGCGATGTTACACAGCCTAGACTTTATGTTATATCATTAGAGAATTCAAACAGGATGTAACAAGCTGCTATGTCAGAGACTCCCCTGAAGTCAGTCTCAATGTGTTTTATTCTGGCACTAATATAACTGCACTACCCCGGGGGATCAGGAGTCAATGGGCACTGATTGATGACAGAGAAATAGCAGCAGCTCCCGTCCCACACCCAGCAGTTCCTACCTTACTTGTTGACAACTAAAATAGCTGCTGAATTGTTGGCTGCATGGTTTGTATTGAGCATATGTTTGCAACAAATATAGCTTTTGAATTTGAATTAATTGTCTGCCACACAGTTTTCATCCTCACTTAAGAAGGCAACAACCTTATCTAAGATAAACCATGAAGTCTCCATGTTTTACAGTAAAATAAGGCTGATTTGACCCATTTGCTTTCTGACCAAAAATCAATTTACATGATAAGGAGCTGGAAAGTGTGTAATTTCGGCGATATAGGGAGGGTCAGACTGACATTATCAATTTCTAAACCAGTCACAAAAGTACTTATTTGTATTTCAGGGACCTAAATAGGACAATATAGACATTTTCTTCCTGCCCATTCAGGGTGACCTTCAATTCTAGTCGTATGCTCAAGGTTTTGACAACAGTTTTCCCTGGAGGCGAGGAGGTATAAAATTCTATTATGCCTATTCTTTGCCTCCACTTCTCATGAGACCAGTGTTATGCTGAAGACCTGGTTTTAGAATCAAAATATCAATGAGTTGAGGTTAAGGTACTCTCTACTCTTTTATCTACTGTAGAAAGAAATGAGGGGTATAAAGATTTTTATACATTACACCACTTATCATCAGCCCCATGAATGCATTTCAACTTACTCTAGTTGTCCCACCTAGATCACTCTGTACACCTGATGCAATCACACACTCTACACGCAACTACAAACACGACTCACTTTATGGCCATTATCCAATTTTTGTTCCGTAAACACTCACAATGTGGCGCCACACAGACAAAAGCATGCGTGCATTTCCTTCTTGCTTTGTGAGGCGGGTGATGGAGGAAAAAATAAAAATGCTTTTGCAACCATTGAATACTTTTTCCTAACAGTTCCAGGACTATGTTTTTAGCTAATCATATATTATATCATAATATATGATAATAATAATAACAATAATAATAATAATAATGATAATAATAATAATAATAATAATAATAATAATAATAATAATAATAATAATAATAATAATAATAATAATAATAATAATAATAATAAAGCTCCTATAAAGGCTTGCCCAGCTCCAGCTCAGATTCAACCCAGCTTAGCAAAATAGTCTGAAGAAAGAGTAGCCCTGGACAATAATGACGAAATACTAGAGTAAACGACATACGGGTTCTTCCAAACAGTGTTGGCTGAGTTGTATATGAATCACACCTTCCATTCCATATCTTTGCCTGGTGCATATGCCTGGTCCACTTAACTTCTAGATTGTTAACTTCTAGATAGTGAGGAGGATGTCTGGAGATTCTACGGCTTTTCTATTTAAATGTTAACAGAATCCCTCGAATGAAAGCTTTGTTGTTGAGGTCTTTAATATGACTCACCTTGCCCTGTCACATCTCTAAATCACACCTCATGAAGGATTTCTTGCATGCAGTATCAACATCAACTCAAATGAGAAGGTATCTATAGGCCATTGGTTACCATATTAGTGAAAAGGGGAAGCCTATCCTTGATATACTATTGTATATCATTTGGCCAATAACATTACTTACACTCTACGCAGTGATTTCCTTCATTGTCTTTATCCCACCTGCCAATACAATGACTGAGAAAAGAGCATATCTCTTACATGTATAATATATTACAATTGTCATTATGAATGTTTCTGAGACGTTCCCCTTCCTTTCCTCATTATGTTACTCTGAATAGGTAGAGTAAACTATGCCCATAACAAAACTTGCTATGATATGTTTGCTGAAGATTTGCTGTCAGTGTCACTTTCCTTGCTGTGTAGAAAAGTAACAAATAATGCTTTTCCATCCCACCCAGATAAGGAAACACTGGTGTTCTTCAAGTATGAACGTGTAAATTAGAAATAGTTTCAAAACTAATTAATCTGAGGCAGTTCCCGTTTGTGTGTGTGCTTTACCAAACATTCATTACAAGAATGTGACTGGATTTTCTGTAATCAATAGTAATTAATGGATGTAATTGAGACTTAATTTATCTAGTTAAAATGGCAACATTTCATGAAAGACTCAGACAGTATGATTATAAAAACCAATGCTTCAAAATCTAGCGATTAAAAGATAACAAAAGAAAGTTGAAACACAATATAGTTAATGGACTAGAACTGATAAACTAACAAACATCAGTTAACATCAGAAACATCATTATTTTGTCCCTGACCAACCACAAGCTCAAAGTAAGGGTTCCCTGAAAATCTAATGATGTGGAACAACTAAGTATAAATTGACAGGGTCATTATGGTGGCTATGGTATGGTTACTTAAGTGAAGATCTGTGAATTTGGTATGGACTTGAATGGCAGGTAGGAGAAGTGTGCTTAGAACCTTTTGTGATCTAGGACATGGTGTTATGAGTCTCACACCATTTGACATTTCCATGTTATATTCTTTTATGAGGATCCCTTATTAAGGATTGATAGCAGCTAAAAGGAACACAAACTATAACAGTTAAAGAACACAGCCTCCAGCTTGAATGGTTCAAAGCCATTATCTTTCCATATTTTGCCTACCTCTCTAGGCTTCATTCAGATGGAGACGAAGACAGGACCTTTGTCAGCACTCAGTAACTTGCCGGGGCTGCATTCAAATTCAGGGGTTGATGCATTTTTGAAGGGTTGCATTGGTGCATGAATGCAGCACTAGCTAGTTACTTGCCACGGCTGCATTCAAGCATCAATGCAACAAAGGGTACAGTGCATTATTGTAAGTAAACATCATCAGATTAGACACAGTAAATTTGTAGTAAGTGCCTGTATACTAATCTAATATGATTTTATATCTTTCCAGCTGAGTGTAATAGTACAGCATATGGTAAGATGATTACAATGTGTTCTTTATAATGATAGAAATGAATAATATATAACAATTACTGGTAATAATTATTGGTCTTGGAATGTTGATAATGTTGTACATTGAGATTTTTTGGTGACCCTACATCGCTGATAAAATATCCCATGCAGAAAATCACTAAAAATGTTAGGGTTTTAATCAATGGCTATGCACAGATGCAGGTAGGCCGACAATGCCGTTGAAAACTAGTTGACATTCAGTTTTATTAATTATAGCACTATTGTTATAGAAATCCTGATTTCTTTGAATATGAGAGCATCCTGGCTCATTAATCATGAAAACTGTTGGATCATTAGTGAGCAACTGAATCCAAGTAGAAGTAAAAGGATAGACTTATTAAGGTTTTTATGACCTCTGAATTATATTGAGAGAATATTAACAAGTTTACAAGTCTATCTTCCTATCTGTCTTTACCAGCAATTTTCTAAAATTCAGTGCATTGTGCGCATTAATTTTTTTTTGTGATGATAATATTAATAATCGTCCCCTCAATCTACCAGAATTTTCAAAACTTTAGTATCTTAAATCAGCTAATGTGAAGAGATGAGGAATGCCACTGTTAATCAAATTTGATAAGAAATGACTTTAACTACGGAGCAGCATTCTCTTAATCTTACATTGCATTAATGCATAATGGTCATGGAAAACGCAGTTATTGGATATGCCTGGAACCAAACCACAGACCTCTAATACCAGTGCCAAGCATGCTAACAGTCATGTTACCAACCCCCTGCCTGACTACTTTCTGTTACTGGATTGATAAAGTGCTGAGGGGGTGTAATTATCTTAGTGGTCTAACCTAGCAGTATTTCCATTGGTAAGTCTATTGGCATTTCAACTGTGCTGTGCTTTGTATAGCTGCTCTACCTAAAATTGACCAGCATAATCGTTCAAGCTTACCCATGTCAACAAAACCTCTCTGGAGTGAAGAAGAAACATCAAATCATTTTTATTCAATCAAAATATTTTCTCCGTCACATCCCAGAAAAAGGAATTTTACATTTAGTTTTTTTGCCATTAGCCTATTCCTTTTGAGTGAGATGCGTGTGAATAGGAATATAAAAAAGAGGTAAAGAGAAAAAGGCCCCTAATAGGCCGCTTCAGTGTGGGTCCCCTTTTAATTGAGCCCTAACAGCTGGGGTCACATCATAATGGAGTGTTCTCGTCCTCAGTGCCCCTTTCCCAGGTGTTTCCCTCAACCATGGCATACAAGAGAACACTGCCTTACACATCTTGTTCAGTGAGCAGTGCTTTACAATTTCTGACTTGACTATTTTTGATAGAGCATAACAATGGTTGTGAACTTGGTGAATTATATAGCTTTAACAATTTTTCCTGCTGTTGCAATGTCATGCACATGGATTAGCCCAACATGACTGATAGAACCTACAGGATAATGTTACATGTCCAAGACACATTTTCTACTATCATTACATCAGTAATTAGTATATGGAATCAAAACATAACTTGTCTGTCCACAAGACATAACACGCTATATGTGTTAATGGTGCAGTAAGTTTAACAGTTTCTACTTTCATATATAGTAAAGAATGCTTCAGAATGATGTAGATCCCCAATACTGGTGAAGTGACGCTAAAATGAGCGATAACCGTTCAAAACATGTGGGGGGGGGATAATTTGTTTTGCTCTATGACGGTTGGAGCTGAAATAGAAAGTCCTAGGATAGAGTCCAATGTCTACTGATCTGGTTAAAGAGACACAAGCTTTGCTGGTCCAGTAATAGACCAACTGCACCAAGAGTAGGTCTTAGATCTAGAGTGCCCATCTTGTTTACTGGTACTCATCAAATACAGTAGCCTAGCTGATTACCCAGCATGGGATATATCTGGATGTAGATCAATGAAATGATATTATCTGCATAGATTTGATTAGGTTATATAATGTAGAGGAGCTTTGAACAGCTTAAAATAGTTTAAAGCTATTGGGGAACTTAGTTAAAGTAAGGTTAGAGGGCTAAACAGGGATGGTTGATTCAACATTAAGGAATAAAGGCCAATACAATACAACTCAACACTGCTACACACATTGTATAAATGATTCACATAATAGCAGTAAGGGTATAAGTCATAATCCTATGCCTAGAAATATTCCCCTTTTGTATGCTATTATAAGAATCTGCTGTCAAGCTCTGATGTCTGCTAAAACAAATACAAAACATAACAGCAGTAGAAAATCCTACCTGATGGGGTCACAATCATAACACTTTGAGATGCTCATTCTCTCACATATTCCTTGATGCAGTCTCACAAATAGTGCCAGAATACAATGGTGGCGATTTTAGAACTAATGGGTCTTGGAACACAGGTTATTTATCCTCCACAATGATGTATTGATGTCCATGGGTGATTCATTAATGATCTTCCTGTGAATAATGCAGTAGAACATAGAATAAACAAGGCTTCAGACCAACAGTGTTGTTCTTAAATTAGCTGACAGTGTTATTAATGAAATGATCATTACAATGTGATTCATATTTTTGTAATTAAAGGTCAGCTAATATTCACTCATTTATCATGAGAATCGCTGGGTCATTAGTGAATGCCTAACTTCAAGTAGAAATCAAGGGATATAATGATGTTTTATCAATTCTAAATGATGTTAACATACCATCATTCTTCATTGTTAGCAGATTTGAGTACGTAATGGGCAAGGAACTCTGCCATTCCACCCAGTCTTTACAAAGATAGATTGAGAGAGTATAATTATTCAGTGCATCAACACCTAACCTGCATTTTCATGTCCTGCAGTTTTGAAATGTACATATGCTATAAAAGTGAAAGAATAAAACAATTTCTAAAACATTGAATCCAGCAAGATTGAAGCCGCATGAACCAAAATATCTTATTGGATAATGAATGAAGAAATGGCTTGAATGTATCTTACATTGTAGAAGACCAGCTAGGCTGGCTAAAAGTTCAAACTCTAACATTATAACTTGGTATCATAACCATGCTAATGTTATGCTGTTGTATTGGCTAGTTCCTGTTCCAGCAGAAAATGATTAGAAATACAATGATATAAAATCCCCCAGTTACCATCAATACTGCAACTGTATGTATGATATCAGACAAAAGAAAGAGCAAAATGATGACAAAAATCAGTTCTCTTTATTAGCATACAGAATCACAGGAGACCCTATAGACATAAAAACTACTGTAACTGTTCCAATCACAGTAATACCAGACAAAGGAGCAGCTTCATTCAAGAACAGCATCCTTCAGGCACAGAATCATAACCGACGGATGATTACTTCCACAGCCTCTACCACCTGATTACCATCTAAAGTGCCAAGAAGTACTTCTCTTATCACCCACACAACAATCATCCTGATCATTATCCCAGCTTTAATTAACTGCCAACTGCCAAAGAGAAGGTAGAAGTGGCTCGTAAATACTCACAAGACAACTCCCCTCACTGTTCCTAGTTATTTGTTGGGAGCATAAGGGGGTTATATCAGACGAGTAGGTCTTGCGGAATGCTATTAGGGATTGCAATTACTCCTGTTTATACCCACAGAGACTAATATAAATGTTTCCTTCAACATCAGATATCAATGTTCAACAAAGATATATCCATTGAGAGAAAACAAATTGCTCATTGTAAGATGCGAATTATTTATTTATACAATCTAGCCACCTGTGCTGGTTCTACCTATCAGTTAACCCCTCACACAGAAGAATGAAGGAGTTGCCATAGCTTTGTTAGTCAAAGTTTGTCTCCTACACTACTCTGATGAAAGGGAATTGAGCAGGTTTTGACTCTCACTTTCTGGAGACCCAAATGCAGTTGACCCACAGAGGGTGAGTCAAAATCAACAACTGCAAACAAGGTTTAAAGTGAAATTATATCAGGCAGAAACAAGGTCAGCAGGGGTATTAGCAAGCAGGTCAGATGAGATACTTGAGAATAATGAATAGGTAAGGTTATTGCCCAAGTGCGGTCAATTACTTTACATGTTATCTTATCTACGAACTTTCTTTGTGTGAGAGGTCTAGAGTTTGTCATTGGAACACCTTTCCTTTTCTATAGTGCTAGTCTGATAATTGGCAGTAAAAGAAAGTTTAAGGGAAAGTAAATGTAGCAATTAAGAGTTTTGTCAAATTGTAATTTATCCTTGAAAATAATTTATCCAAAAAATAAGAATAAGAGAAAGACATGCCAAAAATGCACAATAATAAAGTGAACAAAAAGGCAAAAAGAACTTATTTGATAGGAATAGGAATGTTGCAGTCTAGATCATGATGTCTTATACAAAGCCTTGACTTTTATATTATATCATTAGGGAATTCAAACAGGATGTAACAAGCTGCTATGTCAGAGACTCTATATCCCCTGCAGTCAGTCCCAATGTGTTTTATTCTGGCACTAATATGACTGCACTACCCCGGGGGATCAGGAGTCAATGGGCACTGATTGTTGACAGAGAAATAGCAGCAGCTCCCGTCCCACATCCAGCAGTTCCTACCTTAGATGTTGACAACTAAATTAGCTGCTGAATTGTTAGCTGCACAGTTTGCATTGAGTACCTGTCAAAGTTTGATTCGATGTCTCCTCACTTAAGAGGGCAACGACCTTATCTTAGCTGCAGTATGAAGTCACTGTGCTTTATTCTAGGGTACACATTTATAGAAATGGCTCGAAAAGCATGACTATGATGCCTAGGATGTCTACTAACAGATGAACAGTACATCTATGAAGGCTTATATAAATAGTTAATAGATACAACTACCATGCAACGTTTCCATATAGAATACAAAATGCTGACTTGAGCCTAAGCCTGAGGCACGTTGTGGTTTCTATCATACTTGTGTAAATAGGTTCAGGCACTGAACTCTTTCTGTCCATGATGTCAT
This sequence comes from Harmothoe impar, assembly GCA_947462335.1. NCBI lineage: Eukaryota > Metazoa > Annelida > Polychaeta > Phyllodocida > Polynoidae > Harmothoe > Harmothoe impar. The sequence goes on from OX381721.1 coordinate 24,380,726, forward strand.
TACCATTGGGGATGCAATTTTGTCCATGTAATCGGTAATGAATATTACACAAAACACAGGATGTTATCATGTAACTTCATTCCTGTTACTCAGTCACACCATATTTTAAGTGACTGTTATAGAACATGAGGAATAGTTATATATGGTTTGTAATTGATACTTTATTACCTTCATGTACATTGATGCTGGTGTCAAATATTTTCGAGCTGTATAAGTTCTTATTGTACGCTTATGACATATGTTTATGACATATAGCTGAAGGATATATACTCATGTAAATAGATACAGTCACAGAAATCTATCTGAATGATGTCAGTATCATTGGAGATACTCTCATTTCAATATAATCACTTATCAATAGTACACAGAACAGAGCAAGTCATGTTATATGCCGTATCTTTGTCATGTTACTTCATCCATAGAAAAACTCTGTATTGATTATATCACATATACTATGGGATTATAGGTACCATTGAAGCAGGTTGAAATATTAGATTTCTAATCCTGCTTTTAAGAGGGGTGAAGCAATAGCCTATTGAAGTTTGCCCTGGTAAGCTTTCGCCCTTCACTGCATTACGATATTGTCTGTCACACCGGATATTACTGGTCTTAGAATCACATTCTATATGATTTTGTCCTCTATCTTGATATCAAATTCGAACAAATTATCATCGAACCAATATGCATCTGGCCATCATAGACCAAGAAGGTCCCCATTTGATAGAATCCTAAAACATAAAATCATACAGTTTAAGCACATTTTATCTTCCTAATGATCCAGTTAGGATTAACAGCCCCCACACCAGATCCTATCCTGATCCCAGAATCAGTAATCTGTCAGGTACCCTGAGTGATTCCTCCTGTGTCGGTGACAGGCAATAACTTAGGATGATGGATATGACATAGGTGGTGCAGTAATGGTATGTCTATCACAGGCAATGAGCGCCGCGGCATGGCAATCATAGCCCGAGCGGTGCAGACCCGGACTTATCTCCGACACTTTAATAGGATTTACAATGAATGTTCTTTCTGCCTATTGCTTAAAATGTCCAATTTAAAATAGGGATCCTCAAAAGCAGTGGTTCTTTTATGGTTTAGCTGTGCTATCTCTACCCTTAACATTTGTCCGTGCGGGGCCAACTCTATTAATGTAATAGCTATAATTTTGTCTGAGGCCTTTTGCTAAAGTAGTCAGGCTTCAAACTCCCCCATACGTTCTCAATCATTACCATGAAGCCAAACGTGGATACCTTAACTGCACGGAATATAGTGATTAAAAGAAGACGCTTTAGTTAGACTCCCCCTTCAGGGTTCAAAATGCACACTCGTAGTACATGTAAAAGCAGACATGTGACAATAGAAAGTACTCAAAAGTGCATAGTGTACTGATCCGGCCTTAACACTGCATGAATTATCCCATTTATGCAACTTTAAGCAAAGATTCGAGTTGATTATTGGTCTCCTCTAAGCTGATTAAAGCAACTGTAATGAACTTTAATACTTCTCTGGACTAAAATTGCTTCATGTGGCTTAAAGAAGGCCATTTATCAGCTTTAATATTTACTTAAAGTTGCTTAAATGGAGTGGTTAATGCATTACAATGAGTAAATCACCACTTCTGTATCCACGCATTATGCCATTGATGTTGTGACAATACCAAAGGGTCTCTGGTGAGTAGAATCTTAGTGACAAAGGGCATGGGTCCAGTACATAAAAACAACATACCGTCCTTGGTGGGTTCACCTGTTGACTCTAACATACATTAGCTGTGAACTTGCTACTCTGAATATGATATTGTGAGGAATTTAAAGATGCCTGTATATTTAATCATATTGACATCAAAAGCTCTCTACCTTGACAACTCATAACTTCACAGATGCTTGCTAAACAGCATAGCAACATAGATCTACAAAACACATACAAAATAAGGATTCTCACCAACGACACTTCATCTAAATACTATGAGCCTGTACAAGTTGGTGAAATAATGTCATAAGGGAGTGCTAATTTTTTAACAACAGGGGTGGGGTGGTGGATTTGGGGGGGGGGGGTAAAAAATTTGGACCCCTTGACCGGGGAGGGGGGTAAAAAATTTGGACCCCTCTTGGGGGGGGGTCAAAAAAATTCAACCTGTTTTGAGGGAAAAAGCCAGCGCGTTACTATGCTACAAAGGGCCGCAAACGCGCGTGATTTTCGGCCTGCCGGGGGGGGGGGGGGGGGTAAAAAATTTCGACCCCTCTAAGGGGGGGGGGGTGAAAAAATTTCGCCCGCTCCATGCAAAATCTCACTGCCCCCCCTGTTGTTAAAAAATTAGCACTCCCTAAGTATAGGTTCATTTTATTGTATATTATCATGAACGGCTGTCGTGCACCTATCAGCTTTCTTTCATTACCATATGTCTTAATGATCATAATTATGTCAGCTAATATTGGATGTTTTTTCTGCTTTTTTTTGTACGTTTACATGGTTGATATAGGGCCAAACAAAAAAATAATTTGTGTTCAGGTAACATGGCCCAAAAAAGGTAGGTAGGTCGGATTTCTTTTTTTTAAAGAAATTATTTGTTGAGGTAAGTTTAAGGAAGGAAACATCTGATTCGCAACATGCTTTCAGTTGACATATTTCCCACTGCCAATTATCATGTTTATTGTAACTAATATCCCACTATCCATTTACAAACCAATTAAATAGTCTAATTAAGGCATCATCAATTCTTAATGCTATTATTATCTGCTATACAAAGAATAAAGCACAACAATGTGACTTTTCTCCCCTCTTATTCCAAAACATATGATAAATCTGATAGGTCCTTGGGTCATAGGTACCCTAACCAAGATGAATCTAAAAAAAGTTTAGGGTCGGGTCAAATAGAAAGGGTAGGTCGGGTTACCTGAACACAACTTTTTCTTTTGTTTGGCCTAGGCTACTTCTAAGTATGTATGGGACATTAAATTGCTCTTATCTATGATTTAACCTTTAGAAATCACTATACACGAGTGCAATATGTTTATATATATATATAGGGAGCAATGCTGCAATTAGTCCCCACCACTGCCTTCTGTTTCGCATTTCCTCTTCTGAGAACTTTCATTCCATGAACTATTTTGTCAAACAATAGGAAAACTGATAAAGAAATCAGGCAATTGCATTGCTTAATCTTTGATAGTTTAAGCTGAAATATAATATACAATTAGCTTTAAAAAATGAATTGAACAAAAACGCTATTCTTTCTTTGCATAGAAACAGGCATAGAATATAGTACACAGCTTTAATGATTGGAATTTAATCTACTTCTAACAATGATTCATTAGATACAGAGAGAGTTTACTGGTTCAGGCAGACTGCCTGAGCCATTTGGAGCCCAGGGTAGCTGCTAATAGGAAAAGAACTATCACCTGATATTTTGGAGAAAGGTCACTTTAGAATAATTAGCGACACTGTGCAGGACTATGGCGACAGCGATATTGCCAATTGCAATAGACAATTACTGTTTTTGTAACTCTGGAGACAGGGGGACTGAATAGGTTTGCAGTGAGTCACACAGGGTTGGGGGGAAGCAGGAGATCTTTCCTCAACATTGATAATATCTCAATAGCTTTATCAACATAGTCAACAGAGTCTCTACATCTAGGCTTATCTAATCCACTCAAGATTACAACAAATATAGCATCTGTCTTCTGTTCTTATACAATTAACCCTGCCTGATGTTCTATGTTCAAAATATCATTCCATGACTGACTGTATTTCCCTCGTACAGCGTCACTCCTTATGCATCATGCAGGCCTAGAATTATTTTGGAATAGCAAGAAGAAGCAAAGCATGTATGTGACATCTAAAATAGACAACACTACCTATTTGCCTATACACTAGTGTGACCGCCAATGTTACCCCTCCCCCTATCGTGTCGTCTAATGGAGGTGCTCTCCTCATGGACCGTGGCCCTGTACACTGTAAATAGTTAGTGTAGGTACACAGTAGATTCTACTGTAAATCTACAGTAGAATCTACTGTAGAATGGATTTACAGTAGAATCTACTGTACAATAAACTGTACACTACTGTACAATAAACTGTACACCTACAGTAAAATCTACTGTACACCTACAAAAGTGGCAACCGGCTTTCTACAGTATACTGCACATAATATATATTATTACGAGACTACATGTCTATAAAAGAGTATAGTTTATAATTATCATTAGCTGAGACCTTGATTCCAACTGCGTGCTGTATTTAGGAGCACTTTAGCAGAATAATGGAAATATTTTGTTAAAACAATTTGACTGCAGACTACATTGTATCACATGGATTACTCCAGGGGCAGTTATGAAAAAACAAATGCCAAAACTCAAAACCCAAACTCAAACCTACCTCACTCGATGCCTTAAGGTAAGGTTATCACACACTCCATACATATATACTGTCTGAATAAGGCGCTAATGAACTTATGCTAATTAAGCATATTTCCCCTCATTATTAAGATAAGATCTGTCAGTATGTCATTCCAGGCACTTTAAAGAAATGCATCGTTGCATAGAATTTTATGTTGCAATTAGTTTGAGGTTGTGCCTATGAATGAGCTGTGTTGCCTGTCCTACCTGGGGACACGGATATGTACGAGTTCTATGATCTATAACGACAATTCTGGTGGCTCCATGTGCGCGGCCATGTTAGTTCTCTCCTCGGAATATCCTGCGAGAATTAGCCAGGTACCAGACTCACACACACCATGAAATGTCAGCAACCAGCTGCGTTCCGAGGGCAGAACCAACATCTCACGAGACCTGCCTGTGCCTGCGACCACACGGTGGTCCCGGGAACAAGTTTGCTCCCGTTTAATCATTATAGTGGTCGTTTTACATGAAGTACATTAGTTTGATATAGAGGGGCACCTTGCTAAAAGATGTACATGCATACCCTGTATGCCTGTACAATACCTTCTACCCCCAGATATACCGAGGAGGAGGAGGGGGTAACTACACAAAGGCTACATATGGTAGAGCAATGAGCGTCAATCCATCAACAACAATCGGTCCTGGCCTCCACCACAAGAAGTAGCCAGCCTTAACAACAGCGCTATTTTAACCCTGATCAGCAGCAAGAACATAGCAAAACCATACATCACCACTACCAACACCACCTGAAATGTCAAAAATCATTCGTCAATACTGCAGCAAACTCTGTACCACCGGACAAATCTAGGCACCATTTTTGTGAATTGTCAGTGGTCTTGTTGGTGCTAGGCTAGATGCTGGAAAGAATGTATGTTATTTTGGAGGTGTAAGGAGTGATTTAAGGTGGTGAGGGTCATACATCATCGTTCAGTCTGTCCCATCTACTCAGCCTGATGGAGTAGCACCTAATCACCCGATCAGGGCAAGTTTGTCTCCACACCTAGACTCCACCTAGCTAGCCTTGCCCAGCCACAACGCACATTCTAATGTGTTACTAAGGGGCCATATTTAGAGCTGAATTATCTTATATCAATTTAATATTGGTACTTAAGCTTTACTTTATAATAATATAACAAGGGGCAGTATATGGAGGTGTTTATTTTAGATTTGACCCTCTGTTCAGTCTTGGAAGCTGCTGTTCCGCAATAGATTCCACTTGATAAAGGAGACTGAATCAGTATTTAGCTCATATGATAAGTTTAGTGTGACTAATTACCTCCATATAGCCGTGCACTATCTCATTTATCCTACTTATTAATATCCATGGAGAACCAAGCTCAGACTTGTATGGTGCCCAGATATGAAAAACAGGTCACACCCAGTGGGCACAAAAATCAGTTCAATGTTGAATCAATGCTGAATCAACATTAAATCAACATTGATAACCAATTATCAATGTTGATTCACTGTCATATGCCCACTGGGCAGTTGCCTGATGTTAATATGTTTTGTCACTGTAGATGTCAGGTGTTCTAAAGGTAAATGTTCAACACTGCGAATGGCTTTCGACTTTACCACTACTCTTAGGATATAGATCAACTCCGATTACTTCTCAAATTGTTGTAGATTTTACTTTATTATAATTATATAATTGACAACAAGAGCGACAGAACATTCACTCTAAAGTAACTTTTATTTACTATGTTTAATCATATTGATCACAATGTTTCGGCGAGGTTTTGCTTTTATCAGGTGATCTAGTACTTTTACTTTATTAATTCGTGGCCTCATGGGATGAATTCCTACAGAAATCTTTTAAAAGATTCCATCAAAGAATTGACCTGAAAATTGAATGAGGTATTCTGGTAGAACCCAAGTGCATTTTATTTACCTAGGATATGCCTCAGGCAACACTGTTAGCATGAGTGCCCATGTCTTTAGAATGTCTGATGGGATCGTCTGGACCCATTATATCAGGGCGATAAAAGGACTTGATACATCAAATGGGGTGACAACATCAAATCTATGAACAAAGTAAGCGGTGAAGAGGCAAGTGTGAAATTGGTTGAAAATCTATTTAGATGATTATATTATCTAAGTAAATTAAATGTGTTCACTGAATATACATTACACCGCTCGGTACCAATTTCACATATGTCTACACGAAGACATTGAAAGTCTTCCTCTCTACAGTATTTCATCACATCTGTCACATTCTGTCTCCGATACACGTCAGTTGGAGCCCGCAGAATATTCATATAGATGCTGGGAATATACATGAGCAGACGCCGGACCCTCTCTGTTTACTCTCCTATTCTGCTTATTATCAGAGTAGATAGGGGAAATCAGGACCGACTGCCTATCTAAGAAATCAAAAATGGAAACCAATCAATATATGGGGACCTGCCAGCACCCACCAACGTCAGTCAACTTAACTGGAGTCCAGTCGTCTGGATATGGCTAGCATCTATAAAACATCCCAGGGTTATTTTTTGCGCCATCATCCCTTTTGGATGTTTGATTTTCCTCATCCATTCAAGTCACAGCCTCCTCAGAGTGCTGCTCCAGATTCATTTTCCGCGAGGCAAGAAATTATATAATTATGGAGTGGGTTATGAAAGGATTGAAGACGTATAGATGAATATCATTGCAATTTGAGGCAATTATTATAGTGCATCGTGTTTGACGTATAATGCTTTACAATGCACTATTGATTTGTCTTCTCTCTGACAAGATGTTGGATCGATATTTCCAGTTTACAGTTAATGTATGAAACTCTAAGGTGTAGATGTCGTGACTTACTTTCGTCAATGATAAAAGACAGGAGGGAGAGCCAAGGACCTTGTGTGAGCATGAAGAGATAATATGGACACACATAATCATAATATTATGTCAACTTACAGACATAGTGGAAACTATGTACAACTACATTCCTTAATTCGTATAATTCTGCTTTCAATATGCTTTCAAAATCAAATGGAAACAAAAATATTCCTCAACCTTGTGAATAAAGATTATCACGGCAGGCTGATGTTTTGCTATGAAGCAGAGCAGAGAGGGAGCTCGAGTGAGGTCGCGATTGGTGACGTTGAGGTTTTAGTCAGATATCACTTCCCTCAATAAAACAATAAAAGATGAAGTATAACCGTACACAGAATTGGAAATGTCCCAGATAACATAAGCGGGAACATTTGACAAATATTTACCATACCCCATACACGAAACAGACGAGGCCGTGATCACAGAAGCTGCGTTTGTGTTCCCCAAGCGACACACTTTATTTTTGGCGGCAGTGTTTCTTCTTCCCATTGTCGTCTGCGAATTGGTGAAACCTCGTTCTCGCTGTGCCACAATCTTATCACAGCTCGCCAAGAATAAACCCTGGGGGCCCGATCCCTAAGACAATATTATCTGCCCACCATTTCCACCATTCCCTACCGTGCGCATGTTTGTCAATCTAATAATAATCTTCATTGCCTCTCAGGTATTTCCCCCATCCCTCACAGCTGGGATTCCACCGACTCAATTTCCTGTGCCGTCCAGTTGAAGAATGCCTTTGCAATTGCTCGGGCGGGATTCTAATTTTGCTATAATCTTCACACTTGTGTCTGACAATGGAGGCCTTGTCGGCCGTGACGTGAGCGGCCTCACAGAAGGCAAAATAGAGAGAGAAAGGAGCAAAAATGGTGTATGCTGACAGGAGAATTTTACAAGCATTGGGAAATTTTGGCGGGAAACCTCCTGTCGTGCGTGTTCTGTAACAGAGGAAGGAAGCATTTATTATAAAGTCCGGATTGTCATATTTGTTACATTTAGTAGTCCTTCAGTAAATCTAATTTCATTCCTACATATGATTTACCTCACTTCGCTTTATTATCTGTGTTAATATAATTGATATTTCACTCCAAGAAAGGCCGTTTGTTTGAAGCAAATCTGATTACAGTAGACTAAAGGTTCATTTTAAAATCTGATTTGATTTCTACCCATTTACCTAATTTGATTTCATTCTCTCCGATATGATGCATATCTAGACTCAGCAAATTCATCTCCTAAAGGGACATCTAGTTAAAGTAGGACAAAGGATTTAGCTGATGTGGATTATTGAGTTTTTCAATGAGGTCAATTTCACCCCGTTATATTTATGACCATTTTAACATCCCTATTACATTAATCTGCTTTCAAAAATGATTTCACCAATTGTCCACCATTGTGATAAACAAGCCAAATGATTCAGTATTTATTATACCCATCCTTTTCACCGAAAACCAATGACGTTCAGTCAATATCCAAGTGGCCCCTGTATCCTCTCCATCCATCCCTCCAACGCCTCCCATGAAGAACATATACTGTTTCCATAGAAACCCAATTACAATGGATGTCATGTAACATATCTCCCCTCCCCTGGAGCAGGCTGTAAGCTGCTGTGACATCCAACCTCAGTTAATATCTTTGTTATGGGCTCCTGTCGGACCTGATACTTGCAGCACCACAGCAGGGCTGCAGCTTTATTGGTCTCCCCCTACAATGGCAGCTGCCCCACCCTGACAGCGCCTTTTCATTTCAGCTACGTGACTCCCAGCGTCCCTTGACCTATTGAGTATGCGCAGGCGGTCGGTGCGCACAGACTTTGGCGGTATTCTGTGACGTGCTTGTCGTCTGCAGAATGTCAATTGTCTGTTGGTGTAGTCCTGGGATGTCCCAGGCTGGAGGAGGCAGAGGGGGTGACTGTGTTCCCTCTGACATCTCCTGCCGGTACCCCCCACTCCACATGCCATTAGCGATACATAGCTTCTGTTACTTATTGTTAAATGCTTGTCACCCCAATAACTGATTATTGCTCATCACTAGATTCCTTGATTGTATAACCCACTGGATTTGTCACTCATTGCTGATGATTACTCTTTATTAAACCGCTGTTGCTCTCGATCATTTCGGCTTACCATGGTTTTATTCTCTGTCATCAGATAATCACTTTTGCTACTGTCTTTTACTCCCACTATCTTTGTTGCTACCTCCCTTTGCTCTCTTGTTGTCACTGCTGCTTCTACTGGATTTTTCTGCTGTTGCATTTTGCCTCGTCTGCTGTATAATTTTGCCTTTTGCCGCCAACTTGTTCTGTGGCCTCTGCATTTTGCCTCTGCCCATTGCTGCTGCTGCTGCCCATTGCTGCTGCTACTGCCCATTTCTGCTGCTGCTGCCCATTGCTGCTGCTGCTGCCCATTGCTGCTGCTGCTGCCCATTGCTGCTGCTGCTACCCATTGCTGCGGCTGCCCATTGCTGCTGCTGCTGCCCATTGCTGCTGCTGCTGCCCATTGCTACTGCTGCTGCCCATTGCTGCTGCTGCCCATTGCTGCTGCTGCTGCCCATTGCTGCTGCTACCCATTGCTGCTGCTGCCCATTGCTGCTGCTGCTGCCCATTGCTGTGTCCGCTTCTCCTCTTGCTTCCTCTTCTACTGTCTTCTGCTGCGCAGAATAGAGAACAATTCACATGTAGGAATTATCTGTAGTAACGAAGGGGAAAGGTCTTAAGAATCAATGTATTGCATTCACATGACATAACCATCATAATGTTAAAACACTAGTCTACAAAGACTTGGTGTTAATATAACAATAAACATGCCATAACATTTGCTAGAAGGAATATGAATATGCAATTCTGCATGTTCTTATCAAGCCAATTTAAAAGATGATTCATACTGCATTGACGTAGTAATGCTCAAACTGCTGGTGTTAGCGATCATTAGCTCAAACAAGTAAAATCAAGAGGCAAATTGATCAATCACAATATGAAACATGTTCCTGACATCTAAAGAACACACTATAGTGATGTTTTTCGTTCAAACTCATAATGTGCTGCATGTGAATTCAAATGTTATAGAATGGTCACTTGGCGACATTTTGTTTATCATTTGTGGCTCTGAAGTAAATTCACAACTGGCAAGATAGGGGGGCTTTCATAAAGTGTGTACACACCAGGGGGGGGTGAGGGGGTCTATTTTCTGAAAATGCGTACATAAACCCTTTATTTTAATGCGTACAATAATTTTAGGGGGGTGGGGGTGTCAATTTCCGGAGAGAATTTGCGTACATACTTTATGGAAGCCCCCTAACATAATAGAGAATTCCATTTCCTATTCGATCGATGCCATAGAAACATAATTCTTATTGTGTTTTGATGCATTTATGAGTGCAATCATGTTTGATAATCTACACACATGTCGAGACGGAGTAACCTTGCTAATCAAGTTCCACTACTAGATGAAATGCAGTTCTAAGTACTGTAATTATTGCTTGATATAATAATGGAACTGGTAGCTTGTATAGATTCATAACATAATGCATTCTACAGAATACATGATGAAATAGGATAAAGAGTTTCTCAGTAATTATCACTAATTATGTATCCACATCATGGTAGACTAATGGTAATGATAATAAGATTGACATCTTAACCAATATTATGAAATCATCCATGTCTGAGTCCACTCCACTGGAGTCAATACTGCACTAGTCATCGGCTCTGATCATCCTTCTCCCGGCAACATCCTCCAGTTAATACTTTCACAGAAATTAGCCCCTCAATATTACATTCATTAACTAAATTGATTAAGAAGGGGCTCCTCTTATTAACAATTTTCCACAGGCACTGATTCGGGGCTACGCATTATGGAAATTAGCGAACACGGCTTCCTCAATTTCGAAGAGGGAATAGGATTTCTGAAAGTTTCTATTTTGGATGGATATTTCACATTTGTCTGTCCTGGTGTTTACAGGGTTTGAGGCACTAGCCAGAGAATGACTATTGCTTCCAAAGATACACCTAATGTCTCTTAAGACACCCATGTGGACTGTGAATCACTCTAAGGGGACATGGCCCAGACTCATGCTATATCAGGCGAGACACTTATAGTTAAAGCACGACTAAAATAGAAAAACCGCAATGTTTTATTTGTTTTCCTTTCTAATAGTTGGTAGGATTGTGACAGTTAGATCATTGCAAAATTGATCTTGATATGATTGAAGAAATAACATGGATATCAGACATCTGGGATTCATTCGTGCATACACCTTCGATTTCTTGTATTCATGGCAGAACACTTATTTCAAACGTACATTATTATTTTACAATATAATAATTGCTATACTTGCTGTGATCTTGGTTATTCATAATTATACGCTATATTGAACCAACATCGAATCAATATTTCATCATCAATGGGAACCAATTTTCAATGTTGATTTAATGTTCAGTGACCAATGGGATTTTAGGACTCTCCCAGGCCTAATATAATGTCTCCATGCCAAGGAATGAGACTTGAATCTTCTTACTTGCCTGCATGGTGAATAATCCATCACTAGCCATAAGCATTGATTCGTCAACTAAAAAAAACCCTTCTCCCTCAACCAAGTACTATTTAAAACCAGTCCCTGTCAAGTAGAATGTCTACCAATGTATTCGTTACATGGCCCAGGGCCCTCAGCAATGAGCTGGCATGTATGATAATTGCAGACGGAAAAGTCTCATTTACCGCCCATCAATATCGTATAAGTCAATTTCCAATTAGCCCAAAGGCGAATGAAGGGAATTGAGCTATTCTGGGGCCCCAGATGCCTCAGGGTCTAACGGAGGCCTGAACTCATCAACAGAAGGGGAAGAGAATAAGGACAGACAGACTCTGTTAGACTGGGTCCATAATGCTTCGTGACTCTGTTCCTATAAGTAGGATTGGAGGCTAAATAAAGTTATAGATATTATGTTGTGGAATAAGAAAATGTGCTATTGAATGTGACGGCATAAGAAAACACAATGGCATTTATATCGAAATTGCTTTTATTTTAAATGCAAGGAAATTGTAAGAAGAACAAAGTAGTAGGATGTTTTATTTTACCATCACTTTAGACACAAAATATTATATTGATACGACTGGTGCTGATTTAATTCATACATTGACTCAAGGTGATAATTTGTACCAGTTATGGGTAAGGTTGCCTTTAGTTTCCTCAGAAGCACAATATAATGTTGCTTGTTTAATTTTGGAGAACTGTTGTATTCTAGGTAATTCTACATGTTAGCAATCTTGTAATCCACATGACTATATAGATAAGTTGCTAAATCCCCTTTAACAAGACGCATCATGTGTAATGGTACAACTGACATGACATGGTCCAACGATTATGGTAAAGAAAATGTGTGTTTCGGGTGACATGGTCTAAAAATCTAAAGTAGGGTAAGTCGGATTTTAATTTGTTTTAACCTTTGGCCTAAAAAGCACCCAAAAGTTGACTTAAGCACTGACTCACCGACAATGGCATAAACTCGTGGAATATTAGAATAGCTCCAAAATTACTTAAAATAAAAATATTTTTTCATAATTAGCTAAAACTTTCTAGGGTCAGCCCTGTTTCGCTAGGTAGGGTCGGGTAACCTGAAACATACCTTTTCTTTTATATTTGGTCTAGGGCCCAAAATCAATTTGGTTAGAAATGAACCAGAATGTTCAATATAGACATTTTTCACATCCCACCTACTTCTTTAGACATTATTTCCCAGAATTCAGCTAACTATCAGTTTTATGCTAAATATAAGACTTTTGGAGTGTACAATATAAGTCAACCCATTGAAAGAACACTGGAAAACTCTATATCAGGGCTGATGGGACACTCTTATTATGCCTCTTATCGCCCATCGGGGATATCTTATTGTGTCCTATCCTCCAAACTTGGTTCTGTAATCACATTTGGAACATATTTGAATATAATTTAAAATATGGAAATGAATTTGACCATGTCACTTCAAGGTGCACACCATGTTTAAGAGTAGAAACTTGCTTTTTTTTAATCGAATAACGAGCACGGTAAGTTTCATTCCACTGTTTGCATATGCATGGTAATCAAAATAGTGTTTGTATGGGAACATTTCCTGTTGTGCATCAGTTTAGGCAAATTGAACTCCATACAATCAGCGTTATGAAGCAGATACCTGAGACACTTTGGCATTGAAAGTTACTCGCCTCCCCGCAGTTACCAGAGGTAGGCCCAGGTCCCGGGGCTCAGGTGTTGTGCAATCTATGGCTGGAAGTGGTCTGAATCGGAGAAGATCAGGACTAATTATTGCCCTTATTGCCTTCTACTAATGGTCTATTTGCTTCACTATTGGCATTATGCTGAACAATTCCCGGACATTATATAAAGTGTCTGTCAGAATGGCGATTCATTTTCGAAAAAACACAATACAAAAAAGGATACTAAATATAACAGATAATGATTTATTTTAAACAAATCTATATTCTCACTTTCATGGGATTGAGGATCTCAGCTGTTTGAACGAAGGCATGAGTCTACAGACACTCCTTCCATGCCTGACTCAGGGGACCATATCTTTTCCCAGGTAGCAGGAGGCCCTATGTGGACATCTATTGCTTGATCTGGTACCGGGATCTGGTACCAGCGAGATAAGCACTAATTACAGCTATCACAGTAGGTGCCAGCTGTTAGATAATACTACTCTAGGAAATCTGCAGTGTATGCTGGGCGTTATCTCACTGTCTGCTCCAACAACTGTCCAAGCTGGCGCTCTCTAATTGATATTGTTTAGCACTGTGATATGTGGCCAGCTTGGAGTCAATAGTAACAGAATGCGGGCGACGCAATGCATTACAACGCGTGGTTTCTGATGACTAAGCGAGAGCGTCGGGATTGGAAATAGTCCAATGTATAGAACGCCTCGTAGATCATAAAACAAACTGAGGAATAAGCATGATCGTTTATTAGGTTCAAAAGCATTCCCAAGGAACAGATAGCTATTGGATATAGATAGATAAAAGGGTAACTATCTGATTCTTGCATCAATCTTATCACTGTCCAGCTATGACTATACCCGGCGGCTACAACACAGGAGGTCCAAGAATGAGGAGGAGACATATCGGGTGCATCTTTAGTGCTTGTTTACGGTGTTTACGGTCAGGCCATCTGACCTTTGACCTTTAGCTGCTACATCAAAGAGCTGCTCACTGCCCTGAGCTGCTCCCACACTGCACACATTCCCAGACACAACAAACCTCTGCCTACTATAACTCTCACCCACACCCACTCAAACTGATGTAAAAGTGTTAACTCTCTTAAGAGCTAGTCCAGCTTTAGCCCTCCAAACAGATATAGCAGAGATGATACTCTACGTCTCTGATTTTAGGTAGCTAACGTTTTGTGTCACATTGTTGACCATCACATTTAGGCCTCTATTCTCCCTCATGTCTCATGGCTATCAGCTATGGATTCTCAAAGTGGTGGAGATAAAATAGTACTGTGCTTCATCCCTGTCTGAACGTACTGACGAGTGTTCCAATGTCCCAAGCACTCTCAATGTACCTTTGTAAACACTATCTCGCCCCCTACGTTTAGAGATACAGTTGGCATAATGCATAGATGCAGTACTGGCGAGTTACTCGCCCGGGAACCCTACAAAAAGTCAAGCTTTATGGCAAGCATAAAATGAAGAAATTATAACAATTGATATTTGCACCAAAATATGTTTTTTTCAGAAAGATAAGGATAATATAATAGACACAAGGATCGAAATAAAAGTATAGGGGCTAGACGGGTGCTGTTCTTGTTATGACACTGATAAGAGCTCATGAGATTGATACAAGTCTACTGATATGCATATTATCTGTGGCGAAGCACTGCTTATCAGTTCGTTTTACAGAGAAAATCTTTCAAAAAGTAATTTGAGTCTGAACCACTGGCCCTATTATACAATGAACATATATGCCTCAACCGCCGTTTTGTCCAGGATAATTTTCTGGCAAGGAAACATGAGCATTTATGGAGAAATATTCTTATATTGCTTCGGAATTTTCTGATTTATCTCGGCATAGGCATTTTGAGGATATTATAGTCCTAACTTTTCTAATTATCTCCCTGCTTCCCTCCCCTCTGCAGTCTGTCTGTCTGTTAGTCTCTGTCTCTATCTTCCCCTCGTGTGCGCGCACATGCGTACACGCACACGTGTGGTCTCTTTTTCTCTCCCCATAATTATCGAGATTTATGAAGACGTGTGCGCGAACATGGTTCTTTGACTTGATCAAAATAAAATAGAGAAGAAGCAACCGTTCCAGGTCCCTAGAAGTACCGTGCCTACAACCTGCCCCCCTCCCTAACTAACACTAACACATACCTCCCACCTCCCCACAGCTGTGCACCTGGAGGAGATAGCAGAGGAACATACCCGGCTTCTCCAGGTGATAACCTGGTACGTGGGAAGAAGGCTTGTGCTTCCAGGAAGAATCCTAGAAATCTCCCCTAACGATAGCTCGCAGGTATAGTTTACCCTCGATCTCAAGATGAATCAGGTATATTGAGATGCTATACGCTATTTAGGCTCGTTGCTAATGTGTCAGGCATACAGCCACGGTGCTTTGCTGTCTATGTTGACGGTAGTGATTTTGGATTTGTACATAACTAGACCTCAGTATATTTCTGTTTCTTTCCAACTTTTTATTTCAGTGGCCTTAAACCTTAGAAACACACACGGGACCATAGTCTTGTCCAAAATAGATTTTCTGGATACAGAACACTCAGGCCTATACTCCGAGAGAATCATATCAAAATATAGCTACTTTTCAAACCTTTTTTTTTATCGATATATGTGGCCAAACACTCCATATATATGTTAGATAACCTTAGAGTATGATTATCTCGGACCCCTCCCAATTTTCTGCGATTATGTGCACATTATATCGATGCCATTCTGGTTTTATCGTAAAAATTCTGGTTTTATCGATAAAAATCTAGCTACCTTTAGACCAAGGGATCGAGCCACCTTAACATGACTTATACACCGTTGGTCATGGAATGAATTACATGGTATCATTTAACTCCTGGGGAAAAACGCCATTGTTTTACCTCCCATATTTGATTTGTCGTTGCATGTCGGCACCTCAGTTATAAAAACTGTTTATTTAATGAAATCACATTTCTAAATACTTTAAGAAACCGTATTATTCATGCATTTATTTGATTTTTGTAAACATCTGACCTCATCCTTATTTCAAAGGATGGCTCATTTCTCCATCCAATAATATCCCCTTGATATCTGAAAATCGTGCTTCTGATTGCATTGCACAAGATAGTAGTGCCATACTGTTGGATTCCTGAAGAATGCATGGCCCAAAGTACAGGATACTGTTCCTAGAATCGGCAAAAGGTGTTAAATCTATATTCTTTGCGGGGTGGATAAACAGAAATTCAATTCAAATCAGATTGCTGTTCCAGCAAGCTGGGGTTTGGTTTCCAGGCACTTCCGGCTGCGCACTTCCGGCATGACATGCGCACTTCGCACCTCCCCCAGGGTCTTCCAGGAGGTGCCTGGTGGCTAGGTACAAAGTCACACTCAAGCTGACCCCTGGAACAAGGACCCTTGACGTGACGTGACGGCATGACACATCATGCCGACACATAACAGGATATGCATATATACGTCACAGCGCCGCAAACGAGGATGCCAAGATGATAAGACATTTGGTTGCATTGTCATATGATAGTCATATTTGTTCATTCAAGGATGAGATTGGACATAACTCCTTACAGAATAATCCGGAAATATGTGACGTAGATATCTAAGATCTATATCATAGCTATAGTCAGACAAAGGTTTGCTTCCTTTCGAAGACAAACATAATGAAAAGATAAACAAAACGAAAAAATAAACTATACTACGCACATCTCCAAAAGTAGACATGAAGTTTTCTTCTTTTATCGCATGAAGCATTGTCAACTCTATGAACTTATTTAATAAGCTTGATAGAAACAGTTGGCAGCACGTCATGTACATCATAGCTACTCATGTCATTCTCACATAGAGGGAATTATCTCTTACACATACTGAGAGATATAGGCTGACAGTCATGCATACCATTATATCAATCATTATATTCAAATCAGGAACCCATAGTCTAAACCCATGAATGCAAAATAGTATCGACCAAACGGCATACGATCATGTTGTTCTAATGTCTTATCTTTCTTGCACCTTACTCGTGATAGTGTGAGATAGAAATATCAATGTTCATGAATGCAAATTACCACAGATAACTGAAAATATGTACATCGTATGTCATTATTCAAATGACTATTGATATATTCATAGATACAAGACCTCATTGATCTCATTTAGTATCACTGACCTGCATCTAATATAACATGGAGGCTCCATACTTGTCATTGTAAGACGTATCCCAGTGAATTAATGTGATGCGGCCTGATTTTTGTGGGATATACCACCCCACATAGCACAACATAACACTTTATCACAAAGAAGATGTAGATTTACTTGCAAGGGCACAAAGACCTTTTCGCCCCCCACCCCATGCGAGAGGGGTCAACATTTATTCTGACCCTTTTCCCCGCTTCTAATTCATCGCAGCCGAATCTTTTTAGCTTGCATTCGTTTGAATGGGTAAAATATGTTGGGTTCCCCTTGAAGAGGTATCCATATTTTAATTGGTCTCCCCCTCTAGCTCAAGGGCTCTAAATATTTTTGAGCCCCCTCCCCAAAAATAAATAAATTCAACCTGCCGCCTCTGTTCGTAGTAACTCACCATGTGTGCCTGCATTTAATACAGAGCTAAAACAGGATAACTTGGTGTCAAGGTCTCTGTCTTACTGTTCCGAATATGGAAGTAGATGAACTTTTCTGGGAAGAGACATTTGTTATCATTCTGATTCTCTATTGCCATTGACTTGAATGAGAATCTGACTTATAATTTGAAGAGCAAATAGAAATGTTCCAAAAACTGAAGGTCCAGAGCGTGTGATTAACAGTGGCATGTACACGGTTACATCATATGATATATGGTTGGGTTTCCAGGATCTCACCTCTACCATCATTTATGGACAAACATGGTTTGTTCATCTTCCTTATTTACCCCTTATCACATTTAATAGGGCGAACATCATATGACTCCTAATTCGATGCCGCTGTTCGCCAAGGCACGATTGGATCGAGTTTTGGGTTTTGGTGACGGAAAACCGTAACAGACCCCATTTCGCCAGCAGGGGTTCCGCTGAAAGCTATTACCCGATACTGAGAATGCATTTACTGCATTCAGGAGTCAACGTAGGTAAACAGGCCAGTAATTGTGACACTCGTGGGCTAACTGTCAACCCACAAACATACATGATATACCCAAGGATAACAATAACATATTAAGAGTTTGGATGTAAAACGACATAAGCGTGATTCTAAAAATAGAGACAATAACTCTGGCAAAAATGAAGATTAGTGAGAGTGAAATAAAATCTTCAAACTATTTTTCCAGAAAATACTATGTTTCTTATCATTAGAACCTACTCAGTATACACTCTGTTACCACAATATAATTGACCCCAGGGTGTCTTTACAAAAAGCACTGTATGCTTCAATTCTGGGATGGAGATGTGTCGTTTTGCATCCAAACTCTTCATATTTAACTGATTAGCATGCCAAGACAACGACCAGAGGACACAATTCTCTACTTCAATATTTGACAATCGTGATAGGGATTTCGATGCACACTATAGATGCTGTTTGTCCTAGATGTTGTTTCTACTGTTATACAATATAGAGAGGTAGAATAGAAGATTATTGGGCAATATTCAATGTAAGCATAAGGTAAGCCTGTATCCAATATACAGCATGATAGAGGAATTTAGCAAGATCCATTAGCTGTTCAGAAAAATGCAGGTTGGACTGTCAGATGGCTTCAAAAATAATGTTCAGGGCTCATCACTCACATCCACTACTATCAGACATCATTCTACTTCACATAGGAATACCTCCATATCCAAGCAGCACCAATTACATGTTATCTCATTTAAATTTAAAAAAAAGGCCGATGACATCACCGATGTTCTCTCGGTCATAATTCCTTAGTATATATACCAGTCCCTACTACATAATCACGAGAAAATGTTTGTGAAAAATCACAAAATTGAGCATTTGATAGGAGTTCCCCTGAAAGCTATTAACCGATACTGAGAATGCATTTACTGCATTTAGAAATCAATGTAGGTAAACAGGCCAGTAATTGTGACACGCATGGGCTAACTGTCAACCCACAAACATTCATAATATACACAAGGATAGCAAAATCATGAAGAGTCTGTATGTAAAACGCGACATAAGCGCCATTCTAAAAATCTGACAAAAATGAGGATTAGTGAGAGTGAAATATAATCCTCAAACAATTTTTCCAAGAAATACTATGTTTCATATCATTAGAACCAACTCAGTATACACTCTGTTACCAAAGTATAAGATGTTGTGCCTGACTTTCATGACAATGACGCTGACTTTTCTGAGTATGTAGATGTTGTTTCTACTAGGTCCTGATGATATTTACCGATGTCTTCCAGGGTCTCGGAGCCAAGAATGAATCACAATTAAGGTATCCCATTCAATCATTGCATTTGGATTGTAGCATTCTGACACTTCTAAGGATTGTAGGATTCTGACAAAGCCTCATAGCACGCAATGTCATATTGAATATTACTACTATACCCCTATATCAGTGTCAAAGGTTGGTTGCCCTTTTTGTGGGTGTAGAGTAGATTCTACTGTAGGTGTAGCGTTCATTGTAGGTAAACAGTAGAATCTACTGTAAATCTACAGTTGATTCTACTGTAAATCGATTCTACAGTAGATTCTACTGTAGATCAATAGTAGATTCTACTGTATACCTACACTAACTATTTACAGTGTGTCTGATAGGGGAGTTCGTTAAGCAATGTCTGCTTACACATTATGAAGGTACACAGTTGAATCTACTGTGTATTTTCTGTTCTATTGTAATGCCACAGCCGATTCTATGGTTTACCTACACTTATTGTTCACAGTGCATGCCATCAAAGAACTGACAGAGTTGTATAATGCAATCACATTAAAATAATAGGTACTGTCACTTTATAATCACACATGCTATGCCCACTTTTGAATATGTATACCTTTCACATAAGAGAAAATTCTCACGGCGATTTGCCATTTGTGTTGGCAGTTCTGACAGGGGTGTGTGTCCCCCACCATTACCCATGGCCTCTGTCAGTGGTGGATTAGAGGACCTGACCAACATCACATTAATCTTAATACAATATCCTACATGTATTCATACCTTTTTGGGGACACAAGGAATCTGTAGCGAGAAGGCATTGCATGAGAACATATTGCAAACGATCTGATATCATGGCATCTTATAGCCTGAGAAACGATTCTGAAATATGGGAACTAAATGAAATAATTCGCAATACAATAAGTTAAAGTGAATAGTGTCTATTTTGTGGGTCAACAATACTACCACAACTGACTGAATTGTCTTAATATGATATATTCATACCAGCTATACATAATTATAGTTAATATTCCATTATCTGCCAGAATCGTACACGGCCAAAAATAATTATCTCATTT
The DNA here is from genome assembly GCA_947462335.1 of Harmothoe impar. NCBI lineage: Eukaryota > Metazoa > Annelida > Polychaeta > Phyllodocida > Polynoidae > Harmothoe > Harmothoe impar. Next base: position 24,401,557 of record OX381721.1, read on the forward strand.
CAAGAAAATGAGATTATAAAATTTAATGTTTCTGAGCTATGGCCATGGAGTCCCTGAAACTCTAATTTAACCTGAACCCTGCCAGAATATACCCTTTCATTACTGCCAGTGCCTGCAAGAAAACAACGTTTCTCCCACACTGATAAAATGAAGTGATTCAAACTTGTCAAAAGGTTGTCTTATAACTGCTGATGTGGCCAGGATGAAATGGATGTGTGCCTTTTGGTTTGATCACAACAGGGCATCTATGCTCGAATAAGCATTTACTCTTGCAAATAAAAATACATTTATGATTTGCAAGGACAATCTCACAATGAAATGCTACATTTAGGTTAACCAAATAATAATACTGCATCTCAAATCCTGCCTCAATGGTTATGAGTCACCGTTAAAGCAATGTAAATTCTCATTTATTATAGGGTCAAAAAAAACATAGCCATATCAACATTGAAACATTGATGAATTATCAACGTTCATGACCTAATTAATATCAACCAAAGGACAACCCTGTATTAACCGTCGATATCTAGTAGCATGAGAATGGCATTATTATACACCCATTATTAAATCATGTAACTACTTTGATATTTGAAGAACTTACTGAATGTTTCAATAAGGACAAAATAGCAATTCATTATGAATCAATGAAGGCATGCCTTTTAATGGTGACGTCTCTTGTCGGCCATAGGGTATTTTTCCTCTTGTAGTGTTAAAAAACTAGGCACTCCAGGCTTTTCACAAATGTCATTTCATCTTACCTTACCGAACGTCTATTTCATGGATCTTTCCATGTGGTGCAACAATTGGGTATAGTGCCTCTTAAAAATAATTTGCGAGGATGACTATCAATCCTTCAATTTAGACTAACAAGTCTCTTTCATAGGCTTTGATGTTTACAAACAGGCCGAGAAAAAAACAAAATACCAATCAGAGCTCAGCACAAAGCATCATTACCTACATCAATTAGTTTAACAGTCCGTTAATTGATAAATGCCCGAACACATTGAAACAAGAACAAACTAAATAACAGCACAGATACCTAGTCTCAAATTCAACTGCAGGCACTTAAAGTCAGGTAAGCAAGCTTTTTCTATTGGAACAACAAAAGGAATCTGCCATTATTGTCTTTAACTGGCCTAGTTTCTAGACAGACCACCATTATCCACATAGCTATTACTTATAACTACAGCAGCGTTTTAATGAAACAGTTCTTATTGAGTGATGCGGTTGATATCAATTTGATTAATTGGGAACGGGGGAATACGAGTACATGTAATATTGATCATCTCCTTTTTCACTTCTATATAAACCAGGTGTTCCACTAAACCTGAATTTGAGATTGAGGATAGCAAATCTTAATGAGGAGGATTCCCAGAGGGTACAGGTGAACTCACGGCCGATCAAATATCAGCGTTTGCAAAATATTCAGGAGGCATTGATATCAAATCAACTCACAAGGGGTCAGGCTTAAAGGCGCAGATCTCGGTACCCCTCCAGCGGCAGTCAGAGTGGAGTCGGGACAGGTACTCAGTCCTATATATAGGGGCGCTGGGCCTTTAACCTGCAGTAGATGGTGGATTCTACTGATCGGTGCGCCAGGCCATGTTGGATGCAACAACACCGATGACCAAGGAACTCAACTTTTACAAAATGATTTTCAAGCGGGCTCTGTCGCGAAAGGTTGCCTAATCCAAAAGATCTCAAATGGAACAGCAGTTGTTACCCTTGACATAACCATTTCACACTAAGTCGTTTTGTGGGACGTATAAGCCTACCTGTAGGGGACCTAAATCTCCCTCTTTAATTTCTAAGTTCCATCCCTATTTCAATTATCACCTCTTGTACATAGCAACATCATCGAAGGTAGGCATGTGAACTATGCATTTTGCAAAATCTGTAAATCTGTCATTGATGTGTTTGGGTGGACATGAGAGGGAAACTCTTTTTAAATACATTGTCACCATAATGAATCATACAGCTTATCAGCAAGCAAGATATGAGGATGCAATAGTAAACAGTCAGTAGTCATAAATAAAGACCTGAAAGACCTTGTTTGCCTCAGTGGTATAGACCTCTTTAGTTATGGCCATATTTTCATTCTGAACCAATATAGGCTCAGTGCATTGCCACAATCAGGCGTACTGCCATGACTCATTTAAGCGCCAGATATTTGAATGAGGGTTACAGGGGTGTTGAAATGAGTATTAAGCACTAAAAACTGTATCTTCAATACAATTTATAAGCGAAAGTCTTGTATAAGTGCAGGGGGTACAGTGATATTGAAATCTATAAGCGCCATAGCCCTTAGATGAGATACAACGATGTCGGTCAAACCGGCTGGACATTGCCGTTTCCATAACAACCTTGCTTAGAAGTGCACATGTTGTGGAGTCAGGTACTATATAGGATTTTTGATTAATGGATCCATATTGCAGGGAATGACCACTGGGTGTCACATAATTCACGACACAGTGGGCACCCCATAACCGGGCCACCATACTTAAAACTGACCTATGGTAATGGAGCTAGTTAATTGGTGACACCCTGTGGCCTTAGCATATAAACCACAGCTGGATCCAGCCCATTACACAACCTCCCATATACAAGCCTTTGCTAGGAACTCGTAGAATACTTCAATGGGTAGACGCTTAGCTAATTCATATAACATGTGCCCTGCGGAATGCAGTAATGGCAATAGTAATGTTATACAACACTAAAATTATCATAAATTGTAATTGTATCTGTAATTGTGACATTAAGTGTATCTCAACGCTCACCATGAGATCTTACTATACTCCTGTCCCCCGTCCCCAATATGAGATAAAATGACACAGATTACCTGTGGTTATCAAGGAGACTTACCAATCTTACTTATCTCTATAGCAATTGATGATTTAATGCTGACAATATGAGTAATGTACATGCTATTTATGCTGTTCTCAGATTACTTTACCAGAATTATGCATCTATTTTGTCTTTAAGCTGTATTCATCGGTATGAGGCAAAATGGTCATCTGGGATCTCACTTCTACTCTGTGAATACCCTCAGCTGATCACTTGACAATTTTGACGACTAACACTTACAATATCAGGGATATGATATATTGAGAAATGTAATCTCAAATTGTTTTGTAACAGAACCTGTGGAGTCACACAAATGACAGATTCCGACAAAATACCATGTTATTTTAGAGACAGCTCATGTGGTGAATACTTCCATAGGACATCCCCCCCTCTAGGAACACCCAGTTCATTACAACACTGTAAAAGAATTTCATCAAAATAACGGTGATTCAGTGGCAACTTTCGAGACATGACTTTCACTGTTTTTTTAACAGTGACAGTGACAGTTAATTTCACGTAGAATTATCGTCCAAATTACAGAGGTTCGATCATTGCTGGTCAGTGAGTTCAACTACCTGGGGGTGATAGTCGACACCTACCTGACCCTGTCTAGCCAGCTGAAAAAACAGATCCGTCTGATGAGACTCCGCCTCCCGCAACTAAGACGGATCAGAACAAAAACCGACAAAGAGACTAGTGTACAAGTTTACAAACACATGATAAGCCCAATACTTGACTACTGTGCATTCCTGGCCAAAGGAGGCCCTGTTTGGGCATCTAGAAAGCTCCAGACATTACAAAACGACTGTCTGAGGGCGTGTGAACGAATTAGAATTGCCCAGGACATGCATGTCCTAGACCAGCACACCAGAAACAGAGTGTCCTACCTGGAGGTAACAAGAAGACAACAATTGCTGTCCCAACTACACCGCCCGTCCAAGGACCCAACACAAGTCCTTGTATCAGCCCGTGTCCTGCGAGGGCATGCAAGCATGAAGCTCAAAGTACCCCGCGCGAAGAAAGACATCTTCACCAAGGGCCCACTCTACAGGGGAGCCAGACTCTGGGATGAGCTCACCCCTGATACCCAAAGAACCCAATCACGAGCACACTTTATGAAGGCTATATCATAGATTAGAATATAAGATAACGTTATAGATTAAGCTAGTCCTATACTATGAACTCTGGAGACAAAATTGCTCGATTGACTCTTCTTGGCATTGGTTGAAAAACGCCCCATGTATGTGAATTCTTATGCCAAATAAAATAATCAACTACAACTACAACTGCTTTTGCCAGTTCTACAACCAGTCATAACAGACTTTGTGATTAATCCATTAGCCTGATCAGGGAATTTTGTCAAACCTATTATAAGATTTAATAATTAAATTGTCAAACATATAGATTACTTGAAAATTACCATCATTTTAACGTGTATGCTCACACTCTCCAGAAAAATCTTCTTACAAACCAGGCTACCTCTCCATGGCAGGACATGTGTCTTATACTTTGGGATACGACATATTAAAGAAGATAGATCTCCGGTGAATCATCGTAATCCAAATTAGGTTAGCACATAACAAGTATTCACTATGAAATGGCTTATATTTAAGATGCTCCACTGTTTTCCGAACAACGGTGAATTACCATTGAGTTTTACAGGGTAAACCTGTAAAAATTATGTTTGTTTTTTACAGTGTAGTTCTGAATGTTGTTCACACCAGAGAATAACTTATTACTTTGTTCTAGTGACCAGCTATGATTTGTGCTGGCAGCTCTGGCAGGGGGTGTGTCCCCAGCCATTACTCTAGGCCTCTGTTGGTGGTGGATTAGAGGACCTGACCGACATCACATTAATCTTAATACATATGGTACATATATGGGTTTTGGGAGAGGAACTAGCAATATTGTAGCCAAAGGGAAAACTCTTAAGTACTGTATTAGTTCTAAATCAGCAGTATGTACTTTCAGGATGAGCAGGATATTGCAGTTTAATTCTAAACTGCAGAGACAATATAATTATAGCGAAGATCATCTAGAACACCGTAAGGAATTATAGCCTTTACTACTTTGAGAGCACACATTTTGTGTTTTATTAATTAAGAGAAATGAAAGCATTGAGCACTATAGGATTTTCAAGAATGCCTAGCAGCTAGTATAATGCTTTATCGGGAAAGCTTTTCATCATTGCTCACAAACATACTACAAACGCATTTTATGGATTTTCCTACCCTAGATCTGCTTTAATGTGGTGCGACACATGGGTCTATTACCTTTGTGGACATAATTGGCAAGAGTAATCTTTAATACCTTACTTTGGTGCATCTAACAAGCTTCTAGTCACAGGCTTTGATGTAAATAGGCATACACAAAGCAATATATATCAATTAGAGAGTATAATTGTCCTGCATGGACTGAGCACAAAACATCAGTGAAGGCGTCAATTAGGCTAACAATCCTTTAATTGATAGATGCCTGGACACACTGCTAAAAAACTAGCATAGCTGTGCACAGTTTTAAGTTAATTAGATTTATAGTGAGATGTGGGAAAATTTCACTTAGACAATTAGTAGGCACACAGTAATAGAACAGATATTTAGTCTCTAATCAACTGCAGTCAGCTGAGAAAGAAAGGCCCTTTTTTCTAATGAAAATACGACAGGCGTTTGTCTTCAACTTGCTCATCTTACAATGCCTATAACATACAGCTAAGATAGAATATTCCGATATCGATTAATGATTAGGATTAATGATATTTCTGGTAAGCACTTACATATTGGACACTCGCATTCACATTGATAATGCATATATTTAGTCTAAAAGTGTATGCTATTCCTTAACAAACGAACGCATGGTAAATTGAGATGATGATAAATGCTAACACTGTATTATAAAAAAGATGGCACAATCATCATTCCATGTTTAGACCAGTTTATCTGTGGCCACAATTATTTCCTCTAGAACCCATACAGGCTCAGTGCATTGCCAACATCAGGAGTATTGGTGATCCGGACAGTTCATTGCTGCTTCCATAACAGCCTGGGTTTGAAGTGCACATGCAGTGGTGCCAGAAACTCTATAGGACTTTTGATTAATGGGTCCATATTGCAGGGAATAACCACTGGGTGCCACATAATTCACAACACAGTGCACCCCATAACCAGGCCACCATACAGACCTATGACAAGGGGGTAGCTAATTGGTGACACCTGTGGCCTCATACTATATAAAGGGAAGGTGACACAGTTTATATCACTGTTTTGGCGACCAAAGGATACAGGTGTTAGGAAAAGCTGCATGATGAAACCCACACACAAGGGCCATTTCTCTCATATTATTTTTGAACACAACCACATGGATGCCTCTGTTTGCCCCCACCATCCTGTGACGTAGGAGGGGAACTCTAACTTCGCCTTTTATGCAAGATACATATTTCAGGTCGAGGTTACATTACATCCTGGATAAAAGTTCTCACCAGGGCAATGATTGTGATCGATTTGCGTATCCATATAGGTAAATTGAATAGAGAAATCAGAAATTCAGCCAATACACATTTCCCTTACATCCCATACTAAATAGGAATGGCATGTGATGAATATGCATTCATATATATGGTGTATGTCCACCATGCAAGTCAGGATTAAGGTGGGTCAATGCCTTGATGTAAAAGTAGCTAGATTTTCGTCAGGTTTTCACCATAAGACCATAATAGCATACACTTTCCAAAGAAACTGAGAAAATAGAGGGGTCCCGGGCTATTTTCTGAGATATTTAAGCCTTAAGTTAATGTCTCATGTGATGGATTATACAGTGTTTTGCCACATATCTACATGAAATTGTATTGAAAAGTAGCTAAATTTCTATACAACTCTCTCAGAGTATAGGCTTCGATGTTTTCTATCTATCTAGAGAATATATTTTTAACACATGGTCCCGCACATATTTCTAAGGTTTAGGCCCATTGAAAAAAAAAAGTTGTAAAGAAATAGAAATATACTGAGGGCTACCTATGTATGACTTCCAATGAGGACAACCACTACAGACTGCATAGCACAGTGGTAGAATGGATGCCTTCATATTCAAAGGTTGGTGGTTCTCGCCCCAGTCAGGGAAAATCCATATCCTATTTTATGACCATTTGATGTTACTTAGGCCAATTTGAAACAAGGGTGCCCTGGTGTTCTATGGTCAAACTAGAGAATGTACCTGCGCAGAAGACGGCGCAGTGGACGAAAAAGGCATCATATTGACCCACCTTAACCCTCTGCCAAGGATCTAACGATAGCAGAGCAGATGCACAGAACATGGTTATATTCACCCAAACCTGGTATATAGGGCAGTTCCGATTTTCATCCTGCCATGTGGTTGGTTTAATCTAGTCTAATGTCCAATCGAATTAAAGGTTGTCCCAATTAGGAGTAACAGGGACTTTCACTAATGAAATATGTGTATTTGATTAGCTTCAGTTGAGATCACATCATGCAGGATGTTTCAAGAAGGCCATATCTAGCTATTTATTGAACAAGGGGAATTCGTTCATTTATCTATCCGCCTTATCTAAGCATGTTAATTCTCTAATCTAATGAAATTTACATCACCCTTCTGCAGGATCTCCGCAAACTGCAAATTGACTTGATACGGCTAGACGGAGTCTGTCTTCTCTGCTTAGATTACTAATCAAAACACAGGAGCATGCAGGAGAAGCAAGTTATTCAATCGGTTATTTTTACCATCTTTACTCATGCAGCTCGAGCGACAGGCAGACCCAATATACTATGATATAAAATACCATTCTCCTACATAGAAAGTAAACAGGGTTTGTTTTGTTGATAGGTCGAGTTACATATACAGGTCATCTACGTCACAGTGTGGGCAAACACAGCCTACACGTTGTTAGGTAACCTCACCATGATAGCCACACACAATGGTCATGACATTAAACTCAATTTCTAACTGTCTCTTGGGTTACAGTGATCCATAGCTTTTAAAATACAGTATAGTTCGTGATATGCATGTGATCATGTATACCTCGTGATATATGTATGACTATTTATATTTATACATGACTGGCTAAATCAGAGTTACCCTATCTAGATGTTACAGTCCAGCCCTACTTGGTTTGTTTTCCCACCGCACCTCCCATATAAATAGAAACAGTCAGTATATATAACTCGACCTGTAGACACTCACGGCTTAGATATAGAAGAGTTTAGAGGTTCCTCTGCTACTACGTCACAGGGTGGTAATTCGTATACCCTATAAAGTATCACCCATGTGTCGTTTGTTTGCCCCCCCCCCCCACAGTTCTATTATTAGGTGCAGTCCACAACTCTAACTCGCCCTATAGCAGAGGTTAGAGTTGTAGATTGCACCCAATAATAGAACAGTGGGGGGCAAACAAAAGCCACGTGGGTGAAACTTTATAGGGTACATGAACCATATCTCAGACATTTATAGTCCCATAAATGCATTGTAAATTGAAATAAGGTCTCGTATGTGTTCCTGAATTGATTAGTATTCTCTTAAATGTGAAATAAGTACGTGTTCTATTGAAATACACTCTACTGCAATCCATATTCTTTAAACAAATTGTAGTTCAGTCTAATGGTACTATCATGGTGCAGCTACCTAACCACGTGGAGGGCTTTGTTTGCCCCCCAATCGCCACCCTGTGACGTAGTAGTAGAGGAAACTCTAACCTCTGCTATAGCAGAGGTTAGAGTTTCCTCTGCTACCACGCCACACTGAGGGTCCTAGGTGGGAGGCAAAGACAGCCATCCATGTGGTTAGGGAGCTGCACCATGATAGTACCATTAGCCTGAACTACAATTCATTTAGAAACAATGGGTTGTAGTAGAGTGTAATTATCAGTAGAACACATATTTCACGTTCACGAGAATACTCATCAATTCAGGAACACATACCAGACCTCATTTAAATTTACAATTAATTCATGTGACTATGACTGTGTGAGATATGGTTCATATACCCTATAAAGTTTCATCCACGTGGATTTTGTGTGCCCCCCCCCACACTGGTCTGTTATTGGGTGCAATCTACAACTCTAACCTCTGCTATTATCACTACTGCAACAGTCGGAATGGAGCCGCGACAAGTACTCAGCACTATAATTATACAGGGCGGGTGGGGGTTTAAAGGCGCAGATCTCGGTACCCCTCCAGCGGCAGTCGGAGTGGAGCCGGGACAGGTACTCAGCCCTATAATTATACAGGGCGGGTGGGGGTTTAAAGGCGCAGATCTCGGTACCCCTCCAGCGGCAGTCGGAGTGGAGCCGGGACAGGTACCCAGCCCTATAATTATACAGGGCGGGTGGGGGTTTAAAGTCGCAGATCTCGGTACCCCTCCAGCGGCAGTCGGAGTGGAGCCGGGACAGGTACCCAGCCCTATAATTATGCAGGGCGGGTGGGGGTTTAAATACTGCAGTAATTGTTTTGCATCTAGTTGGTTGTCCAAGAGGGCAGTGTTACCGTGTACAGAGGGTCAGTGAGGGTTGGTTCTACCTGCCCAGCAGTACAATGCCTGCAGAACTAGTGTGGCACTCTGGAACAGCAACCAAGGCACCTAATATGTGCATCAATAATTTGGACTGAACGGTACATAGTATAACCAAGATCTTAATATCTCGCTCGTTGATCGTTGAGCATTCATTTGAAACCCAAATGTGTCTTTGGTATTTGGGGTCCAATCATCAATCATATCACACAGATTCTCTTTTAGCATTTAGATTCGTGGAGTGAAGGTCTAAGCAAACGAATCCTTTGATAGAGATAAGACTTCTGCTTTTCGTTGAATCGTTGATTAAGTATACAATATTTAATTCTGGACACATCTTTGACCACGCAGGGAGGACATGCCATACAACATTACGTTAACTGTACTGAAATACATACATATTTCTCCCTCGGTCTAGCTTTGTTCTAATTCTAGTGTCGCTGTTGTTTTCCAGGGGGTGAAAACGTAGGCTATGGAAGTTATTATCTGTTACGTAGGTTGTCCAGTACACCAGGATCGTCTTATCACAACTACACTTAGGATGCTGTCATCCCCATCATCATAATTACAGACACACGTCTGTAGGACTCTTACTAACAGAGAGAATCCATTCTGACTACACCAAAATATCAAATACGATAATTGTAGTACAATTGTGTCATTTTCGCTGGAAATGCTTGATACAGAGAATGAACTATTGCTGCATAAAGGAATTCGATGAACCTCTCTCTGAATAGAGAGTGAACTGTTGCCGCATACATAGGGACTGGATCAACCTGTTATGAAATTTTCACCTTCGTAAGCTGGAGTTAAAGGCCGTGTCTCATGAGATTGTAATAATTGAAACGTCTTTGGTCGGGTGTCGTCTTTGACCAGTGTAGTCTTTGACCAGGTAGCTTTAAAACGAAAATGTTAAATAAAAAAGTGCAGCTGTTTATACTCAAAGTTATATACAAGGTGACATCATTGACCGGGAAAAGGGAAATAATAATATGATGCTCTACCTACTATGCAAAGCATTCTCAGTATAGAAAATATAACCCAATTGACTTATGTTTGCTATAAATGTGTATCAACATATGGGTGCACTATCTCCCCACTTTTCTTACTACGTAGGCCTCATTTCTGCCATTTTAACGCTGCCTGGTCAAAGACTACACCCGGTCAAAGACTACACTGGTCAAAGACTACACTCGGTCAAAGACGTTTCAATTGTTACAATCTCATGAGACACAGCCTAAAACAAGGGCCCAATTGCAAAAAACGTGAGTAAAATTTGAGTTACACATTTACATTCCTCTGTGTATTTTTAGCATTTTCTAACTGCATGTTATTTTTTGTGCGAATCACAATACACTTGCTAAGGTTTAGGGTGTTCAGAGCGGCCTGCCATGGCACAGACAACCAGCAGTTTTGCCCTCTATTTACACTCATGTCTCATTTATGGCTAATTGACACCAAAAAACACAGTTATGTTCACACTATCTGAAAGCTATGGTTTCATTCTACACAATGTGTGGTTTCTGCAAAGATTTGTACATTTCCACTTGTGGTTTTATATGAATGAGTAAGTAGAAAGTGGGGAGTGTGTGCTCCCTGTGCAGGCCCACATTTTGGCACTAGTAATTGATAATTGCCCAGCAACTGCCCTGTACTAGAATAGATTTCTGGGAGAGGGTATTTGTGCAGTCAATTCCTAAATGATTGGATTGTAATGCTAAGATATAGGCCTACATTTACATATATCCCACATGTTATATGGACTACCAGATCCAGATCTACAGCAAAATATTTCCCAAAAGTCATGGAATCACCTTTAAAATAGAGGGGCATAAAAGTGTGGGATCATACATTTAATTCCCATATTTGTTTACTATCTCCTGTCTGAAGAACAAAGTGGTTGGAAAGGAATTGGCCCCCAGATTTACACTTATGTGGATCTACCTTTTCTTAGGAATAGTACATTCCCTATGTAAGTCACCCTCCACTGCACCTGGATCCCTGCCACTCACACTGTAGCAGGGGAGTGCTATTTCAGGACCAATCCACTGCATGGTTAGGCAGGGCTCTCTTGTCTTCCCAAAACACCTTACTCTTTGCAAAGAAAACCCAATTTAACTATGTTCTAGTGGTGGTAGATTCGCAATTCTTTCAGAATTCTCTTAGTTAAGATCCTGTCTATCTATCCTGTACAAAAAACACAACTTTTCTGCACTCAATAAAAATGGCCTGAACGCCCTATAAGGTTTTATCATAATAACGCGGCCATTGTCGGCCCCAGAACGGATTTAGATCTGACTGTCAACTAGCGTCCTCAACAGCAGTCCATTATTCTCTAGCATAGTGGATCATGGTCACAATTAAATTCGTTACCAGTGTTTACACTTATAGTGTTAATTAAGTCTAGTTATTAAGGTTTAATTTAAGAATGACAAGCTCCCAGAGTAGCGCACCAGGTAAGTGAAAGAAAAAGGTAAGTCAGTAGGTAGGAAAGGAATGCTACGTGTACTATTCCCTTCCCCATTTGTCTACTGTTAATACTCTTCGTTTCAGGTTCTATATGTATAGGTCTGAACCACCAAAGCATCTTGCACAACAGTGTGTTTGAATGAGATTCATTGACATTACATGGCCCAAATGCCTCACCTAAACCTTGAAGAGCTAACTAGTATGTCACTAGAAGTGGAAGAACCATTCTTTGGAGCAGCACCTAAGTCACACAGATAAGTGCAGCCCGTATCTGGCTGATCTCACACCTGATAAGGGCACTAGAAAGGGGTTAGATTAAACAGGCAATGCATGGAGAAAAGGTGTTACGATCATTATCGCTTCATTATCGCTAGTTTACCTACTAGTATAACAAAATGTATCGCAAAATCCTGGTATTCAATATGGTTAAAAATGAGATCCAATATGTTCTAATACAATTATATAATGAGAAAATAGAAAAAGGTGATTTCTCCTAATACATTGCCTATATATAATTATGTAGACCCTTTTCCCTGTCCATAGCGACAAGGCTTCGGCTCCCAAGAATAAGGGGGCATAAATCAGCAATATGCCATAAATCAGGCAAATGCTAGAAGGGGACAGAAAGCTCCCATCCTTTGCCCATAACCTCAGCCATTCAGCTACTCGCTACTTCATAGAGCAGCATCCAATGAGCACAGAGTATCAGGTCACGTGTCAGCCAGGTATCCCAGTCACGTGACCGGCCAGCTACCGCCCCTGTCAGTGCTTATATTAATAATACTGCACCGTGAGACCTATCTGACAGGGGCCATATTCCGGTGGATTGTATTGTGACGCTGGCAAGCAGTAAGTCGGTAAGGCAGGTAGGCGGAAAGCCGAGGTAATGCAGAATTCTGTCGGAAAACGGAGAGCTGCAGGCTATTGACATCGGAAGAAGTGAAAGAGGTCATTTAGGGGAACAACACGCAAAATGGCGTATAGGTCTATTCATATCTTATTGCAAAATATCTCAGTTAAGATTTCTCATATCAATTTCATTTTCCCAATATCAAACTATGATATTGCAATGGTGAGTGAGATAATAAAGCAAGGTATGATGAAGGCGGAAGTTTTTGTGTAAAAGAAACCATGATCTAGATGATAATAACATAATGATAAAATAAGCTGAATTACCTTTTTAGTAGCTTATCATGGTTCATTGGTAACCCATCCCTACTGAATAATGCACACCAACGTAAACAAGAATTGCGGTTGTTGCCGCGTAAAAAAATGCAACAACCGCAATTCTTGCATTTGAAGGAACATGCTGTCTACATGGTTGGTATATTTGTAGGGGACCCATTCGAGACACCATCTAAACAGGGCGGGAGGATGATATAACTGACAGATGTGACACAACAGGGGAAAATGTGCCATTACAGGGATTTAGTGTAATATACAGCCACTCTGTGGCCACCAGTGCAGCAGCATACCATTATCTTAGCGATTTATCATGGAATTTATGGAAACTTTCCCTTGCCTGATTTTGACAATCATAACTCAAAGGATCACTATGGTCACCTTCTCTTCCAAATAAATATTAACATGTATTTGTGTGATTATCTAATTTTGAGTACACCAACAGCTTTCTTAAAGAATTAGATGTAGTTTTATGGAGAATGTTCTAAGTCCTACTAAGTAGGACCAGCACTGTCAGTGCTTAACACAGAGACGGGTTCATATGTGTTGCTAAGAAAGGCTGATGCTGATTATTTTGGGGGTAGGATTGCCAGAATTTGGAAAGGAGACTTGGCCAATGATAAGGTTCCATGATAAGTCAGTAGGGTTATTTCATATTGTTACATGGGTAGTGGCCGCCTAGTGGCTGTTTATTTCCCCGCTATGCTACGTTTTCCCCTGTTGCGTCAAAAATATGGGAGTTATTATGAATTCATTGGGTCCTTGTTGGGGGGGGGGGAGGTAGGGTTATATTCAACCTCAGGAGCATGGAAATGAGTGTTGCTAGGCAGATAAACAATAAGAATAGCTGTTGCTAGTCAATATGTTGTCTTAGCAACAAACCAATTGAACCATTGAATTCCTTGGGTCCATTTTAGAGGGATAGGTACAATTATAATCAACCTCAGGAGCATGGAAATGGATGTTGCTAGGCAGATAAACAGTTAGAATAGCTGTTGCTAGGCAATCAACTGTCTTAGCAACAAACCAATAGACCCATTGATTTCCTTGGGTCCAATTTAGGGGGGTAGGTATGATTAGAATCAACCTCAGGAGCATGAAAATGGGTGTTTCTAGGCAGATAAACAATTAGAATAGCTGTTGCTAGGCAGCCAGCTGTCTTAGCAACAAACTAATAGAGCCATTGAATTCCTCGGGTCCAGGTAAGGGGGGTAGGTATGATTATAATCAACCTCAGGAGCATGGAAATGGGTGTTGCTAGGCAAATAAACAATTAGAATAGCTGTTGCTAGGCAACCAACTGTCTTAGCAACAAACTAATAGAACCATTGAATTCCTTTGGTCCATGTTAGGGGGGTAGGTACGGTTATAACCAACCTCAGGACATGGAAATGGGTGTTGCTAGGCAAATAAACAATTAGAAAAGCTGTTGCTAGGCAACCAGCTGTATTAGCAACAAACTAATAGAACCATTGAATTCCTTTGGTCCATGTTAGGGGGGTAGGTATGGTTATAATCAACCTCAGGAGCATGGAAATGGGTGTTGCTACACAGATAAACAATTGAAATAGCTGTTGCTAGGCAACCAGCTGTCTTAGCAACAAACCAATAGAACCATTGAATTCCTTGGGTCCATGTTAGGGGGGGTAGGTATGATTATAATCAACCTCAGGAGCATTGAAATGGGTGTTGCTAGGCAGATAAACAATTAGAATAGCTGTTGCTAGGCAACCAGCTGTCTTAGCAACAAACCAATTGAACCATTGAATTCCTTGGGTCCATGTTAGGGGGGGGGTAGGTATGGTTATAATCAACCTCAGGAGCATGGAAATGGGTGTTGCTAGGCAGATAAACAATAAGAATAGCTGTTGCTAGGCAACCAGCTGTCTTAGCAACAAACCAATAGAACCATTGAATTCCTTGGTTCCAGGTTAGGGGGGGTAGGTATGGTTATAATCAACCTCAGGAGCATGGAAATGGGTGTTGCTAGGTAGATAAACAATTAGAATAGCTGTTGCTAGGCAACCAGTTGTCTTAGCAACAAACCAATAGAACCAATGAATTTCTTGGGCCCATGTTAGGGGGTATAGGTATGCTTATGATCAACCTCAGGATCGAAGGTTGATTAATATTTATTTTATCATTATATGCATAAATTTTTGTTGTGACACCTTAAAACAAAATGGCGGCACCCCTAAAACAAAATGGCGGCACCCATACTGACTTCCTGTCAAATGAAAACAATATAATGCCTCAACCTGGTAGTTCGCAAGCTCACCACCAGGGCCCCTCCGGGGCCTTTCGGCCTTAAAAAAACAGGAACCTATAGTGATTTACCACGTGCAACAATATCACCATCATCACATTTAACAATAGCGGAACTTTGGGATGAAGCAGAGGATATTATAGTTTCTTCAGAATACTATGGGTAAGAGATATTTTTTCAGTCCTGAATACAAATTTAATCTCGCATATTGTAATCATTTTTTACAGCATAATTTCCACAGGTCTTGATATTTCATTTGCACAAAGAAACCTCAAATAAGGGGGCACTATTGCTGATACAAATATGGATGTACAAAGTAGAATGAAGGGATGTGATTTAGCTTTGGGGCCAGTTTGAGGCGCATGACTGGCATCAGCTTTACCTTGTAGCGTAAGCATGTGTACACAGCGAAAAGAAACAGAGTCAAAAGGGAGTCCAGGCTTGCCTCCAGAATGACTCCCCTTTCTGACCCTTGATGAAGGGAGCTGGTACCTGACTCCCTTGAAATGGAGTTATGTGACTCCCCTAAGACAGCCCAGGTTTTGCCTCCAAAATGACTCTCTTTTATGACTCCCTGCCACAGACGGAGTCCAGGTCTATGCTGCAACTCCCTTCAGAAAGAGAGTCTCGGCACAGGATGGCTCCTTTGGAATAGAGAGTTACATTGGTAATTTCTATCCCCTAACCCTCTATATTACCATTTCAATAGAGTTTCTACATTGTGTTAGTGCAATGCATCAAAAGGAGGAGGGATCTCAGAGAGATCCCGCAGTGCACATTAGTTAATATGTAAAGGAACACCTGAGCTTTTGAGGATTTAACTTTCTCATGTTGCTACAAATTGGGTGTCTATACCTTATGAATTATGCTTATGCTACAGTTTTAAGCATGTCCAGACATGCTTAACACTGGATTGCATCTTAAATGTAATTTAGATAAAGGCATAGACGAGCGTAACTTAAGGTATTTTTGACAAGGACCATGAGGGGCACTCAGTTATTCCATATTGTTTTGGATATTAACAGCTGGATGTAGGTCCATGTACATACTTGACATTTTCTTGAGAATGTGTTTGCGCTGTTTTATTTTGGGAATAGTTAATTTAAAATCTAATCTGACAGTGGGCATATTGCATACTCTAATGGACAACGGCAGAGGGACTGATTCAATTCCACACCAGGAAAAATGAGATTTCAGACTGCCAATATCAATTGGCATGTCAGTGAAATTCCCCATGTGGCTGAGAGGTGAAGGCATTATCATGCAATGGAGTTGTTTTAGTGTACCATCAGCATCATCTAGGTTGTTTAAACAGATTGTAAAGTTGTTCGGAGTAAGATCTATATATATGTGACATGTAGGCCTACTCGGAAAAGGGACCTTAATTATGCCAGGAATAAGATGAAGAGGATTGGCGTTTAAAAATTTATTATTGCCACAATACGGCTTCAGATAAGAGCTCATGTTGAAATAATATGTACAATAATCCTCGCGTTGTAATGTTCTATTGTTGATTCTGGGATGGTGGGTGGGAAACTGCTCTGGTGTCTGCTGCTGGTGGGTGACTGCCTGCTCTCCTGATGGCCCTGCCTTTTATGGACCTTCCCTCCTGCTGCCTGCTGTCCGCTCATAGTGTAGGTTGCAGCCCTGCACAGGGTCTGATCCATACATTTTTCAGTGCTGCCCCCTGTACATAGGAGCTGAATCAGGTATATTCACACCTTTTTCACATATTGCCTGGATGATTAGACATGCTAAGACAAATGCCCAGTAGGTGTGCATGTTTATTTTATATTTATCAGAGGTGTGCGGATTAGAGTTGCACCAATCACTGCTTCCTGGCTAAATTAACAATAATAATACATTATTTATAATGCACCCTGCACTAAGGGCCTTTTTCGCAGACCGTGTCACATATTATGATTACTTGATCTATTGGTGTACTTGATTCTATGAACTAAGAACCATAACAATCATTACATTATGACTATAATTAAACTCCAATAACTACAGGGGCATTGTTAAGAAATAAATCACCGTCCCGCAACTGCAGATTCATTTTAATCTGACCATGCAATTTGAGCCTACACTTTTCTAAAAATTAAAGAACATGTCAAGACAAATCCAATCTTGTGAATTATTGATGATGGGACTGCAATGGGTACACACCCCTTGGCAGACTGTAAAACATGGGATTGGTGCATCTGAGACAGGGAATATGCCAATATGATTACACACCCAGTGGGCACAGTGCTGGCAGGCACAGCGATCCACGCGTTGGTGGTGTTACATGTGGGTTCCTTCTTCAAAGAAAGCCATAATGTGAAAGTGATACCAAGATTGAATTTCATAGGTTAAGGAGTACAATTCCAATGGAAATAGGTTTCTATTCTTAGGAACAGAATAATTACACTCACCCTGATGCTTCCCTCAAATATAGGGAATGTGCGCAAAAAACGTTATCTGCTTTAAAATAATTTAGACCAGTGCACTTTCGTGGGGGAACTCACCCCCACACCCTTTTTGATGAATACTCTTTTTAAGGGCCTGTTGAACTCTTTCTGAAATTTAACTTGAAGGAGTTCTTTCAACATTTTTAAACGTGGGTTGAGGATTGAATAACAACCAATTTGCTAACATTAGAGTTCTTTGGAACTTTGGACCATTGGCAACATTGTTGTCACATACAATTAGCAGCTTTGGCAATCATGCATTTCTCACATCAATCCGTTAGTACATTGTCATTCTAGGGGTGAGATTATAATAGGTTGCTGAAGTTCTCTAGAGACTGCTACCCACTATCAAGTAGCTAGTAACCGGTGCCTGTTGCCTAAAAACAGTGTTTTACAATGCCATCATGGCCAAAGGTCCAACTGTCATTAAGAGCGTTGCCATATGCAGTCATTGTTTTTCACCTCTATCCTGGTCAAGACTTTATCTTAGAAACTGACCACTTCCTGATTAGCTCGAGGTAATTTCCCTAATGTCAGCTGTATTGTGAGCGTATAGCTGCGTCTTCAGTAGGCATTACACAGTCATTGTTTGCTGTGCTCCGACAACACAACTCAACTGGCCTGAGCCAGTTGGCTACAGTTGATTTCGGATGAGTGTGTTCATGAGAACATACACAGAGAACCGAAACAGCGTCAAAGGAGGGTCCAGGTTTCCTCCAGAATGACTCCCCTCTCAAGGGGAGTCCAGGTTTCCTAAGGGAGCCTAGGTGACTCTCTGGCTGAGCTAAGGAAGTCACATGGGGGAGTCATATAGCTCTCTGGGTCATATGACTCCGCCCAAGTGACCCCCTTAGGTCAGCCATAGAAACTTCTCTCTATCTCTGGGTCAGCCAAAGAGTCACTCAGGCTCCCTTAGGCGACCTAGAATCCCCTAAACAGGGGAGTCATTCTGGAGGCAACCTGGACTCCCCTTTGACGCTGTTTATTTTCTCTGTGTATGTATACAAAGCACTAGGTAACTCCTGACTGCTCACGACTGGGTCATGAGCGTGTATTCGTGCCCATTCTACCCCCAACCAGCCCCATCTACACCCCTACTGAGCTCCAGTCAGGGCGGTATTTCAAACACATTGCTTGAAATCTCCGACTAGCTCCAAATTATTAGGTGAGGGCCATACTTGCAATTGAAGGAGTCCAGAAGTTCGAGATGAGTTGGATTGGGTCGGAAATTGGCCAAACATGACATCATTTGTGAATGTTGAATGAATCAACAAGCTAGCTATAGAATGGGACTAGTAGAAAGAGACTGTATTGATTTCTGACTCGGGACAGTAATGTAGCATAATGCAGAATTTCACCTGTGACCTTCATACCAGACAAAGCAATCTTTGGTTCAAAAATCAACAACTGTTGAAGCCCTAGCAGTCAATCTAAAACAGTTAATGAGGTTATGCTTTGATTCTCAATACGTCTAAGAACAAAACTGCTCAAGAATCTCATGATTAATAATACCTAATTTAGGTACATTTAGAAATGTTGATACTGGACCTGTAGTGTGCACATGCCAATGACAAAAGGAGGGAAATACACCCTTTTCAATGGGAATTGCAGTGCGACGGAACAGCATGCACACTGGGGCCTGATTAATAAAGTTTGAAATACTAATCGTTAAAGCAGATTGTGAGAATGGGTTGGTAAAGTACCGTTCAGATTTGACCTCACGAAAAACAAAACAAATAAGTGGATTTTCTGTTGATACCTCCCTTTGTGGTGAAGCTTTTTTAAAAATCATCTCGTTATTAATGGAACCTTTATTATCTCTGTTATTGTGTACGTAGCCCCATTAGGAATTGGGTAGAAGCAGTAATTGGCTGTTTATGGCAGGTTGAAACGATTTAGTAAGCAAGGGAGAATAGGTAAAAGCAGCCACCCTTTTTCTATACCATGACAGAAACTGTACCTCTTTGATAGTACATTTAGCAGACCCATAGTCTACACCAGCAGAATACACCGGCCTGTCCACAGTCGATGTGAGGGATCAAGGAGGAAATCAATCCTTCTATAGTCAACCCTTATCTTATCTGTCAGCAAGCAGACCATTCTATCCATGCCAAACTACCCCTACACCTCCCCATACATCATGTCAGCCTGTGGGGAGGCTTTATAAGGAGGGAGGTGACCCACCCTGGAGGCTTCATTCACTTGGCATCTCCAGGGGTACAGATACCATATTCTGTGCCAACTCTGACTTCTATACAAGGGCTCATTCCCTCTTTTGTAGCTTATCCATTTTTCCCTTTTTACTTCAATGGGATATTGAAGTCCTTGTATTGACATAGGCTAGGGCAATTGAAAGGATGTCGTTCTATTCATTGACTAAAGATAATGCATACATCCTGTGTGCTTGTTTACAGTATGCCGATTTTTCACTGATCACTAGTTTCCCCTCATCAGTTATCAAAACGTCACACTTACATGCACGGATGTGACAGGGGAAAGGCATTCATGGACTGTCTCGATCACGAGTATGCCAGTGAAAGGATTCAATATTTTATCAGGAATTAAATTAGACATTTCTACAAGGAAACACAAGTCATGACCCAGGAACGTCGTGAATTCCCCTGGAGATGTTCTTTACAGGACTGAACTAGAATCGTCCCAACACATTATCATAATCGTGATAGAATTTGTCAACACATTTCGCAGTCAAACAGGCAAAGGAAAGTCATCGGAAATTGGCCTCAGTCGGTTCACACGATAATAAATGACAATCGTTAACAAAAATAGTGAGACAGGCAGGAAAATGTCGAATAAGGTGACCGAGATTGTTACACATTCCCATTGTTTATTTTACCCTGTAGGGAACAGTGAAATCTGGTTTCCTGTAATGTTACAAATTCAAAAGGACAGCGCTGGTTGAAGATGAGAGGGAAAGGCATGGTTCATCAATGGTTTTATGAAGATGCTACAGGATATAGTCTTGATCAGTAAAGTCTTGATCTGGCTATAATTGCCATCATGGTAGAATCTCTTCATACTTCAATAATTATGATAGAAAGGATTTGTTGAGCTTTGGAATCAAACTCTTCTTTTATCTTTGGGACGGCCCGAAGTGTATACTATCCCATAGTGAGTGGCTGCTCACATGCACCCTCAGAAAAGTGAGCGTCGATATCGCCGAAAGCACTCTCACCTGAAAGCCAGACAGTGCCTGACTTTCAGGTGATAGTGCTTTTGACGACAGTGACGCTCACTTTTCTGAGGTGTGTACCCAGTTACTCGATGAGAGCATATACTGGTTTACTATATAGAGCCCACTTTGATAACTAGATAAACGATCCAGGAGCTAGAGGCTTTGCTCTCTAGATTAGTCTATAGCCTAGCGTGTGATAGACCCCATCTGCAGCAACCTCTCAACATCTATTTGGTTCCTGAAATCACTCTAGGATTTCCCTTAGTCAAAAAGGTGTGACTCCCATATTAGATGCAGGTAGGCTTACTACTTTGCATTAGAAAATTCCAAGTCTGTACGGTATATTGGGTCTAACAGCATTTAAATCAAATCTGACACAACGATAGTACAAACCTGAAGTTGTTGTAACATATCAATTATTCAAATCAATATCAATTATTCAAAGCGATATTAAACTTCATTTATTCAAATGACAGGTCCTTATTTTCTAAACACCTAGCTACTAGCTCATTTCCCAGCAGTTGCTCTCCTTTCTGTTAACTGACGAATGTAGTGAATAGGCATTGCCATCATATTCTATTTGGTATTGGATATTAAGGTCCATACTTTGCATTTTCAATGGAATATGTCTGTCCTGTTCTATTTGGGTATGCCTTATTCAAAATCTAATCTGGGAGTGGGCGCATCGCATACTCTAATGGACAACGGCAGGAGGACTGATTCAATTCCACACCAGGAAAAATAAGATTTCTGACTGCCAATATCAATTGCCTTGTCACGGAAATTTTCCATGTGGCTGAGGGGGGAGGGTATTGTTATGCGTTAGAGTTCCTCTGTTCCCATGGAGCCTTATCCAGACCGTGTGACATCTGGTGAATGTAGTGACTAATATCTCTCCATGTATGGTCTTGTTAACCTTGTTCCTGATATTAACAGCTAGAAGTGTTTCTCTTGTAGCAATGAAGTAGGACAACGTGTGGCAACAACACATTCTCGCCTCCCTATAACTTTCAGTGATTTACATATCAGGTATGAATAGGTTATTGAAAAACAATACTATGACATTTTATTCTAATCCAAAATGGCATGGGTGCTCTATAATCTCTTATAAAACGGTTGGCCGTGCGTTATAGCTCTGGAGAAATCACCTGCCGTTCGTTATAGAGCAACAGTGCACGGCAGGCCTTTGCATTCTTGAAATCCGCCATTTTGGATCGCCAATCAAAAGATAACGGGAGTGCCAGGGACATAAATGAGTCTTGACACTCTTTAAATGTGTTATTTCCGAATAAAGCTCATCAATACCTACATTTTGATGGGTCATATATGATGCTGTGTCATTTAGTTCCAGAATAAACAGAACTATTCAAATAGAAACTTTCTTTGGAAGAAGCGAGGACAAAATCAAAACAACGTCATGAATTTAGAAGTAGCGCTAGTTACAGTGCGTTTCCATGGACTGTTGCGTGGTTACACACACCAATTTATTTGAGAGAGTCACACTTTCATCGTAGAGCTTCTATTTGTTAGAGTGCTTCTACTTGAGCTTCTATTTAAGGTCGATAATCATTTTATAAAGACAATAGTAAACTCCTTCTTCATGTCTCGACTGCCAGTAGGCCTATAACACACTCTGCTCCCGAGCCTTATGAAGGCTCGACACCATCGTGCGTTATAGGCCAACAGACAGTCTCGACGTGAAGAACATCGTTTTCTATTCTCTAATTATATATGAGGCATTGATTTCTTCAAGAAACAACCTAAATCAACTCCATTATAACCACAGGAGCATTAGTACTGGGATCAATATGAAATCCTTTGCCCTCAAATGCAGATTCGTTTTGATCTGCGAGGGTAATTTGAGCTTGTGCTGATCTAAAAATTAAAAAGACATGTCCAGACAATTTCAGTCTTGTGAATCATTGATGATGGTGCTGCAATGAGTACAAGCCCCCTTGGCAGACTGTAAAACATGGGATTGGTGCATCTGAGACAGGGAATATGCCAATATGATTACACACCCAGTGGGCACAGTGCTGGCAGGCACAGCGATCCACACTTTGGTGGTGTGACATGTGGGTTCCTTCTTCAAAGACAGCCATGGTGCGGAAAATGATACCGTGAATGACTTTCATAGGACAAGGAGTGCAATTCCAATTGGCATTTGAAAATAGGTTCCTATTCCCGGGAACAGAAGCATATCTTGGCTTATCCTCACAGTATAGCATAGATTGAATCAGACAGACTAACCGATTGGGATATCATTGGAGAATTAGTATGATGGATGGGGTACAGACCTGTCTTACCCATTACTACTATACTTAGCCTTTATCAAACTGGAATGAAGTCCCAAGTTATTTCTTCAATCAATCAACAGAAAGTATGGCTACCTCGGATTACTGCCAACTGACTCTCGTTTCAGAACAGGCCAACCCTAGCAGTACATTTTCAAATCGTGAAGATTTCTAGCAAATTCTTTTAAATCTTTGGAAAATATTTTCCGAAACTGACCTCAATGGCCTAAATATTTATTTGACCTATTAAAGGGGCCTGGTCTTTTAGGGGAACTTCCTAAGATTTTTCTCCTATTCTCAATTACTGCAAGAAAACTCGTATGTAGGTCATTGAGAGAAGCTATGAGTTGATTTGGCGATTTTTGACTCAATGCCTGCACGCCATACTTGCCGAACCATGTGGGCTGGAGCACACTTATAGCAATTCTGTGTTTTATTGTAGTGCCACTATTTCAGTGACTGAATGATGTCTGTCTGCAAATTAGATATAACTGATCTATACACAGGTTTGTCTGGGCCTTATTCTTTTGTGGAGCCGCATAATTTAATTAGGTCTGGCTAGAATGATGGTAATCTGAGAAGATAGGAACTTATGAATACATGCCCTTGAGGGAGTAATATGATTCTTGTAATCAATTGTTTCTTGTATCACCTTACATAGCCTTCTAGTACATGTCCTATGGCTATACTTTGGGATAGTCCTTGATGGCTCAATAAGCTTTGCAATGTATTCAATGAAAGATAATACACGAGAGTGTATGTTATGATTTCCAATATGTCTCAAAGTGTAACGCTCACAGAGGAGTATAATTAAAAAGACAACTTTAGGTCTATAATAGAACATTGACTGCACACTTTATTCCCCTTAGGGGATGGCCGACAATGCCCAGCTTTCTTTTAGCAAATTATCGCCGAACGGGGACTGCTTATTAGCTTTGCCTTTTCAATAGATTACACCACATGGCCTAACACAACACCACTCAACCCACAGGGATCTGAGAGATGGGTGGAGAGTGTGTGTACACTCTTCCCCAGAGCTCTTGTCATCTGTGTGGATCTTGGCTGGGGAGGAGACCTGTAATTGTATCGAACTGACTGAAGGAAAAGACGCTTCTTTGATGGGGAGGACAGTGTGACAGGATAGCACGCACACTGGATTAGTAGGCGGCTACAGGGACCTGGCACTGAGCAGCTCTGAGCAGCTCCTCCACACCCAGACCTCCCCTTTCAGTCTCTATGCTGCATACTATACATCCCCATAGTGCTTTAATGCAGTGTGCCCTTTGCCATCATGATGCATGCATGCAACCTTAGTCTGTAACTCACTAATGCTGCATTCAAGCATCATGCTGAACCTAAGGGGTTTATACTTTTCCGAACGGTCAGCATTATAATTACTCACCAGGGATGCACTCTCCTATTATGGCGACCAAGGGTACAAGCCACTGAAGCTTGATGTGGTTCTTAAAGGGTTAGTTTTAGACAGTATCGGGGTGGCTTACTCCTATTTCGCAGTGAGTTCACACATATAACACCTTGACACTGTTTGGCAGCATCTGGTGACTCTTGGGCAGATGACTGTAGGGCAGCTCACACTATCATGGTTTTGATCTAAAATCATCCCTCTCAGAATAAGTTCACTGTCATGATTAGAATCGAGTGCTCATCTGGTCAGCCGTAGGAACAATGGTCATATACCTGTATGCATTTTTAGTTTGATGATGAGTGCTACCGGTATCTCTCACAAAGTATGATATGACAAATGTCCACCATAGACTTTCTAAGCAAACACAGCACTCTGTTCAGGAAGAACACTGTTAACCTCAGAGTGATGAACCCATGATCGTTAACCTTTCTGACTGTTACCCCCCCCCCTCCTCAACAACCAAAACTCCTTCCCTCCCTGGGGAACAGGACCCTGTAGCTGGCCTGTCACGCCGCCTGGTGGTAATTATGAGCACTAAGCAGGCAGGTCGGCGCCCCTTCCCTCCTCCAGGCGTGGGAAGGCGGCCTTAATGACTTGATCCTGACCCTGAGACGTGTTCTACTGTCGCCTCCACTCCACCCTGGAGTTGTTAGCAGAGGGACCCCTACCACAGCCGACATGCCACCCCCTACTACCGGCCATGAGTGCTCATATTTCTCTTGCTGCTTCCCCCCTTGTCATTTTAGCAGGGTTGCTCATATTACTGTGAAATGTGATTCTGAAGTTTCTGTGGCATGCTTCATGCAGGAGTTTCGGTCAACGATATTTCTCTATTATAAAGCAGTACTATAGCTTCACTTCTGCAGGCATGAAACACCTTATTGCGCCAAGACAAAGAAGGAATATGGGTTTAAGGTTACGTGGCCGTGTCCTTTACTCGAAGGAAACTGCCGACCTAGGTTGCTTTTGTCAATTTCGATCAAAGATGAATAATCTTTAGGCTAGTTTTGGGCATTTAGAGTTCATGGCCCACAGACCGGAGTCAGGAATTCCTTCATACTTTATAGGACTGAGAGAAGTTAAAGTTTCTAGGATAGATAGTGTTCTTCTCCCTATGTGTACTGTAGCCACTGAAAGCATCCTATGCATGGAACTGTAACCAGTATTACAAAGTTTAAATAGTAGTAATATGGGTAGGTGGATGGGTGTCTGGGCAGGGGGATTTGGCTATGCTTTTTCATTTTATCTAGCTACCTTCCATTGAATGGTATGGCATAGGGAGAGGGGGACAAAGAGACACATAGAGCGAAGTATGGGGTATATGGGAATGAATGTGGGTGAGAGAGGACTGGAGGTATTGGAAACGTATGCATTATTAAAAAAGGAATTGGTGAAATTAGAAAAAAGCTCTTATATCAAATATGTATCATCATTCCTTTAACTTTAAATTGCAGATGAATCCATCGGACGAGTGACATCCGGATGAACCACTCACAAGGTTGCATTGACAAGCTATCTAGAATTACATTTTCAATTTGTCATATATGAACAAAAAGATTGCTTTGAATTTGCCAAAGGCTGTCCAATGATTACCAGAGAACCTGAGAAAGAGTTTTCTATAAATAGTGTGCACACAAATACTTTCTATTGTTAACATGCACTATAGAAGTGCGTGCTTGTGATCACGTCTCATCAGATAACACCAATGTTATTGTCCGTGGTGCACTGATATTACTAGGCTCCCTATACGACCAATCTCTCAGTCACTAGTGCCTAACCTAGTTAGTCATTTTCTGGCTCCCTATACAACCAACCTAGATTAGTTATTATTGTCAGGTATACTGACCAACCCACCTTAGTCTTTTTATTTCCAGGGGGAGCCACTGAGTGGCCATCACAGGTGGCACCAACTAGTGGTATACAAATACAACACACCAATGATGAACCTAGGTAAGCCACTACTGTCTGACCCCTCGGTCAATTTGGAATACAACTTTGCCATTGTGACTAACACTCATATGACCAACCTAGGTTAGTCTGTACTGACTAACCCTTTCAACCTATGGATTTTCAGTGTGGTGTATACCGGGGGTTTCTGACTTTATAATTGTCGTGCAGAAATGACCATAGTGTATGCCATATATGTGCATACAATGTTGTTCGATATATTAATACACTTATAACGATGACTCTTTTAGAAACTGAGCTTTGGTATATATACAGACATAATCATGAAAGTGATAACAATTAACGAATGATTTGATTTGTTTTGACTGAATTTGAGCTAGTGCATACCGCGCTTATATGTATAGCGAAGGAGAAGATATGTCCTCAAGGTAAAAGTCAGTTGAGCTTTACAGTGAATGTATTTCATTAGCATAAACCGCTTCTGGTTGTTGAGAACTGGCTTCTAGAATATATGTGGGCTCTGTTCAATTCCTAATGGTAATAAGCTCTAAAATTCTTTTTCTAGAGATGTTTATCTCTATTAGCATAATTACACTTAGTCAGGTTTTTCTATCTATACAGGGTATCTACATTCTCTTTCCAGCATCGGGTCCTTCTATCAATTTACCTTTAAATTTCTTCTATTTAGAAAGAAAATCATGTTTCCATGTCAACCACTAATTTGTAAGTGCAGTGACACTAAATTTTAGTCTGTAAGCCATTCCTTTCCGTTCCAAATATGAAAGCTTTTAACCAACGATGAAATGTTCTAAGTCGGCCCATGGGATTCTACATCAAAACAGGGGTTCAGATCAATATATTATACATGTTTTATTGTGTGTGGCCGCCTGGTGGCTAAAACTGGTACTATCATTCGCAGAGGTATGCCTGACCATGTATATACATCCACAGTTACCCAGGTTTTGCACATGCAAGCAAAGCATTTTTAATGGGGGTGATAGTTGCTGAGTTTGCACAACAGGACAACAAGGATATAAGTGCTAGGTAACTACTTGGTATGTTGACAGGGGGAACGTGCAGCGTCGCTGCTACTCCGCACCGTCCAGTGGTCTCTGGTATACAGCCCTTACATTGAGGAGGCCCTCTGATCTCTGCTAGAAGAGCAGTGCCACTAATTGAAAACGTGACGTCACAAAGCATTTCAGGCGTCAGCAAATCGCTAAAAGAGATGACTGTCCATGACGACTAGCATTACTGGCCACCAACTCCAACGCGTATAATATATGTATGTGTCTACAGGCTTTATGTCCTTGTAAGAGGTAGGGCATACACATAAAGGAGGCTCAGAATCCCCACAGCAATAGGAAATACATAAAGTATACAGTAGGCCTATGAATCGGGCCAATGTGACATTTGTATAGAACATTTCAATAGCTCTACATGGCAATGTAAGTATTGGACATTTAAGAGTGATATGAGGACAAAAAGTAAGAGAGAGAGAGTGAGAGCGAGAGAGCAAGAGAGCAAGAGAGCAAGAGAGCAAGAGAGCAAGAGAGCGAGAGAGCAAGAGAGCGAGAGAATCAGAGAACGAGAGAACGAGAGAACGAGAGAACGAGAGAACGAGAGAACGAGAAAGCAAGAGAGCGAGAGAGCGAGAGAGCGAGAGAGCGAGAGAGCGAGAGAGAACAGAAAAGAGGCAAAGAGGGCGATAACTAGGAAAGGAAAAAGATAAGTTGATTACATGGGAGTTCTCATGTAGTCTTACATGAGTGTGAATTCCAAATCCACCTCTCTGGTAAACACTTAAATCTTTTAAGAACACTAGTATTACAGATGGACATTTCAGAAGCAATCAATCAGAATGTCGCGTAGTAAACAATAACAGCTAGGTGACTAATCCATTCGTCCATACCAGGATGGTATCTGGGTGCAGGGCTTGTTCTTAGTCTGACTGCTCACCAGGGCAACAACTCTTGGCCAATTTTTCCCCTTGAGCTGCTCATAATGTTCTACTAGTGTTTGGCGTGTTTCGTCCACCATCTGTCTTGGAGGCAGTCAGCAATAGGCGCCTGTCACACTGAGAGATGAATGCAGTTACTGGAGTTCTCTCATTAATTCTAAAATAGACAGTCTGGTGGCAAAGTGGCCCTGGAGGCCGAAGGGGTGTGGGTGTGACTGTGTGACTATGAGCAGACTGACTGCACTGTTCTTATACTCTGTCAGCTGCTCCTCTGGGGGGTCATAATCTCTGCCCCAACCCCAGACTGATAAGCTCTTGACACTTAGATAGTTTATGGGATGGATGGAGAGAGAAAGAAAATGGAGAGAGAGAGTGAGGGAGAAAGGTAGGGAGAGAGGGAGAAAGAGAGGGGGAGAGAAAAAGAGAGAGGGATACTTGGGCACTAGATAGTCTTTCCTCTTTGGTAAAGATGAATGTATACATTTGTGTTCTTGAAACCGTATTTCCTCTCTGGAATTCTTCTGCTTGTACTAAAAGTAATTATTTTTCTGTTTTTCTTTTCATTTGTAAAGTACATTTTGGAATCCTCATAACAGACCCAATATATTATGAAGCATGATTGTGCTATCCAATCTTAAAAATACCCAATACACAGTAGTAAAGACTAACACAGCAGAGCGAGATCAGACATGCTAACCTATCAATTATACCATGATAAAGAGACTCACTGGATGTATTTCGATATCACATCAGACCAACATACCAGTTTGAAATTCAGGTATCAGCAAAAAATTTATCAACCTATGTCCCTTATCATACCTGAATATAACCAAGTACGATAAGAGATTTGTGTAGCTAGTTCCAAATATGAAAGCAGTTTTCGTGCAATGTCATGTCTTGGTGAGGATTACATTCATATCATATTGGTCTCCAGATCAAGAGCCGTTTGAAGTACCCTGTTGTCACTGTCACCTTCAGATGTCAACAACCTGACCTTCGTGGACACCTGCAGGGGTCTGTTACAAAACATAGCGATAATTAAAAACTATTTGGTCAAAAGTGACTGAGGCATTACAACACTTAAGGAGCCAAAAATGACTAACTTGGTTAGGGTATAGTGACTGAGAGATTGGTTGTATAGGCAGCCAAAGAAAATCAGTGTACTCATCTCTCATTCTGCCATCCATGGTGTAACTGGAAAAGGTTGCAAATCCAGTGTGTTAGTGTAACTGTGGCTAGGAAATAGGCACCGGTGGTGTATGTCCAGTTATAGGATAATAGGCACCACGACCGGTAGTGTATGTCCAGATAGTTATAGGATAATAGGTCCCATAGCCCGGTGGTGTATGCCCAGCTATAGGATAATTGGTATCATGTCCTGGTGGTGTGTGTCTGATCATAGGATGATAGTAAATAGTAGCCAAAATAATATCTCTGTGATATATAGAAAACCCAAACAAGTTTAGACTTTTAACACTCACCCCAAAACTTGCAAAGAGTAACTACCATGCAAATTAAAGAACGGAAAATGTGATTACCGGTGTAAGGACAACTCAATCCCACCGGTGTCAGGATATCCGCCAATGGTACATCTACCCCCAGCAACTCTCCACGCAATCCCCATTGGACGTACCCTTCCTGACCCCCCCCCCCCCCTCTCCCCCCAGGACATCTCGCACACACAATGACATCTCCCATGGGCACAAAAAACTTCCCAACATCATTTACTGAGGACATGGACTGATAGGATAAACAATTTATAAAATTAATACTTTTTAAAGGTTTACCATAGAATTTCAACTACATTTCATCTGTTGATTAGTTCACCAGTACTGTAAGCCTCTACGCAGTATTATGTTTTTTTGAGTTTGAAAAGGTTTTTATTAACAAAGTTTCTCATAAGAAGTCTTTCATAGATGCCATGTGGCCGGACAAAGGGCGCTCTATGAAAGGTAATTAGCAGCATATTATAGAAGTACTTTGGTATGGTCATGCCATGGGCATCGTGTTTACGTATACAAAGAAAATGTTTAAAATACATGCTAGGAGCAGTTTCTCGGTATGTGCATGGTGCTTACCAACAATATGTGCATTGTGTTTAAGACAATATTTAGAATGCATATCTCATATCAACATAATTAGATCCTGGTCTTGCATTAATTAACCATAATGCTAAGACCCCCTTCCATCTGTCTACATTTTTATAAAGCTTGCAAATCTTTTGAACTACTGTACACAATTATTTTCATGACTATCATAATATCATACTAGCTCTGATATAACACAATAGCAAATAGCCCAACTGTCTGCCTATTTCTAACAGGGACGAAATAAAGGGAAAGGACATAAACACCAATACAACCAGAGTAGTACTCGAACAGGGCCTAGTACTTGGCGTGAGTAGCTCTGGGCCATGCTGGGGGGTCAGAGCAACTCGTCCAGACGGTGTGCAACAGGAGGGTATGGTGGGGGGTGGGGCTGTCAGCTGGCCCCCGGGGTTAATTGGACAGAATGATCTTCTTGTCAACTGCACGCATCCACCCCTGGCTTTGTCCCTATCTGCGTGTGGAAAATGTCTAAACCCCCATAAGGCCGCAGTGGGGAGGGAGCGGGGCAGGCTATGCTATATTGTGTGTGGTGAGGAGAGAGGTATAGGGCGTGGTCTCTATGAGGTTAACCCCTTACAGGCCCAACTCTTGCTGCCCCAATAGCAAGAGTCTGGAGTGGCGAGATGCCTGATACTTTGTATTTTATATGGGGAGAAGTGGATATTTAATTGTTTAAGGCCAGCATAATATTTAAATGTACTGTGCCATTTTGTTGGCATGATGCATCAATGCGGCCCCGGCAATAAATCATATGAAACCAATCATGCATCATCCATTTGGTGAAATACTTCCTTAAATAAGGAGATTTAGGGTCAGTCTACGTAGTTTATCATGCCAATTACGCTGCTATTGGATTTGGCAACGGATAAAAAAAAATATATTCTCAGTCAGCCAATTAAAAATAGTAAACAAGTAAGACCCTGTTAATAATCTTGGGATGGCTTCTGTAAACCGGTATGGTGAACGTAGTTCTTATTCTATTTTTACGGTGAAAGTCCATCTCATGCATACTTCATGTACGGCTACATATGACCACTAAATGGGAGCACGGCTGATAACGAAACTTAAGGGTTATAATGAAAATAATTGTGTTGAAATGATAATAATCAGGATTTTAGGTCTGTCACACTGCTATGTGAGTTACTTTGTAACAATTCTAGAGTAATTTTCTAAGATAGATTTTGTTGCGAGTTCTGTCTATTACATTATGTCTCTAATGGCCTCATACTTGAATGGCCGTCATATACCTACAAATGAGTCATGAATCAAGGATATAATCATAATTAACACTCAACCTGACATGAAATTCCCGGTAATCTGATGGTTATTTTACAGAATGCATTTTAGAGTGTAACATATGACTTTACCCATTGTGGCATAACTTAGGCATGAAGAAAAGTGCCAACCCCCTAGACCCCCAGGCTCACCCAAGCCCCCCCCCCCCCCCCACACACACACTAATTTACAGTCAGGAAGTCGTACATACCCAGCCTAACGAGCATCTTGTCTCAGATCCTGAGTAAGGTATGGCCTTTGGGGTCGGATCTTCTGTCATCATTACCTATGATTTATGACTCAGATATCCGGATTCGGGCTCTAGGGTTTGCCTTCAATAGATCATGGACCCATGATATAACATGCACCCTTGATATTACATGTGAACGTATACTGGGACCCATAAATTGAAATAATCCTGTTCTGTTACTCTTGCTACTGGGATTAGGTATTGACTTGAGAGTTACATGTACAGTCACATATGAAAGGTTGATCACTTCAGGTCATTCTACTGCTGTGTTACTTCACCTACTAATGAGATCTATGATCTTATTAGTATTTTTATGTAATCATTATTAGCAATTTGCACACTGAAGCCAATGTAGATCTAATTTTATATCTAATTAGGGAGTGGTCATTATTTACCGATTCTTTTCCGATTGGCGGGGGGGGGGGTGGATTTTTGTGCGAGCATGCGAAATATTTTCCGCCCCCTCCCATTAAAGGGGTCGACATTTTTCTAATACCCCCTCCCTAGAGGGGTCTCATCTTTTTTGCTGCCCCCGTGGATAAATAATGACCACTACCTAACCAGACATAACATGGGATTTTAATAGGGTCAGCCTTGTATGGTTAGAATTGAGCTAGGAAACAGGTATGGGCGTGCCAATGGCTTTAACAGGTTAAAGGTTTGCAGCATTTTTTTAATGCCGAAAGTTTTCACCTGGAAGAGAGGGTACGTATTAGGAAGTATGATATGTTAGTTCCATACACAGTTCATGGTTCTTCGTAAATAACCATTGTATAAATTTCCTAGAAGGTGTTTCACTATATATATCGACTTACAAAGTTCCGTTCACATTCCACACCTAGCTGAGGAGCCAGCTATCAAGATAGGAGCCAACGTACGATGGCCAACTAAATTCGTCCATGTTCAAAACAATCAAATTTGGCATGTATACGCCAAGGATACACATTGTGACTCTCAAAAGCAGCTACGTACGCTGTTGACATTACATTGTATGCTTCTGCAGAATAATTTATGTCAAAATGTGAAACTCCTGAAAGGAGTGGTACTTCACATTTTAACAGTAAAACAATGGTAGATCCAAGGATGATGATGTAAAGAGGAGTACATATGGAACATAGGATTTTCAGACTGCAAGTTTAAAAACGTTGTCAGAAACACGTTTGAAATATGCCTCTCTACATACACCCTGCCACTAACTACTACAGCCTTGTACTACTATGCGGACACATGGCAGGTGACAACAATATCATTCTAAGTAAGTTTGGAAATTCCCCAGTAAGGATGATCAGGAACTACTTCGGGAACCAGGTATACGTAGTTCTAGAGATGTTTTAGGATGTAACGTCTTGCATTTCTTTGAGTCTCTTCTTTAACATGATAATTACAAAGGGCCACAAAAATGTTGGCATCATATTGGACACAGTAACATTTTACCAAGGATTTAATTCGATATAAAAACCTTTCCTCCACCAAAACCCTTTCTTCCTAACCCTTTACCCTCCACAAAAAGTGAAAACAGGTAGATAATGTTCACGACTACCAGTAATCTTTCCTACGAATTACTATGACTACCCTAGCCATCTCTTTAGCAACATTTCCCTAATTTACCGCTATGATTTGATGCTGTGATACTGCTACTACCCAAAGTAACACAACAAGTTCATGTCGACCGCAGAGTTTTCAAGCTTTGATAACTTTCTCTAGTGGAAAAACCCATGAGCAGCCCTTTAATATCTGCTCATACATTAGACTGACTCCTGTGCTCTACTGCATGATAAGAAGCAGTGTCTGCACACTTGCCTGTTTTCTTCTCCTTCCTTTTTTGGTTGTTCATGGAAGAAAATTGGTCTTGGATTTATGAATTTGTTCTGTTATATGATTAGAAAGATTTGTATCAAATAGTCATTTTGGCACTGACCAGACACGACCAACGTGCACGCAGGCCTTTTACGTTTGTTCTCCCAATACTGTTATTCTGAGCTTTCCTGTCTATGTGTAGCAAAACAACTCAACTAGACAGGAATTCACTACATATATACGGCCAGACGTATCCCATATCCAGACACCCTTTGAGATGCTATTGAGGCACCCTTAGAGAGATTTGTATACTATGAAACACACAAGGGGAGATTCCATGTGAACATGGGGAGAGCTCAGAGACACTCAATAGGGGCAAGAACTGCTCCCCACGGAGTGATAAACATACTTGATGTTAGCAGTTTCTGATTGGCTCAGATTGATTTTCTTGTGAACATGGGGTGTAACAGAGATATCTACTATGAGAATGAGATGGCTTGATAAAGAGTGACTGCTGAGATCGATGCAGAGTGTCTGGGAAGCCAAAGAGGAATTCCTGATTCAAAAAGGTGCTTAAATCAGCACCAGATAATGTTGCATATTAAATAAAGGGGGCAATAGTTGTACTGTCTGCAATATTAAGACGTTAGTTCTCTATAAGAATACTTTATCAGTTTATATCAAATGAAGAATCACTAATATACCAAGGTAGCTGTGCATTAAAGTAATCCTTATTTCCACTGCATTGTATTGCATACTTTTTCGTGACCCCATTTGATTGTATTGTAAGTATATTAATATTCCAGGAAATCAACCGTTCATATTGAGGGAGAGAATCCCATTGCCATTAATATCTGAGGCGGGAGCCATAGTTGACTAAATAAAGACTATATCAAGGATGAGTGATAATGCTTAAAACACAAACCATCCACTCTGCATGTACACTTTTAAATGTACTCACATTAAGGATAACACCTGATTAATAGGCTAAACAAAGATAGGACAGACCTATAAATGGTGTCCCCTTTACCAAATGGCATTGTGGGCAGTGTGGCCAGTCATTCCGGGTAGGTGGCATGTCATATAGGTCAGGTGAATGGGACCCGACACCCATGGCATGGCAGAATGGAAATGTCAGCCTCATTAGTAATTAGAACAACTCCTCCAGGGTCTGTAAGCCTCCTCCACCTGATTAGGGCGTGAACTGTGAGAATATAGAAGGTAAAAAGATGGCCTTAATACAGAAGACAGACAGTTAATGGAAATAGTTCTTGATGGATTTAGCAACTATAAGCAGGTTAACAGAGGACATGTTAAACATCTTCCAAAGACAGCTGCTTAGAGGTGGGTTTTTGCTTTTCTCCAAATCAAATCATCATCTAAGCCAAACAACTCCACTCTTTATGATGTTTTTCATGTAACAGCAGCCCTTCATAGGAGAACAATATCACTGTTTAATTTCTCTTCCAATGTTAAGAAAACTGCTCTATACAGTCTACCAAGGCTTATTGTCACCATAACCTAAGTTGCAGTGCTATAGCACTCTAAGTGGTGTGGACCAAACCCACTGTGTGTATACACTGACAGAGGCTGTGATTTCCGCTTCCGGCTCTGCTCTCGTCATTGAGCTTGTTCCTTGCAAGCTGTGGTGTGTGGGTGTGTGGTCACTGCCACCAAACACCAATCATAGATATGGTTAACTCCTGCAATGCCAATGCCACATAATCTAGTGTGACCTGACTTAGGAGAATGCGTAAACTCAGCTGTTCCCTCAGGTGCTACCACATAAATGAATAGAAAAATACTGCAAGGAAAGGTCCTTTGAGGTTCTATCTTTATCAAGGTATTTTGCTGATTATTATGTGTGGAAAGACTAGGGAGCTGGGTAAAGATTCATATGTGGTGCAAGGTGGTGGTTCTTCTTGTTGATTAATTGTAAGATTCTTTAATGAATATTCACCATGGCTGAGTGGGTTCTTAACTGTCCTGCGACCTTAAAGGATTTCCTGCAGGGAATATTACTTCTGAAGGTTTCTATAAAGCTTTATTTTTCAATGTTATTTGTTTCTCATTTAGTATGCAAATGCCTTATGGGTGTGCAGTGCTTAATTCCATTGCATTTTAAAAATGATTTTATACCTTCTGGAAGGAAATGAATAAAAACAGGTCACACAAATAACACTTCTAATTCCTAAAATAGCTACATTTACATTTCTCCTGACGCACAGTGGGAACACCTACAATTACTATCAATGTAAGTTATCTGTTGACATGAATTTAATACAGTTGGACAGTTGAAATGGTCGGAAATACATTATATTCCACGTTGTAAACAGACAAATATACAAAGATAAAAACTAATTTTCATGAGATAAAGTGGGTTTGGACGAGGACGATATGAACTACTACTCAATCCGAACTGAATCAGTTAGGCCCATCTGCTGCTCTCTTTAATCCACAATGCATCTGACCTCAACTTGACATAGTTACAAGTCTACACTCATTGATCCAGGTGGAATTTTGAAATTTTATTTTTTTGAAAGAATTCTGAAACTGCCATCTGGTTTAATATAAACAATATGGGAGATCTATCAATTGTAATTTCCATAAGATATAGTTCACACTGGTCTTTTATTAAATGTGAGCAGCAAGCAGAAAGTAAGCTCCCCACAGAATTTATACCAATTTTTGAGAAAATGACAAAAGAATTGCCTGGGGTACCATTTTCTGTAGAATTTTGAGCCTATTCAGCTTTTGGATAGGGCAAATGCCCCAGCATATTTGTGAAGCCATATCTCAAAAACTAGAATCAATCTATTCTATTGCAGTTTATCACTAGAAAGCCCACATGTGATATCATTAACTCATGCCAGTTCATGTTGAAGTGTCTGTTTGTTTTAGTCACACTGTAAGCACCTCAGTCTATTTATAAATAGAACCACTACTTCTACATTTAGGTGAAAATGGCAAGCAACCTCCCCTCTCTATCACCCCACATACCAGAAAAAATTGTGATTGATTCTAGTAACACGTGTTGTGACTGACCAATGGTCAATTCAGAACAGACTGACCAGTCCCCAAAGTGGCCCCTTTAGTGTCTGGCATGCACGTCCTGCAGACCAGAACTCACCAGCCACTTCATTCCACCATTCCTCCCACCCCCAATGGCCCTATCAAGCCACCACGTGCAGCGGCAATCACAGCAAAGATGACCATTTTCGCTGGAGGTAATGCCTCCTCCAGGGGAAGAAACATTGATTGTGGGGGGCTGGTCTCTGTGGGTAGGTTGCTGCAACACCTAAACAAGGCGCTCCTAACCCAATCAAATCATTCCTGGGTGCCATCTGTGTGGAGGGGCGGTGAGGCCAAGCATCACTCAAATGGGACCACCAGAATACTATCGCATGAAATCTATGTGCAATATAACAATACAAATGATCAAAGGTTTAATATGCATGTCTTCCGTCTTCCGTCAAGCCATATGATAAAAATTATAAAAATGTAATCTGTGTTAAACCATGAAAAGTCAGTCAATAAAGACAAATTCAAACTCATAAAATAGAAGTATCTATTAATCATTATAATTATGTGACATGGTCTTGGAAATGGGACCTTCCGCTAAGGCTCCTTTTTCATGAATCGTGCACTGGATAATTTTCACTTACCTTTAAGGCAGGAAGGATAACTATTCATGCATTGATTTCTATAAATCAATACAACATCATATTTTTCATCAAAGTGAGTCCATTATGCAAATTTTAGGGTCCTATTGCAGTATGCCAATTTGTTTAGCGACCAGTGTCTTGTCTCAAACACCTCTATCTCTTCAATGAGCTTGTGTCAATTTCTTGAACGCTATCCAGAGTGGGAAATTCGTAAATATAAACAATTGTCTGTTTTGACTCTCCTATACAGTTGGTAAATAACAGGTACAATGTTATTCAACTACATTTTTTATCAACATTCTCACAATTGGCTTCTCATCGATACCATCCATGCCATCATGGTGACAACAGAACCCCCTCCATCAATTCCTCACCATCACTTGACAACAGACACAAAATGCTGTCAGGGGAGGTTTCATTTCATGCTGGTGTCTGGGGAGAGGGTGGGTGGTAGAGGTAGAAGGGTTGTTGCGGTAGTAGAAAGGAGAAAAAACAGAGAGAGATAGGGAATCAATGGAGATCTGGTCGCAGTGTGTTGGGGTGGTATGCGGTGTGGTTTGTGCTGATACCACGTGAGGGTTTTGTCAGGGGTAGGGAGGCTTCATGGACGAATAAGAAGAATGGGTAGCTACACAGTTTGTTGGTGATTAGAGTACTAGGTATTGGTGTTATGTAGTGACAAGTATCCGAGTAATGTAGATATGGTCACCAGCGGTTAGTGGAAGTACAGTGCTAATCAAAGTCATGCTTCAGGCAGCCTATCGAAAGGCAACCTGAGAAATAAAGAGATCCCCCTCAAAAGGATTTGAATTTCTACTATGATTCAGGATAATACAATGTGAATGTGATCCTAAGAAGGTAATACTCCCCTGTCAAAATAAATTAAAATTATGTAGTCCTTCAATTGTGTATGAATATTTGATTGTAATAGATTTACCTTCAGAGAAAATAAAATGATGCGCAATGTTTCAGATACTAATAAAATTAGATAGACAATGGAAACGTTAAACCTGAAGTCTATATACAGCGAAATACAAACAGATGATCGCAGAGATCAGTTTTAAAGAAAAGCCATATCTGTTTAATAGCAGGCAGACAGTAGATTGACTGCTTTTTGACCTCCCTCTGATAAGTTGGAGAGTTCTAATTCCTACAGTCACCATAGTGTTGTCTGGTTACATGACACAACATCATATTTGGCAGCTCCATCTTTGTTAATTACTCTACTATGGCAGGGCATCTTGTCTGAGTCTCTAAGTAAATGGATGCCTTTGTGTGAGAACAGTATCTAGACACAATGATGGAGGGGATTACTTAAGAGAACATTTTCTCCCAGGCACTCACGGCCCCTTGTTTGACACTTTGCCAGTTTTGATATCATTGAAATTTAAAGATTGCCCTTGGATCTTATTTAGTGCATACTTGCAGCAGGCACTCCTAGTGGAGTCATATCTTATCAGTATATCTGGAATGCACTGCTACTTGATACTTGATTTGAGGATATTGTAAATTAGTCTATGAAAAAGTGCTCTTTGTTTATTGCTATTGGCACCAGATTTGATCAGAATAGGAAAAGAGTCAAATTTTCCCTTGCAACCACTGATCCTTGATTTGCGATGTTTTGCACCGCATCAAAGTGGTTTAAAATTTTCATGTTTCCATTTCCATTTTACATTTTGAATTTAGTAATTTCTATAAAAGACTTTGCTTTGTAATTTACCTTTTTCTCACAACTTCAAATTCAGGAGGACCGCTATTTCGGCCTGCTCCAGTATAAGTAGTAGAGAGGTTGCCACTCTCTAAGCACCTATGCTATTTGCTGCTGCATGTGGAATCACTACCATTACCTTCCATTATGAATTAACAGAAAAGGCTACTGCTAAACATTTGTCTCATTAAAGATACTCAGCTTTTATGGGTATTACATAAAGCAATGTTTGAAGAGAATGAATACAAATTCTAACGGTATTTGAGGTTAATTTTGAAGGCAAAAAGTCATTGTTTATCCTAGACGAAACAGCCGATTCAATATGGCGGATTTTTAGATGATGTCAGGCATATTTATGGGCAATTCATACTTTGAGACTATTTTGTTTCATCAAATTCAAATAAAAGGGGAGTTCGGGGCATTCAAACAACGACGACTTTAACTCACAGATAGTTCGGAGAATTAAGAGAAAAAGGGAATGAACCTGCATTTCTTTTGTCCACACATCATACTTTCGGCATAAAGAGTCACATGGCTTCTAATTTCTACCTTTCAAGATTAATTTCTTGGTACAGGCACGGAGGAACCATTCATTTAATATTGGTTAATACAAGGATTACCTCTACCTTTTCAAGCTGAATCTATTCAATGGTGGTTAGACGCCTTGACAATTTCTCCATTATAAGT
The DNA here is from genome assembly GCA_947462335.1 of Harmothoe impar. Lineage (NCBI taxonomy): Eukaryota > Metazoa > Annelida > Polychaeta > Phyllodocida > Polynoidae > Harmothoe > Harmothoe impar. Next base: position 24,441,555 of record OX381721.1, read on the forward strand.
TGTTTGATGGCCTCACTACCATATCTCATATAGACCCTTTGCGATAACTATCTCTTCTCTCATACTTTTAATGACCTACAAAGAGCAGTAGTTGCTGAGTCAGCATTATCTACACATCAAATCAAATCAAGAGCGCACTGCTAAGCTGGAAATAAATAATGATTCAATTATAGAAGGATTAGAAACATACTATGTTTACTATAGAACACAGGGCAGTGCTCTGAAATAAGGCATTCCTCTCGCAAACATAACCAATGCTTAACCGTTATGTAGAGAACTCTAGTAGCCTATTTAGAAAAAGACCTACAGGGAGTAACTTCAGAGTATGAAATCGATAAGCATACAAAAAGTATATTGAATGACATGAAAATGGATTCTAGATTGACTGGGCCAATTGATGGAAAGAGAAGGATAATATTGGTAAAAGGTTTGATGCAGGTTATGTGTGTCTATGTGTGTGAGGGAGGGAGACAGACAGGGAGAGATAATTATGAATATTCAACTTGGATAAAACAGAGTAACCTGGAGATTGAGATAGGGAAAGAATCACAAGAATGGCAATGAGTTAGCTGGAAGAAAAATCAAGAGAAAAAAGAAACATTCTACACTCCAATGCTACACAGGGGCACCAGTATTATCAAATATCCAATATCTGATTAGTTATAGGACTGCTCAAGAAGGTGTCGTATTTAAAACAGAGAATCATTAAAATGCATGAATTAGAACCTCAACATCAGCTCGGACTGATACTAAAGAGCAGGAAGCCAACCGTAAATGATTTCATACTCGTTGCAGGCACACACAATGTCTGCTTCTAATGGAATTTGATCTCTCGGGAAATTTAATCAGATTTTTTTTTACAGATTATGAAATAATCATGCTATAAGCTGAGCCACATTAGGTAGGTTTGTAAAAGACTAAGGTGGTAAAATAAGTCTCACTAGATAATGGCAGAGATTTCAAGCGCATATTCACCAGAGCTTATACATTGCTAAGACCTCCTGTGCAGCAACTTCAAACCCTTGAATACAAATTGCTTTGATTTAAATCCACTTTTGTATGGCAGATACAAAAAATACTATTTCTGAAAACAGGTCTATTAGTCATCAGTTGACCTTTTATGGAAAGATGTCCAGCTAGATTATTAATACTGGAAACCCATATACTGACCGTAGTTGTACTCTTTACTATCTAATGATAGTTCTAAACAGAATGAATCACCTGGTCTGAGCTAACCTGTAGGAGAGTACTTTATCATTTATTGTATGGATTATTGTAGGTGATTTAGTATAATGGTATGGCTTCATCTGCGTTGTAACACATGTTTCTCTCTGCCTAATTAGTGGTTCAATAACAAATATTCATCATAGCTGAGTGGGTAATTAGCAGTTCTGTGACTCTAAATAAGCTTCCCCCAGTGAATAGTATTTCTGAAGGTTTCTATGAAGATTTATTGCCCATATTTGTTTTCCTTGCTTTAATAGTATACAGATACTTTCTAGAGTTGTTGGGTACTCATTGCTATTTTCAAAAGTCTAATAGGACATACTAGCATCAAGTTATATCTAGTAGATTTTTGACAAGATATTAATGTTCTTTAAAAGACTTTCTTCCACACCCTTCACCACACATTTCTTTTTTTCATGAAAAAGTGAAAGTAAGTAAAGTTCATGACTACGAGCAGCTTTTCCTATGATTTATTATGAATACCCTAGCCATCTCCTCTGGAACATTATCTAAATTCAAAGCAATTGTTGTTGCTCTTATACATGAACTACCCAACATTACATGACAAGTGCCTGTAGACTGTACAGTCCTAAGCTTAAATAGGTTTCTCGAGTGTAAAAGCTCATGAGCAGCTTTCTAAGATCTGCTCATACATTAGACTGGCTCCTGTAATACTGGTGTTGCATGACACGAAGCAGTGTACTCCTGCTTGTTTTCTTCTCATTCCTTTTTAGGTTATTCAGGAGAAAACTAGTTGTGGAATTCCAAATGCGTATGACTATATAGATTTTTACGGGTGCTATAGACCCGTAAAAAGTCTTACATGAACTAGGGTTCTCCAATATCACAGTAGGGGTCAGGACTCCAGGTTGGTTCCTGATATACCCACTGACTGTCACCAGGTTGGTACTGAACTTCACCACCAGGTGTTACCCTACCTGGGGAGCCTGCCTAAGGCCGCTCCTTACTCCCTTTCCATTTCAACCAACGTGAAGACAACACCTCGTCAACCCTGCTGTGTGTGAAATTTTTATTTTTTTATTTTTGTTGGTAATAAAATTAAGGGGTGCTATACAGCGCCAGATTGTGTTGGACAAACTAATTCTCTATCGTTGCCTTTCATTTCACATGTATCACTAGCCAGCATAAAGGGACAGATTTATTTAGGTTACTAGCTAAAAGGTTCTCTGGAATATTTTACCGTCAGTGGTAAACTATTCTGGTGTACATGATATTTATCTCTTGTAATTATTACCCATGTTAAACTTGATTTGAAAACCATATTTCATACTGAATGCATGATGATGTCTGAAGTCATATTTGGCACTGACTAGGAAAACGAGTCTTATGTTTAAAGATTGCGGACCAAAAAAAAGTTTATAGCATGCACATATCGACTCATAGATTAGCCAAAAATTGTCCGATTCCCGCAATTCAAAGGTTCCCAGAATAGGAGTGTTTTTTGAGAGCCAAGACAGTTTGCTTTGAGAATAAACCTAAACCTTTGAATACATAATTATTTGGACCAATAAGACCCATATTCCCAGTCAAGGTCACATACAAATACACCAAATAGTGTAGGCTGTAAGTGTCATTTCATGAAAAAGCGTGTTAATTCATTCTACCAAAGTTATTTCTTATCCTTGAAACATCAGGATTTGGAAAAATGTGGGTGTGAATTTTATCGTAAAGGTTAAAGGTCATCTAGGGGTCATGGAAAAAATAAAATAAAAATTGCATTTAAATGTAGAAAGCCTGTATTTATGGTAGTTCTAATGATAATTAAGCACCCAGATCTTTAGGAAATATGGACTATGACCCACTACTGGAATCTGAATGGTTGATGAGAAAATATTGTTAAAATTATTTTTTTATTGATTATTTCGAGAAATTATTGATATGATTTATTATATAATAAAAAAACTTGTGTTATTTATCTTTATCAAGTGTGCATTAATCCTTGAAGTAAGAGAATTATGGAAAATATGGGTGTGAGTATTTCCGTAAGGGTTAAAGGTCATTTAAGGGTCATTGAATAAAAAGTGAATTTAAAATTGCACTTTATCATGGAAAACATAATATTCATGGTAATTCTAATGATAACTAAGCACCCACACATTGTGGGGATATTAACAACGCCCTACTACTTGAGTGTAAAAGGCTGTGGAGAAAATATTATGTAAGAATTAATGTTTTTAATCAACTGTTTTTAGAATAATCTGTGCACACCAAATTGTCCTTCTTACAGGAACATTTCCTTCTTGTACAATTGCCTTCCGAGCAATTGCACATCGTGAGCTGTATTGGTTGCATGAAGGATGATAATTTGATCTGCCTGGTTATTTGTTGTTTTAAGACATGACATGTCACTTTTAGTGGATAGCACACCCTGACTTGTAGAAAAACAAAATGAAAAGTACTGACCAAAATCACTTATATTTGGACTTCAGTTCAACTGTCTCCAAGTAATATCAAACTAGATATATATATGTCCTGACTTGAGCCAACAAAATAAGCAATATGGGTTCAATTAGAATAGTTATGAATGGAAATATCAATAGATATATGCATTTGGTAATCGTATACCTTAATGATCTGTCTGCTATATGTGACCACTCATTATAAATCATATAAGATAAACAGCTTTCATATATGATTCTATGTCTATTTAGTATGTCCTATGTACATAGTCATGCCCCTTTCGATGGATATAATAAGATATAACTCTGTATAAGTATGTCATGATGCTTAAAAATAGACACCAATCAGGTATTATCGGAACCATAAACAGACAGGCCATTCTAAAGAAGTGACTCACCACCCAAATGATGAACTATGATACAGTGTGTATTTTGACAGAAGCCTAGTGAGACACACACTGAAGGGGTTTCTTAGTTCAGTACAAACCAAGCACCAACCACATATCTGACAGAGAAGCTGATTAGGGCTAAGTCATTTATTGCCAGTTGGGGGGGGGGGGGTTGCGGGACTTGGTGGATATAGGGAGGCGGGGTCATAATAGAAAACAGGCCCTTGGTGGGGGGGGGGGCAAAACTGGAAAAGTGTCAATTCTGGGAGGGGGGATCATAATAAAATAGGTCCATTTAGTGTAGTAGCGGAGTGTAGTAGCGGAGGCAACACGCCGTCAAACCCCAACTAAAATAGGTCCATTTAGATACTCATGACCACACTTGATTCCACAGGAGCATGCAACTTTCTTTTGTGGGCCGGGGGCATTTCTCAAAATCCGAATGTAGTTGGGGGGGGAGATAATTTTTGCCTAATTGATGGGGGGTTTGGAAAAAATATTGCCATTTTGGGAAAGCCCACCAAGCCCCCAAGCTAGTAATGACTCGGTAAGTGACTCGGCCCTTGATCCAATAGATATTTCAGCAACCACATTTGTTGTGTCTACAAGTCAGGGTGGGCTATCCACTGACATGTCTTGTTTTGAAACACATGAGGAGGTAGATCAAATCATTATCCTTCATGCAACCAATACAGCTCACAATATACAATTGCTTGAAAGGCAATTGTACAACAAGGAACTGTTCCTTTGAGAAGAACAACTTGATATGCACAGATTATTCTACAAATAGTGAACTAAAAACATTAATTATTACATAATATTTTCTGTCCAACCATTTTACTCAAGGAGTGGAGCATAGTTAACATCCCTACAATGTGTGGGTGCTTAGTAATCATTAGAATTACCATGAATATATGTTTTCCATAATAAAGTGCAATTTTAAATTCACTTTTTATTCAATAACCCCTAAATGACCTTTAACCGTTACAAAAATATTCACACCCACATTTTCCATCAGTCTCTTACTCCAAGGATTAACGCACACTTGATAAAGATAACTAACACAAGTTTTTTTTATTATATAATAAATCATATCAATAATTTCTTGAAATAATTAATAAGACAAAAGTTTAAATTATATTTTCTCATCAACCATTCAGACTCATGTAGTAGGTCATAGCCCATTTTTCCCAAAGATCTGGGTGCTTAATTATCATTAGAACTACCATAGATACACCTTTTCCACATTTTAACACATTTTTTATTTAATTTTTTCGATGACCCCTAGATGACCTTTAACAGTTACGAAAAAATTCACACCCATATTTTTCTAAATCTGTATGTTTCAAAGTTCCTGAAAAAAAAGTCTCAATGAATTAACATGGATTTCACAAAATCCTGCGATTCTTACATTTACAGCCTACACTAAAAGGAGATTTCATGTGGAAATGGGGAAAACTCACAGACACTCAGTAGGGACGAGACCTGCTCCCCATAGAGTAATAAACATACTTGATGTTAGCAGTTTCTGATTGGCTAAGATTGATTTTCCTTTAAAAGGGGTGTTACAGAAATAGCTATTGTGAGGATGAAATTGCTTGATAAAGGACGAATGCTGAGATAGATGAGTCCTGTCTGGGAAGTCAAAGAGGAATCTCTGATTGAAAAAGGTACCTAAATCAGTGCCATATGCTGGGAATAAAGGGGACAATAGTTGTACTGTCTGCAGTATTAGGATGTTAGTGTTCTATAAGGATACTTTATATGAGATAAGGAATTGGGAGTTATAATTATACGGAGGCAGCTGCGCATGAGAACAATGAATATTTCCTTTTACAGCACTATATTGCACACTTTCTTTCGTGACCCCTTTTAGCTGTATTGTGAGTACTTACCAAGTACCAATATCCATTTACATTGGAGAGCAAATCCCATTCTCATTAAAGCCTTATAGAGACTGGAGCTATAGTTGACCAAATAATCACTGTATCAATGGTGACACCCCTCCAGGGTCTGTAAGCCTACTTCACCTAATTATGGCCGAGGCTGTGGAAGTATAAAATGTAAAAAAAGTGCACTTGGTACAGAAGACAGGTCAATGAAATAGTTCTCAATAGGTTTACCTACCATTAGCAGGATAACTCAGCACATCTGCTGCTAAGAAACAGCTGCTCAGAGTAGAACTATTATTTTCATCCAAATCGAAGCATTGCCTACCCAACATTATGTACTCATGATTATTTTATGTGGACTTATATTTGATATCAGTCATTTTTGGATTACATTATCACAATTGAATTTCTCTTTTAATGTCAAGAACACCTTTTTGATGGCTTATGAAAACTGATTGTCGCTTTAGCCGGAGTCTGAGTGTTATAGGTCACACACCATGCATAGATATGGTCAACTGATAGATTCCTTAATAACATTATAATGCTAATGCAGCATACTTGATCTTGTGTGACCTAACTGAGAGGAATGTGTCAACTCAGCTGTTTTCTCATGTGCCACCACATATAGATGTAAAAACATGCATGGAAAGGTCCTCTGAGGTTCCACCTTTATCAAGATATTTTGCGGTTAGCTATGTATGAAAAAATTAGGGAGTTGGATCTGATGGTAAAATTTATGCTCTGTGCAAGGACTTGTTTCTTTTTCTTGATTCAAGATTATTCAATGAATATATATCATGGCTGGGTAATTAGCAGCTCAGGTACATTAAAGGAGTATTTCCAGGAAATATTATTTTTGAAGATTTCGATGAGATTCGATTTTTCAACAATAGTTATTTTGCTCATTTAGTTTTCAGATGCCTTGTGGTTGGGGGCTATCAAATTCTAGTGCATTCTAAAAATAATTTTATATTCCTGGAAGGAAAGGAATAATGAAATACCGTATAAATACCACTTCCGATGTGACAGTTTTCTCTCCTACATTAGCTAGAGTGAAATTATTCTTGAAACCTCTTATGAGAATACAACATTCACAATGATCATCACATAAGTTACTCATTGATATAAGTGGTTGAAATGGTCGAAAATACCTTGAGGCTAATTATAGAATAACGGAAGTCAGACCATCTTGGGTAAAACATACCGATATGAGGGCTGGCTAGCATTTCTTTTTGCAAATTTCAATCAATTGATTTAATTCTTTTCTTTGAAAAAATAGGGGAAAAAAGATATTTCCTTTCGGATATGCCTGCATCATACACCACTTAATTGCAAACTTCATGACCTGTCTAGTAGTGTACCTCTTGAAATTCTGAGATAAAAATGTTCATTTGGCTTGATGTTGCTATCAAAACTGGTAGTACTAACATCCTTCATTGCTATTTTTTAAACATGTTTGGCTATATGGGATCCCTGGTTGCCAAGGTGCTCGGTGAGGTACCTCTTCACTTGCTCATTAACATAATTCAATTCAATTTATTATTGTGTTGATTATCAGTACAGTTCCCTTATAGGCCGTGGGCAAAGGTTAACTTTTTGGTTTTAACCAACCAATATAAAAAGACACAGTACAATATTTTTCATTGAAGCACTCAAATTGAAATTGATAAGTAAACTCAGGGGCCCATTGCAGAATGCCAGTTTGTTTGGTGACCAGGGTCCTGCCATAGACATTTAATGCTGTAAGAATTCGTTTAAGTTTTCAAACCAAGGTGTCACTTGGCATAGCTCTGTCTGCTGTAGATATTTGTGAGTTTTAAGCAATTAAGTTGAACCTCCTATACAGTTGTTAAAATGTAGATCCAATATTGTTCAATACACATAGCAATTTAAAAAAAACATTCCCCCAAATTGCGCGTCATAAGTTCGGGCTTGATACCATACCATCACAGTCAAAAGGTGATAGCAGCAACAGCACTCCCTCCAACCATCCCTCACAAACACTTGACAACAGACACAAAATGGTGTCAGGGGAGGTTTCATTTCATGCAGGGATTTGGAGAGAGGGTGGGTGGCAGAGGTAGAAGAGTGTTCTGGTAGTAGGGAGCAGGAAAAAAAGAGAGGGATGGAGAATCAATGGAGATCTGGTTGCAGTGTGTTGGGGCGTAATACTGGTGTCGTTTGTTCCGATACCACATGCAAGGCTGGTGCTGTGAGAGGTTAGCGTGAGAGTATAGCCAGGGGTCTTGAGTCTTCAACAAAGAATGTGAAGAGCTACAGAGTATGTTGATGATTAGAGTAGCAGGCATTGGTGTTATGTAGAGATATACAATATAGACATGGTGCACAGGGTCAGCAGCTGGCAGCAGCTGGCAGCTGGTCAGCAGCTGGCAGCAGAAGATGAAGGAAGTAAGCAGAGGTAGTAAGAGAATAGATGTGATAGTGCACATACAAATATGTATACAGTGCTTATCAAAGTTAAGCTGCTGGAAGCCTATGCAAAGGTATTCATTTTTGGTACTTTCATAAATAATTGTATTGCCGTCAATAGGATGAGAGGATGCAAAATGTTGACATATTCAAGGCAACCAAATGAAGTTGAGATGTTCCACACAAAGGGATTTCAACTTCTCCAGCTGAGTAATGCAATGTGTATATATTTTTCACCCTTTAACTGCTGGCCCTGAAGGCTGTAATTTGGGCCTTAACCAATGGCCCTATGCCATGAACCCAGGAGTATGCAACTTTGCAAGTATGTGCTCCCTGGGATAGTAGCTAAGGAGCAAAATAAGTTGCATTTGAGACATAATCTACACCTTTCTGACAAGGGGGCATAGTACTCATGTTAAATATTTTTGAATGATTCAAAAATTCTTATTCTTTGTTTCATAGCAGGAGCTGTGATTTAGTGGTATTGTTGTCATAGGGTAACACTGTTCCTGCCTTATGGCAGCAGCGGTTTTTCAAGGGTATTTTAGATGCTGCCCAGAGGCAGCAGCGGCCATTAAAGGGTCAAGTAGGTAATGCTTCTCTCAGTCATATATAATTAGATATAATTCTTTATATTAGATGAACTTTTAAAGAAAAGAATATTGTACTCAATGTCTTAGCTACTGATGCAGTCCAATATAAAGACACCAAAACCTTTAGACCTGAGAACTATACAGCAATATGCACAGAGCTGATGGGAGTCACCAGTATGCAGGATAGGTCATATATGTACAATAATAGGCTTACAGCATCCTGACCACTCCCTCAACCCCCTCTGATAAGTTGGAGAGTTCTACTTCCAGGCCATGTCCTACGGGCACCCCCCATAGTGCTGTCTGATTGTATGACACAATATCATCTTTGGCCACTCTATCTTGGTGTATTACTCACTTATGGCCAGGGCATCCTGTCTGAGTCTCTTAGTAAATGGATGCCTTTGCATAAGGGGAATAAAGATACAATGGTGAAGGGGGTCATCCAAGAGAGGATTCTCTGATGGTGCTTGTCCTGGGTACCCTGAGTGCCAATAGACTATGGCATTCCACTTGTTTTATACTTTTTAGTTTTTAGGAGATTCTCTTTCGATCTTATTAAGTACATAATTGCAGCAAGCTTCCCTATTCATGGAGTCCTATCCCCCAAGAATCTACTACTTGATTTTAATGAATAAAGAAATCACTGCTTGATTTTTGGATATTCTAATTTTCCATTGCAAATAACTGGATCAAAGCATGTAATATGATTCAATTATATTAAGGGGAATGAAAATGATCATGTTCACAATAGAACACAGGGCTGTACTCTCAGATAAAGCACCTCTCACAAAAGAAATCAGTATATATATCCATCAAGTACAGAACTCTTGTGTCCTATAAAGATCGAATATAGTGGACCCTAAACTTCAGGGAATGAAAGAAATATCATGATAAGAATCAATAAGTATGTACCAGACATGTTGAGTGACATGTAAATGATTTAAAGATTGACTACTAGACCAATGAACAATAAGAGAGGGAAATATTGGTAAACGGTTTAAAGCATCATGGAAAATTGGCATGTTACTTAAGACTTAAATCGAGCTCCTCTTTATACATTATAAAAATGGAAGTCAATTGATATAGAAATGAATAGGTGGAATCAGAGGTGGATAGAAGGTTAAGTAATGGGTGTTGGTGCAAGATAGACATGTAGGGAGTGATAGCTATTAGTATTGAAAAATAGAGATGAAAATCTTCAGGCTGAGATTAGGAGGCAAATCCAAAAATGAGAATGAGTCAGTTGGAAGCAGATTCAAGAGAAATAAAGAAACATTTTCCATCTCAATGCTACACAGGGGCAATGGTAGTATCAACTGTTTCATATCTTAAAATTTCATCTCGTTCGTTGTTGGGTTGGTTAAGAAGGTGTCGCATCAAAGCAGAGAATCATTGAAATGCATCAATTTACACCTCAACATCAACTTGGGCTAAATATCAAAGAACTGGAAAGGTTGGATTCCCCACTTTCATTTCACCCATTGCCTGTATCCCCGCTTCAATAAATACTCCGTCCTTAAATGGATTTGTATTCAAATCCTTTGCCATAGCAGATGCACACTTAATGCCTGGTTTTAATCATATTTGATTTCTTTCGGAGTTCCAATAGATAGGTTTGTCCAATACGAGCATTTGCCAGCTATTAATCAAATTATTTGCAGATTATGCACTAATCTTCTCATAAACCATGTCAGTTTAAATAGGTTTGTGAATCATTTGTGCATTGGAATGAGTCCTGCCAGATAATGGCAGAGATTACAAGCTTATTGTCACCAAAACTCATGCATTGCTAGAACCCTCTAGACCCTCAATACAGATTGTTTGAATTTGAATTATATTCACTATTCACTATTTCTCTTGTGTAAATGCTATAAAAAGCTCTCTCCCATTGGGCACAGAAAAATCAATCAACATTGATAATTGGTTGTCGATGTTGGCTCATGTTGATTCAATGTTGAACTGAATTTTTTGCCTACTGGGTTAAGGTCTGCTCATACATCAGACTGGCTCCTGTAGTTACATGATTAGAAGCGTGTGTCTATACTCATGCCTGTTATCTAGTATATGTTTATGCTCTGAATACTGCAATACTAGGCTTTCCTGTCTATGTGCACTAAGCCCCGTAGTTAGACAACTAAAGTAGACAGTAGCTCACTATGATACAATGTATATATATATATTTATATACTACATACGCCTAGTCATTCAGAACCAATATTCAGACACCCTCTGAAGCTATTGAGGCACCCGTAGAGGGATTTGTATGCTATAAAATACGCCAAGGGAGATTCCATGTGAAAATAAGGAAAGCTCAGAGACACTCAGTAGGGGTGAAAACTGCTCCCAACAGAGTGATAAACATACTTGATGTTAGCAGATTCTGATTGGCTTAGATTGATTTTCCTGTGAACATGGGGTGTAACAGAGATATCTACTGTGAATATGAGATGGCTTGATAAAGGGTGACGGCTGAGATAGATTCGTAGTGTCTGGAGAGCAAAATAGGAATTCCTGATTTGAAGAGGTGCTAGGATCAGCGCCAGATGACATTGCATATTATTAAGAATAAAGGGGACAATAGTTGTTCCATCTGCAGTATTAGGATGTTCTCTATGAGGGTATTTTATAACAGATTAGGAATTACTTATAAATAACGATCATGACACAACATGGGAGATGGCATTTCATGTTTGAGAGGTCAGTTCTCTACAAGCCATCTTTATCGCATTTAGTACATACCCCTTTCATCATTATTTCCCTTATGAAATATCAACTCTGGAGTATATTATGAAGTAAATTTCACTTTTGATGTCAAATAGAACGCTTCCCAATTCTGATTCACACAACAGCTAGCTCAGATGTTTTCCAATGTGCCATCACATAGTGAAGCAAAAAGGCTGCAAGGAAAGGTCCTCTGAGTTTCTACCCTTATCAAGGTATTTCGCATATTATTATGTATGAAAAGACTAGGGAGCTGGATGTGATGATAAAAAATCATACCTGGTGCAAGACCTTGTTTCTTTTTCCATTCTTAAGATTCTTTAATGAATATTCCTCTTGGCTGAGTGGGTAATTAAAGAGTTTTGGTACCTTAAAGGAGTTCCTCTAGGGAATATTGTTTCTGAAGGTTTCTATGAAGCTTTATTTTTCAATGTTATTTGTTTTGCTCATTTAGTATTCAGATGCCTTGGGGTTGTGCGGGCCCAATTCCAGTGCATTTAATTCAATACCTCCTGAAAGGAAATAAATAATATAAAACCATATTAATAACACTTCTGTTAATAGTTTTCTTTCCTAAGCTAGCTACATTTACTTTATTCTTAGCTTATAATGGGAATAAAAAATTCACAATTGCATTGACATGACAACCATAACTATAATATGAGACCACTAGTAATGTCACAGATTACAGCACAAACAATGAATATAATGTCCAACCTACCTGCTCTAGATTCTCAGACCATGCAACTTATAACACACTTTTACATTTAGCCTTACCCCAACTACAGGGCAATCATTTAGCGGCAGTTTACATCATGGCTTGAGTGCTCAAATTTGCTGAGACAGAGTAAGGTTTCTTGTTTGACACTAGGGCCGACTAGATGTGAAACATCAAATCATGTTTGGACCCATTATTCAAATATTCATGAGATATCTTTATTCTATTTAGGACCTTCTCAATATCGGTGTTGCTCCCAAAATGCATTGCGTGGTGAGGCAATTTTGTTGGGTCCTGGTAAGCGTTTAAGATCACACTGAGCGTCATGTTGTACATGCCCTATGGACTTTCCCATGCCGTTTCTGTCCCGGTTGACAAAGTCACATCAGTACCAAAACGAGCGTAGGGGGTTACACCCGTCGGTGAAGCTGCTGGTCCTAAATAAAGTTATCCAGGAACTCTAGTTATACATGATCTGAAAATGCTGATTTATATTTAGTCCTTAAGTCACACTCTAATCAACTCACACTACTTGCAAATAGAGCCACTACTTCTACATTTAGGTGAGAATGGCAAGCACCCAAACCGCACAAAGAAGTGATTGATTATTGAAACATTTGTTGTGACTGACTGAGAGTCAATTCTACAAAACAGGCTTACCAGTCCCAAGCCTGCCCCCATTTAGTGGTGGGCATGAACATCTTGCAGACCAGAGCTTGTTACTCCCTACAAATGGTCCTATTAAGCCACCATGTGCAGCGCCACTCACACCAAAGATGACCATTTTCACTGAAGGCAGCGCCTCCTCCAGGGAAAGAAGCATTGATTGTAGGGTACTGCCACTGTGGGTAGGTTGCTGCAGTGCCTAAACAAGGCGCTCCTAACCCAATCAAATCATTCCTGGTACCAGGGTGTCATCTGTGTGGTGGGAAGGAAAGGGTGGGGAGGGGGGATCGGGCCGAGCTGCAAGTGGGTATCAGCCAAAAGGGGACCACCAGAATAGTATGGTGTTAGATCGTAGGGCAATATTCCAATACAAATAATGCAAGGCCTTCTAGGATATAAAGTATGTATCAGTTATTATTGCAGTTAACTGAGAAACTTTTCTCTTCCCTAGTTCATATATTCATTTTGATTAACAAACATGAAAAGCACTTCATATTTGTCATTGAAAAGAGTACATTTCTCAACTCAAAGAAAGAGTTCACTCAGTTTTGCAAGATTTTGCCAGTTTGTTTGGAGACACCACGGGAGGAATGCAGTAAACTTGTGTGAATTCAAATTTTCAAACCAAGATGTCACATGTTACAGATTAGCGTGGGAATTATGTATACATTAAGTAAAAGTTTGATTTGACTCTCCTATACAGTTGGTAAAATAGAGATCAGATATTATTCAATTCACATAGCATTTTAAAAAACATTCTCTCAATTGGCCCTTCATAAGTTTGAGCTTGATACCGAACCATCACAGTCAAAAGGTGATGGTAACAACAGCACCCCCTCAATCCCTCCCTCCCCAACACTTGACAACAGACACAAAATGCTGTCAGGGGAGGTTTCATTTCATGCAGGGATCTAGAGAGAGGGTGGCTGGTAGAAGTAGTTCACAGGGTACATATGGTCAACAGCTGTCAGCAGAAGATGAAGTTATACAAGTGTTCACATATACTACTTTCCAATGTAGGATACAATAGGCCACGCAATTCCATCTCTACCGGAAAGCATCAACTGTCAACATTTGTGATTATTAAAGAATGTGTTATGGTCTCTGTTTATGTCTTTGTACCTAGTGGTTGCCATGGAAACAAGAATGTCATTCTAAATAAAAGAATTAAGAAGGCAATGCCTTTTGACAATGAGATTCAACACTGCCCACACATATTCAGGGAGTTAGTATTCATAAACCAGAAGTGGTATCTGCAAATGAAATATACCACTGGAAAGCCCATGTCCTCAATTCAAGATGTCTTTGACTTGGAGAATCCTTTTCTCTTGATTGCTCACGTATGTTACCCTTATTAAGATAAGAGCATCAAAAATATCACTACAGCGAACCAGATTAAGTTGGGAAGTTCCCCTCAAAGGGATTTGCCTTTCTGCCGTTTGATGATACAATATGCACATATCAACATACATGTAGGTAGGACTATCCTAACTTTAGTCAGAACGAATTAAACCTCCCTCAGTTATATTTGGTCACATCTTTACTCTTTGAATCTCAAAAATACAAGGAAAAAGTCTAAAACATGTGTATAATGTCTCAGATTATAATTGAGTATCTAAGGCATAATGTGATCGAATATATAAGGGCAGATACAAAGGTTACTGTCTGAGGGGCTGAGGGACCCCAGGTCATAAGTATTTGAGCAAGTGAGGGTCGACTCCATATATTTCATTACGATAGATTAGGTCCCAGAGAAAATATAACAATACACAATGTTTCAGCTACTGATCCAATGACATAAAGACAAGGAAACCTTTAGACCTGAAGTCTATCTATCAATATACAGAGAGATGATTGCAGTCACCAGTCTGCTGGAAAGGCCATATCTATGTGGTAGCAGGTCCATGCTAGACTGACCACTTCCTGACCTCCCTCTGATAAGTTGAAGAGTTCTAGTTCCAGACTACCCCCTACAGACAATAACCATAGTGTTGTCTGATAACATGACACAATGTCATATTTGGCAGCTCCATCTTGGTTTATAACCTTACTATGGCAGGGCATCCTGTCTGAGTCTCTTAGTAAACAGGTACCTTTGTGTAATGGGAGTATAGACACAATAGTAGAAGGGTCAGCAGAGAGGGTGGCCCATGGCATCCCACTTGTTTTACTTTACAGTTCCTCACAACATTAAGAATTAGACAGAGATCCACGATGGTCGGCCTGAATGGCTTATTTCATAACTATTTCAGTGACGTCATCATGGAGAAACACCCCATGGAGAATGAGCATCAGTTTCTCCACGGGGGTGTTGAGAACGGCCATTCTGTTACCTAAGCATAGTAACTTTGGTTCTCCACATGAAATAAATAGACAAAACTCCACGCCATTGACATACATGCACATCATACTTCACGAGTTGAAGCTGGGTCATATCACACGATGCCGAAGGCTGAGTGTGATATGACCCAGCTTCAACTCGTGATGTATGATGTGCATGTATGTTAATAAGTGGAGTTTTGTGTTTACTACATGGCCCTACAGTCTTTAAATGAAGAAAATCAACAAATTTGGAGGCCATGGAGTATGGCTACACCATACTCCATGGGGGCATGGAGTACGGAGCTCCCATAGGCTTAGCATAGAGAAGGCCGTACCACCATGTAATAAAAGGAGATGCCTCTTCCAAGGATCATATTTAGTGCATGATGTTCTAATAGATTCCTGGGTCCTGAGTCATATCTCAAAAGAATCTCTCTGATATATCACCTCTCGATTGCACATGGGATATTTCAATTGTTCTTTGCAGATACAGACTTTCTCTATTCTGAATCATATCAACAGCACCTTTTGCCATTTCGTTGATGAAATAACTCTGCCTGTCTGCTCTAAAGATTGAACACATCGTTAACAGAGGGATTGTACCGACCAATACAGTAAATGTGTCCAACAGCAGGAATGAAAGTCAATAGATATAAAACTAAATAGATAGATAGAGAGGTGGACAGAGGATATTGTGGTCAATTTTGGAGAGAGAGAGAGAGAGAGATAGAGAGAGAGATGCACAGACACAGACACAGGTGTATACCCCAGTGGGCACAAAATTCAGTCCAACGTTGAATCAATGTTGATTCAGCATTGATTCAACATTGTCAACCATTTATCAATGTTGATTTAATGTTCTGTGCCCACTGGGACATAGACATACAGACACATAACTATTGAATAAAACATAGAGCAACCTGGTGACTGAGATAAGAATGCAATCAAGGGAAAGTCGATGAATCAGTCCTAAGCGGAATCAAGAGAGAAATGAAACATTTTCCATAGGGGCAATAGCGTTGGCAACTGTCCAAAATCTCCACGTTTTGTCTCATCATTTGTTGGATTAGTTGAGAAGGTGCCATACTTGAGACAGAAAATCATTGAAATGCATCAATCAATGCCTCAGCGTCAACTTGGACTAAAAACCATAGAGCAGGAAAGAGTTGGACTTGTCTTCCATTTCACCCGTTGCCTTTATCCCGATTTCAATAAGTAATCTAACCTTAAATGATTTGCCAGAGTAGACACACTGTCTGGTTCAAATTGGATTTAGATTTCTTCGGGAAATCGAATAAGATGTTTCTGCTAAATGTGAGCATTTACCAGTTATAAATCAAATTGTTTGCAGATTATGCACTAATCTTCTCATACACCAAGTCAGATGAGTCAAATGAGTCAAATGAGTCTTCCAAGATAATGGCAGAGACTACAAGCTAATCATCACGAGAGCTTTTTTTGCAACAACTTCTCTAGACCGCTAAATACAAACTGCTTAAATAAAATCAAATTCACTATTCTAATGTCCATAAATAGAATGCAATAAACAACTGATGGCCATTGACACCAATTACAGTTTTCTCAGATTCATTTAATCTCATGTTAGATTTGCCTGTCACAAACCAGGAAGGTATCAGGCCCAAATGGGTTCATAATACACCACAGCAAACCAGCTGATAATAGGAAGATTTAATTTCCTTCAAAGTACATCCTCCATCACCATATATAAAATGATGTATATGACTCTACATTTAATACTCATCATAAATGTAGCCAAAGCAGCAAGACTGGAAAGGGGCTCAGGCATGTGGTTCCTCCCAACACTATATCCGAATAACCAAGGTGAGTTCATATTTTTGGCTTATATTTGTGAGGGTGCTTCTCTCCTTCAAGGTAAGGATACTACTTTAGATTTTTGATCAATTAAGCTAGTTGTACCTGCACGAAATTTGAAACCAACACCTCATTCTCTTCTCTGTAGCACAATACACTTGATACAAGGTACTTAACACAGTCACAGCGTTGGTGCTTGAGAACTAGCATGTCTAGTTGGGGCTTGTTGCCGGACAGTTGGCTTGCATGCTCTCTTGAGGTTCCTGGGGGGGAGCTACGAAAAATAAGGTGTGGGTCCGGAAGTGTTGTAGAATGGGGGTGTAGGTATCGACATACCACATATGTGGACAAGTAGGAAAGAGCGGCGGTTGATTTTTGTTACCTGCCTGAAAGTGGATATGATATACGTGTGATATTGTAGGCTTATGTATACAGAAATGTGAAAAGTAAATTCTAATAACTTGGGTTTGTTAATGCAAATTCATCATTCCCACATACGGATATATATATTGGTGAACAAAGCTACTGCATGCAGCATACTTTTATTAGACAAAGTTTCATATTGACATATTTGTGTAGGTTAAAGTAAGAACCCCCCCTCCCCCCCCCCCCCCACCGCACGTTGGCTGAATAAAGAAGGACACTCTTCTTCCTCCGCTATGTATGTTTTCTTCAATCTGCTATATGTTACCTATAAGAGAAATATTCCCTAAAACGATTCAAGTAATCTATCCAATTACATATAGGCAGTAGAACCCCCCAGACTGCTCCAGTAGAGAGCATGTGAATACTGCAGTCAACAATATGCCTGAAAGGCAATATCTATAGGATAGCACATCGGCAGCAGAACGACCACTTCCTGACCTCACTCTGATAAGTTGGAGAGTTCTAGTCCCTGGCCATGTACTACATACATTCACCATAGTGTTTTCTGATAACACAACACAATGTCATCTTTAGCAGTCGCCATCTTGTTTTATTACTCTAGTATGACAGGGTATCCTTTCTAAGTCTCTTAGTAAATGGGTGCCTTTGTATAGGACACAATGGTGAAGATACTTTCTCTATCACAAAATACATTGTACAATAGAACATGTTGAGACTGTGGTTCTCCTGAACACACAGAGGGCTGCCTCTGTGGTTTTAGTTGATCCCTAGACTAGTATCCCATAAGTCTCCCTTCAGTTAACAACAGTTAATTATAAGTTCTTTTAATTTTGCTAATTAAAAGTCAGAAGTACCCCATCTCATTATCAAATCAATGTCACCCTGCTGATCTGTTAATATAGCTTAATTAGTGGCTAATTATATAATGGAAAGGGAAAAGGGGTATTCCTATTACAGAGCTAAAGGCAGTTTTCTGATATCAAGCTTTTCCCACAGCTCCGAATCAATATGGGCCCTTTAGGTACAGTAACTCTAGTGGCCTGTTCAGATCAGACATAGTGGAGACTGAACTAAGAGGAATTCAATATACGAACGGTAATTCAAATCGATAAGCCTGTACCAGTCATATTGAGTGACATGAAAATGAATTTTAGATTGGCTGGACCGATGGAAAAAAGCAGGAACATTTTAATAATGGGGTTGATGTATTGTGCTTCTGGATGGCTAGGTAATCAAAATACTTCTAAGAATACTGGAATAAAGTTTCACTCGGCATGAATGGGGTCTGTTGTTGAAGTGACTTAGCATTCTGGAGAAAATTAGTAAGCAGTGAACATAAATGCTGAGCCATATCAACTAGATTCCGGGAATGATCATCTCAATACTCTAGCATCAGAAAACATTTAGGCTAGGTTGACAAAATAAATCTGATAGTTCAAGTACATTTTATGACTAAGATTGATAACAGAGGATAATAATTAGCGCCAGTTGACAAAACATAAACAGACAAATATGGTTAGAGAATTTGGGTGGGATGTAATAGACAGATAGATGTATAAATAGGATGTCGAGTTTAGATTAGGGAGGTTTCCTTCAAATCAGTAACACCAAGGGCCTAACTTCTCTTTCAGTTTCTCTTTCAGATATTTCTGTTGAGGACTGATCATCCCAAAAGCCGTCACATTTATAATACACATTCATAATCCACACTTCTTTCAGCAGGTTTACCCTAAGATAAGCCCAAGCGCATGGCCCAATCCATTGACAGAGCTGCACGCTAAAGTGAATGAGTCGGTGGTTATTGCATGAGTGGTGCTAGGGCCGATTGCACCAGGGCCGTAGACCAAGTACAATATGGCCTTAGCACCATGAGTGCAATAACCACTGACGAGGGCACTTTTAAGTGATGCTCTGTATTTATCTCAGGGTATTTCTATCTAAAATAGATTTGCAGTCCATGTTTGCTTACTTCCACAGTGTTTGTTTACTTCTGCTGGACGCCATTTTGAATTCTGCACAGGTCATATGACCCTTGGGAGCGTGCAATCTGGGCACAGCATACAATGATTATGGCCTAGGGTTATTTCATGCTTCCCTGACGAATGGCTCCCCCATTGCTTTAACCTTGTCTTTCCGTATTCACCATGAAATAACATCAAAAACCTCAGTGTGCCTCCAAGCTGATTTAATATAATCGGTGTTCAGTGCTCCTTTATAGGCTGTCTGGAGTGTGTGGGCCTTTCTCCTGTGGTCCTCCAGCTTATGAAGTGGTCTCAGTATACTTGTGAGACGGGGCTCTGTTATTCCCTCCGTAATAACTGATTGATGTCATGGTGAATGGTATCTGCATAATCAATTTATGGCACTATCCTAGAGAGAAATATTGTTAAGCCTTGGTGTTTGTGTATGTATCTTTTTGTCCTAAGTGACATACTCCTTGGCCGAGTGGGGTCAGGGAGGGGGAGGGGGTTAAAACATTATAATGGCCATATATAACTAAAATCAGGCACAGGATGACGTTTTCTTTACATTAAAGGTATACACCAGGGTCTATGCATACAGCACCTGGTGGCAAAACATGAAACTACCCAAAATTATGCTAAAAGCATATCTCCCTTGTGCATATCACCTAACTCACCTTTACTGACCCTTTAAGTGCCTCACTATCACATTCTACACATCTTGTCACTGTTTTTCTCTGCTTCAAAAAGCTTTGCCCTAAGCTATTATACTTTATAGGTGCTTAGGCTAGCTAGAAAATATTTGAATCAATCCCAAACTGTTTTTAGTTATCAATGAATCACTTTTCTTTTTGTTGTAAAATGTATCTTTTGATCCTGTGTACAGATGGTTTTAATTACGAAATGTTGGCCAATTTTTTGCCTGTGTTGCAAAATGTAGAGAAAATAGAATTATTTTAATTTTGTGTTTTTCCTTATATCAGTCATGGCTCTTTGGTTTCACCTATGACTACCCATTTTCATGGATTGATTGTGTTGCTTATAATCTCCTCTAAAGATCTGAGAGGTTTGGTTGAGATACTATGGGTCAATCTTTCAAAAAAATGAAAAACCTTGAAAAAATAGGGGTTTACCCATATGCGGTCATAGTTAAGGGTGTCCTATCTTGTTTATCAAATGTTTATATAATTATTATAAATCTAGCACTTTGAGGTATTGATTTCTTTGCTTCTATTACATCACCATCACTCGCAAACTAATATAATCCCAAGTGATTAAGAGATATTATGGGTAGGTCAGAATTGACCGAACCCTGGTGTATACCTTCAATTTACAGTTCCATAAGCACCTGGATGGCTCTTTGTCAGTTAACTTTAGAGAATTTATAGAATATTTCGCCATAATAGACAATTGCCTCTTTTACCAGAGGTACACAGTGGGTTAATGATATGGACAGGTAGCTGTCTCGGTCGGGGGGGGGGGGGCTAAGTTCACCTGTGTAAGGATTGGCAGGTGATATTTACAAGGGTTGTATTGCTATATGTCCACCATTGTATGTAAGTACTTTGACTTATTTTCATTGAAAAGCAGGTTGCGCAAGCGAGAGAGGGAGAAGTTAAAGCAAATGAGACTATTTATATCCAAACAATGGTCAGGGACAAAAGTATACTAAGGCCAAAAAAAAAGTTTGTTTCAGGTAACATGGGAGGAAAACGTAGGGTCGATAGGTGGGATTTCTTTTTTTTAAACTTTTTTTTTTAACATTCATGAATGTACTGGCCAACTTTATTGAATACCCAAAAATTGCCCCAAAAAGGGAAAAAATGCGAAAGATTTCTTCAAAATTGCATTAAAAAACGTAGGGTCGGCCCTGTTTTGATAGGGTCGGTCGGGTGACCTGAAACAAACCTTTTTTTTTTTGCCTAACATGACAAAATACAAAGATAGATAGATCGAGGAGTGATCCGATGTTGCAGCCACGGATGTTTACAGGCAGCGCTTGGTGAGGAGGCAGAAGATTACAAATTGCTGCAACTTTCATCATTGCCTTGTACCATTCTGCACCACACTCCCCATCCATCAGACTGTCTATCTTTTTCCTCCTGCCTCACACCGTCACATTTTGTCTCATCCTTTGATGGATTTAACCAGAAGGTGTCAGCCAGCTCAAAGCCAGAGAATCCTTGAAATGCATCAATTAATGCCCAGGCATCAGCTGGACTACAGACCAAAGAACAGGGAATAATTTGGCTCCTCTTTCATTTCACCCAACGCCTATATCACGTTCCAATTGATGCTACCATCTTTAATCATTTTCCCTCTTTTCCAAGACAGACATGCACAAAGTCGGGTTCTAATTGGTTTTTGATTTCTGATCTACTTGGTTTTTGAAATTCTGATTGGATACGTCCCTTTTATTGAAGAATTATCAGATAAGAATCAAAATTTATACAGATTATAAATGCGCTAATTCAGTCATAAAACATTTTAAGAAGGGTTCTTTGGTTTATCAGTTGGGTATCAAAATAGGTCTAGCTAGATGAACACTACAGTCTCATAGTTGATTGATATATTAAAATCCATTTTTTTCAAACAATCCATCATTTTAATATTAAACGTTGATATAATCTAGCATTTCATCCCCATGACAAGATGAAATCATATTTCCTTATTCTTATATTCATGTATTCTTCAGGTAATGTAGCTACCTATGAATATAGTGCATTATTAGTTGGCCTTTTAACACGCACATGTATACATTGTACCTGGTACTACTTTGTTCCATAACTTATAGCACGGCCATGAGTGGCATGTTTCACAAGAGATCCTCTCTGAAGATGTGCTACTATATCTGTAATCACCACCATTACATGATGACAAATGCACTTGAGCGTCAAGGTTGTGAAATAGGGCCCAATTCATCTATTTATGCTGCTATAGTTTTATAATATAGTAAGGTGTCACACAGTATTCATTTAACATTGATAAAAAGATTGATTCTATTTTCTATAACCGGTTTTCCACAATCCACATACTCTTTAAAAACACCTTTAAGGACCGAAAAAAACATTCAGTACTAGTGTGTAAAGGATTCCAAGTCAAAAGTATTATAAATCCAATATTTGTACTCAAACGCAATATCACAATCACACTGTTAACTGTAGGAAGGAATAGGGGGGAGATATCCAATATTAGGGCCACTTTGGTAAACTTGTCTAATGAGTGCTTTTCTAAAGGTCCCTCCCAAAAAAGTGTGAAGGTCTGACATATAATAAGTTTAAATAGGGTTGTAACATGTGTGATAAACTGATACAGCACCATACAGTTATCAACTTCACATTTACAAAAATTAACATTTCTTTTTTCTTTCTTTTTATTGCCTTGGCAACACCCATTATCTCCATAAAGCTCCCATAGTCTCCCCATTGTAAGATACATGCAATACAAGTTCCCATTGAGTGGCAAATAGAATATAAATAAGCCATTGCATTGGCATGTCTGAATTCTAAATGAAGCGCTGATGGCAATATGAGCTCTCTGCAGCTGAAAGTAGAAGTATAGATTGGTAGATGCAGATCAGTACATGGGTTGAAACTTACCCCAGACCTGCCTCCATCATTTCAATACCAGGTGAGCCATTTTTGCCAAGTCATTATTGTACAGATGAGATGCTATTTCCAGCTAAATCCCCTACATGTAAAGGGCATGTAGATAATAAACTTTGTATGATTATGACAGTTTTTTTATGGCAATTTGGTACCAAGAAGTATAGGGATTCGGAGTCAAATATATTGACCATCAAAACTCATGTTTATAATCAAACACAATATCGCAATCACACTGTTATTAGTCCAAAAAAAAGAAGGTTTGTTTCAGGTAACATGGAAAGAAAAAGTAGAGTCAGATTTTTTTTTAACTTTAAAATTGCATAAAAAAATGTAGGGTCGGCCCTGTTTTGATAGAAGAGAGAAGGATCAGCACCAGATGACATTGTATATTCATGGGAATAAAGGTTGGGGGTTCTATCTGCAGTATTAGGATGCTCTCTATGAGGGTAATTTATTACAGATTAGGAATAATTATTATTAATAATAAACGATCATGACACAACATGGGAGATGGCATTTCATGTTTGGGAGGTCAGTTCTCTGCATGCCATCTTTATCACATTTAGTACATACCCCTTTAATTTTGCCTCATGAAATATCAACAAACTCTGGAGTATGATAAAGTAAATTTCTCTTTTGATCTTCAAATAAAACGCTTTCCATAGCTTCCCAATTCTGATTCACAAAATAGCTAAGTCTGATAGCTTAAAGTATCAGGTCACACTGTATAAGTATACCATGCATAGATAATGGTCACCTAAGCAATTCCTGATATCAATGCAGCATAATGAATCAGTTGTGACCTGGCTTAGAGAAATGTGTCAACTCAGCTGTTTTCCCATGTGCCATCACATAGTGAAGCAAAAAGGCTGCAAGGAAAGGTCCTCTGAGGTTCTACCCTTATCAAGGTATTTCACATATCATTATGTATGAAAAGACTAGGGAGCCGGATGTTATGATAAAAATTCATACCTGGTGCAAGACCTTGTTTCTCTTTCTATTTTTAAGATTCTTTAATGAATATGCCTCATGGCTGAGTGGGTAATTAAGAGTTTTGGTACCTTGAAGGAGTTCCTCTAGGGAATATTGTTTCTGAAGGTTTCTATGAAGCTTTATTTTTCAATGTTATTTGTTTTGCTCATTTAGTATTCAGATGACTTGGGGGTGTGCGGGCCCAATTCCAGTGCATTTGATTCAATACCCCCCTGACAAGAAATGAATAATATAAAACAATATTAATAACACTTCTGGTAATAGTTTTCTTTCCTAAGCTAGCGATAGTTTCATTATTCTTAGCTTATAAAGGGAATAGACAACTCTCAATTGCAATGACCATCAATCTGATTTATTCATTAACTTAACAGACATAACTATAATATGAGACCACTAGTTATGCCACAGATGTCAGCACCAACAATATTATGGTAGTTTTCCTCTCAACGAATGTATGTTCAACCTACCTGCCTTAGATTCTTAGACCATGTAACTTATGACACACTTTTACATTTGGCCTTACTCAAATTACAGGCAATCATTTAGATGTTGATGATTGAGAATCATTAGTTGCTAATCCTATATTATCTGCTGCAGTTTACATTGTGGTCTGGGTGCTCCCATTTCCTGGGACAGAGTAGGGTTTCTGGTTTCTGGTTGGACACTAGGGGTGAATGGATGTGAAACATCAAAATTATGTTGAGACCTATTATTCAAACATTCATGAGATATCTTTATACTATTTAGGACCTTCTCAATATTGGTGTTGCTCTCAAAATGCATTGCGTGGTCAGGCGATTTTGTTGGGTCCTGGTCAGCCTTCAAGTTCGCACTTGGTGCCATGTTGTACTTGCCCTATGACCTTCCCATTTTATTTCTGTCCCAGTTGGCAAAGCCACATCAGTACCAACAGTAGGAGATTCAGGATTTGGAAAACGAACGGAAGGGGTTACACCCGTCAGCGAAGCTGCTGGTCCTATATTAAGTAATCAAGGAACTCTAGTTGTACAGGATCTGGAAATGCTGATTTATATTTAGTCCTTCAGTCACACTCTAATCAACTCACACTACTTGCAAATAGAGCCACTACTTCTACATTTAGGTGAAAATGGCAAGCACCCAAACCCTCACAAAGAAGTGATTGATTATTGAAACATTTGTTGTGACTGACTGAGAGTCAATTTCACAAAACAGACTTACCAGTCCAAGCCTGCCCCCATTTAGTGGTTGACATCCTGCAGACCAGAGCTTGTTACCCCATACAAATGGCCCTATTAAGCCACCATGTGTAGCGCCACTCACACCAAAGATAACCATTTGTACTGGAGGCAGTGCCTCCTCCAGGGAAAGAAGCATTGATTGTAGGGTACTGCCACTGTGGGTAGGTTGCTGCAGTGCCTAAAAAAGGCGCTCCTAACCCAATCAAATCATTCCTGGTACCAGGGTGTCATCTGTGTGGTGGGAGGGGATGGGTAGGGAGGGGGGATGGGGGATGGGGCCGAGCCGCAAGTGGGTATCAGCCAAAAAGGGACTACCAGAATGGTATGGTGTTAGATCCTAGGACAATATTCCAATACAAATAATTCTTCTAGGATATAAAGTATGTATCAGCTATTATTGCAGTTAAATGAGAAACCTTTCTCTTCCCTCTAAGACGAAAAACGAATAGTTCATATATTCATTTTGATTAACAAGCATAAAAAGCACTTCATATTTGTCATTGAAGAGAGTACATTTCTCAATTCAAAGAAAGAGTTCATTCAGTTTTGCAAGATTATGGCAGTTTGTTTGGGGACACCACGGGAGGAATGCAGTAAGCTTGTGTGATTTCAAATTCGCAAACCAAGATGTCACATGTTACAGCTTAGCGTGGGAATCATGTATACATTAAGTGAAAGTTTAATTTGACTCTCCTATACAGTTGGTGAAATGCAGATTAGATATTATTAAAAAAAAGACATTCTCCTAATTGGCCCTTCATAAGTTCGGGCTTGATAACATACCATCACAGTCAAAAGCTGATGGTAATAACAGCACCCCCTCAATCCATCTCTCCCCAACACAAAATGCTGTCAGGGGAGGTTTCATTTCATGCAGGAATCTGGAGAATGGGTGGCTGGTAGAGGTAGAAGGGTGTTGTAGGTAGCAGGAAAAAAGAGAGGGATGGAGAATCAATGGTGATCTGGTTGCAGTGTGTTGCGGGGTATTGCTGGTGTCGCTTGTTCCAATACCACATGGAGGGCTGCTGCTGTAAGAGTTTAGGAAATAAGGTGAGAGTACAGCCAGGGGCCTTGATACAGAAAAGTTCATTGAAGGTTTTGAGGAAGAATAAATACAATGGGTAGCTACAGCGTGTGCTGAAGACTAAGAGTACCAAACATTGATGTTATCTAGATACATATACAGTAGAGTAATGATGCACGGGGCAGATATGGTTAGCAGCTGTCAGCAAACGATGAAGTAAGTAGATGTGATGGTGCATATACAAGTGTACACATATACTATTTTCCAATGTAGGTCACGCAATTCCATCTTTTGTGAAAAGCATCGACATTTGTAATGTGAAAAGAATGTGTTATGGTCTCTATTTGCGTCTTTGTACATAGTGGTTACCATGGAAACAAGAATGTCATTCTAAATCAAAGAATGAAGAAATCAATGCCTTTTGACATTTTGAGATTCAACACTGCCCACACATATTTAGGGAGTATTCATAAACCAGAAGTGGTATCTGCTAATGAAATATACCACTGGAAAGCCCCTGTCCTCAATTTAAGATGTCCTGCTCTTGGAGAATCCTTTTCTCTTAATTACTTAAAGGGTGCCTCCACCAACGACGGTCCATCCGTTGGTCCATAAAATCCATCCAAAAAAGCAGGTATCTGGACGGATTTGATGGAGGGATGGACAAAACCTACTTCCACCAAAGTCCGTCCGTCCATACCGTCCATCAATCCATCCAGTTTGTGGTCTTAAACTGGATGGATTGATGGACGGAATGCATGGACAGATTCCGTCCATCAATCCATCCATTCTGTCCATCACATATGTGACGAAACCTGGGAAATCGTAACATTAGGGGGAATAGCCATAAATGCTCTAAACATGATATTTCGGGAGATATAGCTAAAATTGTGAATACTTAAGAGAAAATGACCTCAGACTAACTTTTCCCAAGGAATCTTTTGAAGCTATTATCAAAATTCTATTTTCATTCTAAATTGGTCCTATTTGGAACGTAAAAAGAACATTTTTAGCCATTTTTAGCCCATTTGTTGACATTTGGTTGCCATGGCAACCATCAATTCATTCTTTTGGAATAAAAGTTATTCCTATCCAATTGCCCCATCCATGAGGATTTCAGAACTAAAAACAGAATTCCAATATTCCTACCAGATCCAAATCTATGGACAATAATATGCATTTATTGGTTCGATTTCTAATAATTATGATTTATATGGAGTATTTGAAATTAGATTGATATGTGATCGCATTGCAGTCTATTCTGAATTCCTACATGTCCCTACCATCCCATGTTTGAGATGTCATTTCTCAGTAACTATTTCAAATATTTTGATGCTTGAAGTATCAAATTGTAGCTGAAGACATGAACTTAAATAAAGCTGTTTTCCCCTAATGTCACGTTTTCCCACGGTTTGTCACATATTGATGGAAAATTCTGTTTTCGGATGGAAAAGTGGACAGGCGGAAATATCAAACTTTTTTGATATTTCCGTCAGTCTATTTTTCTACAGAATCCATCCATTTTCTGGTGATCTATGATGAACAGCATGGACAGATTGATGGACGGAATATATAAGGACAGATGCTTAAGGTAACTGTCTGAGGGGCCAAGGGACCCCAGGTCATAAGTATTCTAGAAATTGAGGGTCTACTCTTTATATTTGGTTACAATAGATTAGCTCCCAGAGAAAATATAACAATGCACAATGTTTCAGCTACTGATCCAATGACATAAAGACAATGAAACCTCTAGACCTGAAGTCTATATATCAATATACACAGAGATTATTGCAGTCACCAGTCTGCTGGAAAGGCCATATCTATATAGTAGCAGGTCTATGCTAGACTGACCACTTCCTGATCTCCCTCTGATAAGTTTAAGAGTTCTAGTACCAGGCCATCCCCTACAGACAATCACCATAGTGTTGTCTGATAACATGACACAATGTCATATTTGGCAGCTCCATCTTGGTTTATAACCTTACTATGGCAGGGCCTCCTATCCAAGTCTCTTAGGGAGTGGTCATTTTTTAACAACAGGGGGGGGTTGGTGGATTTTCGCGTGAGCGGGTCGAAATTTTTTTGGTCCCCCCCACGGAAGGGGTCACAAATTTCTCGGTCCCCCCCCCTAGGCAGGTTGAAAATGAGCGCGGCCGACCCCTTTGAGCTATAGTAACGCGCGGGCTTTTTCGCTAAAAAGGGGTGTAATTTTTTTGGTCCCCCCCTCAAGAGGGGTCCAAATTTTTTTGGTCCCCCCCCTTCAAGGGGTCCAAATTTTTTTGGTCCCCCCCCCAAATCCACCAACCCCCCCCTGTTGTTAAAAAATGACCACTCCCTTAGTAAACAGGTACCCTTGTGTAAGGGGAGTAAAGACACATAAGTAGAAGGGGCAGCGGACAGGGTGGCCCATGGCATCCCACTTGTTTTACTTTACAGTTCCTCACAACATTAAGAATTTGACAGAGATCCATGATGATCTGTCTGAATGACTGATTTCATAGTTATTTCAGTGACATCATCATGGAGAAACACCCCATGGAGAATGAGCATCAGTTTCTCCACGGGGGTGTTGAGAACGGCCATTCTGGTACCCAAGCATAGCAACTTTGTTTCTCCACATGAAATAAAAGTAGATGCCTCTTCTAAGGATCATATTTAGTGCATGATGTCCTAATAGATTCCTGGTTGAGTCATATCTCAAAAGAATCTCTCTGATATATCACCTCTCGATTGTGGGATATTTCAATTGTTCTTTGCAGATTCAGGCTATCTCTATTCTGAATCATATCAACAGGACCTTTTAATATTTTGTTAATCAAGTAACTCTGCCTGTCTGCTCTAAAGATTGACACAGGTTGAACAGAGGGGATAATACAGACCAATACAGGAGATGTGTCCAACAGCAAGAATGAAAGTCAGTAGATATATAATTGAATAGATAGATGTAGAGGATATTGTGGTCAATTTCAGAGAGAGAGAGAGAGAGAGAGAGAGAGAGAGAGAGAGAGAGAGATAGAGAGAGAGAGACATGCACAGACACAGACACAGACGTATACATAGACTTACGGACACGTAACTATTGAATAATACATAGAGCAACCTGGTGACTTAGATAAGAATACAATCAAGGGAAAGTCAATGAATCAGTCCCAAGCCGAATCAAGAGAAAAGAAAGGAAACATTTTTCATAGGAGCAATAGTGTTGTCAACTGTCCTAAATTTCCACGTTTTGTCTCAGTATTAGTTGGATTAGTTGAGAAGGTGCCATATTTAAGACAGAAAATCATTGAAATGCATCAATCAATGCCTCAGCGTCAACTTGGACTAAATACCAAAGAGCAGGAAAGAGTTGGACTTGTCTTCCATTTCACCTATCACCTTTATACCGATTTCAATAAGTACTCCAACCTTAAGTGATTTGCCAGAGTAGACACACTGTCTGGTTCAAATTGGATTTAGATTTCTTTGGGAAATCTAATCAAATGTTTCTGCTAGATGTGAGCATTTGACAGCTATAAATCAAATTGTTTGAAGATTATGCACTTATATTCTCATACACCAAGTCAGATTGGCTGATAATTGTGAAGCACTTGGGTTGAATGAGTCTTACAAGATAATAACAGAGATTACAAGCTAATCATCACGAGAGCCTTTTTTGCAACAACTTCTCTAGACCCCTAAATACAAACTGCTTAAATAAAACCAAATTCACTATTCTAATGTCCATAAAGATAATAAAAGAGATAATGACAGAGATTACAAGCTAATCATCACAAGAGCCTTTTTTGCAACAACTTCTATAGACCTCTAAATACAAAGTGCTTAAATAAAACCAAATTCACTATTCTAATGTCCATAAAGAGAATACAAGAAACAACGGATGGATATTGACACCAATTACAGTTTTCTCAGATTCATTTTATTTCATGTTAGATTTGCCTGTAACAAACCAGGAAGATATCAGGCCTAAATGGGTTCATACTACGCCACAGCAAACCAACTGCTAATTGGAAGATTTAATTTCCTTCAAAGTATATCCTCCATCACCATATATAACATGATGTATATGACTCTACATGTAATAATCATCATAAATGTAGCCAAAGCAGCAAGGCTGGAAAGGAGCTTTTGGTTCCTCCCAACACTATATTCGAAATAACCAAGGTGAGTTCATATTTGGCTTATATTTGTCAGGGTGCTTCTCTCCTTCATGGTAAGGACACTACTTTCAATTTGTGATCCATTAATCAAGTTGTACCTGCACGAGATTTATAACAAGCACCCCCAGTCTCTTCTCTGTAGCACAATACACTTGATACAAGGTGCTTAACCCTTTCCCTGCCAATACTGCATATATGCAGTACCACTGTAAAACCGATACTGCATATATGCAGTACTGCATTTTAGTACCCAAAAACGGATACTGCATATATGCAGTACCAGGGCACTATCTGTAGTGTAGTGCCGGCTCTAGTAGGACATATTCATTTGCAATGTGCCGTTGGTTGGGAACAATTTTTCAATAGTGAAGCGGCAGGGAAAGGGTTAACACAGTCACGGCAGAGGAGTTTTTTAAATGATTGGACCTTGTGGGCACTCTTGTGATAGGATAGGTAGTATGGGTACCAGGTCTGTGGGAGTAGGGGGGGGGGAGATAAGCTCAAGAGGGATGAGGAATCAATGGATATCAGGTTTCTCCTTTTGGAGTGCAATTCTTGTGTCATTTATTTTTGATATCATATGTAACGTTGGAGAACTATCATGTCTAGTTGGGGCTTGTTGCCGGGCAGTTGACTTGCTCTCTTGAGGTTCCTGGGGGGAGCTAGGTAAAATAAGGTGTGGATAGGAAGTGCTGTAGAATGTATTAGAGGTGTAGGTACCGACATACATGTGTGGACAGAAGAGCGGCGGTTGATGTTGGCCACCTGCCTGAAAGTGGATATGATATACATGTGATATTGTAGGCCTATGTATACAGAAATGTGAAAAGTAAATTCTAATAACTTGGGTTTGTTAATGCAAATTCATTATTCCCACATACGGATATATATTGGTGAACAAAGTTACTGCATGCAGCACACTTTTATTAGACAAAGTTTCATACCGATATGATCGTGTAAAAAAGTGCCTCCCACCACACATTGCCTTAATAAAGAAGGACATTCTTCATCCTCGGCTATGTATGTATTCTTCAATCTGCTATATGTTACCCATAAGAGAAATGAAAGCATGAAAAAATACAATCCCCTAAAAAGATTCAAGAACCTATCCAATTACATAAAGACAGTAGAGCTTTGGGACTGCTCCAGTAGAGAGCATGTGAATACTGTCGTCAACAATACGCCTGAAAGGCAATATCTATAGGATAGCACATCGACAGCAGAATGTCCACTTCATGACCTCCCTCTGATAAGTTGGAGAGTTCTAGTCCCTGGCCATGTACTACATACATTCACCATGGTGTTTTCTGATAACACAACACAATGTCATCTTTAGGGGTCGCCATCTTGTTTTATTACTTCAGTATGACAGGGTATCCTATCTGAGTCTCTTAGTAAATGGGTGCCTTTGTATAGGACACAATGGTGAAGATACTTTCTCTATCACAAAATACATTGTACAATGGAACATGTTAAGACAGTGGTTATCCTGAACACACACAGGGCTGCCTCTGTGGTTTTAGTTGATCCCTAGACTAGTCTCCCTTCAGTTAACAACAGTTAATTATAAGTTCTTTTAATTTTGCTAATTAAAAGTCAGAAGTATCCCCATATCAAAATCAAATCAATGTCACCCTGCTGATCTGTTAATATAGCTTAATTAGTGGCTAATTAGATAATGGAAAGTGAAAAGGGGTATTCCTATTACAGAGCTAAAGGCAGTTTTCTGATATGAAGCTTTTCCCACAGCTCCGAATCAATATGGACCCTCTAGGTACAGTAAATCTAGTGGCCCGTTCAGATCAGACATAGTGGAGACTGAACTAAGAGGAATTCAATATACGAACAGTAATTCAAATCGATAAGCCTGTACCAGTCATATTGAGTGACATGAAAATGAATTTTAGATTGGCTGGACCGATGGAAAAAAGCAGGAACATTTTGATAATGGGGTTGATGTATTGTGCTTCTAGATGGCTAGGTAATCAAAATATTTCTAAGAATACTGGAATAAAGTTTCACTCGGTATGTTTGGGGTCTGTTGTTGAAGTGACTTAGCATTTTGGAGGAAACTAGTAAGCAGTGAACATTATGCTGAGCCATATCAACTAGATTCCGGGAATAGTCATCTCAATACTCTCGCATCAGAAAAGATTAAGGCACGCTAAATTGACTGAGTCAGTGGTTATTGCATGAGTGGTGCTAGGGGCGTATAGGGCACTAGCAGGATGCAGTAATTCTACCTTGTGAGACTTTTAGCTGAAGCTGGTTCCTGTCATGTCCAAAATCGGAGTTTTAGGGGTCATAAACCTTTCAGTTATAGCCCTCTATTGTGGGTCCTTAGGTCATCTGTTCAGATTGGGGGAGTGGTTAGGACTCTGGCCTACCAATCAATGGGTCATGAGTTTAAATCCATGTCCAGGCTTTTTTGTTCACACATAATTTTAACATGTATTTTTGGTAGGTCAAAAATTGTGATAGTATACAATTCTTTTTAAAGATCCTTTACACAAGATTAATATTTATAGTGTAATCTAAAATCAGTTGAATCAGTTGTATTTACATATTTCTCATGCCACCTGGTTGCATTGGGGGAGTGGTTAGGACACCGGCCAATCAATCCAGGGGTAATAAGTTCAAATCCATGCCAAGGCAATATATCTCTTTTTATAGTTGGTAAGAAATAGTAATATTATTCACAAAGAAAACCCAATGCAACAATACAAAACCATTTTAGATCTTAGATTTTAGGTGTTAAAGATCTTTACAACCGAGTTGTATACTATCACAATATTTGACCTACCAAAATACATCTTAAAATTGTGTGTGAACAAAATAGCCTTGACATGGATTTGAACCCATGATGCATGGATTGGTAGGTCAGAGTCCTAACCACTCCCCCAATCTGAACAGGTGACCAAACGACCCACAATAGAGGCCTATACTTGAAAGGTTTATGATCCCTAAAACACCAAATTTCGGTCATGACAGGAACCAGCTTCAGCTAATCAGCAGGCTTCTATAACTTGCAGAGGAAAGAGCACTGGTACCAGACAAGATGGCGCTGTACAGTGATCATCTAGCTAATGCGGAATTGCACGAGGGCCGTAAAATAGATTTGCAGTCCATGTTTGCTTACTTCCACGGTGTTTGTTTACTTCTCCTGGACGCCATTTTGAATTCCGCATGACCCTTGGGAGCGTGCAATCTGGGCACAGCATACAATAATTATTGCCTAGGGTTATTTCATGCTTCCCTGACGAATGTCTCTCCCATTGCTTTAGCCTTGTAGTTTCGTATTCACCATGAAATAACATCAAAAACCTCAGTGTACCTCCAAGCTGGTTTAATATAATCAGTGTTCTGTGCTCCTTTATATGCTGTCTGGAGTGTGTGGGCCTTTCTTCTGTCGTCCCCCAGCTTATAAAGTAGTCTCAGTATACTTATGAGATGGGGCTCTGTTATTCCCTCTGTAACAACTGATTGATGTCATGGTGAAAGATATCTGCATAATCAATTCATGGCACTATCCTATAGTGAAATATTGTTAAGCTTTGGTGTTTGTCTATGTATCTTCTTGTCCTGGATAAGTGACATACTCCCTGGCCGAGTGGGGGCAGGGAGGGGGAGGGGGGTTATACTATTATACTGCCCATATACAACTAAAATCAGGCACGGGATGACGTTTTCTTTACATTTCTTTACAGTTCCGAAAACACCTGGTTAACTCTTTGTCAGTTAAATTCGGTCAACTTTTGAAAATGTATAGAATATTTTGCCACAATGGACAATTGCCTCTTTTACCAGAGGTACACAGTGGGTTAATGATATAGACAGGAAGCTGTCTGGGACGTGGGGGGGGGGGGGGGCTAAGTTCACCTGTATAAGGATTGGCAGGTGATATTTACAATGGTTGTATTGCTATGGGTTCACTATTTTCTTAAGTTCTCCTTCCCATTGAAAAACATGTTGCCCAAGCGACAGAGTGAGAGATATAGAGACAAAGTCGAGGCAAAAGAAAGCACTTATATCCGAACAATACTCAGGGGCAAAAGTATGCCAACATAATAATTATAATACAAAGATAGAGTGTCCACACTGGGAGTCTGTTGCAGCCAGGCATGTCTACAGGCAGAGCTTGGTGAGGTGGCAGAAGATTACAAACCGCTGCATCTTTCATCATGGCCTTGTACCGTTTTGCATCACACTCCCCATCCATCAGACTGTCTATCTTTTTCCTCCTGCCTCACACCGTCACATTTTGTCTCATCCTTTGATGGATTTAACCAGAAGGTGTCAGCCAAAGAGCTGCTCAAGGAGCAGCTCAAAGGCAGAACATCCTTGAAATGCATCAATTAATGCCCAGGCATCAGCTGGGCTACAGACCAAAGAACAGGGAAGGATTTGGTTCCTCTTTCATTTCACCCAATGCCTATATCACGTTCCAATTAATGCTACGATCTTTAATCATTTTCCCTCTTTTCCACGACAGACATGCACAAAGTCGGGTTCTAATTGGTTTTTGATTTTTGATCACATACGTCCCCTTTATTGAAGAATTATCAGATAAGAATAAAAATTTATACAAATTATAAATGCGCGAATTTAGTCATGAATTATTTTAAGGGGGGTTCTTTGGTTTATAACTTGGGTATCAAAATAGGTCTAGCTAGATAAACATCAGTCTCATATTTGATTGATTATTATAAGCTCCAGAACAATGGCTTCTCTAGATAAATATATTAAAATCCATCATTTTCAAAATATCCATCATTTTGATATTTAATGTCGATATCATCTAGCATTTCATTCCCATGACAGGATGAAATCATATTTCCTTTGTTCGCCTAATATTCATGTATTCTTCAGGTAATGTAGCTACCTGTGAATATAGGGCATTATAAGTTGGTCTTTTAAGACGCACATGTATATATTCTAGCTGGTGCTACTTTGTTCCATAACCTATAGCCTAGCCATGAATATCCTGTTTCACAAGATATCCTCTTTCAAGATGTGCTACTATATCTGTAATCACCACCATTACACGATGACGAGTGCACTTGAGCAATTCTAACAGATATACATCAAGGTTGTGAAAGAGGGCCCAATTCATCTACTTATGCCACTATTGTGTTATTAGATAGTAAGGCGCTATTCATTTAACATTGATAAAAAGATTGATTCTATTTCATGTAACCGGGTTTCCACAATCTACATACTCTTTAAAAACACCATTTAGGACCAAAGCAAATTCAGTACTAGCATGTATAGGATTCCAAGTCAGAAACAATTTTTATAAATCCATTATTTCTACTCAACCGCAATATTACAAACACACTGTGAAATGTAATGTGTAGGGTTTAAATGTAAGGTAGGAAGGAATATGGGAGAGATATCCAAGATTTAATAGGGCCACACTGGTAAACATGTCTAATGAGTACTTTTCTAAAGGTCCCGCCCAAAAATCTTGAGTGTGAAGGTCTGATGTATAATAACTTTAAATAGGGTTGTAACATGTGATAAACTGATAGAGTGTCATGGCGAAAGGATAATTTCAATAGTGGCTAATATATAGCTTATACGCAAAACTAAACATTCCGGTAAGAAGGCAATTTAGAAGTTGCCTGGCTCTTAACTGCTAGCGGGAATTCTGTTCCCTCGTATATTTTCTTTTTACAAAACAGCATCTAATGTAAGATCTGTGACCATACAGTTAAAAACTTCACATTAACCAAAAATAACATTTCTTTTCTCTTAATTTGTTGCCTTAGCAACACCCATTACCCCCATAAAGCGCCTATAGTCTCCCTGTTGTAAGTTACCTGCAACACAAAGTCTCATTGAGTGACAGATAGAATACAAATTAGCCATTGCATTGGCACGTCTGAATTCTAAATGAAGTGCTGATGGCAATATGAGCTCCCTGTAGCTGAAAGTAGAAGTATAGATTGGTAGATGCAGATCAGAACATTGGTTGAAACTTACCCCAGACCTGCCTCCATCATTTCAATTCTAGGCGAGCTATTTTTGCCAAGTCATTATTGTACAGATGAGATGCTGCTATTTCCAGCTAAATCCTCTCCATGTAAAGGGCATGTAGATAACAAACTTTGTATATGACAGTTTTTTCCCCCACCATACTTCAAAAAAACCTTTAAGTACTGAACATATCATTCAGAATTGCAATTTGGTACTAAGAAGTATAAATTCAGAGTCAAATATATTGACCATCAAAACTCATCTTTATAATCAAACACAATATCGCAATCATACTGTAATTAATGGATATGTGATGTGTATGGTTTAGGTGTAAGGTAGGAAGAAATAGGGGAGAGATATCCAAGATTAGAGCCACACTGGTTTCCTCCCACAGCCTGAAGCCATCTCCCACGTGCCTCCCCATCACTCAGCACCCTTATCTCACACCCTGGTGGTCTTATCTGGAACTACAGCTAAGGCTGCATGTCAGGTGACCTATCCCAACCAATCACAGGCCTACTTGCCTACAAACCTGTCGGCCATCATCATAAACATGTCTAATGAGTAATTTAAAGGTTCTTCCCAAGAACCTAATGTGTTAAAATCTAGTACTATAAGTTTGAATGGGGTTGTAACATGTGTGATAAACTGATACAGTATCATGGCAAGAGGATAATTGAACAGGAGCTGCTATATAGCTTATGCACAAAATCGGACCTTCCGGTAAGCAGGTAAGAAGGCGATTTAGAAGTTGCCTGGTTCTTGACTGCTAGATGGAATTTCGTTCCCTATCATGTTAAAAAAAATAGCATCCACTGGATCAGGGGACGTGGCGTGTATATCCTCCCAACACTACATTCCAATTGACGAAGGTGAGTCCAAATTTGCCGCTCCTGGCAGCAGTGGGGGTCACATGTTCCATTTTGAGTGTTCCCATTGGCTAGCTGGTGCATCTCCCAGCATTCTTTTGTTTTTCTTATTTGCTTTCAGCATAATTTCATAACATAATTACCAAATTGTTGGAGCCACTATGGGGTTTCTACTGCTATAAATAGACTTAGTCTATTTATTTTGAATACATTTGGAATTGGTTATTCTTACTGAGTCAGTTTACCAGATGCTGAATCCCAACAGGGCATCAATATCTAGTCACATATCCCTAAGATGGGTAGCTCGTACCGCACCTGAGAGACGTGGTTGGACTACCCACAAGAAGATGGCAAACTCGAAAATGAACTGAATATTTCTTATTAGAAGTATTTTTTTGTATTATATCTTGTAAATATTTCCACTGACCGAATTGGAAGAACGTGTTCTACCTTTACATGATATTTTGGTCAATAAACCTATTCAAAAATGTGTAAGGTCTGTGACCATGGAGTTAGAAAGATCACATTTACAAAAATTAACATTAATGTGGATCAACAAGGGAAAAGGGACCTCCGCTGGGGATTTTTAGTTCCAACTTTGGCCACCAGGGGGCTCCATATAGCCAACAATGTTCAAAATATCATAAAAATTGTTCTATACTACTTTTTGATGGAGAATACAATAAGCCACTTTAGAAAATTCCAACTTTAGTCAAAACCTTCCATATTTGGAATGTAAAAAGAACGTTTTTGGGCCTAAATTGGTGTTTTTGCACTTGTTGGTTGCCATGGAAACATAACTTTCAATCTAAATTGATTTTTTTTTAGAAATTAATGATTACAGGCCCCACAAAGATTTCTATACTGAAAACGGAATGTAAATCCCATTTTAAGATCAAAAGCTGTGACTGAATGTTTGAAAAAGTTAGGATATTTAGGAATTTTCGTAATTATGCTAATTAAATAGAGATATCTGTAAAACAAAGTAAGATAGAGCTTATTGGCATTTGAGATTGGACAGTGTCTACACATATTCAACGAGCCAGTTCTCAATAACTAAAAGTGGTACCTGCTAACAAAATATATCACTGGAAAGCTGATGACCTCAATTTTATAATTGAGTTTAATCTTTGGAGGACCCTTTTCCCTCGACTGTCCACATTTCTTTTCTCTCTTTTTATTGCCTTGGCAATAACTCATTATCTCCCTGAAGCCCCCATAGTCTCCCTATTATAAGTTACCTGCAATACAATTTCCCAATAAGTGGCAAATAGAATAGAAATCAGCCATTGCATTGGCACGTCAGAGTTCTAACTGAAGCACTGATGGCAATATTCTCTCTCTGAAGCTGAAAGTAGATATAGATTGGTAGATACAGATCAGTACATGGGCTGGAACCTACCCTAGACCTGCCTGCATCATTTCCATACTCAGCGAGCTATTTTTGCCACGTCATTATTGTACAGATGAGAGATGCTATTTCCAGCCTAATTTCCTACATGCACAAGGCATGCCATATTCCAATGAGAAGTATGTAAGTATCTATGATCCCTCATCTACATTTACATATCCCCGATGTCCCATATATGAATGTGGTAAGGATATGGATGATTAAAAACAGTGATGAGATACACAATATGTTTTGTGCTGATAGTGCCATGGTCCATTAGAAAAACTATGGGTTTATCAGATTACCCATATTCATATCTACAAAGTGCCCCCCTGTACAAGACTATATATGTGTATGTAATAAGCAAGACTATGTATTGAGGCTAGATAATAGTCGTTTCTGAATTGAGGTACTGATGCCTGAGGAAGTCTATACATTTCTATAAATGATGATTATTCCTCAATGAGGTGTACTAACATAGAGCGGGGGAATTAACCTAGCTTTTAGTAGCCATTACACGAGGCCGTTGAACTCTCGATAATAACAACATACTATTCACAGTATATAGAATATGTGGGTAGTTTTACATTCTTTAGATATTGAAGGCGGGTCTGGATAGTTGGAAGGTACTACAAGTGCATAAATTCAATCAATATAAGTTTATAAATGGATGTGAAGTTGCCATAGTGCAATGAAAGCCCGAAGCAGTTGGGCTCCGCTACGCGATTCAACTTTCATTACTATCAGACGTATTCTCAACAAACTTCATTAAAGGTAACACATGCACTTCTGAAATGATAAATTGAATTCAAATTTCCATGGGCAACTGTCATTCGAATGGCCCTGATAATATCTTTGGCCTGCTGACCAGTACCTCAATGAAAATGTAGTGATGCTGTATCAGATGGATTTGAGTTGAAATTATTTTAAGTGGCACTCAAATGTTATCAAGGTCCCTCTAGAACCACTTTAATCTCAGGACTATTATTTCCTTCACTAACTGCGTAGCCAGAATCATTTAACAAGTATTGAAAAAATGTTCTACACTTTTTGATAGATTTTGATTCAAGTGTAATTGTCTTAAGCTTGTGTAATTGTCTTGATGGTAATGGTCTTGATGGACATCACACCTGTCATAATGTCCCCATGCAATTATGGTATGGCATACAATATTGTATGTAGTTCATCTTAGTCTGACAGGCACCATGGGTGCTAAGTAGTGTTATTGATTTTCTCAAAATAATGTTTCTGATACCCTTCTCCAAGTTCTGAATACTGGAAAGTCATGGTCCCAATTATAATGCCTCTGCATAGACCCTCAGAACATGGAGAGCTTTGGGCCTTTTATCCGGCAGTAAATGTCACCATATCGTTGAATAATTCCTCAAAATGTCAGTCTAGACCAGTAAATGCCATAAAAATGAAATAGCAGAACGCACTTTGTCTCCATCGCTGAAATAAACCTAAATTGCCCCTTTTTGAGACAGCATTAGCAAATTTACATTAGATTGGCATGGATTGTTGGGCACGAACAGTCCTAAAAGCTTGTTGGCAAACTGAAGGTATTGGACTTGCGTGCTGCAGAGAATTATTCGCCCGGTGAAGGAAACACTAGACGTAATAGCATTTTCAAGGCCAGGACCAGGGGTGAACAGTGCAAGCGAGAGAAAACATGGACTCTCTCTGCTTTGGTCATGCAACCCAGCTCATTTCGCCGCAGTCATACCGACAGTTGTAGATATTTTCACGGAACTGTATCCACAAACAGAAAAAAAGAGAACGGCTAAGGTTTTCTACTCAATAACCTCCAATTACTCTGCTGCGAACCCAATATGCCATCAAAAGCAGGAACACAGAGAGAAAAGCAGTCTTTTTTCATTTCCCATTTGCGGTACAAAATATCGTGATACACGAATTATTAGTGTGACAATAATTGGGGTCCATGCACCTGATTGATTACAGGATATCTTTTGCCCCATATCAGAAAAAGGAAACTACTGCTCGTGTTGTTATTCAGTCTCTGGCCGTGGAGGAAAGTGGAATTACCATATTGATTGTTATTGCCATTATCTGCCAGCAGGTGGACCACAGTACACGTATAGGGGCGCCTAGACTTTAATGAATAACAACGCATAAAAAATGATCTAAGCCTTCATTAGATTTTGCAGAAGTAATCTTGGTTCATATCTACAGGCAGTATGATGAGGAAAACACATTGCTGTGAGGAGGGGATTAATGGGGAATAACAATCTGAAGTACTTAGAATGCACCAGCTATAGAATGATATGTTCACTGAATGGCAATTTAAATGTATGCTATCCTTCCATTGAATCTATGTCCAATAAAAATGATCAGTACATTGCAACTCTATTACATTCATTAGTGGTATATGTTGACAAGCACACATCGGTTTATATGCAGGTCTATACTTAGTAGGAGGCAACGCCAATATCAACTCTCCTACAAAGGTAGCTATCTATCACCAGTCAATGTAAAAGAACAGTTAGAAATGTCCCAACAAATATAACCTCCGCCCACGCACATAAAGTGTCCACCGAGGCCTTTCAAACAGCAGTCTGTGTTGTTATTTAAACACATCCCATTCAGACACACCTCCCCTTTGAGTCATAAGCTGCAGGGTACTGTGCAATAACTTAAATGGTT
Source organism: Harmothoe impar (assembly GCA_947462335.1). Taxonomy (NCBI): domain Eukaryota; kingdom Metazoa; phylum Annelida; class Polychaeta; order Phyllodocida; family Polynoidae; genus Harmothoe; species Harmothoe impar. Next base: position 24,483,024 of record OX381721.1, read on the forward strand.
TGCCTTTTACATTATCTGGCAACTGCTCGTGCTATAAGAGCTATATGGCAATTCACACGGATAGAGACGGGCGTTAGAAGCTGCTGTAGCCTAATAGTGACCTAATGTATTGCCCCTACCTTTGAGCACTACAATGTAAACAGTAGAATCTTCTGTAAACAGACTAGTAAAACTACAGTTGATTCTGTGGAGTTTGTTTTACTGTCATTATACACACAGGTGACAATATTAGGCCTCTATTACACCTCTTTAGCCAAGAAGAATTCTGAGGAACCCTTATACAATGCCCAGGAGCAACCCAGAAATCTACCCTGGAGGAGATTGGCTAGGTGATCGGTATCCATGAACATTGCCGCTGTCCATCTCGGAGGCCTCCTGTGTAGGTGTAGGGAGAGGCCTCCAGGGGCTGGTGTCTACAAGGTCACTAACTCAGGGTTCATGTGGGGTGTCTGCTAGCTTCCTCCAGGGACCTGTGTCAGCCTTACTCCATGCTGGCAGACAGGACAGCTTTAACCACCTGCTGATGGCTCAGCTCATGTACCTAGTGATAGAGAGACTCCAGGGTCGCTGTCCTCTGATTAATTACGGTTTAAACCCAGGGAATCTGTGATAGCTGTATGTAGCATTCAGTTATATAATTAGAAGTGGCAATCGCTAAGTTATTCACCTGCTAAGCATTTATATACATCTACTAATTTGCTTATTTGGCCAGATAAGTATGATTATAGTCTACAGTTGTGTGCGGTATGATTGCCAATATAGCTTGGTGTAGAAAAAAAGTCAACCCCTATCCATCATCTAAGTTTAGTTAAATTGAAATAGCTAGTCTGCGTGCTTTCTTCCGATAAGTTCAACTTCCTTGAGAATCATTTCTGACATCATAGATGTACTGAAATCAATACCAGGTACATAGTACTATGTCTTTATGAAATATTGCTGCCATAAAATTGATAAAGCGCCGCCAGGGTTGTACCCCCGTCAATCATCTCTTCACCCTTAACCCCCGCCCCTTTGTGGCAGTAGGGGTTCAAACGGAACCCATCCCTTTAAGCCTAACCCTGGAACCCTAGTATATAAATAGACCCTTAACTGCCCATTTCCAACCAACAATCATACTCTGCCTTGAACCCACTTCTTAGAAAAGGGTCCTACCATATGGCGCCTTTACCCTTTGTGCCCTGGGTTCCCATCCTCAGCCTCTTTATATCATCTTTAAATGCAGCTCAGGAAGTGGGTGAGACGTTCTATGAGGTGGTGTGAACTGTGCGTGAGGATTTAAGGAAACCTGAATCCGACCAAGATTCACATTATATAAACTACTTCCCCCTCTCTTTCATCTGTCCATATTGCTGCCATGTTGTCATCATTATGTTACATCACTAACTCTACGATGCGCTCTGTTGAACATTAAGTCTTCAGGGTTCAATTCATATTTTACAGAACTTACTAGATGGTCATTTCAATTCGATTTTGGAAGCAGCCTTTCCAGATTTTCTAACTAGGGGTTTGTAGGTATAGGCTAATGAGTACACCCATGGGAAGCCTGACTGTTTGACTGTCGAATAAATCTTTGTCAGTGGCTTTGGTTTGTTACTTCAGCTACCCTATTGGCTCTGATACCTCTACACTACACTCTATGCCATCAGCAGCGGCCACTAAGAACAAAGTTAAAGTCATTCAACATCAGTATACACCTGTACTTACCTAAGTGTGGTGGTTGTGCATGGCTACCAAAAAAGCGCCTTTTTATGGCTAAGCATGGGCAGTATGGCTACTACCTGACTACAAGCTTTACGCCATCTGGCCTCGTACTTCGTAACCCTATAAGAGCCCTGTAAGAGGATGCTGGAATGCAGTCCTGGCAAGTAAATCGCTAGCGCTTCATTCAAGCATCATGCCGACTGATTGATACACTCCCAGAGAGCCGCATGATGCATGAATGCAGCCCTGGTGAGTAGGATCGCAAGGGCTGTATCCATGCACAATGACAACAACAGCATAGCATTTGAGCAATATGTGGCCCTTAAATTGTTTGCTTTATCAGCCATTAAATATGAAGCTGAGCTGTGATTGATGAGTGGGACATTGTATTAAGCCCTGTTACATTGGTGACGGGGGTTAATCGTGTTAACCGCTGTCAACCCCTGCATGCAGCTAAATATTAATGAACACCTGCTTCCTGAGGGCCTAAGGGTAACTGGTGAAGTTTAAGCCACACACACAGAAAAGTGAGAGTCATTGTAGCTAAAACTACCCTCACCTGAGGGTCAGGCACTGCCTGACTCTCAGGTGAGGGTAGTTTTGACGACAATGACTCTCACTTTTCTGAGGGTGCAATGATATTCTTTTAGGTTCAGAATGCCATTTAGGATCGGTTTATTGTAAATGTATAAAATATTCAATTCTGGTTGAGAGATATTTTAATATGATATCGCATAGATGTCTTTAGTCTGTTACATGTTGTGCACTGTCCCACTTCAGGCCTGAAGAAATGCAGTGTGAAGACTGGCACTAGTCTCTATAATATAAAAACCTGTCTCCCCTTATAAGTACACTCCATGCCTCCAAGGGTGGTCATCCATGCCTGAAAGGTGCTATTCTGTTAGTGATTAGACTCCAGGCACGGCCCAACAGACACCGTATCTAGACTTAATTTCATCAGGCCTACCTTCCGAAAGAATGAGCCACCGCACCCACCAGCAAATGGAACGAACCGGAAAGACTAGTCGCTCGGAAAATATGGATTGGTAGGAGGACGCCATGTTTCAAGTCGGCAATGTATGTGTCTACTGGGTGTGTGGGGTGGGGAGGGGGGGGGGAGTTTATTATAGTCAACATTAAACAGGGTTTAGTAGACACATTGAGGGAGCATGGGGTGTAGTTTCTTTGTGGTTTCATTTTCGTTATGACGATCCAGGTTTGTTTCAACGGCCTAAGAGAGAAGGACCATTAAGTAGCATTTTGAGCCTTACTGCAGTCACTTTAATAATTAACACTTTGAAATTTGTATTTTGGGGTTTGTCATATTATGTGGTACTACTTTGTGTTGTGCTATCTCCCATGCCTCATCCCCAAGGGGCACTTACCACCACCTCCACTACAACCACCAGTCACCACCATCAATCATTATAATGGATATCAGCTTTTGCGTGTGTAAAAGATTTCACTTCAAATTTCACAAACCAGACCACACCATTGATTGTACGCATTATCACTTCTACCAATAGTAACTTAACAATTTAGCAGCAATTGCAGTTTTCAGAACTGATTATGAGTATGCAGACCCTTTGCTCTATAAAATAAGCCATATAAACACAGCAAACCACTGCCTTGGCCAGCTAATGCTCCACTAAACACAGGTGTTTACTGTGGCAGCCCAGGACCTGTTCATACATTCATGATGCCTGTTATCACCTGTGGGAGCCGAACCAGGTGGTGGAGTTCTGTGTTGTGGATCTCTCACTAGGGGCTAGCAGTAGTCTGTGAAACATGCAGGAGATATGAGGTAATGTCTGCTAGCCAACAGCTGGGCAGAGCCACAGGTCTGTCTGTATGTCAGCCTGTTGTCTATCTGTCTGTCAAGGAGAATAGTCTATCAATCACGGTATAATTTTGTTTTAGTTCATAGCAAAACAATGATAAATAGATATATACATTTTATCATTGTATAATTATCCTACCTACATGCATCACAATGCAGTACATGAGCTTTTCTAGCCAGATAAACGCCACTATAACGTCCCTCATTTCCATACACTACTAACATACTACGCATAAACATGTATATTCACAAGCGGATTATCATATGACAGTGGAAGGACCGTGGAGTCATAGGTAAATTTTCCTAAAGGCTACAAGTTGAAAATATAAAAAGCAGTAGGTACTTATAGAACATGTCTGACTGCATATAATACCAAATGGTAGTGGAAATGATGCATTTCTCGCTTGCTCTGTAGTGTGGCAGCAACTAAAGAAAAGACGTAACATCCTAAAAGTGAAGTGGTAGGACAGCTTTAATTGCAACCACAACCGTTACACGGAGGACCGCATAGATCACCTTCATTGTCATTTAGCCCCTTTAAGTAGAACGCCAGTTCTTCATTCAAGCATCATGCCGACCCTAAATGTTGATACACTCCGGAAGCGTCAGCATAAGGCATGAATGCAACTATTATGAGTAGACTTGCTGCACTCATGACGACTATCGAAATCAGATTAAAGTAACATGCGGTCCTTAAAGTGTTAATAAGACCTTAGGTGATAACTGATAAGGATGTAAATCACCCAACACAGCCCACCTAGTGCCCGACGTGTAGCATCTCCTTGGGTGGTGTCAGTAAGGTCGCGTATCAGGTTATCTTAGGTACCCACAGGGAGTTAACCAGCAGTCTGCCGTCAAGTCTGAAGGTAAGAAGATCTCCCACGACGGGCAAACAACAGCCATTGAAGCAACTGTATTGTTATACTGTTGGCTAGGGGTTACTTTGTTCAGTAACACTCCAGGGGGTTTGTTCCTAATTATAACCACCTTCTGGCCCTACCAGGATGTAAGTACTGCTGCAGTAGGGGTTAGCTTACTGTACTTCCACCTGAGGCCCATACAATTTTATAAGGACAAGAACAGTAATCTGGCAAAGCACATTATCAGGTCCTTGAGGCCCGGACTGTGGGGCTGGTCAGCGGTCAAGACGACTTGACGTGGCCAGCGGCCATTGCAAACACGTCCTCTGCGCAGGTTACTGCACATATAGATGTATTTGAGGTGATATAAAATCATGGCAAGACTTGAACCATCAACCTACCGATTACAGGTCCAGCACCTCAGATACAGGGGCCATGGGGACTGGTGTGCAGTCCACACCGAAGGCTATGTATTATTCCTGCCTGTCCTAGACCATAATTACAAAATGGTTTCAATGTGGCATGGGTGAAGATTGAACCCCAGGCCTTCTGATTACATACCCTGCGCCCTAGACAGAGAGGCCACAGAGCTGCATGGTACTGTATACATTGAAGGCCTGATACAACCAACCTGTGACCACATCCCATTCCCACCCTTACGGACATGTGGTAAAAATATTGTAAAATTGTAGTTACTTTAACCTTATACTCGCCGGCCACCTTAAAGAAGATCAAGGAGGCAGAACTTTGGTGGCAAGATCGAGGCTACTCCAGTGTATTTATTATTAGAATTACTTTCGATAAAGCACAAGTATCAAGTCACTTTGTTACAACATATCATTCATTGTATATCAATACTTCTTGATGACAATTGATTGTATTGTTTTCATATCATGACGGTATTTTACTACAATAAGGCGCAAATAAATGTTTCAGACCTGACCCAGAATTCAACATAGATTCTTTTCCTAGTTTTTTTGGAATATACCTTTTTAATACATACGCTCATGTTTTTCAAATTTTAGCAAAATTGTTGGTCAGGAAGAACAAGCTTCTACTGATTTAAGTGATCTATGCAACAATTTTCTGATATTCCTAATTACTGGAGGAATCGGTGAGACATCCTGATGACCTGTACGTCAGTGCGGCGATTAGCGACTCATTGCTGGTACTTTCAACAGTAAAATTAAAAATAATAGGACCACATATCCTTATTTTCAATTCCATGTTGCTTAAAACCCCCCTTTCGTGGGAATTATGCTATTGACCTTTCTCAATGATGGGTACAAGGGAGCAGAGGCATTCTACAGGAGCAAGGGAAAAAGGGTCCTCCATAAAACTATCCCTGAATACCATGCAACATGAATACAGCGATTAAAAAAGGGGAACACAATGCATCGTCAAATAATGGTTCTACCCGTATGTACTGTTGAGCTATTAAATGAGAGATTGTCTAACATACATCAGAAACATGCTTAGACGTCAATACATGATATCTGAATAAAGCCAAAGCCAGGAGCCTCGCCTAACATGAGATATGCTTCCTGGGGTTTACAAAACCCATCACAGCCTAATCCAGTCCTTTCAGTACCCAAGGTAGGCCCTTGGTAATGTCGTGACGAGTCCCACCCCTTAATTAGCCCCAGGATGAACGGTTGAAAGCCCATTTACCAATGCCATATTCATTCAGCACATGTCCTGTAGGATTTTGTCCCTCTTTGCATTTCTCTTCCACGCATGCGAGTTGAGTGCTCATATTATGGAATTGTGCCCACACCATCATTTTCGTCAATGGCATGCATCATGGCACCTGCTGATGGTACATGTCAAATGCTTCTTTTTTTTCTCTCTTTTCATAAATTGCTTTTCTAAAATGCGCCATTCTACACATAAAGGTTACTACAGTAAATAAATGATACTAAGAAAATGACCAATGGTTCCTGTAAGTGCAGTGCTCTGCAAATTATTGGGTGCATGATATGCTGTACTACACTGAATTGTGAAGGGGAATTAACACCTGTTCTGTTCCCAGTACCATGAAGGATATAAAACAAATTAGCACCCCGGTCCAATTACCCCTCCCCCCCCCCCTCCATCCACTCACGTCCGCTCCATGAAATACATATGGCCACACTTGCTGCTTCCAAAGAAACATTCCTCCTGATTTATAAAGCACAAAGGAAATCTAATAAGGGGCCGTCCGTCACACGTGTGGTATGCATCCTCGGAAAAAATAATTTTCAATTGAACTTTCTTCTTAGGCTAAAAAAAAAAAGGAATGTAGCATGCAAAGAAGGTCCAGGGTCGGAAGGGCGGATATTCATTTAATTTAATTTTTCTAACATGAAAGTACTAGCCATCCTCTGTGTAAACCCTAAAAACCAAACAAGTGTAAAAGCATGAAATTATCTTCAGATTTTCACAAAAAAAGAAACCACGAAGGGTCGGCCCTGTTCTGTTGGAAACGGTCGGGTTACTTATTTGGCCTAAAGCAAAGGGAACCTATTTAATGTTTCCACCATCCACTGTACTACATCTATATACGGTCGAGTTCATAGACAAAGGTCAACGACCATGGGTTCCTTTTTCATGGTTCTTCATGAGTTGGACATGTCTGGGTCCATGAACGATCAAAAGGGGAGTGGAGGTCGGGATGTCTAGTAATTGTTGTATCACCAAAAAATAAAGGAGTGTATGGCCCAATGGTAATTTTAGAACACAGGAACTCCGGGTGTTTTCTACTCCCCTTTATGAGTGTCTGGAACCAGAGCAGAGCTACTCGGAGCAGCTCAACTATGCCAGGTCATGCAGATACTTCACATGCTCACACAAGTTGTTACCCCTTTAAGGACCGCATAGTGCTTTACTGTAATATGCCCTTTATCGTCATGATATAGCACATGCAGTCCTAGCGAGTAACTCTCAAGAGCTGGATTCAAGCCTTATAACGATCCCACGGGGTAGGTACACTCAGGAAGGTTTGACATAATGCATCAAGGCAGCCTTTATGAGTAGAGTCTCCATGGCTGCATTCATGCATCATAAGGTAGTTGCCCATTAAAGCACTATGCGGCCCTTACAGGGTTATACCCCCATACCAGGCTTTGATCGTAGAGGTCGAGTTTCAGTACAGAGGCCCTTTGGCAGCTGCAGCGTTTTATTGGCTGTTTTATTTATGTTTCCGGTCACGTGATAGTGTGCGCGCGCACCTGTGACTGAGGGGTTATGTCGGTGCTCTAGACGCATGCTCAAACAATGACGTCAGCCAAAGAAAGGGCGATAGCCTCCTGTGTTTCCCCATTTCTTCCTCCTCCTCCTTCCCCTGAGGAAGGTTCCTGTATGTAATTCTAAAGCAAAGCAAAAGCGTTGTGTCCTGGATTCTGGCTAGTGCATGCACACTGCAATGACCGTTCAAAGACATTATGTACAAACAATATGAAGAGATGACCTCTTCATAAAAGATTAAGTTGTGCATTTTAAAACTATAATAGCACAAAAAACATCAGATTAAAGGGGAATATGAGAATAAGCACACACGCTATCTAAACATGTACAGTAGGTTGACACAATAACTTTCTCCCGTTAACCTATTGATCGAGGCATGATGCCACTTCTTGTTCTTTGTCATCACGAATCAAGCCACCAATAGGAATCTATTTTGCAAATTTGCTATAGTAGCTATTTTCCTTGTCTGGACATCTGTATGATATGGGTGCAGTAGATCCCTGTCTTTGTTCTCTTGTAGCCCCCTTGAGGGGCAAAGTTGAGTTTGTACATCTTGACAGGTCTTCACCAACAGTAGTTTACTTATTTCCTGTACTACTGCCATTCCTTCCATGATAGTGTATTCCAGACCAGGAGGAATGCTCAAAACTTGCAAACATCATCAGAGAATTTGTGCCTATATATATAATACCTACGGTCTTGCAGAATCTCATGATTTGATTATGGAAATACAAGACCCCCAGTATTTGATAAGTTTTATCTTAAATGTCCATAGCATATAGCTTTATAAACTTGAGTCAGGCCTGGAGTTGATATGATGCATATCACGCTTGGTAAATCTGGGAACATATTCATGATAGGTAACTATAACATTCAGTCCCCGCGAACCCGAAAATCTTAAAATAAGGCCCTGTACTATATAGGCAAAGCTCTAGGCCATGAGACAGATAGAGCAGCTGGGAGTCAATGGTAACTAGACAATCAATGGTTGTCGATGTAAATGTGTTTGTTTTGTCGCATCATCATAAGCCTGAGCACCATCACTCTTACACAGATAATGTCAGCTCTTTTTATCGTCCTTCCTTTAAAAGCCTGTAAATACCCAGTTCTAGTCCTACTCACCAGTCGTGCCCTGCTTATCGCCACCAATCATCACCTCAGGGGGTCAATGTGATTGGGGAACAAAACATAGGTCTCTTCTGGTTAAATTATATGCAGACAGAGGTAAACGTGTTTCCTACTGAATAATTCCTCACCATGTCCACTTAAAACAGTTACAAATGCACATCTACTTGTTTGAATAATTTTGTGGGTCAAACAAAATGGAATGGATCCACAACATTTAGAATCCAATGTTGTTTATGGCAGCTCTTGCCTACAAATAACATGTTCTAATCACTAATCAAACTTAGTGAGTGCCATCTTTTAACAAGAGGAGGGGGTTGGTTTCCACATGAGCGGGCCAAAATTTGTTCGGTGCCCCCCACAAAAGGGGTCCAAATCTATTTTGTCCGCCCCCCAACTCCAGCAGCCCCCCTCCATAATTGTTACAAACTGATCACTCTCTTACCTACATAAATAACAAAAATTATTGAATTGAAGAAAGTATAAGATCATGTGTGACTAGTTTAACTATTAAGATAAAAAGTCCAATTTAATACAGCGCTAAAAGCAAGAAATAGCTTACTCATACACAATATGAATATCGTCTATCAGGTCTCTAAATGATATTGAACGTTTTGAAGTAGGTTTGACTTCCAGCTGCGTAATATTCAAGCTGTCTATCGCAATCTATGCCCCCTTCCCCAGTCAGTATTGGGCTCTCTGTCCGTATCACTACTGTCTGCTTCTCTGCCTGACTGTCTCTGTCTCCGGCCCCCTCTCTCTCTGTGTCTCTTTCTTTGTCTCTACATGTCTATCTGTCTCACCCTCTCCCTAACCGGTGCCAGCACAAGTAACCCCCGGACATCTACCCGCCTGACATCTAGGACTTTCCTATGGAGGTAAAAGTCCAGGGGTAGACGTGATGGGTAAAAGTCTTAGGCGGTAGATGTCCTAGGGGGTAGACTGCAGGGGGTAAATGGCAGGGGGTAGATGTCCGGGGTAGATGTCCAGAGGGTACTTGTCCTAGAACCCTCTAACCATATGACTTACAGGCAGTAAAGTTATTGCAGAAATTAAGATTCACTCTAGCAGTCCAATAATGACCTTCAACACACTCATTAATTGCAAACCATCCAAAAAGAATGTGAAGGGAGAATAATGGAAAATACATGTAAAAGTTAACAGCCAAAGGAACAAAAAAAACGGTCAAAAAAAGATTAAAACTCCCATGCAGGGAAGTGAACACTAGAATAAAACAGAAAATAGAAATACAAGAAAACAGGGGAGAAAATACCAGATGGGTGGTTTTTGATGGATGTAATGGAAACATGAACAAACAGATTATGTTCTACCAGAGCCTGCTCCCCCCTGCTATTTAGGGACATGTTTTCGTAGCAGTCATGCCATATTCAGTGACTGTTGACATATTTGAATGCTACGAGGAGAGTTGGTTTTCTGATCTGTGACACACACTCCCAACCCTCGCCGGCAATCTCCAATCACTCACTGCCATGGTCGTTATTCAATACTACAATCAATAGTTCACTCCTGGTGCTGCATAAATAGACAAATGCCAACACCCATTGATACCGTATCCCACTCAGCCTGCTGCTTTGTGTGATGCGCCTCAGCCCGCATGAGTGAAATACGTCAGAGATGTACCCATGCAGTTGGCATTTGTGTTTATTTTTCGATTTGATGCCATTTAATGAAGGTAAAACAACTTTTCTTAACCCATTGAATACAGCCACATTGTATTTAATGGGGGGTATTGAATGCAACACTTCCAGTACTTAAGCATAGTAAATCTTGTATCTCAAAAGAATAAATCACTGTCTATTGATTCAGTCCAATTAGCACCCGAGGTATACGTTTAATATGAAACAACCACAGCCTCTATATTATATCACCAACCGTACGTTCATAGTATGTTCTTTGAGATACCAGTTCACAGCCAAAAATAGTTATCTCATTTCAAGAAAATAAGATTATTAAACTCGACGGGCGGACAAACCCCTTTTTTTAACAAAAAAATTAACTCTTAAAACAAGTGGTTTGTCCGCCAGTCGAGTTTAATAATCTTAATTTCTTGATAAATGAGATAATTATCTTTGGCTGTGAACTCTAACTGTGAATATTATGTATTATGAATATCATTGTGTATTATCTAACAAGTAAAAGGTAGAGATAAAAGCTGAGCCCATAGTTGGGTGATAGGTCACCTTTTTTGGCAGCGATGAAAAACAATGCCTAGAATAAGGAGTCCTGGAAAGTGTCGTATCTGACGAGATGTGCAGTAGCCTTGGCCAGCATTTAGTAAGAGATACAACATGTACTGGCACATACTCCCACTGTACTACTATACAATAGATACACGAATGTGATATCTGTGTAATATCTTTACACAACTGGCAGATTATTGTGCAGCATGGCTCTCTCTGGCCAGCTGCTGATTGGCTTCCACTGTTTGCCCTATATTCACAATTAGAGTTCTATACAAATAGACATGCCCTAACTATGTCCCGACGTTTTATGTCAAAGGTGACTATAGGAATTTTCATCAAAGGTTACAATCAGGTTTGCTAAGCTTGAATAGCAATACAACTTTTCCAATATCCGAGCTCTAATTCTATTTTACAGCGCCCCTGATCCTATTTCAAGGCCAGCGAAGAGACACAATTAAGTTCAAGCTGGTTTCTAAAGAAGAAAATAAATTACATTGATCTAATGATACCATTTTTAGTACAAGGAATACACGGAATGAAGAGGATTGGGGGCATGCCTGTCGGTAGGAGAGGCTGGTCTTCATGTTTAATGACAGAACATGACCCAGGCCATATATTTATATCAGACAATTTGCCTAGAATAGTGACAAGGGAATAGATAATTATTCTTGAAAAAGATCTCAAATTACTTGACGTCATTTGTGAACATTCCCATGTGGTATTGACGACCACAGGGGCCCAGTGGACACCCCTGTATATATGTGTGTACAGGGACCTTAGTGGGTGTCCCTCATCCATCCTTCAACGTAAAGGGGCTGACACTTATAGACAACCCTGTGCAGGTAGGCCTACTATCGGTCAGATGGCAGAGGGTGGCGGGAGAAGGGAAAGGGTATGGTGAATTTTAAATGAATGTGTGAATGAACTGTTCACCTGTCTTTCATCACATATTGGAGTTGTGTGACTCTCTATGCTTCCAGTGCAGTGTTGTCTGGTCTTTGTTTAAGGCACACTTCACCTCCTGACACAATGAAGATAGAATTAGACAAGGAAAACACTATGGATAGAATGCTTTCCTGAATGGCAGTATTGTTTAATGCAGGCAACAGCATATCTGGTGAGGACTCTGGTCCCAATCACATTTTAGGCTTAGCCTTTTCAGAATATTGTCGTGTATTTTCACTGAGATTTTAAGGTGAATATTCCCTTACCATTCACAAAAAAGGACTGACAATAGTAACTGAATCTGCCAGCTTAACTTAATTTGCAATACCTCAGTTTGCCTCATCAGCTAGTCCGATGTAAGGTACACTGTAAAAAGTTGTTGTTCGTAAACAGCAATATGTGCTGTAACTATACAGTACTTTAGCTGTAAAAGATAATACAGCAACTTTTGCTGTACACATACAATTCTGTTACTGTAGATGCAGGTTCGAATCCCATAACCAGCAACCAGAGGGAGAGAGAGCAGAGAGGTTGGAGGGAGTACCATACTCCACAGCTCAAATATGACCTGATTTTTTCAAAAGCCTATTGATGCAGGCTACATATAAGTGATTGCCCCTCTAGCTCAGTTGGTAGAGCAGTGGGAGATGTAATCTGAGGGTCAGCAGTTCCAGTCCCGGCAGGAAACTCTTATGCAAACTACATTCCTCCTGATGCAATTCTAAAGTATGATATGTTTTGGTACACTGAAATGTTACTATTGAAAAAATGCAGAGGATAAAACTGATGTATCTCTACAATCTGCATGAAAGATAGTGAAATTTACTTTGAAAAACATCTATAGGCCATCAAGATTACACTGTAAAAATATTCCGTTGAATATACGGAAAATCAGTGTAAAATTTTACGGTGATTCATCATAACATATGATTACGGTGAGGCAATGTAAAATCAATCAATTTTACTGTGAATATCCGTAACCCAGTACAGTGAAACACCGTTTATTTTTACAGTGAAACACAGTTTATTTTTTACGGTGAAGCTACGTTTAATTGATTTCAATTTTATCACACCAGGTGGCAGTTTGGTTCATGAAGAGACTTTCCTAGATGCTAGGAACACCATTTTTGTGGTGATAAGAAATATATATACAGATACAGCTGTAAGGTTCGCTCTGTAGCCATCCTAGAGTGACTTCTGCTCATGGACTGGTATTACAAAGTGTCATGAAGCATTCTATAAGGCTTTCATAGACTAATTCCTAATGATTAGGTCTGAAGTCTTGACACTAAGATGATATTGCTGATTGGTACCAATTGGGTTTGGAACCATATTGAGCATGGAGTTAGGTATAGGGGGATAAATGAACTGAGTAACACTGGGACAAATCAGTTAAATTACACAAAATACCATTACAATTATTGTTTAGGCACTGAATCAGAATACAGTGATGTTTTGTATTCTGTTAAAATAACAGTGATTCGCAGTTCCCTAGAAATGACGGTGACTTTGGGAAAAACGGAGACCGTGAAAATAACAGTGAAAATCCGGCACCCAGTGGTGCCAGTGAATCACTGTTTTTTTAACGGTACTGAGAATCACTGTTAAAAAATTTATAATGGAGATTTCTTGTTTAGAAATAGCGGTGACAGTTCCGTTAAAATAACGGTGACTTAGGAAAAAACGGTGACCGTAAAAATAACAGTGAAAGTCTGGCACCCAGTGGTGCCAGTGAATCTCCGTTATTTTAACGGGTATATTTTTACAGTGTACACTCCAACTAATGGTAGTTCAGTACTTATTAGTACATCACTGCAATAGGGTAATTTTCATATTAACCCTTAAGAACAGTCTAGTTCTAAAATTGTCCCCAGGGATCCTGTGTTGACCTCATTACCATTCACACATAAATAGGAGGTGTTTCAATGCACCTGACATGCAGGATTCACTGGTGTAGTGGTCATGGTTCAGGACTATGGATTGGAACCTTGGGGCTCAAATATCCAAGATGTTGAATACGTGAGCCTTTTTAGAACTCAGGTCTGCGTCTACAGTAGATTCTACTGTAGGTCTGCAGCAGAATTTACTGGAACCAAAGTTGCCCCCAATAGTTGCTGTACAGGAACACTACTTACTTCTGACAGTGTATACTATTATTCCAATGTAATCCAGCTTTTAAGACACCCCAATACCCGAGCATACTCATATACTCCACGTCTCAGTAGTGGGATCAGGTAATTTCTAATCCAATTCATTGTGGGCCCAAAACCATCTGCTGCCTATTGAAGTCCCATCAAAGTTTCATGGTGCCCGCTTCTTCAATGTCCCTAGCTACCCAGGCCACAAGTGTTTGGAGATGCTTCATAGTTAACACTTATTCACGGTGTTGAACATGGCAAGGTGGGAACAAGGCATGGAAGTATCACCTCTACTCTAATACCACCAGGGCTGTATGTAAAGGAAGGCAAAGGAGTAATGCATAAAGAAATGTAAGCATTATAACGTTCTGGAGTGTTTATAATGACACTAGAAGAGCCTCAATACTGGAATACCCTTAGAGGATGACAGTTATAGCTGAGGCAAATTATTGAAATAATTATGTAGGGAAACATACAGAAAATAAGTTTGAGTACACAAACATAACTGTAGAAAACATGCTCTTTGTGCCTTACTCTATTTCCTAATACGGATTCACATGACGTTTATTATCTAACCACAAAGGACAATATGCACTGATGCAATGTATAACCTTATTTTCATCCCACCCACACGAGAATGAAATGGCACCGAAACCCAGACAACCTGGGTTCTAAAGACCAGCAGAAACTAGGCAAAAGCAAGACATATCAGACTGTGCGTCAAAGAATGCATTAAACATGTTCTGGGGCAACCCCCATTAGCTAGATTGATCACAAAACAAGGTATGGCTTTGGGTTATGACATCTATATTGATTGATATAATGGCATTTTGAACGCATCCAGGGATACAATATACGTATTTGGGCACTGTGGGAATTGTATACAGTGCAAATTACAGTCCCCCTGTTACTCATAAACACAATTATGCCTGGCTCCTTGGCCCTATATGACCCTAATTTGCTTATCACCCTATACAAGTGCTGTGTTAATGGAGATGGCGTCTGCTGATTGACATTTGTGTCGTTGCCATGGTAACTACAAGCAAGGTGTGTCTGACCTATGGTCTGGAGATGGTAGAGACAATGAATGGAGGCAGGGGTCATTATGCACGATAATATGTTCCTAGCTGTGACATTGTACATCACCATAGGTGTCTATGGTCTAAAGTCACTGCTTGGTAAGGAAGTAAACATAATTATGACACACTAGAGTTACCTTGTCCTCAAACACCTAAAGTAGACCACCAGCTAGCACTGGAAATAAATATTGTTTCCTGCTGACTTAGTGAAACTGAACAGCTCTGACATAAAATCTGAATGCGCCTTTGTGTTATCTAGAATCACCCAACATGTATCTTATAGATAAATCTACTTAATTGTACTGGAATGTTAATTCAGGCCTAAACAGTTGTCATAATTATCGGTACACGTCTTACACAATCTACTGTGCAAGGCAGTAAACAAATACCACATCAATTGCATACTGAATGCTGTATGGTGGAAACACCATGACATTGTCTGAATATGACCTTTAATAACCATCTGCTGGGAAGTAGGTGGCCTTCTTTTGAAATGTTGATTATACCTTTAGGACAAAGCTGATTGCATCAGAACAGCCACTAGATATGGCAGATCAGAAAATAACACTTCCTTTGATTTAACCCTGGTAATCAAGGTTGAGATGTGAAAGATATTTAGAAATTTCATTTGCCTGATTGCAGGGACTGAGGAAGTACCATGAGCATTATAATGTTTAGCCAGGAATGCAAAAGCATGATGCAATGTCTTGATGTGAACAAAATGTTACTTATTATATTATTTGTGCATAACATAGTTAGATCTGCCATTTTTCTTTATTCTATTCTTTTCATTATATTTGCTTTGCTTTAATGTATGTATTCCATAATATAGCTATTTAAGTATTAAACCAAAGGGAAAGTTTGTTAAGTCATTTTAACATTGTGACTTAAAGTTAAACAGTAGTGTATGCAGAATTCACAACTACCTAAGAAGAATACCTTTCCCTCTGTAAGATCCATCCCAGTACACATATATTGTATCAGATACCTTTTATAACATGGTTCTACATCCATCTCCTAAACATTGCCCCCATGTTTTATGTCAAACGTAACTAGGATTTTCATCAAAGGTTATCAACTGTGTTAATGTTGTTAAAGCAATACAACATTTCCCATCTGCTAGCTTAATTTCTTTTGAATAGATCCCCTGGTTCCTTTTTAAATGCCAACAAAGAGAGAGGATTAAATTCAAGCTGAATTCTAAAGAGGATAATAAGTACTCTAATCGGATAATACTTTTAACATAATTCATTGAGAAAAGAGGAACGAGAAAATTGTTAGGGGTAATGGACATGGGAGAAAATATACAAGGGCTAAGGAAACTAGCATGCTTTTTATTTAATGTAATTGAAATAACGATGGCAATATAACGTATTCAAAATGGTAGCGTGTACCTTATTGCACTGTCCAGGGAAGTAAACTGAATGATATTGATAGTTCACCCTGGTGGTCAAAAGCCAGTTCATGTCTATAAATCAAAGTGGGTAGAACCTTTAGGTTCGCGGCCTTTCCTAGAAAATGACAAGTCACTGTTGCATGATGTAAGCATATCCCTTTAGTGTGTGTAGAATATCTACAGAGCATGTCAAGTTGGAGCTACGAGTACTTCTATCGAATTGGCCAATCTCAAACTTATATTCAGCATTAGTGTGTGGCTAAGCTTCTGAAAGTACCAGTATAGTGTTTGATCCCCATCTGTTGAAACATGATGAGAGTCTAGGAATGACAGACCATCTTAGATAACACAACACATGGTCACTCACCCATCTTAACCAGTGGACAGCTGAGCGTGCTCTGCTGAGACCAGCAGAATACCAGTGACCAGTGTTATTGAAGACCATAGGGGGCCAGTGCACACTGCTATATATGTAGACAGGGACCTTAGTGTGTGTCCCTCATCCATCATTCAATATAAAGGGGCTGACACTTATAGACGACCCTGTGTATGTACCATATGGCGTGGCACAGGAGGAGAAGGTGTGTGGTGAATCTAAAATGAATGTGTGAATGAACTGTCCACCTGTCTGTCATCACATGGCAGTGCTGTGAACCTCTATGCTGTAAGAACAGTGCTGTCTGGTCTTTGCTAAGGCACACCTCTAGTGTGTAATCATTTATACACTAGCATCTATTTGATATGGTTTAATTTGAGGAATACCAACATAATATGTATGATATTCAATTAGACCAGATGGGAGGGATACGATCATCAATGTACGAAAAATAGGCAAATAAAACATTTATGCCTGTTTATAATGAGGAATTAAACAAAAATAACACTATCGAGAGCAAGCATTTCATAAAGGCGGTATCATCGTATACAGGCAATATCATATCTGGTGAGGACTTTAGGGGTAAACTGTTTAGGCCGTTTTATTCTGAGAACCAGTTTTGAGAACTTGGATTACGGATTTTTGACATCTCCCCAAAGGGAAGGTTTAAAAAAACACACGAAAAAAAACTGGAAAATTGTTGACCTAAAGGAATTATGTCCCTATTTTACCCCTGAAATGCAGGTTTTGCAGTCTTTTTTCACCTATTCCCACTGAGAATTCTCTATACCAAAATTAAGAAAAAAAGACAAGCTGTGCGGGTTTTCCCCCTCTATCCGCCGAAAGTTTGGCTGTAACAACCCGAAATCCAAGTTATCAGAATTAAACTGCCTTAGAAAGTTACTGTGACCGTTACTGAAATTTCTAACTAAATAATGCTACACCAGTCATAAGAAAATACTGAGACAGTAACGGAAACTGTCAAATCCACTACCTTATTCTACTATCATTCCAAGATGACATAGTTTTTCAGACCTCCCCTACCCTGCTCAAACACACCCGTCTACTCTGAGTCCCAGTAGTGGGAGTAGGTAATTCCTAGTAGCAAACATTGCTGGCCCATAACCATCTGTCTACTTTCTACAAGTCCCATTAAAGTTTCATGGTACATGCTTCTCCCACGTCCCTGGCTAACCAGACCACACATGTTTGCAAACACCCCTAATTATGCATGAAGGGAGAAGAACAAGAGAAGTTGGGGTGTATTACAGGCGTATTATATGTTTATTGTGGTAATGAACTGATTGAGTGAAGTCACGAGAAGATAAATAGGACATGTGAGGGGAAGAGTGGAAGTATTGCAGATACCAACGGGACTATATTATAAATTGAGAATGAGGCGTAGTGCTAAAAAGGTATTCAGTGCTACCCAGTTGACAGGCGAACACATAACAGCAAAATAGAAGCTTCACAACTGGAATACTCCAGATGTTGTTATAGTTATAGCTGAGGGAAGTCACTGAAATGTGTAACGGGAAATATCAGAATGTATAAGAAAAAAGGTGGAGTACAAACATTATTGTAGAAAAAAGTGCTCATTGTGCCTTACGCTATCCCCAAGTTTACATTTGCATGGCATTTACCTGTTTATCAAAGTACGATACTCACTGATGCAATAAATAACCACATTTGCAACCCACCCCCATGAGAATAAAATGGCATCAAAACCCAGATGGCATTAGTTCCAAACACTAGCTGGGTTTGAGAAAGGGCCACCACAGGTCCCCCAAACCCCTGTCCACTAGAGGTGATGGACCTGTAACCAGGCAGAACCAAGAGAAATGTGACTGGCTCTCAAAGTGTGCTTTGTAGTATTTAACACGTTCCGTCAGAGCTGCCCCCATTAGCAGTATTGACTTAAATAGCTAGGTATGGGTTAGGGAGAGGGAGAGAGACTGTCCTGCATTGACAGTTAGTTCTACTGCCATATGAAGAGTAAGACAGCAGATGGCTGATAATATGGTAATTCACATGGCACCACATGCTTATCTCCTCTCAGATTGTTTCATTTCCCTCTGCCCCCTAACATATTCCTTAAAGGGTTGGAGTCTTTGGGTAATTCTTCAGTTCTGTCTTTTTGTGATCAGTTAAAAACTGGTATGTGATTGAAATAATGTTCTTTGTAATAAAGAGGACTGTGTTGTGGCTTTTATCAGTGGAAACAAACGGCCAATGATGTCTTTGGTTGTAGAAAGTCTGTTTGGAATAATTAATTATTAACTTGAATTGAATTATGTTTTCCACTGCTTCAGAAACACTAGGTTGTAAAAAATCCTTTTTAGACCACCCATCCAAGCTTACAGATGCTTTAGAAATGATGTCAAAGGGACTACACACTGTTTCTTAGTTAATGCCCCCCCCCTAAGAAACACACAAAACAACAAACAACTCAATACCAACTGACCCATCAAAGTAGCCATGCATTCATGTTCTTCAGTGTGTAGCAACATTTCATTATATTATGTTGTGTAGTATTTAAAAAGTGAATAGTGAATCTCTGCTTCCACTGTTATATATTATGCTAATTAGTAGGATAGAACACTGAAGTACTGTGAAATA
The DNA here is from genome assembly GCA_947462335.1 of Harmothoe impar. Classification (NCBI taxonomy): domain Eukaryota; kingdom Metazoa; phylum Annelida; class Polychaeta; order Phyllodocida; family Polynoidae; genus Harmothoe; species Harmothoe impar. The sequence goes on from OX381721.1 coordinate 24,502,532, forward strand.
CCAATTACGACTGTAATAATTATGATCTCTTGACATTATGTATTTTTCTTACTGCAGTTATCATCAGTGGCATTATAAGCGAACACCACTCTGCTAATCTATATAATAACACCTGATACTTATCCGGGCATTGTGGAAATTGTATACAGTGCAAACTACTGCCCAACACTCACTCATCGACATAATTAACCATGGTCTCCTGGCTTTCTGACCCTGATTTGCTTCTCACCCAATACAAGTGCTATGTTAATAAAGATGGCGTCTGCCTGTTAGCATTTGCATTGTTGCCATGGTAACCACGAGTAAGGTGTGACTGACCTATGGTCTGGAGAAGGTTTTTGCGGAGGCAGTGGCCATTATGCATGATTATGATTATGATTATGGACAACCCACCCAAAGGGGTTTCCCCATGACCTGATTTGATATCACCAACATGTAAACCACCATGATTAAGCATGAACCAGAATGAACCCACATGAATGCCTGACGGTTTTGTCTTAGGCCTTTTTATATTTTCCTTGTGAAACTTACTTGTGACGCTGTCTTTTTTCAAAGCACCACTTAAGATAAGATTATTATTTTCTTTGCCTTGTCCTGAGTGTTAGTTATAGCGTATTTGAACAAAGGCGCAATGTGAAACATTTAAAAGCAGAAAAAAAGTGAAAATAGTTTTGGCCAGAGGCATCTCATCTTACATATAAATCTGGGAATGCACTGCAATCTGTGGGATTCAGGTCCCGGATTCAGGATTCGGGAATTAGGCCATGTTGAGTACTTTTACACCCTGTAGGGATTATACCAATCCATAGATCTGGTCTGTGATGGAGTATTCTAGGTCTTCATGCATACATGTATGTTTATAAATACGGTTTTGGCACCATTATTTATGTGCCACTACACAAGCTCTTCCCCAGCATCTCCAATTTCTTGCATTCCTATTACTGTAATAGCTCCACCTTTGACAAACCAAATGAGTATTCCAAATATTGAATTAAAGTAGTGATACAGAGCCATTGTATGACCCAAGGCTCCATTCCAGCTATATACCTTTGATTGCTTTCATGGCACTAAACGACAGTCAAGCTAACAGTTAAGTGCAGTTTCCTGAGAAGACGGTCTCAGGGGCATTATCTCCCTTTGATTCACTGGAGTACTTTTAGACTCTAGTTCAATGAGGGTATTTCGGTGCATTTTGAGAGCTCTAAGGGGAGAAGGTGATGTCATAACAGAGTATGCCTAACTGTTTTACAGCCAACAGTTGTCGAATGTGTGTTTTGAATACAATGATATCAATCAAGCAGATGAGTTAAATCTTCTTGTAGTTTGAGTGCCCACCTAGTCACATGGCTCATGATAGCAATGAGCAGATGAGTAAGCCTGTGTAGAGAAACACACACAATAACGCAAGGCACAGAGAAACATACAAACCGTGCTATTATTAGGATTAATGGTCTACATCATTCTACAACTTTCAATAAACTGTACCTTTTTAACAATACTATTATGTGTTGGTTAGACCTATGATTTTGGAAATATTTAAAGACGATCGCTGAATACGCCAAAAGGTCATCTACAGATACGCATCTAAATGCAACGTTGGTGTGCCAGAAATTGAATTAGGAGCAATTCTATTAATAGTTGGTATGAAAGGTATTCATCCTTCAGGCAGACTTCTTAGTGATCTTATCAGTAGTATAGTATGTATCGGAACGGGACTATAGTTAAGTACTGTTTATTACTCAATCGACATGCAGCCAATCAGAGGCCTCCATTTGGTCACGTGACCGGAAGTGACCTACTTAGGGGATTAGTGGTGACGTCACGTGACCTAGTTAGCCAATCAGAGGCCGCCATTGGGTCACGTGACCGGAAGTGACCTACTTAGGGGATTAGCGGTGCATTCTGGGTAACCCTGCAGCCAATCAGAGGCCTCCATTGGGTGACCGGAAGTGACCTACTTAGGGGATGGTGCATTCTGGGTAACCTACTGACCTACTTAGGGGACCGGAAGTGACGTCACATGACCTAATGGCCAACCGGAAGTGACCTCATTGAGGATCACGTGACCGGAAGTGACCTGATTGATCACGTGACCGGAAGAAGAAGAAGAAGTGACGTCACGCGACTTAATGAAGAGATGAGCGTCTTTAAGGGGTCACGGGCTTTAAAATGTGATATCTTTTTTTTTGGAGGAGGAGGCGAGTCTCTTATTTTTTTTCGGTAAACTAATAAAAAACACCACGATATAAGTTTTTTTTCATTTTTTATTGTTTTACGAGCGACTGGAAGTGACTTATTGAACTAGTTAGAAGCGTTCTTTAGAGTGTATAAGGGGGAAGGAGGGGAAGGAGGGGAGGGGAGGGGGGGAGGGGGGCCCTTTTAACATGCATGGGGAGGGGGGCGCTTTTAGGATGCATGGGGCGAGTGGTGGGGGGGAGGGGGGGAGGGGGGCACTCTAAGGGGTGCGTTTGTCTCTTTTAAGAAAGAAAAAGATTTTCAATCGAGAGACACGCTTCTTCCTCTCGAGAGGAAGAAGCGTGTCTCTTCGTGTTTTTTTTTTGTTTATCACGTGCTGCGATGAGGCGATCAGCTGCGACTGGAGGAAGTGACACTTTAAGAGATCGCGCGTCTTAATTGTTATGATATATTTTTTTTTTTTTACTTACTAATAAAGAAGACGTATGAAAATAAAACACAACAATTCACATGTCCGTCGTTCTCGTTGTTTCTTGCTTGATAAAGTCAAGTAATATCGCGATGCCGAGGCCAAACTTTCCCATGTCCTCAGTCAACACTCGAAGGAGTTCAAAAGGCGTACCGCCGGCGCCGTCAGCTTCATCTTGCCACATTTTCAACACTCGGAAGGCCCACTCAGCGGGACTTCCTCCGTATTCGCATTCTTCAGCGATCTTATCTAACCTCTCAGGCGACAATTTTAAATGGTCCCCCACCTCTTTCCACCTGCTACCCAGACGTCTGCCGAGGGTGCTCAAGTGCTTATGCATCGCGCGCGAGTCGGGGTTTTCGAAATCCAACCCCTGTCTGTGGAGAAGGGCCATCCACTGAGCCAACAGTTCCATGCGTCTAATGCGGGTGAAGACGCGACCGAGCTCGCCCCATCTATGACGATGCGGGGTTTCACCCCACCACACTCGGAACATCGCCGTACACAGCTCCTCCGGTGTCTTGACACTGCGCTCTACTAGAGCATCCATACGGGCGGCGCTGACTTTTAAGCTACTGCCCAACTCTCTCCAACAGCCGCTCAACTCTTTACCTAGTTGACGAAGCAAGGCGTCGCTATAGGCTAACCGCCGCTGTCCTACCTGTCGGGTCTCCCCATCATCGGTCTGCTGCCTCGCGCCGCGTCTCACGTCGTCAAGCCGCATTAACTTTTTTTCAGGCGCACCGGGCGGTGAAGGCGAGCTTGAAAGTGGAATAGCTTGAGCCATCTCGTCTCGTCTTGGCGGCGGCGGCAGCGGCGGCGGCGGCGGCGGCGGCGGTGGCGGCGGTGGTGGTGGTGGCGGTGGTGGTGGTAGTAGCCGTTACTGGGGTCAGAGGCGATATGTTTTTTTTCCAACAGAAATGAGAGCTTTTTATACAGAGGGAGTTTAATCCCATTTCCAACAGCGCTCCAGCTGTCTAGCGCCCTGTCCGCATGACGCTTTTTCAGCCGCTCCGCTCCTTAAGAGCTTAGATGACGAGGGGGTGTGGCATCGCTATCCGTGGAGACCAGCTGAAAACGGTGTTTTTTCCTCACTCATAGCCTTAATACCTCCTACCCCCTACCCGAGGACGTCTCCCTCCCTCTGACATTCATTGTAACAAACGTCAGAGGTCAGGTGAAAATCGGATTTTTTTTTCATGCACAGCCTTAGGCAGCTGTCACCCCTCCCTATTGAACTAGCCGGCCGCCCGCCCGCCTGGCCGGCCCGGTCTACTCACCACGGCAGGAGGTGGCGATTTTTGTCTTACACTTAAGTCGCTCACCACATGCACACGCCTCTACTCACAGACAGACACGTTCGTCTTAGGGGGGTCCTGCTTCACGCCACACGCCTCCTGTAGTTTTTTTTTGTATACACACTGTAAGCTCATCACCGTTACCGTTAATCCTTTATACAGCTAACGCGCGCTGAATGGCTGAACAGGGTGGTAAGCGGCTTAGCTCACCACAGTGGATCCCTCAAAAAGGGATCCAGCTGAAAACGTCATACCTTATGTCTTTGTGAATGGCCGCCGCCGGTCAGTCGACGGCAGGCAGCAACCGCTTAACCCTTTATACAGCTAATGCGCGTTGAATTGCTGAACAGGGTGGTAAGCGGCTTAGCTCATCATCACAGTCGATCTCTCAAAAGAGGGGGGGGGAAAGGGATCCAGCTGAAAACGTCATGCCTTATGTCTTTTTGTTTCTCTTTGTGAATGGCCGCCGGCCAGCCGGCGGCAGCTGAACAGGGTCGGTAAGTAGCTTAGCTCTAGAAGCGAGAAGGCGTATATAAGGGGCTTGGAAACCTCCATTCACTCACTCATTCTTTTTTGCTGCTCTCTACAGTCACCACCATGAGCAAAAGACAACAGCTAGCGGCGTTCAAGAACAAGAAGACTACGCGGAACAGCGTTCGTTTAGCGTCAGTGCCTGCTCTTGCTACTGAACATGAGACTACCGCCGCAGCCGGTTGGTCTTATCACCCTCCTGCTGTAGCGAGCGCTCGCGGCAGTAGTAGTAGTAGTAGTAGTAGCAGTAGTACTAGTAGTAGCAGTAGTAGTAGTAGTGGTAGTAGTACTAGTAGTACTACTGGTAGCAGTCGTCGTGCTAGCGACGTTGTTACACTCGCGACGGTACACGTTGCTGCTAAGCGCGCTGCCGCTGCTACCGCCGTCCCGCCTGCCACTGCTGCTGCTGCTGCTGCTGCTGCTGCGCCTGCTACTGCTGCGCTTGCTACGGCTGCGCCTGCTGAGGCTGCTGCTGCGCCTGCTACTGTTGCGTCTGCTGCGGCTGCGCCTGCTGCGGCTGCTTCTGCTGCACCTGCTGCTACTGCTACTTCTACTGACGACAACGCTCCTGGCACAGCGCAGTACTGGCAACCGGGTTTTTACCTCCCCACTACTGTTGATGACTTTGATGACCTGCCGCACGTTGCACAGCCCCTCTCCTCCACCACTACATCGACGGACGCCCTCGACGCCGCTCGCGCTGAGAGTTACAGCTATTCGGACACTCAGCCCCTGAACCGAGAAGAAGAGGAGGAGGAGGAGCAGCAACAGGGTGAGACAGAGAACGACGCTGACGACGAGGCGTACGAAGAACCCGAAGGGCAAGGGGTGAGCGGTACGTTTTTCGGCTTCCCTCTTCGACCTTTCGACCTCACTTCCTCCACTGCTAGCGCCCCCCCGTCCGGTCCGTGGCGACTGCCCTCACCGCCACCTTACGAGGGCGGCGGCGGCGCTTCATCTTCTACCGCTACACACAGCACGGACGGCGTGTGGCTGCGCTGTTCCAACAACGAGACCTCCGATACCACCAGCGCTGACGCTGCTCCTGCTATCGGTTCTGCTGCTGATTCAGCTCACGCTGATGGTGTTACTCATCCTGCGGGTGTGAAACGTTCTAAGGTGAGTTCCAGAACAACAAGGCCCACTAAGAAGAGAAAAATACAAGAAAAAGAAGGAGATGGACGAGAAGAAGCAGAGAAAACACTCGGGTTAGAGTTCTGCTTAGACGGAGCTTTGACGCTGGAGATCTGGGAGGACGTGGCTAGACTGTCTAGGAGGCCGCGCTACACAAAAGACGGCCAGGTGAAAGAGGCGTCTCTGACCAGAAGCAAGCGAGTGCACTTCACGGCCGACGCGCTGCGCGAGCTCATAGCACGCATCGCCGATATCCGCGCAGTGGTGCGCATACGCGACACAGCGGCCGCGCAAGGAAAACCTAATCACACCCCCTGGTTCGCAGTGCTGGATGAGGCGGGCGAAGTGTACGCAGCTGTGAGCTACTACAGCGGTAAGAACCTCGTCCACGTGCGCAAGTACGAAGGTCCTGACAAAAAACCCACACAGCAGGGGGTGACGCTGTCCGCCAGAGCGCTCAAAGAGTTGGATGACAAAACAGAGATCATTCTGAAATATCTCGGCATAGATTCGGAATGAGAGACGCTCAACGCTCACGCGCGCACACACACACACACAGCGTTTGACGTACGCTGTATGAGACAGACAGACAGACAGACGGATACACAGACAGCAGACAGAAAGATAGTTACATAGACGACAGATTGATAGATGGCTAGATAGATAGATAGATAGTTAGACGGCTAAGTAGTTGGTAACCGAGTGAAAAAAAAACATGACACAGTACGTATGCGAAAAGTGTTTCAAAATGTTTAAAAGAGCGTACAACCACGAGAGACACGTAGAAAATTGTAGAGTAGTAGCTAAGTTTTGCCCTCTATGCGGCGAAGGGGATTGCCGAAAGAGCGCTTGTCGACGCGAATCTCTGGACGGGGTGACCGTCCCTCCGCGCATATGTGCTGTACCGAACGGGGAGGAAACGTTCACGGCGAATTGGCCTGCGATACAAACGGGCGTCAGGATGCACGGGACTCGCGTGAGTGTAACAAACTTCAGGCTACCAACCGGCGAGTTGAGTGACGCTGTAGATACTATGCGTCGCATTCACTTGACACAAAGATTCAGATACAAAGTGGGTTTCTCGGTAGGCTTACTGTTACAACACAGAGAAGACAAGAGCAAACTGCGCTACTTCCACGCCTCCCAGAACAACGCAACTCTCATACAACCGCTCCCTACTGTAACTAATTCAGAAACTTTGGAAGAGCTCCTCTCAAAGATGCAAAACACCGTCGCTTGCGAGGAGGTACGGAAACTTTGCGACGCTGACACCAAGTGGCACGTTCTTTTTCCTACCAATTTGAACATCTGCGTTTACATGGGACCGGGGGAATTCCCCATAGGCGGTAGGATCACTCAGGCCGGTCGAGTTGGAAAGAGAAGCGGCGTGTTAGATTTTCCCAACAAGGACAACCTCTGCATCTTCCGCTGCATTTCCTTTCACTTATACAACACCAGCAAGCGCGCTTCAGATTTGTTACGTCAGTTCTGTCCCGCTGCCACACCTGAATCCTTTCCGGGTCTGAACATCCGCGACTTACCCGCGTTAGAGAACTTGTTTGACGTACAAATAGCGGTTTACACCGCGTCGCGTCAAGTGCCGGGGCGGAAGTTGAGAAGACGCGTTACTCTGATCAGACCGCCTTCCAGAACTGTGGCCGCCCGAGGTAAAGTCAACCTACACCTGACGGCGAAAGGCGGTTTGCACGTCTCTCTCGTCACGGACTTCAACGCGTACGCGGGCATATACGAATGTTGCAAGTGTAAGGCGGCGTTCACCACCGAGTTCTTGCTGAAGAGACACAGGAACCAGCTTTCCTCTTGCCGACAAGTCAAGTTGCGCTACGTAGGTGGCATCTACCAAAATTCGAGAACGATTTTCGAAGCGCTAGCAGACTTCTCCATTTTTCCCCCCGACGGACATTCCGGAATCTACCCTTACAAGATCGCCTTCGATTTCGAGGCTTTCTTCAGACCGTGCAAAGAACCGTCGACGGAGCACGTGTCCCTGCTGTGGGATCACGTCCCTTTGTCGGCTAGCGTCGCATCCGACTTTCCGGGGTGGGAGGGGCCCGTCTGCTTCGTCAGAGCGTCCGACGCAGATTCCGACCCCTTGTTGGACCGAGTTTTAAATCACATAAACGAGAACGCCAAAGCGATCGGGGAAGCTGTGCTAGAACTTTACCGACCGACGTTAGCGAAGTTAGATGCGGCGATAGGTGAAGCTCTCCTGCTGGAGGAGGCGACGTTCACCACCCCTTCTCCAGGCGGCTTCGCTGCGGCTCAGACCAGACACCCGTTAGTTCAACTGAAGAAGCGTCTTCTGAGATACATCCGTCAAGCTCCAGTGGTGGGCTTCAACTCGGGGCGTTACGACTTGAACCTGATCAAAATACGCCTTCACTCGTTCTTCGCCTCCGGAGACCGAAGAAACCAAGAATTCAGCGTCATAAAGAGAAGCAATCAATACTTGGCGGTTTACACACAGCACACGGTTTTCTTGGACGTAGTCAACTATTTGGCACCCGGTTACAACTACGCGACCTATTTGCGAGCTTTCACCAGGAACGAAGAGAAAGGTCACTTTCCTTACGAATGGATGACGTCTACCAGGAAACTGGCAAACAGAACGCTGCCGCCGAGATCGGCTTTCGACAGCGAGCTGACGGGCGTCAAAATGTCCGAATCCGACTACGCCGCATGTCAGAAAGTTTGGTCCGACGAGAAGATGCAAACTATGGAAGACTACTTGATCCACTACAACAACAAAGACGTGAAACCTTTCATAGAAGCTCTGAAAAATCACGCTAAATTTTTCCAAGATCGCGGCATCGACATGTTGAAAGACGGAGTTTCTCTCGCCGGTTTGACTTTACGCTTCCTCTTCCAAAACCTAGAAGACGCGTTCACAACGTTTCCCCAGTTCGACGCCGTCCTCCACGCTCTGATCAAAGAGAATCTAGTCGGCGGTCCTTCCATCATCTTCCATAGATTTCACGAGAAGGGCACCACGCGGATAAGGGAGCACAAGTACGGCGAAGAAGCGAGACCGTGCCAACACATCCTAGGACTAGACGCTAACTCACTGTACTTGCGCTGCATGAGCGAAGCGCACTGCACGGGCTATTACGCGGTGAGACGGCCCGAGACCGAGTTCAAGCCCGAAATCAGGCAAAGAAACTCTCACAGCGCTTTGGAGTGGTTACGCTTCGTAGAGCACGACCGCGACGTGAAACTGCGCCACGCTCTGAACGGCGGCGAGATGGCGGTAGGCTGTCGGAGAATTCGCGTGGACGGATTTCACGCGGCCTCTAATACGGTTTTCCAGTTTCACGGGTGTTGGTTCCACGCTCACGAGTGCATACCGTCGCACCGATATCAGTGCGCTTCACTGAGAGAGGAGAGACGCGACAGAACGACCAGAGTAAGCGCTTACTTGAAAGCGTTAGGTTACAAGCTGGTCGTCGTGTGGGAGTGCGAATGGCGAGAGATGAAGCGTCGAGATGAGCGGGTCAAGGCCTCCCAACAACGCTGGAAGGTTGACGCTTTGAAAGTGTCTCGAAACGCGATGAGCGAGAGCGACATCCTTTCCGCTGTGAAAGAGGAGAAAATGTTCGGTTTAGTTCAAGTGGACATCACTACGCCGCCTCACCTACGAGAGTACTTCGAAGAAATGACCCCCGTTTTCAAGAACGCGACCGTTTCAAAATCGGACATAGGCCCTCACATGTCAGACTTTGCGCAGGAAGAAAAGCTGTTGAGCACGCCTCAGAGATGTCTGATAGGGAGTTACCACGGAAAAAATATTCTCTTGGGAACGCCGCTTCTCAAGTGGTATTTAGAGCACGGTTTGATAGTCACCAAAGTGCAGCTGGTGGTAGAATACCTACCTAAACGCTCCTTTGCCGGTTTCGCGGACGAAGTGACGGCGGCGCGAAGACGTGGCGACGTGAACGAGAACGAGAAAATTCTGTCAGACTGTTACAAGTTAATGGGAAACGCTACGTACGGTAAAACAATCTGCAACAAAGAAAAACACACGGCGGTGAGATACACTGACAGTCGGAAGTTCGAACTATTGGCCAATTCGTGGCGCTTCAAAAAGGCGTCCGAGTTGACTTCCGATCTGTTTGAAGTCGAACTACAACCGAAAACGGTCAAGAACAACCTCCCTATTCAGATAGGGTTCATGGTATACCAGTACGCGAAGTTGAAAATGTTAGAGTTCACATACGACTTCTTGGATAGATTCGTCGATCGGCGCGATTATGCCCTTTGTCAAATGGACACCGACAGTCTTTACATGGCTCTCAGCGGTGCCACGTTGGATGACCTAGTGAAACCTCGCCTGAGAGAGACGTACTTCAGAGAGAAACGAAAGTGGCTTCCGACAGCGGTGTGCGACGAGCACTTAGAGCTTTTCGTGAAGACAAAAACGGAAAGAGTGCGAGAATGGTGTGCGCCGCCCGGCGGATGTTGTGAGAGACGGTACCTTCACGATCTGAGAACTTCGGGGCTCATGAAAGCGGAGTGGGAAGGTGACGGGATCCTAAGTCTCAACCCTAAGACTTACATTTGCTACGATCGAGTCAGCGACACCGGTGAAAGAAAATCCAAAAAATGGAGTGCAAAAGGCGTACAGAAGAAACAAAACCCCCAGGAACCAGACGCCTTCTTGGATGTTCTTCGCCAACGAAAAACTCTCATTGCTGTAAATAGAAATTTCAAAGTGGTGCGAAACAAAATGGTCACCTACACCATAGAGAAAGACGGCGTGCGCTACTTGTATTATAAGCGTCGCGTGCATTCTGACGGTGTGACAACGAGTCCTTTAGAGATATGAAAAAAAAAAAAATAAATAAAAAAATAAGCGTGTGCATCTTTTCAAAAATAGAGTGTTTATCAAGATTGAAAAAAAAATAAATAAAAAAAAATTAAAAGAAAATATTGTTGTGTTTTTATTATCATACGGCTTCTTTTACTAGTAAGTCGCGCAGTCTCTTAAAGCGTCACTCATGTGACGACGTCGCTTCCAGTCACGGGATCCTAAACAAAAAAAAAACTTCTTCTTCTTCCGGTCACGTGATCAATCAGGTCGCTTCCGGTTGGCCATTAAGTCGTGTGACGTCACTTCCGGTCACGTGACTCATCAGGTCACTTCCGATCACGTGATCCTAAATTAGGTCATATGACGTCACTTCCGGTCCCCTAAGTAGGTCAGTAGGTTACCCAGAATGCACCATCCCCTAAGTAGGTCACTTCCGGTCACCCAATGGAGGCCTCTGATTGGCTGCAGGGTTACCCAGAATGCACCGCTAATCCCCTAAGTAGGTCACTTCCGGTCACGTGACCAAATGGAGGCCTCTGATTGGCTAACTAGGTCACGTGACGTCACCACTAATCCCCTAAGTAGGTCACTTCCGGTCACGTGAACAAATGGAGGCCTCTGATTGGCTGCATGTCGATTGAGTAATAAACAGTACTTAACTATAGTCCCGTTCCGATACATACTATACTACTCTTATCCTTGACAACACATCGGAAGAGGTCCAGGCAGCAGTGTGTATAATAGCATTACAAGAAACTGATCTGTACCTGTGTGAGCAGATTGGTGAGTATCTGCTGATTGACTCATCCTAAATATAGAATTCGTGGGGGGGGGGGGGCTGGTTCTATGTTCTATAATAATCATATTGGTAATAGGATACCAGGCGTGATTCTGATAGGATGCCGTATGCTACCTTATTAAGGGCAGAATCTAACATCTACAGACTAGAGGTATTGAAGAGAGGTGTTCCATGCTCCAAAGCAGACGTATTCAATCCAGGACATGCAGTAATGATAGTGTAACAGGAGTCCAAGTAAATGCAGTGTGACAATGAGAGCACCACCATGATTAAAGGTACTTTACACAGTCTTACTGACTGCACATCGACCAACAATTTTTCTTAATGCCTCTTAGGGATATTAGCCTGATGCTTATGGAACACATAAATAGAAAATGTCAAGGCTTCATTTGCCTTTTGGAGGGTATTCTAATTTGTGTGCATTACATATAGGCCCATATCACATATATAGGCATGCATTCATATAATCATTAGAAACATGTTAAAAACAACAAATATATATATAGGAGATCACAGTCAAAATGAGATTATCCTGAATTAATGAAAATCATTTCTAATCTATCCACTGTATGAGCCTATGGGCATGGCAAATAGGAAATATAGTGATCAGGATGTGTACAATGCCAAGGTGTGGCACTTGAATGGCAGATAAAGGAAGATCATGACATAATATATATTATAAGTGGGGGAAAAGCAACTAGGCAAGGCCCAACGAGACAAGGATTCACAAATTGCTGGACAAGGGCAGGCCAATTTGGGGGAAATTCTGCAAATATCATGGTTTCAGGTAGTTTCATTTATTGCCACCAGGTGCCATATGCGTATGCGTAGATTGTGGTTAGTACCTTTAAGAGCAGACCTAGACCCAAATGTATCAGAACACCTGAAGCTATTCTAGGCATTCAACGTTTTTCTGACACCCAGGTGTGTAAATTCACCTATCTGGTCAGATTCTTCTCAGGACATTGTGCATATATCCTACCTGACCTCATTGTTAACTGGACTATTTACACCTGAAAAGGAGTAACTCACACCTGCTCCAGAGGTGAACAAGATACCTTTGTCCAGATACACGCATATGGGTACAAAAGATAAACACACCTGTCAACGTCTTAACACTACCTACAATAGGAGACCTCCAGGTCCGGCTATTGACTAATGATCACCTCACAAAGCAGTTGTTAATGCCTCTATCATACGCAACCCCCTAGGCATCCAGGGGCTTTTGATGGCAGTAATAAAAAACATGATTGGGTAGGCCCGGGAAACCAGGATGCTAAGCCAACGGGCTGATTTATCCGTGTTGTCCATAGCAAGTGTGACCACTTGATATGGTGCTGGATTTACCTTAACCAGATGGAATATCGACGTATATTATTACAAAATACCGTTCTCTTCATTTATTTTTTCTTCATGATTAAACTAGATAAGACTATCCTCGTGCAGCATTTATAAAAACCATCAACTCTTAAATAACGCAACTCCATCATTTCTTGGTAGCCGCCAATTGGTCAATATTGACACTTCCAAAGATCGTGTTGTCATCAACATAACTACAATTAAAACTGAACATTTGATACTGGATTAAATTCAATTAACCAAATTAGGATCAGCCTGTCTGGGCAACATAAGTGTTTTCTAAGAGATTTACAGAAAACACTGGGGAAAACCATTTTTTTTGCATTTTACTATCATAGTCCTCCTCAGATGCACAGAGAATTTGTATAATTATGGGATTTGTCAGATGCCCGAGGCATCTGCAACGTATTGGCTCCGATATAAACAGCATCAAACTGCTAAGCCTCCATCCATATTATTAACATGTCAATATTCAAAAAGTAATCAGGAATTAGAAAGTAGGCCCATGGTCATACTATAGCTAAAGGACGACATACAGGCTATAATATGACTGCTTGTCCATCAATGGCTTCTGCCGTCACGGAGAATAAGTTGAAATCGATAATCTTACTTGATTGATACCCCTACTATCCACCATCACCAATCAGAATTGTTTGGATTGGAGTGGCAAGGCAGGCAAAGTGGGCGCTTTACACTATTTGCAGTACAAATGACTAAGGGGTTGGCGGCTGGTGCAAAGTATCACAAAGCAGATATTTCCCATAAACCTTCAACCACTTATATTCTCATAATAAAAACTCTCCAGATCTTTTTCACAATGATCGTATGCAGTTTTATCAGAAAAGCTTGGTGATATTTTATATGAACCTGCATCTCCAGGATTTAGTAGCATTGATTGGCTTACCGTGCTATTCTTCCGAGTAGAGTACGCACAAAGTTGGTAATCAGAGACCTCTTGCAACTGATACCTTCGTATATAGTGCAAATGAAGTAGGCCTAACTCTTTCAGGCATAATGCATAAGTGCATCATGCCTTTTGTTGCTATAATGTAGGAATGCAGCCCTGGCAAGTAACTCATCGGTGCTGCATTCAAGCATCATGCCGACCCTATGGCGTTCAGACACTCCGGGATCCCAAAGGGTCGCCATAATGCAAACGTGCAGCACTGCAACGGTGTATCATGAAGACAAACTATATCTTTTTAGCGACATGTTATTGAACAATTTCAGAGATTTTCAGATGAGGAAAAATTGTCCGAGGTCTGGGACTGTTAAGCCTTATGATCTAAATTATACAATGTCACACATCAGCACGGTCAAATATTTCGTGTATAGCACTGTTGGATTTGAGTGCTATGAACAACAAAGTATAGAGTTCAAAACTTTGTGATTCAGTGTAAGTTGGCCTCCATGAAAGCCAAAAACATGCCTCAGTTTCACATAGTAGAAATGAATCCGAGCGACACAGATCAGCAAAGGACTCCACATTGAAGGTATAAACAGGGTCTGCCAAGCATTAAACAGTGTTCTATTTCTATGAACGTGAGATTGGCAATTGAAACCAGAGTTGGTACAGCCAGCACGAGCAGCTCAAACGTTGAGAACAAAGACCTCCATGGGATATCCACTGGTCGTCATGCCAAACCTGGCAGCTTTCTACCTGGTGCTTGCCACCTTGGGTGACATGGTTGGGAGTGGTGGGTGCCAGATGTGGGGGGCAGGAGGTGGGATCAGGTGTACGACCTGCACCCTAGCTGGCAAGCAATATAGGTAGGGCAAGTAGGTGGGAGGAGCTACAAGGGCAATATATGTAATCGTACGTAATACTCCCCCTGCTACTGTCACCTGTCATCAATTTAACACAATGAGCATGGATGGTACTTATCATAAAAGACGTGCGTTTCATAACAGTAGAAAGTACCTGCTGTGATATAGTGTTAGTCCCTCAGGTCTTGAGGAACTGCTGCCAGTTCCCTCACGATGGCATCGGAAAGGGCTGTCTATATACATTGACATAGTCATTCTTTTGATACCATGAAATAAACCAATTAGGGTAATGTAAAGCTAGTTTTCTTTGAAGCTTTGAACAGATGGTCATAAGGATAAAGATACAAACACCCAAGTGTCACAACGTGCCACTAGACAAGTTTGTTTAAAACAGATCTACCAATGCATCTTCACATCTGTTGGGTTTACATAGAACTTGGCAATCATTTCACGTAGATTAATTATTGAAGCTGCTATTGAATTGTGTGGGCAGAGGCTGGTCATTGATGTTGCATGTGCCCTTTCTATACCCTCTTTAGTATCCCATTCATTGTATTTGATGGCATTGCCAGGGGAATACTATAGTTCTACAAGACTAAAGATAGTATCTAAAGCTATAAAACAGGCACTAGTCGGCTGTCAAGATTGAGACCAGAATACCCAAGCTACTCATTAACCACATTGTGTGTATTCCATTAGTGCAGCTCATAGTGTGCATGTGGAAGCAGACTTCTACTCAACACGGAGCATTAGGATGTTTCTCAGGTTTACTACTGATGAACTTAATAAATAGTAGAAATGAATAAGGATGATAGTTTTCACATGTGAGCTAATGAAATTCATTAGCAATATGTATGCTCCATATAATATTTCTCATCATTATTCATGTTGGTTTAAACTAATTATCAAATTATTATCTAGATTAATGAGGACCTCCTTAGCTGTTATCATACTGAAATGACTACTGATTTACATTAGCTGATTTTGGAATACCCCATGATTACAAGCTGCTAACCCTTTCACTGCAATAAGGATAAATTCGTCACTAATTCAAGGCCCCAGTGAGGAATTCAGTGGTTAAAAGGCTAATTAGCACATGAACTTATTGAATTAAACGCTATGAATTTTATCAACACCATGAATACGCCATAAGTACATAAGGAATTATCTCACTCCTGCATATATACAACTATCAGTGATCTTTCATCTATGAAATGGACCATGAAACGAAAACTAACAATGCAGAATACTATACACTGGAGAGAAGGGATAACATTATCTATACAACTAAGCACAATCATCGATCTAATCTCTTTAATGTGACCTGAAGGCAGAGCCTGCATGCTGACATGACAGTGTGTGGCAGACAATGATGTGTGCTGACCTTTACTCTTTTGTACGGCTCTGTAGAGATTGTGGTATCAAGCTGCTAACCTTACAACACAAATAGACACTGGTAATTTCCTCCTTCCTTGTATTACTTCATTGGTAGGAGAGAGCCATCATCCAGCCACAAGGGAGGCCTTCGGGTATACCTTTTTACCCCACTGTCTTTTTTATCTCCTAATAGACTCTATGTGACCTGATATAGGTCTTGTTGGATAGAGCAAGGCAGGTTACCTGGGAATTGGTCTGAAAATAGAAGTATGAGTTATCTTGGTATCTATTCATACCGTAAAGAGCGCAAGCAAATACTTAGTGAATGTAAAAATTGAAAACGAACACAAAGATTGTGTTGAATCGCATTTATTTCTGTCATGTAGATGTGTCATCATATCTTATGGATTATAAATATAAGGTTTGAAGATTATAGTTACCAACCAAGGATTGGTCGGCCAATTATTGCTGCTGAGGAAAATGTGTTTAATGTTGGCAATAAAAACGTTTGAATTTGAAATTGAATTGAATTGAATTATTTATGATGACTATTTCAGTGGTTCACATCACTGTGTGATGCCAAAAGCATTAAAGGGCCCTTTCAGCAGGAGCGTGTCTATAAAAATATAAAAAGCATAGCATCTGCAAGCAGATCTATAGTTTCGATGGTAACCAACAGGAAAGGGAGTTGTTTTGGCTCCCTTTTCCTAGAATTTCTATTTGGCTCCCTTTTCCTGGAATTTCTATTTTCCCACAGAGCCACGATTGTGTGATTGATGAGCATGTCATTGCAACAACGTAAGTTAACATGATAACACACACCCTAGAGACAGACCACTAATGCAGTGCTCAGGGGTATATTGCATGTTCCACCAGTAAATCCCAAGTGATAGGCCCCTATGCATGTATACCCTCACTATCTGGCAAGGTACAGTTTGACCTAAATTGTGGAGGACATAGTTGTTTGACTATAATTATCGGCCAACTGAAGATATTCAAAGAGGATCAAGCTGTACTGAAACAGAATCTCCAGGTGTCTAGCATTGCTAGACCATGGGAGGAGGGTCCAGCAGCATTGCTTGAACCTCAAGCAAATTGTGAATGCTGAACTCCAAAATGATAGTCCAGCATTTAACCCTTTAGAGGCGGCCAAACATATTCAATTCTAGCTGTGGCGGTGGAATTCTTTTCAGAGATTTTCCCATGGGCGGGGGTTTGCTAAATGCCATAGAGTTATGTCAATTATAGTTGACATCACCCCCTCATGGTGTAGTATGTAGTCTACATCCGGCCATATTCTTCTTTGATATATATCCTTCTTCAAACTAAGACACACCTGAAATCACATAGGTTGTAGACAGACAACTAATGGTTATAGTATAAGTTCAAACACATGTGTCTTGAATATTGCATATTGTGCAGAGTATCCATGAAATGTCACCAGTACAACATAAAACCAGTGCTATTGTGAAAAACGAGATAGAAATCTATCGTGTTAGGATACGCTTGTCCCCTCTCGAAAGTAGAATAGACAGTAGTAGCTAAGGCGCCATATGTAATGCATACCCACGATGCTCTAAAGGTGTTGCTTGCCCTACCAGTTGGCCTACCAGAGAAGGTCGATCACAGCTGCCATACCAAGTATCTAAAAAGGGAGCAGATCAAGAGGTGGCATTGTGACCAGATACCAAAGAAACTGATGGTCTGTGTGCAACAAGGAAAGGGGGTGTGAGGCCCTTATCCTACAAGCGGCCCCTATCTCACAAACTGATCCTTTTTGTTCGAAAGGGACCATATCAGGCCCCTATCTGGTAAAAAGCCCCGATCTCACAAAACCATTAAACAGATATAGTTTTCTAACCTTTCAAATGCATGTCATGATGATGTGAAAACACAGATGATTAGATGATTAGGCAATGAGGTCATCAATCAATTAGGTCAGTAATATTTCTTTACCAATCATGGCTTTTCTCACTGTAGCAATGCATCTCATGATAATATGACCATGGTGATGATCAAATTAGTAAGCAATTATGTCATCACTCAATACTTATTAGGTCACTGATCCTTTCTTGCCAATCAAGTTTTTTCTGACCTTGCCATAATGATTATAATTTGTTTGGATATGGGCCCTTGCCCTTATAATTTAGATTGTACCAATTACCCTCTGATAATACATGAGTTAGGGTTATATGCTGGGGTTTATGGTAGAGGGAGTGTGTGGTTTTTATGCTACAAATCAGTCATTAGACTACAATTTAATACCAATTTGTTACATAAAGACACTCCACGGGTCTTTATACTACAAATGTAGCTTTAAGGCACAAATGTCTTTAGACTGTAAGCCCAGTTTTGTATTAAGATCAATATAATATATATGCTTTGCTGCATAAAGCCAGATTAACCTGTAAGCCAAGTTGGGATGAGGGGTATTAAATGACTAAAAAGTATGTCACCCATATATAAAATCTATTTGGGGAAATAAGTAACTGTTTTGTTCCTTTGTAAGATAGGGGCCTCATAAGGGGCCCTTTAGTCGTATAATGGTTATGATGCTGTGGGTTGGGATCATATCTATGCAGACAAGCAATGTGTGTAGTCACATAAGAGTATCCTTAAAGCCAGTGGTGTAGACAGGATTGGTAGCAAAGTCCCTAGATTTATTATTAGAACCAAACAACAATAAACCTTTGCATTTAGCTGTCTGTATCTGTTTTCTACCAGTTTTCCTACTAGAAGTAGAGACTCTTACAGTGGAAATATGGGTATGGGCATAGTCTGGATCATGGATATGGCTAGAACCAGAGCCATTATATTTTTTCTGTTAAAAAAAAGAGATAAAAAGTATGCCTAAAGAGATTCAACATGGGAGCAAGGGTTATAGGGAATAAATAAGCATTAACTGTATTATTTACACTTGTCTGACTAGGCAAGAGATGCTCTCAATCCAGAATCTGGTCCATCAAGCTAACAAGTTAATTAATCTTTGTGAACAGTATGCACAGCCACTGGCTACGGTAGAATTTATAATTCACACGATAATCCACCAGGGAAGAACTCTCCCCCTGAGCAAACAGTGGTGCATGTATTATATATATGTTCTGTATCGGCCTGACTTTGGTTTAGTATGATGGGGTAGCACCATGAGGATAAACCATGCAATGATCGATAATGCGCTCCTAATAAACCCATGCCTGAAACCGAAGTCAGTAGAAGCTCAAGATGTAAGACCCCCACCATGAAGGATTAAGCTACCAGGCAAAGAGTCACCAACTGACTAAGGTTTCGTTCTAGAGAAGGAATCATGACAGACAATTGAACAGTTCAATTATTTGTAATAATAATCAATTTCATTTATTCTCTATGATCCCAAAAAACGATTTTTATCCCGATTTTTATCCCGCTGAAATCCAATAACCATAATCCCTCAGGTCATTTATCACATCTCTCAATGATTAAGTGGAATGATGTGATTTACATGTGTTCCCTGGGGCCAGTAGACGACAGCTTTTCCGCTTCCCAGTTCTCCTAATGAGCTCATACGTTGATGCATGGTGTATGGCTGTTATATTGAATGAATAGTCCAGGGTTTTCTCAGTTTAGAATAGTTTCCCTGGTATTCATTAGTCAATGATACATGATTTGTAAGGGTATCAGCCATCACCAACAGTGTGGTAAGTTACATTTACAGTTTACCCAGGTTTCAGTACAGTGAGTCTATTCAGCCCAACATAAGGAACATGCTTTTTGGCAGCATCTCTGCTTTCACACATTAATTTTGGAAGGACTATCCATGCTAATATGGCATTTATGTCAATACATAATTTCCGCTGCACAAAACTAAACAACCCCATCTTATCAGGGCTTGATATATTATACAAAGGGTAAAATATGGATTATGTGGCAGAAGCGATGGTATAGACACTAGTCCTCTCACATCAAGGGTATCACTATAGCATATTCTGGTACAGAGTTTATATTACTACCAAACACTGCTAGTACTACCCTGTGCCCAACACTACCGCAGGAATATGAGCCATGTAGGCATGAGTATATTATTGGAAGTGCACAGAAGACTAACTCCAGTTGTTATTTTTTACATAAAAAAAAATCTGATGACGTGTCTCAGAGGATAGGGCATATTATATTTTCTCCTAAGATATGCTGGATTGTCTGAGAATATACAATACAATAGACGGGGCGAGAGTAATCTTGACGAGTTGAAAGTGAATCCGAGATGGGAGAAAAGGGCACTGATTCTGTGCATATTGAGAAAAAGCTGCATGCAATATCTGCAATGACCCCTCTCAGGGATCCTATCTATAGCCATAAAGTAAAGGCCATGCCATGGTTGCATATGGCAGGATTCTATAGTATCCTGCATCAACAAAAAAATTGACTTTATCTATAGAAAATATACGTTTCTTGGTTGTTGCTTTGCAAGACCAAAATAATTTACTCCTCCTTACACAATTAGACATAATATGGAGTGTATTCAGGCAGGCTGTAATTTCCACACTTTTCTGTGCTTAGACGGGATAGACATTTAAATTTTCAGCCATTAGCCCCACTTGCCCGCAGCCTCAGGAATCCAAGATTCATGATCACAGTACTGACTCCCCCACTATTTCCTCTTTCCAGTGACATATTACACGGCTATAATGGATTGTCAAATTCTTCCAAACTTTTCTTGGATCCCGAGCTCACAAGAGTGAAAATGTGGAGCAGCTTGAGGTGCCTGCTCAGTCTTCACCTCATTGGCATGAATATCACATGCGAGGCCTAATCAGAATATTACCAAGTTGCCATGCAATAACTGTCTCAGTGAAAGGAAGAATAAATCATGCAGCAGAGCACAGCTAGGATTTTAAGCCATTATGATGTTAATACGAAATAGCCAAATGCAATATCATTTTCTGCAGACAAAGCAAATATACTCTTTGCCATAACCATGAGCGATTGAATGCCGAGAGCAAATTACGCTCTGGGTCAAAGAAAACCTTGTAAAACAGAGCAAGTACATCTCACAGCACCTATCGTGCACTAAGCTTTAGGCTCTATTTTGAGGGTGTGAGCTGTGAACTGATAAAGACTAAACCTGGATGGAATATCCACATGTCTTTGTGCCAAGCCTGGCAGCTTTCTGAGCAGTGGTTGCCATCTTGGGTGACATGGTCTGGGGGATGAGTGAGCCAACTGTGGGGGCTGGAGGTTGTATTCAGTGTACGACCCATGTTGGCAAGCAACATAAGTAGGGCAAGTAGCTGGGGGTAGCTACAAGAGTCATTACATACAATTTTAAACTAGTGTCTGTCAATGCTATCATCAATGAGAACATATGTTTCATTTAGTATGAGGAGCAGTACAGATTCACATAATTCTTAATGAAGAGGCATTAGGTAAAATGTAATTATTAACGGATGTTTATTGCCCAAATGTATTAGACCACATAGAAAATATTATAAAGAGTATTACTTAAAAATGAAAAAGGTGTTGCCCCTGATGAGGTGTATGTATAACTTGGATTCAGCTCATTAAATTAGGACCACTTCGTGAGGACTGGCTCTGTATGAATGATATATCTTATTCAGTTACCTACTCATTCGCACGCAGGTCTAGCTATTACTTGCCATGAATGCATGCATGCTAGTACAACGCCCCAATCAATTATAAAAAATAGGACAAGATTTGCTGCTACCTAACATTATGTGATTCTAATAAAAAATCATATCATATGTGGAATTGGATTAATTGATCCACTGAATAGAATTACTTTCATATTCTTGGTACACGCACATTAGCTCTATAAAAAGGTTCAGCACTCACGAGTAGGCTTAATTGTCAAGAGCAAGCTCTGACTTATTATTCATACGTCAACCAATTATCCCCCCACCAGGGTTAAGGAGTGGCCGGGTTTGGCGGTCTAGCAGATGAAGTCACACCTTTGTTTAGGCATCTCCATAGAATGTGTTCTATGTGTGCATCTGCTCGAAGCAACTCGCCCTCAATTCTTGATTCAAATATTACGGTTCCAACCCCAAGGGGCATCAAAAGCTCATCCCCCCTGTGCTGGTCACAAAATTACCCTTATCCTACAAAACCTTTGTCAGGTAGCTTTTGTAGGATGAGAGTTATCACTCAAGCCCTTCTCCTAAAAAATTCTCATCATCCCACAAAAATAAGTTTCCCCATTACCCATGAATTACATAAAGTACAGGTAGACATTTTGAGAAAATATATCTATAGAAATTTATTTTAAACCTATATTAAGATCAGTAGTTTGGACCAACATCTCATGTATATCTCATCTTAGTCTGACCATCAAAACTTGTATGCAGTACTACCCTTTAAGGGGCTGGCCTTTTTCCTTTTGAAAGCTAACCCTTAATAATGTACTCTCTGTTTATTCCCAGAGGTCGGGACGGCGCAGTCTGCAGCCCGCTCGCAAGGCGACCGGAAGGTCCTGTGTTCGAGCCCCACCCTGGGTTGACTCAGCCTCAAATGAGTAGCACTAGAGACTTGTCTCAATAGGGTGTGGAAGCAAGCAGGAGGCAGTGACAAAACAGGGGCTGGTGACAGCCATTAACCTGAAGCGACCACAAGTTATTCAAGGTTAACAACTGGTTGATGAACAATGATTGACCAGTTTGCAACATTGAATCAATGGTCACTTGGAAACTTCCAGGAGAACATACACAGTATGAGTGTAAGACAGGTCCTAATCTTGTGCTGTATAGTTAAAGTGATAATTATGATAGCCATCGACATGGTGGAGAGGCTTCCAGTGTGTACATGTTATGCAGTGATCGGTATGTAGACTAGGCCTACAGAGTCAACCTGTAGCTGTGGGAGCAGATCATTGAGCAGCTCCTGCATCTTGATGCATCCCTCCCCAGTGGGGTGCTCAGTAGGTAATCTATACCCAGTGAAGTCTCCCCTGGAAGCAGACAGCTGATCCTCTACACCCTGCTGACTGGACAGTATAGTAGACTGATTCAGTGAATCAGGACTAGATTACATTGACTGTTTTGAATGAATGGTTTATATTAGATAAATAAGAAGTCATTGTGCCCATTTGCAATATTACTTCCTCATGTTTATTTGGAATCAACAGCTTCCATAATATAAATTCATTGATTTTATGAGTAAATT
Source organism: Harmothoe impar (assembly GCA_947462335.1). Lineage (NCBI taxonomy): Eukaryota > Metazoa > Annelida > Polychaeta > Phyllodocida > Polynoidae > Harmothoe > Harmothoe impar. The sequence goes on from OX381721.1 coordinate 24,525,442, forward strand.
CAACCAATTTAGGATCAATCTGTCCAAGATAAAGCGATTAGTACTTCCCAGAATTTTTTCCATGCACTGGCCTATAAATCTCCACGTGCGCCTCCACTACAGAAGGAAAGTTTTACATTGCATTTCACATAAACAATCTGAAATTGATAAAAAGTAAACTTCAATCCCACCTATTCATGCCCCTATCACATTTCTTAGTCCTCAAAAGATGCAAACGCCTCTTGAAATATGAACACTGCCACGAATGGTAGAAACCAGACCCCTTCCTTCACCTTGGATCATGATGGTATCATGTTATTATACAGGTCCTTTAATGGTCCCATATTTGTGGCCAAAATTGAAGAAATTGCAACATGATTAGAGAATGTTAAAGAACTAAGATCAGCTATCCCTTTTACTTGTTCAGCTGTGTACTACACTAAATATTCAGCTGTATCCTGGTTTCAACCATGGAAAAATCAGAATGACATATGAATCATTTACTACAAAATGTGGAATGAGCTTGTGAAATGTGTCTTTTTATTTTGATACTTGGAACCTGATTCACTTAACTCGAAGAGAATAACATTTATGTATGTATAAAGACAGAAATTGCCAAAAAGAATACCTGGCCTTGCATACTCGTGTTATAGAGCGCCTTTGACTGTTCTCTCAATGTTTCATCTCAGCATTCTGAAAACATGTAGTAAAGCACTGTCAAGACAATATAGACATTATATCACATTAAAATAGGAACCTCAACTGACAATCTGATAGTTCTCTCTCTCTCTCTCTCTCTCTCTCTCTCTCTCTCTCTCTCTCTCTCTCTTTTGCCTTGGCTTTTATAAACCTTCATCACATATTAGAATCAAATTCTAAATCCTCTTGGATATACTAAATACGAATGCCAATGAATTCCTACCCCTGATTCTGATTTTGACAGCTGATATTTCCCCCTATACATCCAGATAAATTTATGTAGGGCCTCTCTTGCTGACTATTGCTATTCCTTAGAGTTGTAATGGATACGGTCATTCTTCTAGCCTTAATGATAAAAGATCCATAGGGAGACCCTAGCTACTAAAGATTATCTGTTATTTCCCTCCCTACTGGCACCTAAGTGCAATAAAGGGTACAACTCGAGGCGTGTACCTCTTAGATTGATATGGAGATGGGACCTAGGGGTTCTTTGGGTTTATGACTAGTCATTGACTGCTTCCACCAGGGTATCATTGATGGCTTAAGTACTAGGGTATGCTGGGGTAAGGCTCCATTGGCATGCCACACTAGATTAAGATGGACTCTACTAAACCTTTAATAGCTTGATACCTAGTTGCTAAACCTTAAAAAGGTTGCCTTGCTTGTGGTGCTAGGCCAGACCTTGTCTCATTGTCGCATCATATTACTTGGTGTACATGTATTTCATAATGCAGAGTGATACCTTATTGTTGATAGAGAATCAGATTTACAGATCCATACAAAACAGTATGTATCATAAAGTAAACTACCTAGGGTAGATTCCATATTAGTTAACCACTCCCGTCATAGTTTATCATGACCCTGGGAGAAGTTTAAACACTTCAATTACATCTTGTATAATTATTTTGGTAATTTACTTGGTATATCCTTTGGGGAATGGTTTTTAGACTGAAATTGGTTAGCGTTTATAAATTCATACACAATCGTTCATATACATTTCATACAACATGTAAACGTATTCTAATTTTCAACTAGTGTCAACCATGTTTCATCAAAGGTTTACCATTTTTAATTGAGTGAAACACTATAGAGAATTTTCAAAATGACTATTCAAATTGACAAGATCAAATTCATGAAACAGGAATAGCATTGTCGTAAGTCAACTTCCTTATGGCTAAAGATTTTATTGTCTAGGTTATAAAACCAACCCTTTAAGTAAAGGAGACAACACAGAGTGTCCCTCATGCGACTTTCTGTAATGTAATTGTGAAGATGAGTTTAGAGTTGTTCAGATGAGTTTAGAATGAGTTTAGATTTTTTTATTCAGCAAGTAATTATTCAGATTACGTTGGCTATATTCCATTATTCTTAGTCAGATGGTAAACCTATGTCTATCACTGACGGGAGTAGTGACATATAGTTTGATGTTCACTTGTGAGAACCTTGAGCTATGAGCTATTTCTGCAGGCAGTGACAATCTCTGATATCACCAGATGTGGGAGTGCTATATCACCAGATGTCGAAGTGCTAGCTGCAGAATGCCACGCTATACTTCTTTACGGCCATGAGGTGTCATTGCTGTCCCCTGTCTGGGGAATAACAAAGCCATGAAGTGCCCTGACCTGTGTTACCAGGCTGGCATTGAGCACTGCAGACTGAATGGACAATGGGCTATAAAAGACAAACACAGGGGCCTGGGGTGTCTGTGAAGAGTATAGAGAGGTATAGCAAGCACAGATGGCTGTATGCAATGCGCACAGTGCAAATCAGGAATAGTCTAGCGTCATATGATATAGATCTGTTGAAAATACATTTCACATAAAGATTCTAATCGCTCAGAATAATATACAATGGTGCTATAGATACGGATGTATGAGACATAAATGTCAGATTCTATATGTCAAATAGAAGATACTGTAATAAGAAATAATGGAAAAGTGACTAATTGAAAACTAATAGAAAGCATAAATCAATACTTGATGAAGCAATAGATCTCAATCTCCTTGGTCTAGCCTATTAACATACCAACATAGAATAATCATCTAGAGGAGTTAAAGGGTTGTCATTTCAAGTTATTAGGGATGGCATCCAAGAACTCATAGTCATATTGGTGATGAATAAAGCAGGCATGTGCTATGCACCTTAACATCACCTAAAAGCCCCAAAGAGATGCATGATAAACTGGAAGACCCTCAGTAAGGCTTATTAGTGTCCTGTTGCTTTAAATAATCTCAATACTATAATTATGATATTAGCCTGCTCGTTCAGGAGTAATTAGCTGCATAATATTTATTTCTGGTAAGGGTGCCTGTGAACAGTAGTTAGGAGAGACTCCATGAAAAACACATCTTGTATAATACAATTAGAGTAGCAGTATGTGAGGAGTATGTGTAATGTATGCTGATGTTTGTGTACACTATGTATTTACTTAGTTTCTCTGGTTCGGTCTTTAGGGCCCTGTAAACCTGTAGACCAGTCTTGGACTGCGTTGAATTTAGAACTATATCATCATCAACCTTAATGCCTTCTACCTTGGTAGTGGGATTCTGACAAAGGACATCCTCAGCCCTAGTCTTATCGAGACCTTCCAACTATGGTCACATTCGTATCATTACATGAGATGGCCTCAACTTAATGTCAGATTCATGGCACTCCTGTTTCATTAGATACTGATTTAGACAAATGGCCCTAGTTCAGAGCAGGTGGGCCTTGTTGTATGAAGAACTGTCATGCATACTAAGTTAGTCACCAGAGAGTAGGGGCTTGCATAAAATATGGATGCACATTATCTACAGAAGCTCACCCACTGTGCCGCCAGAAACTAACATAAATACATTTAAAGAACTCCAATAAATAAATAAATATATATATCCAATAATTCTAATAAAGCAGTCCTCTCACCACTTTTAGTATACACCCTATGGCAGACCCATTGCCTACATTGGCACTGAATGCATGGACAGAGGGAGCAACGTCCTCATATGGGGACTAGGAATAGGTTTTCTGAACCTATGGCAGTGCTCTATATTTAGGGTGTGAGCTGCGCAGTTGAAATAGGGGTCTATGTTAATATGATTGGCTCAGTCAGTGTCATGTAGGCCCAGCTTACTCAATAAGAACAAAGGACTCCACGGGATATCCTCATGTATCAATGCCATACGTGGTTGATGCTTACATGCCACCCATGTAGAACATGGTCTGGGGCCAGACTGGGCGCAGGAGGCTGTGTCAGGTATACAGCCTGCACCCTAGTTGGCAAGTGTTAGGGAAAGCAGGTAGGAGGAGCACACAGGTAGCTGCCAACATGTGAGAGCAGTATTAAGTAACTGGTGACGGGTTTGAGGAAGATGGATGTAGGACATGCCTACTAACTGTAATAGCATTTTAGCCCCATAGTGTGTTCCCCTATAGTTTCCCTTGAGGTTAATTATGACTAGATGTCCAGAAAAATTAACCAAAATTGGTTTTACCAATGAATCTACGGCTGGTAGCTGCTATCTTGTCAGATCTAGAGGGAGAAAGTAAGTGCCTACAATTTTGTTCAAGATGTATTTAGAACAGGCATTAGTGTTGGAGCAGATTGGTGAGCAGCTCCTGGGTGACTCATCCATCTGCAGTGAGGGACATAGTCAGCACTGTATACCTAGACCAACATCTAACTTATGAAAGCAGGGTAAGCACCGTCGGCTATAGCCAAGTAAGTGTCACCATAGCATAGAATAAGAGAATGGGAAACATAACATGGCTGTTCTTATAAATACACTTTGCAGCTGACATGGTTATTTAAAATAATGATTCAAAAACTACAGTTTTTTTCTGAATTTAGTAGCAATGACAATTCAAAGGTTCATTCATGAATATACCTGCTTCTTTATAAAGAACATATAAATAGTTGCTGTTGTGCTCTCTTGCGAACGTTTAGCCTACTCAACACATCAGGGGGATCCTGATATCAGCTTCAGGTTCCCTTCAGTCCCACCTACCTGTGTTAACCCTGTACATGAGCAGCTTACACCTGCTCCAAGGTTGACTATGGGACCCTTGTTCAGGTAGGTACACATCAATAGGAAAATAGATAAATCTGCCAGGGTCATGATACTTCCCTCAATAGGCTGAAGTTGACTGTAGACTAACACTCACTACACAAGGCAACAGATGCCTGAATAGGTGTATTATTTGGCAAACACACCAAGGTCTCCAGGGGCTTTACAGGGCAAACAATGGGACACTTGTTGTGGATGGGCTAGAATCCACAAGCTAGGCTACTGAGCTAACATGTGAATTCATCCTTGTGGACAGTATGTATGGACCCTGGGTATGGGCCTGGATATCCATGTGATGATTCTCCACAGGGAATACAATACCTCTCCTTCTGGCAATATAGTGGATTTTCTCAGCCTGATATTGGTTTAGTATGATAGGGTCAAAAGAGGATATATACCATGCATTAATGCGTCTTTACTTCTTCTCACCTCATACATGAAAACAAAGTCATGGGAGGGTCATGATATCAGAATAGCTCCAGTGAGGGACTGAAAAGCATCTAAGTATACTAGCTTTCTACTGAAGTACAGCAAAATCATTTGCCACTCAGGAAAATATGTGGACAGTCGAGGAAAAAGGGTCCTCCAAGGTAAAAACACAATAATAAAATTGATGTCATCAGCTTTCCAGTGATATCTTTTATAAGCAGTTACCACTTCTAGTTTTTGAGTACTGGCTCTCTGAATATGTGTGGTCACCGTCCAATCTTAAATGCCAATAAGCTCTATCTCTCTTTGTTTTAGAGATATTCCTATCTAATTAGCATAATTATGCTAATTACCAAATATCCAAACTTTTTCAAACAATTGGTCACAGCTTCTGATCTAAAAATGGTATTTACATTCTGTTTTCAGCATAGAAATTGTTTTGGGGCCTTCTTTCATTCAATTTTTATAAAATTTTCGATTTAGAATGAAAATCATGTTTCCATGGCAACCAACATATGCAAAAACACCAATTTAGGCCCAAAAACGTTCTTTTCCATTCCAAATATGGAATGTTTTCACCAAAAATGGAATCTTCTAACGTGGCCTATCATATTCTACATGAAAAAGTAAAATAGAATAATTTTTGATATATCTTGGTCCTTTTTGGCTATATGGAGCCCCCTGGTGGCCAAAGTTGGTACTAAAAATCCCCCCCGGAGGTCCCTTTTCCCTTGTTGATCCACATATGTTCTGCATGAAAAGGAAATATGTTATTTGACAAATGGGTATTCTACGTGACAGGTAGTTTTGATTTACATGATTAATAACTATTTTACCTCCCCCCCCGCTACACTATCCTCATTCAAACCTTTTAGCCACACAGAGAATAGTTGCATATCAGTTTACTGGCTAGTTTATTATAGAAACAGATCGTTACTGATATCTGAAATTGGAAACGCTATATGTTTGCTTATCAAATATCCCAAAAAATGCTGTGTCTGTATAATGTACCACCATGATTAAATGATACAGTGATTGATTGCACAACTACTGAATATAGTTAACAATTATCAAATAAATATATTTTTCATCAGCTGAAATGGGAAACATAATAATTTATTCCGAATTTCCAAAGGAGTCCATACATTTTAGCCTCCCCATTCAGTCAGTCATCAAAAGATACAGCCCCCCTGGTGAAATATGAACACTGGGTGGCAAATAGTGAGAGGAGTCCGGTCCCTTCTCTCAGATGAGGATCATGGGAGTATCACATTCCCAGGCCAGTCTTGCAGTGCTCCCATATTTTAGGGACCAATTTCACAGCACAACCAAAGCAATTTGAGAAGGCACCAATACTGTCAAGTTGAAACAGTCGTATGAGCCGTATACTGATATAGGCAGGAAGACCATAGTACATTATAGTTCGAGTAACATAATCTCTGATACATTTAAGGTAAGCACAACACAGATTTTGTACAATAGCCGTTGGCACAGAAAGGGTCAACAGGCAGGAAGCTGCAACAGTGGAGTGTGTCTATATCATTCTTCATTAGTTGTATCCATGACCTAGTGTGGTATGACCCCAGAGTACAACGAATTAACAATGATGTAGGGATGTACTGGTTGGCTGACTTAGTGTGAAATGGGCCTTTTTGGAATGTTCTGATGAATAATACTCTGAATCTGCAAACTTCACTGCCTGTCTCAAGCTGCTCCTCTTTCACTCTAAGGTGTGATAGTAGTGTTGAGAAACGCCTTGTAACGGCTAATGTGTGAGTAATATTCATTTCTGGTGCAACCCACATTTTACTACTGCCTAGAACTGTGAAGCCAAAGCCCCATTGACTATCTGATGTATAAGGCCTACCAGCTGACAGCACCCATCCTGGTGTCATTATCTTGACCTAATAAGAGGCCTATAAAAAGACCTTACCCAGGAACATCTATGCTATCAGGTACAAGAACGGATACCTAGACAGTTACGGAAATGGGACGTCTAGGTTTGTTAGGTTTATGGCAAGCCCTTAATGACTCTCCCCGGTGACTATGCATGGGTCAAGGACAGGGTTAGGTGCACTAAACTAAAGCCTTATATGCACAGTGGGCTTGGTTAATGTAGACTGTAAATCACACTCATTTTCTGTACTGAGTACTTCCAGCTGCCGGTGACCCAATTTGGGTGCTTTGTCAGTCTGTCGCTTGTTAGCACATAAATTACATATGAGTAGGTCTAGTCAAATTTTTGACAGTTTGTGAGGGAATTCCTGTTAAGGGAGATACTGATAAGATCTTGTATCATCAAGGTGCAGTAGTCATAGGCTAAAATTCACGTAAACATTTCACACTTTTACTAGTCTTTATTTCATGGTGAATACAGCAGCCCCTTTGATTTAACCAAAGAACACTATATTTCACTCCCCCATGAAATATCCTTTATTTTCACTTTTAACAAATACACAAAGGCTTCTTTTATGATTATTCTTCCCATTTTTTCAACACTGCTTGTAAAATAAACAAGGTTAATAAAAATTATATCTTATAAGCTTATATCTACACGTTTATAAAATACGAAATATGTACACTCTTTTAAAAAGTCCTTGGTGCAAGGTTAACGGTTACATCAGTTTTGTAAAGGGAAAGTTGGTAATGATGACAGGAAATAAACACAAAGGAGCACTCTACTAATCACTAGAATTTGTACTATTCACGATGAAGAAATGATCAATAAATGAACGAATAATAATATGGTGCAGTCTATGTTGTATATTATGGTGTATAATGACCAGTACTACAGAATAATTGACATCTATTTATAAATGGTCATTCTTTAACAGAACGGGGGGTGGTGCATCGGGAGGGGGGGAGGGGGTGACCAGATAAATTCAGACCCATTGAGAGAGGGCACAAAAAGAAATGTCCCACCTCTAATGCCTAGGCTACTTTGCTAACTTGATTTTACTCACTCACACAACGTGTACATGTATATACAGTAGTATTCCTGTCAACCCCCTCCAAGTAGGAAGGCCTCAGATGAGGATCAGGCCCATGGCACTCTTCAAGAGGCAGATCATGCCACCCATGCATTCACATTCAGAATGGAGTGAGGACAGGTACCTTGGTTGCGGGTGCAACCACAAGCAGTTGCATGCTCAGAGCAACAAATGACCCCAGTTCAAGCACAACTTGTGAAGCAGAGCAAGTGACCTTGCTTGGTGAGGAACGGTCATAAAACAGCACTTAGAGTTCTTACAACTCCTCCACACCAAGGGCACTGGTACAGGAGCAGGTATATGTGCTTGTTGGGTACCAAGGATAATGCTGCTAAACTCTAGGCAGTGTTCTAATACCAATTTTGAGCTGCTATCCTTTTGGTATAATAAACATGTGTTTGTATATATATATATATATATATATATATATATATATATATATATATATATATATATATATATATATATATATATGTGTGTAGATATATATATATATATATATATATATATATATATATATAAAGAGAGAGACAGAGACAGAGACAGAGACAGAGACAGAGACAGAGTGACAGAGAGAGAGAGAGGGAGACAGACAGACCTACAGACAGACAGCACGACAGGCAGACAGACAGACAGACAAACAGAGAGGGGAGGGGTGTGCTCATTAGGGTTGCTGAGCTTTGGGAAGTGTTCTATTTCTAGGGTGTGTGCTGTATGGTTGAAAATATTTTATTGTTAATTGGCTCAGTGCTATATAGGGCCAGCCTAATTGACACGAAACAAAGAACTCTTTTGTAAATCCCCATGCATCCATGCCAAACCTGCTTAATGCTTGTATGCAACATTGAGAACAGGTATACCTCATTAAATGTCCTTCATATAATTACAATAGGTAGTGTCTGACCCCAGATAGTGCCTTTCTCTTTTAGAAATGAACATGGTTTCTTTTAGTTTTAATGAAGGGCAATCCTATATTTTAATACTACAACCTCAAAACAATGTATATCATTCATGAAGACTTGTGGGTACTCAAGTAGCTGCTATAAGGGATTGTTGACAATCTTGTGCAAAATGTATGTATAACAGACCTTTATGCAACTCAAACTGTAGCTGTTGGACAAATTAGTGAGCAGCTCCTGGGTGACTCATCCCTACCCAGTTGGGGCTCAGTACTCTATATCTAGAGCCAACAGCATTTCACTAGAAAATAGAGGGTAAACACAGTTAACCATAGAGCTGTAAATCTAATCACAACCTAGAAAATGGGAAATGTATGTATGAACATGAGGCTCTTATACATATTGTAATAGAAAGACTAAGGCCGGCTGGGGAATGCAAGGAACACGAGAACACAGACAGTTTATGAATAAAGGCTTGTATTCAGGAAGGTGCTTGACTAGAGGTTATTTATTATACATAAGGCACATCGACAGTTCTTATGCCCAACTGCGGAGTTAGGAGCTCAGGGAGTACGCCCGTCGCCAAGCTTGAGCCAAAGTAGACTGAGGCATGACTCCGCAGCGCGCCCTAATATAGGGCTCGCTACCACCGCGGAGAGCAAAGCCTCAATGGTGCGGTTAGCCCTCTCCACCATTCCGTCCGAGCGTGGGTTGAAAGCACAAGTGCGGGTCTGCCTGATCCCCAGAATGCGGATGACTTCCCGGAACAGGTTAGACTGGAAGTTGCGCCCTTGATCGGAATGGAGACTAACGGGGGCCCCAAACCGGCACACCACGGTGTCGACTAGGGCCCGAGCCACCGTGGCAGCCTCTTGGTTGGGGATGGCCACCGCTTCGGCCCATTTCTTGAAGTAGTCTATGATCACTACTATGTACAAATTCTTCCTGGGGGTTGGTGTCAGAGGTCCCATAACGTCTATGGCGATCCTCTCCATGGGCAGCCCCACCCCCACGTGTCCCATTGGAGCCCGTGTGGGATGGGGTGCCGGCTTCCTTTCCAGACACATTTTGCACGTGGCCGTCCAGTAGGTTATGTCCCTTCTGAAATCCGGCCAGTACCATCTTTCTTGTAGCTTCCGTACAGTTCTGTCCCTCCCAAAGTGTCCCACCATACCTCCCCCGTGTGCTGCCTCGAACGCCTCGGCCTTCCTTTTGTCAGGTACCAAGATCTGAAAAGCTCTGTTGCTTCCGGGGACGAACCACCATCTCCCTAGAAGCCCTTGCTTAATGGCCAATCTACCCAGTTGTGTAGCCAGAGATTTCACTGCGTACCCTTTGTCTGCCAGTGTCTCCTTGCACGGTTCGGTCCCTTCCTCCACCCATTTGTACACCAACCCTAGAACGGCGTCTTCCTTCTGGTCATTTTTCCAACTCTCTCTAACTTCCCCCGCTATGTCCGGGTCGTCTGCCCCCCGTCTAGTGAAAGCCCGTACCGACGCCGGCGCCGCCTCCTCTTCCTCGTCTGACCTCCCACACTGTCGGCAGGGGATCCGGGATAGCCCATCCGCATAACCGTGTAGCCTACCGGCCCGGTGTTCTATAGTGTAATCATAAGTGTCCAATATGGAGATCCATCTGGCCACTTGTCCCTCCGGTTCTTTGAAGGCCATAACCCATTTCAATGCTGCATGGTCCGTGCGGATGAGGACGTTCCTCCCTAGTAGGTAATGTCGAAATTTCCGTAACCCGAAGATAATCGCCAGCAATTCCCTTCGGGTGACGCAGTAGTTCCGTTCCGCTCTGTTGAGCGTGCGGCTGCCGTATGTGAGGACGATCTCCCGTACGTCCCCCTCCTCCCCTTGTCTTTGGGACAGCACCACCCCAAGGCCGGTGTCAGAGGCGTCAGTGTCCATGACAAGTTGTCCCTCATCCTCCGGGTAGCCCAGGATGGGCGCCTCCATCAGTAGACGACGCAACTCGTCAAACGCCACCTGACACCCCCTGTCCCACTTAAAAATTCGTCCTTTATCTGCCATCTGTGTGAGGGGTTTCGCCAGGGTAGCGAATTCCGGGACGAACGCCCTATAGTAACCAGCCAGCCCCAGAAAGCTTCGCACCTCCGTAAGACTCTCTGGCACGGGCCAGTCCCGTATGGCCTCTATCTTCGCCGGGTCCGTAGCTATCCCATCCTTGCTGACCACATGCCCCAAGAAACCGACTTTCCTTCTAGCCAGCTGGCATTTTGATGGTTTGATTTTCAGGCCGGCGGCTTCTAGGCGCCCAAGTACCTCCCCCAATCGTTGGAGATGGCCCTCGAAGTCTCGGGCGAAGACGACGATATCGTCGAGGTAGACCAGGCAGGACGTCCATTGTAGGCCCCGCATGGCTACCTCCATCAGTCTTTCGAACTTACCGGGGGCATTGCACAGTCCGAAGGGCATCACCGTGAACTGGTACAGCCCCCGGTGCGTCGAGAACGCCGTCTTCTCCCGGTCCTCCGGGGCCATCTCCACCTGCCAGTACCCGCTGACGAGGTCCATGGTGCTGAACCATTGGGACCCCGCCAGCGTATCCAAGGAGTCGTCGATGCGCGGTAGTGGGTATGGGTCCTTTCTTGTGGCCTCATTGAGACGGCGGTAGTCCACACAGAAACGCATAGTGCCGTCTTTCTTTTTTACAAGAACCACAGGGGAGGCCCAGGGCCCGTTTGCCGGTTCTATGATGCCCGAGGTTAACATTTTCTCTACCTCTGCTTCCACCAACGCCCGCCGATGCGGAGCGAGTCTTCTTGGTGGCATCCTAATCGGGGGGTGTTCCCCTGTTCGTATGTGGTGTTGAATGCAGTTTGCCCTCCCCGTATCCCCCGGTCTCAGCTGAAACGCCCCGCAGTGCTTGCGCAGGAGGTTCTCCAAAGGGGTCTTCCGATCTTCCTCGACGCCCTCCGTCAAGGTGCGGATGAGGTCGTCCGCTTCCCCCGGGGTTCCCTGTGGATTGCAGGTGGCGACCCGGCACTTTGCTGCTTCCCCCTGATTTATCTCCGCCGGTTCTTCCACGGGCTCCAGCGAGGCCAGTGTCATGTCCTTGTACACGACGACTGCATCTTGTCCAGGGTTAAATATCCGCACTGGTGTGGTTTTTTTTGTCGTGTCCACCAAGGCACGCCCGACCAGCAGGCCCCTGTCCTCCTCCACCTCCCGTAGGCCTTCTACCAGGCCCCCTTCTCCTCCCGTCCAGTCTCCCACCAGGTATCCCCCTATTATGGCTTCCTCCCCTGGCGGTATTACTTTGGTGTGGCAGCTTATGACTCGACAGAAGTTCAATTCCTCTTCCTCCAGCATTGGTAGCAGCAACCGCTCCCCCGCCAAATCCACCAGAAATCCCGTTTGTAACAGGAATCGTGATCCCACGATTGCGTCTGTAGGTAACTCGGACAGCTGAAACGTCACCTCCCACGATCTACTTTTGACCCGGAGCAGCACCGTGACACGCCCGTATAATTGTAGTGGCCTCCCTTCCACCGAGTATACAGCCTCGTTTGTCACCTCGTAGGCCCCTGGTTCCCCATGGGTCCGCCACCAAGAGAGGGAGAGCATGTTCACAGTAGCCCCCGTGTCCACCAGACATTCTACGCTACTGTCCCCTATTCTCCCCTCCACTAGGAGGCCGGAACCCCCCTTCTCCAAGCGTCCTACCACGATCTCTGTGCGCCCCTCTCCCATGTCGACCCTAGACTGGCCATTGTCTAGGGTCGGTTTTAGTTTTCCGCCGGCTGTGGAATGATGGCCGGCGTGGAGGCGGTTCCTCCCGCTGCGCTCCCGCTTGCCTCCCTTGCATCAGCTGCGGCTATCTCGTCCCTCCACCTGGGGCAGCTACTCCTTTGGTGTCCCAACGCGGCACAGTGGTAGCATCGGATCTCGGACATCGGCAGCCGGTCCTTTCTCGGTCGGTTTGTTCTTTCTCCCCCCTTGTATGACGATGAGGAGGAGGAGGAGGAGGAGTTAGCTGGTTTCCCTAGTGCGGCCTTCATGGCCTCCCGGAATTTGGCGTTCTCCTCCCTCTCCTTTACGGCGTCCTCCCGCATAGACTTGAGCTCTTCTCCCATTGTTTGGCCCGTGGCCCGGACATTCTGTGCCGAGCCGTGCGGCCGCATGCAGGCTTCTGCGTGCAAGGCCACTTGTACCGCCTGGGAGAGGGTAGTAGCCGACGACTGGTGTACCCACATTTGCATCTGGATGTCCTTCAAGGAGTCCACGAAGTGGTCCTTTGCCATAACGTCTACCGTAGCCATGTCCGCCAGTGGGTACGCCAGCCTTGTGTACCTCTCTACTTCCTCCGCATGTGTTTGGAGGCATTCCCCCTTGTTCCTCTCCTTGCCCTTTAGTATGGCCTTATATCTGGCGGCCTGGTTAGGGGGCTGGAACCTCGCGATGAGCGCTGCTCTCAGTTTCCTGTATCCTCCTTCCGCTCCTGGTTCTATCCCTGACAGAAGACGTCTTGCCACTCCTGTCAGGCTTAGTCCGAGGAATACCCCGGCCGTGGTTTCGTCCCAGCTGTTCGCAGTGCAACACAGATCGAAGTTAGACAGATATTCCGAGAGGTGTGTCTGGCTGTCGAACTTTCCAGGCATGTAGACTGGCTTCACCGGCTTCCTGCCCCAGCTCCCTTCCCGCTCGAATCCTTTCCCTGCCCCCGGTGTCATCGGCGTGACTGACCCAGCCACATTTGGTGACAGGTACTTCTGCGCATTCAGCTGGTACCCTTGTGGTTTCCATTCCATTGCGTCTCCCCCGCCTGGTGGGCCTCCCCCCATGTATGTAGCGGAAACCAGCGGCTGCATACCCCCTGGATTTGCCACTTGAGAATCCACTTGTGGCTTGGATTCTGCGTACCCCGTCCCCCATTCTCTTTCCGCCGGCTCCGTGGACACTCCCGCATAACCCCCTTGGTTGATGGCGGCCCCACTTTGCCCCTGCACTTCAGCTGCTATAGCCGCCCTATAAGCTGCTTCCCTCCTGGCTACTTCCTCTCGAGCTGCTTCTACCTTTGCTATCTCTCTCAGCACCGACTCCGCCCTCATGGCGTCCTCCTCCGCCCTTTCCACTCTCTCTGCCTCCATGCGTTTCCTCTCTGCCTCCAGGGCTGCGGCCCCTTCCCTAATCTCAGCCCGTCTTTTGGCCTCTATCCTGCTGATCTCTTCTCTCTCCCCCCTTCTCCTCTCTTCCTCCCTTTCCGTGGATATTGGCAAAGCTTCCACTTCCCTAGCCACTTCTTTCTTTGACTCCTCTATCCTCCTATTTTCCTTCACCAAGGCCATCTCCTTCATCCTCGCCCGCACCTCCTGTAGGATGTACTCATGTCCCGTGGGGGTGGCCCCGCTCCCTCCCCTTCCCTCGACTCCGCTTCCTGCTGCGGAGTCGACTCCGCACTCCTCTCCCGCGAGATCCCGCACTGGCCGCGAGAGCGGGACGGTTTCCTTGGTAACCTTGTTTACCTCCGCCGCCGCCTCCTCCTCCGGCGCCCATTGTACAGTATCCGCACTTTCTCTCCCTTCTAGACTCCCCTCGTCCTCTCTTGGTGCCCATATCCTCCTTCCTTCGTCTGCTACTCCGCAGGACTTCTCCTTTTCTTTGAATGCTTTCGCCATCTCCTCCCATTTCTCGTTCTGGAGCTGCCTTTCTCTCTCCATTTTTCCGATCCTCTCGGCCTCCTCGGATCTCCACTTCATCACCCATTGTCGCTGTAACTCCGCAGCTCTCCGCATTTCCTCCTCCTCTTCTCCCTCCTTCGTTTCTGGTCCTTGTGGAAAGCCTGGAGGTGGTTTGACCGTCTCCTGAAGACTTCTGGATCCCCCATACTCTGCTCTTCCCTCTACCTTCCTCTGCGGAGTCCGGAGGTACACGTTCTCTCCCACATCTACTTCTTCCACCTCCTCAAAGTCCCTCATCCTCTCTTCCAGATTCGCCGATGCCAACCCTAATGACCTTCGTCCCTCCATTTTCTCCGGGCGTGATTTGCTGTCTTTTTAAACCGCTTGTCACCACTGTAATAGAAAGACTAAGGCCGGCTGGGGAATGCAAGGAACACAAGAACACAGACAGTTTATGAATAAAGGCTTGTATTCAGGAAGGTGCTTGACTAGAGGTTATTTATTATACATAAGGCACATCGACAGTTCTTATGCCCAACTGCGGAGTTAGGAGCTCAGGGAGTACGCCCGTTGCCAAGCTTGAGCCAAAGTAGACTGAGGCATGACTCCGCAGCGCGCCCTAATATAGGGCGCGCTACGGAGGCGCCCTCTGGTGGGCGGCGGACGAACTACTCCTGCGCTCCGGACTCCGCAGCGGCTCCTTCCCGCTACAATATAAATTGTACAGCTCTAACCTGATTTATTTAAAAGGATGGTCATCATTATAATGAATTGAGTAGCGATAGCAATACTCAACTATATATTATGCTTCTTCAAAGTTGCTGCTCTCCCTGACTTCCTAACTAAACACCTCGAGCTGTTCCTGCTATTTTCCTTCATCATTAAATTCGCACAGTTCCCTTCGGCCCTACCTTAACTGAATGCTAAATGTATTCTGTTTAGGATCAGCTCACACCTGCTCCAGGGTTGAGTGTGGGGCCTTTGTCCAGGTAAGCACACATTACGAGAAGGAAATATAAATCTGTAAGAGTCCTGACAGTACACGCAATGGCTGTGGTTGACTATGGACTAACACTCGCCACACAATGCCTGAATGAGTGTATTATTTCACAAACACCCCAAAGCCTCCAGGGGCTTTAGAAGGCAAATATTTCATGAAATGACTAGAATGAAGACGCTAGGCCAACAGATCAATCATCCTGAATTTGGTCGAATATGATAAGGCATGAAGAGCATAAGTCATGTAATAATGTATGTAGTCTGCTTGTAAATCTCATACCTGAAAACAAAGTCATGGGAGGCACTTGATAAGTATACTTTGTGCAAGGAAGGAAAGGGAATTCTTGTAGTCTATACATAGTTACTTTTTAATAAAGGGATTTTTACTAAAGTAATAATTAATCCTTCAGTCATGATTCTACAGAAAAATGAAATGCTTGTTTCATGAGACAAAATGGCAAAATACTATTTCCTCCCTACACTATTCTCATTTCAACCGAATAGTTTTCTCTTCCACCTCATGAATTAAACATTACTGATATCAGTTTAAAATATTTAAGGTCATATGATACATCTTTGCTTAAAATGTTCCTAAAAATACTGTGTCTATAATTATGATTTACCATAGTGATTAAATGGCACAGTGATAGTTTGCAAAATTAAGTGTCTGTCTTAAAACAATTACACTTGCCTGATCAGAATCTGGTTTTGTGTGTAATTAACATTCACAGAATTAACCTTCATAGTTATCAAATGGAAAAGGCTGTATCGGTATACATTTATTCACCGAATATGTTTCCTCAACTTTTATAGCACATGAAGCAAATCTAAATGTAATTCAGTGCACTAGACTGCAAATGTATAGCTATTACTAGCTGCAGAAAGGAGTCCATACATTTTAGGCTACCCATTCAGACAGTCATCAAAAGATACAGCCCTCTGGTGAAACATGAATACTGTGGGACAATTGATGGGCAAAAGCCACCACCTTCTTTCAGATGAGGATCATAGGTGTATCACATTCTGAAACGGGTCTTGCAGTGCTCCCATATTTCAGGGATCAATTTCAGAGTAGAACCAAAGCAATATGAAAAGGCAGGAATGCAGTGAAGATGAACAGTCATGCGAGCAATGTAAGCAGGAACACCATAGTAAAAAGGGAATGAATTCCAGTAACATAATCCCTGATACGTTTGAGGTAAGACCAACACAGACTTGTATGATAGCCTCCAGAGGCAGAGAACATAGGAATGTCACATGAAAACCGGGAGCTTTTAGGAATGTTACAAGAAATTATATAAACAAAGTCTGCTAGTTCTTCACATGTTGGATCTACAGAAATCTGTGATATGACCCAGGGTCCAATAAAAACAACGTAAACATACCTTGCTGAGTGGTCCTTTGCATTCATGACATATCAAATCTGGTTGAAATAGCCTTAATTAGAGATGTTAATGAACATTAAATATGGTTACACTGGGGTAAAGCTATTCACTAAATAAGTTATAATGCGAGAAAGACAAGACAGCCTTATGGCTTGTTAAGGTATATTTGAGCTTGAGTTGAGTTTATAATTCTATATGGCATGACATCATGATATAGTTACAGGATTATTCAAATTCAGTTATAAAAGCGGGGGGGGGGGGTATTTGTTTTTTGCTAAAGTTAAACATGTGCTCAACAGACATACAATGTATAACTTTGACTTATCGAACACCATATATCTAATATTAAAGGATACAAATATTTATCAACAACCACCTTGCGGGTATGGCAGTACAGTGTACTTCATGACATTGTATAGTAAAACAGTTGGTACCTTCTGACTGAGTGGGCACCATAATTGTACCTGCCCATTTTGTTGTGTAAAAGACCTCAGAGCCACCTTAAAATTATTTTACACTGGGGCCCGTTATCTAAATAAAATAAAACTATCCAGCAGACCATAGCTTACTGGACAAAAGTAATGACCAATTTGAACCCTGCTTGAGGGACCTCTCTCACAGGAAGGACACGGTACTAAATGTTGACCCACTCTCGTAAATCATTGTGAGCTATGAATGGAGGTGCTGTTACCAAAACTGCTAATCAAATGGTGTTATCATTATAAGTATCAACCTCTTCTGTTATCCAATGGAATCAAATGTAATTGTATTCATACTTTTATGTTTTTTGAGATCAACAGAATAAAAACCTTGCAAATTGATGGTCACGAGGTGTCATTTCTGTCTCCTGTCTTTGGTATAATAAACCTATCAATGGTCCGACCTGTGTGTGCCAGAGTGATATTGGGGCCTGGTGTCTGGATGGACAATGGGCTATGAAGAGAGGATTAGAGTGTCTATAATATCGCTGTGTCTGGGAATAGTGCCTGTGGCACAGCCTTTGTGTGATGGTTGTAAATACTGTAGGATGCCCAGTATTCTGGTAGCTTCAGCTTAAAATATACATTTCACAAACATATTTTAAAGCCTGACGCCCCTTTACTGTGTAATCTTAGAATTTGGAGATCATGCTTCATATTTAGGCGATGTGATGCTAAATATACAAGCAGACACACTCTAAAGCTGACATAGTCAGTACGTATATATTAAACACTGTCATTAGAAAATAGACACTTTTACCCATAGTTCTCAAACAGCCCAAGGGCTACATCCTACTCAAATGGCCTCAGATGGTATCAGGCCCCTGGCACTCTTAACCGCGAGTATTGCATGCTCAGAGCAACACATGGCACCACTTCAAAGAACAACTTTAGAAACCAGAACAAGTGACCTTGCTTGGTGAAAACGTTCACAAAAATTAGTTTCACAGTTCTTACAATACCTCCACATGGGACCAGAACGTCATGGGGTGGCTAAGACTTAGGCAGCATTCTAGCGTCAAAGTTGCAGCTGCTATTATTTTTGGTGAATTTGATAAGAGCAAGGACCTCTATGGAATATACCCATGTCTTCATACCAAACATAGCAGCTTTCTTATCAGAACTTCCTATCCTACATCATCATCATCAGGCCTCCTGTCCATCAACATTATTAGAGAGTTCAGGCTCTATATGGACTTATGACATGTCTTCATATGCCAAGTGTGATCTCAGACACTGGTGTAGGCAAGTCATCCTCACACTAAAGACAAACGGTGTATTACCTTAAAGGTATACAACACAATCTAGCTAATTTTAGATCAGCCAACAATTTTCCTTAATGACTCTAAAGGATATAAGCCTGATGTCACGGGGTTTGTTTGCCTTTTAGAGGGCATTCCCATTAGAGTACATTACATATAGGCCCTCATTAGAAAATGTTTAATTTTTCTCCAATTTTCCACACAGAAAATAATTTCCCAACAATTTCTCAATGAAAATGCAGGCATGCATTTATATGATCATTAGGAACATGTTAAAAACAAAAAAATATTGGGTCACGGGCAAGATGAAATTATCCTGAATTAATAAAAATAAAAACTAATCTATTTACTGTATGAGCCTATGGACATGGCAAAAAGGAAATATTGTGATCAAGATAATATTCATTATATAGAATGCCAAGGTATAGCACTTAAATGGTAGATAAAGATAGATCATGACATATATGTAAGAGAAATCATGTGTTTATGTAGTTTCGTTTTTTGCCACCAGGTGACGTATGCATAGATTGTGTTGTATACCTTTAATGTATCACTGATAGGTCCGGTGTCACTCATGTCAAGCTACCATAGCATCCTAGGTAACCCTGTTTCAACTGACACATCTGCTTTCTTGGTTATTAGAGGTATAGGGTCATGGGTTCAATGTGTGAAGATGCATTATTGATTGATGTGTGCTCACCTAATGTTAACACTGAATAAAACTGGGATTTCTGGGATAATCCTTTTTTTCACCAAAATGTCAGCCTTTAATGGTTGCTGCAATTTGAATATTTTTTACGCATTTTACACCCATTAGGCATGCAGTATAGTTATCATTAATGGGGGAATGATTAATGAGAAGGCTGAAAATTTACCTTTCAGTTGGTACTTACTAACATCAAATCAATAAGTTATGTGACATAAACAAATATATTTGCCTTCGCATTTATATGTAACCATCAGATCAATGGAATCTGAATAACCCGGCGCACAAATCAATTTAATTATTGAATCCCAGTTGAATAGTGTGTCCAGGAGCTGGTCTTGGATGCCCTCGTTCTATACCATCTTTAGTGCCCCATACATTGTATATCATGGCATTACCAGGAAATTAACTTCATTCTACACAGACCATAGATAGTATCTAAAGCTCTAAAGCAGGCACTAGTAGGCTGTCAAGGTTGAAAATGTTCCATGTGCTCATTAACCACATTGTGTGTATTCCATTAGTGCAGCTTATAGTGTGCATTTAGAACCAGACTTCTACTCAGCATAGATCATCAGGATGCTTTTCAGGTTTTCTACTAATGAGCTTAAGAGAATAAAAATACAAGTGGATGATAGTTTTCACAAGTGAGCAAATGAAATTCATTAGCAATATGTAGGATCTATACAATACTTCTCATTATTATTCATATTGGCCTAAACTAATTATCAATTCATTAACTAAATTAATTAGAGCCTTGGCAAAATTATCATACTGAAATGATTACAGATTTATATTAGTTGATTTTGGAATACCTGAGTAGCTGTTCACATGAGCTTTGAAGATTAAACATTGTGAATTTGATTAGTGATGATACATTTTAAAACCCAACTAAGAGTTAGGCAGGCATATAACGCTGTTCATAGGCTATGCCAAAGGGATTTAAAATTATATATTTAGAATAAAAATAATAATAAGTTGGGAGAACTCCAGAAGAATTGGAGTGATGTAAGGGACTAAAGAAGGGAGATGATGGAGGAGAAGTAGGACTATTGATGTTGATACAAATGTCTACAAAAGTGATAGACAACTCACCACAGAACAATGCGATATGTATTTGAGTCTATGCCTTATTTCCACATAAACAACGTTTATTACTTTGCTCTCAGTGATCTTCCTTGCATGAAATTAGACCATGAAAAAATACTAACAAAGCATAGTACTATACATTGAAGAGATGGGATGGTGACATTGCATTGTATGGCAGACAGTGTTGGAATCGATGTGTGCTGACCTTTTCCCTGTACAGCTCTGTAGAGATTGTGGTATCAAGCTGCTAACCTTATAACTTTATAGACACCTGTAATTTTCTCCTTTCTTGTATTACTTTATTGGTAGGACACACCCATCATCGCAAGGGAGGCCTTGGGGTGTACCCTTTTTACCTCGCTGTCTTTGTATCTGCTAATGGAGTGTGACCTCATATAGGTCTTGTCTTATGGAGCAAGGCAGATTACCTGGGTATTGGGCTGAAATAGAAGTATGCGTTATCTTGGTATCTATTTATGATGACTGTCTCAGTGGTTCACATTGTTAGACGTGTGATGTCATAGGCAGTAAGGGCTTATTCAGGAGAGGCATGACTATACATATCAAAAAGTATAGCTTAAAGAATCTGTGAATAAATAATTTCCACGGTCATCAGCAGGAAAAAAGAATCATGTTGGTTTCCTTTTCCTGGAATTCCTATTGTCCAACATCAGCGAATGTAGCTATACACTCTAAAAACAGTGTGTTACGTTTACACGCTTTTCAACACACTTTTCTGAAGCCACTTTTAACACACTTTTTTTTTGTAACACACTACACACTTTTGGCAAAAGTGTGTTGAATCTAAAAAGTGTGTTGGTGTGTGCACAAAGCCATGGTATTGAGGAGGTGGGGATTAGAATAACTGTTCTACACCTCACAGAATATGTCACGTGGCTGAATGGTCTAGGTGCTGGCATATGAGTCCTATCCATGCAGGTTCAAATCCCTTGACAATTATTGTTTTTTTCATCATTAAATATGATTACCCTCTATATGGGTTAAGAGTTAAATTAGTATAGATTTATTCAATTTCTTGTCAGGGCTATTCATGTTCATACTGTGCATATACTGTGTGTATCACTTTGAAAGGCTTCTTATATCTAGGAAAAGTGTTAATTGAACCGCTCATAATATACAGAAAAGTGGGAATAGAAAACTGAGTTTGTAGTGACAGTGAATAAATCACAGTCAACCACTGTGAACACATCCTAGCTCCTGACCCTGGCGAAACTGGCACACCTGATAACCAACTGGTGACTGTGGCGCAATGTGCCATGACCGTACCACCGTCAGATAGCGTAGGATGGCTGCTCTCACAACCTTTTCTCAGAGTCTCCAGTGGTCCATTGTAGCATTTTCCCCTCCTGGCTAGGACCACCTTTGTCAACACTGATATCTGCCATCACTTTACCAGTTGCAAGTGTATTATGCTTCTATGGGTTGAAGCGGATCGGTGCAAGTCTCATGGGAGACCAGGACACTGAAGGTTCACCGCAGTCTGTCTACCAACACTTACAGACGCGACTCCTGTCAGGACAACTTGTTTCACTTGGGAAGATTTGGTGCCAGGTCTTCTCTGGGGATCAAACCCAGGACCTCTCACACACTTGTCCAGCGGCTTGCTCACTAGGCCACCAAATCTCCTTACCAGTTACCAGTAAGCTATATAACTTACCCTTGGGTATCAATATGTTATGACAGGAAGTGGTTCTTAGACAATACAAAGACCACCCTTATTGAGGGATGCCAATGCACTAACTAATAATAACATAATTTGCAGGGCTTGATATCTATTATAAAGACAATAGCTAATCAGCTATTAATGAGCCCTGCTTTTACAGCCTTGCAGAACTTCTAATAAGGTCTTACATGGGATGGTTATTTGCTTTACGCAAAGAACATGTGTGTATAGTTGAAGAGAAAAAACTTCCTATCTATTTCCAATATGGATTGAGTGAGTTTGCTCATTCAATAGTTTCAAATAATACAGGTTTTGTAAGTATCTCATTGCAAATTAACCCCTATTAAATAGGTGTCATATCTTTCATTGTATTAGAGGGGATTGGTTGGGGACGGGGTTGTAAAACAGTTCAACCCCTCCTGAGGGGAAAAGAAATTTGACACTTCTTGAGGGGGGGGGGTGGCTTAAATATTATGGTCCTTCTTAGAAAATAAACATTTCCATTTGACAGTCAGCCCCATAGGGAATCGAGCCAGGGATCTTTAAGTGCTCAGTCCAAAGACTTGCCCACTGAGCCACTGCGACAGCTACTATATGGCTGTAAGAATGTAGCATAGGCGCATGATAGACCTTTACTGCTGCTGCACCCTTTTGTATATGATACACACCTCTCTGACCACAAATGTGTAAGCAGGTAAGTGAGTTGACAAAGAGTGTGTTACAATTCATAAGTGTGTAAAATCTAAAAGTGTGTTGCAAATTCATGTGTGTTACTCTTTAAGCATGTACGAACAACACACTGTTTTTTGAGTGTATTCATATGATTGATGAGCATGTCATTGCAACAATGTACGTTTCGTGATAGCACACATGTGCCCTACATAAAGACCCTTAATACATTTCTCAGGGGTACATTACGTTTTCCCACATAAATCCCAATCAGTATCTATTTATACCCACTATCTGTCAGATACAGTTGGACCTAGATTTGCAAAGAAAATTGTGCTTTTATAGCTACATCGTCCATTGAAGATTAATCTGTATTGTGTGACTGTTCTCACTTACTATATAAGAAACATGGTTATTTTGGACCCAATGTCCCAAAACTATATGTGTATTTGATGGCTTAACAGTCAGATGCCATATTCTTGTTTGATATGCTCTTTTACACAAGCATACACATGAAATCACATAAATTGTATATATACATGGATCATATTGCTGCAATAGCATTTTAAAAACACGTACCTGTTATACAAAATAAGGAAGGTCACCAGTACATTAAAAAAAACCAGTGATACTGAAGAATGAGACAGAAAGCTTTTAGGTTAGGATACCCTTGTCCCTTTAGGTAGGAGACAGTAGTACTTTACGATGCCATATGCAATGCACACAGAAGATGCTCTAAGGGAGTGACCTTTCTTTTTACAATGAATAGGGGGAAGGGTTGGCGGATTTCTGCATGGGTGTGCCAATTTTATGACAGTTCACCCATGAGCTGGATCCAATTATGTTCGGTCCCTTCCCCTCAGACACGTTCAAATTCTTTGCTGCCAACCTCTTTTAGCTGTAGTTAGTTGGTACCTTTTTGTTAAAAAGGGGTGGTAAAAGGGGTACCCCTTTTCTTGTTTTGGTCCAATCAATCTAAATTAAATAGGTAAACCCACCCAAATTAAGTGCCCCCCTCTTTTTTTCAAATTAGCCACTCCCTACAGCTGTTGCTTACCCTACCAGTTGAACCCCCTGAACAATGGACATAGCTGAAATCAAAACCACCAGAAACTTATATATAGGACTCCCTCGCCTTTCTCAATGAGCTAGCCTTTTGCTGTTTCAACCCTAATATCCTAGCCCTCTTCTAGCTAGTTCTAGCCATAAGAGGCACAGGAGTAGGAAGATGAATAGCAAATTGTTAGATTCTGATGTATTTCCCACGAAATGTTCCTCCCAGCCCTTGCTATTGACTGACCATGCACTGCCCTACAGTATGCATTAATGCCTCAAATGGCAAACAACTATAGACCTTTAGGGCTGTTGTAAGTATGTGAAGGAAACCTGTTGTGTATGGGCCCAAACTCAGAATCTGGTCCATCAAGATAACAAGTTGATTTATCTTTGTGGACAGCATGAGGGGCCACTGGCTTTGGTAGGGGATTTATAATTCACAGTATAATCCACCAGGGGGAACTCTCCCTACAAGAATATAGTGGTTTATTTATTATATATGCTCCGTATTGGCCTGCCTTTGGTTTACTATGATGTCCTAGTGCCATGAGGATAAACCATGTAATGATTGATATTGCACCCCTGATAAACCCATACCTGAAAACAAAGCCATGAGAAGCCTATGATGTAAGACCCTCTACAGTGAGGGATCAAGGTGCATGCACAGACCCCAGGGTGGTATGTATAACCAGCCTGTAGTAATTCATCAATAATGTACAGTATTACTACAAGTCCTAATCTTGCACAGCACATGTATAAGTGATGGAATAGCCATGAGCATGGATGAGAGGCTTTCAGTGCAAACTGGTCACCATTTGCAGTGGTTGGTATGTAGACTAGGCCTACAGACTCAACCTGTAGCTGTGGCAGCAGATTGGTGAGCAGCTCCTGACTAACTCACCCCTCCCCAGTGGGGTGCTCAGTAGGTAATCTATACCCAGTGTAGTCTCCCCTGGTGGCAGACAGCTGATCCCTTAGATCCTGTTGACTAACCAGTATAGTAGACTGCTTTAGACAATCAGCACTAGATTCTACTGACCTTTTTGAATGAATAGTCCTTCCAACAAAAGATTAATAATGCAAATTAATTCATCCAGTGGGGCCCATTGGTTAACTTCATGTGTATTGATAAATTCGCAGCAAACACACAGTGCAATTTTATGAGTTGGTTTAACTAATTTAGGATCCGCCGGTTCAACGGTATTTCCAAAATTAATCGGATGCACTGGTCTGTAATGACAAAGTTGATCATGATACCATAATAATGTTCTAATATATGTCCTGCAATGCTCCAATATTTCAGAAAACATGTTCAGAGCACAACAAACAGTCACATGACTGTAGGAAAGAATAAAATAGGGTAATGCATGAGATCGGAATGTCAGTACCATAATTCTTCATTCCTTCCAGGCAAACCAACCTCAAGCTGCGTCCAGCAGCTCCAGGGGCTGAGAACCACTTGTATGTACCATGACTTGTGGTTAGGCTCTGATTGACAAGCGTATTTAGTATAACTGTGACGTGAGTATGCATGGACAGTTGATGGCCACCTGTCTGTGGTATTATATCGTATCCAAAGTTGTGATCAATGGAGACAGTGAATGGGAAACCTAGAAATATAATATACATAGCGGATGAAAAGCTGTGCAATTTGTGACCTATCTGGTCAAGATTGAATGATTGCAATTATCGTTAGAGGCTATTGACATTTGTAGAGTCAATGCGAATATCCCCATTACATAGCCAAAAAGTAAGAAAGGAGAATAGGTTTTCAGATCAGTCGACATCCAACTGTCTTGCATTTTGATCTAGAACACAAGTTCACAAACCCTCAATTTCCCTGACCCCTTCATCCCTGGCACCGTTAGAAAACAAGCTCTCAATAGTTTATCTCTGTATTCTGTAATGTAGTGAATAACTGTCAAGACAATTATACTCACTACATCTCATCTTATAGGGACATTAACTAACAATTGGATAGTTAAACATTTACCCACATTCTCCCACCTGATTTCGACAGCTGAACGCTCTCTTCATCCAAAATATATATAGGTCCTCCCTCGCTCACAGACTCCAGTCTTTAGAGCTATGATGAACACTGTCATGCTCCTAGTCCTTCCCTTCACCAATAGGAGATCCATAGGGAGACCCCTACTAGAGAAAGAACAGCTGTAATGTATCTTACCACTGGCACTAAAGTACAATAAAGGATACAACTCTGGGCTTGTACTTCTTCGATTGATATGGAAATGTGATGTAGGGCTTCTTTGGGTTTATGACCAGCCCTCATCTTATTTCTCCAGGGTACCATTAATCGGTTGAGTACAAGGGTACGGCAGGTTGAGGCCCCATTGCCATGGTGCACTAGATTGCAATGCAGGGTAATACCAAGTTGTTGGTACAGATCTGGAAATACGAGATCTACAAAACAGTATTTGTCAAGCGGTAAACTAGGGTAGATTTATTGTGAGTGATCCCTCGCATCACATAGAACATATAATTGAACCTTAAAGGAGGAGTTTTTGTGTTGTAATTGTAAAGGGATAGAACTGAGAGATGAGATTAGAGGAGTTCAGGTGAGATTAGATGAGTTGAGATACTTTGTTTGGCAAGGAATCATTGACATTGCATGGACTGTTTTTCATTTAATACAAAGTTAGTTACACAACATTTGGGATTATATTCCCAGGCATATATTACTTTAATTGACTATGTATGAACTACTAATGCCAGAACGAATTTATGAGCTGCTCCAATCCTTGCACATGTTACCACGGTGAAGTGACAACCAACCAGTTGGCCTTTGCATAGAGTGAGCAGCTCAAGTGTTAATTTATCTAATTATTTAGTCTACTATTTGTGAGTTGTATTGAGTTACATCAAGTTACTTCATTGTTTTCTGATCATGGGTTCAAGGAAGGTGACCTGAAAACGGATATCAAGGGGTTAATCAGTATCAATGCGAGCCATCTAAAACAACAGAGGTGGAGTGAGGACAAGGCAGCAGCCTGATCAATCCAATGTTACAGGACTCCTCAACCTGCCATTGACGACAAGATAAGGGGCTGTAGGCGACCTCTAAGTCTGAGGAATTGTATATGATATAT
This sequence comes from Harmothoe impar, assembly GCA_947462335.1. Taxonomy (NCBI): domain Eukaryota; kingdom Metazoa; phylum Annelida; class Polychaeta; order Phyllodocida; family Polynoidae; genus Harmothoe; species Harmothoe impar. The sequence continues at coordinate 24,552,564 of OX381721.1, forward strand.
ATTATAGTCATTATTCTCTAGTCAGAGCCTTGAGCTGTGAGCTGTTTCTGCATGCAGTGACAATCTCTGATATCACCAGATGTGGGAGTGCTAGCTGCAGAATGCCACGCTATACTTCTTTACGGTCATGAGGTGTCATTGCTGTCCCCTGTCTGGGGAATAACAAAGCCATGAAGTGCCCTGACCTGTGTTATCAGGCTGGCATTGAGCACTGCAGACTGAATGGACAATGTCCCATAAAATAAAAACACAGGGGCCTGGTATGTCTGTGTGAAGAGTATAGCAGGCAGAGGTGCTGACATGACTGTCTGCAATGTGTGAACACTGTAGGAATCAGGAATAGTCTAGCTTTGCGTAATATGTTTGTGAGAAATATGATTCACATGAAGATTCTAATGGCCAAAGAATATTGTGCTATTTCAAAACGTTAGCCTCTTTGGCTATGTAGTTTATATAATCACTAAATAAGAAATCAAAAAGGGAATTGTTAATGTAATGTTTAGTCTGTTCATTGTAAATGAATTGTCTTTGATATACACTTAAGTAATGAATTACAAATCATAATTCATTAATAGTTAGTGTCACCGAATTAATGTTTGATTCTATAGTTCATATTTCATAGGTGAAATAGGGTATGAGGTCAGGATTTAGGAGTAATTGAAAGCTAACATGTGGAAAACTAACAGAAAACATAAAATCAATAGTTTCTGGAAACTTCAAATATATATCAACTGCTATATTGTTTATGTGGACTAACACACTCTCACGAATAGAGAAGTAATCAATATATCACCAACTGGTGTTTGATAGGGTACAGGTATACCATTGTTTCCGAGAGCCAAATCAATAGCATGTGAAATAGAGTTATACACAAAATAGTTTTTAGTCCTGCTCCAAAATCCAGAACCGATTTGGGTACTCTGGCAAAAAACTAATGTTAGGTGATAATTAATTTATACCATTAAATTCTATCACCAAACCTGCGTGCCTCGCTTTTCCTTTATGTTAGCTCTAGTTCCACCCCTTCTTGGATAAATATTGATCTTAAACTAATGCTAATGGCCCCTATCCTCCCTAAATAGAATATGGGAAATACAGTTCTGCTATTAGTTCATTGCTATAGTAAATGGTTGCTTAGCAACACCTGTTTTGTATAGCAACATACCCTGTCATCAATTAGCAACCGCTGGGTTGCTAATTGATGACAGCATCTGTTTCCGTCCGGTTGTTTGAGACAGGATGAGACTTAAATTAAATTATATAGACAAATACCAAAGCCCATTGATACCATCTCTGTTGTATTTCATAAGTAGGGGCTGGGGCCATATCCCACGAAGCCGCAGGCTGAGTGGGATATGGCCATGATCCTTCCCATCACATGGTAGACCTGAAGCAAAGATAAGCAGTATCACCCAAAAGCATCGGGCTTATTAGTATCCTGTTACTTTATGGAATATGAATATCATATACTAATATTAACCTACTCCTTCATGATTAATTAGCTGCACTGCAGCTACTCTGCTATTATTCCTAGTAAGGATTGCATGAGGACAGTAGTCTGGGCAGACCTCCTAGAAGAAATCTGTGTGTATGATATAATTGGATAACTCACCTGGTGGCAACTGTGGGGTACCCTGACCTATATGTGTTTTGAGGTCACATCGTTTCTGTTACCATGAAAGTGACATTCTAGGGTTTTAGGTAATACATGATAAAAGGGATCCACATCCTCAAGTTCAAGTTCAAGTTCAGTAAGATTTTATTGAGTACATCAAAACATGTTTTTCAGTCTCAACAATGGGCCGACCAACCCTCAGTGATACAATAAGCTTCTTATTATAAGCGATTATACTCCATGTACAGAGATTGTCCTACAAAATTACAATTTCCTGTCAATTGTAAATAAAAATACTAAATTTACTGCATACACTCATTCGTTTACTTTCTTTCAATTTCTAAACAATTGCTGGCATTGAGGCAAGCCTAGCATCAAAAGTCTAATCCTGAGTCACTTCAAGACTGACCCACCATGATCACATGTCACATGCATACCTCCAATCCATTAATCAAATTAATGTCAGGTTCATGGCACGTCTGTTCCATTACATACTGATTGAGATAAATGTCACTAGCCCAGAGCAGGTGAGCCCTGCTGTCTGGAGAACTGTCATTTATAAATATACTCAGGCAGTCACTGGAGAGCAGGGAGCTCGCATTAAGTATGGATGTACATTCTGTACAGAACTACACCTTCTGCACCCTCTGAAACTATCATAAAATAAATTCATTGTACCAAATATTTCTCAGAAAGTGGTCCACACCACTTTTTCTGCCAACATTGCAGCGCATTTGACAAATGTATACATCAATCAATGTTTTGGTGTTAAATGCATTGACAGGGTGGAGTGTTAAGCCCTCATCCTACAAAATTGCCCTTATCCTACAAAAACATATAGGTTTGTAGTATAAGGGCTGTCAGTCAGGCCCTTATCCTACAAAATTGCCCTTATCCTACAAAACCTATACTATTTTTGTAGGATAAGGGCAATCAGTTAAGCCCTTATCCTACAAAATTGCCCTTATCCTACCAAAACCTATATAAGGGAGGATTTGTAAGATAAGGGCTATCAGACAGGCCTAATAAATGTACTACACCCAGACAACCCTTATTTTCATATATTTCACAAGGAAATCTAATAAACCTGAGATTTTGGGAGCCAAGCTGGTGGCCATTTTGGATTACACAAGGAAATCAAATAAACTTAATCCTACTGCATACCTGTAGGCCCTATGCCTCTGGGCTAGACCTGGTGAGAAATGAAATAAAGCATCAGGGACATTTTTGTAGGATAAGGGCAATTTTGTAGGATAAGGGCCTGACTGATTGCCCTTATCCTACAAAATACATAGGTTTTGTAGGATAAGGGCAATTTTGTAGGATAAGGGCCTAACATGGAGTATAATGGCCTCATTGGAGGCACCAGGATTAGCTAGAGGCAGGGGTAGTGTGTAGCACTTGATTAGTATAAGAGTTGGCCACTGTGTCAAGTGTTTTATTTCATATCAGGATCAAATGTCCCAGCTGTTTAATGGAGCAACATGAGTGTGAAGAAATTACTTATAATGCGATATCTCCTAGAGAGTGCACGTGATTCCCACCACCCATAGTGCACACATACTATAAGCCAGCCCCATTACCTACCTGCACAAATGTACCAAGACCTTGCCATTAAATGCACAAAAAGAGAGAGCACTGTTCTCATACGGGACCAGGAATAGGGCTGTGGGGTTTTAGGCAGTGTTATATTTTTAGGGTGTGAGCTGCACAGGGGTCTTTTCTAATTGGCTCAGTGCCATGTAAGGGCAGCTCAATCAATAAGATCTAAGAACTCCATGGGATATCTTCATGCCTCCATGCCAAACCTCCTCAATGCTTGCATGCCACCTTTGGGGACATGGTCATGGGCTAGATTGGGGGCAGGAGGCTGTATGTACATAACCTTCACCCTAGTTAGCAAGCATTGAAGGTAGGGCTAGTACATAGGGAAAGTACTCCGGTATTATACTAACACCGTGGGATATAGTGCAGAAAATGTCACCACAAAATAGAATAAGGGAAATGCTCTTCTGGATAAATGGTGCAGCTGACCTGGTTTATCCTAAAGCTATTGATTTGTCTGATTGAATGGAGTATCAATGGGAAATCAAAGGTTCACACACAAATATGCACACCTCTTTATAGTTATGGCTGTGCCACCCTGCAAATCTCTAGCTTACAAAACACCTCAAGATCTTCCTGATATCTGCCCTTGTCATAAGAAAGCATACCAAGGTTTGTAAGTGGCGACAGTCAGGTTTCTTTCAGCCCGGCCTCACCTGAGTGTTAATTGCAGTCTGTAGCAGCCTGCACCAGCTCAAGGGTTGACTATGGGGCCTTTGTCCAGGTAGGCACACATTGCTAGAAGTACAGATAAACTGGCCAGAGTCCTGCTACACGATAGGCTAGAGTGTACTATGGACTAGCACTCACTAGACAACAGCAACCAATGCCTGAATGGGTGTATTATTTGACAAACACACCCACGTGTCCATAGGCTTTGGAAGGCAAACAAAAGGAAACATGTTGTGGATGGGCGAGAATCTAGAAGCTAGGCTACTAAGCCAACAGGTTAAATCATCTTTGTGGACAGTATATATGGACCCTGGGTATGGGCCTGGATATTCATAATGGTACTCCATCACAGGGAATCCAATACTTTACCCTGTGGCAATATAGGGGATTATATATCATATATTCTCAGCCTGATTTTTGTTCAGTATGATAAGGCATGAAGAGGATAAGCCATGTAATATAACACAAAGTCACGAGAGGCTTCCTGAAAAGGGGTCAAGGGAATTCCCAGAGACTAGGTTAAATGGGTTTTATAAAGCTTAAGTCTTAAAGTACAATGCACAATTTGCCACCTTAGGAAACGACATTGTGTTCCAAATTAAAAGGAAATGTATGTTTTACGTGATCTTTTAACGCTTCCTCCCTGCACTATCTTTAATTGGCTATACAATGAGGGAATGTCTCGTAGTGCTTGTTCGTTTAAGGGATCAACTTCATCACACAACCAGAGCAATGTGAAAAGTCACCAATCCAGTGAAGCTGATGCTATCCATGATATATCCTGTATGACCATGGAACCTTACGAGCACTCTCTGTATGAGGATGGCTAATTAGATATATTTATTTTTTAGAATCTAATAAACAGCTCAATTTTCGATTCTCCATGGGGGCATAGAGTTTGTGCATCAGAATAGTGACTCACAAACGAACCCTTAAGAGCCGCATAGTGTTTTGATAGATACTTAACATCATAATACATGTATTAATGTAGCCGCAACAAGTAGTCTCACCAAGGCTGCATTCACTTATCATGCGGGCAATGCCAACTGATTTACATCTGTCCTGAATCTGTAGACTACAAAGCATGGTATGGAAACTTCATGTTACCTCATGGATATTGTGAATGCTTTGGACATATCAAGTCGAATGCTTTTTTTGCTATATGCTGATGTTGCCCCTAGATGCCCTCATCTTTCACTGTATAATATGTTGTCTGATGTCTAGATGCTGTCATCATGCTGTCATCATCATCTGAGTAATACCACTCAATTCTTAGTTATCGTCATTAGTTTTCATTGCTGCTGCCTGTCTCTGAGATAATAAACCTATGACTTATTGTGACCTTACTCTGCTGAGTGATAGTAATCAAGCAATAGAATTTATGACTAGCATTCACAATCTTTTTGACCAAACAGTGACCAACTATGATTTCACAACCTATACTTAGTAGTATTCCTGTCAACCCCATCAGGATCAGTATAAAGCTTGCCATACCTTCAGGCACTAGCATTGGGTATGCAGTTGCCCAGAAATAGAGAAAATATGATACTACTTCCAGGCCAATTTTTTGCATTCCCGTGGCCTTAACATGGTGTAGATTGCCCCAAAATTCAGATCCATCCCTCAGAAGTAGCTCTTACCACATCATGGTTTTAGAAATCGAAGATCTGGTTTCATATCTAAACAATACAATCCTTTGCTAGATATACAAGCAGACACACTATAAAGTTGATAGAGTCAGTGCTTACACATAGTGACACATTTTCACCAAGTTTCAGTAAGAAACTCCTCTACCCATAGCTCTCAGGCAACCCCAGTGCCCAGACTGTGAGTTATGGCCGAAACTATTCTAAACGAGATGGCATCAGGCCCATGGCACTCTTAACCATGAACAGTTTCATGCCCAGAGGAGCAAATGGCTCCCCTTCAAAACAGAACTTGTGAGACAGAGCAAGTGACCCTGCTTGGTAAAGAATAGTCACAAATAGCCTATTTACACAGTCGCCCCGATGCCTCAACATAGGGGGCATGGATATAAGTAGTATAGTGAATATTCCTTTGAGGCTCAAAGGCTTTGTTTTTTGTACTTCTCTGGTACCCTGTACTTTGTTTTGAGATCCCACTTTGTGGGGGAGACTCAGTGATAATGACTTATGACACTGATCCAACCAGTGAGAACACAGCAAACTAGAACAAGTGGTCGCTTGTCATGTAAATGCATGTCAGGGAGCGCCAACACCGGTTTACCTGGTCAGTTCTTGATGTAGTTCACACATCGTCCTTACATATTAGTCAATAAATTATCTAACATAATCAAATAGATTTACCTATGCATAAACACTTGTACCTGTTAACTTTAGATAAACCTAGCGGACAAAACAAGTTGCTTGTAAACTTATATGAGCCCCACCGCGTAGTGTGGACAGTGGCTAGTCATTGATGTTCCATGTGCCCATTCTGTACCCTCTTTATGACCCCATACATTGTATATCATGGCATTACCAGGAAATTAACTTCATTCTACACAGACCACAGATAGTATCAACAGCTATAAAACAGGCACTAGTAGGCAGTTAAGGTTGAGACCAGAATACTTGATGTGCTCATTAACTACATTGAGTGTATCCCATCATTGCATCTAATAGTGCACATTTGGAATCAGAGTTCTACTTAATACAGATCACTAGGATGTTGCTCCAGTTGATTACTGATGGGCTCGGTTGGGTAGATTTAGAAAATGGACATACTGATTGATGGCCCTATTCACAAGCCACCTCATCAACTTTAATGTATCGCAGCTATGTCAGCTCTATACGTTGGTGAATAGTAGAAAGAATGTTGGACTAAGTTAATTAAGACCAGATTATCTAAATTAATTAGAGCTAGTGCACAGTGATTATGTTGAAGAGTCCTGTTGTCCTATCCATTTCTACTACTGATTACATTTATAAAGCTTCAGTTGAATTGGTAATGAGCTCTATAGTTCACAATGTGTGCTCAAAAGCTGCTTACCTGAACATCAACTAACTATAGGAGTAATATTACTCCACAAAAAATATATGGCCACGGACACTGCCATTGTTTTACAGTCAGCATGCACACTTCTATTACTGCACAAATGAGTATCACTGACATTTCATACCATTAGATCATAAAACAAATACCAACACAACATAGTCCAATACCTACAAAGGCCAGCGGTAGAATCTTATTGCAACTAAGGCCAAACAAGGAAGATGTGTTTCAAGTTACATGGTCTTAAAATCTAGATCGGACTTTTTTTCAGTCTCTTTTTTTTAAAAACTTTGGCCTGGAAAATACCAAAAGATTGACTCTAGAACTCCAGTGCTGACTCACAGACTACCACATTGACTCATGGAGCCTCTACTCGACTCCAAAATAGCCCCGATATGGCCAAAAGTTGTCTTTTCAAAATTGGATTAAAGTTTCTAGGCTCGGCCTAAATTGTTTTGCTACGTATGGTCGGATAACCTAAAACACACCTGTTATTTATTTTTGGCCTAAGCCTATCATCTTCCAACTAGCTTTGAATATGAAACTAATGGCCTATTGTTGATGTCCTTGTGTTATTGAATTATCAACAATTACGTCATATGGACCAACATCAAAACATGATAGTTACCGTAAGATAACTGAATAGACCAGGGTATCAAACTAGTTACCTTGCATCATGAAAGGAGTCCAGTAATCTGCTCCTGTAACTCTATTGTATTACGGTATCTAATGCATTTACATTAGCAGCTATTGTGCCAAGGAAAACATTCTAGTGTTTCTTCAGGTTCATACGTCCACCCCAGGCAAGGAGTATTCCATGGCGTATGCATTATATGTCTCAGCCTAGCAGTGCTTCATCATATATATATATATATATATATATATATATATATATATATATATATATATATATATATATATATATATATATATATATATATATGGTGCACTTAGAAGTGTACTAGACCAGCCAGAGGCCTCGTCAGGCAAACTACTTGTGGACGATAATAATGGCTGTTTACTTCCCAAGAGGAATGCGTTGTCAAATAAATGATGAAAACCAGCAGCAGAGAAAAGTGTTTCAGATGGAAGCCTCTGTCATAAATGAATTAACATCTAGTATTTTCTAGAGAAAGCAAGAAAAAACTTCAAAAAGATAGACTGTGATTTCATTTTTTGAGTATATTTCATAGACTAAAGAATGCAGGTCTGACTAAAACATAGAAGCAATAAAGGCATTATGTCATGCTCTGTAGCTTAGGTTTTGATAGTGATTTCTCAAAGCTATTGTGCATATTATATGATATTTGCAGCATGAGGGTTTAGTTGGGACACATAAGAGCCCTACCTTTTAAGAGGATAAATGCATTTGCCCTGGATATCGCCCACGGCACTACGCATTGCCAAATGTCTTAGAGTCTCATAACCATGTCTCAGGCTACATCGTGGCAGTACTCCATCACGTTTAGCAAGTTAAGGAGGGACTCACTCAGAATTGCACTAAATCAGCCGTGGGGCTTTTCAGGATAACTACTTGTTGACAAAATATAGGTAGCATCCATCTCCCCCAAAGTCACTTCCTGCTCAGCAGGCATCTCACTGTCTGAAGAGGTCATGAAATTTGATGCAGAATATAAGAAGCAATGGTACTATTATCTGCTACCTGTTTTTATGGCTATTTATGAAAAAACCATTGATACAGTAGGTAGCCCTTTGGAGACTGCATAATGCTTTAACCCAGTATGACTGTGCATAGTCATGAATGCAACCTGGTGACATTCTACTCCTCATGCATTATGCCAAATGTAGCATTGGTGAGTTACTCGCCAAAGCTACGTTTGTGTATATCATGCTAATGTAGGGCACATTGAATTAATGCCCTATAAGCATGCTCTATATAAACAGTGGATTCGCATAATAACTATGTAGTCTAATGTGGCATAAGCTGATGATGGAGCATGTGTACATAATTGCCACCAGACAGGTGAGATTATTGTAGTAGAAGAGCAGATGGGCGGAAAGAGGCTTTAAAAGGGGAGTTCGTGACCTCCGAATTGATCAGGCACGAAAATCATAGATTCTGGTAATTTTGACCCGAGGAATCCGTTTCTGGTATCTGTTTGGCCCAAAAAGTGTAGCATCATTGCCGTTTACATGGAAACAGAATGAATATTTATTTTCCTTAGAAACCCCTATTTCTTCATAGATATTGTGATTTTCTGGTGTGGGAACAGGAAAATATCCATGTATTTTAAGAAATAGGACTTCGAACATAATAAATAAAGTATTCTAACACGAAACAGATGGATAGAGCACATCCCCTTATAAAACGGTTGCCATGGCAACCGATTTCCCAGATTTAAAGGTCTTCAGCATTCAAGAAAACATAAACAATATTGGAGCGCAGTATCCTGATATCGCAAAACACCGGTCCTGGTCCTCAACTAATAATAGAGTAACAAGAAGAGCAAAGGGCCCCCTGACAGTAGATTTTATATCCCACACAGAAAGAATGAGAAAATCACCACCTAACTGTGGATATTAATGAATAGAACATGATACCTCTCACATAAGACTATCAGAGAATAAGGATTCTGAATGGAAATATGAGAAGCAATTAAAAGAGATGCTGCCCGGTCTATATTGGCCTATCTTGGTCATGTATGGTGTTCTCATCCTTCAGTTTCTTCCGCATCCGCTTCAGAATTACGGTAAGGATAACTTTGTAATAAAACAACTCCCCATACATCCGGAAAGCTAAGGACTGAATATCATATTCCTAGGGTAAATATCCACTTCATCTTATTGGCCTGGGTTTGAAATAATGAAAAATGTTATCACGGCTGTTATATCAAGCGAATGAACAAATTCAATTTTCATATTAAACTCACTCTCATCCTGCTCTCCCAACTCTCCGACTGCGATCATATAGAATTTTTTAATTATGTTATATCAAAGCAAAAAGAAAGAATCTGTACAGAAGCTACATTATGGTTATCTGGTTCTAGACTATGGAATATTTTAATGGTTTAATTATGGATTGTTTTTATGTATAAATTCTCATGTCAATGCACTGGGTTGAGTTTTTTAAATAGTTATTCAGTATGATAAACTAATCTTTGAAATTGAATTGAACTACTGCTCATCGTTCAAAAGAACAGCATCTTAAAACGAAATCCTTGTATTTAGCCCAAAGCCTTCCTGAAGCCTTTCAGAGAATCACTATTCCCTACTGCAAGCCCGGTTAAGAATACATAGTCGAATTCTAGCCGGATTCTTACCTTACAAATGGAACTTGAACTCAGAGCTCTGATCCTATTAACCGTATTTTCTTCTACTCCACATTTATACTTCATCAGCTTTTATATAGGGATAAGTAAGTTTCACCCTAACCCCTCCAACCACCCCACCCCTATCCCAACCCTATCATTTCTACCCCTTCTACTATACCCACCTAACGTACAGCGTCCTTTGCGCTACCCTACTCTTTCTCTTACACCCCCACTCCATATCCCTCACTATCCCCTTAACATTATACACCTCACCTCCCCTGCCCTAACCCCCCCTCCCGCAGCACGGCCCACCTGAGCCACCTATCAGGTAGGGTGCACATCACACGGTGCGTCCTGTGGCCCGGCCACATCTGAGGGGCGGCTGTGTCGTGGGGAGGTGTGAGTAGTGTACAAATGAAGCCCGTCCTCAGGCTACAAAGTCGCCTGTGTCGCCGTGAGAAGGGAGCCTAAACAAGGCCAACCCCATGGAGGGCCGTCACAGTGGGAATGTAATATCGGGATCTAATGATGAAATCATACATAGGTATTTTCTTGGATTGATTAGTGGTCGTGACTAATGGATATTAGCTAAACAATGTGTAAAGACATTTGAATGGATAGAAAATCCTCCAGCTAAGAGGAGTCAATACACGTAGAAGAAGAATGAACATACGATAAGATTCCATTGCCAGCCTATAATTGATAGTGTATAAAGATGTGCGGTTTTAGCCACACTTAAATAAAACAAGATGCTGCCACCACCGTACCGATATCGGGTAGACACAATCATTAAGAGCCCCTTGATAAATCTGTTGACATAGCTGGGAACGGAAAAAACGGAAGTTTTAGTCCCAGGATAATCTTTTTTCTAAACAGCCCCAATTAACTAGCCTACCATTCTTTTTTCCACGAGTGAAAAACTACCCGATGATTCGCCATAAGTATACAGCCCTCTAAAGCATGCTCAGTGTTTTAATGCACTATACCCTCTGTCGTCATGATACATAAATGCAGGACCGGCCAGTAACCCGCCGGTGTTGCATTCAAGCATCATGCCTACCCTACAGGGTCCATACAGCAGGATGATACAGCAGGATGAGTGGGCATGATGCATGAGTGTAACCCTGATAAGGGCGGCATATAAAGGGCAGAGTACATTAAAGCACCTTACCGCCCTTAAAGGCTTTAAGGTAGAAAGAGCCCTCCTGCCGCCTCTGATCACACAGATGTGTGGGCCCACAGGCGGGCCGGGCGGCTTGATGAGGCTGGAGCGGGGGCTGGAGGAGGTGTCGGGGTTGGGGACGAGTTACTCCACCCTGTGTATCTCATGGCTGAGTGAGTGGTGAGCACTGCCTCCAGGGTGGGTGACGTCTGGGTGTCCTCCTCCAGTGTACAGCACCCCAAGGGGGGTGTACACGTGTTGAACATATAATAGGTGCCGGTAGGGCTGAGCTATTTTTCAGATTGCTTGGGCTTCGAGTTTACTTTAGTGCTGTGTATGTATTCACTGAGAACCGCACTGTAAGCTTATCTTTGAGGGGATTCCAGCCTTGGAATCTTATGCGTTAATGACTGATTGATTCCCAATGACACCGCACAAGATGTTCCCAAAATACGGAACCCTAAAACAAAGATCTGAAACTTCCAAACTCATCGAATTCTTAGTGCCAATGCTATGCCCACCTTTCTACGAGTGAACCCAAATCAATTGACTGGCAGCGTCCAAATCTGCAATTATCGTCCGACCGATCAGTGCATGCACAGAGTTGGAACTGTCGCTAATGACGTCACAAGGAGCCGTTAGCACGTCATTGATTTACAGCTTGGTACGTCAGGCTGACGACGTAATCTCTCCCTTAGCGCCACCTGATGGTCAAATCACAGGGTGGCCAGCGGCTGTGGTGCAAGCAAGACAGACGGCCAGCCCAGCCACAGCGTCCAATGACCATCCTTTACGCTGTCATTTGAGCTTTCTTTTCTGTTTTTAGCGGTAGGGTTTGTGGCTTTTTGCCTGTCGGCCCTCGTCTAGTGATTAAAGTGAGGTGTGCTGAGGACCACAGGCATTCTGCTCAGACATGCTGGCACCTTAGGGTGGTGCTCGGTGCTGTGGAAAAAGACTCACATGAGGAGGGGGAAGGGTGAATAGGTAGGACGAATAAAAGTGAGTTAGCGGGGGAGAAGCCGGACCTATCTGATACATCTGGTCGAGGTTGATCAGACAAAATTCAATTGGCGAGGTTCAAGGGATGGGTCTTTATCTTTCAGAAGAGTTAATTGTTAGAAAATTAGGTAGACGCCTAAATAAGGGTACTTTGGAAATTCTTAAAGCAAATGGTTAGTTAACATAAGCCAAGGCTTTTGGATTGAGGGAAGTTTGATTTGAAAATTGAAAATTGAATCTTGATTTACAAGAAAATAAAAGCAAGAACCTCTGATGAAAGAAAGGTTAAGGAGACAGTGCAGGGAGACATAGAGTAGGGGAAGATAGAGAGAATGGCTGAGGGGAAGTAAGGTTTGAGCCATACTTGTCGCCTTGAGAGGCAATCATGATAAGAAAGACATTGGAGAGGTTACCTGTTGAATGGTAAAGGGGCCATTTGAGAGTAACTCAATACGTGTTGCGCTGAGCTGTGAGGGGCCGGGTTGCTCGGGGTGCGGTGTGTGAGATGTATATTGAAGCAGTAAGCCGCAGTATGGAGGTTCTTCCGCCGAAACCGATTTGTGCTTAACCTTAAACCATCTGTACGGTGGCCGTGACGGCTCACCCCCAAAAAATATTGCTTTTTTACTTTAATTTTTTTTTCACTTTTCTGGGCCGTTCAAACAATTTCTCTAAAAGTTCTTTTTTTTTTTGCTGTCAACCACAAAAGAATATTGCTGTCAACTGTCAACATTGGCCGAGGAGGCTCACCAAAAAAAAAACTGTATTTTTTCTTCACATTTCTCCATCGTTTATTGAATTTCTCAAAAAACACTTTTATTTTGCTATCAACATCGAAAATTCTTGCTGTCAACTGTCAACATTGGCCGAGGAGGCTCACCCCCGATTTTTGATGTTGACAGCAAAAAAAGAAAAAAGAGTGTTTTTGAGAAATTTGATAAACGAAAGAGAAATGTGAAGAAAAAAATATATGTTTTTTTTTGGTGAGCCTCCTCGGCCAATGTTGACAGTTGACAGCAAGAATTTGCAAGAATTTTCGATGTTGACAGCAAAAAAAATTATTACTATTTTGAGAAATTGCTTGAACGGCCCAGAAAAGTGAGAGAGAAAATGCACATATAAAAAAAAAATCTTCTTTTGGGGTGAGCCTTGACGGCCACCGTACATCTGGCATGACATTGCATTCTGGACAATATCGAACGTCTTTGATTTTTCTGGGGTGTTTCGTTGTTGGTAGTGCCTAATCGGGCGGAAGCTGCTGATATTCTTTAACAGAGTTGTTCAAAAAACGGTCAACATTTGATCCTTTTTTATCTCAGCAGTTTCAAGTATTGACTAAAACTGTGCTAGGAGAGTGATGCCTCTCAAATTCTCAGGGACAGAATTGATCCACTTGTCTGTCCGTGAATGTCCCGTGAACTGTTTTAAATCTATGAGAGTGGATTAGAAATCTCTGGCTCCATTTCATGAATGATGATCTGATTGAAATCGGATCGCCTTACTCTGAAATCCTTGTGATGTTCCCAAATGGATAGTTGAATTACACAGAGGATAGGCTGTCAATGTGCCCCTGTGTCATCCCTAATGCGATACGTATTAGAATGACAACAACGTGAAAGCAACTGTAACTTTGCACTGAACGTGTGCAAGGTTCCAGTGATGCAGTGAGATTCACTTGTCAGCATCAGACATCTTGGCCAATCAAAAACTGCAAGCCGTAGAAACTTGTATAGCTAGATTCACAAATGACGTCACTGGCATAGGGATTGGGCGGGTGGCCTTTGCCATTAGTAACCATACAATTGTACATACCAATTCAACCAAAAATGTAGCAGGGGTGTGGAAGGGGTTATTGAAAAACGTCCGACAACAGTGATGTCGTTTGTGCACGTTTTCTATACACAGTGAATGGTTCTTATACAGGAAAGTGAAATTAATTATGCCGTCTGAAACTTGATCTGAAGACCTACCTTCTTATGGAATACATTGTTTTAAAAGCACATAAACCCTTCAAATTTGAAACGACTGAAAACTAATTAATGAGAATACCTGCAGGCTGAAGAAAAGCAATCATACTTTTCACTGCGCCCCTCGGTGTAATTAAACTAAAAGAGAACAAGATTTTAACTGTCTTTCAATCTATATCTCAGCACTGTTGAACTTGAAAGATAAACCTATTAGTGAGACCTAGTATTGTGAGACTATTTAAGCTCTCTTTCTAATGTCTGGTGACTCTGAGAGGCTAATACAGCCCTGTTTTATACTGCTGGTCTGGGTAGAGCTGGTATGACTGACTAATAGAGATTAGCCTCCAGTTCCAGGTCCTGTCTAGGTCTCCTCTGATGTCTGACAGATCACTAATGAAGCTACAGACTTCAAAAGGAAGGACCAAAGTTCTACTTACTGACTGGGCATTAAAACAACCCAATGGTATTTAGTACTAGGGCCTAGTACGGGATATTATGGGTTATTCTCTATCAAAGTAAGCCACTCAAACTGACAGATTTGGCGGAAACCGCTCAGACTGCATACAATATAATATATATGACCATCATATACAAGGACAGTTATTAGTGGGACATATAACCCTGCAGATAGTGAGAACATTGAAGCATATCTACATGTATCACAATGTGGTGTGCTGCATATTATATATTTGATTGCCACCAGAACATTTAGGCCTAGGAGTACATGCCTTCAAACTTGTTCTTAAACGATCATCAGTGCGAGCTGATTCCCGGGAACCCATTTCTGTCTAAGCGGTTTATGAGGCATGAGCCGTTTTGCGTCTATTATAGAGGCAAGTACGTGTATAATGTCACAATAGTTAATGTTTCAGTGTGATTGGTATTCACAAGAACGAAGTTTATAAGTCTGCCTGTAGGAACCTCATGAGCTAAACAAGGCCGTTTTCATAGCATGTTCAAGTGGATCCATTGACAGAATTACCAGTTGAATGTCTCTGTACAGGATGCCCCTCTAGGTTATACAGGTAGCATTACTTACTACACAAAAGCAGTAGGATGGTTGTCTCACTTAGCCGTTTATTGATACAGTTAGCAGTTAGTAGTTGGATGGGTGCCGCTAAATGTAGCTACCGCAATCATCAATGTTAATACATTTAGCAATTACATACAATGTTCTCTTTTAAAATGTAATACTCTTAAGTTTAATACTATAGTGAATTTATATGAAATTGGAAGCAAGCGTCAATACTCCTCTTAAACTATGCTATTGCGTATATGCTGACCTTTGAGAAATTTGACTACAAAACCTGCAGGAAACCGATTCTACATGTCTTCCGGGACCAATGTATTATGAATGGTTGATTCCACGAAGCAGATGTATTACGCATTCAAGGCTTCAGGCGAAATTAATAATTATAGTGATGGAAGCTAAAGTTGACAGCTTTATGACACATAGTCAATTTAATGCAATGCATTATCTAAGATATTTTACTCATAGATAAGGTTTACAATCAAGGCATTGCAAAGGATTGTTTGCTGTATTATGATCTGCCTCTGATCTATACTTATCTATGTATCTATTTATGTATCTATAATATCTATTCATCATCCTTCAAACTAGATGTACACAAATTTTTGGTATTAAATCATCCTGAACCAATTTAGTAGACACATTCAACCCCCCCCCCCCACCTTATCAAAACGGGCAATATGGGTAGCAGCAAGGCTCTACTAACCTTAGACATTTAAGTTAGTAATAAGGATGGTCTATTGTAAAAACATAGCTGCGTTTTGTATAATGCAACTATGTATATGTTAAAGCAAAACATGGTTCTAAAATATAAAACCAAAAATCAGGTTTAGAATTAAGATGACATCATGTCAAGGGCATTCAAAGCCGCTGAGATACCGGTTATAGTTAATTGTTACTCACTGTTATTGTTCAAAGCGTTTTGTAAAATGCAAGAATAGTTTATTAAATTTTATAAAGCTTAATGAAAATATATCCTACATGATTGTCATTATTTATTGGAAAACTGTTAACTCATCACGAGACCTAGTATACTAGTTGATAAAAAGAAATGGTATATTGCTCGCCAACTGAAATAAATATGTGTTCACTAAAATAGTAAAGGTCGCCAACTTCAAATTAGCCTGAAAAGGCTAAGAAGCGACCTGTCTTTATGATTAAGTCAACAGATATCAATATACTTTGTAACTGTGATAAAAGAACTGAAATAAAGACAAATTCAAACTCAAAAAAACTCAAACTCTATGTATGTATGTATGTATGTATGTATCTATCTATCTATCTATCTATCTATCTATCTATCTATCTATCTATCTATCTATCTATCCATCGATCTATCTACAGATCTATAATTATATTAAGCTGTTTGTTTATCTATCTGCCTATCTTTATATCTGTCCCCCCACTTTCATAATCCTAGAGGTAGGATATACTTTATTTAACCACAAATACCCTCCTTATAAAATTGTGTGAAAGAGTGCCACTGTATCACCACTCTGCCCCCAGACAGTTGCAGATATCCAGACTCCTGGTGAGGCCTGGATATAACCTCATTGCCACCGACATACCAAATGATCTTTAATCCCTGGGTGACGTATCCATGACGGAGGGCCTACGTCATGAGGCTCTGCTGCCGGCATTTCGCTGGTGCTGGTAGACACTGTGGCTGTGCAAGGTGCTACTGCTATGCTTACAGGACACCAGCGACCCCCTACAAGTTTATGGTGCTGCCCTCTAGGTGTGGCCGATAGAATTAATAATGGAGAGGGTGAGGGGTGCTGTGTCCAATACATCATGACTGCAAAGATCTCCCAGGCCTCACTTGTAATAAAGACTGTCAGTGTAACATGACTGGTAGTGGTCAGAATAGGAGGGAGACACCATAATAAAAAATATATACATGGAGCATACAGTCTTGATGTGGTACAGGTATAGCTTTCAGCATGCCTACTACCAGAGCCCCAGCAGAGTAGGGGTAAAACTTTAGACTCACATGCAGGAGGCCCTGGCTTCAAGCCCCGGTCAGGTTTTGCAGGGTGATTTTGACACATGAAAATAAATCTAATATACAAAATATGACCAAAGGCACCCCGTCGTGTGTTCTGGGACAACTACATGTGCATATGCGCAATGACCTGCGCAGTTGAGATGTTTACTATAGCGTCTAGCCACCTCAACACCATCCTTCCTGTAAAAGGGGCATTGCACAGCCAATGAACTGACAGGTAGATGCTTATCTGTCAAGGACTGACATGTTGAACACTGATATATTTGTCACCAGGGGAATAACCCAACTGGGCTCTTTAACTCCGACAAGTCCATGGACGAACATTCATCTGTCATCCATTCATGTTTAACATGCTAAACTTGGACTGATGAGTGATGCATAAGAGTCCGTCCGCTAATTTGTCGGCATTGGAATACCCGCTATAAAGACTATACACCAGTAAAGCAGTTTGTCCAACGGATGCTCATCTGTCAAGGTTTACTTTGTTCAGCCTTGATGCATGAGCAATGGAAGTGTCTGTGTCAAACAAAATGGTCTCGGTTTGTCGGCAGTGGCCATGGAAAACTTCAGATCCTAGTGGGGTTATACATATTTGAAGGTTTACATAAACAACCGATGAACTTGTAGGAATGTCCATATCAGAAGTCATCGGCAGAGACATACAGAAACTCTCCTCTCCAGTGCAAATGTGACATTATTGTGGATCCTAATAAAGGTCTCCTCCATTGGGACCCACTAAGTAACGCCTCTCTCCATCTTCATTTATGTGACATCTGGAATTCTACACATTCCATATACATAACGGGAGTTGACAGTTTCGGCTCGCCATAGTAACCCCATACTTCCGGTGGCGGCAGTTACCCGGATGTTGGGAAGGAAGCAGCTGTGTCGTCCATGTCCACTCCCCGGAACAGCCGGAAACACGTCGGCGCCGAGACCTGGCTCTTCCAGAAGGCGGCGTCACGCCCCACTGTTGGATCAGCTGATCCAAGGGCCTTGTCAAAGAAGCCATGTTGTCTGCAGACCTAATAAGTCACCTTATGTGTACCCACACCCCACAACCCCTCTGGCTTTTCCGTCCTTTCCCAGTTGACCCTACATCCTACCCTTGAACCTCTCATGTCGGGATTGTCTTATGGGATTAGTATCAAGGCCAAGTAATTCCAACTAATTGCTGGACATGTCTCTGCCATGGGAGGTAGAAATGAGATATGGGGGGGGGGGGCAGGTGGTAACAAAGGGAAGGCAACACCTCATGTGCTCACCATGTTAGATGGCCATGAAGGCATTGTTACTTGGTATCTTCAGTGTAGGATGTCACACAGCATATCCAGGCTTCCGAATCCTATCCAGCTGTTCGACTCAGATGACCAAGGATTGGCTCTTAATAATGTTAATAGATTCTACATGTATATAGCAGCCAGTTCAATGAATCCCCAAATGATTTGGACATCATGAATTTACTGTTTGTGCAGTTGTGGGGCCCTTGATGGTTAGGGGGGTCCCGATGTCGCATGTCGATTTTAAGAAATTACCATTTCGCATGTCTATGTTGCTTAATAATGCTCATGTCCCATGTCGATTTAAGTGCTGTCCACGTCCCGTGCCACGATCTTTCCAAGCCTCATGTCGCATAACACTAGGCCTCATGTTGCATGTCGATTTTAAGAAATGCCCTCGTCGCCATATGGAATATAGGGGTCTAGAGCCATACTTGTAATCTAGCAGTCCACCACGTCACTGCTCCAGTTCAGTGCGCCATATTGGGGGATTGAGCAAACCTCCCAACAACTAACAAGGAGTCACCTTACACCCTCCTGCACACAGGCCTACCACCCTCAGCACCCACTCCCAGCACTCTTATCTCTCCTGCCTCTCACTCCTCTGTCCCTCCCCTCATGAATCATGATGGTCATGATACGCCCTCTGCATATCGACTGATCTACAAGGGTTTCCCATGCAGATTATGCAAAACTTACTTTCCCCAAATCAAAGGTTACACTGAGATCAGTGATAATGTTTTGGTGACTGTTCCAACGTTTTACAAATTTTAGTATGCTAGATTTAATTGAAATACATTGCTGGTCCTCCCAAGGATACGTCAATGGATTGATATTTAGGATCGAGGTCATAGATTACATTAGGGTATGGTATTACGTGCATATCACCCCCTGAATTCATCAGTCTCTCCATATCTCATCCATCTATATTGGGGCAAGCTGTGCCCGCACCCTCAGGCACGTCAGCTGAATAAATTATTGTTTCTCCAATGACCTGTAATCCACATAACCCAGGAAAGGGACCAGGGGTAAGGCTTCTCAGTATTCACGTTTATCAGGATTTTCTTTTTAGAGGAATTTAGTATTGAGACTGAGTATTCACTGTCTTACTTTAAGATGAAGCAAGAGCATAATATAATATTATGGAGATCATCCCAGGACTTTCCATATAATAATGTATTACTCTAGTCCTTTGGATTCAACAACTACAATTGTGTTTTTACAACTCTATATAATTATCAACATTATAACCTCCTATGTGGTATTTAAACTACCATGCTTTGCTCTCCCCTTATCCACATGTCCATCACTTTCCCTGTATTTGCAGCACCGGCTCACTAGCAGTACTACTACATCCCGCCCACCTCCCAATCCTACCAAAACTCCTCATTCTAGCATCTCTTTTGGGCATCTAGATTGATCTTGGTAATGTGATCTGTCTAAAAGCCTTCCCCCTTTTCAACTGAAAATAGATAAAACAGAAAAGAAGTAGGAAAATAAGGAAATAAAGCATGACTAAAGAAAAGCTACTGGTGGCTTTTAGTCAGCAATGTGATTTGTCTGTGGCTTATGTGAGCAGATAAAAGCATGTAGCGGAGGCAGGGGGGGAGGAGAGGGTAAGGGCATCAGGCGGTATCTAGGCCAGTAAGCCGGTGCTATCTTTTCAGATAAAACACCTTCACCACCTGCCTGCGTCAGGTTACTCCCACTGGGGGCATGTTTTTAATGTTTATAATTACTCCTCGTGACGATGACAGTGTCACAACAATGCATCCTGAATGAAACAATTCATTAAAAAACATTTTCACATGTTTTATCTTTATTGTTATTGCCTGTTGTGTGTACCATTCCCACATGAGATTCACATTTTCTTCATATCAAAAAAAAACTCATAACAACTCGTGTAGAATTTTTAATGTTTCTAGTTGAATAAAAGCTGGCTTGTTCCACGTCAATTCAACTGAAATCGACATATCTTCCGGGGTGACCATTGTCTAATTAACAATATTCTCTTATAACCATTTAAGGTTTTATCACTTCCCACATGTTTTTCTTTTTCGTTCCACCTGGTTAATGGAACATGCACAGGTTACACTTATAAGGGTAGACCGTCTGCCGCAATTGAGACCTCGAAGAAGTTCAAAGCCACTGGTCAGAAACATTTAGAAGGAAATCGGAAATGGTCATCTGGCAGCCTCTGGTTGAATTGGCACGGAATAGGTCAGCTGAGCAACCGAGCCACTGCTTTTATTTTTCTGCTATTAAAAGGGCTTAAGAATTAATTTTGTTTAATAAATAGAGTCTCCTAACGGGAGCTACCTTGGCGTTGCATCATCACGGTGTTGTTCGTGACATTTAAAATTATGTATGATCGGAAAGGTTTCAATAGTTCTGATTGCATTTAAATGGTGGATTTCAATTCAACTTTAGGGAAATCCAGTCTGTGACCGCTTAGTTCCCAGACAACTCCACAATATTCCGCTTCATTGTCTCCAGGATCTTCTTTCGACATTGCATTGTCTAATTAAACTAGCATTGATTACCCTCTATATCCAACATGAAATTTATTTTCCATTCCATATTCGATATGATTTATTACATCAAATATTAGAGTGATTCTAAGGTAGTGCTCATTTCTTAACAACAGGGGGAGGGGGTGGTTGATTTAAGCCCCCCCCCCCCATTGTTAAAAAGTGGGCACTCCCTAAGAACACAATGATGTGAATAAGAATGAATTAAATGTCCATTGCATAGGGTTCACGTACAACTCTGGAGGTATCAAAAAGAAAATCAACAAAAATCGACTGACTTATACCTCGTATGTCCCCCGAAATATTTGCAAAGTCAAGTTATTTTGCTATGCAACCGGATCGTACCTTTATTGATGAAATATCAGTAAGGCTTTATTCGGCGGACAATTATCGGGTTCACCAAACTGGATCTGACCGAAACCTAATAATAATAACACATAGATCAAATAAGTGCTTGACTTAAGTTAGGTGATTTTAAAACCTTTATTCAGTAAGAAAGCTAAAAACCCAACTCAAAATGAATTTGTGTCACTTTCCCTGTGTATCCGTTAAGCCGGTTACCATGCCTTCACTTGGGAACCTGCCATATGGGAGGTGTGGTAACTGAAAACCACCAGGAAAGAGTTGCGTGGGAACACTCTCCAATAAAATTAGAAGTAGAATGTTTTCCTCCAGGGGCTCTTTGATTAAGACTTTCCGCTGTGAGCGTTGGGAAGTTACATCAAAATGTCCGGAATTTCCTTCATTGATGGCAAAACCTGATTTCCGTAACTCTCCTTTAACAGCTAAAAGGTTCTAAGTGTGTTCTTAGTCAGACCCAAAGACATCGTTTCAAAAGAAATAATCTGATAACTTTTTTTCACCTAAACAATTAAAAAGCAGCAGTGTTTTTCTTACCATTACCACAAAATCAAAGATTAGCTAGCTGGATATTCTCCTGCGAGGGGCACTTTCTTTAGTTCAGTAATGGGCATGGCAACAGCCGATTGAGAAGGAAATTGTGTTACAGTAAAATGTCATTGGTTTGAGAATAAATCCGTGCAAAAAATGGCAACATGTTAATTTGTTCATCCACCATGCCACAGGCAATGGCATTAGGCTGATAATTACTGTGTCCAACTGCCATTCCAAGGGCCAGTCTGCTCGAATGGACTGCTGTATGTTAACTGTACTTTTAGTGGTCTGTGGAGATTTCACTCTCAGATGAGAAAAGCGTATTTAGTCAAACGGTCCTGTTACTGCTCCAGGGGCTGTTACAAAACAAAATTTACGTTACAGAACGTAAAATTTATTTCAACGTTATGACTAACTTTAAAAAAAAAATTATGTTAGTGTTTAAAAACTTACCCTAATAATATTAATTTACACTGTTGTCCTCAAATTTAGGCAAATTTACACATTTTTCTCACACACCCTGGGAAGGTGGTGTGAAAGAAGTCCATGACGTTTTAAAAAGTCCATAACATAAAAAAAAGAAAAACAGAAAAAAATAGTACTACTTAATGTACATTTTGTTTTGCAACACCCCCTTGAACAACAGCGTAAAACAGATTCTTTTGTAACACCCTCTTTTTTCGCTATGATTTTACGCTGTGTTTTGTAACACCCCCTGGTTTCTTCTCAACTTATTCCAGGTATTACAGTCAATTAGATGACGAGAGCTAACTCTTTTAAAAAAAGAAATGTCAATGCAATAAGTTTCATCATTTAGACGTTTTCTATGCACTGATAAGGTCTCATTAGACCATGTTATAACCAGATAACATCCTCAGCTTTATCCCTACTCATATTACCCCGGCTGTATGAGACAAACAGTATGTGACAGCTAGCTCTGGTACTGTAGCGCGAAATCATATTAGCTATTTACACGGATTCTCATAATTATTCGCAGTAATCATAATCACCTTCCAAAAGGTGTGAGCACTTTCTACTGCGAACCATCTACAGTGATGCCATTATGACGTCTGACAAAATAAGTTATTTCCATGACACCACGTAGAGCCTAATTATCTTAACTGGATAAACTTCTCTCCCCACTTCTAGGAAGCCTGTGGTGTATGGATATAAGTGACGTTGCTGGTACTATATCATATAACCTTCTAATAAGAAGCTATGAAGATGAGCCTCGGCCTTTAGTTAATGGGAAATACATGAACCCCGAGGCTCTGGTGTGTTCCCAACGTTAGTGTATAATGTTTCCAATTTTCTGCAAGCCCCTTGTACCTGAAGTCATTACTCTCTCCTTAGTTTCGTCGTATAAGAGGGGGTGACCCAGCTGAGATAAATAAGCAGCGTTCTGAAACGTTCTGAAACGTTGTATACCATGTCCTTTCTTTTGTTTATTGAGGGCTCCTTTTAACGAAATAACTACTGCAACTACCCCCCCCCCCCACCCTTCTGTATATAAGGAAAGCCTTAGGACCAAGGGGGAGAGGCGACCCCAAACAAGGACAGATACACTATAAAGTTATAAATACAAACTGGGTTGCTCAGTGGTGTAGGAGGATCGGTGGTTACATATGAGGACATCAAGGACGCAATCTTCTTGACTTGGCTTTTTGAGTATATACAAGGGGGAATTCGCACAAATTACGTGCCTGCATTTGCCTACATTTGATTCAAATTAAGGTACTATGCAGCCTTTAGGTTATGCTTAAGAAAGTAAAAAACATCATTATTATGTCCTCAGCTTAGCCTCATTGTGCTAATGGCCGTGTCTCACCAAATCGATATAAGTAGACAGCCTATGACCGGGTGCAATTTATGACCGGGTGCAATCCATGACCCATGGCTGGAAAAGGTAAATGGAACGTTTGAATACTTTACTATGCCAATTTGGTTTTATTCTAATTGAAAAGAAATTCGAAATCACGCTGGTCATAGATTGCACCCGGGGATTGCACCCAGTTATAGACTGTCAACTTGTATTGTTTAGGCATATCGTCTATCGTTTCCAAAGCAATCATCCATGATGGACAAACACTGCGCACATGCTGGTTAAGGTCAAATCCCACAACGCAAAAATTGGGTCTAAAACTGTTGCATATTGAGCTTCTGACAGGGGGGAAAGGCTACCGATTTTGTAAATCGCAACACCTCTGCCACATAACTAGTGTACTCCAAATCCCACTGTGGTCAATAATAAGCAAGCAGGTGTTGCCTATAGGACTGGTTAATGGATCTAGTTGAGGGGAGTTACTTCATGGTAGGATTTGTCTTGATTATTCCCTCTCAACTAGCCTAAAGATATCTGGAGTGTCCCCCTGTATAAACCAAATCGTTGGCATATAACCAACCAATATTGGCTAAGTGATCAGGATTTCAAAATAAACTACATTTTTCAGCCCTCATTCCCGTTGTGGGATTTGACCTTTATATTGGTTTGTTCAGAGAAATTTACAACGATTGCTGCATCTAGATCAGTGACATTTCTATCAATCTAGCCAATACAGTGTTTCTGGGAACCCTTGTTTCCAGGGGCCCTTGTAATTAACGCCATGATTGATACCAATATGAATACATGTATAACCGGGCCAGTCCTTACCACTAGGAGTCAGCCATGCATCTCTAGAAGTAACTGGTTCCTGGTAGCTTGACTAATGGCTATATGTGACCTGTACCTTTTATCACCATCCCTCACTGGCCTCTCCTATATCAGAGATAGGCAGATGCCAAGGTGAGGGTGGGTAAGTGAGATCCTATCCCTGACTGGAATCTAGTCCAGGAGGGGCTGACCTTTTAAAAAAGGTACATGTAGGAATTCTGATGGGAACAAATCGGTGGGTAAAATGCCAACATGATAAGTAAATCTAAAACTAATAACATAAGGGCGTGGGTAATGGATTCGCCTGCAGGTAATGTTAAAGGCAAATAGGAGATTAGGATAAGGTTAATCTCTAACCGAAACGAGTAGAAAGTTATCACATGTTTGTAATACATTACTTGCTGTTTACCTACTCTGCATCTAGCCAATCTTACTGAAGTTATAAATCTCCTATGGAATGCAATCAATTCACTTTCAATTTTCAATTCAATTTAAATGTAAATTATACCTGACAATACAATTTGCACATAAATGTAGTTATCAACTGTAGAAACAAGCGATAGGGATTCATCCTTAAGTTAATAATCTTCTTAACTATTAACTCAAAGCAACACATCTAATACAGGCTTAAAAATTCAAAATGATAGGATTTACAACTTCCATGAAATATACTAACTACAGCGTTGAAACATGTATCATGTCAATCAGGCCTTCACTGATATGACATGATCACATAAAACCTCAGCGTTAGCCAGCAATGTCAGGAGGCAAACCCTATCTCAGTCACACTCCCTACCTCAGATCTTAGATTTTCTTTCCATCCACATTCCTAGTAGGGATTCTGGGTTAACCTAGGCGTGGGAGAACCATCTGGGCATGGCATCAGTGATACTCCATTACAGACAGTATGTTGGACAGTAAGTGGAGTGGGAGTCAGTATCAACTAACTACAAACCCCAGGTTCCCAGCCTCAGCTCCTTACACACATGTAGCCCTACACACACCGAGCTCACACACTACCATGTAGCCCATATGTCACTTTAAATCACATCCTATGAGGCTCCCATCGGGCAGAAGTTATACCCGTATACCCATGATACTCATGGTTAGGCAGATATGGTATACAGAATCCTTTTCTACATTGTTCTACATTTATTCTATATTTAACCTATTGTTTTTATGATTGTTTTTCTTATGCGAGACGTCAAGCCACTGATTTTGAGTGGCATTTTGGTACAAAGTATAATACAGACAAACAAACATCAACGTACGTTTAGGTATGAACACAAATGTGGCCATCATGATAACAAAGGGCACATTAAGGACGCATGTCGCTAAAAGATGACATCTTGTCGTCATGATGCACCAATGCAGCCCCGGTGAATCACTTGCCGGTGCTACATTGGTGCATCCTGCAGACCCTTCGGGAGTGCCTCGATAGGGTCGGCATGATGCTTGAATGCAGCACTGACAATTTACCCACCAGGGCTGCATTCATACATCATGACGACAAAGTGCATGATTCATTACGGCGTCATGCCATCCTTAAAAGGTTAAAGGGTTTACCTAGTGTCGACGTCAGTGGTATAGTGTTTCTTTCCTGAACTAGTTCTGAAAAAGTGCTGTCACTGAAAGTACTTGTGGTTCATGTGTGGTTAACCTACATGGTGAATAAAATAGACTGCTATAGGCTATTATAGGTTACTAGACCTATGATCTTTTGCATTTTGGTTACCACCTAAACAGACTACTATACAATGGGTGGGATTCGATCTGGCAACCTTTCGATATAGAGTCAAGTGCTCTCGTAACCAGGGCTAGCTTGCCAGGCGATGTTCAAACCTTATATTAGGCTAGTGTAAGTCATTATAGAGAATGCATTTACCTATTTTCTTTGTTTAGACATGTTATAGATGATCTCCTCTAATATACATCAGAGAAGTTTGGTCAGGATATCATTGGTCAATTTCCCGAAAGGTAGGAAGATGTTGAGAAAATAGGCTGTGTTTGTTAGGCTAGATAGTCTCAAAACTGCGAGATAGTCTCAAAATATTATAGTTTTGTTAGTATCTCGCTACCCTCAGGCTAGATAGTCTCAAAATTGCGAGATAGTCTCAAAAGGCTGCAAGATAGTCTCAAAATTTGAGACTATCTTGCAACTGTCAGGCTAGATAGTCTCAAAATTGCAAGATAGTCTCAAAATACTATAGTTTTGTTAGTATCTCGCAACCCTCAGGCTAGATAGTCTCAAAATTGCAAGATAGTCTCAAAATACTATAGTTTTGTTAGTATCTCGCAACCCTCAGGCTAGATAGTCTCAAAATACTAAAGTTTTGTTAGTATCTCGCAACCCTCAGGCTAGATAGTCATCAAAATTTGAGACTATCTTGCAACTGTCAGGCTAGATAGTCTCAAAATTGCGAGATAGTCTCAAAATATTATAGTTTTGTTAGTATCTTGCAACCCTCAGGCTAGATAGTCTCAAAACTGCGAGATAGTCTCAAAAACCTATAGTTTTGTTAGTATCTTGCAACCCTCAGGCTAGATAGTTTCAAAATTGTGAGATAATCCCAATAGCATGACAGATAGTCTCAAAACTGTGGGATAATAACATTTTGAGACTAATTGCAACCCTCAGGCTAGATAGTCTCAAAATACAATAGTTTTGTTTGTATCTTGCAACCCTCAGGCTAGATAGTCTCAAAATACTATAGTTTTGTTAGTATCTCGCAACCCTCAGGCTAGATAGTCTCAAAATTGCAAGATAGTCTCAAAAGACTATAGTTTTGTTAGTATCTCGCAACCCTCAGGCTAGATAGTCTCAAAGTTGTGAGATAATAACATTTTGATACTATCTTGCAGCCCTTAGGCTAGATAGTCTCAAAATACTATAGTTTTGTTAGTATCTCACAACCCTCAGGCTAGATAGTTTCAAAACTATAGTATTTTGAGACTTTCTCACATTTTGAGACTATCTGTCAGGCTTTTGAGACTTTCTAGCCTGAGGGTGGCGAGATACTAACAAAATTTTAGTATTTTGAGACTATCTTGCAATTTTGAGACTATCTAGCCTGAGGGTGGCGAGATACTAACAAAACTATAGTATTTTGAGACTATCTTACAATTTTGAGACTATCTAGCCTGAGGGTGGCCAGATACTAACAAAACTATAGTATTTTGAGACTATCTTGCAATTTTGAGACTATCTAGCCTGAGGGTTGCGAGATACTAACAAAACTATAGTATTTTGAGACTATCTTGCAATTTTGAGACTATCTAGCCTGAGGGTGGCGAGATACTAACAAAACTATAGTATTTTGAGACTATCTTGCAATTTTGAGACTATCTAGCCTGAGGGTTGCAAGATAGTCTCAAAATTTTGAGACTATCTCGCCTGACATGTGTTTTGAGACTATCTCGCAATTTTGAGACTATCTAGCCTGAGGGTTGCAAGGTTGTCACAAAACCATAGTATTTTGAGACTATCTTGCAGTTTTGAGACTATCTCGCCTAACAGTGTTCCCTAGATTGTTAAGTAAAATATGCTCTATTTTCAAATGCCAATATGTCCAAATCTAGCTTATGAACCATTGGCTCTATTACATCATCTTATATCAAACTAACATAATGCCAAGTGAGTGATTTCAAGATATTCTTGATAGACCAAACTATATCAAACACTTTGTAATCCCTTTTATAGCATCATGCTTTCCTTTTAGGGTTAAAAGCTGCTTAAACTACGGTGGAGGGCTTAGACAATGGATTCGCACCTTGGCTATATTGCATACCATGGTTTAAAACAGATAGATAATGGCTATGCAAGTAGGGTTAACCACAGCCTTCTGGTAGGGCGACTTGGGCTTCGCCCTCGTCTGGCCCCACCAGTAAGCTGTGGTTAATTCTGTATACCTTTTCATAACCATAGTGTATCTATTACATAGCTGATGACGTCCACATACCTGTGGCTGCTGTGTCAGTATAAGGTGAGTAGAACAGGTAGACCCTATGTAGGTACCTGGCTGATCACCACTCACTAACCACTCACTAACCACTCACATATGTATAATCATTCAAATTACATCACATCATACAGGAAGGATATAATTGGATTCGTTTCCTTATGCACCAATTATAAGATTGATACCAGTAATTCGTGCCTGCCATAACTAGACACCTTTGGTTAGACACATCTCATTCATGTAGTGTTGCCAAAGCTACAGGGCACTTACATCATGTTCTCAGTGCAATCAGGGCGTCGGCTAGACCACACACCTTTGTGCTACTGATCTCACCTTTATGTATGGATCCAAGAGGGGATGCCCTTTGATTTCGTTCTTGCCACACGTCTAGATATACATGAATCCAAGGAGATCTGACTTTTGATTTGGTTGTGATCACACAGACTGCGGTTGGGTCTCCTCCTCAGCTCCTTGGGTAACCAAGGTGTACAGAGGTGACGTTGTATAAGGACATCCCACCTTTACCATCCTGATTCAATATCCGACAGTCCAAGGGTGTCAATAAGTCATAATTTGTGTGATGTAGAAATGTAGCGCATGCAGATCATTGCAGGAACACCCTCAGAAAAGTGAGAGTCATTGTCGCTAAAACTACCCTCACCTGACAGTCAGGCAGTGCCTGACCCTCAGGTGAGGGTAGTTTTAGCGACAATGACTCTCACTTTTCTGTGTGTGAATATATTGAAACTGTTTAGAACTATCGCATCAATCATAGGATTATTTGAGAGTTGATACAAAGAGAGTCTACTGTCTAGACAGAGGAGCAAATATCATAGAACTGGGCATAAATGAATAGATAATGACGCGGAAATGTATTATCTATGCATAAATAGCGATCCTTGTAGAAATGTAGGGTACATTCATCAATGCTAAGCTTTGCGACCAGGTGGCATTTGTCATTAATTAAGATTAGATTGATATTAGAAGGACCTGTCCCATGGCTCCCCTAGTTCCGATCTGCTGTTGTTTTTATTTTGGTCAAAGGTATAAGTAATGCAAGTCACAGATAGTATAAGAAAGAGACGCAGAGATTCGCCGTAAATATCGGACTATGTTCTGAACAGGGCAGTTTCATGGGGTGTGCCATATATCAGAGTAGACACGGCGACTATTGTATGTTGAATCTGTATAAAGCGGAGATGTCTATGGGCTCTGAGACAAGAGGCAGCCTGTGAGGATGTATGAAGTCAGGGCAGCACCTCCACAGGCCTTTCTTATTTGGAATATATACGTACTGGCTATGGCGTACAGCAGGCCCATAACCTAGTAGAACCCATAGGGTCGCCTTGATACAAAAAGGATGTTCCCAGGCACACAAAAGCTACATGTATATAGTTACATAGGACGGGGACGAGAAGAAAGGTAAGAAACCTTCCTTACATCCAACCCTCAACTCCGCGCATTTATAATTGTACATGCTCAACGAAAAAACGCCCTCAAATGAATTATCCAAAGCTGTACGAAAAGTATAGGTGGAGATCCGAACTAGTGCCCGAGGAAGCTAGTATTTAAGGGTCGACTGTACAGCATAGTTCTATTTTGGAACGATTCTGTTTGATATTAATCTCATAAAATTACACTCATTTGAAACAGAACCTAGAGAACTTCCAGCCAGCACGCCATGAATATGATGTTCCGTGCGAATTTAATTTACCTACAACTAAATAAGGTATCATTTCTCGCCATAGGCTCAGCCGTCTTTGTATTGTAACAATGTATCTATAGGGTACAATTGTTGTCATTCAAACCATTGTTTGGGAAAACAGGTGCGACACGAACAGTATCGTGTAGCTGATGGAGGTTTCTTATTTCCTTTACGTGACCTTTTCAGTGACTGTACCGGCTGCTCCAGCCTGTTAGGAACGGAGATTTTATAATTGGTGATATCCGATGAACAATAGAGACGACGGTATGATTTCTGTAACATATCCATTCAATAATGGTATGATCTGAAAAAACCCACCTTAGGAGAGCGGGCAGTAACGGTGACAAAGGGCCTTCCCCCCAATACATATTACATTGATAGGGACTCAAAAATGTGGGCGTAATTCCTTTATATCTCCATAGTTATATAACAATCTGTATAATGCTGATACCCGCTGATATTGCCGTAAAACCTTCCCACTATATAGACCCCTTTTACCCCTGTCTAAAAGGACATTATTTATTGCTTGTTTGAAGGATCAATTGTAGGCTGTTATAGATCCACAATGTATCAACGATAACCCCACCACCACCACAACCACCCCAGCAAGAATCATTCAAGAAGAACTAGTGTACCCTGATATTGGCCATTGATCCAGTGAACCTTTGGACGCTGTGTGTCCCAGAGCCAAGGCAAATATCACCGTGTAGAGAGCGGTGCCGTGCTCTAAACACAGATGTGCTGGCCGCCACCCGAGCTGCTCACTAATCAGAGAGCTGCTCGTCTCCACACCGAGCTGCTCCGACACACAGCATGGACTCAACTTGCAGCAGGAAAATATGGAGTGTGTTTGGATGGGAGTTGTAGGGATATGGGATAGTCTGGAAGTGTCCCTGTGTCTACTCCCATAATTGACTTAATGTGCTAGTATGTGCATGACGTATGTGCATGATTGACTTAATGTGCTAGTATGTGCATGACGTATGTGCATGACGTACATATGCTGGAAGCATTAGAGGACCATTGTTATAAATGCACCGAACACGGGTTAAGCACAAGTGACCACCATCTACGTATGGCATTTAATTAAGGACTATAACAATAATGTACCCCGCCCAAAATTGAAGCCTGGGTTATTTATGAGCGCTATGCTGCCACCTGGCAGGGAAATACTGATATTGTCCAACCCTACTAAACCATAGTACGCTGCCCCCTCCGCCCTTAACAATAAGATGTTCCACCAAATCTACTGGTGAGAACATTATTTGATGAGGTGCCTGGAGTAGACTAGGTTGTGGTAGAAGTACCGATCAGAATTCTTTTTTTTGGAATATAAATATAAATCATGAAATACATATTCATTGTATTTTTAATCTCATTTCTGTACATATATACAGCCTGTAGTCTGTTAGTTTCGATATTAATGCGTAATTCCTCAAATTGAGGCAGAAAAATGTCAACATTAATGCAGGTCACGTATCTAAACGTGCTCGTATTTTTGTCATTTATATTGAAATAATATAATTAAAATAACCAAGTTTGAGCTTATGCAAGTCTACCCTGCTGTCTTGTGTTCAGATCCCATCATGTTGAAGCTATACAGTGACATGGAATTGGCATGGGAAACGATCGGCAACAATAATAACATATGATTTCAGTTGAACAGTGTTCAATCCAAGTCCATCATTACCATGGGTTGTATGCCAATGATCTGTCAGAGTACCCAGTCATCTCTGTGTATGCTGTGTTTGTATTAGCTTTGCTTTTTTTTGTATGTTTATTCTCTCGCTTTTCATCTGTCAGTTGTACGGCAATTACTTTTTTTTCTCTCATGTCGATCCATGCCAGCACTTGCTTCAGGACTAAAGCAGAGGGATACTCTGAACATTGGAAAAAGCAATGGATTGTCCTCGATCATAATAGTGAGAATTTCCTCAAATGAAATCATTTATTGTGTTTTCCTGTAAATATGTCCAGTCCATTTACTCTCTGTGAACATAATCGCCATTTTCCTTAGGCGATGGCCTTTTGTACAGGGATGTAAGTGATGCTGCTCATACTACCTTATTGCACTGCCGGCTCAGGGGCCTGCACATTATGGGTTTATCCCTATGCACAAGGGATGCATAATGGGTGCCTAATAAGATATGCAAAGGTACCCACCGCTCATATGCCTTCCCTTTGCAGGATTGCCGAACGGGAAAGGTTCCTCCAGAGGGCATGTCCTGTCTTTTATTGATGATAAAGAGGCATACATTTATAAAGCGCGTTCGGTACTGTGTATAGGTATTGTATAGAACTGTGTACACTGAAAAAGTAAACTCGTCTCCAGACTCGTCGAAGTGACTGTCATAAAATAAACAAGTCAAAAGTTGTCTAACGTATCAGGTTACCATCCCACAAATAGAATCTGGAGCTGGCAAATGTCGGGTTTTGGGCTGGCACATACCAAGTGGGTCTTCTATCTCCAGCTAGAGGACCCGCTTCTTTGTCACTTAGACAAGTTTTTGACTCGTTTATTTTATGACCGTCACTTTGAAGAGTCTGGAGACAAGTTTATTTTTTGAGTGTACTACACATCTTAAAATGAATTTATATATTTGAATTGTAGACGTATATTTATTTCAGTATGTCTTATGTTACACTCAATTGATGTCCATATCAAATCAATTAATATTCTGTCATTTAATGTGTTGGATACGATGTGCACAATGATATCAGAGTCTATAATAAGGGTTTCAATACAGAGTATCTAGCACCTCTTTTGGGTGCTTTTTTGAGCTGTATAATTATCGAGATGCCTCGTGTTTTCTACCAGCCACCACCAATTGACAAGAACTAACTTTTAATATTTCCTAATTCCTGACGTATTCTCCCTTTGCTACTTCCCGATGATCTGATAATTGAACCTACTTATTGATTCTGAAGCAGCACGCAGCTCCGTTGTTAACTGGCCTGATTAGGGTACTGGTATACATGTTACGGGTAGATGTATGTGAAAGGTCGATGTTTCTTACTGGGGGGTAGCATCAATAGTAACAGAGAGAATGATGCAGCCTTTGTTCCTAACCATATTCCAATACCTATTGTAAGACCTCGTACCCTTTTGAATTTCAAAAAAACACCTACGGGATTGATACAGGGTCAGCATGATGTTTGACTGCAGCCTTGGCTAGTAGACTCACCAAGGCGCGACCATGCATCATAAAAACTAGGGTCATAATTATGACTAAAGAGAAAAAAGTATTATGCTGCCCTCAAAGGGTTAAACCGCTCACTGGTAATAATGGTTGCAAACCCTGACAGAACAGCTCCAGATTAACCCTACATTGATTGCCTACAGTTATTGAGTTATTGCTCCAGCGGATAGTTGAGCCACTTGGGAACCCGACCTTGGGACACTTGGGAGCCTAACCGTTGAGCGCTGCACTGCAAGTGAGCAATTGAGAGCAGCTCACATAGAAGGGTTTGCAGCTTCCTCCCTGTGTGGGTGTGGGTGAGCCCGGGCTGAGCGAATATTGGATTTCTCCCAAGCGGAGTCTGGTAACAAGGCAATTGGCGAATAATTCACCCAATTGTCCCGCCACTCTTGCACTATTTCACGCCACTGCCACTGCAGCAGATAGCCTACCCTGCCCAGGCAGATTCCTGATACTTTATTCTTAGCCTCTCTAGAACAGAAGATGGGAGATATGGGGGGTTGGTGGTACGGATATAAACTGGTATAAGATAAGGGCTCTTTAGTTCCGATGACCTAGATACAAGAACAGCCGCCGCCTACCCCCTCTGGCGGCATATAGAACAGTGACCAGACAATTGCCGCGATCATCCACACCACGTGACCTTGCTGTGGTCCCCTATTATCGCTCTATATCCCCAGGCGTGGGTGGTGTTCTGCGATAGGCGTTGCGGATGGAGGGGTGGCCGCTAAGTAGTGGGGTAGAGGAGTAGGTGGGGGTAGGGGGAAGGTATTGGGAGATCTGGCCATGGTAAGTGCATGTTGGTACTACGTATACGAGGAAATCATTTAGTTGGATATAATTATCTGCGTAGCAATGCTCATTGATCCCAACAGTAGCGTATATCCCCACCTACCCTATATATAGGTCTGAATGCCTGTCATGACTCCACTCCGGGGGTCTAGATGGGGGGGGTGCCTATGTCGCTTGTCGATTTTAAGAGGTGCCCATGTCGCCCTGTCGATTTTATTAAATGCTCATGTCGCCATTTCGATTTTAAGAAATGCCCATGTCCCATGTCACTATATCTGATATTCCTCATGTGCCATGTTACTAAGGCTCAAAATGCTCATGTCGCCATGTCGATTTTAAGGGTCGACCCCCATACTCCGACCCCCATACTGGCGTTACTGTAGGGTTACGGACACGTTGACCTTTAAGTCGTAGACAAAGTAAACGGGTATGACCAATTTTGGTTAGGCTAAATATAAATGATTCTCTAATCAGCACTTGGATGAAATGTATACTATTCCGATACAGTGCGATATCTGTTCATGCTCTTTATTGTACAGAGTATCTATGGTGATTGGTCATCTGGTCTATCCAAATCTGTGAAAAACATTAGGACTGATGATGGACAAGATTTTCTAGGGAGAACTGTCTACTAGTTGTCTCAGTTTAAAAGCACCATATTATGAAGGGAACAGGGGATAATAAAGGTCCTTCACTTTGACGAACATGTTTACCTGGACAAATAATCAATAGATATTAAACCAGGCTGGGAGGGGGGGTATAGAGCAAGGGGGGGGGTCCCCATCTCGCATTTAAAAAAAAATCATGTCCCAGGTCACTAGAAAAATAAGCCATCTTGCTACTGTCACTAATCTATTTTGTGTAATTAGGCTTATTTTCACAGTTGTTGACCCCCTGGAGAATTCTGAAAAAAGCCAAATGGTCCATCCTGGTGCTATTTATCGATGTTTCTTACCCTGCTTCTAACCCACAGAGCCCCTTTCCCATGTCGCTATGTCGCCTAGCTAGGTTGTCATGTCACATGTCAATCTTAAGGAATGGACATGTCATTTGTCGCTTAGGTTGCCATGTTGCATGTCGATTTTAAGAAATGACCATGTCACCATGTCGATTATAAGAAATGGCCATGTCACCCTGTCAATTATAAGAAATGCCCATGTTGCCGTGTTGATTTTAGGGTTGTATTTGTATTTGTATTGTATTTTGATATTTTTATTTGGCTAAATAATCTTTACATAAGCACGGGAAGTTTTTCATTAATTAGCCAACAGGGCACCATCTGTCAGAGAGGGTGTAGATAGAGTGAAAGTAATCAAGTTCAGTGTTCAGTGACTCAACAATATTCCTGGACTACAGTATGGAGAAAAACTCAAACTACAATACACCAGGCTTCTACGAGATAATGAGTTTGGGTGACATTCACCTATGCGGCTTTTTTAATAGCCTTCATGAATTTCGTGGTCTCAGTCAAGTGTTGGGTTTCGTGGTCAACGAGATTCCAGAATCCAACGCCGCGGTAGAGTGGACTCCTCTCGTAAACCGCCTTTTTCGGTCTCATGATCTTGAGCTTCACATGTGTGTTGCCCCGAAGGTCACGAGTGGGTACAAGCACATTGTTTTCATCTAGGGAGACTTTGTGTAGGTGAGACAGTAACTGTAGTCGCCTACCAGTCTCCAGTTGGGGGACTCCATTCCTGGCGTGTAGCGCATCAATGTTGACGCCCCTGGGGTCACGGATGTTCTCGCATATTCTGAGGGCGTCGTTCTGGAGAGTCTGCAATTTACGTGTAGCCCAGACCGGCCCTCCATCATATACAAAGCTGCAGTACTCCATTGCTGTTTTGATCATGTGGGTATAGACTTCTATGGATGTCTTCTGGTCTGACCCAGCACGTATTCGTCGCAGTTGCGGTAGGCGTGCCATGACCATGTTGATTACCTTTTTTAGATGTGGGGTCATGCACAGGTGGCAGTCGACAATTACGCCTAGGTAATTGAACTGGTTCACAATTTTCAGGGTTTCATTGTTCATCTGGAGATCTACATCAGACAGGTCAGGGACAGAGCGGGGAGAGTATACCCAAAGCACTTGGGTCTTGGCGGCGTTCACAGTTAGCTTGTTACGAGCACACCAGGTGCTCACCCGGTCGAGGTCCGCCTGCATCAGGGCCCTGGCTCTCGCTACGTCTTTACAAGAGACGACGAGTGCAATGTCGTCTGCATAGAGGAAATACTTGGCATTATGTATCTCCCTGCAGACATCGTTCACATACAGGACGAACAGTAGTGGACCGACCACGGAGCCCTGTGGTACTCGACCCCCATAATCAGCTTGTTGCCGATTCAACGTGTAAATGTGCCCTACTAGGAATCATATGAAACAACTGCCGCAAAAAGAAACACTCGCGTATAAGCCTGACTAGCGTATAAGCCATACCCCGACTTTAGGCCGATCCTATAAGCCCCACTGGCGATCTGAATGTGGTGACTTTTACACTGTATTATAATAGCAAAATCGCGCGTATAAACCGCACCCCGACTCTGTGCCGATCCTATAAGCCGCACTGGCGATTTGATTCGAGACCAAGCCACGGCTTTTACACGAGGTTTTACGGCGTAAATAAGATGGAAGGACATGTGAAGAAACAATTTGGGCGATGGAACCAACGTCTCTTTCATTAAAACTGCAGCTTTGTATGTAAACTCTCCAACTCTCTCACTAGTCTACTCTTACATTGTTCTCTAATATTAGCAATTAGTGGCAATTATCAGTGATTATGGCATAAAGTTGGACTTCCTCAGGCACGCTGGGCCAAGTATCGTTCCTTTGTGTAACTAGCTCTAGGTACTCACATGCAGATAATGGCTAAGGCCAAAAAAAAAGGAGGTTTGTTTGAGGTCACCCGACCGACCCTATGTAAACAGGGCCGACCCTATGTTTTTTTATGCAATTTTGAATTTGTTTTTATATCTTTACACTTTTGGGGGGTAAATTTTAGGTTTTCAAAAGTTTTGAAAAAAATCTTCCCATTTACATACTTTTTTGGGTCAATTTAAAGGTTATGTAAAAAAAAAAGTTAAAAAAAATAAAAAATTCCGACCTACCGACCCTAGAGTTTCATCCCATGTTACCTGAAACAAAACTGTTATTTTATTTGGCCTAAGTATCATTCTTTGGTACCTATAGCTATAGGCACGCACTCAGTTTTAACACAATTTTCATTGTTAAGATTTACATTGAAGTTTGGCAATGGTCTAAGACAAAGTAAGGGCTTGTTAACACACACAAAGAACAGACCTAGGTTTAGAATAGAAGAGGCAGATATCAAATTAAGCAATACTATTCCATTAAAGAAATAAGAATGGAATAATTTACACCACATCTTAAATTCCAAATAACTGGAACATATTGGCGGCCAACAAAGTCAGATCAACTTGATTCTTTTTTGTTCTTGACACTTGTAGTTTTTTGCAGGACACCACATCTAAACAGTGACCAGGTGACAACCCTCTGGAAGGACAGTAGGGGTATAGAGTGAGGCGGTATAGATCCTATAATTTTATTTGTAAGTATACAGATTTGCAACATTGATGTTGTCAAATACGTAATTGATGGCCACCTACATATTTATCAAGTATATGGTTGATATTCTACCCTACTCAATGCATACAAAATATTGTAGAGAAAAAAAGAAGTTGATTATCATAGTTAGGCCAGCTACAGTTTAAACAGTCCCACCCATGTGCTGTAGTCCCTGGAGAAGAGGGTAGTGATGAGCCATTTTGAATGCCTGCACATGATACAAAGCGGCAAACAGTCCCTGGAGGACACACCATGCTGGGGTCCCTTGATGGTGGGGGGGGGGATCTGTTAAGCTAGATAGTCTCAAAATACTATGGTTTCGTGACAACCTTGCAACCCTCAGGCTAGATAGTCTCAAAATTGCGAGATAGTCTCAAAACACACATGTCGCATGTCGATTTTAAGAAATGACCATGTCGCATGTCTTTGTCTGTTAATGATGCTCATGTCCCATGTAGATTTTAAGAACTGTCCATGTCCCATGTCACTATCCCTTTAAGCCTCATTTCGCATGTCACTAGGACTCATGTCGCATGTCGATTTTAAGTAATGCCCATGTCGCCATATCGATTTTAGGGGTCTAGAGCCATATGCTGGAGGGGTGTCACCTCAGCACCACCCACCCCTGTGCTGACCCTACCGGAAGTACTGGTATCATTAGTGCTGATCAATGCCGCGCCCACCCACCAGGTGCCGCCACATGGCCGGCACCACGTGACAACAACAATGGCGGCTACAGGAGGCAAAGAAAGAATAATGCAAGTGAACAATAAGGACACTTTGATGGTGGTGTGTCCGCCCCGCCCCCATTCTATCATTAGCTCCATCTGTACCAGAGGTGTGAGAGGAGGGGGATGGTTATGACACTGCCTCACAAACCTTGGGGGTGTTTGTGTCCGCTGTAACATTCATCATTAACAGGTGGTTTAAATGTGAGCTCTTGTCGTTGTCGTTATTCATAAGGGGGGGGGGGGGCAGGTTCTTTGGCCTAAAGTAAGCTGTTATTGTTGCCCTAGTTTTTATCAAGGAGGTATCGGAAACCCTTATTTTTTTATGGTTGTGCCTATGTACACAAAACATCACATGCTGATTTCCCTTTTAACCCACCGGCTTTCAGGAGGTGTACCTCTTATCATACAATGTCATATACACAGTGCCTACGGGAGTCACTTGAGGTCGCTAAGCTTTCATGATTTGTCACCGCCTCCTGCTTACTTTCACACAGTGAGATAAGTCTCCAGTGCTACAACCTCACAAGGGTGGAGACCTGAGTCCACTCAGGACATGCCTCGAACCTACAGGACAATGGCATTATCATTCACTTTTCCATATACTACTTTTCCATTGACTAAACATAATTTGGAAATAAGATCTTAAATCCCTCCAACCTTATACATTCAGTACAGAGTAACGGTCCTTGCCCCACTGAGACTATAGGTGTAGGAGCAGCAAGTTAAGTCCATTTAACACATATTATAGTTGTCCTCGGTATACACCTCATCCAGCAGTATATAAAATATATTCTCGTGCGACTGATATGAATAGTTGATATTCAATATAGTTTCTATTTTTGCTTATATCTCTATGTTTATTTCCAGTTAATTTCCCATGGGTTATCCCACCGATAGACCAGTGCAAAATAGTGGTCATAACATTTAATGGTCATTTGTTATACTTGTCAATATATATATATGGTATTATAACAATGGATTAGTTCCCCTTTTGTAGCAGTTCATGCATATTAATGGTAAAATGTGCTGAGCAAACAGTTTCTATTTTGTAATTTACATTGCTGCCATTATCTAAAATGGGGTCCACTGAATCAGTGGAGCATTACATAATCGATTGTGGGACGGATATACACTTAAAGCGCTAGTGCCCATCAATATTGATGGCTTGGACTCGATTTGACAGTCTTCATTAGTGTCTGTCAAACAAACCCTCTGTCTCCTTTATGCCATTGACACTTCTTTTGCAGTTATATGAATAAAGAGCGACTATTCTATATCTATATGTTTTTGTTTTCTATATTGCAATTCAATTATATGGCCAGTGAGAACCCCTTATATCACTCTTCCGCCGGCCTGCTCCACCATTGCTAGGACTTGACCCATACTTTATAGCATGACGTGTTGATTCCTCTGACAGAGAGAAAAAAAACTACATTTTCTGATTACGTACATCTGTCGATGATTCATTTTAAATCCCCCGCCCCCCCGCATAACAGGCAACAGGCACACCACGGCTGTGCCAAACTGTGCTATCGGTATTTTAGCCTTCAGAACTCCTGTCATTTGCCTGGACACACTGTTTGTGTAGGACTTTGTTAAATCCCAGCGCCCTTATATATAGGGCCGAGTACCTGACCCGGCTCTACTCGGACTATCGCTGGAGGGGTACGGAGATCTGTGCATATAAGGGAAGCCCCATAATAATATGAAGGTCCTATTGTAGTATCATACAAAACCACCTGATGGCAGCAGCGCCATAATCATGACGGCTTGCAGCAATATATATATGAGGCGAACATCAAATTCAGTGGAGGATCAATCAGGGTTACCTCTTAGGACGATAACATTCACGACATTTCTTTGCAAAAGAAAGCCACGACAATATGCAATGTTGGTGATGAGTGAGGGTGTGCTTACTTCGCACATAACGCACATACACCACCAATATCTGACAACTTCCACGGCTGCCATTTAGATATAACACACATTAATTTTAGCATACAATTCTTCATGAAATACATTTAAGTAAGTAATCCATCTGTTATTTATAATCATGATTAACAATAGATGCATATTCGATTCCATGTGTCAAAGCTGAAGTTGATGACTCATTTTACTTATGAACAGACATAAATAATTTCTACAGCTACAGGGTATGTATCGACATTTTATGTGTCAATACTCAATGTATGTTGTATGCAACGCTACAGCTGACTCATCACTTTTGGATCTTTGAACACGATAAACCCATTGGCAGATTTGGACGCCATAGGTATATAACAACAACATTATGATTATGACATTGTGTGCAATAGATATCCCACGAGCAACTGAGTGTATGTCAAAATAACCATGACAGACATGCTGGTGGCCGTGGCCTCACAGGGAACAAGCCAATTCACCATTGTTATTATTATATAACTCAGTTACGAGGGATTTGTCTAACTCAACCTTCGATTATATGAGAGCATACACTATAACCAAGGTGCGAGCTTCCTTGATTAGTCCTCCATCGTGGGTTAAGTAATAGAGAGGCTATGGTTATGAGAGGCTAACTAAAAATAACCATAGTAAACTGGCTAGCACCCTTAGCCCTCCACCATGGATAAATAATGCCATGGGTAGATCTACAGGGAAACTGTACTGTGGAGTTGTTGTGATAAACGTATAAACGGTCAAACCTATCAATAATTCAAATGGTATAACCTAAAATGTGTCCTTTGGGACAAATCATGTGGATTTATTCTCAGATAGTTTTGATTTGACTATTCATTTGAATAATGATTAAGTCACGTTAGTATTCAGAGAGGGGCCCTTGTTTGAAGTATTCTGTTTGGATGTTCAATTAATCAAATAGCTGTAGAAATAATGGCAATTAAAAAAACACCTTGTTAGGACTAGATAAAACCCATGTACATATTATCATATAGTTTTTTACGCACCTTTAGGGTGGGATGAACATTTCTAGATAGTAAAGGCCTTTTCTTAGGTCTATGGTTTGATAAGTGATCTATAATTTTGCCGACTGAGTTCTGTGCTTAAAGTAAATCATCCTCTCAATACTTTGCATACCTATTATATCTGTCTATTCTCATGATATCTAAATTGAACTATCATATTACTTGATGTGTTACAGTTATTTAGTATCACGGCATGACA
The DNA here is from genome assembly GCA_947462335.1 of Harmothoe impar. Taxonomy (NCBI): domain Eukaryota; kingdom Metazoa; phylum Annelida; class Polychaeta; order Phyllodocida; family Polynoidae; genus Harmothoe; species Harmothoe impar. The sequence goes on from OX381721.1 coordinate 24,594,393, forward strand.
TCTCTGCCAAGTAGTCGCCAAGATTACTGTAAACTAGACCTTCTCCGAACTGTTTCTTCTGACAACCAATCTCTATTTTACCTTTAGGCTTTCGCATGCACTTTGCAGGATGGCTAATGTCAATTGTCTGGTATGGAAATAGAAAGGTCACCAGACATTGTCTCCCTATATACATATGTATCAGTCCGCTGCACACTCAGAAAAGTCAGCGTCATTGTCGCTAAAACCACTCTCACATGAAAGTCAGGCAGTGTCTGACTTTCATATAGAGTAGTTTTAGCGACAATGACGCTGACTTTTTTGAGTGTGTGGTCTCCGTTCCAGTCCAAGTTTCTGAGGTCCCTCAACAGTACTTAAATGGTATTTCGATCACCTCACACATTGCAGACGATAGTTTTATCATAGGTGTACATACTTTCCATTACCTGCTTTTTTTTTTCTATCTGTGCCCAGATTAGATGAGCCTTTGACTCTAGTGTACAATTGTATGTTTTTTGATTAGCCCCTTCAATAGCACATACGGGCTATTTAGGTCTAGCAGACAGTGACTCGTTCAGGTATATTTCCAATATATGCCCATATATTGCCCATATGCAAATAAATTCCTTTAAAATAATAGCAGTCGACGTGACGCCAGTGCTGGTTCTATGAGACTTTTATAGGGGACGTGGGAGTTGAAGATTTGCACGTGGATCTACGACCCCAGTGGTCACATGAAGGTTAATATAATGTTAAGTTAATGTAAGCGGTAATATATCAAAGGGTTGCAGTTTGGTAGATTTTGATGAAGTCATCATAATCAATCAATCAGTGATCCAAAGTTGATATGGCCGTTCTGAATCAAGATCTGCTTAGTGTTGGTGATTAAATATTGATTAGTTTATGTTTAATCAACTGAAATTTTCTATTTTCTTCTCGACCCCTATTCTCCAATATTGAATACGACGCTAACCAAATTTAGGGTACGCATGCAGGCATGCCCTGTTACAATCAAACCACGAGCCACACACATTCATTTCCATGCGTCCAAATATGTACATTTTCTAGTTATTCCATTCTAAATGTCAAACATACATAACTACGGCAGAGTGACTGACATTTGCATCAACGATACACATTGAAAACTAGAGCTGGCATTCAGGGAAATAGATGTATCATCACATGTAGATAAAAGTGCTAGGGAGTAGATTATGTACACAGGCGTAGGAAGCAAATCTTCGTAGGGGGGGGGGGCAGGGGGGGCTAACCCAACCGACTTTGAATATAGGCTTTCAATCATGAAAGTGCATGATATTGTTTAAATATAGCTCCAATCTTTAATGAGATAGATGTGCCGTGTGTTAAATAACACAATATGTAAAGTATAATGTCAGATACCTACTAACTTGCCTGATCTGTAGGCCTATAATAGATCTCTAACTGTGAAACATTTTTCATGATGATCCAATGTTAGAGTGGAGTAAGATCCTTGCATTTCCTTTTGCATGCCCAGTTGAAAATAATAAAGCACAGATCACACGCTAGTTCATCGTGGGGCATTGTAGACGAAATGTGAAGGACATGCAGGGCATAGAGACAGATAAATTGCTTACAACCATTATAGAAGAGAACAACCAGTCTTATGCCTTAAATATAATATTCACGACGTCTAGACTTCACATATTAAAGGCCGCTTTCAGCTGCCTCACCTAAGGCTATCGGTCCGTTTGTATCGTCCAGCTTTGCAAACAAATGCAGGCCATTCCCCACATTACTTCCAGTAGATAACACAGTACCTTCCAATTCCCCTTTTACAGCCAAGTAGCAACTCTTTAATCTTGACCTTTTGATGCCAGCCCTTCACCAATGCAAGTAGATTAACGCTTGTCTTTTATATTTGAAGCAATTAAACAAATTATTGAAGAATCCTGGCGATAAAAAGGCGGCCCCCTTTGATGGCTGACGGTTGCCGTGCCTGCCTAATGAAGAGATGCGGCTCTAAAGACTAATACTAATTGGGGATGAGAATCCGGGCTGGATGAAATAATCATGGGCCCAGACTTGCTAAAGGCACTCGACACTAGCTCTAACGACCTGGCCATAAGATGCATACCCAACCTAAGGCCAATGACCTTCCCAAGGTGAAGGCTTAAGGGCACTTGAAGGGACCTTTCTTTTCTGGATTTTATTTTAGAGATCTAGAGTAGGAGCTATTCTTAGACATCTAAAGGTGGTTTCTTTTCTGTTTACAGTTTGTCGGGTATAAATAAACTCTACATGGTGTTTAATTCCAGGCACTCAGCGGTGTTTAAAACAGTTAATGACCATGTCATTCACATCAGTACATGACCCCAGTATAGGCTACGTCCCATTAAATCAATTGTATCACCTGGCAGCAAATACTATACATGTATGAACACCGTAACAAATGAGACAGTCAGTGTCCCAGGCATCATGAGAATGCAATTGAACAAAGTGGCAGAAAAGTAACAAAATGGTCAAGTGTCAGTCTCATATTCCCATATAGTGAGAGGGGTCAACAACCAGTGTCTAATATCAGTCGACGCCAAACTAACCGTCAGTGCATACTTACACAATCCGCACTTATGAAATAACAGATTCCAAGGGCATCGCAATGTTGTGTTATGAATAACAAAAAGGTACATTCAGGAATAAAGGGACACGCATGATTATACGTGTTTACTTTATTTGTGAGAAAAGTCTGCATGAATTTGCAACTTGTTCTTCCAACTCTAATGGCAGCAGATTCAAACGGGAATCGCCCGAGATGAAACGGATAGGACACTGTAATGACAAAGAGGCTTATTTAGAAAATATGTACAAGTCTCGTTATAAGTGGGGCCTTTTGGCAAGGCAATTGTGCTCCTTATAAGCAAAGTTCTTTATAACCAACTATAAGTATAGAAAGAATGGCTAATTATGGCTGTAAAGACGTGCTCCTTATCCCAGGAAGTTCCTTGGATCAGTCCTCCTTATAACGAAATTTCACTGTAGAAAGAACAATGGAAATATTGCCTAACTATCTTAGAATGAGTGCCTTATTGGGCAATGCTAAAGTGTCACATTTGTCTCATTGTGTATGATATAATAGGTAACCCCCTGCGACATAGACATTGAGGTATTACAAAGAAATAGCATGGGACCCCTGCACGAACTAAATTATAGTGTCATACCTAAATTGTATATTACAAATCATGGAAGGTCGGTACATGCTCATGGGGAACCTGAGTTGACCTTTGCGTCCAGGCCAACATCAACTAATGATGAGGGTGTAACTAGACAATTCATGCAGGATCTGATTGGCAGCATGAGCACCTCGTTCAACCATAAGATTACTGGTGTAAAAAAGCTAATGGCTGCCTCCCACAAGAACCTCTCTAGGAAGATGAATACCATGGAGGAAGCTAACAAACACTCCTTGGCTGGCACCAACCGGGAGGTATCAAGTGTCAAAACAATGCTATCTGCACACAAGGTAGAACTGGACCTATTAAAGTCAGAAGTTAGAGAGATCAAAGAGAAGAACACGAGGAGCATCTCACCACTCCCTCGCCCCCCCCCCCGTGACCACTCTCCAACACCCCCACTCCGGCACAGGAATCTCGAGGTGGATGTTCCTGGGCCCGATGGGAGACCCCCGCGCCGACAATGTGTGTTAATGGAAGGCCTACCACAGGAGGAGGAGGAGGACCCCTGGGCCCTTGCTCTGAAAATCACTAACTTTCTAGGTTTGAAATTCGACAAAGATGATCTCATTTACTCGGAGCGACTAACCAGACGGTACCCAAAACCAGGCACAGTGGCACCTCTAGTAGTGGGATTTAGGGCGCCCTGGATGAGGGACCGCTGCATGCAGCTTAAAGCAGCTCTGGATGGCACGGAATTCAAAGACGTCTATATTAATACCGATGATGACAGTGAAACAAGACGGGTAAAATTCATCCTCCGCCAGGTGGCAAAGCACTGCCGCAATGCTGGTTTAAGTGTTGCCCTGAGGGGCACCAGTATTGAGATTGAAAATCACTTATATGATGGTCGAGATCCTTTCCGTATACCTGACCGGTACCGGCCTGCTACACTAGTCATCCCAAAAAGTCACCCCCGCCCCGCTGATGCCCACCATGTACAACCACGCGTTGAGAGGGTACCAGTGACATCTCCAGAGAAGCCTGACCCTGCACTGGAGGACAGCAGATCCAGAAAGGATAAGCGCATAGGAATCATGCCACTCTACCAACAACAGACTGAGAGCGGGCTGACTTTCTGCGGTGCTAGTAGTGTCTTTAGCCCCCTGTACCCAATCCAACTAGACTACAATGGCTATTCATTCCACTGTGCTGAGCATATGTTCCAATGGGCAAAGTGCATGGAAATGAACAAGCCACTGATTGCAGATCGTGTGTTACAAACTAGTGACGGACTAAAAGCAAGGGAAACAGGAAACACCTGCGACGGAGGTAGAAAGTGGAAAGATCTTCGTAAAGATGTCATGTACAAAGTCCAAGATCTTAAATTTAGACACCACCCCGACGAGCGGGCCGCACTACTCAACACTGCCGGCCCTTTGATCCTAGCTGAGAGAGACGCATATTGGGGCGGCAACGCCATGTACAATGACGTCATGTACCAAAAAGACACCTGGGAGGGTCAAAATGTACTGGGTGAAATCCTACAGGAGATACGGGATGCACTGCTAAACGAAGGCGCGGCGTCTGGGAAGGCGGGAAACGGGACCAAACATGTGTCTGGAGAGCGCACGGCACCGCTTGGAGAGCGCCCTGCAGCGTCTGACCCAGAACCAGCGCATGACCTACATCGCCAGTATGACCCAGTTAGCGCGGAGGAAGCGGAAGCCAACCCGCACAGTTAAAAACACGGCTGCTGTCGGCAAATGACCAGCTAATCTTTGCCAATATCTGTGTAAATATGTACGTTGTAGATGTGGTAGGCGACCAACGAGTCGAGGGCCTGAAGGAGCATCTGCTGCCGCTACTCCCAGGTCTTCGAGATGTCGTAGCACTGGAGGATGGCAGAATGGAAGACGTGTCTTGCATGTTAAACTACATGATAGACCCCCTACAAGTGAATAGCCCACCGAACGCTGTCATAGTGAGTTGTGGCATCCATGAATTGTTGAAAATCAAAACATCACCTAATCGTAGTGTGGGTTTAAGAAACATTTTAGAAGACTACACCCCGCTATTAATTGGAGGCATGTTCGAGGCATTAGTAGAAGCAGCGTTTGCCACAAATCCCATGGTAAAAATCATCTGTTGCTCTTTATACGGAGCAGATCTCAATGCCATTCTACTTGATCCAAATAGTCTGAATAATAATGCCCCTAATACTGGTGATGCTGGTGACGCTGGTGACTCAACTTGCACCGCAGAATCCACCCCTCGGCATCCACACCAAGACCTTACGGAGGACTTTATCCTGGCAATCAACAAACTGCTGCTGGACCTCAACGCCCGCTTTGGGGTCCACACTCCCTACCTGGACCGACTCTGCCGCAAGTATAACCCCAAGTCTGGAAACAGATATGTCTATGATGGCCTACAGGAGGGCCACCTCCCCAGCGTTGAGTTACAGAAAAAGTGTGCACGCCTAATTACTGCAAGCCTGATTAAAGACAGCGCTAATTGGTGAGTGAGTGCTAATGTGAGGGTGATTATTTTATCGCCCACATTTTGGCACTGTGCCTCTCCCGAGTTACACAATAGTCTATGACTGATTATTTTATCGGTCATGCTTTCTGTGAACTCCAAGGGACCACACTGTGAACTGTACCTTCCTGCATTGTGATTATTTTATCACCCTGCTTGTCTAAAAGGTATTTCTTCACCCTCAATGAATAACTCCGCTGTACCACACCGTATAGGCAACTACTGCCTGAACAACTACCTCCTGAGATATATTTATTCAACTGTGACATGCTTGTTTGCTGGCTACATCTACCGGTAATATATATTCACCGGCCCTATACACGGTTTATTGCTGTGTGGACTAAGCCGTACATCTGGATGCCAAACAGCTATTGACTGATTATTTTATCGGTCTATAGATTGTCTGCACTCCATCATCTACCATCTCCATCTGCTGTTTGCATCACCTGTGCTGCCACCTGCCACTTGCTACAACTGGTCGTCAACCTACTGACACTGCTTTTGACACTGTTAATGACAGTAATGTTGATACTGCTATTATTTTTGACATTGTTAATATTCCTATATAGGCCTTGACGTAACTAAGACCTAAGTATGTGATTAAAATGTCGGATGTTCCTACTAGTTGATCTCCAAAGTTACTGATCGCGAATGAGTACTAGAGTACTGTATACCACTAAAGTATTATCCCGGCCAGGTGATAGTCAATAATGTGCGTCTGCAATGTGTACAAAGTTACTGCCGAAGTTACCCTGCATTCCATCAAAGTTGCTAGCTAAAGTTTATACATCTACAAGGAAGACCCCCAGCGGCCCTCTCATTTGTGGGTTCTGAAACGAACGCATTGTAACTTGGTGTATAACTACTTACACACATCAACAAAGGTGGCCTGAGGACGCTTATCACTACGCCTCTACGCCACTACGCCACTACGCCTCTACGCCACTACACCTCTAAAAGAACTGAGCATGGCCACCTAATTATTTTATTGGGTCTGTCATAATCATTTAATCTACTTTTGAACACCTACTGATTAGGACGAACGACGAATGGGGGAGCAAGACTCATTTCATGTTAACCTAATTGGTGTCAAATCCAACACTTGGATACTAACTATAAGTATTAAATATTACTTAATTATACCAGAAACTGAGAGTGCCTGACACTGTAAAGGAGCACCAATTGACAATCCTCGGAATACATGAAAAACATTCATTGTTGTTATCTGCTGCACTTGCCATTCAGAGCCAACTGCCAACACCCCAAATTGAGAGCGCCTTACTCTACAAAGGAGCGCCCATATAGTTCTAAGTTTCACACTGCTCTGAATTGTGTGACTGCATTCATGTTGTTAGGATTCTATTCCTCCACCTGATGTTGATCTTTTTCTGCCGTATCTACAATTTGCTATTGTTGATACACCTTGCACTGACGGGCTGCTGGACTCTCAACTGTGGAGTCATCGCCGCCCACCCAGGTCACGCTCAGGGAATCTCCCACCGCCTGACCTCACTTCACGAACAGAGGATACTTCTGACCGTGAATGACTGCACCACTTCGGCCATTGTGCCAACTTCTCTTGTCTCTATCAACTCCATATACCCGACCAAGACTTCAACGATGCCTAGAATCAGCTTTAACGAGCTGCGCGCATGTAAAGGTTTACGTCTTGTTACCCTGAATGCCCGCAGCCTAGAGAAGAAGACTGATCAGCTGAGCAGGCTGACCTATGACCTGGACTACGTCTGTGTGACAGAGACGTGGTTTAACACTACCATTCTGAGTGCTAATGTCAACTTGCCAAGGATGGCACTGTTCCGCACAGATCGCCCAAACAGTGTAAGACACCGGGGGGGAGGGGTAGCTTGCTATGTGCGATATGAGTATGCATGTTACACCACTCTCTGTCCTGGACTATGCTGCGCCACAAAAGATCTGGAGGCGGTGGGCATCCTCACATGTTATCCGGGTCAAAAACAACGAGTGATAATAACTGCTTACAAACCCCCACGAGGGAATGTACGGCTGGCCTACGAAATGCTAACCACTATGCTACGACATCCTCTTGTGGGAGACCGAGAGATTTGGGTGTTAGGGGACTTGAACGTAAACACTAGAGCTCGGAGATCTGCCAATTGTAGGCATCTAGCTAAGTTCCTAACTGACTGTGGCTTGAAATACATACAGACCCCACCGACCTACTGGCACCCAGTATATGGCAGCTCGACATTAGACCACATCTACACCAACTCCATCCATGTGTTGATGAGTGGTCTAACCGATGATAAGCTGAGTGACCATACTCCAGTATACGTCCAGAAAAAACAACAGAATGTTAGGCATGTCACTGAAACCGTTATAGGTCGCTCCTATAAAAACTATAACTCAGCTGCCATGTGTCAGCATCTGCACGAGCTGGACTTGAACCGAGTGACTAATCTACATGACCCTGCACTAGTGTATAGTGAGACAGTCAAGGCCATTGTGTCCTATCTTGATACAGTGTGCCCTGTAACGGTGCGTAGGATCAGAGGAGCGTCCGCCCCTGAGTTCACGCCGGAAGTCCTAATGCTAATCCGTAAGCGGAAAAGGACTTATCGTAAAGCGAGGAAGGTGGTGCGTGGTGTGTATAACAGGCACATCCCCATCATAACTCGGCTAAACAAACTCATTGACAACAAACTCGCCAACAATAGAAGAAAGGCTGTATTAGACAACCTGAGACGCTTTGAGCACGACCCCAGAAAATTCTGGGCAGAAATCAAAAAATTGTGGAAGGGTACATCGACCCAGTCTGCCATCAAACTCAAAGATGATACGGGGCTAGATGTGCCGGCAAATGAGACAGCCAATTTCATAAACAGGTACTACTGCAGTATTAGTAATAGACTTGCTGCTGCCTTCGTCAACATTGCCCCGGCGCCCGATGTGCAACCAGACCCGGATTTAGGTCCGTGCGAGTTGCTTGAAGCCGCCCCCGCCCAAGTCCTAAAACTTGTGAAAGGAATCAAACCCCACAAGAGTGCCAGCATCCCTGACGTCAGATCGCAAGTGGTAAAGGACTGCTTTAAAGAGTTCCCCCAGGTTGCGAGCGCGATCATTAACAGCACAATCCGAGCCGGAGTGGTACCAATGTCCTGGAAGACTGGAACTATTGTGCCACTACCAAAGGCTGGGTGTCTGTCTGATGTGGGTAACTGGCGCCCCATATGCCTTCTGAACATTTGTAACAAACTCACCGAAAAGGTTATCCACCAGCAGCTACTGTCTCATCTGATCGAAGAAAAAGTCATCAATGACCGGCAATCCGGCTTTATGCCGGGGCGATCCACAGGAGATGCGGTCTTCGCGCTGCTGATGGAGCTATACACCGCCCGCAATAAAAGTCACCGGTCGGCCGTGGTCTTCCTCGATATGAGGAAGGCGTTCGACACGGTCGACCACGTGATCCTACTACGCAAACTAGCCCGTCTCAACCTGCAGAACGGCTTCCTCAGGTGGCTAACTTCGTACCTGGCTTATAGGAGTCAGCAAACACGGGCGAACAACATGCTCTCTGACCGGGAACCTGTTGCGAACGGCGTTCCTCAAGGATCCGTAGTCGGTCCACTCCTTTTCGTCCTGTATGTGAACGATGTATGTAAAGTACTACAAAATGCCAGCTATCACCTATATGCAGACGACATAGCCCTTGTGGTCTCTTGCCGTGACGTCGAGAGGGCAAAGGCGCTAATGCAGGCGGACCTCGACAGGGTCAGCACCTGGTGCGCGGAAAACAAACTAACCATAAATGCCACAAAGACACAGGTCCTTTGGTCCTACTCGCCACGCTCGGTACCGGACCTCTCCGAGTGTGACTTGAAAATGAACAATGTGTCACTGAAAGTTGTCAAGCAGTTCAATTACCTAGGTGTAATTGTTGACTGTCATCTCACCATGGCCCCCCACCTAAAGAAGGTAATCAACATGGTCATGGCGCGTCTCCCGCAGCTACGCAGGATAAGAGCCGGTTCGGACCAGAAGACAGCTGTGGAAGTCTACACTCACATGATAAAAACAGCGATGGAATACTGCAGTTTCTCTTATGAGGGAGGCCCAGTATGGGCCGTAAGAAAACTTCAAACTCTCCAGAATGATGCTCTGCGAATCTGTGAAAAAATCAGGGACCCGAGGGGCGTCTGCATCAATGGACTACACGACAGGAACAAAGTGCCCCGGCTGGATACAGGACGCCGTGTCCAGCTCCTAGGACACCTACACAAGTCGGCCCAGGATGAAAATAACTTGGTCGTGCCAGCTCGTGAGCTACGAGGCAATGCACAAGTAAAGTTAAAAACGATGAGACCAAAGAAGGCCGTATACGAAAAAAGCCCACTGTACCGTGGCATAGGCCCTTGGAACGACCTGGATCCTGAGATACAACACCTAAATGACCACAGCAAATTCCTCGAGGCCATCAAAAACAACCTCTAAGGGCTATGAGCACATTCAGAACTATGACTATGATTATTCTAGTAAATGTACACAATTATGTATATGAGACTCACTGACTTAATATGGACGCTAAGAGACTGTAAATGATTATCTTTTCTATTACACCTTCTCTGACAGTTGGTGCCCTATTGGCTAATTAATGAAAAACTTCCAATGTTCTGTAAAGATTGTTTAGCCAAATAAAAATATCAAAATACAATACATGACCTACATGGCATTCTTGAACATTCTATACAGGGACAGCAGGCTGCCCCCAGAATGGTTCCCTTCTCTAAGGAACACCTTAGGGGAGCCAGGGACTTATTTGACTCTCTTAGGTTACACCCTGATCAGCCAGGGAGTCTCTAAAGAAGAAGTCATTCTGAAGCCAACCTGGACTCCTTTTTGGCTTCTCTCTGTGTGGTCCTGAACTAGACTCTGAATAGCATTTTCAATCCTTGTGATTATTGATTTATGAATGAATCTGACTACACTGTTCACATGTTGGCTTGATGGATGAATAGCTCCCCATGTAAGTGATATCTTCTGTGCTAAATAAGAATATGTAAAGCTCATGACCAACCATCCCTTAAGACTGCCATGATAATTAAGCCTAAGTATGTGCTGTATCATATTGCATACTCCCAATAATAGCACAGGTTATTCCCCTCTCTCCTGTCACCATTAATCTAGGGATCTGAATGGCAATGCAGGCCGGGAACCTCCCCCCCCCCTACATAGACACAGACAAAGGTCAGGGAGCGGAGGCAGGCGGGGGTGGAGGCTAAGAATGGCATTATGCTGTATCAAGAACTCATTAACTACAGACCTGATCAGACAGCCTCCTCCCACCCATTGCCTGGTGTCTTAGCCCCAAGGTTATCACCACCAGGGGCCCCTGCCCCACCGGGGGTGGTCTCTGGGCCTGATTGCTGGCACATCTGGGCAGGTATAAAGTGTAGGATTTACTGCCACGTGGTCTGCATTGTGCATCCTCTCTGATATCTGTCTGCTGGTCAGTATTAGGAATCATAGCAGGATTCATGGGGAATTGGCATTTGTTGCTGCTGGCGTACAAATGCAAAGTACTTTTATAGTGCCGTTGCATTGAGAGTTCACCTACTAAATGTGAAGGAAAAGGCCAATTTTGTGAGATATAAAAATAGGTTTATATTCATTGAAAAGTACAATACGGTGAGATGAGGATATTCATGCTCATAATTCAGTCTTTGCGAAAACATGCAGGACAGTGACAATGTCCTCCTAAAATGTCACCGGTCCAGCAGATTCACATGTGTAGCAGGACCAAATGTCCAGTCACATGTCGGACTTTTCTGAACTAAAATAATTTGGTTGGCCTCTAAACCTGAAATATGTTTGTCAATATATATGTGTAAATGTATGTATTTATCCTGATTTAGCCATAGATAATTACAAATAAAATGTATTTTCAAAAGACAAAAATATTTTATACTTAAAGTACATAAATTGGCGGCTATTTGGCCCTTCTAAAATGTAGCAGGTCCTGCAACATTGAAAATTTGCAGGACCGAATGTCCTGTGGGATGACAAAGTTTTCTCAAAGATTGATAATTACATCCAAAATCTTAAAGAGTGATACGATCAGACACATTTAATATCTAGGTACAGGGTGCATTCCTAAAATAATTTATAGTATTGAATATGATGATAGGCTTAACGTCTCAGATGGGCATCAAATTCCCTCTTTGATGCCAGATCCTCCTTTGATGTTGAAATGGCCTAAGTGGCTGCAAATGCAGAATTAGAAGAAAATGGTACAAAGCAGGTAGTATTTGTACAAACCGTATGGTACTCAGTCTGATATCGAAGATAAACCTTATGAAATGGTTCTCTAATCCATTGTCAATTTAGACGGGTAACCTGATAATGGTGACTATCTATAGGTGCACCTACACAGATAACCTAAATACCCTGGCCCTTAGTCTGTAGTGGCTATCCCAGGTTAGTCATACGGACATTGGTCAAGCATGACCAGGTGCTATTCAAGAATGACTGAGGCAAAACAATGCATACTGATGCCTTACTAAAAAGCCTAAAATGGAAAGACTAATGTCGGTTGGTCAGTAGAGACCAACCTGACAATATTAACCAACCTAGGTTAGTTGAACTATAGGGAGCCAAAAGAAATTACTAACCTGGTTAGGCACGATAATGACGAGATTGGTCATATAAGGAGCCAACGAATATCAGTGTATGGGAAGCTGTTTATTAATGTTTGAGTGATGTATAATCTATAATAGTATTTATGTTGTCTAATATGGTTTCCATTGCAAAGCACGAGATGAACGATCTCAATTTTACTATGATGCTTTCATGTCGCAATATACAATATACTGTCGCGTAGGCCAGACAACGACAACAAAGAGATATTATTGACTTATATCAGGCTATTGTTATGTTTTAGCTAAGCTAGACCTAGAACAGGTATGAATAATGTTCATCAGGAATACTGCGTACACAATGATTGCCATGTGAATACCATAATCATATACCATCGTACTCCATGTTATACAGATACCCCGGAAATTAAAGTCACTCCTGTGGCAGCAACTACTTGAAAGGCAGGATACACTTTCTCTTGGACATTTCAAACGTCCTCAATCTATTCAGGTACTGCTTTGAATATTTAAATAGCATCAAGATGTTCAATACAATTGAAAGTATCGACTAACCATAGCACTTTTGTAACACAATTGACAGTAAAAAAAAATGTGCAAAGAAATGCTAATATACGCTGATGTTTTCTCTCGACATCGATCCATACAACGTGTTCATAATGCGGAATTAATAGTTTATCATGCACTGTTGCCTCTTTAAGCAGGGTCCGCAGCATGAAGGTAATTAAGGCAATTAGTGGGAGATTAATTACATTAATTAACCCCAGGGCGGGGACATTGTCCTACCAGGGTCGGATATGGAACTATATGAGGGCTGGAAAGTGCTAGTCATGCGTATTATACGATGGTGGATATGGGGATCCAGGGGAGCGGCATGGTGAAGAAGATGGTCCCAGAGGACCCCGCATAATCTGGGATAATCCATAAAGAACCTGGGTTAGTCTGACATAATCTGGGTCAAGAGCATCTCCTATACTTCAAAGGCAATAAATGGATAAATAACAAGATGATAAAGTGATGAATTTCTGAATAAAAGGTTTCTATTGTTTCTGGGGCATTTTATTTCTGCAAAGCAAAGCGAATCATACACTATTGTCTAGTGTAGCACATCTAACTGTAATATTATGCTGAATACTGGTCACGGACAGGGCTCTGACTCATAATCATTTTCATAGCGATTCGTAGGGCTAGAATATGTTAGATACGCTTTAGTAGAAACAATTAACCCAGCTAACAAAAAAACTTTATTTTACGTCAAAATAACGTTTTAAAACTTCATATAACGTTATGCCATAGCGAGGAGCCTTAGAGAAACGTTATATAACGTCAAATAACGTTATAAAATGTTGTATAACGTTATTTGTTTACTGGGAAGGCCTTTTTTGGCCAATAGATTTAGGTTCTTTGAGGGCCCAGAATATAATCAAAAGGTCGACTACACCTAATTAGTTTTTCACCAACCACAAACTATCAATTGCACTATATTACTCCGACCTAATCCCACACCATCTTATTTCAGAATCGCACTCTGCCGTTTATGTTCACAACCAGAGCAGCATTTGACGCTGTCGGCATGGCACTGCGTGGTCGAAGTCCATATTTACGGCTGGTTGAGTAAATTGGATTCGGTTTCCAGAAGAATTCTCCTTTTTCTGTTCCCATCACGAGATGCAGGTAGGCCCATGGTAACTGATAAAGAGCCCTTCTGAGAATGAAAGAAACCGAACAAAGTTAAAGGTAATTAAATTTAATTATTTCCTACTGAGATTAAGGCTTTCAGTGGAATAAAGCGCTGATTGATTAGTTTCCAACGATTATTTGCTGATTCTCTTAGTGCAGTATCGATGGGAAATGAAATTATTGGTTATTTATGATTGCACACAAAAAGATTTTCCATTGGTGGAAGGTGGACGTTTTGCATTTTTATGAAAGACATGTGTCAAATGATCATTTGAGGGATTGCTCCCTTGATATTTAAAGCTACTTAAACCTGACACTATTTGAGAAGCCATAACATCTCTCAAGGATCGTCTGGAAAATCAGAGAGTTCACACGGCTACGTTCATGTTCTGTTATGTCCACCATCCACTGGGTCGTATATGGCTGAATTCATGTATAATACACCATCCCTGTAACCTAACACTACCACCCACCACTACTACCCACCCCTACCACCCACTACTACCACCCACCTCTACCACCCACCTCTACCACCCACCACTACCACCCACCACTACTACCCACCCCTACCACCCACCACTACCACCCACCACTACTACCCACCCCTACCACCCACTACTACCACCCACCACTACCACCCACTACTACCACCCACTACTACCACCCACCACTACCACCCACCACTACCACCCACCACTACCACCCACCACTACTACCCACCCCTACCACCCACTACTACCACCCACCACTACCACCCACCCCTACCACCCACTACTACCACCCACCACTACCACCCACCACTACCACCCACCACTACTACCCACCCCTACCACCCACTACTACCATCCACCACTACCACCCACCACTACCACCCACCACTACCACCCACCACTACTACCCACCCCTACCACCCACCCCTACTACAACCCACCACTACCGCCCACCACTACTACCCACCCCTACCACCCACCCCTACTACAACCCACCACTACCACCCACCACTACTACCCACCCCATACCACCCACTACCACCACACATTACTACCGCCACACCACTACCATCCACCACTACCACCTACCACTACCACACAAACTTATATGTATTGTCATATTATTGTGAAAAAAGACACCCGATGTACATTCTGAATAATCCCTTATCATAATAAAGCTGATCAGACTAATCTACTTACTTCACACAGAGGGCAATAGGGAGGTGGTCAAGATATGGGGTGGGTAGCAGGTATCACCCTTATCAACCTCATCAGTAACCATTGTTTTTGGGTATGGAGAGGGGAGATATGATATTACCCATAGTCCTATGCCAAATTCAATATGGCTGTTTGAGGTGTTCTGCCCCAATATGGCGGCTCCCATGCCCCAATGTATCGAAGCCATATAGGCAGTGTTCTAGGTTGAAGCAGTTCGTCACTAGGCTAGTTGCTATTTCAGGTCAATCATAGGGGTTATCCCCATGCATTAGTCTGAATGATTAACTTATGTGAAAAATGACAAAGCCCAAGCATAATATGGGTAATACATTAGTCAAAAAGACTAACCCTAAAACTTTAAACATCCACCCATCACCCACCTACCAGCCAGGGGCGGATCCAGAGGGGGGTTCTGGGGGTCACGACCCCCCCCCCCCGTTTTGGAAATTAAAAAAAAAATTTAATGATAATTTGATCCGCCACGAGTCGCGGCGCGTCACTTTTTGGTACTTTCGTGTTTGGTAGACCCTCCCTTTTCAAATTCCTGGGTCCGCCCCTGCCACCCACCTACCACCTACATACCACCCACCCACCACCCACCTACCACCCACCCACTGCCCATCTACCACCCACCTACCTACCACCTACCACCCACCTACCACCCACCTACCACCCACCTACCACCCACCTACCACCCACCTACCACCCACCTACCACCCACCTACCACCCACCTACCACCCACCTACCACCCACCTACCACCCACCTACCACCCACCTACTGCCCACCTACCACCGACCCAGCTACCGCCCACCCAGCTACCGCCCACCTACCACCCACCTACCACCCACCCATCACACCCTGGCCTTCTGTGATCTACATCCACACAGGACTGCTGCAAAGGCAGCTCCAATATGGCGGTCCCCAAAAGGTCCCCTGTCTGCCTAACTCATCCAGACACCCTCTCCACCAACAAAGCAGCAGTGTGAGTCCTTGTTAAAGGTTGTCATTGCCTCACAGAGGCTGCCCCAGTCAGGGCCCCCGTCCCTAATGTAATGGGCGGCCTGGCAATATTGACAGCACAAGCAAAGGCAATTGTCAAAGTGTGCAACTTTTGTAGGCATTGTAATCACCACCTGGGACTTTAATACTCGCACCACTGGAATAGAGCATATTGAGGGTTAGTGCTGTGAGTGGGAATCTAGGGATTTGCTATTTGCCCTTTGGAGATGAAGGGCTGGTGTAAGTGTGGGATTTAAAGTGAATATATACATGTCAGGTTTGATTTGCTGTTCAAGCCAATGGCTCTATGTGCAGATTATGGAAAATCACATACGTTTTCTGTTTTTTAAAGTTCGTGTTGATGTTTCAATATGATTTGACGTAGGAAGAAGGGATATGATAAAAACATACTATAATGTAGGTAATTCCCAAATAATTACATGCTACATGTATCTCTATGAATAGTTTGATAGTTATTGCCATGGGAATTATTCTTATATACCATTGCTATGCAGTTCTCACGGACAGAACAGTACACATGTTTGATCAAGCACACTTTACTGGTAGATCTTATTACATGCAACCTTTGACATGACACAAGGCCCTGAATATCGGTGTAGGTCTATATTTATCCACAAAATGTCACCATTCAACGAGGATGTCTACGACAGAGGTATATATATATAGAGAGAGAAAGAGAGAATACACAGGTGAAGTAGAATAGTCTCTCATCACGCACACGTCTGGGTACACAGGGTTAAAGGTATACTATACATCACATCTAGTCTTAAAAATTAAGGTGGATCGCTACCCTTGGGTCAAAGTCACTGAAACTTAGCAGAATCTCGCCAAATTTTTTTTACAGGCAGTTTAAATTATATAAAATCGGAAAATGCAAAGAAAAATAGGGGGTCCCGAGCTACTTTTTGAAATATAGAATTTTGAAAAAATAAAGTATTTATATTTTTTCTGAAAATGAGAAAAAAATGTGAAAACTTCCATGATTTTTTTTTCATATCATCCATTATGCACAGAAATGTTAAACATCACATGTGAAACGCCTATATGGTCCCCTTTACTGGAAAAATAATTTTACAGTTTTACGCCATGGCATTCTGGGTAAAAATATGAAGTTTCAGGAAAGAGTACAAAGAAATCTTTATTATTTGTAGCCTTATTGGCTAAAAATAGTATTCAGTATTAACAGAATTTCTTTTAACTCACATAGGATATACTTCAGATTATTTGCTTTCATATAAAAGTAATTTTGATAGGGGGTCCCGGGCATATTTTTAGGGTTTTGGACCTTTGAAAATAAAAAATAAGGCTAAAAAATGACTTAATTAAATATATATGACATTGCATGATGGGTAAAATGGCAAAATCAGTGTATAAAATGGTCATGATTTATACCCTTGGTTATTTTGAGTAATATTATAGCATCTATGGTGTTCTAGATAGTAAATACCTGCAATGTACTAGCTCATGTTTAAAAAAAGGAAATATTATCAATTACCAATATATCTAATATTCAAAGTATTACAAAATGCACAATTTTGCTTAAAATGATCTAAATTTCTAACACAGCTTAGGTAATGTATATATGTATCTGGCAATACAATATTAGCCCATTCTGATAGATTTAAGAATTTGGAGAAATCCAAGGGTAGCGATCCACCTTAAATATCCCCTGAATCAAAGACCACTACACAAGCTGTAAACGGAGTATTTCTCATTAATCCCATGCTTCTTTAGTAGTGAAAGTGCCTACTATTTGGTAGAATATTTGAAAAAAGTGGATTGATCCCTTTATTTTGTCATTTGAAATAATTACGTATATATACATATATAGTCGGTACCCAATTACATCTGGATTTATATTCCTCTCAAGATGATATTAAAAAGCTGAGACATGAAAACTACCGAAACTATGAGACCTAATTTGATCCTATTGCATCCATAGATTATACCACATGCCTATAAGGATCAGGACGAGTTAGATGGAGTCTCTGGTCAATGCAGTGTTTCTTAGATGTGACTGTGGCTGGCCGTGTACTTGCAATACACAGCTGATATAAACGGATACGGTCGCTGTAATGTCCAGGAGGAGCATTGCTAGCTAACACTGTACTCCAGGGTGTCGGCACGTGGGGCTGAGCAAGGTTGAAGACCTGGCTAATCCCTCTCATTTAACACTTTGGTGAAATCGAGTCATAATCAAATGGACAACACTTGAGACAGGATTGGTGGTAAATTATTTTGTAATATATTTGTCATGAATTAACAATCAGTATACATCAAATTAAGACAGTTCACAACCAATTCATAATTAATGAACGTATGCTACGACCCCTAAGCTTTAAAGGATGGTGGGTGGGGAAATCCGTCTTGCTGCTTTGCTAATCATACAGTGAATGGCGCCAATGCCGTGTTCAAAGCGTCACTTCCGATACAGTTTACTGGATACCTGGTAGGTGGCGTATAAGTGTTGTCGTAAATTAACAGCCATGGGAACATGGCTAATAATGAATCAGTATTTATAAACATAATATGTTCCTATGTCTATGGTACAACATACAACAGTACGGGAAGCTATTTTGTACCTAATGAACATACCCTTAAAATCATCCCTGGGGCATAGCAAAATATATGCTTCACGTTTATTTCTATGAAAAATCAATTCTACAAGAATATCATGCTTCTTTCCATATTTACAATTTAGTGACTGCAATCATTTCCATCACCAGACACTTGATACCACTTCTACTTTTTCATGTTAGCTGATTTCATTCCCCTAATGTAACCGACTGCTCATTATTTAACAGCTAGAACTAAAATAGTCTTTATTTATTTCAAAAACAAATGAAAATTCCTTTTAATTTGCTCTCTTCAATTCAATTTCAATTCGATTCAATTTTAGAAGTTATCCACCCAGAAATCAACAGTACGATCCTACAAATGCCAGGTCTGATGCAGTGATATTTTCCTTATTATTCGAAATACCCTCCACACGTTTAAACATTATTTTTTTATATGATTTTTGAGCAGAAAGGCGTCATTATACTGCTCTGTCTGTCACTGCATTGGTGCATCTGAGCCACTCACTACCGGTTAGTCTCTATTTCACCACAAAGGCAATCGATATCCCCAAATCCTTATAATTTAACCAGTTTGGCTTCATTGCTGTAAATTTAAATGCAGAAGCTAGTAGAGATGTAGCCCTTCCTTCAATCTCGAGCTATTAATTTTCTTAATATCCTTGAACAGGAACACCTTTTATGTGCAACCAAGGCGGCTCTGTCAAATGGGACTCATGGGAAAGGGAACATGCCCAATTGAACGGCTTCAACAAAAGTTACAGCTAGACAAGAAAGTTAAGATGCTAATGTTTGGACCCCTGGTTCAAACATATATACTTAAATAAAAGTCGGGCTTAGTGCAAAGAAAATTCGTCATACCTGATGACCTTTAGTAAATAAAATGGCTTTGTATCATTATACTCTTTAAATATTTATCCGAGGACAATAAAGACATTCATTTGTTTCTCTCAACATGCTCAGGCATATGCAATGTACCACTTTTGCTTATACCCTAACTGTATCTTGAATGTATTTTTATGATTTCATGCAATATTGGCTTTAGCTGATAAACTGTGTTTGACAATTCATACTTGTTTTGGTGTCACTCTCCAAATTCTGGATATTTTCTCAATGAAAATGAGAATCTGTTGGGTCTATCCAAGTGACTTTCTCCCTCCTGGTCTCCTCTTTGTGGCCTCTCTTTTGATAAAATGACATTATGTTGATACAGTATCCCACACAAAATTATAGAAAGATTTAGCCGATACTATCACAAAATACCTGGCAATGGACTTCTCTTTGTTTGGTCAGACAGCAAACAGCAGCATTGTCACAGGTGGCTGCCAGTGAGCCATTCTTAAGACGGCCACCTTACAAGTTGAGAGAATATCATTGGAGATTGATCTGCTGGCATGGGCAAGCTAATTCTTCTTGACTATACCTCGATCTCAGACCCTTGACAAACAAAAAAAATTGATTTAAAACTATGGATGGTCAATGTAGGGTCACCTCTGTGAGCCTTTCATTGTTAGTATCATTTAACCCAGAAAGAAAACCCTAGAGGTTTTGGATCTACCAGCAAGGATCATTGCTTAATCATTCACCTGCCGTTAGTATTCCATCTCAAGATATCATGCCTGGCTCAAATACTATCTAGTGACCAGGTTCAGCAGTGTCCTGCTTGCTTTCTAATTCTTTAATCCACTATGAGATATATTCCCTCTTGTCAACGGCTGTATCTCACAATGAAAATGTTTGTAAATAGGTCCGCTTTAATTTCCCTTCAAGGAAGATTTAGCACAAGCATTTCAATATTTCACATGCAGTCAATTTAGCATCACTGTGATCGATTATTGAAGTGAAGACTAAATCCTGCATATATAGACCCTGACATGCCACTCTAATCAAGACTTTAATCAGGACCTAGTGCAATACAGTGTGCCATCCTGTTTCATCCCTGCAGAGTCTCATTTCCTTCAACTCCCTATCACCAGCTCACAGACCCCTGCCTGGCAGAGTAGATGGAGTGCATACCCCAGTGCTAGTGGAGGTAGGATATGACAAAGGGTATCCTTTGCCTAAATCAAGTAGGACAAAGCCAAATAATGAAGAGGCTACTACATCAATACTCTCAATAGCCAACAGACAAGAGAAGTGCTTATGTCAATCTACTCTATTTACTATCCATAGTAGCAGCCGTTTTCTCTCAAACTGACACAATAGTAAACATTCATAGTCAGATGATGAATGATCCTAATGATAAGGGAGTCTGAAGTCGAGGCAAAAGAGCTGCAAAATTAAAACATTCTACTGTGCCGCCAACTGCCAAAGTTGACTATTGGATAGGGTAAAATACCTGATGTAATCAATGGCCGTTGTTAATCACTTCTAGAGATTTTTGGTATAATCTGAAATGGAGGTAACTCAGGAAATGGGATTTAATTTGGGCAAACTCCTATTTATCACACAATAAATGCAAGTAATGGAAACATTATTTTAGCCTCTAGTGCCAATGATAATATAATAGCGAATCTGATGAAATGATGAATCTTATAAAATGCACAATGTAGGCTACCTAAACATTTACCTAGCTGCTAATTAAAACCTCACAACTCATTTATAACTGTGTATATAATAATCAGATTATATTCTTAAAGAAGATAAAGCCTTGTGGTATATCAAATATCACCCACTGCACAATTCGTCTAATTGTGACTGCTTTATGCTTTGCTTAAAGTTGCTTAATGTCTGAGATAAGTCAACTTAAACCAACTTTAAGCACCTTTAAGCAAACTTGTCAGCAAAGACTAAAGTAGCAAAAACCAGGATTTTCCTGCAACTTTAAGCGGCTTGTGGTGCGCTGAATGGCCGTTATAAAAGTTGTAGAAAGTTGATTAAACTCGGGCTTTTAGCCCTGCTTAAAGTAGCAGAAAGCCGATTAATCCATGACTTGGAGGCTTGCTTAAAGTTGTTGAAAGTTGATCAAACTCGGGCTTTTAGCCCTGCTTAAAGTAGCAGAAAGCTGATGAATCCATGACTTGGAGGTTTGCTGAAAGTTGTTGAAAGTAGATCAAACTCGGGCTTTTAGCCCTGCTTAAAGTACCCCTCTATTATCTAGTCCTCTGTGCACTGGCAGTATTTACAATGGTGGTCAGACAGGATGTCAACAGCAATTAATAAGCCAGTACGTTATGATGCTAATCCAAATATGGAGATTTCCACAATTATATTATCTCCTTATTTATAGTCACTTTAATATACTTAGTGGCAACCAGTGGGACATAAGAAAGGCAATTTACCATCGATAATATATGTTTCATGTGATTGAGATAATATTGGAACCTCTGATTAATAGTTCTGTTTTTCCAGTCCTGCTGTGTTGGGTGTCTTAATTTGTATAAATGGCACCTTGGTAAAGGTGGGGGGGGGGTGATTGATAAGAAGAAATGTAATGCAATTATATTCTAAGCTCCCTTTTACAGAGGTATGTAAACAATGTAATCTGTTGACACAAAATCAATTACCTAAGGCAGGTGAGGGGAACGCCATGCAGTTAGATAGGGCCTTTACATAATATCAAGTCTGCAATGTTGAAAAATCGAAGCATCCCCTCTTCTAAAAGGGTCATGGGTTTGAGTGCC
Source organism: Harmothoe impar (assembly GCA_947462335.1). Lineage (NCBI taxonomy): Eukaryota > Metazoa > Annelida > Polychaeta > Phyllodocida > Polynoidae > Harmothoe > Harmothoe impar. Next base: position 24,616,800 of record OX381721.1, read on the forward strand.
AAATACCCTAATTAGGTTGTTGTGGGAAAAAATTAGGATCTATTGATGTTGTGTAAAACAATGTCATCTTAACCAGGCTGAAAACCAAAGCTATGCTATCCAACAGTCTTCCATCAATCTTATATGATATTATTGACATAGAATGAATAAAGTTTGAATCTGTTTGAGATATATTACAGTTTCTCATAAAGAATAGATCTCAGTTTAATTCATTTCAAACCTGAGTTCTGCTCACTTTAATAGGGCCAAAGAAGGGGTTGGAAATTGACCATTGAGGACATTTAAAATGAAGCTGATTGATGTCAGATTACACAGAGGGGCTGAGAGTGGTGACCAGGTCTCCAACTGACGGTCAACTATTCTATATACTTATTCATGGAAGGAAAGATCTACTGTTATGACCAACACTGCAGGTGGTACATTCCCACCGAGCCCATGCCATCAAAGGACCTCACCGAATGTGATAAACCTCCAGGAGACATTCTCATGTAAACTGTCTTTCCTTTCAATGGCATAGTTGGGCTTTAAATGCACTCAGATATCCGCTGTCTTTGCCTGAAAGTGCACTCAGACGAATATAATAGGGTAGTCTTTCATCTCAATAAGTACGGACCCCAGGGTAGGAGGTAGTAATTCAATTAAATCAAGATAATCATGATGCTTTAAGTTATTGGATTCCACTTAAATTGTGTCCTTCTTATAGAATAATTACAGTATTTAGACAGTCACCTATAGACATAGAGTATGAAACATATTCTCTTGATAAATAGACAAATGCCAACGCCCATTGATACCATCTCTGTTGTATTTCACGAGTGGGGGCTGGGGCCATATCCCACGAAGCCGCAGGCTGAGTGGGATATGCCCCAGCCCCCAGGAGTGAAATACATCAGAGATGCTATCAATGTAGTTGGCATTTGTGTTTATTTTTTATTTGAGGCCATATTATATTAGGGGCCCAGAACTATTTGACCAAAGTCAGATAACTGCGGTATAATTAGTATACCCAATGTAAATCTATTACAGTGGAATTTCTTGTCCGGACATAGAGTTTATATTACATTTCCTGAAAGCTGTTGCAGTAACCTTTCTCATGCTAAACCCCCTTTATGAAAAAAATGATATTTTCCCTTAGATTGGCTTATTTTGGGCCATGGAGGAACCCTCTACTCCGTTGCCATGGCAACAATGGTACTCTTACATCACATCCCCAAAATGGGAACGATATATAACCTATTGACATCAGTTACATAATTTGATGTACATTTTCCAAATTGCATGAAAAAATGTATGATAATAACTAATAGTATTGTGATGTATTGTGATGTAAGGAGGATACCCAGCCACAGCCAGTGGGAAAACTTGAAATTGGAGATGTTTATTATGATTTTCCTACTTTAATTGCTCTAAAACTGGTACATTGTGTAATATATATTGGATAAAAGGTGTACGACCATTTATGAAAAGCTGAGGTCACCCCGGAGACATCGGTATGTCTCACAGTTGTCTACACTTGATATTTATGTGATAGAACCATGTAGGACTTTAGATATGTGCAAAATACGCCATTTTACGCCATTTTCACGCTACTGGGCCCCTAAGGGTTTTGAATTGAGCAAAGATTATGTCCATTTTCCCTCCTTCTTTTATGGTTCAAGTTTAGCAGTCTTCACATGGAATCTCATGACTGTTTGTAGAGATTATGTGTTCCATAGGTTGAGTAGCTCTTTTGATTATGATAATCTAGTAAACAGCTCTGTACTTCTTTTGTGTTAGTCTCTCCTGCACGTTGTATCGCTCAACAAAAACGTTCTGAAGAGTGACTCATTGGCCAATACACTTACCTAGTGTGGAACAACACCTTGTTTCTCCGTGCAGTAAATCGGCACTATTTTTAATGTTAAATGTTGGAGAAGCAGCCAATCGCCAGCTGCATGCCTTACACCTATAGTTTGATCTCAGACCCTTCACAAACCCATACATGTGCTTGCATATAAATCATATATAGGAGAGCAATGTTTGTAAAGGGTAACCTTTTCATGCTGTACCATAATCATGCTCTTGTAACAAGGAGAGGGGGAGCATTTAACAGAATCATCAGTAAATCAGGTGATCATTTTGTCTAACTTCGATTAAAACTATCCTGATCAGATAGTTCATGCTTACAGGTAATATTGATTGAATATTTCATATCTTGACCTGACTGTGGTCAAATGAAGAGAGCATTTGCTGAACCAAGAACATTTGATTGAAGCTGCTACCTGTTTGATCAAAACTGCTGCACTGCCTGTCATCCTACCTCATTCCTCCAGGCTCCCCTATCCCTATACTGCCTTTCACAGATCCCTGCGCTAAAAAAGGCACAGCCAGCCACACAGAGTAGATGATAGGGTACATGCCGGAGTGCCAGCTGGTGCAATATGTATTACAAATGACATTTCTGGCCTACATAAGTATAACAAATACATATAATGAAGGGGCTACTACATCAATATTCAAAAGAACCAGCCAGCAAGGGAATGGTCTTGCATGTCTCAAATCAGTTCTTAAGCCCTGCCATTGTATCTAGTGTTGACAGTGACAGTTGCTTCCTCACTGCATTGACAAAATAGAAATAATTGCTTCGAGATTAATGTTCCTGATGATAAGAGTCTCTGATGTGTAAGTACAAGAGGCTTCAATGTAAAAACATCCTGTCTGTACTATGCAACCAGCTGCCAGAGTTGGGGGGAGTAAAGTAATTGTCCAGAGCAGTTTTGATCAATGACCATGTAGTGACTCTAAATGAATGACTCTAATACTTAGTGTATCCAAAATAGATCGGACTTGGGTGTTTACAAACAGGGACAGCGATAGAAAGAATGAAGGGGTAGGGAGAGAGATGGAGAGAGATGGAGAGAGAGAGAGAGAGAGGGGGGGGAGAGAGAGAGAGAGAGAGAGAGAGAGAGAGAGAGAGAGAGAGAGAGAGAGAGAGAGAGAGAGAGAGAGAGAGAGAGAGAGAGAGAGAGAGAGAGAGAGAGAGAGAGAGAGAGAGAGAGAGAGAGAGAGAGAATTGAAAACATACTGAGCAAGAGAGAGCAAGAGACAGGGAGAGAAAATGAAACTAAAAGAATATCATTTGTTTTTGAAAAGATCATTCTAGGTTTATCTAGGGAGAGACTGATAACCAAAATATATTCGTTTGCCTGCATGTGGCTAAATAAATGTACCTAATCAATTACCTATAGTTGCCAATTTAAAACAACTTACTTGCAACTCACGTTCATTAGAGTTTATAATAATCATACTATATATTTATATGTAAATAAACTATTATCTATCAGGTACATCATGTCTGCTGATTTACTCCTTGTAACTTAGCCTTCTCTATACATCCAATTGCATACAGAAGGACAGGAATTTTAAACACTGCTGCTCTGCATAGGAAAGCCAAATTAAACAAATTAAAAGATAGAAGACACATGCATATTTTGGAAAATGCTTTCAAAAAGTCGCTCATTGAAGATGAGCTACATATCATTAATGTAGCTACAAGACGCAGGGATCAGCGACTGCTTATCCAAAAAAGAGCTATTAATCCTGCCTATGCTAGGAGTCTGAGGTATAGATTGGCTGGGGCATGGAATGAGTTAACTGTTGAAAATAGAGCCATAAGGGACAGCTCCAAATTTTCAGCCTGGAATAAAAAGCACCACCTAGATTTGATTGCCACGTATGTTTAGATATGTTTAAATATGTTTAAATATTTAAACATGCATGAAGAGCTCATGCCTAGTGTTTTCTTGTTTTGTTTGTAGTTTTTACCAGAGACCTACCATTACTACTGTTGAATGACTGACCACCATTCAACCTGGACTACAACATCAGTCCAAATGGCATTAACATCAGCCATCACCATGAGGATAAAACTAACCCCTATCTCTATTATACTAAGTCATGGCTCTAAGCCTATGCCTATATCCTTTTTATATTTATGTCTTATACATGTACACTATGAAGAATCATGTGAATTTTTCGATATATGTTCCATTAACTGGAATAAGGTGAATACAGGTCTGTGACCTACCATTTTTTCCAGTATAAATAAAAGAATTTTGAATTGAATTGAATCCCCTGCTAGTTAGCTCAGGCAAGATGTTAGCCTCAATTCAAGACCTAGCATCTTGTGTGTGGTGTTAACTACACAGATTTTCACAACTTTATTGTCTCCCCTTTGTTTGGCAGATTAGCATACTTAGCAGCAACTAGTAAAAAGAAAGAAATACAAATATGCTATCCGTGGCACCAATTTTCATGTTATTGAGAAGACCTACGCACTTTGATTAACAGTTCCCACTTAACCGGTCATGTTGTGCTGGGCGTGTTAATTTTTTGAGGGGCACCCTGCTGAGGTCGTGGTGGTGGTGGTGGGGGGGGGGGGGGTTGTACTGATGAACAAGAAGAACCATAATGTGATTTTCTAAAGCGTAGTTTCTAAAGCCTCCTTTTACAGAGGTATATAATCAATGTTATTTCTTGAAACAAAATCAATTCACAAAGGTAGGGAAGCAGAGAGCAATGCAGTCAGACAATATTTTTGCAGAAAGTCAACAATATTAAGATATTGTAGCGCCACCACCTCCAACAGGGGTAATTAAGTGCCAAATACCCTATAATCTAGTATCAGGGGAAACATTAAGATCTATTGATATAGTGTAGCACAAGAATGAGTAAACACATCTTGATCAGGCTGCAAACAAAAGTTATGCCAGACAAAATGTCTTCATGGATAGGGTGTTCCACCTGAAATTAGTTTATTGTCTCAACTAAAATGTAAAGAGCAGACTTGATAGAGAAGACATGTAGTAATCCAATATAAGATAAAAAATGATGATATCTTTAAGGGGAAATGTGTAAGAGCCAATGGAAGTTGAGAATGCTCCTATATTATTACCCCTGCTGGTCTGTATATAGGCTATTAGGCTGGAGGCACCTATACTCAGGTACAGTGGTGCCTGCAGTGGGGTGAGTAACCACTCATGCATGCAGCTATACACACTGAGAGTTAAAAATACATAAATCCAAGTTTTAATATATCATTGTGTAAATTGGACTAGGTATTTAATTATTTCACTGACATCTTATATGAGTCAGTGCTTTTCAGGGTATATAGTGCATATATCTGTTCTTTAAGGGATTAATAGTGTAAATGTGACCATGACTAATTTTAACCTCAGGAACAGGCATCAATAAATTTTGAAAATTTATCAGATGGATTCCGTTACTTAATAGCATAGGCAACAACAGTTAGATGAACGTCTATGTTCAACTTAATATTTCCTTGTCTTGAGGCCCTTTTAAATATGTTCTTTGCTAAATATATTCAACCATTGGCAATATTAAAAGTGTTCATTCAGTGGGATATGCCCCAATATCTGACAGTCTTTGCGAAAACTTTTTCATCCCCCAGGACATTTGGTCCTGCCAATTTTCAATATTGCAGGACCGGCTACATTTTTGAAGGACCCGGTACTAACATATCTGATGATTTAGGCTTTTTAAATAGAAAATAGTATTGTACATTATATTTGTAATAATTTATGGCCAAATCGGGATGGATACATAGTTTTACACAGTATATTGACAAACACATTTCAGGTTTACAAACCCAACTAAATCATTTTAGTTCAGAAAAGCCCAACATGTGACTGGACATTCGGTCCTGCTACACTTGTCAATCTGCTGGACCGGTGGCATTTTAGAAGGACATTGCCACTGTCCTGCATGTTTTCGCAAAGACTGATATCTTTAGAATGATCCTGCACTGTTTGTTTTACTGTGGAATACATATTCTCTTCCTGACATCACATTGACTGAGGTGTTGCATACTGCTCCTCTTGAAATTCTATGTGCCACACAGGGCCTACTCATGCAGTGCTGACCTGTGGGTACACAGCTGTGCGACCTATGTAACTCCCTAACATGGATTTCATATATTCATAAATGGCATTGAAATGGATGTCATAGCATCCCACGCCACATAGGCCAACAATAGCAGTCTGTTCAAGATTTTTAAAATGCGGTTTCCTGTAAAAGACAAAATAAAGCTGGTTGATGTCAGCTAACAGAGAAAGCTACACAGAGAGGTTTAGAGTGTTAGGGATCTCCATCTATTAGAGGGTCAAATATTCTACACCCATTCATAGAAGGAAATGTCTGCTGTCAGGGCATAGTCTGCAGATGTTAGACTCCCACGCAACTCATGCCATCAAAGGCAGTGACTGATAAGGCTATATAAAAGAGGTGATAGACCTATGGGAGGCATCCTCATGTAAATTGACTTAGCCTTCAATAGCTTTGCAGGGGTTAAAATGCACTAAGTAATCCCTAGGATTTATCTGAATGTGCCGGTTCAGGGACACTTAACTTCAAATTTTCAATAAAGACATGTCATAAAGTCGTAATCCAGGTGAACAAAAAGAAGATTATAGGGCAGTCTTCATCTGAATAAGTAGGGTATCTCAGGGTAGCGTAAAGGACGTATTGTCAGGAACTCGATTTACTATAATAGGTGCTTCGAGTTCATGGGTTCCACAGAAGGTTTCACCATTCAGATCAGTTTAGCCTAAATTGGTGAAGAGTACTATATAATATAAGCTTACTTTTGGAACTAGCAGGGCCACACATTCAAAAGTCTCTTAAACCCACAGATCTTACTGCACGTCCAGTAGCAGTCGGAGTGGAGTCAAGACAGGTACTCAGCGCTATATATATATAGGGGCGCTGGGCCTTTAAAATTGAACTTCACATGACCAGGGCATTATGTCCTAACAAGCCATCGCATTGAAACTCTGATGCTGCTGTGTACTGTCTGTCATCATGCCTTATCCCCCAGACACCCTTATCCTTCCACTGTCTCATACAGATCCCCACTCTATGAGGACACAGCCAGCCACACAGAGTAAATGGACTGATAAGGTACATGCCAGAGTGCCAGCTGGTGCAAAGTGTATTACAAAAGAAGTCTTTGGTCTTCATCAGTATAACAGGGGATATTAGAATGAAGGAGGTCACTCCAATATCCAGAGGAGCCATAGACCATATGGTCTCACAGAGATCAGTTCTATTCTATCTATTGTTGACAGTTGCATTTGCTTTCTTCCGCGCAAAATAGAAATAATTTCCTGTCCATAAATGCTTCAGATGATAAGGGTCATGTAGACGCAAAAGGGACTTCAATTTAAAAACACCCTGTCCCTACTTTCCAACCAACTGCCAACGTTAACGCTTGGTGGGGATAAGGTAACTGGAGCAATGTAATCTACAGCCATGTAGTAGCTGTTAATGAAGGCCTGTAACACCTAGTGTATCCGAAATATCAGAAGAAAAAAAATCTCTTTTGCTCTCTCTCTCAGTCTCGTTGTCTTTGTCTCTGTTTCTGTCCTTGTCTCTCTGTCGCTGGCTCTCTTTCCCTCCTCTTTCCGTCTTGCTACTGTTGTCATTGTTTACAGGGCTCACTTTGTTTAAAGGCCTCACTGTCTGTCTCTGTAAACGTCTGTCACTTCATGTTTCCCGTTTTCTTTTTCTAACCCTCCTTATACATTGTACTACTCCGTTGTCAATTCATTGGTGCAGTCGAGCCAATTCGACTCTCTAATTTTCCCCAAAGGCAATTGATATCGCCGAATAGTCCTTATGATACATTTGTTGTGACTTGATTAGAGTTAATTTGAATGCAGAAGCTGTACGAGAAGTAGTCATCTGGAGCTATCGGTTTTTAATGTCTATGAACACGAACACATCGTTGTATAAAAATATGCACTTGAGGCTCCTCTGTATGGAGGCTTCCCTGTCAAATAGGACCCATGGGAATGTGATCAGTCTCTATTGAATGGCTTCCTTGAAACTGAAATTTAGACGAGGGAGTCCAGATTATATATGCGGCGATCAACCTGTAAATGTGCAAAATTCCCTGTTTGAAAATGTACACACACTTGCCGGTCCTTCTGCGCCCTTTATACAACAAATGGGTGTGAAGTGATATGTATAGACTATAGTGTGATCATCCTCATGAAATTCGGACAGTTATATAATTTTGATATTGAATAAGTATTGCATTGTTGCACTTTGATAACTCTCAGACAGAACTTCTCTTGCCCGAACAAACGAAATCGATTTGTCTCTCCTGGAATGCTCATGTATATCTAAAGCACCACTTCCTTTGAGCTGGTATGTCATCTGTATCTTGCATATACATATACCGTTACGCAATACAATTTGATTATCAAATGAAGGCTCCTAGGCGTGTCTCTTGTGGCTTCTCCTTTGATAGTATGTGCCAAAAGAACGCCCACAAAAGAGCACCCTTCAAGGATGATTTAGCCAATACTCTGACGAAATAGCTGGCAATGGACATCTCTTTGTTTGGCCAGACAGCCAATCAGAAGCATTGTTACAGTTGGCTGTCAGTGTGCCAAACAATAGATGACCACATTAGAAGTGGCCAGAGCTACATTAGAGATTGATCTGCCATTATTGACAGACTAATTCTGTTTTACCATACTCCTCTCTCAGACCCTTGACAGACCACCATATTTTGATATATGCCCACTATTGATGAGCAATTCTGGTTCATTGAGGGTCACCTGTGTGAGCTTTTGAATATTTATATAGGAAGGTCTTTATTCATACCAGAAAGAATTGCTAAGGGTTGTCAGCCATATTCAGTGGATCCGATGATTATCTTGGCTCTACTAGCTAAAATCAACCTATTGTAGAGGTCGCGGAAAACTTAGTCATTTGATCGGCCGGGAATCGAACCACAGACTCTCACACCGGTGACAAGCGTGCTAACCGTTACACTACCAACCCGTGTCTGACTGTTCTCCGCTCCCTACGTTACTGGATCGGTATGGTACAGAGGGGGAGGATTACCCAGGTGTTTCACCCCTTCGGGCTCTCCACCAGGGTACAGGGAATCCTACCCCTACACTACCCCCATCAGCTTCCATCATGTCCTCTAGATTCGGATTTTCCGGGGGGTTACCAACCCTGGGCTTTCTCTCCCTCCTAGAAGGGGCTTTATCAAGCAGTTACAGAGAGTCCCAGCCCCCGGAGTATAGAGGCACCTAGCACCAGGCATTCTCACCCACTGGGGACCGAAGGTCCCAATGGGGCTTTATCAAGCAGTCGTTGAGATACCCTGGCTTCCCAGTTATGGAAGGTTTCTACACCATACCGATTGGGCCAATTTGTTGACTGAACTCCATGCTGAACTCCAACTGCCCGTACTGGGGACCAACACTTCCCAACCTGCTCCCCCAACTACCAACCGCCAGCAGGTGGCCAATCCCCGGCAAGTGGGAAGGCTCCAAAGGTCTATAGTAAACGTACTACCCGATTCATCACGGCAGATCCACCAGTGTAGAGGTCGCGGAAAACTTAGTCATTGGATCGGCCGGGAATCGAACCACAGACCTCTCGCACCGGTGACAAGCGTGCTAACCGTTACAATACCAACCCGTGTCTGACTGTTCTCCACTCCCTATATTACTGGATTGGTATGGTACAGAGGGGGAGGATTACCCAGGTGTTTCACCCCTTCGGGTTCTCCACCAGGGTACGGGGAATCCTACCCCTACACTATATTAAGATGACAGTTACCGATAGAAATTACCACTATTTTGTAACCTTATTGGCTAAAAGTGATATCAAAGTTAACAGAATTATATTAACTCTCTTAGAAAACTGTTCAGATCATTTGCTGGCTTATAAAAGTATTTGTTTGATAGGGGGTCCTATGCATGGTTTAGGGGTTTCAGTCTTTTGAAGCTAAACAATTTGTAATATTTTAATCAAAGGAATCCGGGAATGTTTCATCCCTGCACATTTTCATCAGCTCCCACACCCTCTCACCAGCTCAGAGATCCCTGCTACGCAGATTGGATGGAGTGCATACCTCAGTGATAATAAGGGTAGGTGTAACAATGGGTAGCTCTGGCCTGAATAGCATGCAACAAAGGCAAATAATGAAGGGACTACTACATCAGTAGTCACAATAACCAACAGACAAGAGATGACAATTTGTGTTAGGCTTATGTCTAAATAGGTGTCGTACACTCTATTTATTGTCAATAGTCATACTAACCTTCTTCCAAACAGATGATGAATGCTCCCAATGATAAGGAATCCTGAAATGGAGGCAAAATAGGCAAAAGAGCTACACAATTTAATAAATGTATGCTGGGGCATTCCTCTGCACACCTAGTCCTCCTCTGTGCACTTGCCCCTGGCTGTTTGCAGTATTAACAATATTACTCAGGCAGGATGTCAGCAGCAATTAATGACTTACAATGTTGTGATGTAAATCCAACTACACAACGTTATCTCCTTGTTTGTAGGCACATTAGTATACTTAGTGGCAACAACGAGAAAGAAAGGCAACATGCCATCTGTGATATATTATGTTTAATGTGGTGGAGATGATATTGGAACCTTTAATTGATAGCTCTATTTTCCCAGTCTTGTTGTACCGGGCATCTTAATAATTATAATATATTTAGATATATATTATATGATTGGCTTCCTGCTGAAGTGAGGGGAAATATTGATTAACAAGAACTGTGATTTAAGTCTTTTACAAGCTCCCTATGACAGGGGGTATGTATAATCAATATTATGTCTTGACACAAAATCAATTCATAAAGGCAGGTGAGGTGAGAGCCATGTAGTTAGACAGGCCATTTGCGGAAAGTCAACAATGTTAAAAGATCGAAGCACCCCCTCTTCTAACAGGGGTGTTTGATTGAGTGCCAAATACCCAATTAGCCAGTAGTGGGGAAAACATTAGGGTCTATTGATATAGTGTCAGACAAGAATGGGTAAACACATCTCAACTAGGCTGAATACCAAAGTTATGCTAGCCATAATGTCTCCATGGATTTCACTGGAATAGACATCATTTTAATTATCATCGCTTCTCAAGCCGTTTGTATACACTCTAAAAAAATTCCGTTAAAATAACGGAGATTCAATGGCACCACTGGGTGCCTGACTTTCACCGTTATTTTCACGGTCACCGTTTTTCCCAAAGTCACCGTCATTTCTACGGAACTGTGAATCACCGTTATTTTAACAGAATACAAAACAGCACTGTATTCTGATTCAGTGCCTAAACAATAATTGTAATGGTATTAATTTAACTGATTTCTCCCAGTGTTATTCAGTTCATTTATCCCCCTATACCTAACTCCATGCTCAATATGGTTCCAAACCCAATTTGGTACAAATCAGCAATACCATCTTAGTGTCAAGACTTCAGACCTAATCATTAGGAATTAGTCTATGAAAGCCTTACAGAATGCTTCATGACAATACCAGTCCATGAGCAGAAGTCACTCTAGGATGGCTACAGAGCAAACCTTATAGCTGTATCTGTATATATATATATTTCTTATCACCACAAAAACGGTGTTCCTAGCATCTAGGAAAATCTCCTCATGAACCAAACTGCCACCTGGTGTGATAGAACTGAAATCAATTAAACATAGCTTCACCGTAAAATAAACTGTGTTTCACTGTAAAAATAAACGGTGCTTTACTGTACTGGATTACGGATATTCAAAGTAAAATTGATTGATTTTACATTGCCTCACCGTAATCATTATGTTATGATGAATCACCGTAAAATTTTACACTGATTCTCCGTATATTCAACGGAATATTTTTACAATGTATGTTTAATTTCAAGGATTCCTAGTAAAGGTATGTAACAGAAACCTTTGGATAGTTACTTGACTACCATATGATCAGATAGTTGGTGTAGTCCGAACAAAATAATTCACATCTGATCAATTTAACATTGCTATGGTCAAATGAAGCAAGAATTACTGATGAGAACATAGGTCCCAACAGACTATTTGATTGAGGCTACCTGTTTGATCAAACTCTAGTGCTGCTGCACAGCCTGTCATCATGCCTTTCCCCTACACTGCCTTTTACAGATCCCCACTCTATGAAGACACAGCCAGCCACACAGAGTAGATAGACTGATAGGGTACATGCCAGAGTACCAGCTGGTGCAAAGTGTATTACAAAGGACAGGTCTGGAGTACATGAGTATAACATAGAAAAGTAATGAAGGAACTACTACATCAATATTCACAAGATCCAACCAGTAAGGGAATGGTCTCGCATGTGTCAAATTAGTTCTTCGATCCAACCATGGTTTCTATTGTTGGTGGACAGTCGCAGTGACAGCTCAGGACTGTCATTGAGTGCACTTTCACTAAGAGCAAGGTTATAAGTATTTGAGATGATTTCTAATGGTAAGGGCAAACATACGGTTTTACGGGTGGCCGATCCTATACCTAGCAAAGCAAGGCTGAATCTAGATGTATTCTTATACAACTGAGTATCGTTATCATCATTTCAAATGACTTTTGAGTGAAGCTCTGTATAAATTTACAAAGAGCAATTATTGGTAAACTCTACTTAAAGAAGTCTATTGGTTGTATAGCTATTATGATGACACCACCATGGATGATGTGAATGTGAAGTATGAGATCCAGTTTCTCAAAGCACCATCAAGAAGCAGTGTCCCTATGCTTATCGATAAAGGCTTCCTTCCTACACATGAAATATGCAATATATTTATACACTATACACAGGTGGAGTAGAATAGAATGGAGTCACGCATGTGTCTGGGCTCACACGATTGGACATGTGCTACATATACTATTCCTGGATGTTGGTTATTTCTTCTTTACCAATCCCTATAGGGATAGGCAGTCAGGTTCTATCATAAGGGCACCCTTGGGGACTGTCCGGATGACTGATTCATTTCCTCTTTTAGGAAGAATGTATTTGCTATATTCTATAAGACATGGTTAACGGCAAACATAGCGATTTAATATTTCTTCTTTCAAATTGAGAAAAAAGGTTTCATCCATAGGCCCACAATAGAGGAAAGAAGAGTAGTGAGCAGCTGCAATTATATACACGTAATTGCTAGATCTCTGATGTGATGGGATGTTTTTAAATGTCATCGCAATCATAGACCACATGTCACCTTCATGTAGATATTACAAAGTTGATGTTCTGTTCATTCATTCTGGTGGCAACCCTCACTCACATAGGGTCACAGCCCATGATACAAGAAACACCTGTCCATGTTAAGAGTATCATATCCATCAATATGTCACATAGAAACAATTCCATTTAAAAATCAATGTATCTTTGACTGTACATGACAAATGTACTTAGTTATAAAAGATAGCCATGCTGTAGAAGGCACCACATGAGCCATCCCCTGCCCCTTCTATTTTAAAACCAATTACACTCTGTATAGATAGACATCCATAGAATTGACTCCTATACTACTAGGAACATCAGCTGTACTTAGCTAAAGCCAGTATCTTCGATTCTATCCTCGCCAATTAGATAAAGCCTTTGGTCAATTCTGTTTGCTTTGATGTGACTGTGGCTGGCTGTGTAGTTTAAATCGAAGTGGGCAACAGTATACATACAGTACCAGCCTTCTTAAGAGAATGAACTAACAGGATACAAGTATACTGAAATATAGTGTGCAGCGAGATGTCATTGAGAAATCAGTTTTTGACTTGTATTGCCAGCTGGTAATTGCATCAACTCAATACCTTACAGTCAAGTTTGTGGACGTTAAATGCTGCATAGAAATCGCCCTCCTCCTTTGTCCGTCGCCCCCTCTCTCTCTCTCTCTCTCTCTCTCTCTCTCTCTCTCTCTCTCTCTCTCTCTCCCCCTCCCCCCCTCTCTCTATCCCTTTCTTTGTTTCTTTGTCTCAATGGTCATGCCTCTTTCTGTCAGTCTCTTTCATATGCTACAGCTTGTAAGTAATTCTACGAACTGCAAGGTCTCATTTGTGCATCTGATTTCCATCTGATATATCTATAACTATTGGCAATAAGAATAAAAGAGGAAAGGTAACAGTCCAACAGGCGTTGATATCCTATGCAATTAGGATAATATTAGAAACTAGATTATTAAAGGGATACTGTCTAAATGCTATTGCCTGGGCGACCTAATTCAAAATACGATTATTTTCCGTAATAGTTATCACCCTACTGATCAGCTGCTGATTATGTATATTATTATGTCTTGAGACGTTCATTTTAGTAAAGCAGGTGAGACTGGACTCATAAAGTAAGTCTGCAGTTAGTTTAACATATTGAAATGCCCAATATCCCTAAAGTAAAAGTATGATTGACTGCCAAACACGTAATTAGCTAGTGGAGAGGAGAACAAACTGCCACTCAATAGTTTAAGATTTAAGACGCGTCTTGACTCGACATTTCCTCTGCATAGAGCTTTACATTATGCACCATGTACTATCAAAATTACTGAATGAAACATCAGCAGTGTCAATCCGCAAAAGCAACATTATGCTTAAAAGGAGCAACTCACCATTGACATTATAGTAATCTGTGCTTGAATAGTATTTCCACCATGACCTAGGCCCGAGATGGGAGTAGCAACTGCCCTTTGAGGACAACTAAAACGTTCATGTCACCTCACGGAGCAGCTCCTATTATATATATATATATATAGAGGCTGAAAGTGGCGAGCAGCTCTCCATCTGACGGAAGGTCAACTCTCCTACAAAGCCACAAGGGGCAAGGTAGTATGCCTAATGTTAGGGCCAATATATCGAGTCCAGACTCTAGATGACTCTCAGTAAACTGTCACCTTCAAATCCCCTGACTTATAGGACTATATATAACATAGGACTTTAGGGAGGCATCTTCCTGAAAGTCAGCAGTGTTTCAGAAGTATTGTAGAGCTTTTTAAGTACTTGACCCACCCCCTAGCCAGCAGAATGCCAACACCACAGGTTCTTTCACCAAACCCACCCCCCCTCCCCCCCCCTTCCCACTCCCTCTCAATCATATATGTCACGATATGGTATTTTTGTCACATGATTCAACAAAATGACATATGACCTTGATCATATTACAGCCTTAAAAGGCTTAAAACTTGTATGTCATAATGTACTGAGTCTAACAGATAAGAAATTTGTGGATTTCACCAAAATGTTGTATAAGTTTGATATAGGAATTATAATAGAATCTTGGTTTGAGCCTACAGACCCAGATACCTTATTAGATATTGTTGGTTTTGAATTTTTGAGGATTGATAGAAGACCTACAATTGACAAACGAGGAGGTGGTATAATTATTTATTATAGAGAGAGTCTTGATGTTGAATTAGACGCAGAGTTGACGTCTGTCACCGCGTACTATGAAATGTTAAGTGCTGATATGCTTATACACGATAAGGTTTATAAAATAATAGCAGTTTATAAGCCACCGGAAGTGCATCCCAAACATCTTTATAAGGACTTGGGAACAATTTTGGGGGATATGGTTGGAAACTGTACATATATAATAGCTGGGGACTTTAACGTCAACTATACAATAGCTAATAGGAAAACTTTTGGAATAGATACCTTTTGTATGGGAAAGAAACTGAAACAATTTATAAAAGTCAATACAAGGGTAAATGCAAAAACAAAAACCAACTTAGATCATATTTACTCAAATAGTGATATTGTACGTGAAGCCAACACCCTTAATATAAATTATAGTGATCATTACCCTATTTATATAATATTGAAACATGAAAGAAACCAAATTGAGAAGAAAACGGTTTTGGCAAGATGTTATAAAAAACTGGATATGAACAATGTATATAGTTCACTTAGGCTTTCCGACTGGTCAACCTTTAATAATGGCTCACATATTGACGCACTATGGAAATTATTACATACTAATATAAGTAAAGCTTTAGCGCATACTGCACCCATTAGAACCATTACAGTTCCTCAAGAAAAGCAAGAATGGTTAACACCATTAGTGCAGGAAAAAATGAAACAAAGGGATAATTGTTTTAGGAAAGCAAGGTATAGTAATACTGTGGCTGACTGGCTGAAAGCACATTTAAAAAGAAATGCAGTAGAAGCTGAAATTTGGCGTACAAAGAAGGGTATTATAACAGGTTTATTAAAAAATAAAAAGAATCCGCAGGACTTTTGGAAAGCCATTGAAAAATTGTTACCAAAAAAGGGTAGGGTAGTTGAAATAATTAAATTAAAAGATAATGATACGGGCCTAGATGTTGACATTTTAAAAGCAGCAGATTATATAAATAATTATTTTTCTACGATAGGGAAAGTGCTTGCTGCCAGACACCCACCAGTATTGGTTCCAGATTTGGATGAGGACCAACCTAATGATATAGATCTCCTTAGTGTATCCTTTGAGAAGGAAGACTTATCGTTGGTCCTTAGGCAATTGGATAAAACAAAATCGTCAAATATTTAACATATAAAGACGAAAATATTGTGTGAAATATTTGAAAACTTTAGTTTTTATATATTGTTTATTTTTAACCTGTGTTTGGAAAGATCTTATTTCCCACAGTCCTGGAAAGTGGCCACTGTATCACCTATACCAAAAAAGGGAAATAGTAAAAAGGTGACTAATTTACGCCCTATAAGCCTATTACCATTACCAGGTAAAATTTTTGAAAAATTAATGGCAATTAGGCTAAGGGGGTTCATGAAAGACAAAAATATTTTATGTAAAAATCAGCACGGTTTTAGGCCAAAACACTCCACCACCTCAGCCACTACCTCATACTTATAGTTTTATATATTTATGATAATATAAAACAAAATAAAAATACATATAGCCTCTTTTTGGATTATTCTAAAGCTTTTGATACGGTCTCACACCCATTATTAATTAATAAATTAAAAAAATTAGGCCTTTCCAAAAAAACATGTCTCTGGTTTAAAAGCTATTTAACTAATAGAAATCAAAAAGTATTCGCTAATAATACACTTTTAAAGCTGAGGTGTGTGGAGTATGGAGTACCCCAAGGGTCAATATTAGGCCCCATCCTGTTTACATTATATATAAATGAGTTACCCAATTGTGCCCCCCTATGCAAATCTTTCTTATATGCAGATGATGCTGTCTTCTCCTCTGATAACTTACAAATATCATGTGACAGTGTGGATGCTATCCAAAATTGGTGTAAATTGAACCTTTTGACAATAAATATTGAAAAAACAAAATGGATGAAAGTAGGCCATCTAGAAAATATTCCAAATTTAATGCCCAAAGTGGATGGTATCCCTCTGGAAAGAGTATCAGAACATGACTATTTAGGAATTAACATTGATGAAAATTTACAATTTCAAAAGCATGAAGACACTGTATATAATAATGTAGTAGTAAAAATACACCGTTTTGCTGACATAAGGAAATATTTAGACGAAATAGATGCCTTAATATTATATTAGACCACTATATTACCTTCAATGGATTATATAGATATTGTATGGGACAGAGCCACTGTAGGTTTCTCTGAACGTTTTCAATTATTACAAAATAAAGCCTTAAGAATTGTGTATAGGGTCAAGCTAGAGCCTCACCCCAGGTTTAATACTGACCAGCTCCATTTAAAGTTAAAGTGTAGAAGACTCTTTGAAAGAAGAGACATACATCTTCTCTCATATGCCTATACTATTAAGTATTTTGAAGAAGAAAATATTAGTTTTATTGACGTAAGGAGAGTCAATACAAGGTACAACATGGGTCTACGATACATTGAGAGGTTTTCCAGAAATCCTGTTATATATAATAGCTTTCATGAGAGAGCTATAAGACACTGGAACAAATTGAAATACGAGTATACAATGGTAAATGACCTGATAAAGTTCAAAAGTAAGATAAAAAAGGAGTATCCTACCTGCTACAGGGTAGACCCACTACTGTTGTACAGATAAGTTATATAATTATAACCTTATAGTATATAGGTCTTGTCATTTGTGGCATTAGTGTGCATACACTAGTGACAGATGATAAAAATATTCCATTCCCCCCCTCCCCCCCCCCCCCTCATAGTAAAATATCTTATACGTCATTACACATTTATTCATATATATAGAATAGCCAGGTAAAAGAAGGACCAGACGGCAGAACGGATTTATCCGAGTCTGGGTTGTGAATGTATGTCTATACATACTATTTCTACATGTACCTTAATAAAACTCTATAAAAAAAAAAGAAAAAAAAAGAAATTGTACTATTGTGTTGTCAGAATGTGCCCATTGCCTGTAATTCACAACATATTGTATCAGGGTATCCCTTCATGTAGATGGCACTTGGTTCCTCTCAGGTTAATGGATCCACAGCTACATTTGACCCTGTTTCATTCCCAACTCATGCTACAGCATATGACAGTTTTACTTCAACTTTGCTTTTTCAATGTCAATTTAGTGAATATATACCCGTAGTCCCAACCCCCCTATAGTGTTAGTTTCTATTGTCGACAGTCCTTTGCTTGTATTTCCCAACAGAGTAGCTCCCAAAGGAGCCTCATCAAGGAACACTCCGCCAATAATCTAACCAAATAGTTGGCAACAGACGTTTCTTTTTTGTTTAGCCAGACAGCCAATCGGTGCTATTGTTGCAGTTAGTGGAGATCTAGCCAATCAGCATCCGGCTGCCAAGGGGAGGAAGGCAGGATTGATTGGCTAGCATTCTCAGGCCATTTCCAGTTGGCCACACTTCGATTTCGGACCCTTGACTAAAGCTGGGCATCTTCCTACATTATAGGAAGACAGTGTGAATGTGGTCTATAAATGGCTACCTAGTTGAGGTGCACCATCAACATAGCTACTTTAACCATGTTATCCTTTAAATCAGGCATCATTAGCTAATCAAATAAACAGATTCCTGAATTAACAGCCATCAAATGACATTAACTGTTAACAGGACACCTCTCTGTTTCATAGGAGCATCACACAGACTGTTTTCTTCGTGGTGTTTTCTTTTCAAGGAAGGCTTTATCCAGGAACTTTTCAAATCCAATCAATTTTAGGTCACTGTTAATAAAGAGGTAAGAATTTACTGAATGCTGTTCAACGTTTTTGATAAGCTTCTTTTTATCAAAGCTGTTATGTTTGATAAAACTCTTGTTCTCCCCCATCCTGTCTAATCCCTGCACAGTCCCAGATCCCTCTACTCCCTACCCCACATCACATCTCTATAAGGCTCACACAGTGTAGATGGAGTACACATCTGACTGCTACTGTAGGCAGGATGTATAACTAAGGACATCCTCCTAGACTCAATAGAATATAACAAAGACAAATAATGAAGGCGCAGCTGCATCAATATTCCAGTACAATGGGCCAACTGACAAGGCAAGTGTCTAGCTTGTGTTAAATCAGGTTTTCAATCCTACCCCTCTATTTACTGTCGACAGTTGCAAGCACCTCCCAGACTGACAAAATAGAACTTGTTGTCAGATGATGAATGCTCCTGATGATAAGGGCCCCTGAAGTGGAGGCAAAAGAGGCTGCAATTTCAAGACCTACCTACTTTGGTATCAACTGCCATAGTTGGATGTCGGGTGGGGATAAAATATCCAGAGCAATGTAATCAATGGCCTCAGTTAATCAGGCCTGGTAATTTCTAGTGTAATTCGAAACGATAGAACTCAGGGCCATCTCAATATTAAAACCTACTTTTCTAATTATAACACTTTTGAACAAACATAATTGGTGATTCCCTAATTGGAACATTCCCTGTTTTTTATAAACTGCATCAATCATAGGATTAATTACAGCAATACCTGAAACACAAAAGTAAATAATTATATGTCATTTACCATAATGTCTATTGACTATAAATTGTATACAAACTGATGTGTTCCTGTGAGTTTGCTTGAAATATAATAAAATCATATAACATAACCATGTTACAGCATTTAAACACCCTATATCTAATTATCTTGCCTATTGGATGAATTATCCCCCCTTTAACAGTCAGTTCATAGACCAACATTTTTTGCGGACAGAACTGCTGGACATTGACTAATACCAAGACAATTATTATGTTCTGCCGCCTATGACCACTGGTAACTAGAAAATGTATGAGACTGTTACAGTTAGAACAGGTTGGGTCCTGTGTATGTCGGACTATTAAAGGACGGACTATCAAGACCTAACTGTATGTGGCAAATATTCTGCTGACCGTAGGGTTATCTCACACGTTCGACGATGAACATTGATATTAAGAGGTTGATATCAAATACTTAAATTAGACCGGAATGTGTTCAGTTTTTACCCCTTTCGATTCAAAATGGCATATTCTATGCTGTATAAATGTAGACAACCCCGTTGAAATGTGGGTGTAGGTTATCAAATAGGGCAGCAGAATATGGATTTTTTATAGCAATGGCCCGATTATAGATTGACATTTTCCCGGTGCTGTTTTATTGTTAACACACGGAGAATTCCGGGTTATTTTAAATAATTATAATTCTTGCAAAAAATAGATTTTCTATATACCCGGTTTCACTGAAATGTGTTTTCCAGCGTTGGGATGACTTGTCGCAACCTTGCTCAACCAGGAACCTACAAAGAAAGAAATTGGTGGTCGGGTACAAAAGACCCAAAATCTGAGAGATTTGCTTTGTCGAACAAAGATAGATTACCACCCGGTAAGAGATGAGGGGAGAGAGAACTCTGCCCCGACTGTGAGATGCAACTCTTGCCAAACAGAGGACTGTGAAATATGTCCAAGGTTAGACAAATCTGGAAAGATAAAACAAAGCAACAAATGTTTTCCGTGACACAAAAACAAACATTTGCTGTGAATGTTCAAATGTGGTATACTGCATCGAATGCATATGCTGCAATAAAAGGTACATTGGTGAAACCAAGAGACCTTTACACTTCAGGATTGACTAACACCTGAAGGACATCGAATTTGAACAATATGGGAAGAGTGAAGTGGCCTACCACTTCAACCGACCTGGCCACAAGAGGATGGACGATGTAAAAGTCTATGTCCTCGAGTTCATCTATGAACACCCGGAGTCCAAACACGCCAACAAAGTAAGGAAAACTTTAGAATGCAACTGGATTCAGCGCCTTAAACTATGCCACTATAGTTTTGAACAGGTATAAATTCCTACCTTGGTAGGTTGCACCATAGGCAGGTGCAGCTCCCACACACCTTGGCTGACTGCCAAGCCCTGCTTAAGGTCACAAACTGAGTCCTGACAGTAAATAAATAATTTTTTATTTGACAAATAAAGCATTTATAAAATTACTGCAGCCTGAAATCAATTATATTGTATTCAAGCCAAGACTCAAACACCCTCCTGAATGTCTACCTAATGAATCTTTGAATAAGATGAAACACCAGATCTAACCTATCACACTATTCAGTGCTGAATCACTATGGCCCTGATTTTATTGTAAAATAAAAACAGATACTCACTATTTTTCTTCTAAACCAACAGAAGGAAATATCCCACATGGGAAACAACTTAAAGTTTTTAATTCTGGATCTTTGATCTAGCATTGTGAAACTGGACTTGAACTTTTTGAGTGACCCAGTTGGGTCAGAACCTGTAATGTTGACCTGCATTCAACAGCTTCAGCCAATCAGTGAACAGCATGTATGAACATGTGATCACATGTCAGCCACCAACATGTGAGGGAGCGACCAAAATGGCTTATCTGTTCAGATCTGCGCGTAGTAGCGGAGGCAACACATCGTCCACCCAAATCTAGCAATGGTCCGATTGTGTTGAATATAAGAAAACATAATAAAAAAGAGAATACTGATCTAATAGGATGTAACCATACACTTGTTTGCTATGCTGTAGCTTTTCTCTTTCTATATCAGCCTCTGGCTGTTTGCAGTATTAACTGTGCTGCTTCGGCAGGATGTCAACTACAATACCTGACTGAGCATGTTGTGATGCTAGGCCAACTACCTGAACACTGACAACCACTGACATGTGTCTGCCTGCAGAAAGAGTCTTGCTGAAAATGAATCCTGCTTATAACATTTTTTGCCGCGGAGTCGGATTATAAAACAACTATTTCCTCACATCTAATTCCCTAGACTAATCACACTTAATTATTTCTTCATCAGGTTCCAGGAAGGAGGTATTAAATGGCTCCTTCTTCAAATTTTAACAACTTCTCAGTAAGCGGTAAATGCAAGAATGATATCGAAAGAATTCCAGTATTAGAAGTGTTATCATCAATTTTTGAAATTACATGTATTAATGTCTGCCGATTGCAAATTCACTCAGCACGATGACTCTTCTTAGCAGTCTTAATGCTATTAAGCACAGATGAACAGTGCCTTAATTTCCTGAAGAGATATCCTGGTGAACGGTGGAAACCAGCGTTTCTTTACCCAAGATGCTGTCTGTACCAGTTTAACAAATAAAATCAAATCAAAAATAACTCTCATGGATGGGAGTGCAATAACGCATTACAGGTAGATGTCAAGAAAGAATGAAATACGTATTATTTCATGGTGAATACGATCTATCAAGGTTAATCATATGGGAGTGCCATATGCTAGTGAAGCGTGCAATAACCCTAGGTTGTATTGCACGCTCTGGTCGTATTGCACGCTTTCAGGGGTCGCCAGGGGTCGCCATGGGGTCGCCATAGCGTCGCTAGGCTACGAGGATCACGTGACCTGCGCGGAATTCAAAATGGCGGCACCACGGACGTAAACAAACACCGCGGAAGTAAAAAAACATCGTGGAAGTAATCAAACATAGACTGAATAGCTATTTTAGATTGATAAACCCTGAAATAAATACAGAGCAGCACTTAAAAGTGCCCTCTTGACTGGTCATTGCACTCGTGTGGGTCGGCCTGTATTGCACTAGGCCTGCGGCCAGCGTGCAATACAGGCCAACCCACACTCGTGCAATAACCAGTCACTCAGTCACTTTAGCGTGCAGCTCTGTCTATATACCTCCTTCTTGAAACGTTAGTAACTGCCAAGATATACAGCTAATACATGAGTCATATCGAGAGAATTCCAGCATTGGAGGTGTTAGATCAACAGTTTCTAAAATGATATGTATTCATGTCTTTTTGTAGTTTAACACAAACTAACAGTACCTTAATTTGCCAGAGAGGTATCAACACAACTGCCTCACACTCGGGTCATGGCAAGAGGTCTCTCCCCAATGGTTTAAGGTGCACTAAGATACACATTAAAAGAAGGAGAACGTGACTCCACTTAGCGCCTTGTGTGGAGCAGTAGGAGACAGATCCAGGGTGGCAGGTAATGTGAGTAAAACACCATTACCCATGCTGCACTGTTGGCGCACACTAAGGCACCCCAGAGAGCAGCTCACAGAGCAGCTCACAGAGCAGCTCACAGCCCGTGACCCGTATTGCCTCCTGCATGTGTGAGCATGTGTTAGATGGATAACATGGCCAGTGCTTGTACACATATATGAGTTTTATTTCAAAGATCCAGAGCGTCCATGTGGATATTTCCATCACACAACATGCATTCAAGGACAGTATGCAAGGGCAGCAAAAGTGTGGGGTTTCTAATAGTTGATGCTGACAATGTGTACTCTTTTTATGTTCTTTTCTTCTTTTTTTAAAAATATTTATATTTCGACCCCTTTTATCTCTCACAGCCTCCTTTGTTTCCCTTTTTCCATTTACAATCACACTGCCGCCAATTGCCCGGGATTCGTGCTTGGCGCTCTTCTCTTTAAGGGGTAAGGGGTGTGCAGGCGGGATAGGAGGGGCTGCCGTTAGAATAGCACGGGCCCTTCCCTTTGTAAAACCTACAACTACGTCGCAGGACACGTGACCAAACCTTTGTCTTATGACGTCATAGATAGAATGGGGCAATGCGGGGGTGGCGCAGACAGGGTATGCCTTTGATTTCTTCAAACAATTTGAAATGAAAATAGAAAAAAGGAAGAATCTATAAATTGCAATACACAAGTGTACTTAGCCCCTCAGACTACATGTCCATGCCCAAATTATATAATTTTCTAATTCGTTCTTACGAGATGTAAGCCGTTCGAACAATCTCTCATATAAACGACTAATATCTCGTGCAAACGACTTATATCTCGTGCAAATGACTTATATCTTGTGCAAACGAGATGGCTATATCGGACCTAAGACATCGGCATTGGACACGGCCATACAAGCGATTTGCAAGTCGTGCAAACGATTTATAAGTCGTGCACACGATTTATAAGTCGTGCACACGATTTTTAAGTTGTGCACACGATTTATAAGTCGAGCACATGATTTATAAGTCATGAAAATGACTTAGAAAATAAGTCATGAAAAATGACTTACAAAATATAATTTTTTTGGTAAGTCGTGTTAGGGAGTGACAGAGTGACAATCTTCATGTTGTCGAGATCTATGTGTGAACGCTTTGTATTGTTAAAGAACGATACGGGTTGACTAAGCAAAGAATACAGGGTACATCCTACACGTGCCCAGTGAGCACAAAATTCAGTCTAATGTTGAATCAACGTTGAATCAACATTGAATCAACATTGTCAACCATGTATCAATGTTGATTCAATGCTTTGTGCCCATTGGTTGGGTACTACGTTATAAGGCAGAGTGTGGTTGGCATTCACTTGATATAGCATGCACATAATTGTCATTCTACTTCAGTCGACCCTCGGTTCCTCGAATATCTGCCGTCGCCAGAATAATATCTGAGGAAGCAAGTTGTCCGAGAGCATAAAACGCAGCCATGTGCTGTGGTACTTGGGGTAACACGACATTTAGGGGGGGGGGGATAGAACAGGGTAGGCCTGAGGTGCACTGTGGGTTGGTCGTGTACGGAGGGAAGATAAAAGGGTGCCGTTGAGAGTACAGAGATACACAGCCCAGGTCGTATGACATTTCTTCATTTTATGTTCCAGGATGTGAGTCATATTTAGTACTTAAGCTATCATTAGGTTAATCAAATAGCATATGAATTCGAGGTAGGAAATTATCTGAGGATAAATAACGAGAGGAAATTGCGCAACCAAGGTCAGATGTGCGAGATACTGACGGATCCGAGGGAGTGAGCGGTTGAGGAACCACGGTTCACTTGTATACTAAAGCCGCCCATTCTCAGGGATGGAAATGTGATAACATATGATAGGGAGATTTTTAGAAATAAATAAGGGAATGGTCATTTTCAATACCATTTTGGTCTTCCCTCAAGAGTACCTTTATCCTTTAAAGTGGTTGCCTACTTTGTATCAAGCGTATAGATATTTAGATCTACCCAAAAAATTTATTTTTTCAGGTAGCTTAGATCATACTCAGCCAAAAGAGATATGGATGGTTCCGACCTACTTTTTTAAATATGGAATTTTGAAAACTAATATTAATTCAGTAAGGCCAAAGAGAGAAATTACTATTAATTGATAACCAATAGTAGTAAAAGTGTGTAGATTCTGTTCAAATTGTGAGATAGGCATAATATCCGTCACATCATTTGCCAATTATAAAAAGTGATTTTGACATAGGGTCCCAAACATTATTATAGGGTTCCGGATCATTTTCCATGAGTCTTGTATCTACATTAAATGAGCCCCATGCTGTGAGAGTGATCATGTACTGTCCTCTCCTTGATTAGTCCATCAGTTTGACCCCCAAGGGGGAAAAGCCTGGGTAGTGACATGATCAGGGGGAGAGTGGTGTAATAAACCCCAATGGGAGAGTGAATCAACCCTGGATCAGAACCCTAGATATGTACAATAACATATGTAGATTTTAACGTCGGTAGGCAATCACCTTAATGGGTCCAAATCGTTCTGATCCCACTTCAACCCTTATTAGATGTCAAGAGGTGTATGGGGCTGGCACACTGTGGAGCTGCCTAGAGCTGTACCTGTACAAGGAGCCCACTGCCTAACTGGAGGTTACACATAGTTATACACAGTACACCTGGGGATTACCTTCATAACCTGCAGGCATTGATCCGCCCACTCAGCAGCCTATCATTGTTCCTACCCCAGATATGGCACCAACTGGAGGAAGCTAAGCCCTGCTGAGTTCAGGGCGGCATTCATGCATCAATACATTGAAGTAGCATGCAGCCCCTTACATTACACCGTATTGTGCACATCTCTATCCCTGTCTTCTACCATGTACAATGCATCGTCTGGGGTCGATAGTCTTATCTACTCTAATGCTATATACTGTCGGCGTTGTATACTAAGGCTGTATACTAAGGCTGTCCTCAAAGCTGGACATGGGTTACGCCAGTATCAGGACCTGAGGACTGGCTAGTTAATGTCAACTACTGGTACACTTAAAACCATTTGCATGATATCTAGACAATTCTCTAGAGAAGGTAGAGTTTGTAGGATCATATTTTTTGCATGTCATGACTATCTAAATAAACGTTTCAGGAACGCAACTCCTTTGTGTGCTCCAAAATGTTCTGCCTACACGCATTATGATTCATGTTCCCCATCATACACTGTGTCATAGTTTCGAATATTCCAACTCTAGGTTTGTTTAGAACTACCCCCTGGAAAAATTGATCAGAGATTACGAATGATGCATATGACAGGTTATAATTAACTCATTTCCCTGATCATGAAGTTCCATAATTAGATATTGACCAATGAGTAGATATCTATTATCCATCGTGATTGCCTTGATAATGTATCATGGAAGCAGACTCGATATTTAGACCTATGTCATTGTTACATACATGATCATACTGTTATGCCATGTTCTGCTAGCTTTTAACTTTACCTTCGGCTGATTCATGACTATTACCCTGCTCAATTATTAAAGCACTGTGTCGATATTTTACTTTTATTACAATGGATATGGGGTCTCTTTTAGTTACATTGTTATTGATGTTATAAAACCGCTAAGCAATTCTTTACCTAGAGTCATCGAACCATAGATACCTACTGAGTTCTGTATATTCAAAAACATAATGCCCACCAAAATGGTATCGCATAATCCTATCAAAAGAATACAAGAATATAACACACCGAGGTATATAACGACGTCTAGTGTGTTCACACTATAGGGGTTCAGGATAGCTTGGCCATGGTCAACAAAGCACCTCGAGATGTCCACCTCAATTCTGTAGTCATTCATACTTGATAAGCCCTACACTGCTACAGTACACTTTAACTTGCTCTTTCCAGCAATGGACAAATAGAGACTATACCATACATGAAATACTGCATAATTGAGGTTGACATCTCAAGGTACGTGGTTCACTAAAGGTCAGGTTACCCTATGTACGTCCTTGGGCCTGCTGCTGTGTCGGCTATACTGCAAGCTACACATTGTGTAAGGTAGGCAGCTGAGCAGGCCACTATAACCGTCAGGCTGTCCACCTGATACCTCCCCTTGAGAACTGCACCAGGATGACCTACTCCAACCCTTATTAGCAGTACAATGTGATAGCCACTCACTAAAGTACGACCTATTCTGGGAGCTGTTCAGGTAGGACAGGACAAAGGTTCGGCAATCGTGAGCTCATCAGCTTTCACCAACAGCTGATGAAGGTATCCCCGGGAGGTAACCCTGTCTCAAGGGTTATTTTTTTCTCTGTGAGTATAAGTATGTTTGATGTATATTTGTTTGATATGTATAGTATGGAAGGGACGCTTTACAATAATATATCTATGTTAAAAAGAGGAATTACAACTGCAAGGGCGAGAAGCTTTCATCTGAGTTGATGTGGCTTTTTATTGTTTACAACGTTTCTGAACAGAATCTTCCATCTGATTCACTTCATCTTAATCTCGGTTCACACATTTCCCTCAATGTTTCTCGACATTTTGAATATTCTCTTGGTTGAAAAGCCTCTGCACCTTGACTATTTTCTATTGACTATCAGCTTTGGCTCTTTATTGATGTACCAGTATTCGTCTACCTGTGTTGTCTACCTGTGTCCAGTATTGAGTCCAGGTCTCTCTGGTTGAACTGCATGTCAGCGCCAGGCAAGAGCCGGGAAGTTGGCCCAAGCATTCTAAAATATATGGTTTTGAAAAAGACATCAGTTAATATTAATGTTCACATGGATTTACGCCGCCATCCAGTTTATACTCATGAACCTACGAATTAAATTATTTTAGTTAATTACTATGAGGGCCAAGTAAAGATAATTTGAAAGTAAAAATAAATCAACCTGACTAAATATGTAATCATTATGCTAGAGATAATTTTATGTAGTAATTAAACCATCGCCAGACCCCTGTATGTAAGATATTGGCGACAGTCTGGGCTGATCACTTTTGTACGCATTATACAAGCAGACGGATTATTTTGTCTTTCCACCCAAGTTTGGTATAAGTTGAAGAAAGGGGCCAATTGGCAAGGGTGTCTTTTTTTACAGGTGAGTTTTCATAAATATCAATTCTACGTGGTGACATAGTTGACACAGTACAGAGTGGTCCAAGAGATGGACTGTTTGCCCTGTCTTAATGGTTTACACAATGGTATACAGTAATAATGCATGAGGACCTGATGCTGGGTGATTCACAACCATTGACACTATCATGAACCAAGCCATATATATCAGGGTGTCATTACATCAATACTAGCTGATCCCGTAGTAGCCCAAATATGTTCATCTGGTTCTCTCATCTCTCCATTACCCCCAACATACATTCTGACCTTTATGCGTAATAGAGCGGCATTTCTGGTCATTTCTTTTAGATCACTGTCTATATGTGGCTGTCAGCCATATACGCAGTTGTATAATAATGTAATGTAGCAGTCAGTATAAAAATAACGGACCGGAGCATGTCCAATTTAAATGAGCTTACTACTGTGCACTACCTTTTTTTTTTCAATTTGCCTATCATTTATAGCGATATGATCATGTCAATTTGTCACATACTTTTAGACATATGAGTTCACAGCACATTGTAAGTCGCTTGAATCATCTGAAATCGCATCCTCATTAGCCACCCCATTAGGTGGCATCAATCGGCCCTTATGCCTCGGAGGCGGGGACAATTGTCTTGCTAATTGTCAACGGCTCCATTTTCCGAAGACCGGTTTACATGTGGGCCAATTATCTGATGTAATATTTTTACGCCCGATGCTATTTATATATATGTATATATAAATCGTTTTTAGATAATTCGCCCCCCTAGCCCATCATAAATGAGGGCCCTGTAGACAGTAACCGTTAAGAGTTATAACCAACAAAGACCTGCTACCACCATTTAAATATGTACACTAGATCACTGGAGGACATCGTAAACTCTGAAGCATCAATTGAGTTGGCGCCAGTTTTATGTATGAAGCCTTGGGCCTCCTGCACACTGGAGGATACTGTTAAACCTTTAAGGACGGATGTCGCTAAAAGATGATATTTGTCATCATGATGCACCAATGCAGCAGCGGCGAGTGACTTGGCGATGCTGCGTTTGTGCATCATGCCGACCTTCTGGGTGTGTCTCAACTTCATGGGGTTGGCAAGATGCTTGAATGCAGCACTGGCGAGTTTCCCGTCAGGGCTGCATTCATACGTCATGAAGACCAATGGGATGATGCATTAAGGCATGATGCCGTCCTTAAAGGGTTAAGGGTAACAAGAACTGCTGAGGTGAACAGGTGGGCAATAGTGATGAGATGAGCCGGTGTGAGCAGAATACTGAACTGGGCCTAAGGTGGCAATTTACAAGTGGCTAACTAGTCTAGTGACCAGCAGGCCCCGTGGTAGAGAGGGAGGTGAGCGGAGCCCATCAGAGCTTATCAGAGGCAAGCAAGTCACTGTGTCTGCAGAGGCCAAAATGGTTATACTATGTTCTGAGTTACTTACTCTACAGCTAGATGTATACTGTTGAGAAGTGGTGCCTTACTGTATGTTAAAATAGACATCATGTATTCTAATGGAGAAAGACTGGGTGGGCGGGGAGCAGGATGACGTGGGTTATGTCGCTGGTATAATAATTATATGGGGTGTGTGTGTGGACAATGTTCCAAAGTCTGTATAGCGTTGGACTACGTGTTTACAGATGAGGGTGGTGTGTTGGTCCCCCCACCAACCCATGAGGCCCCCCAGGATCCCGCAGAGATCTGGGGGGCCGAGTGGGTTGGTGGGGGGATCCAACACGACACCCACATCTGTAAACATGGTTCTATCATTGTCTCACTGTCAAATTTCATATTTTAAATCTAACCCACCTTTGATCTTGCTTTAAATATGTTAAAACAATACCTACAACAAGGAGATCGTCATTGTTTACATGTCCGCCATCTTGTTTGTGACGTCATGTTTGTGACGTCGCCATGACGACACCATGTTGCGCAGCAACATGCCCAAGTTGCCAAGCAACTTGCTCTAATGACGTCACATCATGGTGTTGGTCCTCTGACCAACACCATGAACGTTGGTCCACTGTTTTCAATGAGAGATGCACAGCCGACCATGATAGAACATTGCAATTTAAAGAAATCCTCCAGGGCGTTGACCCATTACCACAGAGGCGTAGGGTCCATTTTTGCTCAATCTGAACCAATGAGAAGCCAGCATCTCTGTAGCGTGGAACTGTATTGAACAATACGGGAGCAGCTCGTGGGCAGAACAATGTTGGGTATGTGAACAACAGATACCGGTAGTGAGCGATTTAACACCAACACTCGACTAATAAAGTCAGACCTCTCTTAAGCCAAATACGATCCATCTCAGCCTCAGTCATCACAGCAGGATAGATATCTGGAGGAACTGGGCATAAATGCACTCTCTGGCTCTGTCCTGGTCTGTCCTCATGTACAGCCTATCCCTGCATCTGTCCAACGAAAATAGTCGATACTTATTTCATACCTGGTACTTGAAATAAAATTGGCCGTTCACACCAAACGGCCAGGTTCATCGTTATAGCCGAAGTACCCCTAGTATATTCTATAATGTGTAGTCTGAGCAGCTCACACCACGGTAAGAGCTGCTCATAACAGCCGGCTGATGGGGTCAGGTAAGCCGCTATTAGCAGCTCTGAGCAGCTTATAGTGGGTATAGTCCCTTACCGCTGGCACCACTTTGGTCATAGACAACTGGCTGGCCTTGGCAAATGGTCTGCCATGTATGCAAAACTTTATTTGACAGGATTCTTTATTTCCACTTTTGAGCTCTACTTCTGGGCAAGAAAGTTGACAAAGTTAATTCAGAGGAGTTTACAATGTGACAAAATCACTTTGAACAAATTCATGCTAAACAAAGTGATGTCAAATTTAGGGGTTTTCAAGTGTTGGCATGAACACTGATGTAACATGGATTTTATTTTGATCATTCAATTTCTAATTTCATTTTAATATCTCAGGTGTTTTTTTTAAATGAACAAAGCATTTTTTTATCTAGTCTGAATATATGATAGGCTATATGGGCACTATTCGCCTTTGGGTATTCAGCCACAGCTACAATACCAGGGTTTATCTGGTGGTTAACACACTAATGATTTAATGGACGTTTGATGGGTCTCCTCTAAATGGCATCTATTTAGCTTTGTAACCGAGTGCCTCAATGAGAGCCGTTAACCATTTACGATGCCTTTGAGTAATGGTACTTTGATACTTAATCTTCCAATACTATTATACAAGAGTCTCCCACAACCATCCCTTTACCAAAGGCAATGAAGATTCCTAGAGCTACTGAAGAACCCTGCAAATTCAGTTCCTCTGTACAGAACGCTCACAGTGTTTCCTTTCCTTATCCATCAAACTGTAGAGAAAGGCCATGAAATTAGCGCTTGAAGATTAGCGTGGAAAAATTTAATCATGCAGAGAGATTTATAGTGTTTGTGCAATTGAACAGTGTTGAAATATTATGCGTTGAAATGTTATTTTAACTACTGTCTGATAATGTGGTACTGATTAAGGCATTGTCATGCTCATGGGCTCTCATGGATTAGCAGTTTCTAGGTGGATTGAGAGCGATTGAGGTTAGTAAATGGCCGATCGCAGTATGACAAAGCATACTTAAGTCAGGCGATGTTGAGTGTCAGATGCGATCTTTCCCATAGTTAAGTTTAGGACTACAAAGCGTTTCTCTCAAGGTAAAATTCGCTTGGGTTCGCTTGCCTTCTTTGCACCTAGTGTGATCCAGTTTGTGACCGAGGTTTTAGTAGTTTGAAAGCAACTGAAATTTCAGAACCCATAAAGAGTCCATGAAGCAGATGTGCACAGAAGCTTTTACTAATTGAACATCACACCCTTAATGTATTGTGTGGTGTAATGAATCAGAACACATTTAGGATGAATTATGAGACATTTCTCATCGGTCAAGGACATTTTTAATTCCAGCTGCATTACAGATTTATTCAAAATCACGTTGTATGAGACTA
Organism: Harmothoe impar; assembly: GCA_947462335.1. Lineage (NCBI taxonomy): Eukaryota > Metazoa > Annelida > Polychaeta > Phyllodocida > Polynoidae > Harmothoe > Harmothoe impar. The sequence goes on from OX381721.1 coordinate 24,648,970, forward strand.
AAACTAAAAAGATATAATACTGAAGGTCGACCACACAATTTTCGACGTGGACACATTTGGAAAGTTTTATATACAGCAGTATAATTATGGAGAGATAGTGAGAAGGTCGAAACGCTCCTGTCTTGTGAATAGTTACCCACTAATATTGACACTAACCTCTCTATCTGAAGGCAAGTGCCCATTCTCAAACCGACCAGATAAGAACGACGGCAAGAGGCCAATGAAAATTAATATTCATGATAAATGATATTCCACTAGGACTTCACCTCATACCCATGCTGACAAACTATATAGCCTATAGGCTCTGAAGAAACTCCACAACCAGTTTCCCCATCATCTCATTTTGCATGCCATTGGATCTCACACTGGAATCTTCAGCAGCAGGTTGAATTCGCAGACATCAGTCCAAATTTGAATCAACATTGATCAACCATTTAATAATGTTGATTCAACGTTGAATTGATTTGTGTGCACAGTAGAATTATTGTACGGGCTGTATACACAGGAAATCTAAATGCCGCGGCCCTTAGTTGAAGTGACTATCCCAGGTTAGTCATGCAGACATTGGTCAGGCATGACTACGTGCTATGTCTGAGGCATAAGTGAATATGACGAATGCCTTACTCAAAAGGACTTGGCCTAAAACTCATTTAAATGGAGAAGACTAAGGTGAGCTGGTTTGATGTTAGTTGGTCAGTGGGTACTGACCAACCTGATGATATTTATTACCTAGCTCGGTCATAAAGGGAGTCAAAAAATGACTAACTTGGTTAGGTTATACTGACTTGCCTGTTTGGTCGTATAAGGAGCCAAAGAGTATCAGTGTACAGCAACTTTTAGCTTTAATTTAAGGTTTATCAAAGAGAAGGCCCCTGAGTTGCTCTATACTTACTGGATTTGGACCCCACGTGGCCGCCTTAGTCTTAACCATTTACGGACGGTAAGTCACTAAAGGGAAACATGTGTCCCCATGATATACCATTGTTGTGTCTGTGACTAGCTTGCCAGCACTCCACTGGTAGATCATGCAGATCCTCCAGGAGTATACTCTTCTACCCTGTTGCATTACTCGGTGTGATTTTTGAATGCAACACTGGTGGGTTACTCGCCAGGACTGGATTAATGTATCATGACATTAATTCAGGACAGAGGTCATAATGCATCAAAGCACTATGCGGCCCCTAAAGGATTAAGTAGTAGGGTCTGTAATGTATAATGTAGGGTCTCAGAGTAGCGCGTTTAACGCCGGCAGGAGGTCCTTATAATCATCTCTAGAGATAAATGGGGGCTCCTGCATCATGATCACTGTGTATACCTGTCTAGACTAGCTCCTCTTTCTTGGCGAGTGGTATTTTTTTTTAACATCGGGAAGGGTCCTGTGTGGGGGTGGATTGTGGAAGGGGCCAAATGGAAATGGCCCCCTTGAGGGGAGGGCCAAAAACGAGCCCCCTCCCCCCAGTTGTCAATAAATGGTCACTTCTTTAGCAAGTGGCTTTGGTCATTGAGACGTGTAATACAGTGCTAAATACGATGTGATGTTTGTATGATAGATTCACACACAATTGTTTAATGAAAGAAGTGTCATGTTGCATTAAAATGAACCGCATAGGATTCTATATCAATAAAATACAACCTGTACTATTTTGCTGGTTTGCTGTCCCACAGTCCCTTGGCCTGCATGCAGATACCTTACACCAGCATCCGCAGCCAACTTAAACGACGCATTGCCACCAGCAATATAGCTCAGACCCTCTCCATCAGTAGCTTCCACTTATTAGGCCCAACACTGTCCTTCCACTTACCCATTATGGCTTTTACATGTAACTAGCTACTACTGTAGTACACGTAGGCGGGCAATCAATTTGCTTCTAGTCTCTCACCCAGCCCCTCTTACCCCCACCCATGCCCTCTGCCTGCCATCTTGCAGGAGTGGGAGGATATGCTTGGACGGGCAAGCTTCCCCAGAGGTAATCAGGCGTATCAGTGACCTTGATATCTGCCACCACGCGATTGGTTAATATGTATCTATTGGTTCAGAAGACATCAGGATGTCTATAGTAGCTGCTAGAATGTAGGACTCACAAGGGGGTCCCGGGAGGATGCTTGGCGTGTTACTACCCTAACAGTACATTTATACCTCTACCTTTCTTGTTCTGTTGCCTTTACGTCTATGTTAGCACTTCCAAACCCATTATCTACAAATGTGCTTGTATACGATCTCGAAAAGACCTCGAAATGTTGCTACTTTGATCCCGTCATTTTTTCGACTATCCAATTCCAAAATCCTGAATTGCTCTATTAAGTAGAGTTTTACTATTGATTCTTTATGGTGCTTGGTTCATGTGACAGCAAATATGTGTCTCCAAAACGTTAACAACACTATATAGGAAATAGTGACTGCTAATGAAAATTGGTAATACTGTCCTAAATGTTTACCCAAATCAGTAAACTCCGCTCTGCTGTACTTTCCCTTTTAGCATCTAAAAAGTTTAGATTACCTAATTTATCCTGTATGGTAAATATATACTTGCCATTTGTGCGATAAGCACACGGTAGTCCCAGAGGAAAGGCTCCTAAATACAGAGCATTTCGTCAATTTGCAACCATAAGTACAGACCTATAGGAGCCTCCCCCTCCTCCTGGGTCCTGGTCGAGCATTGATTGGCTCCTCCAGTAGGCTGAAGGTGGCAGCCACTTTTCACTGAGTAGTCTCCAGGCGGCCGACACCTGATTGCTTGTTGCTTAGGGGAATTCAAAGAAGCAGTCAATGTTACATCAGTAAATCAAAACCCTCCACACACTGAATACCCCTGGCACCGTAGGAGGGGGAGCGAGGTCTAGGGTTTCTAGTATAAGGTGCTTTGAAAATGGCTGGATAGGGTGTCTGTATATACTGTGTGCTTTTATTATATAGTAGAGATGCCAAAGGGCAGATTATCTGTACGTGAGGCTGCTCTGTATGTCACCACGTTATACGGCTGGTGCTGCTGTGTCGCTCCATAACAATGGCTTTGATCTTTGCAGGCAGTTTCCCATGGCCCTTCCTTTCATGATTGCTGCAATTTTGATGTCCCTTATTGACCCGAAGTGAAGGTAAACTATCACTGAAGTAGAATGCGGCCATACCTTCACCATAGGGTGCCTCCCACTCCTCAAGAAAGGTCTGCCATTACTTGCCCTATGACCTGAATAGATTTCAAATTGTCCATCTGTCATGATGGCTGCCACTCATAAACCCCTTCCCATATTGCAGATCTGTGTGATTGGGATACCAAGTGTCCTCTCTAGGGTCAATGATGTGTTGTAGGTAAATCATATATTGATGTGTCGTCTCATGTATGAAGAGTGTAAAGCTGTGGCAGAATGCCAATAATTAATGGGATACTTTCACAATAAAAAACCTTGTTGGATTCAATGTGTATCCACTACAGGCAAGTAGGAATGTGAAGCTGCATGACCTCTGACAGAAATGTAATCCAAGCCGATCGAGGGTCACAAGACCCCATTAAAACAAAATGAAACATCCAGCTGAAGAATAATTTGAAATGGTGATCAATTGCTTGTTTAATCATGCTTCCTCCATGGTCAATGATTATTGTTTACACGCAGCGGTTGAAGTTTAATTCTAAAATATGTCATTGACCCAAATGAAGATAATGAAAAATGAGCCTTTTATGTGTTCAATAAAGGAGACTTAGAAAAAGTCAAACAAACAAAGCAGTTTTTTTGTAAGGGGAGCGGTCTCCCAAACATGGCATGCACACTAGGCTCACGTTTCTGTTAACACCTCACACTCTTTCTGCATTTAATAATACTTTTTTTATCCCCATTTTATTCCAAATCCCTTTTTTTGGGGTTGATTCTCTTCCGTCAGCCGGCATCGACCGATTTGATGCGCAGATAGGTTAGGCAGCGCTTCGCTCAAACCGCCTTTTTAGTCATCTCACAAAACGATGCGATTCACACTATGCAGTGGCGTGCCAAAAAAGACCATCAGTTTTGCAAAAGAGAAAAAGACTTTCACTTTGCCTTACCATTAAGGCATCATGTAATGGTTTCCTGCTGTCCGGATTCATTTACACACTGAATCAAATTGCAGGGAAAACCACCACCATCCTGTCCCAATAAACACATGGCATTAGTAAGTTCATTTCTATTTCCATTGGTAATTTTTCGGTCCTCTTTCTATAGGCCCTTTCTAAGCTTTAACAGAGGCAGCATGGCCTCAATTTTAGTGTCATATTTGGTCTGACAGGATCGTAGCTAGAAGAGCCAATATGTCCTTTAAATAAACAGCATCACACATTGCTTGTGTGTGGGTGAGAGCATCACTTTAGGCGTTAGAGGAGGAGGAGTCAGAAAGGGGAGGGGAAAAAACAGAAAAAGAGCAACGCTGTCATTGTGTATTATCATTTTAACTTTTTACTGCACCGGGGACATGTATGAGGATGTGGAACTCGAGTATCCGTTTACATGACTGTGGCATGGTCGATTTAAGCTAATGAAATATCTTTTTAGAGGAACGTTAAAGTTCACTACAACGGTCCTCCTTAACTATAAAGGACAGCCATTGCTACCTTGCAAAGCTGAATAATGCTAATTATCATCTTATAGGGTATTTTTTATGTTTAGATCACTTGCCAATGCCAAGGTACCTAGGGAGATGAATTGGCTATAGCCGCCTGATTACCCTTGGTAAAGTGCCACAGGGGCGGAGACTGTGGTGCCTTTCACTGCGATAGTTCACAATGGGCATGAACTGGAGTATGTATTGAAGGAGGTAGGCATGCTATCTTTCTACTGTAATACAATGCAGGGCCTGCTGAACCTAAGCATCATCTTCCAGTGAAGCCTATTGAAATTAATGTAAGGTCGGTAAACCCTTTATGTGAAGTTTGACCGTTATTTTAGGACAAAATTAACTTTATTTCTGAAATGAATGGCAATTGCAATGCCTTCTTGAATCTAAACATAATGGCATGTCTACATGCTATTTCAGAGATTGACCGGTGACAATTAGTTTGCATTAGCTTGGATTAGAACAAATTTGAACATCATTTGCCTTGGCAAAGGGCGTCGGTTTACAATATAATCTATTTGGTTTTCCCATATCAAAAGTGTCATGTAGGGACAATACCAATGTAATAGAGGATGGAGGAAAGAACTTTAATTTGCATATCATAACAGACACTTTTTAACACAGGTAAGGTGGGTTATTATGGCCAGTGTGGCACGCCATACCATACATTTCTAGTGCTGCATGTCAGCCACAACTACAGCTAACAACAGTGACTCCTCCAATAGTGGACTCTCCGAAATGAACACAAAAATATGAGGCAGATGAAATAAGCACTTGGTGGCCATGTTAGTGGATGCATCCGGAATGGTAACAAAAATGATGGCCACTTTGGTCCCAGCAAGCGACGCCCACTTGTGTTTAATGGATAATAAATTGAAACTGGCTGTGATCAGCTGCTGTCAGAGGCAGAATCAAGGGGAAAAAACGGGAGTGCAGATGATAAAAACTGAAGAATATGAGCCTTTGGTGGGTATGTGGGTCTGTGAGTGGATAGCGGTGTGTCATGGAGAAACATAATTATCTATATTATTGCCACTCGGCTTGTTTTAGTAGACAGCAGTAAGGCTCTTTTGATTTACATAAGTAACTAATCTTTTAATATAAACGTTTGTCATATAGACTGATAGAGGCCCATATAGAGGACCCCATTAGTATGCCTACTGGTAAAGTGCTGTGCAACATGAAAACAATTTTGAAACGGTTAATGTTTTCCCTATGCCAAGGCCCTGTCAGCATTGCTTTAACCACTTTGACTCTAACCATGGACCAGGATGACAAATGTATTAAAGTTAAAACCATTATCCTAACAGTGTGATGTGTTACATGTTCACTACTTATAAGTAGTGGTTAATGAACAGGATATGTAAATGTGAGGATAATGCAGTTACATGAGAAGGGTACAATGTCATGCAATCAAGTTTGAAATAGCCTATGATTATAAAGAAAACGACATAACAGCTTATGTATCACCAAAAGTAGGAAATAAAGCTTACTGAAAACATACCACCAGGCAGCGAATCAGTTCAATATTACCTTTGTGAAACATATTGAAATATGTCTATATGAATGAGCAGGTTGGTTTAATAGTTTTATACAGCTGGTCCGCCATGTTGGATGAAGAGTAACTAGGCCACATGTCTCACTGGTATCAGCAGAGGTGATAATTTATGGGATTACCGTGTAGGTGTTACTTATGATTCTTACCCTTTCCCCTGTCACCCATTTCCCATAATTTGTTCAATTTGGTCTAGTGGTATAGGGCAGATATTGTCCAGGTGCGAACTTTGGTACATCTATTACTGTAAATATAGGTTATTACCCTATTATTAGGATATCATTATCTTTTATATTTAGTTCATTTTACCTTTTCACAACATGTCTAAAATAGTCCAATGATCTACAAATAAGGGTAGATTGCAGTGTAACATTAAATAAAGTGGCTGATTATAATGGTGGTGGGCAGTGCTGTATTAAAGGTAGTGGTTTACTATGGTGTTAATGGGCAGTGGTATAACACTCCCCCATGGAGACCTGAGGTTGGCCTCATTCTGCGGTGTCGCAGATGGATGGGTCATTACGGTGGCTGTTGCCGGTTGCTGTTGCTGTGAAGAAAGGCAATGATGAATAGCCTTATAGTTGTCATTGGTAGAAGCAGAGAGGACTTGTAGTTTGCAGTACCTAAATCTAAATTCCTCTGTTCCCTCAGTGTAGGTGTTTTAGGTTTAGGTCCCTGTGCTCTGTCATGATCGATGCGAGGGGAGGCGCGCATGAATACACCAAGCTCCAGCTGAAAGGTCAGTCCGCGAAACTCGTGCTCACACACTCTCCAACACAGAGAGAGAGAGAGAGAGAAAGAGAGAGAGAGAGAGAGAGAGAGAGAGAGAGAGAGAGAGAGAGAGAGAGAGAGAGAGAGAGAGAGAGTCGCCCACCCACCCTCCCCCTCTATCTCTCCTCCCAACCCGACCATACTCTTCACTCAGCCTCGTATATTTATAGTCTGCGGCAAAATCATGCCGCTGCCAGGCCAGGTAAATAATTCATGCAGGTCCTGAGCCTGCCCACAACTGCCTGGCCACACATTCTGTTCGTTTTGAGAAATCACTTCCACACTGGTGTTTCATTGTGTTCCGGCTTCGGCGAGGATTTGCTTCCCCGACCAGTCAGTCCGTTACTCAGTACAGAGCTTGGCATTCGGCGTTCGTTACGGAGAGAACCCAAGATGGAGATCTGTTGAATAAGATTGAGATCACATGGGGATATTTTTGGTGGAATCAAAATCGAATTAATCACTTCGTCCGTTAAGGAGGCTGCGAAATGGGTGCTGAGTAAGGTGCGGGGGAGGAGTGGAAAATCATATTTGGGGGCACGTAGACTAGAAAATAAAGGATAAAACAATGGGTTGGGGGAGGATGAAGACGATAATGAAAGGGAAAAATATGGCAGAAGATTGAAAGGAAGGCATAGAATTGGAACATAAGAAAGGGGATGAAGGAAAGCAAAGAAGAGCAACGGTCAGAAAGGTGTCAGGTGAAAATAAAACAGAGAGAGGAACAGGCATGCAGACAGCAGAGACAATGAAGGAGACCGATGTGGACAGGGAGAGAAAAGGAGCAATAGACAGAGACAGATGGAGACAGACAGTGGATCCATATGGATGGTTTCACGAGGTGTCGTATTGTGCCCTTCCATAGAGAGGCAGGTTAGAATCTAGTTGTGCTGAAAGCAAGAGATTTTAATGACTTATACTCCGCTCAGGTGTGGGGCCTATTGTTCTCGCTGTAGGTTTATTCTCATATTGCTCTTCTGCTACACTGAGGGGAGATTTTGGAGATGCTGTCCGGAGGTTTTGTGGGTGCTGTCCGGAGGTTTTGTGGGTGCTGTCCGGAGATTTTGTGGGTGCTGTCCGGAGGTTTTGCCACATAATCTCCTGAGGAGGTTTTGTGGACTCCTTGTGAGGGAAAATCATGCTCTCATTGGGACTCGAACCCAGGCATGATTGATGCTTCTAGCTCAAATGCCATCGCTCTACCTATGTGGCCACAGAGGAAGGCTGACTGTGGGTAAATTGAATAGGGACCTATAGCAGCAATAACAGTTCATGAAATACAGAAGTAGCCTACACTTTTAGCATTACTATGTCTGCGTTGGGATTACTGGGAATTCCAACCATTGTAATGAAAAAAAATCAAATGACCAATAAGACCTGAATGTGGGATAAGTTAAGCATTTAATATAACAAATACATCTATCCTCTGTGGCGCAACGGTAGTGCGTTGAACTTTTACTCTAGATGTTGATGGTACAAAACCCAGCCCATTACATGTACTTATTGACAAAAGGTATTTCTCTTATATTTTCCCAAATAATGTTATTTATCTGTTTACTTTAGGCCTATGGTTCGAACCTATGTTACATAATAATATAGGTTGTTTATATGCCCTCTTATTTAGAAAAGAAAAAAAAAAAAATGAAACGTTTCACTTTAGCTGGATTCGATCCTGTGACCCATAGGTCCATAAACTGTCCATGCTAACACATCGGCCACAGAGGAACCGATACACTTCCATGTTGCCTAGGCCTACACTATGGTTTTATAGCAGTATACACTATGTTTTTATCATAGGTTCGAATCCCACCCTGAACTGATTACGTTTTATACTAATTTTTCTTATAAACCTCTTTTTACTATCAGAATATCAGAATTATATTCTAGGATGGAGTATAAGCTAGAAAACCTCCTTGGAGGTGTAGTATTTGCAGTAAAACGTCCTCGGCTACGCCTCGGAGGTTTTACTGCAAATACTACACCTCCGCGGAGGTTTTCCATCACAAAGTCGAAGTTGACAGAAAATGAAATGGATCGTTTTCTGATGAAGCTCGGGTCATGCCAACGACATTCTGATCATTGTTTGCAGAACTGTTTCTGCAATGAAACCTTCCCCAATCTTACTTTTCTTTTATCTACTATCATGCATAAAAATTCATTACACTCCACTGCGTTTTGTGATGATAATTAGATAACTGAAAATGGAATCCATCTGTTTTCCCCCCGGAAATATATTTTATACAGATAAAGGAGATTTTCCCAGGAGCAACATTCCATGACATTGAATTTATGCCAGATCCTTCAGGACAATATTGTGATATGAGTAGTATAGTATGTATCGGAACGGGACTATGCTTAAGTACTGTTTATTACTCAATCGACCTGCAGCCAATCAGAGGCCTCCATTTGGTCACGTGACCCCCTCATTTGCATAATTACGTAATAGGCCACGCCCCCTCATTTGCATAATTACGTAATAGGCCACACCCCCTTGATCACCAGCCAATCAGAGGTGACTGTAGAGGAGTTTTTCGGTGACTTGATGACTTTCAAACGACCATACTGATAGTTGATAAATTTGACTTTTGACTTGAATATTCTTGCGACTTTGCGACTTGTAAGCGAAAGCGAAAGCGACTTTGCGACCTGTAGCCCCTTAAAAGAGGTGACTTTGTAACCTCAGGGGGGAGATCCTTCTACACCCCCACAGAGGAGAAAGGATCTCGGTTGATTGACTGTACTTTGACTTGTTGTTGTAAACAAAAAAAAAAAAAATCAATGAATAGAACGACCCCCTTATTGCTAACAAAGGAACGACTTTGAATTACACAAATGAGACTACCCTCTTTTGTAGGGGTAAGTGGTAACTCGACTTAAATTAGAGTATTAGGGAGAGCAAAACGCGACTACACGCCGTCTTAGACTGTCTTACGGACCGGATAACAATAACCATAGTTACCTTGGTTACTGTTGATGACGCGTAATGAGCAACGTCGTCAAAATTAAGCTGACGTCAGCGGTCGGCTAGCCAGACAGTTTTTTTTGTCAAAATGACCGGAGCAGGTTACGTTGCGGTCGCTCAAGAGACGACGATGGATCTGGTCACGAGGATACTGAAAGAAGGTCTACCTAGAACCACCCCGCTAGTTTGAGCGCGGCGGGTGTCAGTCATCATGGGGCCCTTGATGGGTGGGTCCTCCCCATGCAGCCGTATGTCGAATTTAAGAAATGCCCATGTCACATGTCACTAAGGGAGAAACGTTTTTGAAATATTTAGAACCCAAATTTGAGCATTCTGGTACATTTTTAAGGACCCAGACACTGCAAAGCCGGGTACCATCCAAGAAAAAAAAGTTTTTTGGCGAAATGTTTAGGCTTGAAATGGTACTTTTCTGATGCACTCTTCGAACATTTTTTTTCTCATGTCACTATGGTCCATGTCACATGTCGGACTTAAGAAATGCCCCATGTCCCATGTCACTTAGATGACCATGCCCCATGTCGATTTTTTAAGATATGCCCGTGTCGTCGTATCGAATTTTAAGAAAATGACCATGTCACCATATCGAATTTAGGGGTCTAGGGACATCAGCATGTCCGGCTATCCTCCACAAATTTAGCTCTAAAATGTTTACTTTTTTTGGGCTGATTTTTCATCATTTAAAAAAAAAACAATAGGATGTTGAAATGTTTGCTGTTGTAAATAGAAACAAAACAAAACAAGCGCATGGTAAGATTATGTCACATTGTAGTCGTGGGTCCGCTCTTGGCTTATCCAGCCTCTTTGTGGATCCGCGACTGACAATGTGATCATATACTAATCACCCGGCGTTTACGGTATTATATACTAAGGTATGAGACAGGCCCTACAGAAAAGGTGTCTAAAAGCGCTGTGACCTGATTAAAATGACGTCAGCCGCGTCTGCTCGTCAGCGCCCAGCTGTAGGACATGCCATCCTGCTTTGCTGGATGTTTTGAAATATTTTTATTTAACTGATAATACCTGATAACAAGCCTCTGAAGCAGTTTTTGATCGAGTACGTGTTCTCTACTTTTCCATTGATTAGCTGCTTCAGCAAAAAAATCGCGCGCTCGCGGTCTAGATGACGGAGGCGCTAAAGCTCTGTTTAGAGAGTGGAACTTGACTATAGACTCAGTACTAACTGAACGCCCGGGGTCACCCCTCATGTGGGTATATGTACAAGCTCAGGTTCTTCACTTTACGGCTTGACTAAAACTGAGACGCGTCCATGATAAACTCTAGCATTTTCTTTTCTTTTCTAGGATCGAGAGATTTTAAATGGGGCGGTTATCTAAATAGCGTGGAACTAAAATCAGGCTGCGGCAGATAGTATCTCTGCACACCTCAAGACTCAACGTAGCTTTCACTCTCCAGCAGAGGTTTAGTTGTCACTAATTATGGGCGGCGACCATCATGCACCGGCGGATATTGGAGAGTGTTGGAGAGCTGAAGCCTACAGACATATAAATCAATCGCTCTGGTGGAGACAAGTGTCGGAAATATCTCGCCATAGATTGGAACCAAATACTTATCTAATGTGATCGTTATCAGTTTTCAGTTTTCTTGCCGTACAAATTTATTTCCCACTCTTCACGTGGTGATAGCTGAAGGTCACTCGTCGTAGGTACGTGTGACCGGAACACCCTTTTGGTTTTGGCGCGGGTTGACATCAGATTTGTACCGTACTGTCGCGATTAAGGGCTCTGAGGGAGTGCTTTTCAATTCGGTGAAGTTCTTACTCAGGAGCTATATACAAGCCAGGCACTGGCGCTTATTCAAAGTCGCGATTTTAGTGCTTAAGAAAAAACATTTGGAGGCTCTTATACTCCGGCGCTTATTCAAGACCGGCGCACTTTCAACACTAGTTGCTTTATCGCGACCGTACGGTATGACTTCGGTGTCACAAGGTCCCAAACTCCAAATAAGGAAGTGAAACGACGTCGCCTGTCTACCTCGTGCGCGTCATAGCGTCGTCGAAAATAGTGTGACGTCAGCTGCTCTCAGGCGGTTAGGAAGTCAGTTCGACAAAATGGCTCACCGAGTGAACTTCGTGGCCGTTTCCCGATCTATGATCGATGCGGCCGTGAAGAAGGAATTCGTAGCCGCACTACAGAGAGAGGAGGCAGAGAGACAGCGTGCTGCTGCTGCAGAGGGTGTGGCCGATGAGCTGATCACGGAGGTCACTGATCAACTCATCCGGCAGTGCGTCGAAGAAGTCAAGCAGCAGGTCTGCAGGGAGGAAGGCCTACCGCTCGCCGTCCTGGAGATGCTGAAGGACTACGACGTGATATGACCACACCCTCCGCCTCAGCAGCAAGGTCCCTGCGATCATCTCTACTAAACGGTCCTTTTCAGGACCAACCACTGATCACAAAAGTTGAAAATCAATCTCAATATAATATACGCATCAGAAAAACCCCTAATAGTCTCTACACTGAAACCCTCTTGAGTAGGTAGGTCGGGTTGGTTTTTTTTTTAGGAAGGGCATCAGGTCATCATGTGGAGGTCATCAGGTGTACTGTGTGCTGTCTGTCTGTCTGTCTGTCTGTCTGTCTGTGTGTGTGTGTGTGTGTGTGTGTGGTGGGTGTGAGCGTGTGTGAGAGAGCGTGTGTGAGCGTGTGTGAGAGAGCGTGTGTGTGTGTGTGTGTGTGTGTGTGTGTGCAGTGCGCGGCGTGTGTGTATCATGGTGTATGATGGTATCATGATGAATGTGACGTCGTATCGGGTCTAATCATGAGGGGAAGGGGATAGGCTGAACAAAAAAAAGTTGTGTTCCGGTAACCCGACCGACCCTATCATTTTGGCCCGACCCTAATCGTTTTAAATTTTTTTTTAGATTCTCCCTTATGTAGAGGGGGCCCCAGACGGGTAAAAAATCGACAAATCGACATGACCCTAGTGACAAGGGAAAAGACATATTCCTTAGAATCGACAAGTGACATGGGTATTCCTTAGAATCGACAAGTGACATGAGGGGTAGTGACATTTTTATAGTGTCAGTGACAAGGGACAAACCGCTTTTCTTAAAAATCGACAAGGGACATAGCCATTTCTTAAAAAAAAAAAAATCGCCAAGTGACACAGCATCCCCCCGTCTAGGGGCCTATGTAGGGTATCACCAAAAGGGTTTAAAACATACATAACGGCCTTCAGCTATCTCAATTCTTATCCTTTGAAAAAGCCTAGAAGGGTGGGAAAATTCTTTGTATGTAAAAACAGAACTGATAAGGGTTTTTAATTAGACAGATATTGGTTCTACACTATCAAAAAATAACCACTCAGTAAAAAAATAAAAATAAAAAAACGAGATTCCGACATATTTTGGCATAGAAAAGAGATGGAATCTGGCGACCTAGATATATTTTTCCTCTGTCTATAGAACTGGTTCGGGCTCAATTCTATATTACTATAAAGTTGCACTCAATAAACCCTCCCAAAATACAACACAGTTATCGCCCTCTATTTTTGAGTTCCTGCCTATTCTGACATTTTGAAAGGAGGTTTTGGTACAACATATAAGCTGCAAGTTATACACAGGGATTAATAATAAAACCCCAGACGGGTAAAATAGCCAAGTCAACAATGTCCTGTTTTAGCCAATATGGACAAAGAGACACGGGGGTGCTGGGAGTTGGCGACAAGGGGCAAGACGGGCAAGACTACTTCTCAAAATAGACAATGGACAAGACCTAGTTCTTAAATTCGACAAGGACCATTGGCATCTCTTATATTCGACAAGTGACACATGTGCCCCGTCTGTGGTCCTAATATAGATTTTCTAAAAGTAAATTTTCTGCACCGTGTGACAACGACCGATCAGCTAGATAGCAGAGATTTCCCCAACCTATTTTGGTTATTTTTCTATTCAGTTTTTGATCAGCGCACTATACTATCGTGTGTTTTTTTTTAAATTTTTAATCATAAATAATATGTAGACTTGGAAAAAAAAAAAAAAAGAGAGCTGACACGCAAACTCCGACTCTCCCCCCTCCTACTCACATGTCGCTGTTTTGTCACTAAACCCAAAGACCCACCCACCCCGTAGGAAGGGGTGACGTTTGTGAACGTTCCCTTAGTCTTCTATTCTTTATTTATTGTGTGGCCCCTAAAGAGGGGCCAACCAACTGACACTGCCAGTTGGTTATATGCTGCACAACGTGGCGTAATTAATTACGCCACGTGTTAAGCAGCATGGATCACTCTTGACAGACTGGCCTCAAAGGCCCCGTTGGATGGGGGCCCTTGTGGCACAACGAGTCAAAACGAGTTGATCCGTTTTTCAGATTACCGACTCGGTGAGAGGTTCTGACTATGTATATCTTTTATAACGCCTTAGATATGGTGTGGTATTTTTCATCTCGCTATAGTTTAGTTGGTATTTAAAGAAACTGACTCATTTCTATCAGAAATACACAATATTGAATTGTTTTTTATATTTTAATATATTAGAAGCGCACTTTGTTGCCTATATAGCTCATTATGCGTTAAAATGTTCGTGAGCATCGTAGGAATGTACAAAATTCCTATTGTGGCGCCATCTGACGAAAGAGCGGGGAACTATACTAGCGCGTTCGTTATTCGCATCTTTGACAGCGACTAAGAGACGCTCAAACTGTCTCTTATTTAGTTTGAACTTATCACAAAATTGTCTTTGATAGGTCGTAGATTGACTTCTGACTTTTTTTTTATTTTTTTTAGTTAGAATAAAAAACAAAAAAAACAGTGACGCCGACACAGACCTGCGCATTAACGCGCTCCACCGTCTTCAGAGGGTTAAGTCTATAGTACAGTAGATTCTACTGTGTACTTACACTAACAGTGCTACATATACATACCCGAGTTCTAAGTGGGGGTTTTTTTTAGGAAAAAAAAAAAAAGTGATCTACTCACCCAAACCGCTATTAGTAGGCAACCTGTATGAACCATACCGCAAACATCTGCCTCGTGACTGATAGTGTACCGGTGGTGAAGTGCTGTTGCAAGAACAATTGAGGCTCTTTATATAGCTGAGAGAGCGAATGTCCTAATCTTGTTTTCACCTTGAGCCCCACCCTATTCCAGAGAGGATATCAAAAATCACATGTACATGTATATGGGCTTATAGCTGGTGAATAGATAAGGCGGGACAACTGTGTATACAAAGACTACAGGGGGCGTTTTAACGACAGGTGTGACGCGCCAGCCCGTGGATGGAGCTTTTGTTTTCACCTAGAGAGGGGATCAAGAGTGTATACAAAGCCTACAGGGGGTGATTAACGACAGGTGTGACGCGCCAGCCGGTGGATGGATGACTGCATCTTCTAAGCTTTGTTTTCACCTAGAGAGGGGATCAAGAGTGTATACAAAAAAGCCTACAGGGGGTGTTTAACGCGGCCGGATGACTGCATGTTATGGTCTAAGCCTGTTTTCAGCTAGAGAGGGACCTAATCACCTAAGCCCTTTCCACCCTTAAATCAATCTGATAATTGCCATAAAGGGGAGTGATGCGCGTCACATGTATATGGGATTATAGCTGGGTAAGAGATTAAGACGCTAGTCAACTGTGTATACAAAAAAAAATACAGGGGGTGTCTAAGGCCGAGTGTCATGCACCAGCGGGCGGACGGATGTCTGCCACTCTAGCTGTGACTACAAGCGCGTGCGTGTGGTAGACAGCTTAAATCAAAAACAAGTTAAGCTCCTTATAGCTTCCTACTGACTGCGGATTCGAGTGCTTGAAAGATGGTCTTTTGTTTTTTTCATCTATTTCCTCGGGGAGTCGAACAGGATTAAAGATGTAACGAACCCGCACCTACACAGGTAGACAGCTGGTCGCCTTCCTAGTGAGAGTTTTTCTCTTGAGTTAAGAAGCTTATCTCGGAGCCTAGTACATAAGCGAGAGTGAAACATGGATCCCACACACTTCTTCTACCACCTTCAGCATGGTGTCATCAGGAATCACTCTACGTTCTACCAAATGTGAGCATCCCAACACTACTACAGAGCCGCGACAACACCACACGGAGGAGACGTCCATGGTTACTGATGAGTTAACAAGTAGCAACGTGGAGGTTCGTTTTTATCAAGATTCGTACGGGTGGCTGGATAGTGTGAGGGCTACTTCTGCAGCTATTGCTGCTGCTCGTGCAAGACGTGAAGCTCGTACCGCCGTTCGTGCTACACATGCTGCATACGAAGTCGCTAATGTTGCTAACAACGCGGCTGTTACTCTCGCCGCTGCTGCTCGTGCTGCTAATGTTCTTGCTACTGTTACCGCTCTTGCTGCCGATGCTGCTGCTGCTGATGCTGCAGCGACTGCTAAAGGTGACGCTGTTGCGGCTGCTGCTAGGGCTAGTGCTATTAATGCTTGTACAGCTGCTAAAAACATAGCCTGTTTCGCTGATGCTAGTCGCAATGTCGCTGTTGCTGCTATTGCTGATGCACATGATGCTAAGTTACGGGCTGTTGCTTTTGCTGATGTTGCTGTTGATGCTGAAGATGCTGCTGCTGCTGCTGCTGCTGCTGCTGCTGCTGCTGAAGATGCTACTGCTGCTGCTGCTGCTGCTGCTGAAGATGCTGCTGCTGCTGCTGCTGCTGCTCTAGACACCTATGACGCTGCTGCTTCTGCTGCTGCTGCTCTAGACACCTATGACGCTGCTGCTGCTGCTGCTGAAGATGCTGCTGCCGCTGCTGCTGCTCTAGACACCTATGACGCTGCTGCTGCTGCTGCTGCTGCTGCTGCTCTAGACACCTATGACGCTGCTGCTGCTGCTGCTGCTGAAGATGCTGCTGCTGCTGCTGCTCTAGACACCTATGACTAAACTTAGTAGGTGTTATTTACAAACAAAGAGAGCCACGTGGTGTTGTTGTGGCTTATTATGCAAAATGAAGAGGTCGCGTGACCACGGGCTGTTGCTTTTGCTGTTGATGTTGCTGCTGCTGCTGCTGCTGCTGCTGCTCCTGCTGCTCCTGCTGCTGCTGCTACTACTAATGCTGCTACTGCTGCTGCTGCTGCTGCTGCTGCTGCTGCTGCTCTCGACGCCTACGACTAAACTTAGTAGGTGTTGTTTACAAACAAAGAGAGCCACGTGCTGTTGTTGTGGCTTATTATGCAAATTATGAAGAGGTCGCGTGACCACGGGCTGCTGTCTGCTGCTGCTGAAGATGCTGCTGCTGCTGCTGCTGCTGCTACCTATGACTAAACTTAGTAGGTGTTATTTACAAACAAGAGAGCCACGTGGTGTTGTTTACAAACAAAGAGAGCCACGTGGTGTTGTTTACAAACAAAGAGAGCCACGTGATGTTGTTGTGGCCTATCAAATTTATCAACTATCAGTATGGTCGTTTGAAAGTCATCAAGTCACCGAAAAACTCCTCTACAGTCACCTCCGACTCGCCTCCTCCCTACCCCCCTAAAGGGGGGTAGGGAGGAGGCGATTCCCTAGAGATCAGATAAAATTATTTTTTTTCTCCCCAGCAGACCCCAAAGGCCCCCCCTCCCACCCAAGTGCCCGCCCACCCCAAAATAGTGCCCCCCTCCCCCCCTCCCCTCCCCATGCATCTTAAAGTGCCCCCCTCCCCCCCTGCCCCTCCCCCCCATAGAAGCCTCCCATTGGCTAGTCAAAGTCATGTGACCAAAAGGGGGGCGTGGTCTGTCTATTATCTATATTATGCAAATGAGGGAGGGGTTCAGGTCACGTGACCAAGGGGGTGTGGTCTATTTTCCGAATAAAGAGCGCTTCCGGTCACGTGACCAAGGGGGTGTGGTCCTATTATGCAAATGAGGGGGTCACGTGATCCATTATTATGCAAATGAGGGAGTCACGTGACCAAATGGAAGCCTCTGATTGGCTGGTGATCAAAGGGGCGTAGTCTATTATGCAAATGAGGGGGTCACGTGATCAAGGGGGCGTGGCCTATTATGCAAATGAGGGGGTCACGTGACCAAATGGCGGCCTCTGATTGGCTGGTGATCAAGGGGGCGTGGCCTATTACGTAATTATGCAAATGAGGGGGCGTGGCCTATTACGTAATTATGCAAATGAGGGGGTCACGTGACCAAATGGAGGCCTCTGATTGGCTGCAGGTCGATTGAGTAATAAACAGTACTTAAGCATAGTCCCGTTCCGATACATACTATACTACTGATATGGGAAAGTTAAAATAGCGATGGCAGGATTAATTTATCTCAGCGTTAGAATAGTTTTTTTCCCTTTTTGACAAGACATGTCCATGGGTTCAGGGTTTCGTTTGCTGAGATCAATGTTAGCATTGTCTAGTGCGTTCCCACATCGATGCAGGTTGGCAATGTTAGGTATGGTAGTAGAATTGCATGATAACATGCATCGATATTCAAAGCACACTTTCCCATCGGATGAGCAAATGGCTTATAGTACGTCTGGTCTAGATCTGATTGGTGCATAATAGTAACAGCCAACACAGTAAATTACTAAGTCGTGTATAATTCATGCATTTGCGATCGATTCCTATTATCCTGTAATATAGCATAGGACATAACACTCACACCAAAAACGGAACGACATAATAGCAAGGTGGCAGCCATTATTGTACTTAATTACCAACATTGATTGTATTTGTGTGGTCTAAATGTAGGTCAGGAAATATAGAAAGTAACCCTAATAGTGGACACTATTTTAGTCTTGACTGCTCAACAGAACCTATAAAATGTTACAAGCAGAGTTTGTTTGTTTTATGTTTATTTTCCTAGAGTTTATATCAGGGCTATGGGATATAGCATAGATCAGATTAACTAAATAAGATTCAGGGCTGCTGTACATTCAGACTAATATGTACGTGTCAGCGATGGATGGCTAGAAATGTTACAGGAGTTACCTAAGCTATAGCAGGACCCTTAGTAAGTAAAATTAAACCCATCATTCATGAAGCCCATCCTACAAAGACCTCCGACCAAAATTTAAAGATCGGAAATTTGCTAGCACAAATATTAATCACTAGTTCCTGTCTCCCTGCTGTGCTGCCTTCAATTCACAGTGACTTTCCACCACTGTATGAGAATAATGAGAAAGCACAGGTGGAAAGCGGGCTCTTAATGATGAGGAGGGGCCAGTTAGTCGACTACTCATTGAAAATATAGCAAGTCTGCTCACCAAGGCTTTTATTCACTGAACCTTGCCGCCTTAATTAGCATGTTTCCATGTTTCCTCGTAAAAAAGTAATTATTCAGGGTATTATACCAAGTCCCACAGTTTGGGCATATCTAGGCACCTTCAGAAGCACTATCAACTTACTTGAAGAAAAATACTTTATAATGATAATGCAAAATATATCATAATTTGAGATGAACTGAGTTTAACTGAGCATATAATATTGCAGCCCCGATAGTAACAATTCAGTTGGAGCCAGGACCAGTACTCCGAGCCTTGTGTAGAGGTCGGGCTCAATGTTCAGAGTTCTTCTTATGGATAGAGTTCATGCAGCAATATAGTGCCAATGTTTCAGGGACGGTGTATAGGTTACCTCCATCCATTTTTGTAGGTATCACAAAAACATAAAACCATACACAATAGAGCTAAATCTAGAAAGGTATGTCTCTTAAAGGCAAAAAGGAGAGAGAGAGAGATGCAACATAGAACAAACAGATACAGGGAGATCCATATAGTACCCCCCAGAAGGGGCGATGATATACTGCCTTAACAATTTCTCTCGTCAAGAAGCTACATGTAAGGGCTGCATTCCTCACTGCTGCAGGTAAACTGATAGCAGCAAACTGCACAGGAGCAGGAGGAGCTGGACACAGGAGCTGCATTACCCCTCCAGGGCCGTCCAGCCTGTCAGGTGGCCTCCCCTGACCCCTCCAGCAGGCCCCTCACGTGTGGAGGAGCATCTCCCCAGGTGGGAGTGCTATGTACCTTATACTGACATCTGGGCACAGGTATAGCCTCCTATGCTAACATGGATTACACTGAACCAGTGACTGTTGTCACTGCTTGTTGCATATCACCCTATAATATTATATAGGGCTGTGACCCGATGGAAACTTTCGATTATGGGATATCGTAAAGGAACCAGACACTTCTGTCCCAATAGTAATAATGAAGAAACTGGGTGACATTATATTTAATTGAACGAACATTAACCTAGTAGTAGCTGCTAACCGTATTGTGCCTCCACATGAGTCCTCCAATTTTTGAGCGTGTCACTCTGTTACTTTTTAGCTTTACAGCATGTCACTCCGTCACTTTTTATGTATATATAGGGATTTTTAGAAGATTTTCTGCAGGTCGATTTCTTTTTGTGTCCCTCGATTTTTACAAGGGCCGGGTTGCCCGTGTCGATTTTTAAGAGGGTCATGTCGCTGTGTCGCCGATGTCGATTTTTACCCACATAGAGGCACCGTATTACCTGTGTTGTCCCGTAATTATGACCTTTCATCCATTACAGAAGAGCATGAATTAATTCCTGGCACACCGAGAAGTGTTCGGGCCACTACTAGTATATATACAATGGTAAGACAATAGTGGGACAGACCCTTGTCTTGGTTAGGTGGAATTGGCTGAGGAGCTGAGGGTTGTGGAGGTCTGTGAGAGTGTGGCATGTGGGCTGTAGGGGAGGGTTCTCATGAGGGCGGCGACAAGCGGCAACGTGTCTAGGAGCAGTGCTGACGGCTCCCTAGGTAGACGTGGGAACAGCTAGGTGTGGGGTAGTAAGGAGGCTGGAGGCTGGAGGAAGGGGGAGGGGTCGGGGTATAGGGTGGGAGGTGAGGGAGAGAGGTCTCAGCTTTGATGTGTGGTGGGATGGAAAGATACAGTGGGACTATTTCTCGTTGTCTCTTTCTTTGTGCTAGTTCTAGTTTTGGTCTTGTTTGATGCAGCATTTTTATTTCATGTGGAAAATGAGAAATGAGAATCCTTGTTATACTTAAAGTAATGGATTGTGAGCGGGACTTTATTTTGGTGCAAGGTGAAATAAATGATTGAATATCACCATATTAGCCTCCACTTCATTTAATCTTGACATTAAATTCGCAAAAGTTTTTGCCAAAAATAGTAAGCAATCGCAAAGATAATGAGAATGAATGCCATCATGTCTGTATCTAATATGAATAATAATCGACAATAAATAGTATGTTGTAATTGTTAGCTATATAGCTTGAGCATTTTCATATCTAGGTTACTGGACATATCTAACGGACATCCACTATTGACTTTGCTGTGAACCCATTTTCCATCACTTCTAAATCAGAGTCAGCTACAATTTGCAAATAGCTGCAAATTCAAAGATAACTGAATTTATCTCTAAATTTGATTAAATAAAATGAGCCCGCTGACTTGACATGGAGACACGTTTAATTATGATTTGTTATGTTATTAATCTCCTGTCATCATAAATTCATCAGATAGTGTAAACGCTGATGATGCTGACAGCCTTTCATCTAAAATCAAAAATAAATATTTTTTATTGCGCTACTCTCTGTCAGTGATATGGTTATATGTAATTGAAATAGATGTGTAAGTAACAATTATAAACTGAGGGGAAAAAACACATTTTGTTCTAAATTATTCGTAATTTGAGTTACTAAAGCATTGCATTGACCCTACTCAAGGGCATTAACCAGTAAGAGAGCGAACGCCATACAGGTGCAATGTACGAGGCTTTATTGACAGTCAGCTACAAAGCACAATGTATATATACAAATAGATATGAATAACGACTCACAAAGTCTACTAGCTTAGAGATTATTGTGCCTTATGTAGCCAATCTACCTCAAACCAATAGAGATTATATAATACACAATATTAAACCTCATCTCATAGCATCTCCATAGGATGATGCTGATCATAGCACATGGATTCCAACCACAGATCGCCCACTCATAGATGTTATTATGTGCAAGTCAATGAACGTACATACTGGCGTATCATACTATTAGCCAAGCCATTTCCTGTAAATGTAAATGCTCGATACCCCATCGACGTCTTCTGCTCGGAGTGTGATACCACATCTTTGTACGATACCAGTGCAACACATTGTTGTCGTTCAAATACAATGTGAGGTCCAAGCCTGGTCCATTAGGAGTCATATAAGTTCAGAATGCCACAAATGATTGGTCCGATATTGTATTCAATTATCATGGCCAGAGAACTGCCTGACCGGGACAGTTTAAAAAGGTATAATAGATGACTGCTGTCTAAGATAAAGTCGAGATTGAGAGGACACGGCCAATATTATTTAGCCAGTACCGTGTAAACATAGGGTATCATCCCATAGTAGCTCTTATCCCACCAGCTCCCCCCAGCCTCTACCACATCATCCCTTATCCTACCACTCCCACCCCCAGCCTCTACCACATCATCCCTTATCCTACCACTCATCCACCCCCAGCCTCCACCACAGCATCCCTTATCCTACCACTCATCCACCCCAGCCTCCATCACAGCATCCCTTATCCTACCACTCATCCACCCCCAGCCTCCACCACAGCATCCCTTATCCTACCACTCCCACCCCTAGCCTCTACCACAGCATCCCTTATCCTACCACTCATCCACCCCAGCCTCCACCACAGCATCCCTTATCCTACCACTTCTCCCACCCCCAGCCTCCACCACAGCATCCCTTATCCTACCACTCATCCACCCCAGCCTCCACCACAGCATCCCTTATCCTACCACTCCCACCCCTAGCCTCTACCACAGCATCCCTTATCCTACCACTCATCCACCCCAGCCTCCACCACAGCATCCCTTATCCTACCACTCATCCACCCCAGCCTCCACCACAGCATCCCTTATCCTACCACTCATCCACCCCAGCCTCCACCACAGCATCCCTTATCCTACCACTTCTCCCACCCCTAGCCCATACTACAGCATCCCTTATCCTACCACTCCCCCCAGCCTCTACCACAGTACCCCTTATCCTACCACTTCCCCCACCCCCAGCCTCTACCACAGTACCCCTTATCCTACCACTCATCCACCCCCAGCCTCTACCACAGCATCCCTTATCTTATCATCCCCAGCATCTACCAAATCATCCCTTATCCTACCTTTCCCCCCCTAACCTCTACCACAGCATCCCTTATCCTACCATCTTTCCCTAGCCTCCAGGTACAGAGCATCCCTATCCTACCACCTCCCACACCACATCTTCCAATACACCCATATTGGGAGCAGCCTAGACCAACACTAACCAGGAGACATGCATCTCTGAGCAACTCACTGTCACAAAGTATGACCTTTGGGTCTGTTGAGCAGCTCGTTTGCTGCTCTCCTCTTCCTAACCCCCCTGCTGCCCTTTACCGCCCACCCCTCCTGCTCCTCCTGAGGCCCTCAGGCTCCTCCAGGGTGGAGAGGGTCATCGATCGAGGCGACCTCTGGTGTGTCCCTGCTGGAGTGGCCTACCGGAGGATCCCAACCTCAACAAGACACCTTAGTAAAGGTCAAGTGTTAGCAAAGGAAACACATCATCAAATTTATTGCATCATAGTTTTGTACGGTACTTTAGGGTTTCAGGTTTTGCGTGTTAGGCAAGGAGCTATGCTAGGAATTAGAATTGGTCTGCGGTTTCTAAGGTAGATTCACATGAAGTCGGTCACACACCCTAAGCCGGTCACCTGTCACCTCTAATTACCAGTCAAGTATGCATATATCAAGAGGCTATATCTGCTGGACTAAGACCTGAGGTGTTACAGTCTCCCATTGTAAGATTTCTTTTGGTATTCCATATTGTTTGTTGAGACTCAGTCATAACAGCTTTTTTTTTCACAAAACCTGACCTTTGATTGAAAGTTCTTCATTATCATAATTATCAGCCATATATGTCATTCAGGAACATGTACAAGAGTTCCCGCTTTTCTATCATGTACTTTGCTGGAGGCCCAACTTGATTAGCACTTCACCCCATACCAAGGTCCGCAAGGAAATGCTACGATGTACACTTGAATCCGCCTGACTGGGGGGTAAAAAGTGCAACCAGGGCATCTGGCATTGACAGGCTTGAGACCAGGCCTGTGTCACACAGATTCAGTGAAGTGAGAAAAAAAGAATTAATGTGTCAAATCCACATTTTTCTTGCACCCGCCACGTTGCAACACAATGTCATAGTTTATAATTTGCATAGTTTTGCATTGTACTGAATGATCAATTAGGCAAACACATAATTATATTACTTAGACTTAGAATCCCTGAACTAGACTGGTTGAATAGTATCAAAACTACTTCAGGTCAATTATGGTCGTAGATTACCGGGAGAAAGTAGGCCTAAACAGTGTAGGGGATAACATTCATTTCACCCCCTCCCCCCCCCCCTTTTTGAACGTCATGGAGCTTTGCTAAAAGTGACATCAGACATGAAATCGTGTTTACACAAGGTATCCAAATCTGGGAGTGCCCCCCCCCCCGGAGCCCTTGCCTCTGGATTTGGCTATAGTCTGTATATATATCTTGGTAGTTATATATTCTAGCAAAAATAAACCCACACGTCAGTAGGCATATATAGTTCAGGGGGGGAGCGAAATATTCCACGCAAAGTCAGGGCTACAGCAGATGGAGTCGTAGCCTGACGAGTTACATTGCGACGTGATAACGTGTAGTTTGTATTGATGCATTGTGTACTATATATATAATATATATACTTGAAACACACCCTTTCCAACCTTATATTAGCAAGTTTGGATATCTTTCTGTGCAGACTGTGCTATTCTGTAGTATTACCTGCTCTATCTTATCTTAAGGAGCTCAGAAGGGGGGTCCTATTACATATAGATCTTACTACATATGATATAAGCCTACTCATTGTATATTGGAGCCAGACAAGATATATAGATTATATCGGTACCAGTGACTGTGTAGTAGACATACTTAGTATCAGATTAGTCCCATGAGATGGGAGCCACATTGCCCTGATCATATAACTTACCTGTGGACATAATCATGCTCGATACTTCTATTGGCTGTGTGAAACACCACATTTACAACGTGGATGTCTAAATTCTAAAAATCGCGGATCGCCTTCGTCCAATCGCCATTTATCAGCCCGGCATTGGAAAGGAAAGGTGTGGGCTTAATTAGTCGAAGTTCCCCGGTGGACGGTGGCCATAAGACCGTTTCTCTGTCTCCTTATGTCTTAGTCTTCCAGGCTGCCTTCAGAACGAATCCCCTCTCTAGGGGAGCCCTGCTCTTTATGTAATTCCATTATGTGAGCCACAGCTATGTAACTCCCCTAGGCGACTCCTTAAGGTAAAGCAGGGAGTCACCTAGGCCCCCTTGATCAGCCAGGCATCCCATAAAGGGGGGGGGGTAATTCCTGAGGCAGGCTGACTCCCCTTTGACTCTATTGCTTTTCTGTGTGTATAGATACCGTGCAGGCTCAAGTTGATGGTGTTCAGGGTTCAAACTCCTCCTCCTTTTGTGGAGGTATAGATTTGTGCGGAGTAGATAGCATAAGAACAACTCGAAGTGATTGTGTGAGGGATAGTGGTAATTAGGGTACTGGAGAGGGACCGCCTGGAGCTTAATGCCCAACGTCCACTGTGCCCAATTCGACCGAATAAGCCATACATTTAAATATGTGATACAACGGCTGTTTAGACCCTATTAGACAGTGGATATCAGGTTTTAGATAATGTTTTGTGCTTCTGTATAATGCTTTCACTTTCTGTATTCTAATGACCATGCGGGCTGTCAAACTTCAGGTGCACAGTTATCATTTTCAATATACGGAGTTCATTCTCGATATTTGCCTTATCCCAGCATAGTATGCTCGCTAGCTATGACAAGATCCGCTGGGCTACAGAACGGCCGTTATATACACGATTTCTAGGAAACGTTTGGCTTAATGGACCGTATAGTGTCTTTGGATGGTGGAGACAGTGGGCATCAGTCTGCCTTTATGACTCTTCCTGCTAGGTTTCTGATACAGACCAGCTTAATTTTTTCATGTGGCATCCGGTCGATCAATATCCCCATAAATGCTGCCCTTGAACACAATGGTAATCAATAGATGTACATGACATTTAACACACATATTGGACTACTTTTTCATCTAATGTTGTCGTTTGTCCTTTCCCCTGACTCGGCTATTTGTGAAATCTTGTGAATTTCATATTCAATTATTGAATACCACAGACTATGGAGGTCAATTATATTTGTTGTTCTCCATCCAACATCTTGTATGGAATTGAGTACTTTTCATGTGATCCAGGCAATCCAGGCAAATACTCCATTACTATGAAAAGCACCAAACTGTCATCATCCGCGTCACCATTAAGAGCTGGTATATAGATATAACCGGAATGGTGTCAGGACAAGTACCCCCCGGACATCTACCCCCTGCTATTTACCCCCTGGACATCTACCACCTAGGACTTTTACACCCTAGGGCATCTACCCCCTAGCATGTCTAGGACTTTTACCCCATTGGACATCTACCCCTTGGACTTTTACCCCATTGGACATCTACCCCCTTGGTCTTATACCCTCTAGGACTTCTACTCCTGGGGACATCCACCCCCTCCAGATAGATATGGTTGAGTCATATCATATGGAGGGAGAAGATATCCCCAGGGGTCCTAGCGGGTAAAAGTCCAATGCATGGATTTCCTGGGGGCTAAAAGTCCCGGGGGGTAAAATTCCTAGGACGTCGATTCCTAGGGGTAGATGTGAAGGGTGGTATTTGTTCTAGAACCAGGTGAAATATAGCATATGGATATACAGTGACTAGATCACCAAGCCATACACCATTGATGGACCCATATTTATACAGATTAATTCAAATCGAATATTAAACGATCTTTTTTATTGTACATGATGCTGTGGTCTAGCTGGGAACACCTTCATTAGATTTATTTATGCAACTTTTTACTGTGCTGAATACGTATGTGATTCCCTCTGTTGGTCTCATTCAACAGAGTTGAATCTACCCAGAACCATATGATACAAATGTGTTTTTATTTGAATACATGTATTAGAGAGCTCTTGTAGCATCCGCCTCCAGCACTTCACATCAGTCTCCATTCACCTGCATGCTTTGTCATGTTAATGACATACTTCTTTATCCAGAAAGGTCCTATAAAACTGAGTTTATGATGGAAACCCCAAGCCTGAAGTTGTGTGCATAACCTGAAGTGATCCTGTGATGAAGTTAGAACCCCCTAAAGCTATTGAGCTTATACACACATCAAGGCATCTCCCTTTTCAGTCAAAACTGATTGTCTCCTATTTTAGTGTGTCCTGAGGCTGAGGCAGTCAGCAGTAGGTGGGCAGGGAGCTGCAGTAATGTGTGTTGGAATGAGAGTGAGCTGCTCGTTATGGCTTGTACCGTGTGACTCCCCCCACCACAGGAGCTGCTCACAGAACCACTCCATTGATCTGCTCTGACCTTTTGGTGCTGGTCTGGGGCAGACTGCCAAAGAAACTTTGTTTGAGGTTGCTGCTGTGGGGAGGTAAGCTGGAAAAGCCCAGTTCAAACATTTGCAGAACTAGGGATGTTTTCTGTGGCTGGCTGAAGATGGAGTTTCTTAATGACCTGCTGTTTACATCGGCACACAGGTGGGCCCGCGAGGCATGTTGGGTTGTGCTAAGATCAAGATATTGAAGAAAGAAAAGTAAATCAGGCATCAGCAATCAGTAGCATGCCTATGGGGATATATACTTGAATTAATAATTATGCTCATGGTAAATGTTAGCTGTGTTTTCTATGCCATGCAAATTGCTGGTAAGCTCCTATTCTGTTTATACCTGAAGGCTCTCTCTCTCTACCCCGGCTCTTGATCGCTATGATCAATATACCAATGCCCACATGGCTAGTTCCAGGTTTCATGTGTTGCCGGGGGTCACTTCACCAGGTAGAGGACCCACTATCCGATGCACCAACGCTCAGCCGAAAAAAAAGAGCTGTGTTCAAGTAACCCGACCTACCCAATTGTTTTGCCCCTAACCTAGATGAATAATAATTTAGGGCTGAAATTGATTAACCATTTTAAAATGTACGAAAATCACCAAATCATTTTTAGAAAAGAAAGCAAAAGTAAAGAAATTAAATCTACCTACCTACCCTAATCCTTTTCTGCCATATTACCTGACCACAACGACCTTTGTCTTGGCCTCATGCTGCACGTTATGAACCTGTTAGGGATGGCATGATGCCTCATCATGCTCAAGGCTTTATGTCCATTCACTGTCACGATGCACCAACGCAGCGCTGGAGACTATATCTCACTTGCTCTGCATTGCTACAATATGCCAACTCTTTGTGAGTGTATCAACCCCCACAGGGTTTGCATGATGCATGAATACAACACTGGCATGCTACGTGGGAGTGCTAATGGTTCATGGCCGAAGGGTAAAAAAGCAAATCGCGTTTGAGGTTAGATGACCACAGGAATTTAAACCAGATGGACCGGTCATTATTTTTCCTTTTGTATAAAAAGTACCAGGAATATAAATTTCAATATCTTTATGTCAACTTGAAATACCTAAAATAGGAAACTTTAATATAATTTTCAAAAATTCGGTGGCAGTCCTGTTTGCAGCCTGTATCGAGTAAGATGAAACATACAGTGCTATATTCATTCATTCAATTAAGATCCTGCCACTAATTTATGATTCCGATGCTACTTTCACTGTCATACCACTCTCTACTACTGGTATGCCCCAGTTTAAAACTACAGGTTAGTAATCGATATCCACATGCCATACTACCTCTATACTTACAGAATAGTGTTATTAAAGCACCAACCTGTAGCATCAGCGTCACATGACCACGTGTAGCTCCCAACCCCTATGAGCTGCTCCCAGGCGTCTTGAGCTGCTCACCAAGATCAATGGTAAAATTCAGCCACTGGCACCTCCTACTTCTCTGACACTGCCTTCTATGCAGCACCTCCCAAGTATTGTCATACATCACGCAAACCGAGCTGCTCCTCTGCCAATGATAGCAATCCTGGGGGGTGAGCAAATCTCATGAGCAGATGGGATCTGCTTAGATGTGCTCATGGGTGGGAATTGTGCGTCTCGTTCTGCCCCCTTTGGTGGGTGTTAGGGGTGGGTGGCCTTTATTGCAGTAAGACCACCTTATCGGTACAATCATGAATATGCAAATGTGTCGCAGGAAATCGTGTTTCTTACAGATTGGGTTGTATCGTATTGGAAGACGTTTATGCAGCATCTAGTGTAGGACTAGGACGGTCTGTGTATGTGTTATGTTGCATCTGAATATTGATATGAAGAGTAATACTGGTCGAGTATCAGATATGATTTGATTTCATCTGATTTCAGAACCACATTTAATAAACGACAAGAACGATGGTAAAGAATTATGTATATCTAGGAACACAATTTAACATTGGCCTGCGCAAAATGCCATTTCCACGGTTTTCTGGTGATATCAGTTCTTAAGTTGAATACTGCGGTACAATGTATTCCCAGTAATCAAACCGTCCCTTCGTGATAGGTTATGTACATCAGTACTTCATTCTTACATTAGAACTAATGTACACTTAATTTCCGGTAATTAATGTTCATCATTGACGTCATCTCTTGTTTTTGTCGTTCTCTCTATTTCATCTTAAGATATTATACAATGTAAGACAAGCCTAACATAATAAGTTTTGTCATTATAAGTTTAATCAAGAACCCATATTTCTCCAGACATACGTCTCAGGGTGTGTCTATGATATCATTTGGAGAATTTAACTAGTATACAGGTAGCATTTGAAATGACGAAATGAACAAGTATACAGAAAGGTTCATCTCTTGATATTAAAAAAAAGCTCTGCATCATCATCAGTCTGTGGCTTTGTATTCATCATTCTAATTAGCCTTAATGCACATTGTCTCCAGTTTAATTAATACCCAAGCAGCCACTAGAATGGGCTTTTCACCACTGTCGGGGTATATTTCTTTGTATCCATAGACTTGTGGCAGCCCTCACTGTGAAGGGGAGCTGGTGACATGGCGGATCCAATTAGCATAGGTAGGGGACTGAGTTAGATGGATGAGTCTTGCCTTTTACACTACTGCTCCCCACATTAAGTGCATTTATGGCTGAAGCGGCCACTGTCTCTCTTTTATCAGGAGGACAGATGAGCTCCTGACGCCTAGATACAGTGCCTTGATGTTGTGTCGAGTGTTAAATCATATAGGAGACGGCACTAGGTCTTTTTTCATGCTTGCCATCTCTGGTGGCTCGGATATTAGACTATGGGGGGGGGGGGCGACTGCCTTGTATTATAGTGCAATATTATGGATCTCGTCTTCCCTTTCATAAGTAAAATGTCTTAAATAGAAGAAGGGAACAAACTATCGTAATAAAATTAGAAAATATGTATTAATTTCAATTTTGAGCTTATCCAACATATCGGCCATGTATAGGCCTAAGCCTTCTTTTATGTGAGCTGTTTTATAACTATGAATATCGTATAACTATGACCTTTAAAGGTTTTGGTGCTTATGTATTTCTGTGCTTCCATATAATCTGACAGAACCTGGCAAGTTCCTGAAAATTTCCTCTAGCGCTAGCTTATGCTCCAGAGATTGCAATTCAAGTTGAATCCGAATCAAAAGTAGCATCAAATGTATGTGATAGCCAAATATAATATGTCTTCAAAGTTTTCGGATAAAATGGCAACATGTATTCCAGGACTTATTAAGTTGACGTCATCCTCCCTTCGAAATACCGTCGTCGGTCCTTGATATACTTTGGCAATGAACTGGTTATCTCTTATGCCCATCATCACACATAGCTCTATACGGCCGACTAAGCCATGTATAATGTCCTATATAAATTGTGCATAGGATGGGCGGCTAGAGACCAGTGGACGGTGGTCATTAAGGTAAATGATATATAGTGTTATATATACTCACCTGCCGAATAAAACATTAGCAATGTGCGTCACAATCGACCCAGTAGACAGTGGTTATATTCTCTGAAATCTTTGTATTGGATAGACTGGAGTTATACTACTTTCATTTTCGGCCTGATATATAGACAAACGCCAATGCCCATTGATACTGCCTCTGATGTATTTCTCAAGCAGGGGCTGGGGCCTTATCCCACGAAGCCAAGAGCAAGAGCTATACTGTACATCCCCTACAGGTAAAGGTATTAGTTCGAAGATAAGCTGGAACAATGGTCAGCTTAGGCCAAAAAAAGAAAGGTTTGTTTCAGATCACCCGACCGACCCTATCAAAACAGGGCCAACCCTACGCTTTTTATGCAATTTTGAAGAAATTCTTGTATTTGTACCCTTTTTTTGTCAATTTAAGGGTATTCGGAGAGACAGGTTAGAACTTTCATGTTTAAAAAAAAGAGTTAAAAAAACAACGAAATCCGACCTACCGACCCTACATTGTCTTGCCATGTTACCTGAAACAAACATTCTATTTTGGGCCTTACCCTGTGTCAGAGCTGTTGTCAGATGTAGGGATGTGACATCGTGGTCCTTGGAGATATAAGTCTATTAATCTTTCATGCTGTGAACCAAGTGCTACATTATCTATGTGCATCCATAAAAATAGCATGATCTTTATGTATAGCTTTTTATGTCTATATGATAGTTTCTGGAATTTTGCCATCTTAAATTGAGGGTGAAAAAAACATTTTGGTAGAGATTCGATTTGAAATTGGCAAATGACTTTGAAACATGTTAATTATGTTAACCAATATTGTATATACAATGACTGCAGGATGCCTTTAAAATCCATGACGTTTCTACCATTTATTATTTTCATTGTAATACATTCCTTTTGGTGAAAACCTCCCCTTTTCCTGGCTTTTTGTTATTATAATAATACATTTTGTGTTTCCAAAAAAAAAAATATATAAAAGGGGCTTTATAGAGTACAAGCTTATATATTTGAATGGTTGTATTTTGCACCTCTCTCCACCATTTCGGTCAGGTGTGTCATTGTGGCGATGGCACGACATTCCATGTTGCCTGGAGTGTCAACTAATTTGGTGACAGCAATAATTGATTAGTGTTGTTCCATTGTGCGTGTCCGTTCACGTAAATTATTAAGATGAGCTGACAAACATGATGCCACTTGGAGTGCCTGTTGCTTTAAAATATTTGCCCAGCTATATGAATAAAACAAGACAACGCTCCTAAGCAATACCACGGCTACGACTTGTGCATCTATATACATATATAAGCTGTCTATTTTCCATGTAAATTTACATGCAAAAATAAAAGGTACCACTGTAGTATGTAAAAGATAAAACCTTTCGTCCTAAAAAGATGCATTATGATGTTATCAACATCCTACATCATCTACTGAGCCAGAAATCCACCAGAAAACATACTAGTCAACACAAAAAGTGATATC
Organism: Harmothoe impar; assembly: GCA_947462335.1. Lineage (NCBI taxonomy): Eukaryota > Metazoa > Annelida > Polychaeta > Phyllodocida > Polynoidae > Harmothoe > Harmothoe impar. Next base: position 24,681,183 of record OX381721.1, read on the forward strand.
ATTAGAGAAGCTGTTTATTTTCTTACTTCCCTCCTTCTTTCCTATACCTAATATGGTGAGACAGGGTGGTTCAGCATTAACAAAAGGATAGACCTCCATGTAAGCCTAGGATATTACAGGCTTAAAGTAGCAACACCTCAGGGCCTTACTACACCCGGCCAACCACTCCCTACTAATGGCAACTTTTGTGGCAATTAAAAAGAGGGGCAGAATGGGAGGGGCTAGACCTAGACATGGGAAGTGTGCACCTGATAAATTGGATCCCTCTCATTACCAGGGGTGAATGTAATCGATGCACCTGTGGTAAAACACCGGCGGTCATGATATTATTGATCATGAATTATATATAGAGTGGGGTGGAAATAATCCTTGGCTTGATGTAAATAGCGATAACCGAGGCCTCCGTCCGGGAGATCAGGGGGAGAGCATGGGAACCAAAGCACATGCATATTTGAAAGCTTTTGGAGAGGGTGAGAGGAGATGTTGTTGTTTTTGGGTTGTGGTTGTGCTTATCTCCTGATGTCGTGATGGAAAGGTGTGAAGTCCACGGGAATCGTTATCAGCAACAGGGAATGGTGATAAGAGCATTTTTTCATACATGTGTAGAGATAATAAAATGGCTGCATTTTGAATGTTATTTTTGTGTTGTTTTTATCAAAACACCCGATATCCAACATGGAAATTCCATATAATGACGTGCTCCTCTGTTAGCTTGATTCCCCCCATTGGTTTATGTATAGCATGTCAATAGTATACCTCCCTGGTAACTACAGTAATCTATATGTAAATTTAACAAATAGGAAAATGGCGTCCCTCCACTTGACCATAATTAAATCATTAAAGAATAGATTACATGAGTTTGGATCATGCATATTTGATATCCAGCTCGTGTATACTAGCACTAGATCACATTATAACTACCATGCCAATGAACATAGATTAATATCTCCGCTCTCGGTATATCCATATTGGCGAGGATGTAATATCGTTGAAGTGGCCGGGTACAGGTTTGGCACGCAGGCAGTGAATGGTGCAAATCAGACTCCAACACAGATGATGTTGCACTGGTCACTACCTGCACACCAAACCTAACTCTCTCCTCCTGTGCGCCTCCTCCAGCTCCTTCAGCTCCTCTTCTCGTCCTTAAAGTCACCTGTATCCTTCCTCCTGTACCTGTGTATCGTATAGCCTCCACCGGTATGGCATGCATACTGCTGGTTTTTAACCCTTTAAGGGCAACATAGTTAGCTTCGAGGTTTGCCAAGTTGTTGGCACGATGCATGAATGCAGTGCTAGCGAGTTAATCGCCAGTCCTGCATCCATGCGTCTTGTCAATCCTACAGGGTGCAGTATGATGCATTAATGCAGCACTGATTAGTTGATCATCAGCGCTACTTTGATGCCATATGAACATGAGCCTTTTGGCTGCATCTGGTTCTAATAGGGTTATCTAGTCTCTTCGTTCAGGTGCCACGCCTTCAGTAAGCCTATATTCCCCCCAGCGTTTCCATAAGCTTCTTATAGCAGGTTCCCAAGTCCTCGGGGCACTATAGCATACATGCAGTGTTTCTACTCTAGGCAGATATCTTACTAATGTAGGTTTAATAATGGAGGCTAGTATAAAAGCCAACTCAATTTGCTGAACTACTTTGAAGGAAATCAGAAGAAAATAAGGTTAGTGCAAAGATAAAATGCGATAGCAGAATAGCAAAGATAAAATGCGATATCAGAATCCATAGATAGATCCAGCAGTTAGGAAGCCCCTGAAAATGGGTACCATCACAAAGATAACTAATGCACCAATCGGATTTAAAACACTATTCTAATGGTCCGGCTTACACTTAAGGAATCAGTATCATGCCACGTGAACCAAATACCATTGTATCGCAGCCAGGACTTAGTGCTTTTAAACCCTCCTTAAAGTCTTATCGATCCAGTGGCCATGATACAATGCCTTCTTCTAAGGGAATACGTCAATGTGGAATGGCTCAGATACAAGGATTAGAGCGTGAGTGCAAGTCTTCTGAAAAGGGATCATGAATGGGAATCAATGGTTAAGCCATTAGCGAGGTAGATCAGTCTGATCAGTTCTTAAAGACGGCCATAAAGGCGCTGATAGAACATCGTTTCCTGTATCAATTAGTCAGTTTATGTAGTAACATTTTTAGCTGGCCTAATCAGATTGCTGAATTATTATATCCTCCAACCAGTTACATTAATGCAGAAGGCATTGCAAAATGGGCGCAAAGATGAAATGCGATAGCAGAATCCATAGATAGACCTAGCAGATTCAAAAGTTGATATGAGGTAGTTTTAAAAGAAATCCCTCTAAGCTATCAAACAGGGGCAAACTAACACAGACACCTGACTATCTGAGGAAGCCCACACACAACACACAATCTCAACGCCGAGTAAACACCCTTTAAAACGTCAATTCGAGAATTAAACAGCAGAAGTAAGTAGCTCCATACAGCTCCCGATCTCAGATAAGGCACCAGCAAATGGAATTCTTTATCAGCCACCGTAGCCTCAGTATCAACATCACAAGAAAGTAAAACCTTGCAGAGGGATTCTCAAACCCCACCCGCCCTATATAAGGCACATGGTATCGATCCTCGAGATCCTCGCTCCACCCTGAGTCCTGCAGGGGCAGTAAGATTTGGTTCTTTAAGCCTTTGACACGCGAAGCTCCTCATTACTGGGCTCCCTAAGGCTTTAAGGCAGTTGTAGGCCAGCCTGGCCATGATTAACCTAGGACAGGTGAGAAGACCCACACAGGTAGGTCATCAAGGCTGCCTTTGATGTGGTGCCGGGTCCAATCACCTGGAGGAGACCAATAACCTGTGGAGGTGGTGGTGTTTTGGGGCTCGGGCTATCTGTGGGAGGTGATAGGTGGGGAGGGGTAAGACGCTGTGGGCAGGGTGAATAAGGGAGCTGTCTTTTCCTATTATGTGTTACTTTTACCTTGAGGAAACATCCTACAATGCTATTCCTTTTGAATTAATTAACTTTGTTTTTTAGTGAGTGGCCAGTTCTTTGAATTTAATATTTCTTCTTTTCCTAAACCTTATTAACGTTTGTCTGGGTTGAACCACTTCTGTGTGTTGGATATTCTTAATAACATTGTTGAGGTGCATGTACATGTGCAAGGGTCTTTGAACGTGTGTTGTGTAAATAAGCAAGGGATGTGAATGATGTGATTATAACATTGGTTGTAAGGAATCGGTTATTATAGCATTCTAAAATGTGTGTGCCCTTCAGCTTAGGGCAATACCAGTTTATACATCAATGGTTCGTTGGACAGATATATGCTATACTTGCCAGAGGCAGATTTTGACCTACATGTCCCTGCATGGGGTTAGGAAGTGGGCAAATGCGAGCAGCCATAAAAACAGAATGATCCCTGTTGAGGCGTGCGGACTGTCTTTGTGCTTTGCTGCTGGCAATTCCTCACATCTGTTTCTTTAAATGAGCAGCTTAACATGAAGGATGGCTCACGTGTGTCTTATGTGTACCCTATATCTGTATGTTAGACTGTTTCTAGTGCTTGGTATATCAGGTGAATGGGGTTAGTGATCAATTGATACCATCATAACGACAGAAGGCCTCATGACGGCAAGTACAAACTCGGGCAAAAGCGTTAGACCAAGTTTAAAACCAGGACGCTGTATATTATGACTGAGGACTGAGAGAATGGGAGGTAGGAATGGCACATCTAAGACATGTTGGCTTTCATAGAAAGTTCGACTTCAAAGCAGGGAAGCTTGTTTTCCTCATAGTGCATGCCATTCCCAACAATCCTTTGATGTCTTAAATCTATTTCAAGCTGACAAATTTCCATGTACTAAATGTACAGGCATCAAAGATAAAGATATATCTGTTATAATACACAGAGGCAGGGGTACATGGCTAAATGGCCTGCATCTAATGACAACTCCACTGTAACAATGAAACGTGCGGGCCTTAACACTAGAGATGACCTGCTTAAAGTAATACTTTCCCTCTGAACTGCCCAAACAGCCAACACAAAACTGCCATGTCTATATACTACTAGCCTTCAGTCTGGTAATGTAGTTCTTAGATCGGACCAGGACTGCCTCAAACTAGCCCAAGTAAGAGTGAGGCAAGAGATAAGAGAGGGAAAGGCCCTCCAGCTGTTGTCTGGATCAATGTCAACGTGTTTGTAGCTTGTTCCCCCTTCTGCCAATGCAATCAACTTACAGGGAGGTGTGTGTGGGTATGTGGATGTGAGAGGATGGTGGTGCCCGACTACACAGAGGGATGGAGGGGCCGTGGAGAGGAGATGTTCTACTGGAGTATGGTTTGAGATGGGCCGGATGAGATGTGCATGGGGAGAGAGAGGGGGTCCCCGGGGCAAACAAAGGAGGAAACACGATCATGTAACACCAAGAATGGCAAGAATCACACGACAGGGAATTCAGAAGAAGATTGTAAAGGGAGGAGTCTCAGACTTTGAAGGGATGAGTAATGTGCAACGGTTATTACAGTATAGGAAGATGGGACTGTAAGAGGAAATAAGAGGGAAGGTGACAGGAACTGGGGTAACGTCCGTCCTTCCTGCCTGCATCCCCTGGGGCAGGAGGATCATGCCGGGTGGGAGTGGAGGCCAGGCGTGGTGCCCCCAGGCGACCCCATTCCCACACGTGCCACCCCTTCAAGGCTTTGGCTCTACCTTCAAAGTAACTAAAGGCTCCTACTTGCTGCTTCCCAGGTTCTTATCTTCCCACTGGCCGAGCCGATGTATCAGCCGCATACAGAGTCTACCTGGCTCTACATAACCCCTACACAGATGCCCCCACCTAGCTCAAATCACAATGTTGCATATCAAATAGCTGGAATTGTCATATACATTGGAATTCCATTTCTATGGGCATCCTTTCTACCTTTGAACAAAACTGATTCCCATTAGGAGCATGAATGTGACCGTGAACCAAGTGTGTTTCTGGCGACAATGTTTTAGAAGAGGCATGTTCACCCCCTTAATGGACCTTTTCCTAACATCTTCTAAGTAAAGCCCTCCCTATTTCTAAGGATTAACTTCTTTTTAAACATTACTTCTTTTTTTTGGAAAAGGCAGTATGCGCTTCAAGCTGGCACAGCCCTAATGTATCACCTCCTGTGATCCATCTAAAATCGGTTTCAGATTTTATGAGCTCAGGGGATTTAAGAGCTGAAGTTACTTGAGAGGACCCAGCATCAGCTACTATCGCTAATCTTCTCCTGTCAACTCTCCTGATACATAGAAGGCCCTCCCACCCACTCCCCTTATACACATTACGGCCTTATGTTGGCGCCATGCGCTGTTGCTATAGAACCCTAATGACCCCTACACTGCCCTCTGGTGAAGCCTGACCTAAACCTAATGGTGGAAGGTTTTAGTGCATCTTTTTGAAGTCACCTAACCCACAAAGGTCGGCGATTAGTGGAGTGAACTCAGGCGGGTCCCTCCCAGATTGCGGTTGGTTACACTGCAAACGCCCCATCCCGGTCACCCATTAAAAACTGCTGTGTCATGCCGCCGGGCCGCCATGTTTGACAGCCACTTGTCACCAGAGGGAGCCATTGCACTGGCGAGGCAGGGATTTTCCTTTGCACTACTTTTCTGTCGCGGACTAATATCTCACTTCCCACTTATAAAAACACACCGAAAAAGTAGTCCCAGCCATTAACTGCCATGAACAGAGTTCCCCGTCCAATCTGACCGTGCCTGACGTTGCTACAATGGAGGCCATTTCCGGTTCTTACAATAACAATTAAAACGTGGCTCTAAAAAGCAAACCAAGGTTTGCACAGCGACAAGAGAGCAATCAGAATGGTTCTAATCAATTCGCGACAGAAATAACAATATGGCCTTAATGGATGTGGGGAAAGTCAGAAAGGACATTGGCTGATGCAGTTAATAATAGATCACTTAATTCATACAGTCTATCAGCCATTGCATTAAGGGATACTGTTTCATTCGCTATATATAGCAGTATCTACAGCGCTGTATATAAGTAGGGTACACTTATGACTTTCATATCTAAGACTCATGGATATTTAAGCATAAACCAATGCCACTTGGTGACTGCTGACCCCGATTATATGAGTTAAACCTATCTAACAGGGACATGTGCGACAGAAGCCTTGAGATGGCTCACTTTCTTGGCTGTCATTTAGATACTTGCCAGATACTACCCTTGTATCCAAAACAAGGGGAGCATGAAGGAAAACTGTGAACAGGAAATGAATTCTGGTTGCAAGAGACTACTAGAATCAGGGGAGGGGAGACAGACATTTTTCAGATGAGAAGAGAAAATGGAAAATGGAAAAAAGGGTTTTATCAATAAAATGTTGTTGAATTAGGGTAACTTTGAGAGAAAAGGCGGGAATGTTGATTGGCAGATCGGCGTGCAATGAAAATGGTACTTTTTGTTTTCATAATCAGCGAAACCAGTGAAAAGTAATCATGGCGAGAAACCCCAGAATCATGCTCAGAACAATATTGGCCCATGACGCGATGTTTAAGGTCCTTGGACAGTGGCTTTGGATTCTGTGAAACCCAAACCATTTTGGTCATCAAAGATACAACGTGGAGCAATAACCAATCTATCAGATCCAACGGAACTTTTAAAGTAGATACCATTTGGATTCAAGCATATTCATGTGATCTATAAACGCCGATCCTTTATTAACTGCACCAGCACGGATATCAGTCTGTAACATCAGGCAACAAGTGATATGAGATGCATTGCCATTTCTGCCGCAACATGAGAACCAACATAACGCGTACCAACAGAAAGTATCGATAGATGAAACCCATTTGAATAACCCTAAGCGATTATGGGGGCTACTTGAGGCGCCTTGTCTAGACCCTGGAGAAGTAGCTAGAGTCCCACCTATACAAACCCTGCACCATCAGCAGCAGGAGGAGAGCCATCAGGGGTATTAACACACAGCTAGCCTACCTAACCATGCGCCCTGGAGGACCACCAACCTTTGGAGGACCTCCTGGCTGCTACCACCCTCCAGGCACGCACTTCTCCCATTGCGGCCGCATTACAGCTCATTGCCGCCCCCTCCCCCTCTATGTCGTCACCATAGGGGGCAGGCCAACTCGATCTGCCGCATCCACTTTGAGGCCAATTTCGTGTCGTTTGATGATGTGCTTTTCAGTATTCTATATGGTGGTGCACCCACATTCTATACCTCTCTGTATGGTCGGATGGTGGGTGTCTGGTGGAATGGAGAATGGAGACCATTGCTACCGTTCCAGCCGCTCCCCTGAGGTTGATATGTGCTGACTATTGGCACTATTGCCACTATTGTAGTGATACAATGTTAATACCCTTTTTAAATAAAACATATGTCAGGCACTGAAGGTAATTTACAACAGCATTGGGAGTTCCTCGCCAAGGTCTCCCACATTCGGTACCTTAAATAATAATGCTTATATGGAGCATAAGTAGACACATAAAACAACGTTTGTCCTGACATGAACTTATGTTAACCACAGCTACACGGTGCAGGATTATCTCCCTTTACCACGAACATGCATGGTTTTACCATGCCACACATATTATGCTGAAAGTGGACACTTGTTCTGTAATGATTATACTCCACATTAATTGTTATGACTTGGGTTTATGTCCAATCACAGCTTTTTCCACCTTGACACTGTGGTTGTTGGACACTTATTGGTAACAAGAACCGTATTATGCACAACCTATTAAGAAGGCGTAAATTTTACACAATCTGAAAAAAACAAAAGTGTACACATAGGCTAGTAGAAACAAAATATGATTTTGAATTGACACACATGAATATATGCATTCAGATACATTATGTTCTGTAGAGTTTTGTAGACCGGAAGTGGAAGAGATTACAATAAGGTAAATAAACACACACAATTACACAGTTTATGGCAAACACCAGCATATATCATATATTTATTGAGGATGCTATAGAGTCATCACCATTTTCTTTTTCAACAACAAAAATGGCCAATATTAATCATTGCACAACTCCAGTCTTTATGCGATTATATAACAATGATTATAATGATAGTCAGTAGTCACTTTCCACAGCTTGATGGCCGGTGCTTGAGGTGACACAACCCCTTAGCTGGTCCACACATCTCAAGTATGGCCAATCGACAATGGGGGCAAATTTCCACTGATACAATTGTGTTGTGTTACATACGAAAAGAAAACACATACGTACATACGGGTACCAAATTGGTGACAAATACACGTCAGTCCGCTATAGGTCAAAATATATAGATATCATGGTATACATGAACAAAACCTGTCTTTGTTTATTTTTTGCAGATCCTGAACTAGGACCAATAGTTTGTTGTTCAGGCACCTTAGGGCCCTAATGTCAAAGCCTTCTACACTCCAATAATCATCACAAGCCTGATCAGATATGAATGGAACTACAATATAAAAGGTAAACAATGTAGAGTCTTCAAATGTGGTCTGCTCTTGTGAATAGGACTATGCCTGGTACTGATATAATTCAATTTATGAAGATAGTACTAGAAATAATCCTTTGAGCCAACACATCTTGTCACTCTATATTGAATATTGCTACGAGGAGGAGGGGGCATATATACCTTTCTTTTGAGAGGGACAGAATACCGTATCATCAGAAATCTGTTTTTGAAAAAAAGGATGAAGACTAAAAATACCAGGTTGTAAGTCGGAAAGAATTAACAGGGGACAGGAATGTATGTAAAGCACTGCAGTCTTGATAATGTACCAGAGTATTGAACGAGACCATGGGGCGTGGGAGGGGGGAGAGATAGAGGGGGGGGGGTAGAAGAGCCTGGGGAGGGATATATATTGTTAGGGTGCAAGAAGCACACAGGATCATTTCACTGTCAGGGTTAGAGCCGACAAGACTTCACGGCTGCGCCTATTCCATTAGGATGTTTCCCTTGGGTCGATACAAAAAGATAGCAGTGGTGGGTTGGATTGCCTGTGTGGGGAGACAAGAGAGGTTGGGGGTGGGGAGGAGGAGGCAGTTTAGTCTAGGTGTTGGAGGAATTTAACAATGTAAATTACCATTATGTTGTAATAGCTGCATTCCCGGTATTTCAGCTCCAAATATGATCAATTTGTTGATATGGAAATAAGGTACCCCCTACCAGTGACTCTATCGCTATTTGAAGTAGCTTCCTCTTTAAAAGATAATTTGATAAAACGCTCAGAAAATTTGGAACGATTCAGCAAGCAATCACAAATTGGTTCAGTAATTTGACACTGCCTTGCTCGATACAACAGCCATCAATAGCTACCGAATGCAAAATGGCTTTTAGCGAAAGTGGAGTCTATGCCAAAGGATTGAATATACTTTAAGATCAAGCTCCTCCAGTGCCTCTGCATTAAGCCTTTGTCTCACTCCAGCTGAAGCCTTCTTTGGCTACAGCCAATATAAACCAGGTTACTCAGGATCCATTCCTTTTTGAAATTAAACAAAAGCTGTGCCAGTGTATCCATCTCACTCTTAAGGCAAGGCTATCTCAGCACTTTATTCGATTTCCTGTTTTAATTCCCAGATGGAAGCCAGATTGATTTCTTCATTAACTCAACTCTGCTGGCAGCTTTAATTACTGGTACATACACCCCCAGGGCCCCTCAGGCACGGGCCTTGTGGACTGGGAAATAATTAGAGATTCTTCCTTTTAATCCAGGCTACATCTAGGGGAGGTAAAATATTGATAGTACAGCAGATGGAACTGCTACAGCATCAGCCATCAAATTGAAGTGTTGATACAGAATCTATACGTCTTCATCTATAGATAATTACCCATTGCCGTGGGATCAATGCATTTGCAGGGATAAAGGAGTGGGGGAAAAGGAGTAGCTTGTGCCTTTGCGATAGTGGCTTAACAGTTGAAGAAGGATTGACGGCCATTTCCCTATGAGGAATTGAGGAGGAAATCGTTGATGGGAGTTGGATAAAACGGGAATTGCCATTTCTTCTTTCGACCACAGTTCTGAGAGGCTCTCCATAAAACAGGCCAGGCGTAACGTTGGGGTGTTCTAATATTGAAGTGCCTCGGCCAGATTTAAGGGGGTGGTGGAGGGGGTCCAAGAGTCCAAGCGGCCTCAGGACCCTGGGCTGCTTTTGAGACTTGCCGGAGGCTGCTGGCCGATGGTGCCGTCCCCGGTGGGCGATAATACGGGCAGTGGGCCGGTCCTCACCTCCTCACCTCACCAAACCTGGCCAGCAGGGGTTGAAATGCAATTTGCGGGTTGGAAGTGGGCGTGCTAGTGCCCATAGGCAAGCAGGGCCTTGCGTGGGCCGGGGTGAATTTGCGAGGCCGAGGTGAGTTAGGGGCAGAGTGGTGCTCAAGTCTTTGGGGGTATAAGGTGTTGGCAGCCGCATGCAGAGTAGCTCTGAGCAGGGCCGAACAACCCAATATTTACCTCCTATATATCATCCGCTGTTTCCTTTTATACCACATCAATTCAGGCATCGTCCCTTATGTCCATGGAAACTTTATCGACACCATCGACTATGTGCACATATAAACATGTATATACATAGTGAATGGTGTAGAGAGAGAGCAAAAGCACCTTGCAATGAATTTGGTTGAATATCCAATTTATTGAAACACTAAAAATAATATGATAAGGTATTTCAACCTAGGCATCACACATTGGAGATCTAGAGGAAAGACGCTTTATATTCTGCTGCTAAATATGTGAGAGCCGAGGGGTAGGGCATTAAAGAAGCATGTAAGCAGCATGTACATCCAATTTACCTTGGAGATTAAACCCAAATGGCGCGAGGCACGTACACTCTCAGAGATATATTACCCTATAGACTGAGGTAAAAGCGCCTCAGGGTTTTATAAATACATCCTACCAGGGCTTTAATTGGGCACTCTTCAGCGGATAATGAGCCTGTACCAGGCCCTTTCAGCACCTTTCCCACACCCCTATTCTCCTTCTTCCACGGGCGATGTTAAAAACGTGAGAAATTGTTCGCTTAGTGAAACGCTCGTTCCTATACAGGCAAAGAGCGCGACTACACAAAGGACATGTTTTGAGGGGATAAGGTATTCTCCAAGGACCATTGTTGATGCAGCCCAATATAAGCCTATCTGGGCCCCTAACCCTCTTTCCCCCCAACCTTTTCCCCATGTTACCCACCCACCGCTCCTATCACAAGTTCCCAACGGGTCTGTTCCCTACAAGGCATGTCGATATCGATCATAAACCAGTATTGCCTGGTTATATATCGCACGGTATGATATAGAGTAAAAAGGAGAAAAATAGGTGAATAAATAAACAGCAACAAAAATAAAGATACAATAGTTCCACTGTGTCTGGTAAGGGGTCTGGCTATGACAGGGCGATAAGCAGGGATAGGGATGGGGGTAGGAGACCGTGGGTTGATATGAGAAAGATGGCTCTTGGAAGTGGCCTGCGGCTTGTGATATCGGGAGTAACAACGTGGTCATAGGCAAAGACAAGTCCCCTGTGGCCGTGGTCACTACCACTGCTTCCGTTTCCGGCCCGGTCGGCGCCAGCTGTTCAGTGTGCGGTGGGACGACAGCCCACGGCTTTCCTTCCTGTGGTCTACACCATTTTCCTCTCACCGTTTTATTGTCCTGTTTTTCTCTCTACATTCGCCCTCCTTTTTCATTACCCCAGCGGTTAAAGTGGTGATATCCAAGCGCGCACGCACATTAAGGGATATCGTTTTCCGTGTGGATGGCACATTTTCAGATTGCTTATGATACCTTTTTTCTAACAAGATTTCTCAGACACCATGATGGTATTTCTTCTTTTTACCCACCCTTCTGCTCCCATCTACCGTCGTCTGTGGATGCCATTTTGTGCTGCTCCCTGTCGGCTGGCACCGGGAATATGGCGGATTATAGGATGTCCTAAGGGCACTATTAAATGAAGTGTCCATAATTCCCGAGTGGTGTGCGCTGAGCGTCGACCGGTCGGCGGAGTGCGGCGATGGGGTAGGTGGGGATGGTGGTGGTGGGAGGGACACCGAAGGTGGGAGGATGGGAATGGTGGGAGGGAGACTGGGAGGCCGCTCTCCCTGAAGTCGCTTATAATGAAATCTACTCTCTGCGGATAAATCGCTGACAGCGACTTCCGGTGGCACAAGGCGGGCGCTCTGCGGCACTAGCCAATCAGCATTGGCCGTTCGGTGAGTGCGATGGGGGGTAGAGGGTGGGTTGATGTACCAAGGAAGAGGGGTGGCAGCTGTCTGCGTATGGAGAAAAAAAGTAATGACAAAAAGGTGACTCAGCACTACCGTCCAACACTAATGGGGCAATACAGGATCAAGAAAGATATTCCCAAAAGTCATCAAGTCGGCAGGGCTGGGCGACAGGCGCACTGGGCAGGTTTCATTTACTATGTCGTCAGCAACGTCGGGCCTGGTTGGCACGCTCCCAATTACTGGTCCAAAATGGCCGCCAGGACGCCGCACAAACCACTTCCGGTAAGACGTTTTTGATGTGCTTGACGGTCAGCCACATCTGCCCTCTTCACCTCTCCCCGCTCGCCCCGTCCTATTACATCCCCCATGGTGAGTTGGTAGGGGAGGACGGCGGCTGGGGCTACACCTGATTGGTTTCGGATTTTGGTGCGGTGAGGTTGCTATAAGAGGGATACCTAGACCTCAGGTGTTTATGATACAGGTGTGCAACTATAGAGCTGCTCGTCAATCACACTCAACGAGCTGCTCACCTATGGTTCACTACACCTGTCTATTAACACCTGTTGTGTGTTATCTACTGCCACCTACCACCTTATACCCTTATCTTATAACACCTGCAACGCTATACACCCCATTAAGGACCTGTACTGTGTGTCCAGATCCTTCTTGTTATCCCCACTTAAGACAAGACTTAAGATGTTAATTTGTTATGTTGCTTCTCTCCTATTAGCCATTGACACAACGTATACTCACTAAATGCCCTCTAGCCACAAGAGCCTCCTGATAATTGTAACTGCTTTTCCCTGCATACATAAGATACCATCAAGCTATAACGGTCAATTTAGCTCATCTACAACCCTGTGTAAACATCTTAACATCTAAGGGATAGAGATACTACCCTTATATCGGGTTAGAACTTTGATCTCTTTGAAGGTGTAGAATGCATGGGGCAGGTAGAGAATTGTCTCAAGGCTACAGTTAAGAAGAGCACTCTCAGGTAATCCACATCGGGGCACCTGGCAAACAGGCTCCCTCATTAGGCCTCAACATGCCGGCCGAACTTTCAGTGATGGGCACACCAGGGTCACAGTGCCTTCAAGCTTCTTGATCATTCTTTTTTATTTCTTTTTTAAATAGTTTTTTCGCAAATGCCTTTGTGGCGAAAAGACCAATTACTGTGAGGGACGTTATCGCCTCTCCGGCCTGCGGCCAGTAGGCAGATCGGTTACAGCCAATTAGTGAGCGATATTAGGGGAGTAGCCATCTGGATCAGATCATGGCTGGTCGGAGGAAAGTTTCCAGTGGATAGAAAAAACCCCACCAAGGGCGATGGCCGTCTGGGGGATCAAGAATCTCAGGAATGAAATTAAGACCTTCCCTGTAATGTAAGGTAATCATTAAAAAAAAGATTTGCTGCGGTACATGCAGACTGTAAACTCATACTAATCAGTATAACATGACCCGTGTTGATGTCTAATGATTACCAAACGCTTCAAGTTCACCTTTAGTGGTAGTATCCCGTATCCTACTACAAGAGCACCTAGTCCAATGAGGGAGAAGTGGACATGGGATGAAAGGAATCTTCTATTCCCCCCCGATTGCTCCATTTATTTTGCGGGTCATCTTTATAGAGAGGAACAAATACTCTACTGAAGCATATGATGCAGTGAGAGCAATTGCCGTATATATGGTGAGAGCTGATCACTTATCACTCAGGTACAATCCACTTATCATAGGAGCAACTCACTTACTGCTAACAAGCTGCTCGTTGGATGCCCATTAGTTGGTCCTTGGAGAAATACTGACAGCAGTTAAATAGGAGTCCACATATGCAATTGTTGTGCTCCACTCATGGTAATTTGCACTAGATATATGCCTTTTCCACAAACGGCTTTCTCATTGCGGGGCACTCACCATAGATAGCGAGGGGAGAAAGGTTAGTCTTTGTGCCAACTGTTCTGCACGTCATTGCAAACTCTATCAGGTAGCAAGGCACCTCATCTATCTGTTGCGACAGAAGTATTATTTGGCGATTTATAGCAGGGACGGGGTCAGCAATTGCGGCAACTGCTCAGATAAGTGTGAATAAGATATGCCTCATAATGTAGCAGCTACCACACTTCAACCCCCTCAGGACACCTCCTGTGAGCAGATCATTGGTGAGCGTCTTGATGCTGAGGGGAGCAGCTCACGGTTAAACACAGCTACTCTTTAAGGGAACGTGCTCTCTTTCTGAGGTAAAGTCTCGCCGAGTCTCGCGCGCCCAACACGTGCTCCGAGATGTCGACCTGCTTCCTGAAGTTGATGGAGGAGCGGGAGGACGGCGGGAGGCTGCCGACCACGTGACCAAGGCAGGTTCCCACGCCCCACTGAGAGGGGTGTGTGTGTATGGGGGTGTAGGGGGGTCTACCCACATGACACACGCACGTGGATACCTGACCTGAAAGGTGGGTAATGGCTCAGGTAGCAACGGAGGCAGTTTAAAATTTGTAGCATTTGTAGCATTCAACTATATCCTATGACCCAGATGACTCCCACCTGGCCACCCCTAGTGTCCCCTCCTCCATGGTTTGACCTACCATCCATTAGCTGTACCCTCACCCTCTGGTCGTCACCCTGTTACTTTACATCACTTGGTAGTTTTGACCTGCATGGATCCCTCCCTTCCCCCTCACCATTCCCCGCGTCACTCATTTCCCCAGTTGCCCCACTCCCTCAACACTCGCAATTCACAGAAACTTACTCCTTCCGACCTCAGCCGACCCTTTCCCTCCTACCCCTGCATACCTTATCCCTAAACTACTACATCCTACCTCACATTGCTACACTACCACCCTCATTGACGTGGGCTAGACAGCGTAGGAAGAGGCAACTAAGTCTCTCAGCAACAGTAAACTTGAATATCATTCATATTAACAGCATGCAATTACAGGCATCGATTTGTCTTAATTTCTGCCACCCTACTGCCTGGCTATCGATAGGCACCCTATATATATGTATGGGTGTCGGTTCTGATTCACGCCTAGATACCTTGCAAACAGCCACTAAATGATAGGGATGGGATAGATGTGTTCTGGCCTCTAGGTATGGCATTGGTGATTTGACTGATGCTCATGGTGTGTGAGATAGTCTCGGAGGATAGGTAGGGGTTAGGGAGAGGAGATGACCCGAGGACTGTAGCCACTCTAGGCAATATAGGAACGGTTTGTCTTCATCTAGCAGTGTTAATATGCACCATGCCAGGGCTGTGTACCTTCAGTGGTAAACTTTCAAATTGCATTTCTAGTTTTGAATTGGAAACAATTTTGATTTATTTGCTACTTGCAATTCGATGTAAGACAGCGAGATGATTATTGAATCAGACCAATAGACAATATTCATCAAATTCCAAACACTTAGAGACAGAAACATTATCTCACTTACACAGGCCGTGAATTGAGTACAACATGTGTGTTGTTTTTACTCGGTAGGCTCCAGAAGAATCTCCTATAAACCCAATTTTCTCAAATTATGCGAGTATTGCTGTGGTTACCTGGTAGGTGGGGGAATAAACCAGGCATTCAAAGGCTCTGTCGGGGCGCTGGTTGGGGAGGAGTTGTTTTTTTTCCGGGGGGGGGGGGGGAGTAGCCTATGTCGGTGTGGGCTCTGTCGCTGTCCATCACACATAAGTCTCATGTCCTCTGATGCTTCCATTTGTTTCCCGCCTTAGGCCAGGGGGGCGCGTATGCTCTGCAGAAAGTGACAAACGAATGCCGGGATGGAACTTGGCATCCCTAAGTGCCACACAGTGAATAGGCTTACACTGGCCCGTATCAGGCACTGGAATTCTCTGCGATCTCCATTTTTCTCTCCATGGAGTTGAAAGCGGAGTAAGGGTGAGATGTTTTACGGGCAGGGTGGGATGAGGTAAGGCTGCGGCAAGAATGGTAAGCCTGAATCCTGTTTGTGTGGCTAAGGAAATTGGCAGAGTCTCTGTTGTGGGTGAGATGAAAACAAGGGGTTAACTGAAGGGTTAGAGACACATGGTGTAACCGCTGGGGAAAGGGGGACGGGGTGGTAGCAGTATGGGGAATGTAGCCAACATGAGGCATGAGTGGCATGAGGAAGGGGAAGGAAGAGTAGTGGGTCTATGGAAATAACATAAGTTCCTGTCCATTCATTCTCAGACTGTCTAAGGCTAAGCCCTGTGGGACCACCACTGCAAGGCGCTACTCCAACCAGACTTGTGTGGCCTGTTTACCTTGCTCTTCAGAATTTCCTCTCCTTATCCATCCATGTCAAACTCAATCCTCTCCGACCCAACTGCGCCTTCTTTGATCCAGGGGCTACCACTTGGAGCTGGTCACAGGTTTTGCAGTAGTGAAAAGTCTCTCCATACACCCCATTTGATATCCATTCTCATAGCCTTTTCAAGATTCTGTTGAATTATTTCGAGATAATCCCTCCTAAAGGAGGCGGGAAATGGCACGTCAAGATAGAATGGATTGTAGCTCATGGTGCATTATAAAGTCTCACGTGTTACACCCGTAAGGTTCTCCGGTCAGCATGGATACATTCCAGACAAGTGGGTATGAAGTTCACAATCATATTTATATAAAGGTAGAGGACCCCTAGCCTGGTGAACATTGCTGTTACAACACAGTCCAAACAATGAGCTAGAGCATCAGCTCTATATGGGAATGCTATCTAATACAGAGACTGGGTAGATCTACCCTGGAAGGGAATACCTCGCCATGGAGAATGAAGAGATGTCCCAACCATTCAGTGAGGCCTTTACGTCTGTCTATAGAAGAGACAGCCATGCGTATCCTCAATAGACTAGCCACCATTGTGCCGCTGCCGGGCACTGCACCCTCTCCTCCCTGTTGCCAATCCTTGCAGGCCTCCCCTGGAGGACTGGCTTAAAGGCACAGTACCCGGCAGTTGATCCTAGTCAATCCTCACCCTGCCCTCTACCCCGCGGGGGACATGCACCCGACACGACCTCTATCGGCCATGCCCACACACCTCCAGAGCTTGCTATCACCCCCAACCCCTAACACACACACCCCACACAGTACCATGTTTAATCCTAGCAGGTCCGGCGTTTCCAGTGCCAAGGGCAGTATTAGGTACAGTGGGGGTAAGGTGTTTATCCTAGCCAGGTGAGGTGGGGTTATATAGACAGTGCCGGCCCTCTTTACCTTGACTCTACTAACCCCATAAGAAGAGTGAAACCCACGCACATTGAGGTGTCTTTATTTTCTCTTTTTTCCCCATTTCATTCTATTTTTTATTTTTATTTTTATAAGTGTATTTATTTGATGAAAACATCTTCGAAAATAAATATAATGGCATTGGACTTAAGTTATGATAATGAAAAGTGGATACTAATGTTGCAAAAATGGCGCCTTCCACTCATGAATGTGGAAAAACGGGCGTTAAAAGTCATCAGTAACATTCACGAAGGCTTGGCATAATTTGTTTGAATAGAGAAGGCTGAGCGATATTGCCATTTAGACAATCTGTGAAACGACAGGACCCAAAGGTCAACGACTGTTACCTGGTAATCTAACAAGAGTGTTAATTATCCAGGGATCCCCACTTTTAGTCACATCATGGATCTCACCCTCTCAAGTTCATTTAGTGACACTGATTCTCTATTGTCGCATCTGAAACTTCAGATAGCATAGTAACGGTTGATACTGATAGATCATTTTTGAAATACCATTTTACTTCATGTTTCTGCAGAATTCCATTACGAAGGGCACCGTGTGATAATGATTATCATTATTGATATTCACATTCTACATACCGAAAATAGACTCCCATTAGTCGCAACACAATGAGCAGCTGCTGGGATGGGGGAGCAGCTCAATGTCTATAAGAACATGATAAACTCATAACCACAGGACATGCTAGAGCCCACCACAGCATCAGGGCCACTCTTATCATTTCGCCGCAGCCATCATCAAATATCACATGTATGTCAGACATTGCGGGCTGGTGCCGGAGCAGGTAATTACCGTGGGTGAATACAGCGGCAGCATGCCGCCGTATTGCCAGGTAATTACTTGTATAGAGCAGGTCTGAGCCGCTCCGGGTCCCATTACACCCAATTCGCCTCTTCCCCTACCGGACTGAGACATAGCAGGGCCTTTGTCAAAGGCAAGGAGGCCAACAGGAGATGACCAGTCCCTTCTGAGCAGCTCTGAGCAGCTCCAGTAGTGGCGCCACCTGGTGGAGTGGCAGGCGAGCTGCTCCTCTGGGCCTGGATGTAATTTGAGCTACTCTTCTCTGAGCTGTTCGCCCAACGGTCTCAATGTTGAGAGGCCTTGTCTCCAGCAACTGCCTCTTCCAGAGACGTATGACAGACACACTCAGCCTCGCCAAGAGTGGGAGGAGCTCCTTGGCTCCTCGTCTGAGCTGCTCGGTCCAGTATGTACTGAGTTTCTCGCTACATACTGAACATTGGGCTAGAATGGTTTAAATGGTTCATCTGTATATATTCTATTAATGTCGCTCTTTGGCAGCAGCGTTAATGGCGGAGCTGGTCAATGACAGCAGATTGGAGACTGGGTTAATTCCAGAGAGTGATAAGGGAATGTATAGTAATAATGGTTAACTGAGTGTTATCAATGAGAATATTGTAACAGTGAGAGAAATGATAAGGAAGGTACGAGTAAATAATCAGACTTTGCAAAGGCAAATGCTTATCCCATGGGAATTTCATCCATGAAATATGGTTTACTAAACCATTTGTGGCTATGTGAAGAGCAGATATCTTTGCTTTTGAACTATCGTCATGGATAGACTGCTGGTAATGGGTGAGGCACAAGCTTTGTTATTTTCTTATTCACACATGCATGCCATATAGTGACCGATAACCGATATAAGTTAATTTGGCCATTTTAATGGAATTCCAAGAAGATCCTCTGTGAAAGGCTCCGGGGCAAGCGTCATAGTGTCTGGTTCAGCGTTGTTATTCTGGCTATACAATACAACATGAAAGTAGACAGGGCATCACAATACCTGGGGGCAGGTATCTGAGGTAACAGACACAGTCTGACTGCACCTGTCGCTGCAGGTAGCAGTTAATCCCCACGTCTCCTGTACCTGCCTGGGGGGAGCACTGTTAGCCGATAGTCTCTCTGGTAATAGGAGACGCGCATCTGGCAATCACAGGTCTGAGCTACTGTAGGTCTTCAATTGTTCTTAGCATCACCACTGTAGCTGTGTCTACCTTGGGAAATTTTATCTGGGTAGAATTCCCCAGTCATGTCTCCTACGTGGCTGTCTCTTGTTACACTCTGCAACTTGCTGCTCTGTTGTGACAAGTCACTCATGGATTCTATTCTGGTTGGTTTGAACTGGGAACATGTCGTGCAGCGTAATGTATACCACTCCATTGCAGACAGCACTGTGGGCAATAAAACAAGTTGACTTTCTCCAGATATTCAAAATAGAATTTAATGAGCAGAATACGTAGAACTCCAGATCGAGTATTAATAGACTAAATATAGTGCTAAGATACCAGACGCTCTGCTAGACAGGATCATTAACCCTTTTTAGAAGAACATTTAGTCAGCATAATTCCTGCAGCACTGGCGAGTTACTCAAAGGCGATCTAGGGGCCAATATGGCCACTGCACAGCCTAACCTCTTACAGTGCTATACCCATTACACCCTGACAGTCGTTTTATATCTTCCTCCAGGGGGTGCCTATAGCCTGCCAACAGGTGTAGTAGCAGGCCTGGATAGGGCGGCAGGATCGGCACCGGGCCTCAGCTGTGTATGGCCTACCTTCTAATTATACAAAAAAGGTTGTGAATTTACTCCTGACAGATGCAGGCACCCCGGCGCTGTCTGCACATGTCCGCCCCTCAGCCACATCTCTTACAGCAGTCTCCTGGGGCTGCATCAAGTTATACCCACACCCCATCATTCTCCTGCAACTGCATGCAGTGATGTGCTGGTGTAAACTTAAGTAATGGAGGAAAGGGCCGCCTCCGCTATAATCGTGTGCTATCGGTCTGTGCTGGAAAGGAATCCAAGACATTTCAACTGTCAGTACCATTAGACATTGCAGTGGGACTCTGTGAAGAGAATTTCGCTCGCTTTTTTAAGGGTATGCACTTGTTCAAAACATGTGTGAATGTTATGTTGGATGCTATCATTATTGGTTTGGTCCTGGTGAATCTGTAGACTCATATTATTCAGGATTCCTGTGGCTCTTTGTTCCCACTCAGCAGGAGGCACTTTATTATGATAGTCCCATAATGCCCTAGTTATTGTAGGATAATATCCTTGTGATTGTATGTCAATCCACACTATTGTGAAGGCTGTCGTTCATGTGCTATATAGACTGTATGTAAATATTACCCTTATTGACTGTTCCCCCATCAAGCACCTCCATGAGGGTCGCTGGATAAGTACGCAATTAGAGGAGGATTACGCCTTTAATGAGCCACCTACGCAGACCTGCTATCGTTCTACTTCTAGGTGCCATGCAGACAACCCAGTCCAGTAGACAGCCTTAACATGCTAAGTACCAGCCACCCTGTCCTCCAGTATGTAGTAACATACACCCACCTGGAGGAACCATCAGGTGGGGACACAGGTCCCGGCGCCCACTGATTATTCACCAGCGGAAACAGCTGTTGGCGGCTCCTGGCGGCGGAGCGGACACTTCCGGTCTGCTTTCAGCGTCCCTGACGGCGTCCCCTGAGGGAGCAGGCGCGGTGGGTAGGTGATCACCTCCAGCCAGAGGGGATATGTAGCGGGTTACGTGGTGGAACAGGCTCTCAGTGCTTTCAGGCCTGTGTTTCAATATGGATGTCACGTTGTGTAGGTCTGGACTGTACTCCATTAAAAGCTAATGTCCCCTGTCTGTCTAGTTACTGCAACATTGCAGAAGAAGGAGCACAAACTATAGCAGTCTAGTTAGGAACACCGTGATATTACAGTATATTGAATGATGGAACTCACATTTCAAGCATTTGCAAGCTATTACTTCACGAATAATGTGTTCACTGCATCTGATTCCGTCCCTTTTATCGTGCCAGTTTTTTTCTTATAGATATTCGCTGGTTGTGAGTTCCCTATTCTAACTCCATCACCAAAACAACCTCCACTCTCTATTCACCCAGGATGTCTTACCATGGATTGCATCTTCTCAGATATACCCTTTTCCAGATTATATACCACCACCACTTCTTCCCTAAGTCTCCCCTTGCCTCCCTACCCCTAATATGCCTGTCATCTCAATTGGCCGTCCCGTCGCGTCGGTCACGCCGGTAAAAGGGTCTTAGCGCCGCCGCAGCCACCAGCACTGGCCACCGAGTGGAAGTGACGTGCACCTGGGGGCGGGTGACGTTAATTCTGCGCCGCCTGTCTGATTGACACTCCCCCGCCAGCCCCGCCTTTGTCTAAGGGGCCCTGGAGGAGCGACATGACGTGCCGCGTCGTGCCGCCATTGCCGCTCTATACGTCTTTGGTATTTACCCTCTCCGTCCACAGCTACTTACCGCCGAGGAGGTTCCAATACCAAGAACAGCATCCATCCCTGCAGCTTGCCTACTCGGGTAGACTGCCTATATCTACATTCCCACTGTCATCGTTCTGTCTGAGTCTACTCATATACCCTCTTAGCTTGCCTTTGTCTTGCTCTATTGCATTGTCTGCCTCATTGCCTCACATCCCCCAGAATCCTTATACCAATATGGCTGCCTCCTCTCAGGCCTGCCTCCCTCATCATCTGTCTCCTGGTTTACATCCTACAGCTCCGCCATCCCTCTCCTGGGTTCCTGTCCCTTCATCCCTAGCTCATATCCTTTCAATCTTGCCACGTTCCGCTCTGCCACTCGGTCTGCTATTCTCAATTCCAGCATGCCCCGCCACCGTCATCAACTACTTCCCCTTCCTGCTTCCCTCCATCAAGTAGCCGACTTGCTGAAGTCACCAATCCTTCATGCAGGGTTTATATCCCCGGAAATCCTCTCAGATGGCATACTTACTCTGTTTCTGTGAGTAAGAAGTCCTTATATGGGCTGCAGCTAGGCTATTCCCTCACTATACCAAGCATCAACCTAGTTAGTCTTTAGCAGTGCTCCCGGCTCAATCCCCCGCCTGCGCCAACTGCTATCAGACGGGCCCCTCCGCCTAGCTGGAATACCTTCAATAGGCTTCTCTGCATTAGGCTGAAATTGGGTGTAGGAAAGTCTTACTGCGAGAGGGAGGGAAATTGAAAGGTAGAGAAAGAGTGGGAGGAATGTCGGGGAATTGGAGAGTGGGGGGGGGGCATTCGCTGGTTTGGTTTCACAGGCAAAATAGGGATTTAATGAATTTCCCTGGTGGTGAGAGTCTTGGCAGCAGGAGCAGCTAAAGCCAGCGCTATACAGAGGGTATTAACTGTATCTCTGATTGCAAACCACCCCATTCTCATATGGTTTTCTCTTCTCGATGAAGAAAACCTATGTATAGCTGTTCCTACAGAAACCTTTGTCTAGAGAGACCCAGTAAGTGGGAATGTTTTCTTTGTCCTAGCTAGCGTTAACTTCATTCATTCCATACTGCTCAGATGAAAAGAACTGAATGAAAAGAACTGAATGATTTTTTAAAAAGCTGAAAAACCCTTGTTGATGGAGAAAATCTATGTATCGTAGTTTCTCTAGAAATCTCTGTCTAGAGAGACCCAGTAAATGGGAATTTTCTCTTTGTCCTATCAAGTGTTATTTTCGTTTGCTTCACAGCGCTGAGATGAAGCCTGAATGATTGGAAAAAAACTGATGCTGCCCCAAGTAAAAATCAGCCAGCTCCAGTTTCGCTGACTCATGATTCAGCAGTAGGTCTGTCTTTACCCGTAGCTTCACATAGTAAGACCAATATCATCAACCCACATATGGGTGTGTCAATCGTGCAATGGCAGCTGAATATATTGGCTTGTTTTAGGGGTATGTTTCCAACATCATGACCCAGGCCAATTTCTATCTACTTTTCTTTTTTTCCTCTCTGCCCTGACCTCCAGCCAATCGACACGGTCGATGGCGGTACACCGTAGGTAATGACGCTTCGATTAGCGCCCACCGGGAAGAATGGGGGCAGCGGAAGGAGCTGCTCGTAGGGTTGGGGGCTGATGGCTTAGCGAGTAGCTCACCAGAGGGCAACATTGATCATGAGCAGCTCGATATGGAGAGCCGAGTCGACGATGGGGGTCGGAAGGAAGGCGGGATGGTGGGCCGCAGGGACGAAGCCATGTAGGAGGGGTTAGTCTAGCGGTGGGTAAGGGTTAGGGGCTAAAGGCTTAGTGCTTGGTATACATGTCATTGGATTGGGTCCCCAGGGTGGCTCATGGATGGATAAGGGTGTGCGGGTCTGCCGCGGGGTAAGATTGAGTGGCTATATGAGTAGGATAGATCTGGGGTGAGTAGGTATAGGTAAGAGATTATGCGTGTAAGAGTAAGCCTAATTAGCTTACCTTTGGTCAATATGCATTGATGATATGAAATGAGGAAAGCTTTTGTGGTCAGCATGTTCTTAGTTTAGTCTAAGCCAGCTTAAAGTAGGTGACTGTGCTGTCCACTTTGCTACTTCTAAAGAGAAGTAGGTAGACTTCTCTGAGTATCGCATGAGTCATACATATCATAGTTTATGACAGGAAGGTGAAGGATGGTAGAAGATAGACCCAATCTAGTAGATTGACTTCTCCGACAGGTTAACCTAGACACGATGGGCATCAGCAGATTTCCCTATGAGGGACCAATGCACGTGACAGGGCATTTCAATTGGTTGTGTTAACCGACATATATATAAAGTATCTATATACCAGTAGTGTGGGATAGGAACATGTGACTGGTGCACAGCAGGATTTGGTGCACTGCTCTGACGGACCATAAGCCATCTCGTTAATACACAAAGCCACTATCAGATGGCTGCACAAAGCACTCAGTCCCCTCCCTCCACTTACCCCAGCCCTCCCACCCCAGCCTTCTGGGCGGCCCCCAACTCCCTCCTCCCTCTGGCCAACAGTTGCAACTACTAACAGTTGCTCCTGGTGCCTCCGCCGAGGGGCGGCCGGCGCCTATTGTTGTCAGTGTTTGTGATAATAATGATTATCATATGAACCTGTTGGCTAGACTACAGAGCTGCCTCATTCAACAGCAAACCATGCACAGTGTATCAGATCAATTCTTTTGAATCAGTGGGGAGGTTCCTGCTAGCAGAGGCAGGACTTTGACTTTGAATGATGAAGTATCTGAATACCCGAATTCATGAATTCATGTTTCCATGTTGCTGATCATTTTGAAAAATGTCAAAGTACATCACCGGAGCTTACACGGTAAAATGTATGGTGAATGGATCAATGCATACCTATATGATTTAGCTTAAGGGCCCACTATTCAATAGTGAACATGTTATGGATTTTAATCATTTTAACCACACCATATATGCATTAAATAAAGATGAGTATCATGATTGAAACATGAGAATGGACTTTAACCACACATCCATTATGTACCAGTGGTTCAATAGGAGAGTTCAATATTTAAAACCTAGATACTGGAAACACAACAATTGTTAGCACCATTCAAGTTTATATTTTCTTCCCATCATGACAGCATGCTGCTGATGTGACTCCCAGCGGCCACAAACGCCCCCAGCACACAGCAGGTTGACACAGGACCCACACTATTGAGCCATTCAAGGTTGACCCACACACAAGGAGGGGCTCCTGAGGTGGTCATCTTGTACACACACCACCCCCACCCCCACTCCCTCTATTGGGGCAGACAACAAATGCACCACTCTTTGCCTCTGACCAACAAAGCCTCAGAACCAGGCCCAACCCTGCCCAACTCCCTGTTGGCTGAGTAGCTCACGCAATCACTTACTCAATGCTAGAGTTGCTCAGGTCTCTGGTAACGATGGGACAGTGGGACGGACGTTTAGCCATTGTGATGAGGCACAACAGATGATTACTTGAGGTAGAGTTTGGGCACTGTGTGTCTACTTATTAATGCCAACTAGGTACTAATGGTTATTACCAGTTACATGTAGTGCATTTATCAAATTCAATACCCCCTTGGGTATTCAGCTTATTTAACGCCTGATGGCTTATACAGGCCAATAACATAGTAAATCTCAATTTATTAGGATTAACATTGAATAAATAGACTCTATAAACCACTGTAGCATTCATTTAGTGGGGCCTCATGTAGTATTGATACATTATGCATTCATGGGTCCTTGGTTTGTGGTCACCGAGGGAATGATTATAGCTGAAAGTAGTGCCTAGGGACGGTAAGAAGTCTAGTTCTTGGTTTCTGATGTTCAATTGTGGTAGACCCGTCTTTCTTACATGCATCTCTGCCTGAGGCAATTGGGATGCCATGTCGATGTGGGTGTGCCTCTACCGTCTCACCTAACATTGCGATTATTTGATTATCTGATGCTGACGCATGCTCGAGCTTTTCGCATTGCGAAACAATGCATAAGGTGTAACCCTCTTTTTAAACAATAAGGTCTAGGCATCAGAGAGGACTTGGTATAGCGTTGTAAAAGTCAAGTGTAAAGTATATCGCAAATCTACTGAATAGGGAGGGATAATTACTTGTACGTAGAAAACATCATTACCCTATACAACGAAATTAGTGCTTACTCTGAGTTGCTGTACTCTGACTTGCTGTACTCTTATTGCTATACACTGATTTGCTGTACTCTGACTTGAATAACACTGACTTTCTGCTGTTCCCTCACAGGGCCTATTGGTACTGCTGATGCTGCCCTAGGGCAGTTATTGTTCCCCAGGCCCTTCACATACTCACAACACTAGGAGGTAGACGGAGAAGGGGAGGGGCTGCGCCGGGAGGTGGACTTACTAATATTGATAGAGCCAGGAAGGCTTCACGCCCTGGGTTATTCCGCCATTGATCGTGGCAGGAGAGCCGTGATTTTGACAGCTGTTACAATTAATGAGCGGCAACCACCCCAGCCCGCTTCCACTCACACACCGCTGACGAATTAATATGGCTTAAGGCAGGAAATACCTGTCCGGATCGATGTCGCATCGATCCGGCATTAACCTCTACAATGACTGACAGTGCTTTAGGCATTCCCGCGTAGGAATCATCATAGAATGCCTTCGAGGCATTCCTGGTTGAGCACCAAGAAGTGCCTGAGGGCATTCCTGTGTCAAAGGGAGCTCATTTCTTGAATTATTCTTAAAGAATTCTGATAGTTTTGAAGACAAAGAGAATACTTAAATTGAACATGTAAAGCATATTTAAACAGAGCGCTCTATCAGTGATTTTATATTTACCATCAATGAATTCAGAGATGTTTTTCTCTATTATCATATATCATCTCTGTTATGGGGTATACATACAAAAGGACTCTAATAGGGTTCAATATTTTGCATTTAAAGAAATGTTGCAAAACAACAATCACGGGCATAATGAAACGGGAGACTTAAGGCCTTTAAGATAACAAAGAGAATTCAAAATGAAAGGCGTTAAAAATTTAAGTGATGATCTGTATCAGGGGGTAGGGTTCTCACATCTGATCAGGCATGTGTTAGTGAAACCACTGAGACTCAGACAAAATACAAAACTGTCTTGAGGCAATGGTTTCAATAATCCCACAGCGTCTGTTTCATAGAAACACTCACAGGTTGTGCCATCAGAGGCCTCTCAATACACACTCAAAGGCAACATTTTCTTTCAGAAGTCGAGTGAAAGCTTTATGATAATCAACACCGTTCTACCACTCAACCTTATTGAAATTAACTGGGTAGGCTCCTGGCGAAGGACTCTTTGCTCCTCCTTCTCCTTCTCCAGACATCAGAACAAATACAAGAAAAATAAAACCATACAAAAGTCAATGGCAGAGAAAGAGATGGATAGAGAAAAGAATACAATTTGTCAGAGTCTGTGTAACATTGCCTATGGAAATTGTCGGCCTGAGTTCCAATGAACCAATTTTCTCACAAGCACCACGTCGTTTCCACTGCGTACTCACGCTCTCAATCACGCACCCACGATACATGGCGAGATTCACACTAATTGGCGGAAAAGTTTTGCTCTTGCCCTCACATTAGGGGTCTACATCACGTTTTGCAGAGTCAGCACTATGTTCAGGACTGCGCAGTATAGATACACGCGTGTCTGGGAGATATGTTTCAGTTACATTTGTTCTATAATATTTAATGTGCACATTGTCTTCATGGTTATGTATGGCCATAACTTAGTTGTTCCTTGAAACTGACATTTTTGTTTTACAATGGTGAAACTTGATTCATCTAAAGGGTCAATTCAATATCTGTCAATTGTTAAAGAGTTTAGGAGATTTTAGCTTGATTGAAACATTTGAATAGCCGAAAGGTCACGTCAGCCCTTGTGGGAGAATCGGGCCTTACACATTTTACCCTAGAGATAAAGGTCAATTTAGATAATTATTATCTCTTAAGGTGGTTCACCTCTTGGGTAAAATGCTAAAGCCATCCCTCTCACTAAAGGTCAAGGTCATGCCACCAGAAGGCAGGCACAGGTCAAGGTTAGCCTTTACTTTGAAGTAGGAGGTCATAGGGTGCACTTTGATCTCACAGCAACATGACAATACAGGTTACTCATTAAAGTCATTAATCACGACCCTAGATCATTGAGCCATGTTATAGATGTCCATCATTATAAGGTGCAGGGTGCTATCCGTTAGAGTTTATGCTCAGCGCTAACACTCCAACAGCTTACTGTGACCATCAAAGGATTAGAAAAGGTATCTACACACACTCATAAACTGTACAGCCTCCTAATGTAGTACAGCCCTTGGGAGAGTCTTTGGCTTGAGATGAATTCCTTATAATCTGTTTGCGCCACTAATGGCCTTGTTTACAAATAATAACGACAGAAAATGTGGCAGAGAAACATAGGTGGATGGCCATCAGAGAACTGGGACTTGTGTCCAAGCCATGAGGGAGGCCCCTGTCGGAGACTCATCAAGGTAACGGTGTATCATATATCTTACCTGTGTGCAGTGCAGGCCAGTCCCCCGGCAGTGAATGTATAAAAAGTATCTCCTCCTCTGTCAGTCACAGAATAACTTTGTGTAGAGATAATGAGCATGTGCTATCTAAAGCACACACCCACGAGGAAAAACACAACGGTTCAAATATATTTCCTTATGTTTCTCTTTGTTTTTGCAATACTTTAGATGTTTTATATATAATGATGACTAGTAGTCTGGTCACCCGAGTGTGTAGTTATGAAGAGAAGGGTGGAGGGTCCTCTATTGATGAGTTATTCCGAGGGGGCCGCAGCATCCTATATCTAAAGGTACGAGCAGGTCGGTACCTAGATTTAGACTTGAGGAGACTTGAGTTATTCCCCATGCTTTACCATAAAAACAATCTCCACATCTCTTTTTTTCAGATCTTCTTCGTGTCTGGTTACATCCACTCTTCAAAGTCATTTGGGTTCCCGCGTTGGGAGTGGGGAATAGCCAGCCAGCCAGCCACCCATGATATAGATAGCTGTTCTTAAAGGAAGTAAAATAAAAGAAATACAAGCTCAAACCAAAATAGTATGTATGCTTACAAAAATAATCATATTGGTGAAAAAATACTTAAGATATTGAATATCCACACTCATACATGATAGTGGATGGAAACTACTGTCACCAACTCTCCTTGCATGGACTACTTAACTGAAGTTTACTCAGCGGCCACATTGTAAGGTCATGTTCCTCGTGAGGGAGGTTGCTCCGAATGAAGGCTTTGAATGGCCATGTATTGGCTGCTGAAAGCTCCTCACAAGTGTCCAGAGGTGGAGAAAGGAAGGTGGCCAACTCCAACTATCACCCAAGGAAGGGCCACAAAAGAAGACACGCGATTCTTCCTTGTCTGTGTGTATGTATAATCATATATGCTTGTATGAGTACGTCCTATCCTTACAGATGTACACATGGAATAATAATCATCATAAAAGTCTGGTAGTCTCTCCCTCTGTTGTAGAAATAAGATGGCAGTTGGGGAGAGCAGGGTGTGGGGGATACGAGGAAGTAATGGTGTATTACCGTAGCTTCGTCATAGAGTACTCCCTTCGTGTAGAGGTAAAGGGTTCAATCTGCGTACCCACGTTACCTTGGCAGAATAATATGACAAAAAGCAGTCTTCGGAAACGTACACTGAACAGGCAATAAATGATGAAGTTGGCACACGAGTTGATGGTCACTAAGAGTTTACTTACATTGTCCAAGTAGAACACAAAGTCTCCGCAATGGTACCGGTACGTATAGCGGACAAAATGAAAGACAGCCAGCGGTGTCTGGCACACTATGGCCACCACTACAACCAGCACCAGAATGAGCGTGATGTCCTGGCCACTCGGCGGACGGTTACTCTTCTTCTCCATCTTCTTCTTGCGAGAGTGCATAGTCTTGGTGATACAGCACGTCATGATCATGAGACAGGCCAGTGGGCACATGATGAGCAGCACATTGACCAGGTAGGTCTTGTAGACCACCTTGTAGTAGAAGCGCTGCCCGAAGTAGGTCCGCTCCTCTCTAAGTGAACTAATTGTAGAGTTAGGTTTGAATGTCTCAACGACAGTATACTCGAAGAACCGAGGCATGTTGAAGGCCAGCACAAAGATGAGCACGAAGATGATGTACTTGATGGTGCGCTGAATGGACCACATTCGTGACATCTGATGGGGTCGACACACTGCCCAATAACGGTTGCAGGCAATGAGCACCACAAACCAAATGGAGCACATGTGAGAGATTGGTGTCATGATCCATAGATAGCGAACGTAGGGCCAGGTGGACCAGAGATTGGGACAGTCCCTGGTGTAGCCACAGGCGTAGGGAAGCGCGTCTGTCACAAACACAGCTAGTAAGAGGACAAAGTCGCTGGAGGCCAGGCTTTGTAAAAGTGTAGTGGCAGGTGTGCGGCGATCCCTTTGAAAGGCTGTGAAAGAAAGGGAGTTTCCAATACAGCCAAAGATGCACAGGACCCCACCAACGATTCCCCAGAGTATGAAGTAGAACAGGTTACAGTCATGCCTCTGGCCACCATCTACAGACGACCCAGCGGTATCGTTGTCACCAACGTCAGAGGTAGCTGTAGACAGCAATGTCTCGTTGACGAAAGCCATCCCTGTGGTGGTCGCCATTATGGGGTTCTCAGGAAGCACCATAGTCTCTTCCGGTTTCTATTTTGGGAGTCCGGTCAGGTCACACCTCTTTGGAGCAGTTATCTGACGAACCGGAAGTTGACTTTGCTCTGGCGGAAGTTAGGAGAGCACTTCCGGAGAGGCCTATTTGCTCGGTGAGTGGTCACCCTCTGTGTGGGTTGGGGGGAGGGAGCTGTGGGTGGGTGGGTTGGTGGTAGGGGGTGAACTGTGCTGTCCTTGGGATGACAGTCCCCAGTGCGTACACACAATCTGCCCCTAACGACGCCAATAATGGCATTCACCTTGGGACCGAGGTGCTCCGAGCGGCTCCGAGATGACGCCGACAATGGCGCAGTCAGTCCCGTGCGGCGGCCGAATCGATGACCATCGCCGCACGCCTGGCCACAGCGCAAAGTGATTCTTCAACCAGATTAATTATGAAACAGGAATACGCTTGTTATCCACCAAATCGATTTGCCCCCGCGCCCGGCGGTCTGATTGTCGGTCGCTAGACGGCAGTGTTAGCCAGGATGGTAGAAGTAGGTGACTGGTGTAGGCGGGAGGAGGTCCTTCCCAGTGCCTGTCTTTGAGTGCTATTCCCAGTAGTCAAATTAAGTGTCATAGCCTCCCACGTGTGGTGAGCTGGCACCTGTTTACCAGTAAATTCCAAGTGCAGCGAGTTGCTCAAAGAGAGCAAACATTGGGTTTGTATTCGATTGAGCAGCTCAGTAAGTGGTTGAGTGGCTGAGAAGGATGCCGATGAGTCTCAAAGGAGCTCGTTATACCATGAGTAGCTCGTCAGTGGCTGAATAGCCATTCAGCTGACCGCGCTGACAGTAAGGGGAGAACCGTTACACCGTACAGCTGGATAACTCAATCAAGTTCTGTCTGGGGCATTTTCAAAATGCATCTATGTTTCTTCTTCCTTGCTCTATGAGTCTCAATAAATTCAGAAGATGGAATCCTGTTGCTCTGCTCAGTGAATGGTGAGTGGAGTAGCTGCCCCTGCAGGGTCTACTACCTGTGGTCCCTGAATGGCACTGCTCAGCAGCGCTCTAGACTCTGGGGGCCACTTCTGTGAGCTGCTCCTCTCTCCAGGCGCCGGGAGGATCGTTCTGCTCAGCTCCTGCCGTGAGTAACTCATTCACAGCTGTTGCTGTTGCTTCTATCAGCATCCTCTGCTGACCTTTCCACCCGGGCAGGTACACAGAACGCCAACAACAGTCTGCTGATGGTCCTCAGCTTCCTCTGATCCATGCAGGCCCAGCGGTGCTGAAATGAGAAAGGTATACGTCAAGTATCAATAGTAAACACACTGGTGCCCAGCAAGGACTACACCACATTTAGACTATTTTTCGCATTGAGTCGGGCGTTTCTGTTTTAATAGTTATTATTGTGAGGGTTCACTAGCAGCATATTTAAAAGAATTTTTGATGGAAAAAGAGGATAATATATCAAGCCTTTCTATTGAACCGTTGCATAAAATGTATAGTTTTGCTCATATCAAGGACTATTAAAGGCGGCAATACGCTGTGAAACTGGTCTCTTGATTTCTTGCTGTTATTCTAATCTTATCATTTCCAATTAGGTCTGTAAACAGGAATGACATTTTTCAGCCTGAGAAGCCAGTGGCTTGGGAGGTCACATTATTTGAAAGAATTTCTAATTGAAAAATAAGCATGTAACCCTAACCAATAAATGGTTGGATAAGATGTATAGTTTCGTTCAAATTAAAGACGAATAAAGACAGCATCATGTTGTGAACCTGGTGTCTTGATTTCTTGATGTTATTCTAATTTTATTATTTCCAATTAGGTCTGTAAACAGGAATGACATTTCTCAACCAGTGGCTTGGGAGGTCACATGTGACCATCTAATTCACTCATTAATTTTCAGATTCCCAAGTCAACATTCAGATTAATCAACAATATTGCCTTATTGTGCAAACTCCAGATGACCTTCTCACCGTCTATTTTTACTGTGTAACATTCAGCTTTACAAACCTCATCACCGCGCCCATGTTATCTTTGATTTAGTTTTCTTGATTGCCTCTGCCTGGCCCTTTATCACATTTACCTGAGTCGGTGTGGGGAGTGCCAGATACTCTATCTGCGAGACTGAGAAGCTAAGCTTTGCTTCCTGCAGGGATTCTTTCCCACGCTACCCCAGCACCTCTTGCCTCCACCCCCATCCTTCCTCCTGTTGCCCACCTTCTACACACCACCACACCCTCCACCACCACACCCTCCACCACCACACCCCACACCACCACACCCTAAACCACCACACCCTCCACCACTACCCGCCACCCACAAGTGTTACCCATCACGCCCACACCACACACTGCGCAAATGCTTTGATCATACAGTAAGATCTCTGATTTCACTCATTAATGTGGGTCTCGTGTATAGCCTCAAAGCGGGGAGGGGAGCGTGAAACCGAGGAGCAAACCAGGAACAGCGCTTTTTCCCCTAGACCTCACAAATACACGTCTGGATGGCACATCCCGAACCAATTACCAGGCCTTTTCACCATGGACTTGCCGTTTCTTGCAGCAGACATTCCAGACAGTGATCCTTATTGCCTCAAACAGATGATCCTTTATTTTCTTTTTGTGAAAATTCCTCTGTCCATATATGGGGACAATGCTACATTCTATACCAAATCAGACTTCGATCCTATCTAAACCATTCCCATCAGATCCAGTAATAGTATAAACGACTTCTCAAACTATTGATCATTTGTCGGGGTTGTTTATGTGGTATTATATCAAAGACAACACTGGGGAGTGATTCCAACATATACTGTAGCCAAAGTTACCCCACCCACACCCCCCCAAAGGTGTGGGTATAAGTGAGACCAGGAGGCGTCCGACCACAGCAAACACGGACTCACACTACAACACCCTTAGCTTACCTCTTCATATCGACCAGCATTGATCCTCACTGATGATGTGCAGCTGCCTGTATGAACTTAGTTTATCCCACAGTCCCAGCACTGATTCTGTCTTACCTCAGACAGGCTAATCCACCACTTACCAGGCCAAATCACCAAATCACCACCTAATTAATGCCTAATCTTTAACCTAATCACTAGCTCACTGCCCCCACACAATCTCTGTCCAATTTCCCACCTAGTCTTACAAATGTTTGATTAAGAATCCTGTATTTCTTACCCAAATCCGCACCTAGTTTTACAAATGTTTGATGAGGATTTTGGCATTTCTTTCCCCCCAGCTGTCAGGTTTCTAGCTAATTGGGGAAGTCGTGTTTATTTCTGGCTGACATGTTGGTTTTTTCCACTCTTGTCATTCACCAGGGGTCTGGGATTTTGAGGATTTGCAGCTAGATGTTAATAGCAATAACACTGATGGATTACATGGTTAAGGCGCAAAGAAGGTTTTACAAAATTACCTTAGTGACCTGTTTAAGCACCGGGTCTTTGAATAAAAGCTGGTCTTGAATAAGTGCCTGGGGTAAATAAAGTGATATTTAAAAGTCTTGATGCACTAAGAATTCAGTCTTGAATAAGCGCCAGTCTCACATAAGCCCTGGGGGATAAAGCCTATTTGAAATTGATAAGCGCCGAAGGATTTATCAAGGCCAATACTTTGGTCTACCATTCATTTCTTCTAGATAAAGTATCTATAGATGTCATTAAAATCTATATTTATATTACTTGCTATATTACTGCAGCCCCTTTAATACTATCTAGGATCTTATAGCTCCCACCCATTCACCTGTTGTGTTGCAATTGTCCTCATGATTCCTCGTGTGAGCATGTGCAAACAAGGCATTCATCTGCAGACCCGGGGAGATCAAATTACCACAACCGATAAAACACAACTAGGGGTAAACATTGACATTTCAGACCGAGATTTAGCGGTCTCCTATTAGTTGTTTACATTGCCACAAAGCATCTTGGATAATAAAATATTTATTCACCCGGCACCACAAATTGCCTCATAATGCTTAGAGGCGGCTCTCGTTATATTACTCCCATCATTAAGTACACGCAATCCAGGGGATTATTTCCTACTCAGACATGGGCGCGGGGAGGGGGGGGGGGAGTCGTCGGACTGTCGGCTCGGAACTATGATAAAATGCACCAGAAGGAGGCAGATCATGCCAACAGAGCAGCGCTATATTGTAGACAATACCGTAGTGGCTTGTTTAAGTCTTTGAATGCCGCATAGTGTTTCAATGCATCATGCATTGCATATGAACTCGCCAGGGCTGCATTCAAGCATCATGTCGACTATACATGGTTGATACCCTGGAAGGTGGTCGCCATGATGTATCGATCAAGCCCAGCAAATAGATTCCCCAGGAATGCATTTATGCATCATGCCAACCATGGGCATAGCACATTAAACTACTATGCCACCTTTAGAGGATAAGCGCCCTGGCACTTCTCGATTTCAATATTATGGTACCACCAGGGCTTATTCAAAACAGGCAATTATTCAGGATAAATCTAAGTGCTTAATTCTTATTTCACATTTACCTTGCAGTTTTTCGAATAGCTGGTGTTTAAGTGAGCTATTATGGTAAGGCACTATTGCTGCTGTATTTGCAGCAGCTGTAGCCGTGGAATGGCCGAGTAGGTGAAGATAGGGGGACATTCAGCATCATCTGCCTCTGATAAAGGCGGCTAAATAGCCTTTCTCTGTTCATTATGCAGCTGACAAACTGCCTACCCTCCCTTTAGACAGAATGTACATAAAGTCATACTCTATTCCAATAATGCCATCAGACAATCTACACAATATAATCGTAGAGCCAGCTATTCATCTGGCAATAGTTACTGACATAGCAGAATTATAGGGCTGGTCAGCTAGTTCACCTGCTTTCAGGGATTAATGAAACTAATCAACAAAGGTACCTACCCCTGTCTCCTAGCACTGGTATAGAGTATCCACAGTCTGGCGGCAAAGGTGCAGCAGTGGTCGGTCGGCAAAGTAAGGTGTCCAGATGAATGGCAGGTAATGTTGGCAAAAGGTATAAAGTAGTAAGGCAATGCACCCTTGGAAGCAATCCCTCTCCAGATGGCTAGAACTCTGCCGCCAGTAGGAGCAGTTTTTCCAAGTTGCCTGCTGAGCAACTGCTATGGACCCCTCCTGGCCGCGTTTTGCCACTTAACGGCACCCCCTGAGGTGGCACCAGTCTACAGGAGGAACCATGCAGGTACAGGCCCTGGAGGAAAAAGACTAAGAGGAAACTTCTCCAGTTAGTCTGCTAGTGGCAAAGTAGAATGCAGCTTCCAATGGCGTCTATAGGTCCCTGTATAGCGTTGTCCCTATAGTGCTTTGATAGCTACACCTGGCGTGGTATTAAGAGTCCCTCCTGCACTGCTCACCTACAGGAGTTGTTAAAGATGCTCCTCCTGATACAGGGAGCAGCTTACTGGAGGTAGAACCAGGCGCGCTGCGTATTGCCTCTCCGCTGTCCGCGCCTACCTCCACCTTGCCGCACCGCCCCGCGCGTTCTGCGCCGCCCGCCTCCGACCACCGCCGCCTCAGTGGCGCCTCACAGCGGCAGAAGGCAGCAGGAGGCGGCTCCTCCTGTACCCACCCTGTGTGGCTGATCTCTGCAGGCACAGCCCCACACAGCACAGCGGGGCCGGCACAGCAGGACCACGGACCGCCAGGCTCTAAGACATACAAGAAGGCAGTGTAGTTGTTATATATATGTGACTAAGGTCCCTTTTTCTAGTACATGCCACATATATCCAGGTGGAATGGAATGGGATGAAGATAAAGAAGGTAGCGATACTTTGGTGGGTCAACTTTGGGGTGGTTGACTTCTAATCAATTTTAAAAGTGCTGATGGCTCTCTTGAAGGGGATACTATGTTGGCACCTTATCAATTATAAGATGGTAGATTCTCCTTGGTAGTGTCTTCTTATGAATGCATGCTTTGAACTGATGGAGTGTTAACTGGGGTCCTGCTCAGGCAATATAAATGTAATGATAGTCCATTACGCCCCTGTCTTTTTTAAAATGTGAATGTTACTACTCAGCGTTGTCCCATAGCGAATGGACTGAATGTCTCGAATATCAAATATAGAACACTGTAACCTTCCACAATGTTTCCGACCACTAGAGCAGTAAAATAAATGTTGGATCTGTGATGGGGTTGGAGAACGCTGGGTATGATACAAGGCAGGCTGCTGGGAGCTGGTAAGTACCAGAGGGTCCTACCCGAGGTCTATAGAGGGGGAGCCTGGGGTCAGTACCCTCAGGCCTTGTGTAAAAAAGGTCCCCATTGACAGTTGGTTGCAGTAGGGTTTCCCTGCAGTGGTTCTAGTGACCTGGTAGGATTGGATCCCTAGGGTCCTGGTGCCTTCGGATCTGGATCCCGGCTCCTATTGCCCCAGGCTGGGTATGTGCCACTGCGACTCGTGACCAGAGCGGCATCTGTCAGCTTAGATCCATACTCCAGCTGAGCTGCTCCCCTTTGGCTTCTCCTCGCCAAGAGCTGCTCCCCACACTGACCAATAGGGCAGCAATTTCTTCCGGTAGAACCAGTTACTCTCTAGGCACCAGCTATAGTCGCTCTCTCAGAATGTCAGCGATGTTTGCCCAATGGCCTGGGCTATACGATATACTCTAGCAGATCGGAAGGCTCTGAGAACTGGACAAACATGGCGCAATATCACCAGTCCCTATGTATATCCAGACATGTACCTAAACATACAATGTCAACAATGCCTTGAGCTGCTCCTTCTATAAATAGCCCACGCTCATGTGAGCAGAGTGGAGTCACTCTAGTGTGTTTTGTCCTGGCAGTTGATAAAACAGTGGGGGAGACATGAGATGAGTGCGGCACACACAGGGGATGTCACCCAATGGCTGGTTACAACACTGAGAGCAGCTCCCTTCTGCTCTGGAGTGGCTCAGAGTGGCCCAGTTCGGGTGGAGTTGCTCACAAGTGGCCAAATACGCTGCCGGAGCCTCCTCGGCGGCGAGCTGTCGGCCCCACAGGCAATGGCCACTCGGCGACGATCAGTCTCGATCAGCTATCACTGTACATCCATCCAACAGGGCATCAGATTACCCTGTCCTATTGAAACGACGTCCCTGCTCGGTATGGATAACGGCTGGGCACCCGACTGGGGATCGACAGGGACTATGGTATAGGAGTGGTATTACCAATATCCGTTATACATTACAAATACGTGTACAATGTGTGTAATATTTGCTTTATATTCGTGCCTTTAAGTATAGGGCCCCAGACGGGACTTGTCGATCCTAAGAACTGCCAATGTCCCTTGTCGATCCTAAGAAATGGGTATTGCCCCTTGTCAGTTTAAAGAAGCAGGCTTGTCCCTTGTCGCCAACCCCAAGCATACCCTTGTCCCTTGTCCATAAGGCTTACAATAGGGGCTTGTCGCCTTGTCGAATTTACCCGTCTGGGGCCCTAAGTATGAGCTGCATGTATCATTATTCATTGGTGTTTATATGATATAACTATAATGTCATTGCCTGTACTGCACACCTCGGCTATGTACAGATATTCTACGATTTTTCTCCTCACTGACTAGAGCGGGGGGGGGGGGGTGCTCGGAAGCTGCTCGGAACTGCTCGGAACTGCTCGGCACCCTCAGCTCACCTCCTCATGAACTGCTAATGTTACAGGCGGCACGGTACCTCACACGTGCTGCAGCGTGCCCAGCAATTAGTGCCTAGAGAGGCGGCGTAACCTGCAGGGGTGGGGTCGGGGGGGGACCTCCAGAGGTGAGTATATACCACCAGCTCCACTACTGTCGACTCCAGCAGTCTCAGCTCCACCTGGATGGCGTCTTATGGGGCTGGAGGGGCTGGGTGCGACCCCTGGTGTGAGAGACAGGAGTGACGGGATGGCCCTAAGGGGATATGTGTGTGACCAGATAAATCAGCGCATAAGGGCGGGGGGTGGCAAGCTGTCAAAGTGTTTTTAAAGTGCTTTGGTTGTGTTAATTACATAACGGAAAATCAATTATCATCACAGCTGTACACTATTTGAATGGACTCCAAGCTGCATGTGACATAATTCAAGTAGGACACAGAATGCTCTTTGTTTACATATGACTTAGATGATCATCCGGGTCCTTGGGTTATACAAGCACGTATAGAGAGCTATGCAGACTATAATCATGCCACTTGAACCATTTTAAACTGATTGATGCATTACGATTGATCCACCTTTAATGGAAGGTTGGTATTGCCCTATTAACATCATAGCAATCCATACAGCCTCCTTATATCCTCCCTCTCTGCCAACAGTAAATACTGCATGTATGTAGCTAGTGTATGGTGGGTGTGATACTGTGGCACACCCCATATGGTGTGTTAAAATTGTATCACATGGTTGAGGTTTGTGCCATATAACACTCCATAGCACACATGCCAATCATGCCACATTGTATGATAAAGTTCCATGAAGTTCTGGTGTCACACAAGATCACACAATAACACACTAGCACACTAGCTCAGTATATAGCACTACATATAATGCATCATAAGGAGATCTATAGTTTGGGGAAGGCACTTACTTGCATTGTCCACTAGCTGGGCCCATTTATCTGAGAGAAATAACCCATTTCTTTAGGGCAATTCCTGTCTCCTGTGGCCATGATTCCGACATAAGTAGGGTTATCGTACCTGCCTGCAGCGGCAGACTGGTGTAATACCCAGGACACTAGAGTACAAACTGTGAGATAAGATAATAAGACAGGCTTCACCTATGCACTGACTAGATTGGCATATATGCCCTGAGAGTGATGCCAGTCATATTCACACCCTCCTCTCCAACACACTTCTGTCCTAATTTTCTACCCAAGACTAATGATCCATTTCAGAGACGTAGGAAGCAAACCTTTATTGGTGGGGGGGGGGGGGGGGTCAACCCAACCGACATTAAGCATCATCTGTTGCATGACACATACTTTTATGGGAATACACATACCTTTATGGGAATTATAGAGAAAAGTAGTGTTTGAGACCCTCCTTTTTTTTCTTTTTTTATATGGGGGGGGGGGGGACACATTAAAGCTCCCCCCTCCTTTGTGATTGGGGGGGGGGTTACCTACGCCAATGTATTTCCTCTATGTTGCATCAATCCTTCCTGTCAGTATATCCCCACCTCCCCCTCGCAACTACACTATATTCCCGCCCGCCGTTCTACCTCCTGGTGTAGTCTAAAAGTGCTCTATGTGTGTGCTACTTCCGTTCCTGGGCTGTGACTGCATTAAGGTTCGCCAGAATCAAACTGTGAGCACTTCTCTCAACCCACTCTATGTATGTCAGCCATTTTAGCTTGCGCAATTTGAAGTCAACATTGATGGAAAGGCACCGGCCGTGCCTAAACGCTCTCAAATAAAAGACTGATTGTGTGTAGCCTAAAATAACATCTCCCTTATAACCACCCCAAAGGTAGCTACTGGAGGGAGCAATACAAGGACACAGCTCTCAGTGTCGGGTCTCAGCTGCTTCCTGGAGCAGCTCAATTCCACTCACTCTGAGTGAGCAGCTCACAAGCAGAACATGGAGGGAGAGGTGATTGTGGTGGCCCTACTACTATGGGAGTAGCCACAGTTGCCTGCCCCTGCATTGCCCAGGCCCTTGTAGCCTTACCCCCCTCTGTGTGGGCTGCCGCTTGTCGGGGTGCAGCGGGGTGTCCGGGCGCGGCACACGGCCCGACTCGGACACAACAAATGCCTTTCTCTGAGCGCCTCTGAGCAGCTCACTCACCAGGTGGCGCCTCACACAGCGAGCGGCTCCCAGCAGCTGCGCCGCGCAAACAGGGGGACATGGCAGCGAGTATTGAGGCGTGTAGGCATTGACTGGGGGGGGGGGGGGGCTGAGGGGGGGGGGGGGGAGGGGTTTGGATGGTACAGAGGGGGTACAGAGAAAAGAGACAGGAGGAGGAACCAACGCCACGTGGGTTTATGAATAAAGAAGCCCGCGGCATAAGGCAGGAATGGGGTTAGAAAGTTGATATTGAAACATCTGGAAGCAAAGTGATTGTAAGTTAGAGTATTGCTGTGGTAATATTATGTATGAGATAATGATTATTATGTTAAAGAAAGAACTGAACAGCGCTTGCTCCAATGCTTCTCCCTTGACTAGAAGAACACTTAGAATAACAATGGCATTGTGTGTAATCTATTTCATATTACACACATGGAGAACTAAGAATCTTATGAGGAAAGAGTTGGAAGCACATGGTTAGATAGCAGAACGAAACAGGGACTGATGTTGAATCGATAGTTTTATATGGAAAGAGTGTAAATACATAGCTAGGCTCAAGAGTGATTTTCAGAAGGCACGGAACAAGACATGAGTAGGGAAAATAACGCACTACTGGTTTTGCATGCCGTCTGGCCGTCTGTTTTAGCATGTGAGAAGTTACTCTCGTTCCCAAATCCTTCCCAAGGAAGGCTCTGGTAACAACCAAATGACCTTGAACTTGGGATTTTGGTGGGTCTGGGTAACCCCTGCTGGTAGCCTGGAACCAGTGGACAGGAACCAGAATGTACGATGGTAGTTTTACTGTATTTTACCATCATACATTCTGGTTCCATTTCCTGTTCCTGTCCACTGGTTCCAGGCTACCAGCAGGGGTTGCCCAGACCCAACAAAATCCCAATTTCTTCAAGGTCATTTGGCTGTTACCAGAGCCTTCCTTCGGAAGGATTTGGGAACGAGAGTAATGAGAAGTCTGCAGCCCTGCGTGATATTGTAACGCTGCATGGCGCCTGTACCAAACTGCCTATTAATCAACACTATTTGTGACGTTGTACATTTTACTGTGCCGTTAAAACTGTTGGCAAACAGACAGAAACTATAAAACAGTCTCATAAAGACACCAGAAGATTCTTTCTTTATAATGTGACTATGATGGCACAAAACAGATTATGTAACAACTTACAGTGCATTACGTATAACATGATGGGCAATGTCTATCCAATAGACAAAATTACAGAGCTGCTGTATGATTAGATTAGAGTCTGTGATAGGCAGTTTTTCCCAATTAGAAGCGTCCTTGGCCCTGTTGGTCATCGTGCATCTGTCTTGATA
Organism: Harmothoe impar; assembly: GCA_947462335.1. Classification (NCBI taxonomy): domain Eukaryota; kingdom Metazoa; phylum Annelida; class Polychaeta; order Phyllodocida; family Polynoidae; genus Harmothoe; species Harmothoe impar. The sequence goes on from OX381721.1 coordinate 24,722,586, forward strand.
CAATATACCACGCCCTGCATTGAAGAGTGAATTGTGTCTGCACAATTCGGACACATATAAGTATAGATCGATGTGTTTACCTGCTTTGCAGCAGTGTTGTTTTTAAATTCTGATCTGTATGCACGTTTCTACTTAGATTACATTTTCTGACGTGTTTGTTAAGTTGTTTTTTGCCATGAGTATTTGTGTTCACTAACTCAGCATCAATATATCATTGTCTTTTTGACAACCTTAATCGATCTAATTGACAGTGCCTGTGAAACATGTCTGCCCTCCTTGATTGCATAATTCACTGCTTTGATTGGGCACTTTCTCCATTAATCAATCAATTAGGTATTCTGCTATCTTTGATAGTCAATGATATATATGACCATAAATCAGATTGATGAAGTATAACATCATATATGAAGCCAGAATGGAACTTAATGGAAATCTTTTATTATGAAAACATTCCTTCATATAAACAAATTGGTTGCCATGGTTACTTCTTTTGAGAGGATTTTTGATTTTTTCGACTTTTTTCAATTCTTCATGTCACATTCTTCAGGATGGTATATAATGACAATAAGATATTCTCAATATAATTTCAGAAGTGTTTCTTTGTAAATAGGTAATAATGTGAATGAAATTCAAAGCTATTCGGCCAGAAATGCAGTGGTGAAAGGGTCAATGTTTTTGTAAATGGAATTCGTCTTGGAAAGCTAACACTGTATTTTGAATTCAGGGATGTGGTCCCTGTGACATTAAGACACCTTCTTCTCAAAGTGTCATAATGTACATGGGGTATTGTGCTGCATGAACGTGTTGTAGTCTCCCCAGACATACCGAAGGCATGAACTTACACCTATAACAGACAGTCTCAAAGTGAAAAATACTGTTGTAAAACAAGTTTACCTCCAGACAGTTTTCATGTGTTCTTTTTCTCTAGTTGGCTTTCCTCTTACATTTACAATATTATAATGTGTAGGTGAGTAGACCTTCACCTTCGTGAGTGAGGCAAATAAGACTGCAGTGTTAAAAGAGAGATGTGAGTGAGAATATGCATGGGCCCCATGTGTGCATGTGTGCCATGATGTACATGTATCTTAAGTGCGTACGACATAGGCTGAATTCAGCCAGTTAGTAAAATATGAGTTTGAGTTTGGTAATATTTTATTTATATAACGTCCGCCAAATACTGTTACGTGTCTCAAATAGGGCCAATCTTACAACAACCGGATACAATTGAATCATATGAATACAATGCACACGAATAGAGAAAGTATGGAAACTGTGTTGAGTATTTGCCTCACTCGTCCTATGGAAAAGGGAATTGGGGGATGTTGCCATTTTACAGTGAAATGTGATCTTCACTATCATAGTAATATAGCAAATCGGAAATACTAATAATTATTGCGTTTTGCGTCGAAAAGTCTTCAATGTAATAATCTACCTCTGAAATGCACACACCCACAATACTGGGGAAACGTACAGCTCAGATTAGCAATTGCTCGTTGCTGTTGTGAGGAAAGTACATGCATTGCTCGTGACAGCTATATTGCGCATTGTGTGCATGTGCAGAGACATATTCCCCAAAAGAGGACAGCACTAGCTTTCCATTACCTGTATACAAAAGCTGTTGAGTTCTACTCTAGACAGGAAACCTCATATCCGGTACAGGTGGTCTTGATACGTTGAGAATTAAATTCATCACATCTCCTTCTGTATGAACTAGATGTACTAGTCAGAATATTCTACTAATGTAATTAAAGTATTACTAACATGGGAAATATTCAGGTTCAAAGAATTATACATGTTCCGAATGAGAAGGTGTTTGTATCTTTAAACGAATCGAAGCTACTGAAATATACCGTATAATATAGCCACATATGGAAACAGTTCTGGAAGGAGATATCGAAACGGGTTATGTCGGCAATGTTTTTGTTTAATTATGTTTATATCTGATAGCTGACATAAAACGTCATTAATCAACATAGTTACCCGCGAGGGTTGGTGATAATTCTGTCAATAAAGCAGAAGGGAAACATGAAAACAAAGCATTCCCAATTGGCTTGAAATACGATGCCAATAAGCAACCATCTCATGCAATTATCGAGCATTCCATTTGTTGTTCAGAATAATGCCAGGCATGAATGCCACAGGCCATTAATGAGTTTACAAATGACAGGAGCACCTTTAATTATCTCAGCTTGAGCCATGTGGAACGTCAACCATTGCGCTAATCACTATACTCAGCCATTTAATTGAATTTTGAATCGGAATTTATAATTTACAGTTTTTAAGGGATGTTCCAATTTATAAGCTGGACCATTGACAGCTTCTGCCGTCCTTGGGAACGACGCATGGCATCAAGGCTGTTTTAGTTGTGATATATTTTACAGGTGTCACCATTTTAAGAAGATTCATGATAATTCGGATTAAAATCCAGGGGTGGCTACACATCTTAATTAGGGCCACATTGGCAGGACACACAGCCTGTGGTTTGTAGTCAGTCTGTGGTCGTTGTTATTAGTGACTTTGTCAGAGCATGGTACCATTTTAATTATTCATGTAAATGGATTACTGATAGGTAATCCTGATGTAGAAATGTTAAGACGGAATCCCCGGCTTGAATCCATTCATCATTTCCAATGTGGCGGTATGCTGATTACAACGGCTAAATTACCTCATAGTTTTACCCTTTGAAATACCGAGGCAGCAGGAAAACGATGTTATGCATAGTCCATTATCAAACATAAATATACAATTCAAACAAAAAGATAACACATTGGAATGTATTTCTCTGGATATCCCATATCATCGCCAATCGATATCCGTTGCTAATATCAAAAGGGAGATCACAATCTAAAACACCTTTGCATAGAGAAACAAAATCTGCATATCGTACTGGCTGAGTCAGACTTTACAGATAACATTTCAATTTATCATGGAACAAGTTATTGCATTTGGGGCCAGAACGAGGCAGCATTGGGCACCATTTCCGGAGTGATTAGGGACTTTCATGCATGCATGCCGCCAGTGGGACGCAGGGGAACTAGAGCTACTGGTTCATCTCCAACACAGGGCAGTGACTGCGCCACCTGCGGCAGTAAAGGCTGATAGAGTGGGATTATAGAGGTTGGGGAAGCCATAAAGGGCATATTCATCAGATGGAACAGACTTTAATGGTTTTCTAGATGTTTTTTTGATCTGTGTGGAAATGGTAGATCAACGTTTCTAATTGTAACAATAGCTGTTAAGAGGCGTTTTTTTCTCAAATGACTGTCGACATGTAGCTGGTACATACGTGGTATTTATTCAGTCCATACATTCTGAAATGTGATTTAGATATTCAAAGAATGGCAATGTGGCTATGGCAACGCTAGAGGCTTGGAATGCATGACAGCGCCATATGGTGGAAAACGTGTTAGTTTTTCCACCACAGACCCTTTCCACTACCATGGAGCTAAACAGCACACGGACACCAGCAACTGAGCAGTCAGGAAATCAAGTTAACAATAGATATAACCTACATATATCAGCTTTAATGGAAGTACCTAATTAATTCCCAATATGTCATTTAGCCAGTATTTACACTTCCTTCTGGATTTCCTAGGAAATAAGCGGTGTGGGTTGGTGCATTTGTTTATGCATTTGTAAAGACCTGATAATATATGATAGACAGGAAGTAGGAGAAACTGTTCTTATTCTCCATACAACAAATCAGGAAATCATTGTATTGCCCTAATTAAAACGTGATATCTAGGATTGACCTTTAATGAAATACTATTTTACACCGATGTTGGCCCGCGAACTGACTTTATGGTACTTAACCGCTTAATACTGCAAATTTAATCAATAGCAAAACCTACACCTTACATCAAATTCGCCTAGGAAACTTATAAATACTGTCACATCGCACTACCGTATCTTCTAGAATAATCACCTTTCGTTGTTGATTTGGAAGCATTACAAGCCCGGTGTTTTTCTAAATCCGACATTTAGACATTATGGTAAGGCATGCAATGGTTCTTATGATAGTCAACATGCTGTCAGTGGCTAATCACAATACACTGCCCTCTCCCCTTTGGACTGCTGATCTCACCCTCACCCACATTAGCTGAAAATTATTAAGTATATAGCACTTGCTTTTAGTTTATTTCACCAGATCCCATTCAAGCTAACGGGTAGGTGTTGACAGGGCTTTGCCACATATATATGATTGTTACACAATATTAGTCAAAGTCATCTTTATATTTATCTCTTATAGACTGACGTTTTATCGTGTCGTCCATCCACAAATTGATATCCCATTGAGATTTTGGGTCCGTAGGTGGATGATCATTGCTTCTCATGGTTACCCCAGATCTATGTGCGGTACTCTATTTCACTCCTCTCACCCCCTACAGCTAGAGGAGCCTCACACGTTGAGCCTCTCATACATTGAGCAGCTCCCACGACCCTTGAGCTGCTCGGGGCAAGTATGTGAGCAGTTCTGTCCACACCGAGCTGCTCTCGCCGCCTCCATCCATCCCTCGTCACGGTTGGTGCCCATCTGAATTAACCCAACGAGCACGGAGCACAACCGGTAACAAGCACCTGCTTACTGCTATAGCCCCCACCAGGTGGAGGCATAGACCAAACTAGCGAAGTTATGGCAGATCCTTTTAAGATATTTGTTTGACCAAGCGGGGATATTAGGGGAGGGGGACGGTTGGTGGTTCCAGGTATAGTGTATATTTGAGGAGTTGGCATTTCCCGTGCTGCATAGTATACTAACTCATTTAAGAAAAAATTCTACCTGTTGAATGATTTTTGATGTATCGTACTAGTTCGAATTATCATCAAATAAAAAATGAAAAAAATCCTATGTCACCATGCTACTTCCATTATATGGCCATTTGCGCAAAGCGTACCTTCCTTGTAGAAACGAATGGAAAAACTGTATTTTTTCACATCATAGGGCATAGCAAATCCCCTTCCAATGGTACTATTGTACTCAGCTGCCACACCCTTGGCGACAAGGTATAGACCTCCAACAGGCCACATCTGTTGTTGAGTTCCTCTCTGACATATAGTCTAATAAGGCCAACAAATAAAACGTATGTTCCAGGTAACATTGGGGGAAAGTCTAGGGTCAGTAGATATTTAATTAATTTTATTTGATAAAACATGAAAGTACTAGCCAGTTTCTTGATAACCACAAACTTGACGAAAAAGGTGTAAAATATGAAGATTTCCTCAAAATTGTATACAAAACGTAGGGTCGGTCCTGTTTCGCTAGGCAGGGTCGGGTGACCTGAAACAAAGCTTTTTAACAATTTGGCGAAGCCTTCTGTGTATATTATATAAAGTATTCCTTTGGGACAACATTACGAATGACAGATGCATTTTGCCGTTCATTTAACTATAGCGGTTAGGAGGAGGAGCTCTATAGACATTGTGTACGGCCTATTAGAACACACGACTAGATCGAATCTACTGCCTAGCATTGCCATTGACAGTATTAGGAGAGTGTCTCGGGCCTCTGACTACCATTTGACAAAGCAGTCTGTACATGATAACAAGATAGTGAATGAAACATAATTAAATTTATATTTTAAGGAGTTATCATACACGGTACAGAGCTATAAGTTCTGCTTATCAGGCTAATGCTGAGATAGATGTAATATTGGATATGGCCAATAGTTTAAAAATAGAGTCAAACGTGAGGCAGCTCCATATGATATCACTGAGTCATGAGCTTTTTTCTTTTTCTTTTTGCTGAGGCCTAAATTGTACAGGGTATTGCAGGCTCTCGAGGAACCACATTTAAGTAATTGAAAGATTAAGAATCTGAGAACGTTGTAGATATGGATGTTTCCTCCAGCCCATTACATTTGCCTCACTGAAAGCTTTAATTTGATAAAAAATAATTATGCTCAGTTTCAAACTTTATCATGTTATCATCCAAATATGCAAAAAGAAAAAAATCTCTATAATGAGAAACAAGTATATTATTTGGAGTAGCCTAAGATACCTGAGGCCCTCTGTATAGTGTTGCCCTGTGATTCCCTTTATCAATGCTGCTATTTGTACTTGGTCCCATAATGGGGTCAGTATTTATCTAAGCATCAGTGATGTTTAATTTAAGCAAGGAAGTAAAATACTCTCACACGACATGGGGTGTCATGGCCTAGTTTAACTCACAATTGAAGTTTGAGTCTTGCTGCATGGTGTCATTTTAAACTGCTTATATCAGGTAGGTCTGTTTCAGATTAATATAGTTGAATAAACTCCTTTAGGGTATAGTCTTGAAGGAGTGGAGCATTTAGGAACTGAGCAGACCAACCCTGGCCTGAAGCTATGACTATGGATGTTGCTGTTATTATATAAAACTATAATATAATATAATAATGAGTAGAAGGTGATGGCAATAACATGATTTATGATGCACACAATTGATCTATATTGTATGAAACAATAACAAATTTTATATTCAATTGTCGATCATATTTAAAAAGAAAAAGTTTTATTGGATCTAATGGTCGTGGGACCAAACCTAGCCTAGGCGCATTGTCTGTCTGCCGCCAGGACCCCTATCTATGTTACAATGTTGACTGATGGGCTTTATATAATATAATATTCAACTATGGAGAACTCATTGTATATTTCACAATGATAGTATTATGTAGTATGCTTAGAAACATAGGTACTATTATTACATCAAGAATTTAGTGAATGATGAGATGAGATGAGATGAAAAACAGTAAGTCGAGTGACATTATCATACCATAAAGCAATCTGGGTAGTCATGCTTAATGGACCTCTTAAACTTTGAGAGGGTCTCTATGTGTGTATAATTTTGGGTCTAAGGGCATTCCAACATTCAATGGCCCTATAAAGGGCGCTTTTAATGATAATTGGCTTAAGGCTGTGAATAGGGCTAGCCCAACAGTTTACTTGATAACCGCAATGTGTGACATTCATATGACACACAGATTTTGTTTTAAAGTTTCCGAAAAGACGGTTGCAAACTGTAATACAGACAAATTTTGATTAATTTTAAACATAGTAAAACCATATTTAGATCCCAGACACAAAATACTTAATTCATCTCAAATAAGTAAATTATTGATATATGCTTTATGTTTTAAGGCATTCGATCAAAATCAGTACCTCAATCAACCTATTCAAAATTCACCTTTCCCTCAATCTGACAGGCACTCGTCCTGTGTGTCACTCGACCTAACCTGCACCCTGCCTATCCCTCAGCCTACCTATCCCTCAAGTTACCTATCCCTTGAATTAGAACCTTCTTTAAGTAGATTGAGGTAGCGATTTTGAATGACAGGTGCACATATAGATAATGCACCAAACATTTTCAACATTATTTTTGTACATTCTTTTAATACTTTGCATTATCAAAACTAATTTTTGAGTGGTTCTGGTCAGTTTCTGAGAATCAAGACCACACATTTAAATTAAGTAGGAGTTTTGGTCTATCAAACCCCTTCTTTTCATTTGGTTTCACTCTAATAAAGACACGCGAGAACCACTAAAATCCCCTATTCTCCATAGTTTTCAATACTGAGCACACAAGGTCGCCCACTTTCATAGGAGGGGGTGGTGAAGTAGAGGGGGGGGGGGGGGAGTCCCCTATCTTACAAACGGCCCCTATCTTACACACTGATCCGTTTTGTTAATGATTTGTCAGATAGGGCATAGGCCAGGCCCCTAACTTGCAAAAATGCTTGCACAATCCCTAAATCGCAAATTCGTTTGTCGGATGGCAAATTCGGTTGAATGTCATTGGTACAGTCTAAAGCTGGGACTCCACTACCCGATTTTTTGGGTCATTCTCACGAACCGATCATATAGGTCTTCACAGTCTGATCAAATCAAAACAAACACATATTTCCTATCTGTTATTGAGCATAAATCGGCAGATTAGAGCCCTTTAAATGAGGGAGCATCAGATAAATGAAAATCAAACCTGTTTGATATGAGATCTGATCCCCAGATCGGCCTGAGATGCAGAATCGGGGCTTAAATCGGGACCTAAATTGTGTTACATAGCCTTGGCAATTCTATTTTCCACATTGTTTATAAACAAAGACATTGTTTGTAAACATAGTTCCTGTCTACTGTATATCATTGTCATTGTATATAACTGAGCTAGATTCGTGAGAATAGCCCCGATCTGAGAAGAAAATCGGTTAGTGGAGCCCCACCTTATAGGTGAGGCTCTACTAACCGATTGTATCCTTAAATCGGTGCTATTCTCACAAATCGGGCTCAAAGTAAATAATCAAGTATCTGTACACCTTAGATAGGGAGGTTCTCCAGACTCTGCCATAGGGTTATGTTTACACACATGTCTTTGTTTATAAATACTCCATGTTCAAGTGGAAAATAGAATTGCCAAGGCTATGTAAACATGATCTTTATGCGCCGATTTTGTTCCCGATTTTGCATCTGAGGCTGATTCTGGCCCCCGATCTCATATCAAACCTGTTTGATTTTTAATAGCCTGATCTGCAGGCCAATTTCTGTACAATTTATACATGGATTGAATGGCTTAATCGATCATACAGATGTCTGTAGGCCTTTGTTTATGCTTGAGCAAACTATATAGACCTGTATGATCGGATCGTGAGAATTTGCTGCCCAAAACCAGTTCTGCTAACTGATAGAACTGAAAAGCGGCCTCCTTTATACGGTACCAAGACAAATATGTATACAACTATACAACACGATATCTGGATGTAACTGCTATAGAATTACCGTAAATAAAGGAAATTTGTTTAAAAAAAATTGCTCAAAAAATCGGGTAGTGGAGTCCCAGCTTATACAAAAACGTTTTCACGATGCAGGACATTCGGTCTTGCAGATATTTCATTTTGCAGGCCCCGCTTAATTTTTGCAGGCCCGGATACTGGAGTACAGTTTTTTTTTAAATATTAATTATAAAGCAAGGGATTGTATTAATAATGATAATACACAGGGGCTCCCTGTCTGTTACAATCATACAAATAATTATAATATGCCAATTACTCAAGAATATTACAGAAAATATTCATGCTTTTTGTTTCATGCTGTAGAAACCTCAATACTGGTCCGATTTACAAGCCATAAAAACTGGTTTGTAGGCAAGGACCTGCAGATTACAGCTAGCCATTTGGACCGGCAGTAGCCATATTCCTGCCGGCTATAGCCGGTGTCCGGCAGGATTTCGTATAGACAGTTGGTAGAATACACGCTTAACTTGCAAATACTTTTGCCCGTCCCTAAATCGCGAATTCCTCACCAACAAAGACGGACACACATTAAGTCAGACACTTTTAGCATTAAAAATCATAATTTGTTATACATTTATGCCCTATGTGTAAGTATCATAGTAAAATTGAACTGTTCTTCTTACCATTAAATAACATGGCATGTATGCAATTCAGTAGTATTGATAAACATGTACGGAAGTAGGCCTGTTTCGAGGTTAGGAGCTCATGCCTCATTTGTGAAATCATATGGTACTCCATGTCGGTCAGGTTTGCTCTAATGCTAATTCCTCCTGTAATATCGACACCCATGCAATTATAACCAAACCTGGTGGAAAGGTATGTGTATTATGAAGTATGATATAGTAAACAATTCTTTTTTCCCCCAGAAAATGATATTTTCAGACCTTTTAAAGATGTGATAAAATTTCACTATGAGACAGACATCACTGTCCACTGTGCTTTCTCTTACTGTTTACTATAACTATGGGTAATGCAAAGGAATTACTCTGCAAGTAAGAAGTATGAACCCCCCTCTTACTCAATATGCATCCTTAAATTCCATGGGAGGTTAAAAGAAAAGACCAGCGTAAATTTATGTGGCTTTCTATCGGTAGAATAGGCATTAATTAACACAATTCTGACAAACATACTCTCAATATATACAGCGCTAGGCAGTTAGATATGAAATAGACTTGGAGAGAGTGACGTCACAAGGGACCAAAGATGTGGCCAGCCATACTAAACCTAGGCAAAAACAGTGTTTTCTACCACAATTTACAGTGCCCCAGACCGCCAATGTATGATTAGGCAGCTATTCATTGTGTTCATAAGGTATTTATTAAGGCCCTTTCTCTTCCATTGCATTAGGAAAGTTATCAAGAAGGACAGAAAAGTCTATTAATTTTAGATGAAGCAAATGCAAAATAAAAAATCGTCTGCACCTCCACTGCCCTATGATTGGCCCTTGAGTAGCCCGTAATAGGCCTTTAAGACACACTGATAATGATGTAGATTACCGAGCAACCAATCAAGAGGTCATTATAGTGGTGTCTAGACCAATCAATGAAGATGGGCTGAGTTTGTCTGGTACACTTTTGGTCTCTTGTTACGTCACTTTCTACATGGGATTATTTATATCTTTCAGGTTTAAATGCTACATGCTGTATGTTGATAGTGTGTATGTCAGAATATTGCTAATTAGTGCCAATCCTTCTGATATAACGGCACATAAAATTACGCTGGTCTTTTCTTTTAAATATCAAGTTTTCTCAATACAAAGGGAGCTTTTATCGATTTTCTATAATAGACAGGTTTAATGTTATTAAACGAATAGTTTAGATGTAGACATGTGAAATATTGATTGTAATATTCAAATCCTGGATAAATTACACAATGTTTGCTGTCATGGTAAAGCAAAATTATCACTATTACTTGAAAATAACAAAGGGCATCAAAAGTGTCCGAGAGTGGTGAATATGGTATGTTATTAATGTGTGATCATATGACCATAGATTAGTAGTATTGCTGTTATGCTGACAAATCCGGTGTAAAAACATAACATCGAATCATAATAGCGTGAAACATATGAATGTTTCTACATAACTTTTAATATACATTATTTTGAGTCAACGTTTTTTTATGTTATTTTACATTTTATTTCCGTTTATCTGTGACACTTTTCAAACCTTCAAATAACGTTATTTCAGTATCAAATAACGTCTTTTTGTTAGCTGGGGTGTCGGTTTAGGCTGCAATGTCCATTTTTTCTGCCATGTCCATTTTGATCCCAAATGTAGTTCTAATACAGGGAGTATACTGTTTGTCATGTAAACAGCATAATACATTAAAATACTATAATATTATGAGTAGTTAGAGCCTTTAACAAGTCTAGGATGTGGCACAGGCAAAGACTATGCCTGTACCAAAATGGAGCACTCTGTGATTTACGTTGACAGCTAGTTCTTAACCCTGTAAGTGCCCCACAGTGATTTAATAGATTGTAGTCATCATGCATTTTATAAATGAATGCATCCATGGCAAAAGTTTGATTGACTGATGTTTTATCAACATGATGCATGGGTGATGAATGCAGGTTCCCCTGTTGAGTTCTACTACTAGTTCTGCATTCATACATCATAGCACTTTCAAGCATCATGAACCCCTTAGGGTTAAGGGGTATTAAATACCAACAATGACTAAACCACTGAAGACCACCTGTTGACATGAGATTGACACAGAACACATGCTGTTTGTCTCAGGGAGTGGTAATTTGTTAACAAAAGGGAATGCTTGGTGGAAAAATGTCCCTTTCTTTTGTGGGGGAGGGAGGTGGACCAATCAAAATCTGGACACAAATGGGAGAACCAGAAGATTTTCAAGCCTTTTTAGGTCCTGTAGGAAGGGGAGAAAAAAGAACCTTCTCCCTCCCCTGTTTTCCAAAAAATGACCACTGCATGATCCATGTCCCTACACTTATGAATGTGCCTATGTACATACCAGAATATCACATATATTGATAAAATTCTCTCTGTTTTAGAAAGATTGCAAACTCAAAAACGTAAAATGACGTTATATAAATGTTATACATTGAAATGTTTCTATAATTATCACATTAAAGGGCCTTAACCCTGTGAGGGCGAATGTAGACTATAATCGACATCCACCCCTGGCCGGATGTAGACTATTTACTACACCAGGTAGGGCCGGATGTCGACGATAATTGACTTAACTCTATGGGACTTAGGAAACCCCCGGTTCCAGGGAAACATTTTGGAAAAATAATCCGGCCCCTTGACTCGATTTTTTTTTTTGGCCGGCCTCAATGGGTTAAGAGCCTTAATCAATATTACACAATCTTGAGTCAATCTTTTTGTAGGATAGGTATTTTGGGGGTCTGACATGGTCCTATCTTACAAAGAGTCCCTATCTTGCAAATTTATTTGAGATAGGGGCTGTTTATGAGTGGCCCCTATCTTACAAAAAATTGTGAGATAGGGGTCTTTTGCAAGGTAGGGGCTGCAGGTGGTCCCTATCTTACCAGCGGCCCCTATCTAAGCGGCCGTTTGTAAGACAAGGGGGGGGGCTATAACATGGGAGTCTACAAAGTCAGACATCCTAGTGTATTGAACCCTTGATCCGAGGGCCAGTCCCATACTTAAACCCCTAGCGGCCCTATATATAGGGCTGAGTACCTATCCTGACTGCACTCCGACTGTTACTGGACGTGCAGTAAAATCTGTGGGTTTAAGGTTTTCATTGAAAGGATAGCATGGGAAGTATAAAGCCGTTACTGCGTAGTTATTTCCATATGTTTGTTTCTTATTTGATAGGATATACTCTCTCAATTAACCCAGATCATTTTATAGCCTAATCTGATCTGATTAGGGTCTCATATTTGTGGAAAATATTTAGCAAAAAGAAGAACATATTTCAGTACAGTATATTTTTTTATTCCTCAAGTATGGGTACCATACGTCTCCAGGCTCAACACAGAAAATACTACCAGTACATCAACATTCTGTTGATACTGGCCACGCAGTTCCCAAGGCAAAGTAAGTAGAGTAAGCCTTCATCGTGATGATACATCAACTTGCATAGATGATTTATTTTTCTATGTTAGAAAGGTGTCGATGATTTAACTTATTCTGCACTGAATATTACTTGGCACTTTGTGCAGTATATATAAATATATATATATTTAGAAGTCATCTGTCTCCCTTTTAAATCAGAGCCAAGGTCCCCGAGTACCTTTCCTCAAACAACGTATTTTGGTCCCATGTACACGGGAATTCACAGAAGAAGAACAAATTGGACCCAAATGTAATTTTTAGCCTCTGAAGTGTGTGGCCCTTAAATGGTCAAAACTAAAATAACTACAGTATTTTCCTTATTCATTATCTTAGTGGCCACTACTGTGACTTGCAAATGCATAGAAGGTACTTCAGTGTTACAAGACACCACATTCACTCCGATGGCACATTCCACAAAGGCAACTTCTATAGCACCCTCTACTGAAACCACAACTGTGGTGCTATCTACAGAAGTCACCACGGCGGTACCATCTACTGAAGCCATGACTGTGGCACGGTCTACTGAGCCTATGGCTGCAGTGTCATCTACTGAAGTCACTACGGCAGAGCCACCTATTGAAGCAACGACTGTGGTGCTATCCACTAAAGAAACGAGTGTGGTGCCATCTACTGAAGCAATAACTGTGGCACTGTCTACTGAGCCTACGACTGTTGTGCAATCTACTGAAACCACAACTGTGGTGCTATCTAGCACCACGGCGGTACCATCTACTGAAGTGACAACAACACTACCATCTACTGAAAGCACTACCATGACTCCATCAACAGAAGCAACTACTGTCATAGTTTCCACATCAACCATAACCAAAACAAACCCCACAGAAGATGATACTAGCATAGCTTCCATCTCAACCATCTCAGCCATGACTGAAGTAACTACCAATGAAAGCACCTCGAGCATAGCTTCAACAGCAGCCACGGCTGAAGTAGCTACCAATGAAAGCACCTCGAGCATAGCTTCAACAGCAGCCACGACTGAAGTAACTACCAATGAAAGCACCTCGAGCATAGCTTCAACAGCAGCCACGACTGAAGTAACTACCAATGAAGGCACCTCAAGCATAGCTTCAACAGCAGCCACGACTGAAGTAACTACTACTGAAGTAGCTACCACAGGAGGCTCCTCTAGCATACCTTCCACAGAAGCCATAACTAAGCTATTATCTACAGAAGCCACTACAATGATAGCTTCTACAGCAGCCGTTACTAAACTGATTTCCACAGAAGGCACTACTACTACTGTGTCAGTTTCTACAGACACTGTGGCAATGACATCTTCCACTCCAGTGAAAACATCCAAGGAAGCAACCACGACAGCAGGTATTGTAGATTAATCATTCACTAGGATCAACTTGCTAGGATGGTCAGATATTGGATGTGGTTTGAAAACTTTGACTTCAAATCAACAATCTTCTGCAGGGCATTCAGCACTGCATAATTAGTCAAAGATTTCCGGTGCAAGGATAGAACATTTAAATAGCGAAGTTTTTGCCTGCTTTAAAATATGAAACCATGACTTAAAAAGGAAGCTACTTTTTTTCATATTTATGCAATATATTTCAACCTACTTGAAAGATGATTTCATCTGTAAACAGCAGCGACAACTACAAGGGACCCTATTGAGGAAACTACTGCTGGACCTTCAATGGAAGAAACCACTGTGCCATTTTGCATTTGCCCAGAGGGAACTACTTTGACACTATCCACAGAAAGTACAACAGAGGCAACTACCACTAAACCACCCACCACAACAGAGGCAACTACCACTGAACCACCCACTACAACAGAGGCAACTACCACTGAACCACCCACCATAACAGAGACAAGGACTATAGCACCACCCACCACAACAGAGGCAATGACCACTGAATTACCTACCACTACAGAGGCAACGACCACAGCACCACCCTCCACAACTGAGGCAAAGACCACAGAACTAGGTACCACAACAGTAGCGACGACCACTGAACTAGCCGAGGCAATGACCACAGCCCCGCCTTCAACAACAGAAGAAACAACCACAGCACCACCCACCACAACAGTTGCAATGAGCAGTGAAGCACCCACCACAACAGAGGCAATGACCACAGCACCATCCACCACAACAGAGGCACCATCCACCACAATAGACACAACAACCAAAGCACCACCCTCAACAACTGAGGCAACGACCACTGAACTAGGTACCACAACAGTAGCAATGACTACTGAACTAGCCACCACAACCGAGGCAATGACCACAGCACCTCCCTCCACAACAGAGACAATAACCACAGCACCACCCACCACAACAGTGGCAATGAGCAGTGAAGCACCCACCACAACAGAGGCAACGACCACATCACCATCCACCACAACAGAAACACCATCCACCACAATCGAGGCAAAGACCACAGCACCATCCACCACAACTGAGGCAACGACCACTGAACTAGGCACCACAACAGTAGCAATGACTACTGAACTAGCCACCACAACCAAGGCAATGAACACAGCACCTCCCTCCACAACAGAGACAATAACCACAGCCCCACCCACCACAACAGACGCAACGACCACAGCACCATCCACCACAACAGAGGCAACGAACACAGCACTACCCACCACAACAGATACAGAGACCACAGCACCACCAACCACAACAGTGGCAATGAGCAGTGAAGCACCCACCACAACAGAGACAATAACCACAGCACCACCCACCACAACAGAGGCAACGACCACAGCAGCACCCACCACAACCGGGGCAACAACCACAGCACCACCCTCCAAAACTGAGGCAACGACCACTGAACTAGGGACCACAACAGTAGCGACGACCACTGAACTAGCCACCACAACCGAGGCAACAACCACAGCACCACCCTCCAAAACTGAGGCAACGACCACTGAACTAGGTACCACAACAGTAGCGACGACCACTGAACTAGCCACCACAACCGAGGCAATGACCACGTCACCACCCTCCACAACTGAGGCAACAACCACCACAATAGACGCAACAACCACAGCACCACCCTCCAAAACTGAGGCAACGACAACTGAACTAGGAACCACAACAGTAGCAATGACCATTGAACTAGCCACCTCAACCAATGCAATGACCACAGCATCACCCTCCACAACAGAGACAATAACCATAGCCCCACCCTCAACAACAGAAGAAAGAACCACGACACCACCCACCACAACAGTGGCAGGGACCACAGCCCCACCCTCAATAACAGAAGAAACAACCACAGCACCATCCATCACAACAGTGGCAGCGACCACAGCACCACCCAACACTACAGTGGCAATGAGCAGTGAAACACCCACCACAAGAGAGGCAACAACCACAGCACCAGCCTCCACAAGAGAGGCAATGACCACAGCACCACCCACCAAAACAGAGGTAATGACCACAGCACTACCCTCAACAACAGAAGAAACAACCCCAGCACCACCCATCACAACAGTGGCAGCAACCACACCACCACTTATCACAACAGTGGCAACGAGCACTGAACTAGCTACCACAACAGAGTCATTGACCACAGTACCACCCACCACAACAGAGGCAACAACTACAGCACCACCCACTACAACAGTGGCAATGACCAAAGCACCACCTTCGACGACAGCATCAATTACCACAGCACCACCCACCACAAAAGAGGCACCACCCTCTACTACAGAGGCAACAACTACAGCACCACCAACAATTACCGAGGCACCACCCTCCAGTACAGACTCAATGACTGCAGCACCACCAACCATAACAGAGGCACCATCCACCACAACAGAGGCACCACTTTCCACAATAGAGGCAACAACCACAGCACCAAACACCATAAAAGAGGCAATGAGCACAGCACCAACCTCCACAACAGTGGCAACAACCACAGCACCACCCTCAACAACAGAGGCAACGACTAAAGCACCACCCAACATAACAGAGGCAACTGTCACTGAACCACTCACCACAGAGGAGGAAACTACCACATCACCACCAATCGCAACAGAAGCAATGAACACAGCACCAACCACCACAACAGAGGCAACTACCACTGAAATACCCACCAGAACCGAGGCAGCGACCACTGAACCCCCCACCATAACAGAGGCAACAACCACAGCACCACCCTCAACAACAGAGGCAACGACAATTGAAGCACTGACCACAACAGAGGCAATGACCACTGAATTACACAATATGACAGAGACAACTACCACATCACCATCTACCATAACAGAGGCAATTACCACTGAAGCACCCACCACAACAAAGGCAATGACCACTGAACCAGTCACCACGACCGATGCAACTACCACTGAAGCACCCACTACAACTGAGGCAACTACCACTGAAGCACCCACTACAACTGAGGCAACTACCACTGAAGCACCCACTACAACTGAGGCAACTACCACTGAAGCACCCACTACAACTGAGGCAACTACCACTGAACCGCCCACCATAACAGAGGAAACTACCACTGACCCACCCAACACAAAAGGGGCAGAGAGAACAACCACTGAACCAGCTACCAGCACAGAGCGGACAACTGTAAAGATGACCACTACAGAAGAAACAACTGAGGCACCATCCACAACTACAGATGGGTCTACTTTACTGCACACCGCTACAAAGGCATCAGCCTCAGCATCTACCACAGCAGAGGGGAGGATCGTACTGCCAACCATCACAGAAGTGATGACAACAGCACAGCCTAGTACTGCAGAGGGGAGAACTCTACTGCAGACCAGTATTGAGGAAAATACTACAACAAATATTATTATAGAGGGGACAACCATAGTATTGCCAACCACTGCAAAGAAAACCACCACAGGCACCTTCACTACTACAAATATACAGACCACAGGGGTAGTGACTATCACAGACAGAATGACTGAAACAACAGGGGGAAGGACTGAGGACACACAAACAACTATAGAGGGAACAACTGCAGTGCTTCTTGCCTCTGCTGAAACAACGACTGAAGGCACAACTCAAAATGCAAGGCTACCAACAGAAGGAAGAACTGTAGTTCTCTCTACAGCAGCAAGCACAGAAGCAGGTTGGTAACTTATAATTATTTCCAATTCTTTTAAGAATCCATGCTAGCGGAGGAACGTGATGGTGTATTTTGTTTCAATGAGCTTTATGTCAATCAATACATTACAGTTGACTAATCTGACCTCCCTCTTGCATTATGCAAGGCTATGGGGGCTCGGGGCCGCCCAACCACAGATGTGTGTATATATATATATATATATATATATATATATATATATATATATATATATATATATATATATATATATAGTCCAGTTGATCCGTTCGTTTTTTAATAAGAATTGTGCATTTTGGTATTAAAGCATGAAAATTGGTCCAGAGGTACATTAGGGTATACCGATCATTTTTGGATATAGACCCATTCTGGAATTTTTTTTCCTTGGATACGGTTGCCATGGAAACCTTTCTACATGGATTTTCTACATTTCCAGGGGATTATTGGCTCTATGGTTCTACCAAAGACACCAAATTTATTTGAAAGCTTCATTTTAGTGTGATAATTAATTTTTCCTCTTATAATGCCTTCTATGGTGCATTGTTGCTCAGCAACAGGCAACATATTTGTTGATTTCCCTAGCAACCACCCTAAAAACACCATTTTTGAGTATCCTTTGGTTACCTACCGCCACAAAATTGATTCCTGTGATTCAAATGGTATCATTTATTCAGTTCCTGAACCAACAGCTCCCTAGCAACAGACATTCCAATTGTATTTTCCCCTAGCAACAGAGGTTAATGTCTATCCAATAGTGTTTTAAAGACAGTTATCCTCCAAAACTCATTCTAAGGATTTTGATTGTGCTTCTTTACATTGGTCCATGTCAATTACTTGGTCTTAGAATGGCCAACCTAACTGATAATACCTTCTATGGTGCATTGTTGCTTAGCAACAGGCAACATATTTGTTGATTTCCTTAGCAACCACCCTAAAAACACCATTTTTGAGTATCCTAAGGTTACCTACCCCCACAAAATTGATGCCTGTGGTTCAAATGGTATCATTTATTTTTCAGTTGTTGAACCAACAATTCCCTAGCAACAGACGTTCCAATTGTAATTTCCCCTAGCAACAGAAGTTACTGTCAATCCAAGAGTGTTTTAAGGACAGTTATCCTCCAAAATTTATTGTAAGGATTTCAATTGTGCTATTTGCATTAATCCATGCCTAGCAACTAGCAATTACCTTGTTGACAGCCTTAGCAACTAGTCTAGAACACTTGTTTATGAGAACTGTAATTGAATCAAGGAAGAAATTGATACATGCATTTAAATCTTTTTTGCAAATTTTGTTTACAGTCTCACCTATTTGACTATACTTTTTATAATCCTATAGTTCCATAGAAATTTCAAATGGTAATTACAGTTTGTCAGTTTTGATAGTATTGCATAAACTTTTGTATAGCTTAGGTATTACATGGAGATCAGTTATAACATGCAACATACTTGCTGATCTCCCTAGCAACCAGCCTAAAATTGTCATTTAGGAGAATTTAAAGATTGCACCAGGGTATATACGCTGGCCTGGGGGCAACCCTAGTAGCAAACACACTGTAGCCCCAGACGGGGCCAGACTGTGTTTGCAAGTGTGGCCCGGAGTGGGCTAACCGATGGGCTCCCGTCGGTTTAGGGCACTGGGTATTGGTCTGGCCCCATGCGGGCTGCCCAAATTGGGCTCAGATCGGGTTTTGGACTTCCTGTCATCTGCCAAACATGAACCCGCAGTGGGCCGCCCACTTTGAAACTGATCTGAGCCCAAATCGGGCAGCCCACTTTGAAACTGATCTGAGCCCAAAATGGGCAGCCCGATCGCGGTCACACTTCAGCCCCGCCATCTGCCCAACATGAAACCCAGCTAAGTTTTGCCCGACTTCAAACAGCCAATCCGAGCTAAAACCAAATTGGCCCCGTGTGGGCTTGCTACTAGGGAAGTTGCCCTTAGTTTTGAGTGTGCACACAGAAAAGAACTAGAATCACTGTGACTCCCGACTTGATCACTGAGGTAACTCTCCCCAGGACTCTAAAGTGAATCTTTAACATTAACATTACAACATAATAACTCTTTATTGACTCCTATTCTAAAACTCCCCGGAGGCGCTTTAGAGTTACCTCAGTGATAGAGTACAGACTCCCATTAGGGAGTCACTCTGATTCTACTTCTTTTCTCTGTGTGGCCCTTATTAAGTTATTTTTCTCAATAATTAAATATCTATGTGCCCAGATCAACCTCATTCCAGTAAGAAAGTGGTTAGGTTTCTAGGTAATTAAAGGCTCTATGGATCAAACAATGACACCAGAATCACTTGGAAGCTTTATTCTAATGTGGTTATTGATTTCTTCTTTGATGATACCTTCTATAATATGGTCTTTTGTTGCTTAGCAACAGGCATAATATCTATTGATTCTCCTTAGCAACCACATGAAAAGCCATTTATGGGAATATGGGGATTACCAAGGCCCACTATATATTTGCCACATTGCTTCCATTGGTGCCATTGTAGTTTTTCCTGAGCCAACAGTTCCCTAGTAATAAATATTCCAACTGTCTGTTTCTATCAACTCAGGCCCATGTTTATACCCATTTATGTTTAGGTCACATATTGCACAAGATTCAGAATTCTCAAAACATGTAGGGGAGTTATGATAATTGTTGTTACCTGATGCTGGCTGGATCATGTCTCTGAATCAGATTTAGTGGTAAGAGGCCTTAGAAATGAGTGTTCTAAACTGGTATGAACCTAAATTAGTAATATTTTACCAGTATTAATTGAAAAAAATATATACCATAGTACAAATATATTTATCCTAAAGGGATCTGACTTTTTTTAAAGCTACTAACATCAGGAGTGTGACCCATTCTGACAAGACATTTTATCATGTATTTAACACTTTTGCAACTATGGTGCCCACTGGTGACCAAAACCGGAACTAAAAATACCACCTGAAAGGGTATTTTCCCTAAATGGGTCAAACTTGCTTCAGAAGTAAGCGCCTTAGCCGTTACTCTCTGAAGAGGGCCTCTCAGATGTATTCTGATGTTCATACTAACAGAAAGATATCAATTAAGAAACAGAAACAATTATTTAAAGACCATCAAAAGATATGATGTAATTACACCCTGAGCCAGTCACAACTGTACCTTGAGTTTTTCTTTTTGTCTAAAATATAGAAAATGCAAAACTATTGGTATCCAAGTACATATTATCAAATCTATGTTACTCAAAATATATTTTCAGATTGAAGGGGCCAAGAAACACCAATTCAAATCAGAATAAGCGTAGTATATATAGAATTTCTACATTTGGTATGTTCAAAAGTACTAAAAACATATTCCAAAGGTGAATGTGTTAAGTATCTTCAATATTACATAAAGGCTCGACGAATTATAGTATGTCTGCTATGTTAGTAAGACAGATCATTCACTATTACTCTAGGAAAATGATAGAAACCCAAAGTGTCCGACTTCAGGTGAAATTGCCACTTAAAATTTCCTAACTTCGATGAGAAATAGCTCATTTCAATATACATATTATGCAATAATTCCTTATTGGTTATAATTTCCCAATACTCCTCTTTCCATAGGTGTTCTATTAATAGCTCTAAGTAAAATTTTAACATAGCTGTAGCTCAGAGAAAGAGAGTCACATTGCTACTGCCAACGAGCTTCCGGAAGTGGTGAATCTACCCTATGCCAGAAGATTACTTTTCATATGATAGAAAAGTGTCAAACACTCCTTTTTCAAAAAAAGTGTTTTTCCACCCTATGCTATTTAAGGAACCCATATCTAGGCTCTTAAAAGTGTGACTTCTGAACTATTTAGTTAAAAGGGGCCACATATATCAAAATATCAATGGTGTGGTCAGGCAAAGATTCTATCAAATGGTCACAACCTGTTGCTGTCTTTGTGCCCAATGACCCACACATGTACTGAAACTCTTAATGGTATTACTCATTCCTTATACAATTTGAAAGCAAGAACATAATGATGATATTTTATCAAAATTACCATGAAATAACAACCAATAGTGAGAGAAAAGTCAAGACAAGAGTCATTTTCTGGTCTGTGATATGTCTTATGTGATAAGGACGGGATGTCAAATCAACCTGTCCTATTGTCATTGTAATTAACATAACTGATATTCAGGTATTAAGTATTTCTCAGAGGAGACTGCCCCACGTGCTATGCTTGGGCAAAAGATGTCCCTCTCTGTATGGCTGTGGGCACCATGCAATTACTTGCTTAATTACCTAGTTGATTATCATATTGTAACCTTTAGGCAAAAAGTCGTAAATTCAAGGCTGATTGTTGCTTGAAAACTGCATCCTAGTCTCTTGAGGATGAGAGAGATAAATGCTTAACCACAAGTGTAAAATTAGGGGACAGACTTTGCAAAAAGGGAGACACTAGCTATTTCAGTAAAGTCTCAGGCCCCAACTGGATGTTTACAGTCTGGGAGATTACTAATATAACCACAAAATCAAGTTCCTACTGGTTGTTTCTTTCTCAGGACATGCAACATGACCTACCCCCTCTCACCCCCACCCCACCCACACATTTCCTATTTTTCAAATATTTTCACTTTTTACCAAGAGCCCCCTCCTCTACCCACCAAAGCAAACTTTTTTTTATATGTGAAGCATGTTTATAGTATGAAACGGGTGTTCCTATAACTTTTAGATGCTTTGAAAATCGAGTCAATTTGACCAGCGAATGTTCTCTGCCCTTCGGATTGGATAGAATATCTATCTCATGAACCACTAGTCTGAGAGACAAGGGAGTGGACCAGGCTGATTCTTATAGACAAGGCTATTGCCAAGAACTCCTTTTTTTAAATTTGAGAAAATTGACTTTCTACTGAAATGATAATGCCACGAATATGTGTGCCATTTTTCCCAGTCCAATGAGTGGAAATGTCATTGGGCCTAAAATTGAGTGCCCTTTGACCTCTCCTTAATGTCATTTTAGGTCATGGCATTGTTCTGACACAGCCAGTAATTATGTACCAGTAGCAAAAGGAATCGTGGCAACCTGTGCTAAAAAGTCAAATCCTGAATTCAGGCTTATGGGGGTGAGAGAGTTATTTCTGGTAGATATATCCTCTTGGAGGTTTGCGCACTTTAGTTGCTCACCTGGTCCCATAGGATTTTAATTATTGAGAAAATGAAGGGTCCCCATTCAGAACTTAGGGTCATTGGCCAGGGTAATCTTAAAATTCGGACAAATGACAGTTTTAGGCTGGTTGCTAGGGAGATCAACAAACATTATGCCTGTTGCTAGGCAAATAATCAATCAGAATGTCCATTGTAAGACAAGTATTTGACCTAAATGAATAAAAATAGCACAATTGAAAGCCTTACTGTAAGTATAAGAGCATAACTGTCCTCAAAACACCACTCTTTGGAAATGGACCTCTATTGCTAGGGGAAATTACAATTAGAATGTCTGTTGCTAGGGAATTGTTGCTTCAACAACTGAAAAATAAATGATACCATTTGAACCACAGGCATCAATTTTGTGGGGGTAGGTAACCTTAGGATACTCAAAAATGGTGTTTTTAGGGTGGTTGCTAAGGAAATCAACAAATATGCTGCTTGTTGCTAAGCAACAATGCACCATAGAATGCACTATCAATTAGGTTGGCCATTCTATGACCAAGTAATTGATATGGACCAATGTAAAGAAGCACAATCAAAATCCTTAGAATGAGTTTTGGAGGATAACTGTCGTTAGAATACTATTGGATAGACATTAACCTCTGTTGCTTGGGGAAAATACGATTAGAATGTCTGTTGCTAGGGAACTGTTGGTTCAGGAACTAAATGAATGATACCATAGGAATCACAGGCATCAATTTAGTGGGGGTAGGTAACCATAGGATACTCAAAGATGGTGTTTTTAGGGTGGTTGCTAAGGAAATCAACAAATATTTTGCCTGTTGCTAAGCAACAATGCACCATAGAAGGCATTATAAGAGGAAAAATTAATTATCACACTAAAATGAAGCTTACAAATAAATTTGGTGTCTTTGGTAGAACCATAGAGCCAATAATCTCCTGGAAATGTAGAAAATCCATGTAGAAAGGTTTCCATGGCAACCGTTTCCAAGGGAAAAAAATTCCAGAATGGGTCTATATCCAAAAATGATCGGTATACCCTAATGTACCTCTGGACCAATTTTCATGCTTTAATACCAAAATGCACAATTCTTGGACGCATCTACTCAACTATATATACAGCAGCACCAACTATCAATTCCAATACAGAAGCAAATACAGCAGCACCAAATGTTCAGTCCAATGCTGAGGCAAGTACAGCAGCACCAACCATCAATTTCCTTACTGAAGCAAGCACAGCAGCACCAACTTTTGAGTCCGATACTGAAACAAGTACAACAGCACCAACTGTTGAGTCCAATATTGCAGCAAGCACAGAAGAACCAACTGTTGAGTCTAATACTGAAGCAAGTACAGCAGCACCAACTGTTGAGTTCAATACTGAAGCAAGTACAGAAGCACCAACTGTTGAGTCCAATATTGCAGCAAGCACAGCATCACCAACTGTTGAGTTCAATACCGACACAAGCACAGCAACAGATAAGCTTCTTGAAGAAGCTAGTTCAGCAGCACCAATTTATTGGCCAAGCACAGATGAAAATGCAGCAGCAGAAAATAAAATGTCTACTTCAGATTATCTGCATTCTACTAGTGCAACAAATGTACACAAAATAACTTCATCGGCAAACACAGACTCAACAACTACTCACATCACCAACATGCAGCAAGTGACAGGTAGATAAAGGTTGATGTCTTAATAGCCTTTCCTTTCTTAAGTTGATAATAATCATGCATCTCCTACAGTTAAAAACTAAAGCATTATGCACATGGTATCACAGCAATATATGGGAGTATAAAATGTATATCTGGGTGCCCATCTTGACAACAGTCCGCCATCTCGGAACTTCAGTCTGAAGAGTTATCTGTGAACAATGTACCCATATGTAGCTTCATATCTTGAAGATAATATCTCACTTTGAATTGATAAAGTTTCTCTTTTCTTTTGTAAATATTCTCAGGGGTATGGGTGTTTGGAAAGTTTCTAAGTCCTGTGATATAGTTGATACTTATCTCTGTGTAATCTTTTAGCAGCTGATTGCAAGGAATGTACTATGGCTATTTACATTGGACACCTTAATAGCCTCTTAGGTTATGGTTGTAGGATTGATGTAGAAATGTGTTTTGGACCTTATGTTATAATATCATATTTGTCTTTCATTTAAAGAGGAAACTACCACAACAGTTGTAGAAACTTCCACATTAGCTACTACTGGTAGGTTCCTCTTCCTAAACTTGTACCTTTTTTTCAATCCTGTGATCAAATCAACATTATAATTGGGGATGAGTAGTATAGTATGTATCGGAACGGGACTATAGTTAAGTACTGTTTATTACTCAATCGACCTGCAGCCAATCAGAGGCCTCCCTTTTGGCGGGAAATTCAAAAGCAGCCAATGAGAGGCCTCCCTTTTGGCGGGAAATTCAAATAGGTCACGTGACCGGAAGTGACCTACTTCCGGTCACGTGACCTTTGGGCGGGAAATTCAAATAGGTCACGTGACCGGAAGTGACCTACTTAAGAGGGTCACGTGACCACCATGTTGGCGGGAAATTCAAATAGGTCACGTGACTGGAAGTGACCTACTTAAGGGGGTCACGTGACTACTAGGTTGGCGCGAATTTCAAAATAAGTCACTTGAGATTTTTATGGATAAATAAATTTTAAAAAAGAAAAAAAGCAAGCTGAAAGCTTACTAAAAAATAATTTAAAAATGTGGCTCTTTTTTTTAGGGGGGGAGGGGCACTCTGGGGGGCACTCTTTAAGATGCATGGGGGGGAGGGGGGGAGGGGGGGAGGGGAAGGGTTTTTTAAGAGTGAGACTCGCTTCTCTGCCCTCTCTTTTAGAGGGCAGAGAGGCGAGTCTACTGGTTCGTCTACTTACAATGAAATGTATCATGATTGCGTTTATGATGATGTGCATCATGATGTGACTATCTTACAACTTTATAAGAAATAAGCAAGGTCTCTCTCCTATACATGGGCGTACTTACACTGACTATTTGTAAACTAATGAATGGGACTTCCTCGTTAAAATCAGTATCTACAACTCTTTCAATCTTAAGGCTTTTTTTTGAGTTTATTCTTTTGTTCAATTTTGGGCCCACCTCAAAAGAGGAATAGGCCCTCGCTTGCTCATCAGAGCCGGGGTGTAGAAGGCCCCTGCCCTGTCGGGTACGTTCTGAGATAGATCGCCCTCTAGTACGTTTTTGGTTAGTTTGGAGCTCTCAGTCGACTGTCTTATCCACCTTAAAAAAACCAGACTTTCGGTGTCTCATGATAAAACTGGTGCCTTATACTAAGTGCTGGATTACTTTCTCATTTTTTTATTGTTCTATCCGATGCTTATTTAATTTTTGCACTGATAAAAACGGCTAGCTTGTACAAACACGCGGTCTATTTAAGCGTTAAGTGTAGAAAATGAACAGAACAGTGCACAGAAAATAGAGCTACCGACTACATTTCGCCCAGTCACTCAGCGGAGAACAAAAGAACTACTGACGTAGTGTACCCGCTATTCCGACAGTTGGCGCCATTGTTATACTTTTCCCGCGTGCGACATGAAGCCCTGGGGTGGGTACTGGCTGTTTGGTTGTAGGTACCGAAACATAAAAAACTACAGCCAGCCCATGTCATGGTGAGACAGCTCTCTTATTCCCCCTTGAGTAGCGTCCGTAGGGCCTATGACAAAACCTAGTCCCGTACACTGAGCAGCTTCAGGTCTGAAGGCTCATACAGAAAAATGTGTGGGTGTGTGGGTGTGTGGGTGTGTGGGTTGCTTTACGCCTTAGTTAACAGCTATGGTCATTTCAAGGGCGGTGATGGTGATCGAATCTATGGCCCTTTTACCGAGACAAGGGTTTCTTTTACATCCCACACTACATAGGGGTGTGTGGGTGTGTGGGTCTGTGTGTGTCTGTTCGGTCTGTGTGTGCACGCGTCTTGCACTCCGGAACATGTTCAGACACGTTCGAACTTGCTCGGACGTGCCTGGACAGGTCTCACACGCCGACCGTGTCTGAACATGTTTTCACCTTATAGCTGCTGCCGATGCTGCTACCGCTGCTGCCGATGCTGCTGATGTTAGTAGTCGCGTCGACAAAGAATCGTCATTTGTCACACTTAAGCCTCTAGTTAAATGCGCGACAGGTAGTAAGGCTACCAACGCGACGACCAGATCGCGCTCTTGCTTAAAGGTGCACCTCAACTCAGTGCGCCTTTAACACCCGTCCCAAATAAGTAAAGTTCCTGACGCAGCACAGCACCTCCCACCAGTAACCAATCAGCGCGCCGAACGCCGGACACACCCCCACCGTGTGAGCCTCTAAGTAGGTCACACGAACCATACTAAGATGCCGACAGGACTAATTGGTCCGTCCGCGGTGGCTGCGAGAGATTGCGCGCCGTCTAAATTCACTGCCATGATTGGCAGAGGGGGGGGCTGATTACCCCTCGTCGGATGAATTGCGGCGGAACCACAATCAATTTTTCGCTGTTTTAGATAAAAAGAGATCCAAAGCTATCCGCTCGTCCAAGAATTATTTTTCTATCAGCCCGAGATCACCCCCAAATTCAAGCCTAAAGTCCAAAAACCCCAAAAAAAATTCCTATGGGATTTTAAGGTTGAAGCGTTTTTTGTGACCCCAAGGAGCAGCTCACGGGTTCGAACCCTGTAAACGCCTTGACGCGCTTTCGTCGCTTAAGGCGCCTGTGGCTAGACGTCTTGACTAAAACTTAGTGAGGGTTCTAACCCGGAACGTCTATATTAGCCGCCTAATTTCTACTAGCCCCGAAAACGAGAGTATCACATCTATATAGGTCACCCATGTTAGCCTTGGTTTAAGTGCGTGCAGAACCGTGTATTGTGCATTTATGCAGCATACAGATATGGAGACATGCTGCTACAGTGTCAAATTGATCGACATTGTATGTAACTAGACATGAAGAAGGATATTTTTACTTAGTTTTCTAAAAAAGAGGGTAGTTCTCGGTACTCCTCCAGCAGCAGTGGTAGGGGAGTCGGACAGGTACTTAACCCTATTTATAGGGGCGCTAAGGTAGGGAGTTTGATAAATTTTTGAAAAATGAGTTAAAAAAATACATAGTGGTTCCATTAGTATAGATCTCTATGAGAGCTTTTCAGATCTGCTTAGATCCAGAAATATCATGGTGAATGCATCTGAACATATTTCCCATTTCTGTGATCTAGGCAGGAGAGGAGCACTTTCACAGCAGTAAGGGGTTCTGTAGCTCTGTCCCTAGGCACTCTTCTAACTCAGACAGAACAGGTTTACTTAAAATGGCTAGGGTCATTGTTGGGCAGAAGCACATACATCTGGATTTCACATACGTCTTCAAGAACACAATTACTAACATCCCCATGGTAACAAGTTTTAACAACTCATATTTATTTATTACATTTTGACATGAAGAATGTCACCATAATATTGTAGGCTACAGAAAACAGAGACTCTTATCTTTCTCCACTAATGACTCCATTCATGTTGACTGCCATGATATTGTGATTAAAATGAGGGGTTTGTGTTTTTTTATAGCTCAAGAAATGAGGTCAGGAGGGCTATTTTTATGCAATGCACCAGTGGGGGTGCTATTAGGAAGGGTGCATATTTGATCACAGAAACGGGCAGACTACAGCGGCAGCGCTATTTTGAACTCTCTAGAGGCTAAGGGTTTGAGATGAACGTGTCCCATGTCGCATGTCGATTTTTAAGAAATGACCATGTCACATGACCCTAAGTGAAAAAGGTGTTGTCACTAGTGTCACTAAGGGGGAAAATGTAGGGGCACCGTAATTGATACAATCGGACTCTTGGGACCATAGACTACTAGGAATTTTATTTTTTTAATTTGACCACCCGCAAGGCCGGAATTTGAAGGAAGAGTTGAGGCGCCTACTTATACAGTAATTGAGAATTTTTTATTCATGTCACATGTCGATTTTTAAGAATGGTCTAATGACACAGATAGCGCTAAACTTAAAGACTTACTCCCCGCCCCCTTAGTCTTTCTATACTGAATCCGGGACTTGCCGGCGAGGCCGACAAAGGGCTGACCTAATGAGCTCACAGCTGGACGAGATACCCAATGTTTTGGATTGGAGAAATCAGCAGAGCAATAAAAGCGTGGTGAGGCTAGTGTTATTTTCAAGGGTGGCCCCTGTGAGTTGTAAAATTGGTGCTAAATGTGGTAACCAAGAGGATGCTAAGTTTATTGATATTGTCCGTTAATGATACTTAAGGTGAGTGTTGTCTAAAGTTTTAATTGATATTACCAATGTGGCCAATAATGACTTCACAGTTGGGCCTTCGCCCGCAGGTCCCAGATTCAGGGTATTCTTTGTTTATTGTGTGGCCCCTAAAGAGGGGCCGACTAACTCCTTAGAGTTAGTTAGATGCTGCCGCTGTGCTATGCAACATCAGCGTAATTAATTACGCCTCATGTTGGGCAGCATGGATCACTTGATGGGTGATACCTCAAAGCACAAACACGGCAGAGCCGTGTGTGGCATGCGAGGACCAGTGGGTCAGGGGTGATCCGTTGCAGACAGAATACCGATCCGTGTGAGGTTCTGACTTTCTATAGCTTTTTATAAAGCTTTAGATATGGTGTGGTATTTTTCATCTCGCTATAGTTTAGTTGGTATTTAAGGAAACTGCCTCATTTCTATCAGAAATACACAATATTGAATTGTTTTTATATTTTAATATATTAGAAGCGCGCTTTGTTGCCTATATAGCTCATTATGCGTTGAAATGCTCGCGAGCATCGTAGGAATGTACAAAACCTCTATTGTGGCGCTATCTGACGAAAGAGCGGGGAACTATACTAGCGCGTTCGTTATTCACATCTTTGACAGGGACTTGGTTGGTTGTTGGGCTGCTTTACGCCCTAATTAACAGCTGAGGTCATTTCAAGGGGGGTGATGGTGATCGAATCTATGGATGACTGAAGGTGGAAAGCACACCCCTACACTTTTACCGAGGCAATGGAGCTGCTCAAAGGGTGTGGCGAGCTAGACTGGAGGATGTAATAACTAGGCGGCAGAGGGGCTAAAAAGACAATCTCGTAGTAGTAAGTCTACTTAGATCTTGAGTAGCCGCCTTTGTGGTTATAATTACTTAGACTAGTTGGCTCTGCCAGCCTGGTCAAGTGAAAATTGGTAAGGTGACTATGAACTAAGCTAAGCTCGGATTTTAAAATGGTCTATAAAAGTATAATAAAACTATAGCGCACCCTCTTAGATTTGATGATAAGACACAGCCTACTAGGTATACGCATTTGTACAAGGGTATCATTGTGTATAAAATGCTCTTTTAGTACATCATCCCGACTCTACACGAGCACCATTTTCAACGACAGATAGTGCTGTAGTGAATTTCCCATCTCAAGGCGAGCCCCGCTAATTATGGAGACTTTGGAGTAGGATTAACATTATATCCCAATGTCTGTGGTGGTCATTTATGATATGCAGACTGCACCCTAGAGGTGATAGATCTGACCACAAGCTCGCAATAAAGGGCTCCCCTCTGAGAGTATCAAGGTTTGCGTATAGTCTCCTGCAGTTTAAATCTGTTACCTCCCCCTTTGTCGGCCTCGCCAAAATCCTGGGAGATTCACTTTAAACTTAAAGCTTACCCTTTTTATTCTTTGTTTATTGTGTGGCCCCTAAAGAGGGGCCGCGGTGTTGATTAATTACACCACATGTTGAGCAACATAAGATCAAACCTCCCTCAAAAGCGTCAAGGCTCAAAGTCCTGTTGGACGAGAACCCTGTGTGGCATTTCAAGACGAATGGTTGAGTGATCTGTTGCAGATGCCGTTCCGTGAGAAGTTCTGACTTTATATAGCTTTTATATCGCTTTAGTTATGGTGTAGTATTTTCAATCTCGCTATAGTTTAGTTGATATTTCAAAGAATCTGCCTCATTCTATCAGAAATACACAACGTTGACATGTTTCTTATATTCAATATATTAGAAGTGTGCTTTGTTGCTTATTATAGGTCATTATGCGTTTAAAATGTTCGCGAGTATCGTGGAAATGTACAAAAACCCTATTGTGGCGCCATCTGACGAAAAGAGCGGAGAACTATACTAGAGCATGTAATCGCCAGACCAGCAGGCGGCAGCAGAGTGGTCAAAAGACAATCTCGTAGTAGTAGGTCCACTTGGATGTTGAGTAGCCGCCTTTGTGGTTGTAATTACCTAGACTAGTTGACTCTGCCGGCTTGGTCAAGTGAAATTAGTAAGGAGACCACCCATTAACGTGCTCCACAGTCTTTAGACAGTTAAGCCTATAGTCAAGACCGGAGAATTTGGCGAGACGCCCCTCTGGGAGGTCATAATCCTCAATGTTAGGTGTTAGCTCATTAACATCAGATACCATATTAACAACCCATTTAAAATGGTCATTTTAAGAGCAACTCACCCTATTCTGACAAAATCCTATTAGCAGGTAACCTCTGTATAATCCATACTGCAAACATCTGCTACTTCGAGCGTCTGCCTCGTGACTGATAGTGTACAACAAGACGAAGTGGGCAGAGATAAAAAAAATTGAGGCTCTTTATATAGCCGAGAGAGCGGCTAATCTGGATGGTCTAAGCTTGTTTTCACCTAGAGCCCCACCCTCTTCCAGAGAGGAATCAAATCGCTTTTCACCTGAACCCTTCCACCCCTAATCCCTCAGCATGAAAAGAGAGATAACGAGTGTAACGTGCGCTACATGTATATGGGATTATAGCTGGTGAAGAGATAAAGCCGGGTCACCACCTGCGTATACAAAGACTACAGGGGGTGATTAACGACAGGTGTGACGCGCCAGCCCGTGGACGGATTATCTTTTAAGCTGACGCTTATTCAACTAGCCAGCCGACATCCCGCGCCACTCACTGCGGCAAGAGGAGGTGCTTTTGTTTTACACTTGAGCTGCTTACCACATCGTCTCTACTTCACAGACAGACACATGCCCCCTGTAGCTTTTTTTTGTATACACACTCTAATCTCATAACCTCCTGATCCGTTATACAGGTAACGGGTATTCTCTTTTAAATAGCTGCCAGTCAGCTTGCGGCAGCTGAAAACGACGGTAAGTAGCTTAGCTCTAGAAGCAAGAAGACGTATATAAGGAGGCTGACACGTGTATAGGCGCCTTATAAGTCGGCAAGGGGTAAATACTAGTGAAAAAGGAAGGCAGGTGTGCAGGTAGCTTTCTAACAGACACGTGTGTGCACTAAGCTGCTTAAGTCTAAACCCACCTGCAGTAGTCAAGTAGCATGTGAAAACTTACTTAACAGATCACTTAAATGAGTAGAGATTCTGTACTGAGAGAGTCTTTTCAGCCGTTTAAGAGGATTATCTAGGACAGGGTACATAAGGAGTGAAACGCTGCTCTCACCCATCACACTTTCTCGACCCGCCCTTCATCATCGTAGCATCGTCCACTCCACGCTCGCTCAGCATGTTATGAGGGTTATTTCTACCTTTACAGCTTCTTTTCTTATCGAAGTGTCGACGCTACAGAGCATCGAAACTCTCCAAATGAGTCCAAGAAAGAAAAAGCAACTCCCACTAGAAGCAAGAAGAGAAACAGTGCCTTATGATGCATGTGAGGTAAAGAAACATTGGAAGGACGTCACCAAGGAGCAATGGATAGAAGCATGCTTCAACTTCATCGGAACGGAAGTAGTTTCATTTGGACAGAGGGAGAAAATTTTGTTGGAGCTATTTTTCTTAGCTCCGTATAGTTGGCCTGACTGTAGTGGTGAAATTCCTTCAGGTTTTTCAGGGTTCGGCATACAAGTTATCTGGTCTTTGAAGGAGCTTCGATATATGCAACGCACTCACGAGGAGATTGTTCAGAAAATGACGGAATTCGAAACAGGAGAAGACACAATATGGTGCGAGGAGACGACATATGCGGACGATGATCTGGAGTACATCATTTGTAGCCCGTTGGAACATTATGTTAAAGACTTTGAGGACATGCTAGCCAGCACTGCGATGACCCCGAAAGAGAGATCCCTTACTGCACAGAAGGAGGCCAAAGCTGTGTTGGAAAAGCTCAAGTTTGGTCAAGGATTCACTCTTCAAAGCAGCTGTGTGAGTGTGATAAAAAGTCTTGTGTTGAAACATCCGGACATGAAGTTTTCGCGTGCTGTTGACACACTTCCTTTGCCTGAACTGATGATGAACATGATCGACCCCATCGTACCAACATGTTTCGACTCTGCCAATTGTCCCATGTATAAAATGGTTTCAAGTTTTGCCTGTGGCCGATGGCTAAACGATCCACTGAAGTCAGAAAACCTCCTTGATTTAGTCAACTGACTAAATGTATTTTCTCATACTAGTATTAGTAGCATTAGTAATAGCAGCTACTCAGTCTCGTGCAGCACAAGCAGCAGCATCTGTCAGCAGCATCCGTGACATCGTCAGCAGCAGCAGCACGAGCAGCACAAGCAGCAGCTGCTGCAGCAGCTGCACAAGCAGCACAAGCAGCAGCATCTGTCAGCAGGATCCGTGACATCGTCAGCAGCAGCAGCAGCAGCAGCAGCTGCACGAGTAGCACAAGCAGCAGCATCTGTCAACAGCATCCGTGACATCGTCAGCAACTGCAGCAGCTGCACGAGCAGCACAAGCAGCAGCAGCTGTCAGCAGCTGCAGCAGCTGCACGAGCAGCACAAGCAGCAGCACTGACAGCAGCAGCAACAGCAAATCAGCAGCAGCAACAGCAGCAGCAGCAGCAGCAGCAGCAGCAGCAGCAGCAGCAGCGGCAGTGTGGACCGCTAAATTCGAGATGGTGACATACCTGTTTCTTAGAATCGACATTCGACATGAGGCCTAGTGACATTTGACATGAAGCTTGAAAAACATAGTGACAGGTGACATGAGCAATTCTTAAAATCAACATGAGATATGAGCATAATTAAGCGACATCGACATGCGCCATGGCTATTTTTTTATTTTTTTTGAAGACAACTACCATAGCCTCCTTATCCAGACCTCCACTAGTAGTGCTCTATAAGCGCAAGCTTTGCCTTAAGAGAGCTGTAGCTGTGAACCCTCTCCTCCCTCCGTACACACAGGTAAATATCAGAGTCAGCCAATGTCGCCAATACTACTCTCATACAAGAGTCAGGCGCTGCTGGACTATAATAGATGGGTCAAGGACATTTCTACTGAGGGTCAGGCTAGGCCGGACATTCAATAACGAGCTGGATTTTGGCAAATTTGCTTGAAAGTCTAGCCAGCTAGAGATGCACATCATCATAAACGCAATCATGATACATTTCATTGTAAGTAGACGAACCAGTAGACTCGCCTCTCTGCCCTCTAAAAGAGAGGGCAGAGAAGCGAGTCTCACTCTTAAAAAACCCTTCCCCCCCCCCCCCTCCCCCCCTCCCCCCCCATGCATCTTAAAGAGTGCCCCCCAGAGTGCCCCTCCCCCCCTAAAAAAAAGAGCCACATTTTTAAATTATTTTTTAGCAAGCTTTCAGCTTGCTTTTTTTCTTTTTTAAAATTTATTTATCCATAAAAATCTCAAGTGACTTATTTTGAAATTCGCGCCAACCTAGTAGTCACGTGACCCCCTTAAGTAGGTCACTTCCAGTCACGTGACCTATTTGAATTTCCCGCCAACATGGTGGTCACGTGACCCTCTTAAGTAGGTCACTTCCGGTCACGTGACCTATTTGAATTTCCCGCCCAAAGGTCACGTGACCTGAAGTAGGTCACTTCCGGTCACGTGACCTATTTGAATTTCCCGCCAAAAGGGAGGCCTCTCATTGGCTGCTTTTGAATTTCCCGCCAAAAGGGAGGCCTCTGATTGGCTGCAGGTCGATTGAGTAATAAACAGTACTTAACTATAGTCCCGTTCCGATACATACAATACTACTGGGATGTTCAGATTATCTATTACAATTTTGATGAAATAATTCTCTGTCCGTTAATGTGTGGCCAGAGATCAAATGATCATCAAAGATAATGCCTAGGTACTCATAGCTTGAACAGCAGTCAAGCATGGTACTGCCCATTCATATTTTTTTTGGTTCGAAAATACAGTTTCCTGGTGGGGAGAAGCATTCTACCTTAGTTTTACCAATATGAATGCTTAGCAGAACCAGTTCTATACCTGGGTAGCATCATCCTGTAGCTTATCATTTGAGGGTTTGCCGAAGATTTATAAAACACCACATCATCGGCATACATTACATCAATTTGTCAGTATACTTGGGAGGCTATTGACATAGCAAATGAATAACAAGGGGCCATAGATAGCGCCTCATGGTACTCCAAAGGAGATTGGGAGAGTATTAAATATTGTACCACTACATGCAGATCTTTGGGACCGGTTGCCAACCCAGTCAATATACAAAGATGGAAGGTCTGGCAATTTCATTCCAGCAATAAGCTCCAAGTTATGTATATTATCAAAAGCATTCCGTACATTTAGGAAACATGATAGCAAATATTCACCCTTGTCAAGTGCCATTGTTGATGAATTAAAAAACTGCAAGATTTATTCCACTGGACGCAAAGAAGCAGTATTTATGACTTCTAAGCAGACCTCTGGATTCCAATGAACTATAAATACGCTCATTATACAATATGCTCCATGGTTTTACTCGGAGCTGGTAGCAGTGAGATGACAATACCATTTCATTTCATGAAAATACCTTCCTTCAGTGCTAAGCCTCTAGCATATCAATAGAATATAGCAGAATAATACAAACTACGAGGACCTAACATTTCCCACTGTGCATCATGAGGTAAAGATACAGTGTTGGAAGTTAATGTAGCTGAGCAGTAGAATCCACCGTAGTTTTGTAATATAATATATAATATTAACATTAGTGCACATGGGCAGTAGAATCTACCATAGGTTAGTCAATTCCATGCGTATATTGCATGTGAAAGTAGTATAGTATGTATCGGAACGGGACTATAGTTAAGTACTGTTTATTACTCAATCGACATGCAGCCAATCAGAGGCCTCCATTTGGTCACGTGACCGGAAGTGACCTACTTAGGGGATTAGTGGTGTATTCTGGGTAACCCTGCAGCCAATCAGAGGCCACCATTTGGTCACGTGACCGGAAGTGACCTACTTAGGGGATTAGTGGTGCATTCTGGGTAACCTACTGACCTACTTAGGGGACCGGAAGTGACGTCATATGACCTAATTTAGGATCACGTGACCGGAAGTGACCTGATGAGTCACGTGAGCGGAAGTGACGTCACATGACCTAATGGCCGACCGGAAGTGAGTGACCTCATTGAGGATCACGTGACCGGAAGTGACTTGATTGATCACGTGAGCGGAAGAAGAAGTTTTTTGTTTAGGAAGTGAGGGTCTTTAGGATCACGTGACTGGAAGCGACGTCGTCACATGAGTGACGCTTTAAGAGACTGCGCGACTTACTAGTAAAAGAAGACGTATGAAAATAAAAACACAACAATATTTTATTTTATTTTTTTTATTTATTTTTTTTTCAATCTTGATAAACACTCTATTTTTGAAAAGATGCACACGCTTATTTTTTTTTTTTTCATATCTCTAAAGGACTCGTTGTCACACCGTCAGAATGCACGCGACGCTTATAATACAAGTAGCGCACGCCGTCTTTCTCTATGGTGTAGGTGACCATTTTGTTTCGCACCACTTTGAAGTTTCTATTTACAGCAATGAGAGTTTTTCGTTGGCGAAGAACATCCAAGAAGTCGTCTGGTTCCTGAGGGTTTTGTTTCTTCTGTACGCCTTTTGCACTCCATTTTTTGGATTTTCTTTCACCGGTGTCGCTGACTCGATCGTAGCAAATGTAAGTCTTAGGGTTGAGACTTAGGATCCCGTCACCTTCCCACTCCGCTTTCATAAGCCCCGAAGTTCTCAGATCGTGAAGGTACCGTCTCTCACAACATCCGCCGGGCGGCGGACACCATTCTCGCACTCTTTCCGTTTTTGTCTTCACGAAAAGCTCTAAGTGATCGTCGCACACCGCTGTCGGAAGCCACTTTCGTTTCTCTCTGAAGTACGTCTCTCTCAGGCGAGGTTTGACTAGGTCATCCAACGTGTCACCGCTGAGAGCCATGTAAAGACTGTCGGTGTCCATTTGACAAAGGGCATAATCGCGCCGATCGACGAATCTATCCAAGAAGTCGTATGTGAACTCTAACATTTTCAACTTCGCGTACTGGTATACCATGAACCCTATTTGAATAGGGAGGTTGTTGTTGACTGTTTTCGGTTGTAGTTCGACTTCAAACAGATCGGAACTCAACTCGGACGCCTTTTTGAAGCGCCACGAATTGGCCAATAGTTCGAACTTCCGACTGTCAGTGTATCTCACCGCCGTGTGTTTTTCTTTGTTGCAGATTGTTTTACCGTACGTAGCGTTTCCCATTAACTTGTAACAGTCTGACAGAATTTTCTCGTTCTCGTTCACTTCGCCACGTCTTCGCGCCGCCGTTACTTCGTCCGCGAAACCGGCAAAGGAGCGTTTAGGTAGGTATTCTACCACCAGCTGCACTTTGGTGACTATCAAACCGTGCTCTAAATACCACTTGAGAAGCGGCGTTCCCAAGAGAATATTTTTTCCGTGGTAACTCCCTATCAGTCATCTCTGAGGCGTGTTCAACAGCTTTTCTTCCTGCGCAAAGTCTGACATGTGAGGTCCTATGTCCGATTTTGAAACGGTCGCGTTCTTGAAAACGGGGGTCATTTCTTCGAAGTAGTCTCGTAGGTGAGGCGGCGTAGTGATGTCCACTTGAACTAAACCGAACATTTTCTCCTCTTTCACAGCGGAAAGGATGTCGCTCTCGCTCATCGCGTTTCGAGACACTTTCAAAGCGTCAACCTTCCAGCGTTGTTGGGAGGCCTTGACTCGCTCATCTCGACGCTTCATCTCTCGCCATTCGCACTCCCACACGACGACCAGCTTGTGACCTAGCGCTTTCAAGTAAGCGCTTACTCTGGTCGTTCTGTCGCGTCTCTCCTCTCTCAGTGAAGCGCACTGATATCGGTGCGACGGTATGCACTCGTGAGCGTGGAACCAACACCCGTGAAACTGGAAAACCGTATTAGAGGCCGCGTGAAACCCGTCCACGCGAATTCTCCGACAGCCTACAACCATCTCGCCGCCGTTCAAAGCGTGGCGCAGTTTCACGTCGCGGTCGTGCTCTACGACGCGTAACCACTCCAAAGCGCTGTGAGAGTTTCTTTGCCTAATTTCAGCCTTGAACTCGGTCTCGGGCCGTCTCACCGCGTAATAGCCCGTGCAGTGCGCTTCGCTCATGCAGCGCAAGTACAGAGAGTTAGCGTCTAGTCCTAGGATGTGTTGGCACGGTCTCGCTTCTTCGCCGTACTTGTGCTCCCTTATCCGCGTGGTGCCCTTCTCGTGAAATCTATGGAAGATGATGGAAGGACCGCCGACTAGATTTTCTTTGATCAGAGCGTGGAGGACGGCGTCGAACTGGGGGAACGTTGTGAACGCGTCTTCTAGGTTTTGGAAGAGGAACCGTAAAGTCAAACCGGCGAGAGAAACTCCGTCTTTCAACATGTCAATGCCGCGATCTTGGAAAAATTTAGCGTGATTTTTCAGAGCTTCTATGAAAGGTTTGACGTCTTTGTTGTTGTAGTGGATCAAGTAGTCTTCCATTGTTTGCATCTTCTCGTCGGACCAAACTTTCTGACATGCGGCGTAGTCGGATTCGGACATTTTGACGCCCGTCAGCTCGCTGTCGAAAGCCGATCTCGGTGGCAGCGTTCTGTTTGCCAGTTTCCTGGTAGACGTCATCCATTCGTAAGGAAAGTGACCTTTCTCTTCGTTCCTGGTGAAAGCTCGCAAATAGGTCGCGTAGTTGTAACCGGGTGCCAAATAGTTGACTACGTCCAAGAAAACCGTGTGCTGTGTGTAAACCGCCAAGTATTGATTGCTTCTCTTTATGACGCTGAATTCTTGGTTTCTTCGGTCTCCGGAGGCGAAGAACGAGTGAAGGCGTATTTTGATCAGGTTCAAGTCGTAACGCCCCGAGTTGAAGCCCACGACTGGAGCTTGACAGATGTATCTCAGAAGACGCTTCTTCAGTTGAACTAACGGGTGTCTGGTCTGAGCCGCAGCGAAGCCGCCTGGAGAAGGGGTGAACGTCGCCTCCTCCAGCAGGAGAGCTTCACCTATCGCCGCATCTAACTTCGCTAAGGTCGGTCGGTCGGTAAAGTTCTAGCACAGCTTCCCCGATGACTTTGGCGTTCTCGTTTATGTGATTTAAAACTCGGTCCAACAAGGGGTCGGAATCTGCGTCGGATTCTCTGACGAAGCAGACGGGCCCCTCCCACCCCGGAAAGTCGGATGCGACGCTAGCCGACAAAGGGACGTGATCCCACAGCAGGGACACGTGTTCCGTCGACGGTTCTTTGCACGGTCTGAAGAAAGCCTCGAAATCGAAGGCGATCTTGTAAGGGTAGATTCCGGAATGTCCGTCGGGGGGAAAAATGGAGAAGTCTGCTAGCGCTTCGAAAATCGTTCTCGAATTTTGGTAGATGCCACCTACGTAGCGCAACTTGACTTGTCGGCAAGAGGAAAGCTGGTTCCTGTGTCTCTTCAGCAAGAACTCGGTGGTGAACGCCGCCTTACACTTGCAACATTCGTATATGCCAGCGTACGCGTTGAAGTCCGTGACGAGAGAGACGTGCAAACCGCCTTTCGCCGTCAGGTGTAGGTTGACTTTACCTCGGGCGGCCAGAGTTCTGGAAGGCGGTCTGATCAGAGTAACGCGTCTTCTCAACTTCCGCCCCGGCACTTGACGCGACGCGGTGTAAACCGCTATCTGTACGTCAAACAAGTTCTCTAACGCGGGTAAGTCGCGGATGTTCAGACCCGGAAAGGATTCAGGTGTGGCAGCGGGACAGAACTGACGTAACAAATCTGAAGCGCGCTTGCTGGTGTTGTATAAGTGAAAGGAAATGCAGCGGAAGATGCAGAGGTTGTCCTTGTTGGGAAAATCTAACACGCCGCTTCTCTTTCCAACTCGACCGGCCTGAGTGATCCTACCGCCTATGGGGAATTCCCCCGGTCCCATGTAAACGCAAATGTTCAAATTGGTAGGAAAAAGAACGTGCCACTTGGTGTCAGCGTCGCAAAGTTTCCGTACTTCCTCGCAAGCGACGGTGTTTTCCATCTTTGAGAGGAGCTCTTCCAAAGTTTCTGAATTAGTTATAGTAGGGAGCGGTTGTATGAGAGTTGCGTTGTTCTGGGAGGCGTGAAAGTAGCGCAGTTTGCTCTTGTCTTCTCTGTGTTGTAAGAGTAAGCCTACCGAGAAACCCACTTTGTATCTGAATCTTTGTGTCAAGTGAATGCGACGCATAGTATCTACAGCGTCACTCAACTCGCCGGTTGGTAGCCTGAAGTTTGTTACACTCACGCGAGTCCCGTGCATCCTGACGCCCGTTTGTATCGCAGGCCAATTCGCCGTGAACGTTTCCTCCCCGTTCGGTACAGCACATATGCGCGGAGGGACGGTCACCCCGTCCAGAGATTCGCGTCGACAGGCGATCTTTCGGCAATCGCCTTCGCCGCATAGAGGGCAAAACTTAGGTACTACTCTACAATTTTCTACGTGTCTCTCGTGGTTGTACGGTCTTTTAAACATTTTGAAACACTTTTCGCATACGTACTGTGTCATGTTTTTTTTCACTCAGTTACCAACTACTTAGCCGTCTAACTATCTATCTATCTATCAATCTATCTGTCTATCTATCTATCTATTTATCTTTCTGTCTGCTGTCTGTGTATCCGTCTGTCTGTCTCATACAGCGTACGTCAAACGCTGTGTGTGTGTGTGTGTGTGTGTGTGCGCGCGTGAGCGTTGAGCGTCTCTCATTCCGAATCTATGCCGAGATATTTCAGAATGATCTCTGTTTTGTCATCCAACTCTTTGAGCGCTCTGGCGGACAGCGTCACTCCCTGCTGTGTGGGTTTTTTGTCAGGACCTTCGTACTTGCGCACGTGGACGAGGTTCTTACCGCTGTAGTAGCTCACAGCTGCGTACACTTCGCCCTCCTCATCCAGCACTGCGAACCAGGGGGTGTGATTAGGTTTTCCTTGCGCGGCCGCTGTGTCGCGTATGCGCACCACTGCGCGGATATCGGCGATGCGTGCTATTAGCTCGCGCAGCGCGTAGGCCGTGAAGTGCACTCGCTTGCTTCTGGTCAGAGACGCCTCTTTCACCTGGCCGTCTTTTGTGTAGCGCGGCCTCCTAGACAGTCTAGCCACGTCCTCCCAGATCTCCAGCGTCAAAGCTCCGTCTAAGCAGAACTCTAACCCGAGAAGACGGGAGAAGGTTTTCTCTGCTTCTTCTCGTCCATCTCGTTCTTTTTCTTGTATTTTTCTCTTCTTACTAGGCCTTGTTGTTCTGGAACTCACCTTAGAACGTTTCACACCCGCAGGATGAGTAACACCATCAGCGTGAGCTGAATCAGCAGCAGAACCGATAGCAGGAGCAGCGTCAGCGCTGGTGGTATCCGAGGCCTCGTTGTTGGAACAGCGCAGCCACACGCCGTCGGTGCTGAGTGTAGCGGTAGAAGATGAAGCGCCGCCGCCCTCGTAA
The DNA here is from genome assembly GCA_947462335.1 of Harmothoe impar. NCBI lineage: Eukaryota > Metazoa > Annelida > Polychaeta > Phyllodocida > Polynoidae > Harmothoe > Harmothoe impar. The sequence continues at coordinate 24,764,206 of OX381721.1, forward strand.
GGTGGCGGTGAGGGCAGTCGCCACGGACCGGACGGGACACTACTAGTGGAGGAAGTGAGGTCGAAAGGTCGAAGAGGGAAGCCGAAAAACGTACCGCCCACCCCTTTCCCTTCGGGTTGTTCGTACGCCTCGTCGTCAGCGTCGTTCTCTGTCTCACCCTGTTGCTGCTGCTCCTCCTCCTCCTCCTCCTCCTCTTCTTCTCGGTTTAGGGGCTGAGTGTCCGAATAGCTGTCACTCTCAGCGCGAGCGGCGTCGAGGGCGTCGGTCGATGTAGTGGTGGAGGAGAGGGGCTGTGCAACGTGCGGCAGGTCATCAAAGTCATGAACAGTAGTGGGGAGGTAAAAACCCGGTTGCCAGTACTGCGCTGTGCCAGGAGCGTTGTCGTCAGTAGTAGTAGCGGTAGCAGCAGGTGCAGCAGAAGCAGCAGCAGCAGCAGCAGCAGCAGGCGCAGCAGCCTCAGCAGGCGCAGCAGTAGCAGGCGCAGCGGTAGCAGGTGCAGCAGCAGCAGCAGCAGCCGCAGCAGGCGGGGCGGCAGTAGCAGCGGCAGCGCGCTTAGCAGCAACGTGTACCGTCGCGAGTGTAACAACGTCGCTAGCACGACGACTACTACCAGTAGTACTACTACTACTACTACTACTACTACTACTACTGCTACTACTACTACTACTGCCGCGAGCGCTCGCTACAGCGGGAGGGTGATAAGACCAAGCGGCTGCGGCGGTAGTCTCATTTTCAGTAGCAAGAGGAGGCACTGACGCTAAACGAGCGCTGTTCCGCGTAGTCTTCTTGTTCTTGGACGGCGCTAGGTGTTGTCTTTTGCTCATGGTGGTGACTGTAGAGAGCAGCAAAAGAATGAGTGAGTGAATGGAGGTTTCCAGACCCCTTATATACGCCTTCTCGCTTCTAGAGCTAAGCTACTTACTGACCCTGTTCAGCTGCCGCCGGCTGGCCGGCGGCCATTCACAAAGAGAAACAAAAGACATAAGGCATGACGTTTTCAGCTGGATCCCTTTCCCCCCTTTTTGAGAGATCGACTGTCATGAGCTAAGCCGCTTACCACCCTGTTCAGCAATTCAACGCGCATTAGCTGTATAAAGGATTAAGCGGTTGCTGCCGTCGACTGACCGGCGGCCATTCACAAAGACATAAGGTATGACGTTTTCAGCTGGATCCCTTTCCCCTCTTTTTTTTTGAGGGATCCACTGTCATGAGCTAAGCCACTTACCACCCTGTTCAGCCATTCAGCGCGCGTTAGCTGTATAAAGGATTAACGGTGATGAGCTTAGAGTGTGTATACAAAAAAAAACTACAGGAGGCGTGTGGCGTGAAGCAGGACCCCCCTAAGACGAACGTGTCTGTCTGTGAGTAGAGGCGTGTGCATGTGGTGAGCGACTTAAGTGTAAGACAAAAAAAAAATCACCACCTCCTGCCGTGGTGAGTAGACCGGGCCTGCCAGGCGGCGGCCGGCTAGTTCAATAGGGAGGGGTGACAGCTGACTAAGGCTGTGCATGAAAAAAATCCGATTTTCACCTGACCTCTGACGTTTGTTACAATGAATGTCAGAGGGAGGGAGACGTCCTCAGGTAGGGGGTAGGAGGTAAGGCTATGGATGAGGAAGAAACACCGTTTTCAGCTGGTCTCCACGGATAGCGATGACACACCCCTCGTCATCTAAGCTCTTAAGGAGCGGAGCGGTTGAAAAAGCGTCATGCGGACAGGTCGCTACACAGCTGGAGTGCTGTTGGAAATGGGATTAAACTCCCTCTGTATAAAAAGCTCTGATTTCTGTTGGAAAAAAACCATATCGCCTCTGACCACAGTAACGTCTACTACCACCACCGCCGCCACCACCGCCGCCGCCGCCGCCGCCGCCGCCGCCGCCGCCGCCGCCGCCGCCGCCAAGACGAGACGAGATGGCTCAAGCTATTCCACTTTCAAGCTCGCCTTCACCGCCTTGTCCACCTGAAAAAAAGTTAATGCGGCTTGACGACGTGAGACGCGCGAGGCAGACCGATGGGGAGAACAGAGAGGTAGGACAGCGGCGGTTAGCCTATAGCGACGCCTTGCTTCGTCAACTAGGTAAAGAGTTGAGCGGCTGTTGGAGAGAGTTGGGCAGTAGCTTAAAAGTTACCGCCGCCCGTATGGATGCTCTAGTAGAGTGCAGTGTCAAGACACCGGAGGAGCTGTGTACGGCGATGTTCCGAGTCTGGTGGGGTGAAACCCCGCATCGTCATAGATGGGGAGAGCTTGGTCGCGTCTTCACCCGCATTAGACGCGTGGAACTGTTGGCTCAGTGGATGTCCCTTCTCCACAGACAGGGGTTGGATTTCGAAAACCCCGACTCGCGCGCGATGCATAAGCACTTGGGCACCCTCGGCAGACGTCTAGGTAGCAGGTGGAAAGAGGTGGGGGACCATTTAAAATTGTCGCCTGAGAGGTTAGATAAGATCGCTGAAGAATGCGAATACGGAGGAAGTCCCGCTGAGTGGGCCTTCCGAGTGTTGAAAATGTGGCAAGATGAAGCTGACGGTGCCGGCGGTACACCTTTTGAACTCCTTCGAGTGTTGACTGAGGACATGGGAAAGTTTGACCTCGGCATCGCGATATTACTTGACTTTATCAAGCAAGAAACAACGAGAACGACGGACATGTGAATTGTTGTGTTTTATTTTCATACGTCTTCTTTATTAGTAAGTAAAAAAAAAAAATATCATAACAATTAAGACGCGCGCCCTCTTAAAGTGTCACTTCCTCCAGTCGCAGCTGATCGCCTCATCGAAGCACGTGATAAACAAAAAAAAACGAAGAGACACGCTTCTTCCTCTCGAGAGGAAGAAGCGTGTCTCTCGATTGAAATCTTTTTCTTTTCTTTTTTTCTTAAAAGAGACAAACGCCCCTTAGAGTGCCCCCCCACCCCCCTAGAGTGCCCCCCTCCCCCCTCCCCCCCTCCCCCCCCACCACTCGCCCCATGCATCCTAAAAGCGCCCCCCTCCCCATGCATCTTAAAGGGGCCCCCCTCCCCTTCCCTCCCCTCCCCTCCCCTCCCCCCCCTTTATACACTCTAAAGAACGCTTCTACCTAGTTCAATAAGTCACTTCCAGTCGCTCGTAAAACAATAAAAAATGAAAAAAAACAAAAACTTATATCGTAGTGTTTTTTATTAGTTTACCGAAAAAAATAAGAGACTCGCCTCCTCCTCCTCCTCTCCTCCTCCTCCTCCTCCAAAAAAAAAGATATCACATTTTAAAGCGCGTGACCCCTTAAAGACGCTCATCTCTTCATTAAGTCGCGTGACGTCACTTCTTCTTCTTCTTCTTCTTCCGGTCACGTGATCAATCAGGTCACTTCCGGTCACGTGATCCTCAATCAGGTCACTCACTTCCGGTTGGCCATTAGGTCATGTGACGTCACTTCCGGTCACGTGACTCATCAGGTCACTTCCGGTCACGTGATCCTAAAGTAGGTCACTTCCGGTCCCCTAAGTAGGTCATATGACGTCACTTCCGGTCCATAAGTAGGTTATATGACCTCACTTCCGGTCACGTGACCAAATGGCGGCCTCTGATTGGCTAACTAGGTCACGTGACCTCACCACTAATCCCCTAAGTAGGTCACTTCCGGTCACGTGACCAAATGGAGGCCTCTGATTGGCTGCAGGTCGATTGAGTAATAAACAGTACTTAACTATAGTCCCGTTCCGATACATACTATACTACTTGTGAAGTAAAGAAACGACAGGGCCTCCTGCCCTCCTGCCCACCGACCTAATGTAATCTCTCTTCTTCAATCCAGTAACATGCAGTGCATTAGGTAAGTCATCCTGTGCTTTTCTGTATCAGTTTCTAGTGGTCCCCTATTCCACTGTATTAGTAAACATTATAACTAAACATCCGATCCAGAAGAATGATAAATGTAAAGGAAACTCCTTATAGACTTGTAACAGGTGTATGTATAGTATCTAAAGATCTTTATTTTGCCCTTCTTGTGACTATTGAAGAGGCCGTTCTAGGTTTCCCCCTAGAAATACCCCCGGAATCTCCCCAGAGATCCCCACAAAGATCATGACACTATTACGAACCCTAACCCTTTCCCTAATCCTAACACTTAGGCACAACCCTAACTCTTATGCTTAACCTATAACCCTACCCCAGCTTAATCCCTGGAGGGATGATTCCGGGGGAGACATTTCAGGCTGGGAAATTCTTGGGGGGGGGATCGCTACCAAATAGTCAGGGTTAGAGCATAGCAGATAACTCACAAAGCCCCGCACTGGCTGATATGTTTTTTTACTACTCGATCCCCCTATCATTATCTTTCTAGGAGCGTTTACTTATCATATGACCTTCAGGATTACCAACTTTCAATATTCCGTCGGACTTCAAATATATGGTTCATATGAAAGGAATAATTTCATTGAAAATCTTGAAAAGGTGAGACTGATATATCTGATTATTATGACTGCCCTAGTACAACAGACTGTTATTTCTTATCATCATGATTGCCCTAGTATCATGTACTTCTTTATTTGATGGAAAGTTAATAAAACTTTTCTCTATCATTATCGCTTTGCTTCTTTTTTCCTTTTTAAAATATTTTTTTGCACTAATCAAAAAGCAAAGGTCTGTCGTTTTTTAATTGGATGTGTATTCTTTTGTAGCAATTGGTCGATAAATTAAGCATTGCTGATCCAGGTTATGTTCATTGTTTCTACAACTACGCTTTTACGTAAGTGCCTTATCTTGTCAAAAGAAAACAAATTGTTTACTATCAACATGTTGAAATTACTCTTTTTAGCGTCATGTAGTAGCTTACAAATTTGCTGCCCACCCCCCTGAACCGCATAAGGGTCAGACCCCACCAAAATGGACTAATTGGTGGGTTTTAAGTGTTTTTCACCTTCCATCAGCTCTACAATAGAGACACCTGCACTAATAAAAAAGATTCTGATTTGATATAATAGACAACGCTCTAGGCTTTCAGAAAAATGTAAAATTGCATATGTCCGATGGGGCCATGTACCCTGGGGCCGTGTGCCCTTGGGCCATGTGTGTTTGGGGCTAGATGCCAAGGAATCGCTGATGGGGGCTGTAAGTCCCTTGCCTTATTTTGTACCAGCTTCTGCTCTGGTTTGAGGTAGCTGGATTCCTCTACTATTTCTATTTTCTTTTAATAATCCACATTTTGATAGGCCAGTCATAATAAGGCCCTTTCTCACGAAAACTGTGCATGGCCAAAACTGACTATGTTCTGGTCTGCCAATTTTTTCAGGGTAGGGGTGGACAATTTTTCTTTTCTTTATCAGATAAAACTCGATGAGATCTAAAAAAGGACAATTTTATTCACCAATTCGTCTTTTTCTAGGCTCCCAGACCCCCCCAGAGGGGTAGAAAATAATCCCTTTTTAGCCTTGGACAGGGTACTTTTAGTGTATTTTGTCAATTTTCTTAAAACCTACCATAGGCATATGATCATTTTTATCTTTTCATATTAAGCAATTGTCTTATGCTTTATTTAAGCCTAAGATCAGAGTTTTTGGACAGTTTTTGGCCTTGCCAGGTCCAAAAAACCAATGGGGAAGTCTTGTCCCGCCGTCAATATTCAACCATTAAAGCAGTAATAAAAAAATATTAAGCAAATATATGGGGTTTAGTCATACATTAAATGAAAGAGCATATTTTGCTGCTTCGAATAACAAAGGAATTACTAGCCTAAATGCACTACCTTGGGTAGGGTGTGGGTTTAAGTGGTTCCCAGTGTATTGATTTTTAATTCTTAATTCATCTCCTGCCGTCACACAAATTCCTAATTCATGTCCTGCTGTCACACAAATTCCTAATTCATCTCCTGCCATCAATATAACAAGAAAGTGACTGGAGATGTTTTATGATATTTTCTGCCATGAAATGATGTTATCTTATGGGGTTATACTTAAATACATCACATCACATAAATAAATACATATATACATGATATTATGAACTTCAAGCTATAGAGAGGAGAGGTAAAAAATGAAATATTGTGCTTTTTGGGCAAGATTTGTGTCCTGCCATCAATATGACACACTTATGGTCAGGCTGGTGTGGAGCACTATCGAATTTTTTGGCAGGCTATTGTGATATACCATTGGAAAGAGGAGGCTTTGATCTATCAAGTTCAAATACTGAATAGTGTCAATCATTTTTTTGATGGAAATGCAGAGGAACTGAAAGTAAGCTGAATTATTATGCAGTGAAAAATATGGGGAACCCCACCTCATTCTGCCCCATTTCTCCGTCAGTACAAAAGAATATGCAACTTACCAGTCTCTCTGACTATCTACATAGCCAGCAACATTATGTTCTCTTACAGGAAACAAAAAAGAAATAGACCTCTAAGCAGTTTTTGTTGAAATTAAGCCTAACATCCCCACAATCACATTTCTGGTGTGATGGCAGAACACAATTAGCAGGGTGCCTACTTAGGTTGGTTACCATGGCAACCATTTTGACACCACACCCGTTCCACTCCACACTTTTATAGATCATCACATGAATATATGTCAGAAAAAAAATTATGGCTCTACTCCAAGATTTTCAAAAGAAGTCCAAAAATCGTCTGTGCACAGTAATGGTGAGAACTGGCCATTAGTCCTTTGGGCTCAAGGCTTACTCCCCTTAGGGTTTCCATATATTTAGGTTTATTCAGATGTATAATACTCTTAATAGGTTTATACATCCAATGGGGTAATCATTACTAGCCCTACTACCCCGCTGTTGTTTTTCTCACTAGGGTTAATTACATCTTTGGGTCATCCCATTTTGAGACCAGGTTATTTTTTGCTCATATATGGGCCTCAGCCTTCACCCCCACCCTGTCTGGGATTAATGGTAAATGTTGTTAGTCCTGTTTTGTCTTTTATGTCCTTATTCTGTGTCATAAAACGGGACCTTGATATTACATTAGAGCTCTCCTCAAGAGAGTCTTGTACATTTAGTGATGCCTTTATTTGCACAAATTCGTTTTTTCTACTGCTCAAATTGGTTCTCTCTGATTGATACTATGTACTCGTCATATCCATATGGATTTACCGGACTGTATTTAGTCTGACGTATCTAAGGTTTATATGCTGTATAAATTATACTCTTACACCTGGCTGTTATTGGAAGAGCATCTTTGTTATGAAATTATGGCCAATAAACAACTCAAACTCAAACTAAACTCTAAAATATTAATAGCCCTAGATCTTCATGTCTTCCATTTTCTAGCCCCATATGTCACTCGACTTTTTTTTTTTTTTGGTTCAATGAGCACTAAACGTACTCGTTTATTAACAGAAAACACGTGCGGAGACGCGGTAGTTCCTGATGATTACAACCAAGAAAAAATGTATCCAAGCAATATGCATATACAACCATTCATTCCAATTTTATGTCATTTGTTTATATGCGCTTCACATGGATTAAACATCCATCTGGAGTTTCCCAGTTCCTATAAATTCTATCATAATTTTTGCTCCGCCTATAAATGGCATTGTACACCTGCCCAACACTATTCAATGGGTTTAAAAAAAATCATTATCATCATATTGGGTCCCTAATTAAAATGCTGGCTTCTCATTGGACGTGATAGAACCCACTCAAAAATAGAATCAGAACTCCGTAAGTTGGGAGTATAATTTCTTTAAATCATTTTAGGGCTGGATCTGTGGTTGTTACCCTCAGCTTGGAGAGCACCAATTCACAGCTCACAACTGGTTATGTATGTGCTGCTAGCACCGGCAGTGCTATCTATCAAATTGATCAGAATTCATGCACATGTGAGTATACCTATATCTTTTATGTTCAGCAACAACGGTACAACATTGGGGTAAAGTCTCTGAATGTGTAACTTCTAATTTACCTTTACAGATTTGCAAATTTATCTTCCTGTATTATACAAGAATTCTGTACAGATGTATTACTGTGTTCAGTAAATCAAATATATAGACAAAGGTGCACGAGTTTCAGTCTGTTGACTGGGTTATTTCACGAGTTGACCTTGGGCTGTAAGTAGTATAGTATGTATCGGAACGGGACTATAGTTAAGTACTGTTTATTACTCAATCGACATGCAGCCAATCAGAGGCCTCCATTTGGTCACGTGACCGGAAGTGACCTACTTAGGGGATTAGTGGTGACGTCACGTGACCTAGTTAGCCAATCAGAGGCCTCCATTTGGTCACGTGACCGGAAGTGACCTACTTAGGGGATTAGCGGTGCATTCTGGGTAACCCTGCAGCCAATCAGAGGCCTCCATTGGGTGACCGGAAGTGACCTACTTAGGGGATGGTGCATTCTGGGTAACCTACTGACCTACTTAGGGGACCGGAAGTGACGTCATATGACCTAATTTAGGATCACGTGATCGGAAGTGACCTGATGAGTCACGTGACCGGAAGTGACGTCACACGACTTAATGGCCAATCGGAAGCGACCTGATTGATCACGTGACCGGAAGAAGAAGAAGTTTTTTTTTTGTTTAGGATCCCGTGACTGGAAGCGACGTCGTCACATGAGTGACGCTTTAAGAGACTGCGCGACTTACTAGTAAAAGAAGCCGTATGATAATAAAAACACAACAATATTTTCTTTTAATTTTTTTTAATTTTTTTTTCAATCTTGATAAACACTCTATTTTTGAAAAGATGCACACGCTTATTTTTATTTTTTTTTTTTCATATCTCTAAAGGACTCGTTGTCACACCGTCAGAATGCACGCGACGCTTATAATACAAGTAGCGCACGCCGTCTTTCTCTATGGTGTAGGTGACCATTTTGTTTCGCACCACTTTGAAATTTCTATTTACAGCAATGAGAGTTTTTCGTTGGCGAAGAACATCCAAGAAGGCGTCTGGTTCCTGGGGGTTTTGTTTCTTCTGTACGCCTTTTGCACTCCATTTTTTGGATTTTCTTTCACCGGTGTCGCTGACTCGATCGTAGCAAATGTAAGTCTTAGGGTTGAGACTTAGGATCCCGTCACCTTCCCACTCCGCTTTCATGAGCCCCGAAGTTCTCAGATCGTGAAGGTACCGTCTCTCACAACATCCGCCGGGCGGCGCACACCATTCTCGCACTCTTTCCGTTTTTGTCTTCACGAAAAGCTCTAAGTGCTCGTCGCACACCGCTGTCGGAAGCCACTTTCGTTTCTCTCTGAAGTACGTCTCTCTCAGGCGAGGTTTCACTAGGTCATCCAACGTGGCACCGCTGAGAGCCATGTAAAGACTGTCGGTGTCCATTTGACAAAGGGCATAATCGCGCCGATCGACGAATCTATCCAAGAAGTCGTATGTGAACTCTAACATTTTCAACTTCGCGTACTGGTATACCATGAACCCTATCTGAATAGGGAGGTTGTTCTTGACCGTTTTCGGTTGTAGTTCGACTTCAAACAGATCGGAAGTCAACTCGGACGCCTTTTTGAAGCGCCACGAATTGGCCAATAGTTCGAACTTCCGACTGTCAGTGTATCTCACCGCCGTGTGTTTTTCTTTGTTGCAGATTGTTTTACCGTACGTAGCGTTTCCCATTAACTTGTAACAGTCTGACAGAATTTTCTCGTTCTCGTTCACGTCGCCACGTCTTCGCGCCGCCGTCACTTCGTCCGCGAAACCGGCAAAGGAGCGTTTAGGTAGGTATTCTACCACCAGCTGCACTTTGGTGACTATCAAACCGTGCTCTAAATACCACTTGAGAAGCGGCGTTCCCAAGAGAATATTTTTTCCGTGGTAACTCCCTATCAGACATCTCTGAGGCGTGCTCAACAGCTTTTCTTCCTGCGCAAAGTCTGACATGTGAGGGCCTATGTCCGATTTTGAAACGGTCGCGTTCTTGAAAACGGGGGTCATTTCTTCGAAGTACTCTCGTAGGTGAGGCGGCGTAGTGATGTCCACTTGAACTAAACCGAACATTTTCTCCTCTTTCACAGCGGAAAGGATGTCGCTCTCGCTCATCGCGTTTCGAGACACTTTCAAAGCGTCAACCTTCCAGCGTTGTTGGGAGGCCTTGACCCGCTCATCTCGACGCTTCATCTCTCGCCATTCGCACTCCCACACGACGACCAGCTTGTAACCTAACGCTTTCAAGTAAGCGCTTACTCTGGTCGTTCTGTCGCGTCTCTCCTCTCTCAGTGAAGCGCACTGATATCGGTGCGACGGTATGCACTCGTGAGCGTGGAACCAACACCCGTGAAACTGGAAAACCGTATTAGAGGCCGCGTGAAATCCGTCCACGCGAATTCTCCGACAGCCTACCGCCATCTCGCCGCCGTTCAGAGCGTGGCGCAGTTTCACGTCGCGGTCGTGCTCTACGAAGCGTAACCACTCCAAAGCGCTGTGAGAGTTTCTTTGCCTGATTTCGGGCTTGAACTCGGTCTCGGGCCGTCTCACCGCGTAATAGCCCGTGCAGTGCGCTTCGCTCATGCAGCGCAAGTACAGAGAGTTAGCGTCTAGTCCTAGGATGTGTTGGCACGGTCTCGCTTCTTCGCCGTACTTGTGCTCCCTTATCCGCGTGGTGCCCTTCTCGTGAAATCTATGGAAGATGATGGAAGGACCGCCGACTAGATTCTCTTTGATCAGAGCGTGGAGGACGGCGTCGAACTGGGGAAACGTTGTGAACGCGTCTTCTAGGTTTTGGAAGAGGAAGCGTAAAGTCAAACCGGCGAGAGAAACTCCGTCTTTCAACATGTCGATGCCGCGATCTTGGAAAAATTTAGCGTGATTTTTCAGAGCTTCTATGAAAGGTTTCACGTCTTTGTTGTTGTAGTGGATCAAGTAGTCTTCCATAGTTTGCATCTTCTCGTCGGACCAAACTTTCTGACATGCGGCGTAGTCGGATTCGGACATTTTGACGCCCGTCAGCTCGCTGTCGAAAGCCGATCTCGGCGGCAGCGTTCTGTTTGCCAGTTTCCTGGTAGACGTCATCCATTCGTAAGGAAAGTGACCTTTCTCTTCGTTCCTGGTGAAAGCTCGCAAATAGGTCGCGTAGTTGTAACCGGGTGCCAAATAGTTGACTACGTCCAAGAAAACCGTGTGCTGTGTGTAAACCGCCAAGTATTGATTGCTTCTCTTTATGACGCTGAATTCTTGGTTTCTTCGGTCTCCGGAGGCGAAGAACGAGTGAAGGCGTATTTTGATCAGGTTCAAGTCGTAACGCCCCGAGTTGAAGCCCACCACTGGAGCTTGACGGATGTATCTCAGAAGACGCTTCTTCAGTTGAACTAACGGGTGTCTGGTCTGAGCCGCAGCGAAGCCGCCTGGAGAAGGGGTGGTGAACGTCGCCTCCTCCAGCAGGAGAGCTTCACCTATCGCCGCATCTAACTTCGCTAACGTCGGTCGGTAAAGTTCTAGCACAGCTTCCCCGATCGCTTTGGCGTTCTCGTTTATGTGATTTAAAACTCGGTCCAACAAGGGGTCGGAATCTGCGTCGGACGCTCTGACGAAGCAGACGGGCCCCTCCCACCCCGGAAAGTCGGATGCGACGCTAGCCGACAAAGGGACGTGATCCCACAGCAGGGACACGTGCTCCGTCGACGGTTCTTTGCACGGTCTGAAGAAAGCCTCGAAATCGAAGGCGATCTTGTAAGGGTAGATTCCGGAATGTCCGTCGGGGGGAAAAATGGAGAAGTCTGCTAGCGCTTCGAAAATCGTTCTCGAATTTTGGTAGATGCCACCTACGTAGCGCAACTTGACTTGTCGGCAAGAGGAAAGCTGGTTCCTGTGTCTCTTCAGCAAGAACTCGGTGGTGAACGCCGCCTTACACTTGCAACATTCGTATATGCCCGCGTACGCGTTGAAGTCCGTGACGAGAGAGACGTGCAAACCGCCTTTCGCCGTCAGGTGTAGGTTGACTTTACCTCGGGCGGCCACAGTTCTGGAAGGCGGTCTGATCAGAGTAACGCGTCTTCTCAACTTCCGCCCCGGCACTTGACGCGACGCGGTGTAAACCGCTATTTGTACGTCAAACAAGTTCTCTAACGCGGGTAAGTCGCGGATGTTCAGACCCGGAAAGGATTCAGGTGTGGCAGCGGGACAGAACTGACGTAACAAATCTGAAGCGCGCTTGCTGGTGTTGTATAAGTGAAAGGAAATGCAGCGGAAGATGCAGAGGTTGTCCTTGTTGGGAAAATCTAACACGCCGCTTCTCTTTCCAACTCGACCGGCCTGAGTGATCCTACCGCCTATGGGGAATTCCCCCGGTCCCATGTAAACGCAGATGTTCAAATTGGTAGGAAAAAGAACGTGCCACTTGGTGTCAGCGTCGCAAAGTTTCCGTACCTCCTCGCAAGCGACGGTGTTTTGCATCTTTGAGAGGAGCTCTTCCAAAGTTTCTGAATTAGTTACAGTAGGGAGCGGTTGTATGAGAGTTGCGTTGTTCTGGGAGGCGTGGAAGTAGCGCAGTTTGCTCTTGTCTTCTCTGTGTTGTAACAGTAAGCCTACCGAGAAACCCACTTTGTATCTGAATCTTTGTGTCAAGTGAATGCGACGCATAGTATCTACAGCGTCACTCAACTCGCCGGTTGGTAGCCTGAAGTTTGTTACACTCACGCGAGTCCCGTGCATCCTGACGCCCGTTTGTATCGCAGGCCAATTCGCCGTGAACGTTTCCTCCCCGTTCGGTACAGCACATATGCGCGGAGGGACGGTCACCCCGTCCAGAGATTCGCGTCGACAAGCGCTCTTTCGGCAATCCCCTTCGCCGCATAGAGGGCAAAACTTAGCTACTACTCTACAATTTTCTACGTGTCTCTCGTGGTTGTACGCTCTTTTAAACATTTTGAAACACTTTTCGCATACGTACTGTGTCATGTTTTTTTTCACTCGGTTACCAACTACTTAGCCGTCTAACTATCTATCTATCTATCTAGCCATCTATCAATCTGTCGTCTATGTAACTATCTTTCTGTCTGCTGTCTGTGTATCCGTCTGTCTGTCTGTCTGTCTGTCTGTCTCATACAGCGTACGTCAAACGCTGTGTGTGTGTGTGTGCGCGCGTGAGCGTTGAGCGTCTCTCATTCCGAATCTATGCCGAGATATTTCAGAATGATCTCTGTTTTGTCATCCAACTCTTTGAGCGCTCTGGCGGACAGCGTCACCCCCTGCTGTGTGGGTTTTTTGTCAGGACCTTCGTACTTGCGCACGTGGACGAGGTTCTTACCGCTGTAGTAGCTCACAGCTGCGTACACTTCGCCCGCCTCATCCAGCACTGCGAACCAGGGGGTGTGATTAGGTTTTCCTTGCGCGGCCGCTGTGTCGCGTATGCGCACCACTGCGCGGATATCGGCGATGCGTGCTATGAGCTCGCGCAGCGCGTCGGCCGTGAAGTGCACTCGCTTGCTTCTGGTCAGAGACGCCTCTTTCACCTGGCCGTCTTTTGTGTAGCGCGGCCTCCTAGACAGTCTAGCCACGTCCTCCCAGATCTCCAGCGTCAAAGCTCCGTCTAAGCAGAACTCTAACCCGAGTGTTTTCTCTGCTTCTTCTCGTCCATCTCCTTCTTTTTCTTGTATTTTTCTCTTCTTAGTGGGCCTTGTTGTTCTGGAACTCACCTTAGAACGTTTCACACCCGCAGGATGAGTAACACCATCAGCGTGAGCTGAATCAGCAGCAGAACCGATAGCAGGAGCAGCGTCAGCGCTGGTGGTATCGGAGGTCTCGTTGTTGGAACAGCGCAGCCACACGCCGTCCGTGCTGTGTGTAGCGGTAGAAGATGAAGCGCCGCCGCCGCCCTCGTAAGGTGGCGGTGAGGGCAGTCGCCACGGACCGGACGGGGGGGCGCTAGCAGTGGAGGAAGTGAGGTCGAAAGGTCGAAGAGGGAAGCCGAAAAACGTACCGCTCACCCCTTGCCCTTCGGGTTCTTCGTACGCCTCGTCGTCAGCGTCGTTCTCTGTCTCACCCTGTTGCTGCTCCTCCTCCTCCTCTTCTTCTCGGTTCAGGGGCTGAGTGTCCGAATAGCTGTAACTCTCAGCGCGAGCGGCGTCGAGGGCGTCCGTCGATGTAGTGGTGGAGGAGAGGGGCTGTGCAACGTGCGGCAGGTCATCAAAGTCATCAACAGTAGTGGGGAGGTAAAAACCCGGTTGCCAGTACTGCGCTGTGCCAGGAGCGTTGTCGTCAGTAGTAGTAGCAGTAGCAGCAAGTGCAGCAGAAGCAGCCGCAGCAGGCGCAGCCGCAGCAGACGCAACAGTAGCAGGCGCAGCAGCAGCCTCAGCAGGCGCAGCCGTAGCAAGCGCAGCAGTAGCAGGCGCAGCAGCAGCAGCAGCAGCAGCAGCAGCGGCAGGCGGGACGGCGGTAGCAGCGGCAGCGCGCTTAGCAGCAACGTGTACCGTCGCGAGTGTAACAACGTCGCTAGCACGACGACTGCTACCAGTAGTACTACTAGTACTACTACCACTACTACTACTACTGCTACTACTAGTGCTACTGCTACTACTACTACTACTACTACTGCCGCGAGCGCTCGCTACAGCAGGAGGGTGATAAGACCAACCGGCTGCGGCGGTAGTCTCATGTTCAGTAGCAAGAGCAGGCACTGACGCTAAACGAACGCTGTTCCGCGTAGTCTTCTTGTTCTTGAACGCCGCTAGCTGTTGTCTTTTGCTCATGGTGGTGACTGTAGAGAGCAGCAAAAAAGAATGAGTGAGTGAATGGAGGTTTCCAAGCCCCTTATATACGCCTTCTCGCTTCTAGAGCTAAGCTACTTACCGACCCTGTTCAGCTGCCGCCGGCTGGCCGGCGGCCATTCACAAAGAGAAACAAAAAGACATAAGGCATGACGTTTTCAGCTGGATCCCTTTCCCCCCCCCTCTTTTGAGAGATCGACTGTGATGATGAGCTAAGCCGCTTACCACCCTGTTCAGCAATTCAACGCGCATTAGCTGTATAAAGGGTTAAGCGGTTGCTGCCTGCCGTCGACTGACCGGCGGCGGCCATTCACAAAGACATAAGGTATGACGTTTTCAGCTGGATCCCTTTTTGAGGGATCCACTGTGGTGAGCTAAGCCGCTTACCACCCTGTTCAGCCATTCAGCGCGCGTTAGCTGTATAAAGGATTAACGGTAACGGTGATGAGCTTACAGTGTGTATACAAAAAAAAACTACAGGAGGCGTGTGGCGTGAAGCAGGACCCCCCTAAGACGAACGTGTCTGTCTGTGAGTAGAGGCGTGTGCATGTGGTGAGCGACTTAAGTGTAAGACAAAAATCGCCACCTCCTGCCGTGGTGAGTAGACCGGGCCGGCCAGGCGGGCGGGCGGCCGGCTAGTTCAATAGGGAGGGGTGACAGCTGCCTAAGGCTGTGCATGAAAAAAAATCCGATTTTCACCTGACCTCTGACGTTTGTTACAATGAATGTCAGAGGGAGGGAGACGTCCTCGGGTAGGGGGTAGGAGGTATTAAGGCTATGAGTGAGGAAAAAACACCGTTTTCAGCTGGTCTCCACGGATAGCGATGCCACACCCCCTCGTCATCTAAGCTCTTAAGGAGCGGAGCGGCTGAAAAAGCGTCATGCGGACAGGGTGCTAGACAGCTGGAGCGCTGTTGGAAATGGGATTAAACTCCCTCTGTATAAAAAGCTCTCATTTCTGTTGGAAAAAAAACATATCACCTCTGACCCCAGTAACGGCTACTACCACCACCACCGCCACCACCACCACCGCCGCCACCGCCGCCGCCGCCGCCGCCGCCGCCGCCAAGACGAGACGAGATGGCTCAAGCTATTCCACTTTCAAGCTCGCCTTCACCGCCCGGTGCGCCTGAAAAAAAGTTAATGCGGCTTGACGACGTGAGACGCGGCGCGAGGCAGCAGACCGATGATGGGGAGACCCGACAGGTAGGACAGCGGCGGTTAGCCTATAGCGACGCCTTGCTTCGTCAACTAGGTAAAGAGTTGAGCGGCTGTTGGAGAGAGTTGGGCAGTAGCTTAAAAGTCAGCGCCGCCCGTATGGATGCTCTAGTAGAGCGCAGTGTCAAGACACCGGAGGAGCTGTGTACGGCGATGTTCCGAGTGTGGTGGGGTGAAACCCCGCATCGTCATAGATGGGGCGAGCTCGGTCGCGTCTTCACCCGCATTAGACGCATGGAACTGTTGGCTCAGTGGATGGCCCTTCTCCACAGACAGGGGTTGGATTTCGAAAACCCCGACTCGCGCGCGATGCATAAGCACTTGGGCACCCTCGGCAGACGTCTGGGTAGCAGGTGGAAAGAGGTGGGGGACCATTTAAAATTGTCGCCTGAGAGGTTAGATAAGATCGCTGAAGAATGCGAATACGGAGGAAGTCCCGCTGAGTGGGCCTTCCGAGTGTTGAAAATGTGGCAAGATGAAGCTGACGGCGCCGGCGGTACGCCTTTTGAACTCCTTCGAGTGTTGACTGAGGACATGGGAAAGTTTGGCCTCGGCATCGCGATATTACTTGACTTTATCAAGCAAGAAACAACGAGAACGACGGACATGTGAATTGTTGTGTTTTATTTTCATACGTCTTCTTTATTAGTAAGTAAAAAAAAAAAAAATATATATATATCATAACAATTAAGACGCGCGATCTCTTAAAGTGTCACTTCCTCCAGTCGCAGCTGATCGCCTCATCGCAGCACGTGATAAACAAAAAAAAAACACGAAGAGACACGCTTCTTCCTCTCGAGAGGAAGAAGCGTGTCTCTCGATTGAAAATCTTTTTCTTTCTTAAAAGAGACAAACGCGCCCCTTAGAGTGCCCCCCCCCTAGAGTGCCCCCCTCCCCCCCCTCCCCCCCTCCCCCACTCGCCCCATGCATCCTAAAAGCGCCCCCCTCCCCATGCATGTTAAAAGAGCCCCCCTCCCCCCCTCCCCTCCCCTCCCCCCCTTATACACTCTAAAGAACGCTTCTACCTAGTTCAATAAGTCACTTCCAGTCGCTCGTAAAACAATAAAAAATGAAAAAAAAACTTATATCGTGGTGTTTTTTATTAGTTTACCGAAAAAAAATAAGAGACTCGCCTCCTCCTCCAAAAAAAAAAAGATATCACATTTTAAAGCCCGTGACCCCTTAAAGACGCTCATCTCTTCATTAAGTCGCGTGACGTCACTTCTTCTTCTTCTTCTTCTTCTTCTTCTTCTTCTTCTTCTTCTTCTTCCGGTCACGTGATCAATCAGGTCACTTCCGGTCACGTGATCCTCAATGAGGTCACTTCCGGTTGGCCATTAGGTCATGTGACGTCACTTCCGGTCCCCTAAGTAGGTCAGTAGGTTACCCAGAATGCACCATCCCCTAAGTAGGTCACTTCCGGTCACCCAATGGAGGCCTCTGATTGGCTTCAGGGTTACCCAGAATGCACCGCTAATCCCCTAAGTAGGTCACTTCCGGTCACGTGACCAAATGGAGGCCTCTGATTGGCTAACTAGGTCACGTGACGTCACCACTAATCCCCTAAGTAGGTCACTTCCGGTCACGTGACCAAATGGAGGCCTCTGATTGGCTGCATGTCGATTGAGTAATAAACAGTACTTAACTATAGTCCCGTTCCGATACATACTATACTACTGCTGTATTTCACGAGGCCGTAGGCCGAGTGAAATGCGGCCCAAGGGTCAACAAGTGAAATAACCCAGTCAACTGACTGAAATGAGTGTACCTTTGTGTTTATTTTTCATCTTTTTCGATTCAAAATACTGAAATTATTGTAGGGGGGAGCCTAAAAGGACTAAATTAGCTTATTTCTACGCCGTTCAAATGTAAACAAACCGCCGTTTTGATGACGTCACAGGGCTGTGAAATACGACCATGGGTTATTTCACGGGTGTGTGTGCAATACGGCGTTCTTTGGTTAAGTCAATGGGACAGCCGTATTTGATGAAAAATAAAGAATGGTGATTGTGAGCCATGATAAACATCCCAGCATACCCTGTATTGTGTTGCAGTGGCCAGTTGTCTTTCTGCTAGGCCAGTTGATGCTAACGCCATGGTAGCTGCACATACTGGTACCTCTCAGGGTTCTTTGATCACCTATACGTGTACCGATGGCTACCAGGTTGTAGTGGGTACTACCGCCACAAAGACTTACACAAGGACATGTGATGGTGGTGTGTGGAGGCCTGCTACCCCAGCTAAATGTACAGGTACATATTAATGAAAGCAGGGTCCCAGTGGACACAGAGTATTCAATCAACATTGATAACTGGTTGTCAATGTAGATTCAATGTTGATTCAAACTTGATTCCACATTGAATGAAATTTTGTGCGCACTGTGGTATATAATGATGCCATTGAACCATGTTATTTATTTTCTCTTGAGAGTCATGTGTATTTGTTTAGAGATTCCAGACTGTTTCTATTCAAACACATGGTTTTGGAAGGTAATCAGGCAAAGCTGAATTCTCACTTTTTTAATTGTGGAAGACATTAAACATGCTTCAAACCAAAAAGGGTGCATCCAGCCTGTTGATTCCCTTTGGTCATCTTCCTGACATTCAATCAAATAGTAATAAGTCTAGCGTACTATCACAATTATAGTGCTGGTAGCAGTCTTTGGCTTTAGAGGGTCCTTTAAAGGCCTATGCTACCTTTGCCAGTGGACAGCCTGGTCACGCATGTAGTAACATAATGTTGAGCAATCACTGGCTACCTGTGCTATACCACAGGCACACATCAGGAGTCAGGCAGGGGCAGTGGTCGCGACCATGCATTCTGTAGAGGGATGGGAAGCATTTACAGACATAGTATCATGTATATATAAGGACCACACAGATTATCGTATATGATATAGACTAGCAATGTATTGGGGTTATCTTGTATTAAAAACAAAAGTTCTCATATAAATCAACCTACGTTTTCTCCATGTCTTTCTTGAGAAGACCCCCTTTCGTGAAAAAATGGATATGAAAGCAGGTCTATTTTATTTTATAAGGTTGTCAGATTTATTAATTCATTATACTTACACAGTACAAATTTTAAAAGAATCTAAACGTATATATATGTAGTGTCATGGTGGGATAAAACGTGACTTTTTCTATTCTAAAAGAGGATCTTGAGGTGAAAAATTAATTTGTTATCTTGTTAATCTGTCTAGATTCATGGATCTTTTTATAAGTACATACAGAACTTATATAACCCCAATGCTCCTTCTATCAGAAACAGTCTTTTAAACTGCTAAATGTTTACTATAGGCCTGTTTGTAATTTTTAATAATTCAAATGGCCTGACCCAAGGAATGCTCTGTTTAAGCCAATATAGAAATGGTAAAGTTCTATTTTTTTGTCATTTTTATATAAACCATATATACATAACCAACCTGTTTTAAAGGGAGACATTTGAATGTGAGAAATATAGGGCAGCCAATGCCTTTAACTCTGATGTATGTACAAGACCCGCATTCTAGTGTATTCAATTTCAGTTACAAAATGCTTGACTGCTCCACCAACTGATCCGAATGCCGCAACTCCATCACTCACCACGGCTGTTGGTCTTGGAACACAACATGAGTACATATGTAATACTGGCTATGTTGTGGCTATAGGGGACACAGGCTATCTCAGGGTGTGTCAGAAGAAAAGCGGATCAACATTTGAGGCTGTTTGGGGATTTCATCAACTAGAACAGGGATCTATCATGTGCATAGGCATGTTTTATACTTTTATTTTCATATTAATAGTAAGTTTGAATTTGAATTTATTGATATTCCAATTTCCATAATATCTATGTGGTCTTAAAAAAAGCAAGCTGCACGAAATAACACTATGGGATATTATTTATCAGATTGAAATTTTATTTGAAAACTAATTTTTTCAGCATATAACTGTATAAATGCCCCAGCACCAACTGCTAGAAGCAATGCAGTTTCAGGTGCTATCTCCTTAATCAATGGTGGTCAGGTTACATACACCTGTAATGATAATTACCAATATGTGATTGGAATCACTGCAGCACCATCATTTACAATAACATGCACGGCTAATTCCTGGCCAACAGCTCCAACTGGATGTACTGGTAAGTTCCAATTAACAATTGCTAGAAAAATAAAGGAACAGCTAATATTTATCACAAAGAAAAGTACCAGGTCTAGCAGCACTGTACTGATTCTAAGCGATTTGATTTAACAGCAACGATTCCAACGAAGTTATTTGATTGTTGCTAAGGGAATTAATTACACAACAATAACCATTATTGACTTGCAGCTATACTAAGTGATTGAAAGGGATGTCATTGATCAATATCAGTATATATCATCATTTTCTACTAGCTCTTTAGTCACATCTCATTCATGTAATGACAATAGTATGAGAGTGTAATTATTTTTAACCTTCAGAGACAGCCTGCCTCACACAACCCCCGAAAGAGATAAATGCTCCTGATCCACCTCCGTATAACGGCACACCCATTGCTGTAGGCACAGCCCACAACTACACCTGCATCTACCCCCACATTGTTACACAAACAGACACTGATTATGTTAAAGTCTGTCAGATAAAGGCCTCAGCAAAATATAGAGCAGAATGGACCCTTAAAACTGGAGAACCGGAAAACGCACGGTGTGTCGGTATGCATACGTTTTGACCTACTGGTATAGGAATATCATGGACACACTGGCACTAATATCAGTTTCGAGTTTAGTAAATCAGTAATAATATCTCAGTTATAAAGTGGTAATTAAGTAATGTTGAAATGTGATACAATACAACATACTCAATGATTACCTTTATGTTACAGCTGACAATGACCACTGTATACCCAACCCATGTCTACAGGGTGGAACCTGTATACCAGAGCTACAAGCGTACTCTTGTTTATGCATGTTCGGATTCCGTGGCATACACTGTGAGGGTGAGCATCAACATTTGAAATTGTGGTACATATTCCAAATTGATATTAAAATGTTATGGTAGTTAAAGCAATGTGAAATAAATTGCCAAAGGTATGATTCCCTATATATATATATAAGATGAAAATCACACAATTGTACACGAAGGTGTCTCTTGCATAGAGCAATATCAATTAATGATCTTATTGATCTCTCTCTTACAGAAAATGCTGTAACTGATGTCAAGCCTAGACAGGGACAAAGGTCTGGTGGGACAAACCTTAACATCACTGGGTATTCCCTGGATATGATCGACTATGTCATCATTGGGAACGTCCACTGTGAGATCACAAACAAGTATGTTTTTATCCTCTAATAATCTGACGTTACAAGAATGGTAATACAGTGCATATAATTCATTGGAATTATCCAAAGGAGTTAAAAAGGAGTCGATGTATTAGATAAAATACGTCTTGTTGAATATGACAATAGTACACGATTGTAACTTTGTTGTGTACCGTTTCCTGTGGTTATTTTAACACTGCTGTACCCAGCAAGGACATCACCGTTCCCAGGGAGTTTATGGTCAATCAAGCCATACATTTTCTATATAATTATAAACTACAAGCAGGTATACATATGAAAGCAAATCTTTCCTTCCCCAGTGGATGGTGGTCATAAGGGTGGGTAAGTTTAGCGCCATAGCAGTTTCTATTGTCAACGTTATTATTTCTTTTGGTCTGTGGTTTACTGGGAACTTAGGGCATTAGTTGCTATATTTTAAACATGATACACGATGAATATCTAATTAGAAGCCCAAGAAAGCTTACAGTATACATTATGTTGCTTTCCTTTCAGAACGTTTGACCATTTGACATGTAAAACAGGACCATTGATCACCGATGAGCATTTGAATGAGCCACAATATGTGAGAATCTACAATAATGAAACAAACACAACTAGAGTCACTGTGTTCCTATTTAAGTACCTGCCAGATCCTGTCATCTCCTCTTTTGAAGGACTTACATCTATCGAATCGTAAGTATTTTCCACTGCTCAATAAGATACCAGGAGTAGCTGCAGTCAACAGTATTTTCTTCTGTAATCATGTACCGAATTACAGAAGAAAAAACATTTTTTGGTATAATTTCTTTGAAACTCTTTTTTTTATTATTATTGTTATTTTTTACTATAAAGGTAGAAGTTGGACTTACACATATATATCGCATGTCCCATGTCTCATGTCTCATGTCCCATGATGCAGTAAGGAGCTAATATAATCGTGTAATAAACATGCTACGCGCCTCGTGCCCCATATCCTACGATACACCTAACGCGTGCCTTCATAGCCATTCATTATTGGTTAAATATCTTATGCTGCAACGGTGGTTTACAACCTAACAGGTGGAATGGTTAGTGACATGAAACATGGGACATCTGTTAAAATCGATATTGCAGCATGGATAAAGCGACATGGCCATTTCTTAAAATCTACACAGGATATGGGTAGTGAAGGATCTCATAAGACCTACTGGTTACTTATCTATTGTTATACTCACAAGATATCATTACCTAAAGGTTGTTCAGCCTTATGGTGATTTGAACCCACAATCTTCTGCTTGCGAGTCCAAAGACATAACCACTACATTATAGGGCCCAGCCTGTTAGGTATACACTCAGACCTCCTACTTAGATTGCCATGTTAAGAGGTTATCACAGGAATACCTGGTGGAGATATTTAGAACTTTTTTCACCAATTAATTAAAGAAAGAGATCACTTTTGCAATATTGCATTGATATCAGGGGGGGGGGAGGGGGGGTTAGGACTTTCTGTATTTCTTACCATTTTTCCATTTTTCTTTTCTAAACTTGATAAATAATGATCTCAAATCACAAAATGATCTCAAATCACAAAATATATAATGTTGACCAGGATGTGATTAGAACTGGGGATCCTTTGACTACATTACCCTCTGCCCTATCCATTTGGCCACCAGGTAACTTGCAAAGTTGTGTGTTGCTTTAGATAATATTAATCACATTAGTTCAAGGGGCATGGGTGTGTGGGTTCGAACCCCACAGTAGGGACCTTTAGCAACCACGTAATAGGCCGTTAAACGTAGACGTAGCCTATCCCTTTAGCACTACTACGTCTGCGTTTAATGAGCTACGTCAGGTTAGCTAAAGGTCCCTATTATCCAAATGAAAATGAATTTTGAAAATCATGTAAATTCCTTATCAAATGATGGATATATATCATTTTCTTGATCTACTATGGATAGAGGGTGAAGAATAAGTGAGAAAACCTCCTTGGAGCTGTAGAATATTGTACATGACCTCTTTATCTGCGCCTCCGAAGTTATGTACCATATTCTATTGCACCGCAGAGGTTTTCCATCACGTATCCCACATAAAGGACGGTAATACTATTTTGTTCTGACCAATAGCAAAACAGTTTAAAAAGAATTGTCTGATGTGTCAGCAACAATTTATATTATCTGCATACTCGTTGACTGCATCAGAAACAATAGGTCAGCAAATATCCCCATGGAAACATTAAACCACATAACAGCTAATCTGTTCCCTGACAACTTCGTTTGCCTTTTTCGTATGACTAAAAACCTTCCAGGTGGTGGTTAGAAGAGGAGAAGAGAAAGACGGCATCTTTATAATCAGTTGTGTTGAGATTTATCTTTCTTGTTGCCACCTTGTAAGTCATATAGGGCACCGCCAAACTGAACTTACACATTTAAATAAGGCAAAGTAGGATTAAAATATTTAGCTGCTACGATTGCTTGAAGTGTTACTGTTTACCTAGTAGACACTTTGGGAGCGGGAATAACCTTGTTTTTATATTCTAATGATACCAGATGTAGAATAAAATGTGCATGATTAACCTACGATGAATTTGTATCATCAGGGGAGGCTCTGTTGTAACAGTGACTGGCACAGACCTTGACGGCCCCGGCGACCCCAAGATGAAAACCACCTTTACCAAAAGAGCCACAGGAATAAATTGCACTAAATTAACCGTAAGAGGAAAACATGGCCAGCATCTCATCAATAACGAATCAATGGATATAATGGGGGTCATATTCACTTTAAATGTCTGTGCCTAGGCTTTGCATTTGTTCCCTCCAAATTGAATTTGGGTTCCCCAACCAGCTTTGTTGGGCCATTATAATTTGTATATATAATGTTGTCTGTTGGACTGGTATGATACACTCAGATATAATTGAATTAAAAAAAAACATCTATCAGAGTTTTGATTACGAAAAATATAGTTTCTTTAAACATTAATATGTTTTTCTAGGACTGTGACGCTGAGACATCAACAAAAATGACTTGTGTGACAGCAGCACTTGATCTAAGCTGTCTGGAAACCACACAGGAAACTATCAGGAGACGTCGACAGGCAGTAGTAACAATCAATGAGGAAAAACAAATTGACATTGAAATGAAACTTATATTTGATGCAGGCAAAGAACCTGGGGCCAAGATGACATATTATTTTGAACCGACATTTTTTCCTTTTCAACCACGAGTACTTAAGTTCAGGTCATTTTGGCCAAAACTCCAAAGACAAATTGAAATTAGGGTAAGACTTTTTTGAAAAACAATAATCAATCTATTAATATTGACGCTAAATAGGATATGTATGGATGTATATTCACACATATGAATGATGCAATTTTAATGTAGATCTGTTAATTACTTCTCTTAGGGGTCTTCTTTATAGGGGAGTGATTTATATATTTGTGTCCCATTTGAGAGCCACAAAAAAACTGTGTATTTTTTTTTAGAATAATTAGCACCATTGTAAACCCTATGTTTATTCAATTGCAGGGTGAAAGTTTAATACACCCTCTGAAAAATACACCCATCACCGTAATGATTGGTCATATGGCAGCATGCAGTAACATAGAACTCTACAACAATCGCATTGTATGTGAACCCCCTCCGGGATGCCCAGATATTGCTCTGGGTGTACGTCCCCCTGATAAAGTAGTTCCCGTAAAGGTAAGGCAAACTGTGACTCAGCAAGGTATTATCAATTTTGCACATTAATCATGCATAATTGCTTCTGTACACACTCTTTGAGTTGTTGTTATTCAATATTTATTTGTTCAATACATATGTTCTATACAGTACAGTCTGAAAGGTACAGTACAGTCTGAAATGAATAAGATGATATCTGCACAGGTTTTTACTAAAATATTTGAACAACTAGGTGAGAATTTTGTCTGGTAACCTACAGTGACAACCCAGGAATAGGAATACTGAGAAATATCAAGACATTTATATAGACAATAATGCAGAATAGGATACATATTTTGCCTGATATAAATCAAATTGGTTTGATGAACTAGATTTCCCTCCCTAGAATAGGCGGAAATCTCTTTCTGCAGGACTTTTGGTGGGTTTTGATAGGAAACCATAGTTTCAAATCTTCAGAGGGGAATGCATTTTGGTGGTCTGATATTTTCTAGAACACATCACTTTGAAACCGTACAAAACAAATACAAGCATCCTTGTTTTGTCCTCCTGATTATGTGTCTTTCTCCCACTCAGGTCATCTACCCTAATGAAAAAGTCGAACCTGCAGAACCTGGAAAGCTGCGCTACATGGATACCCTATGGGACTACCCTCCAGCACGGTATATCATCACTGCTTTGCTTTGCGGGATTTCAGTTATCATACTTCTCATCATCATCTGTTGTATCTTCAAACGGAGATTCCTGAGACAACAGAATCTGACTCGAAGAGTGAAGAGATGGAGTAGGATAAGCCCTAGGGTACTCAGTACTTTCGTTCCGACTGGCCCCATGTTCCTGCAAGATCGCTCTACTGCACCTTATTTTAACAGACACCGTCGGAGTAATCGCGTTTCTCATTGTTAGATTTGTTGATGATTTATTTGTCTAAGAGTTTTACAATATGGTAGTGGTAGGCATTTTATTTCTAGTATCCTAGTAGTAGGGTGGCTGGAGGATCGGGCTGATCACCCAGTCTGTATCTGATCCTATGTTAAATGGCCCTTTTATGATGTCTCCTCATTTTGGCTAGGGAGCAGATAGAGATTTCTAGTAATTTGGTAATAAGAGATCTTGAATGGGTCTATCATATACAGGCTGGAATAAGCATAATGAATTCAGGGGCAATGTTGACAAACCTTCAGATTTCGAGTCTATTTTGAGCTCTATAGCTGGGTTATCTCTTGAACCTGACCTTTGGGAGAATTTGTACTGCTGGATGGCAAATACATGTATCAACGAGATTCTTTTTTTGTTTGAAGCATTTTGAATGCAGGTATCCCATGGAAGGTCTTGTTATTACCTGACAAAGTTATATCTTCTTCAGATAAGCTATCTAAAATAAAAAAATGTATACTTCAAAACTTTTATAGAAACCTCCAATTGGCAATTTATGGCAAACTACTGAAGATAAAGCTAAATCAACTTAAAATAATGCATTTGGGATGGAAATAAAACAGCCTACCGCCTGCCAGCGTCAGGCAATCTCCTGGGGGTCATATGAGGTTTATTATCAGTTTAGACAGTGCTTAACCAGATGGCAGCACTCTATAACATAGGGGTCAATGGGGTGCAATGGTGCATGAAGGCTATTGTTTCAGCAGATCCACACCAGGTGGCATATTAGTACAGTATGAAGACTGCTATGAGCTGTAATGGTGGCATTGGCACCAGTTTGAAACCTGTCAGAAGGATTATCAGGGTGGGGTAGTTTAAAAATGTTACAGTTAATGCCCTATTTATTGCACGACCATAACATAAGTAGTCATGGAAATGTGAATATTAAGGCTATGGGTAGATATGAATTACGTTTATGTCATATGATTTTATAAAAATGGTTCAGCGACCCTACTAGTAGGCTATTGTTATATTATACAAGCAGGCCTTATGGTGGGACTAAATCACCAATTGAGCATCATCTGACCAGTTCCTGCAGTGTGTATTTATCATTGACCTGATGACCATGTTAGCACTGCACAAGGGTGCTCTAACCCTATGCTGCAGCTGGTTGCTATTTCTCAGTGGAAGCATGTGGCTTTTGTGTAAACCATCACCCAGTCATATTGATTCAATGATTCGGGTGGAGAGGCCAAAAGTGCAAAAAACTAGAGGAGGAGCCTAAATCAATGTAGAGGACGACCCCTGTTGCTGGTCAGAGATTTTTTTCAGGTGGTAATGGACAATTTACCTCTCAGAAGGGAACAAATCCCATATATCGGTATCAGTCTTACAGGTGGGGAATCTTAAAGACAGGTACCAGCAAAACTGACAGACAAAGAAGAAGAAGTCAGCATTAAGTGGGTAGAGTCTCATGATACAATGGTTAACAATTTTTAACTTCTACCGACTATGATATATCTCTGTTAGGCCAGCGTTAGTGTCTACCCCTGCATTATTCTAATGAGATCAAAACAGGTGTGACATATGATATAGTATGAGATTTTATTATAATATAACATAATATAATAATCATAACATAATGATATTATATCATAAAACAACATTGCTTTGCAGAAGATGAGCGGGCCTAGTTAATTAACTGACTAGATTGAGACCATAATACAGTTTGTTGATTTTTGTCTTTAACGGTGTGAAATGAAATGGGTAGTACATTTTGATATATAACTTTACAGATTGATTTCTTGCAAGACTAGGAGAGCCACAGGAGGCCAATATCTTGTCTCTAGAAGAAGGCAGTGGTGTTCAACACTTTCGGTGTGATTAGAGGCTTTCATGCATGCACACTGCCAGTGGGGAGCAGGGAAACTACTGATAGACCTCCAGCCCAGCACACTGACTGCACCACCTGCTCATATAGTACAGGATGGTAGAGAGGTTGGGGATGTTGTGTATCAAAGGCAAAAATCCATGAGGTGGATTTGTATATAATCAGTATAAGGAAAAATTGGGCAATCCTCTCAACGGTCTGAACATTGTACATAGCTGGTATGCTAGTCCATGCAGACTTCTTACTAGTATTTGGTGGGGTCAACGCTAAAATCAAACTAGTTTTGGTAGAGTATAACAAGGGAGCTTATTTCTAAGGAATTTGACGCAGGATAAGCAACAGTAAAAAGCAAGACAATCGTGTAGATTCAAACTAAATGCAAATAATATAACAAGAGACTTCATGAGATCAATGTAAAAAATGTAGATTTATGCACAAAGGCGATAAATTACAAATAAAGGGCATTTTACTGATTAGTTTTTATGGATAGATTCACTCTCCTAAATAATTGACTTACATGATTATACCTAGTCACCTTACAGTTTCACACGTTGTATAGAGATCTATGCGCTATGTGTCATTGGTAAGCTGCAAGAATCATTGGGAAATAACAATTGCAGTACAGGTGCAGCTGCTTCATATTTCTCAAATGATCCATCAAAAAAAATCATTTTGATATTTGAAGGTGTAATACGAATGATAAATATTTTAATGTATTTTGTGCGTTGGCTTCAGTCTAAAAGTGCGGACAAAATGGGAAAAGGTTTTACAGTACCTCTGATAACCCCTTACTGTTTTCACATTTTCCATTTCTATCATCATAAAATAACAAAATCCCAATACACAAAGTTTGTGATGCACACAGTGATAAGAGGCACAGTTTCTTTTGAGTCGCTTCATTGTATGGTCGTTGTAAGGATAATGTCTAGTTCTCTACCCCCTAGCTGTCTGGTATGGATTTACTTTCACCTGCCACCATCTTATCAACTCACCAACAGTCTCTCCTCTACCGGTCTGGTCTGAGGCCATTGTCATAGTTCATCTTGTCTGCCTATCTAACCCTACCACTAGGCACTGACCCTTATATACTGTGTATGCATCTGTATTTATTTGATCTTTTCATGCCCCTCTCCTATAATCCATTCTTGTCTGAGTGCATCTACAGTGTGTAGCATCCCCCTATATGTGTTCCAGTTCCACCCACCTCATCTCCCCCTCCATCCCAAATTGACAGACCTACTATTCGTTCAACTCCAAGCCACTGTTTATATGCATAGCGGGAGCCTCCAAGTAACTCTTTCCCTTGTCTCATACTTCTTTTACTTTTTTTCTCTCTATCTTTCCTGCTCAGCTAGTTACAGAGATATTGGGGGAAGGGGCACATGTGGGGCATCACACAGGCATCGGGTTAAGTCCTATAAAAGCTTAGGAGGATTTATAAGTTTTAAATACATTTATTTCTCAAGGCTGGCCAATAACTCATATGAAAGTTGAAAAATAAGCTCTGGAATTGACATACAGATTACATGGCAAGGGGAAGAGTTCTAAACATTTTGTTTTATGTTGTTCAAGATTGTACATAATTGACGACGACAGACAGACAGTGTTATTTTACCACGTTGGGGAGAATATATGAAGAGTTTTGTTCCACAATGCAATAAGAGCCATTTTGAAAAATGACACAAAGTTTTGACAAATGTGTAGGTCAGGAATAAGAAAATGCAATTTTTGAAACAATTTTTCCTCAAAATTCAGTTTTTCATTCTTTTAAAGAGGTTCTCTCTGATGTACAAATTATACCCAAGGTACTATAACTGCCAATATGGTAGCCTTAGAGAAATCAGTACATGCTTCAATTCTGGAATGGATTTGTTATGCTTTGTATATTGATGTTTAGTTGGGGAGGGGATTATGGAGGGGAACAAGGATATAATTATAGGCTGACATGTTGACATGTATAAGGGCTGATGGTAGAAACAGAGGATGGAGGGAACTGTACTGTGATGACAGGAATTATGAATAGGTGTACTAGGAGAGATCCGGTGCGAATGAGTAACCAATGGATAAGAGCAGCAGGATTTGATGTATACAGAGGCACTGGTGCCATGGTATTTGGGCAGGTGTTTTTGAATGGGGTTGACGATAGCGGTGGAGGGTTGGGCATCGGGTTTGGGTAGGGATCCACCAATGTGGATCTTCGAGGATCAGATGCCACAACACATTTCCCCCATCATGCAGCTTTAATTAGCGACCACAAGCCAAAGGGACATATCTATTCAAGAATTTCAAGGTATACACCACTAGATAGGTCGTAAAATTTGCAGTGGTGTAAGTTGCAAGCATATATGGAATGAAATTATATTTCTTTCCTATTTTTCCCAAAAAATAAATCAATTTATTGAGATGTTCCAAAAACTGCTAGCTACCCTCATATCCATATATCTTACCCAATGTGATATAACCCTTGTTATTCTTATTCCCTACATTTCTCCCTAGCATTAGATAGAAAGAAATACACAGTGGAATGCTTTGTAATGATTATATTTACCTCATAATACAATTAGATAATTTCATTTCATTTGTTATATTTTTTAACCTTTTTTCTTTTTGTACTCCAAACTGCATCTATATTGAATTACCTGTTATATGCATTAATTATTAATTTTAAAAAAAAAGAGTTATATTTTATGCTGTTAAGAAGACCTACAGAAATAGAAATTCCCTTGATGAACCTACATGTTGAGGCCTACACAATAAAGGGCATCTGAAATGTACTTAAAATACATTGTATGCTTATCAAATCATATTTGGCCTTGTATTGATCAGATTTAGGTTTGTGGATCATATTGGTTTCGGAAGTTCGTTAATTAGCATTTCCCATATTTTTTGGGTGATGCACCAAGAAGAGAATGTGCTTTATGCCTATGATTAATAAAAGTTATATCTTATCATGATAAATATTACCCATAAATAGGGCCCCCATAAGGCCATATCTTTTCATCAGTCAATTTCTGCAGGGTACACTAGAAACAATCGAGGCGCCACCTAGGGAGTGATGTGGTTGCTACTTTGATTGGCAGTCTCCCAGTATCCCAGCATGCATTAAGAGACCACCCGTATCTGCCCTCTAGAAATGGTCAGTTGGCGTGGCTTAGTATGAGACAAGTATTTGGCACCCCTCATCCCACTGGTATAGACATGGACCGACTAGAGATCCCTATATAATAGTTGTTTTATGCTGGTCAGGTGCTGGGAGACAATAGAAGAACCTGTTTCTTCAACATGCATGCTCTGACTGAAAAAGAGCTTGTTCAGCACAATTCATGACCTAGTCACATTGTATAGGGCAACTTTTATGGCATCTGTGGATCTAGTTACTAAAATGTAAAGTGTATAAGATTGTTACTATATTCAACAGGGGTTGAGTAAAAAATAACTGAATTGTTGAATGCTGATAGTAAAATCTTGACATGGAAGAGACAATGTGAAGTTCACATGGTAGTGGTCATCTAAATAATCAAGTACATCACATCCCCAATGAGATCTACTTACATGGTTTATGTAAGAGCATCTTAAGTCTTCAAATGATTAACAACTGCGAGAGCCCTACTGCAACTAGGTTAGGGCAGGGGAGGGCAGAAGGAGGAGGATTAATCATAAGTGTTGCCAGGTGTCGTGCAGACTGCCGTGTTACACAATCAATTTGCATTATTGACCCTGGAGAACCCCAATCTAGAGGACCGAAGGAGTTAAAGTAAATGTAGCCTACTTACAGCATTTTGCAATATGCTCCCACACTACCAATATTAAGCCATTTCCACAACTGAGCTAATTGAAGGGGGGCCAAATTATGCTTTTAGCGTTGATTTTGTTTTGATGCTGGTTTAGTTATCAATAATTATGTATAATTACACATCAAAAGGTCTGAACAAAAACATCAATACAATGAAACGAGGAGGTCTTGGTGTATTTTATATTTAATATTCTTTATTTTTGAAAAATAGCCTAGGCCTACAAATCCCTTTTTTCCTCTAGCAATATCAATGCATATTGCACCACTCTGACCAGAGACTGACACTGATCAACATGCAGTGCAAGTCTACCCCCTATATCAATACTATCCCATGAAGGAGGTCTTAGTGTATTTTATATTTTATATTTTTTACTTTTGAATAATAAAAAATATGCAAAGTTTTTTGCACCCTAAAATGCTAATGATGAGTCAATTGACGAAACCGAAGAGCTACAGGCTGTGTCTCACGACCTTGGGCCAATGTTTTTGTCTCTGACAGGGTGCCAGCTCTGACCGGGTGCCAGCTCTGACCCGGTGCCAGCTCTGACCGGCCTGAATACAAACAGGTTATTTAGGGCAAAATGATGATAAAAATGGGCAACTAATGACTAGTTTAAAGAGTGATAACATCCATTAACCTTTTCAGCCAAATTCTATCTCCATCTGCCCTAGATAACCCGTTTTTATTCAGGCCGGTCAGAGCTGGCACCCGGTCAGAGCTGGCACCCGGTCAGAGCTGGCACCCGGTCAGAGCTGGCACCCGGTCAGAGCTGGCACCCGGTCAGAGCTGGCACCCGGTCAGAGACAAAAACATTGGCCCAAGGTCATGAGACACAGCCTACAGTTACTTATGAAAATATACTGGTACAATTCCAATATATTCTACAGTGTATTTCACACTGAAGGTGTACAAATAAGTTCAAATAACAAAAGGGCTTATGCAAGTCTACAGCCTGGGTATGTTCTCACCTGGCCTTGACCTTGCCCCAGCACTAGGACCAATAACAGGCCTAGTTTCTGGACACACCTTAGTAACTGGTAAACACCTACCTGGATACCTTTGTCCTGGTGGTGTCATATGGTACAGAAGAAGTTGTGGAGGTGAATCTCACCCTGGTCTGTGTCGTATTTTTGGTCTAGCATCAGGGTCGCCCACACCTGTTGTCGTCTGCCGGTCCCCCTTGGATGGCATCCACATAATACAATGAAACATAATAGATATCAGCCATTTGATAGTGAATACTTGTGCTAACCTGATTTGGAATACACTCATTCACCATAGATTTTTCTTCTTATGTCTATGGCCGTGACTATTGACAGTTCCAACTGTTTATAACATAATGAAATTCCCTCATTGACAGTCCAAACTGTCAATAGCATGATAGAATTCGCTCATTGACAGTTTGAACTGTCAGTAACAGATTCAAGATTCTGTATTGACAGTGCCAATAAGTGAATTTTATTCTTGGATTGAGAGTATGAACTGTCAATAAGAAGATCCGTTCTGCTTTTGACAGTTTGCACTGACAATAGCTGGCCAACTGTCAACCTTCTATTGACACTGAACTGTCAATAGTGGAAAACTTTCCTCTTTTTAACGGTTCAGACTGTCAATACATGTAGTGGTATATTTCTCTCTTATGGACAGTTCAAACTGTCAAGTGATGAATTATACCATTATTGACAGTTCTTCACCGAGCTGCCAATAGTGGGAATTTCCTCTCTTTTTGACAGTTCCTTACCATTACTGTCATAACCCTGAGAATGATTTATGGAGAAGTCGATTTTGATTTAGAAGTCCCTTTTGATTGAGAGGTCAATTTTGATGAAAAAGTTGATTGAGAAGATTATTTTGATGGTAAAGTCGGTTTTTAGTGCAAATCAATTTTTGGTGCAAAACCGATTTTGAGGGTAAACCCGATTTTGAGGGAAAACCTGACTTTAAAGGCAAAACCGATTTGGTGAAAAAAACTTTTACCAAAAAACACGCTTTAGCCAATAAGACAGAAATATTCCACAATTGACGGTTTGTACAATTACCGGTATTAAGAAACAACACTATTAACAAATATGTTCCATGTAACTTATTAAATTTTTTAAGTGATCATTATAGCCCTATCTAGTGTTGAATTATCCAATACAAAAATTTGAAAATGTATGAGTAGTTCTCCCAATGGCCACCAGGTGCTAAACAATGGACATCCCATAATACACTGTCCAAACTGTAACTAAGAAACCAACAGAAAACCACATGTAAAAATATGATCCCTAAAGGTACTTAAGCTAAATCCAAACAGCAACCAATACATCCTGTAGAAGACCAATTAATTTGGTTGAAATGTTGATTCATTCTACATGCTTACTAAGCAACTTTCCAACACCTTGTATCTCTCAGCTAATAAAAAGTCACCTATACTTTATATGATTGTGTCTTGGTTTTGTGTGATATCTCAACCTTAGTGACTTTAATGGATGTTAGCCTGATGCTTATGGAACACAAAGAAAAGAAAAAAAAGCTATGTCACAGTATTTATTTGCCTTTTGGAGGGTTTGACAATTTGGGTGCATTACATATAGGCCATTATGAGAAAATTATATTTTTCTACCTTTTTCCAAATGGAAAAAAATCCCCCAACAATTAATATTTTTCTATAAAAATGCAGACATGCATTAAATATGATCTTTAGAAACATGAAAATAAGGGGTCACAGGCTGAAAAATCAAAATAATTTCTAATAATAGTATTCACCTTATCAGCCTATAGGCATAGCAAATAGGAAATAAAGTGATCAGGGTGAGCAGAATGCCTAGTTGTGGCACTTGAATGGCAGATAAAGGAATGTCATGACATATGAGTGGGGGAAATCTGCAAATATCATGGTTTCAGGTAGTTCCGTTCTTTGCCACCAGGTGCTGTACGCATAGACTGTGTTGAGTACCTTTAAAAATGGTCAAAAGTAAAATACCTGAGGTCCTCTGTATGTAGTGTTGCATTCTTTCCATGAATGCTGCATAGTGTTTGTACTTGGTCCCATTCCATTGATGGTAATGGGGTTGGTGTTTATCTAAGCATCAGTGATATTTGATTTAGTCTAGGAAGTAGAAATATTGTCTCACGACATGGGATCTCTTGGCCTAGTCTAGCTCATAATAGAAGCTGGCGTACTGCTGCATGGTGTCATATTAAAACGCTGATATCAAGTAGGTCTGTTTCAGATTAATATAGTTGATTAAGATCCTTTGAGGTATAGTCTTTAAGGAGTGAATTGTTTAGGAACTGAGCAGGCCAACCCTGACCTGAAGCTATGACTGATAGATATTGATGTTATCATAATATTATAATATAATCAACACAATCTGATAATGAGTAGGACGTGATGGCAATAACGTGATGTTTGATGCACACAATTGATCTGTATTGCATAAACTAACACTGTAACCAATATTCAATTGTCGATCACATTAAAATATGTATACTTGATACAAACATGATCGTATCCAGCCCAACAGTTTATTTGATAACTGCAATGTGCGTCATTTATATGACACACACTTTTTTTTAGTCTCCGAAAAGAAGGTCGCAAAAAAACTGCAGTACCCACAGATTTTGATTAGATTTAATGTGTCAAAACCATTTTTAGCTCCCAGACACATTCATCTCAAATAAGTAAAATATTGATACATGTTTTATGTTAAGGTATTATATTCATATACCACCTACATGAACCAACAAGTATTCAAATAATCTAATTGATAAAAAAGCCTATCAGAGGGCTGGATACTGATTCTATCATCTTTAGCCAAAAAGTATATGGTTTGTAGTATAAGGGTCACTGAAGGATAAGATCAATCAGTCATGCCCTTATCCTACAAATTGCCCTCATCCTACAAATTATATAAGTTTTATAGGATAAGAGAACTCTTTTGTAGGCTTAGGGTAGGATAAGGGCCTGACTGACAGCCCTTACGCTACAAAGCTATAGACTTCCGTAGGGTAAGGGCAATTTTGTAGGATGAGGGCTTAACATGGTCTAGCTGCCAAAACACAATAAAAAAGTAGCTTTGTGTCTTAAGGATGAAAGTCGGTATTTTCCTAATATTCAAAAGAGATTCAGGCCTCCTAGAAAATTTACTGATTGTTCCTTACATACTATAGAATCCATAGAGTAAACAAAAAGGGGGGTGCCCATGCTTGCCCTTGTGCTGCAATAGCAAATACAAGGGCCTACATATTTTTCTCTGTTACTTATAAATAGGAAAGTACCATATATCCATATATTATAAGACTGAAAACTCAGTTTAAACCATTGTGATATACCAGTATCATCCACACCATCAGTGATATATATTGGCAATACTTTCACAGCTTACATTTGGAGACAATGGTGCTATATCTTGTCCTATCCTTCTACTTTGGCAAAGGTGTCCAATATTGAGTAATTACATGAAACCAATAATGGTATATAATTTATATAACCAAATGTCAAGTTTAGGACTTCTTTAGTTTGGATATGTTTTAACCCATAATCAGGGGGTCACATAACAGAAAGTTGGACACTCTACCTTGTAGGCTATGAACTGGTATGGCCATGCAACATAACTGTACAATAACACCCACAACAAGCACTCAATCCTCTGTGGCCTCATAGCTAGCAGTGCTGGTTTTAGGCCAAAGGATTGGACAGTGTATGGGTTCAAATCCTGGAGGGTGGGTGGTTTTAGACCTTTAGCTTTATATGTAGCTAGATATCGCTTGAGATTGACACAAGATGGAGCCAATGTGAGAGGAGTTTCAGATAGTCCTCAGATAGCAGAGAATGTGTTTGGAGAGTAAGTAGTTCCAATGCCGCTATGTTTTTGATGAAATTGGCACAAACAGCAGTGGTTTTGGATGTTGACAGCAACTTTTCCTTTTTTCCCATTTCTTTTTTTATTTGGAGAAATTTGGTTAAAACAATCTTCTTTCATTAAAGTGCTTTTTATCGGAGGGGAGGGAGGGGGTGAACCTTGTTGGCTTCCATACTTCACTCTTCCTTTACCAATTACACACTAATGCATAATAGGGGCCGATTTTTGGGCGATTTTGAGCATTTTGTACTTTTCTCAAAAATAGGCTTACACCTACAATTCTTTGGATTCTCACTATTTGCTATATTGTCTCTGGGGAACCCAAACCGTTTGCCTCTGCCTTGAATTTCCCTTATTTGGCAACCTTCACAACCTGGGTGAAAATTACTTCGATTTTACCCCCAATCTAATGGATTTTTAGGGTAAAGATCGTAATAAACGTCATTTAGTATGATTTTTGTAATGAAAAAGTTTTTCATGCCAAAAAATATGGTACCGAAAGTTTTGATATATTTTGGTGTAATATTGACAAAAATATTGGTTGCCAATGCAACAGATATCATAGAAATGACCATTTTTGGTAACTGCGGTTGCCATGGTAATGTAATGGGAAGGGGTTTCCGAATGCCCTCTCTTGGGTGGGTTCCTGGAACAGTCACCATGATGGTTGGTACCATTGTGAGGGGGCTGAGACACCCTCTGCCTCAGAACTGTCCAGGAATCCAATCAAGAAGGTAAGCCCCAAGTGTGCTCTTTTTGGTGGGATTTATAACAGTTTAGGGAAACTATCTTATATTACTGCTGACTTGTGACTAGCTTGCATTCAAAGTGTGTACCGTTTATGGAACAATATATATTAGTATTAATCCTAATTTATTGTGTCTGGTTTTGACTCTACCTACATTTACTCTAGGCATTTTATACTCCACACCCCAGCCTCCAGGCTGTTCTTAAGTCCCACTTAAGGCAACTCTTTTCTGGCCATCTGACATCTAAATCACCATGAAATAGTATACTAATAATCCCCTAACCCATGATTATTACAGTAACCAACTATAACATATACATCATGAGAATTCCACGTGAAAATCTAAAAGTACTTAAACCTATCTATGATATAAAATTTATTTTGTCAAAATCAGAATTTTAAGGGAATCCTGATAATATATAGCCGTTTGAAGGTTGGTTAAAGATTCATTTTCAAATGTATGATTACGATTTGACTACTCTCATATCTCCCTTATTGAAATAGATACAGGAAAATAGGGTTCTGTCCTTTGTAAGAACAACCTTAGCTCAAACCATCACTCCTTCCCTTCTAGATGGAATATTTACATGATTACAACAGTTTTGGAAAGCATATCTCATCCCCTATAAGGTAAAATTTTACCAAAAAACATTCTATATTATCCAAAGTATTGAACTGTTACATGTCAGCTTCATGCACCTGTCATGCGACCACTCTATCCCAGGGCCAGACTAAGGGCAGGTGGTCTTCTGTTAACATACTCTATGCACAATTTACCACACATCTGGACTCCATTCTCATTGCATCCAGTAACATAATCACAATGAAACTTTTGGAAATAAATACAAGGCATGATAGTATAGATCAAAAGTATAGGACAGAGGCATAGGAAGCAAATCTTTGTCAGGGGGGGGGGCAGGTTTGGGAATAATGTGTATTATAGTATAGGGTCTTAAACTATAATGCAAACATATTCAGGGCCCCTCCTTTGTGATTGGTGGTGGAGCTGGGCCCCCTGCCCTGCCTCCCCCCCCCTTTTCCTACACTACTGTAGCATGGGAAGTATAAAATCAATGCCGGGTAGCTGTTACCACATGGTTATTACTCATTTGATAGAATCTACTCACTTAGTTAACCCAGATCATGTTATAGCCTAATCCAATCTGATTAGGGTTTTCATATTTGTGCTAAATATTTAGCAAAAGCGTACAATATCTTTTTTATTCCTGAAGTATGGATACCAAACACAGGAAATACTACCAGTACATCAACATTATCTTCATACTGGCCATGCAGTTCCCAATGCAAAGTAAGTAGAAGTAGACCTTAATCAGGATGATGCATCAGCTGGCATCGATAATTTATCTTTCTATTTTAGAAAGGTCTCATTGATTTTACTCATTCTGCACTGAATATTACCTATTACATGTCATCTATTAGCAATTTAATTTTCAAGATAGAAATGAGCTCTATTTTTTTTAAACAGATTCCACAACAACTGGGACACCCACAACTACAGAACTACCAACAACTGCTGATAGTGAGTATCATTTAATGACATGTCAAGTGCACTCCTATTGCACAAATGAACTAATGACTATTTCCCCACCTGCAAAGTACGATGTTATGAAGGGGTTCGTCAATGATTAATTGGACTTGGTCGAAGCTACTTTTGTTGATCACTATCGTGAAAGGGTTAGATGGCCAGACAAACGCGATACTTTAATATTGTGAACATAGCATGTACCAAAGCATATGTTAAAACTGATTTTCTAAGACCAAATGGGTCAGTACTTCTTTCTTCCTATCTATGTTATTAGAAGACATGAGACGGTCAAGGGGGGCTATAGAATGTACACAGGACGTTCATATAAGAATCCAAGACATAACCCTTATAATACTGAGTGTGAAGATTCTATTAAAAGATAATAAAAAAGAATTGGAAAACAATTAGACAGATCCTTCCTTCGAAAAAAGCACAATTAACTTAAAACCTAACCTATATAAGGCTCAGTCTCATAAGTTTGTAACAGTTGAAACGTCTTTGACTGGGCGTCGTCTTTGACCGGGTGTCGTCTTTGACCAGGTGTCGTCTTTGACCAGGGAGTTGTAAGATGGAATAAATGAGGCTTATATAGTAAGGAAATCGTTTAAATACTGCAATAATATGTTTATACACATTCATTGGAAACATAAGTAACATTTTATATATTTATATACGGCACTTACTATGCACAGTACAGCAATTTAAACTCAAAGTTATAATATCAAGTGACATCACGTATAATATAATGTTCTATTATGCATAGTATGGTCAGTATATGAATATAACAAAGTTCACTTATGTTTTCTAAAAACGTGTATCAATATATGGGTGTACTATTTCCCCTCTTTTCCTATTACATAGGCCTTATATCTGCCATTTTAATGCTGCCTGGTCAAAGACGACACCCGGTCAAAGACGTTTCAACTGTTACAAACTCATGAGACTGAGCCATAAGCCTAACTCGGGTATAAGCTGCCCCCTAACTTTGGAGAATCAAGTAAGCCGCAATGGGGGGTCTGATCATGGTGAGTTTAGTACTGTAGTATACATTAAAAACTCTTGTATAAGCCGCACTCCCACTATGAACCGCACTGGCGATCTGACTCACGTACTAGCCACGGCTTCTACGTGAGGTTTTTTACGGTAAAGGTATAAATCTCATGCAAAACGAGGAGAATATTTCTATAAGGTTGTTTATATGTTGTTCCATGAGTCATTTAATCAAACCTGTATCATTGGGCAAAAAAGTAACATTCATCCTCGGAATGGGTTTTGTAAACTGTCTGAATATACATTACAATATTGTTATATGCATGAAGTGCAATCCTGTTGCATCCCCCCCCCCTTCCCCCTGAATCAGCCTTTTTTTAAAGCAAAAGAAACAGCTAAATGAACCTGAAAAATATGGTTTCATGTGATCTAACAGTCATCTTTATGAAGGGCAGCCATCTTGAATTTTTAATGCATGATTTAGATTTGGATATTAACCTACATTTATAGTTACCAGTTAAGTATCTTGTATGGTTTCAGCCCTAAATATTTCTATAAAAGTTCTACAAATTAAGATTTCCTGTTTATTTGAATGATTCTGGTGATCACATTTCAAAATGGCTGAAAAACGGTGATAGCATGGAAATTTCTTTTGGAGCAAGGAAAAAAGTGAAAGTTCTTGGTTCAAACCATGTGTAAAAAACTTTTGGCACTTTTATCCAGTAATAAAGTATAATGCCAATTCGTTCCCTTAATTCACTAGACTATACTAACCTTTCATGCCTCTACTGATGCACCGGCCACACCAGCAGCACCGACAACTACTGGAGCACCATCCACAACAGTAGTACCAACAACTACTGGAGCACAGACCACAACAGAATGTAAGGGCTTAGAAATGCAACTTTCCACCCATTTTGTACAACCAGATCACATTTTCCGGTCCCATCAGTTGAAACATATACATGATAGCTTTTGCGAGTAACTGCAGAAGCAAGATACATCCTG
Source organism: Harmothoe impar (assembly GCA_947462335.1). NCBI lineage: Eukaryota > Metazoa > Annelida > Polychaeta > Phyllodocida > Polynoidae > Harmothoe > Harmothoe impar. Next base: position 24,804,678 of record OX381721.1, read on the forward strand.
AACGTTGGGTTAAAACCTGACCCTCATTTACTGTGTCTATATGATTATCACTATGCTTGTATAATTATGAAGGTGCCAGTACTGCTAAGGTTACACTAAGGCTTATACTAAACGAAACCCAGTCATGGTTGGTCTGGCCTCACCAAACAACGTCCCACCATTACAGAATGCACACCTATTTTCTTCCTTAGTTTCACCTGTAAGTATAAATCCCCGACTGGTAAGGCCTGTAATATGGATAACTTAACAGAGGAGAAGTTAAAGGGATTTTCTACTTGTCGCAGGATTACTGATGTTCTATTGACTTTTGCATATAACTCAGGATTATGTTGGTTTGATGTATCATCTAATAGAAAATCAAAAGAAATTGCCATGTCACGGTACTAACTTTCATGATATGGCCATTTGAGCAAAGGAGTACCTTAACTATAGAAATGAATAGGAAAACAGCATTTTCACATTATCTGTCATGGATAATCCCCTTCTTCTATTGATATTGCAACCAAACCTTGGGAATGTACAATGGACATCTATACAAACATTTTAGAACCAATAAAGCAGGGGGTCAAGGATGAAATGAGAAAGGCATGAATTTTGGGAAAATATTTCTTTTGCCTTAACTATAGGATCCTATGGGTGCCCTAGCAGTGAATATATGTGACCAATGGAGGTATACTGTGAAAATAGCAAATACAAATAGTCGATTTAGGGAAAGTGGTCTATGTAGGAATATGAATACAACTTAAAGAATTCTTTTCATGAGCTTCAATTTTTGCCGCCAGGTGGCTTCTGTGTAGGAACTAGCAATTCCCTTTAAGGGCCAAGTTCCAATTGGAGGCCTCTGCTACTAGAACTCCACAAAGACCCTCATTTGCATTAGGAGATACTATAATTATACAATTTCATATCTGTTTGATTCTATTCAAAGGGGAAACTACTACGTCAATGCCACCATCAGAAACTTCTGCAGTAGCTAGTACTGGTAAGTTACCGAATTCTCTCAAATTAAAACCATTTATAACCTTTCATCATAGTTGGTTATTGTAATAGTCTAAGACCATTCATTTTTGCCTTGCTTCTAGACACTACTCCTGTGGCACAGACAACTACAGGCCCAGACACTTCTACTGTGGCACAGACCACAACAGGCCCTGACACTACTACTGTGTCAGAGACCACTACAGGCCCAAACACTAGTACTGTGGCACAGACCACTACAGGCCCAGACACTACTACTGTGCAAGAGACCACTACAGGCTTGGTCCCTACTACTGTGACACAGACCACTACAGAAACTTCTGCAGTAGCTAGTACTGGTAAGTTACCGAATTCTCTCAAATTAAAACCATTTATAACCTTTCATCATAGTTGGTTATTGTAATAGTCTAAGACCATTCATTTTTGCCTTGCTTCTAGACACTACTCCTGTGGCACAGACAACTACAGGCCCAGACACTTCTACTGTGGCACAGACCACAACAGGCCCTGACACTACTACTGTGTCAGAGACCACTACAGGCCCAGACACTAGAACTGTGGCACAGACCACTACAGGCCCAGACACTACTACTGTGCGAGAGACCACTACAGGCTTGGTCCCTACTACTGTGACACAGACCACTACAGGCTTGGTCACAACTACTGTGGCAGAGTCCACTACAGGCCCTGACACTACATCTGTGGAACAGACAACTAGAGGCCCAGACACTTCTACCGTGGCACAGACCACAACAGGCCCAGACACTTCTACTGTGGCACAGACCACTACAGGCCCAGACACTTCTACTGTGCCAGAGACCACTGGAGGCCCTGACACCACTTCTGTGCCAGAGTCCACTTCAGGCCCTGACACTACATCTGCGGCACAGACAACTACAGGCCCAGACACTTCTACTGTGCCAGAGACCACTACAGGCCCTGACACTACTCCTGTGGCAGAGACCACTACAGGCCCAGACACTTCTACTGTGGCACAGACCACAACAGGCCCAGACATTACTACTGTGCCAGAGACCACTGGAGGCCCTGACACTACTACTGTGCCAGAAACCACTACAGGCCCTGACACTTCTACTGTGGCACAGACCACTACAGGCCCAGACACTTCTACTGTGCCAGAGACCACAACAGGCCCTGACACTACTACTGTGTCAGAGACCACTACAGGCCCAAACACTAGTACTGTGGCACAGACCACTACAGGCCCAGACACTACTACTGTGCGAGAGACCACTACAGGCTTGGTCCCTACTACTGTGACACAGACCACTACAGAAACTTCTGCAGTAGCTAGTACTGGTAAGTTACCGAATTCTCTCAAATTAAAACCATTTATAACCTTTCATCATAGTTGGTTATTGTAATAGTCTAAGACCATTCATTTTTGCCTTGCTTCTAGACACTACTCCTGTGGCACAGACAACTACAGGCCCAGACACTTCTACTGTGGCACAGACCACAACAGGCCCTGACACTACTACTGTGTCAGAGACCACTACAGGCCCAGACACTAGTACTGTGGCACAGACCACTACATGCCCAGACACTACTACTGTGCGAGAGACCACTACAGGCTTGGTACCTACTACTGTGACACAGACCATTACAGGCTTGGTCACAACTACTGTGGCAGAGTCCACTACAGGCCCTGACACTACATCTGTGGAACAGACAACTACAGGCCCAGACACTTCTACCGTGGCACAGACCACAACAGGCCCAGACACTTCTACTGTGGCACAGACCACTACAGGCCCAGACACTTCTACTGTGCCAGAGACCACTGGAGGCCCTGACACCACTTCTGTGCCAGAGTCCACTACAGGCCCTGACACTACATCTGCGGCACAGACCACTACAGGCCCAGACACTTCTACTGTGGCACAGACCACTACAGGCCCTGACAGTACTACTGTGGCACTGACCACTGAAGGCCTTGTAACTACTACTGTGGCACAGACCACTACAGGCCAAGACACTACATCTGTGTCACAGACCACTACACGCACAGACACTTCTACTGTGGCACAGACCACTACAGGCCCTGTAACTACTACTGTGGCACAGACCACTACAGGCCCAGACACTACTACTGTGGCAGAGACCACTCCAGGCTTGGTCACTACTACTGAGGCACAGATCACTACAGGCCCAGACACTTCTACTGTGGCACAGACCACTACAGGCCCTGTAACTACTACTGTGGCACAGACCACTACAGGCCCTGACACTACTACTGTGCCAGAGACCACTACAGGCCAAGACACTTCTACTGTGGCACAGACCACAACAGGTCCATACACTACTACTGTAGCACAGACCACTACAGGCCCAGACACTTCTACTGTGGCACAGACCACTACAGGCCCTGACAGTACTACTGTGGCACTGACCACTGAAGGCCTTGTAACTACTACTGTGGCACAGACCACTACAGGCCCTGACACTTCTACTGTGGCACAGACCACTACAGGCCCAGACACTTCTACTGTGGCACAGACCACTACAGGCCCAGACACTTCTACTGTGGCACAGACAACTAAAGGCCCTGCAACTACTACTGTGGCACAGAGCACTACAGGCCCGGACACTTCTACTGTGGCACAGACAACAACAGGGGCAGACACTTCTAGTGTGGCACAGACCACTACAGGCCCAGACACTTCTACTGTAGCAAAGACGGCAACAGGCCCAGACACTACTACTGTGCCAGAGACCACTACAGGCTTGGTCACAACTACTGTGGCAGAGTCCACTACAGGCCCAGACACTTCTACTGTGGCACAGACCACTACAGACCCTGACACTTCTACTGTGGCACAGACCACTACAGGCCCTGACACTTCTACTGTGTCAGAGACCACTACAGGCCCTGACACTACTACTGTGCCAGAGACCACTACAGGCCCTGACACTTCTACTATGGCAGAGACCACTACAGGCCCTGACACTACTACTGTGCCAGAGACCACTACAGGCCCTGACACTACTACTGTGCCAGAGACCACTACAGGCCCTGACACTACTACTGTGCCAGAGACCACTACAGGCCAAGACACTTCTACTGTGGCACAGACCACAACAGGTCCATACACTACTACTGTAGCACAGACCACTACAGGCCCAGACACTTCTACTGTGGCACAGACCACTACAGGCCCTGACAGTACTACTGTGGCACTGACCACTGAAGGCCTTGTAACTACTACTGTGGCACAGACCACTACAGGCCAAGACACTACATCTGTGTCACAGACCACTACACGCACAGACACTTCTACTGTGGCACAGACCACTACAGGCCCTGTAACTACTACTGTGGCACAGACCACTACAGGCCCAGACACTACTACTGTGGCAGAGACCACTCCAGGCTTGGTCACTACTACTGAGGCACAGATCACTACAGGCCCAGACACTTCTAGTGTGGCACAGACCACTACAGGCCCAGACACTTCTACTGTTGCACAGACAACTACAGGCCCAGACACTACTACCATGGCACAGACCACTACAGGCCTGGTCACTACTACTGCGGCAGAGTCCACCACAGGCCCAGACACTTCTACTGTGGCACAGACCACTACAGGAGCAGAAACTACTACTGTGCCAGATACCACTACAGGCCTGTCTGCTACAACTGTGACGCAAACCACTACAGGAACAGACACTTCTACTGTGGCACACAGCACTACAGGCCCAGACACTACTACTGTGGCACAGACCACTACAGGCCAAGACACTACATCTGTGTTACAGACCACTACACGCACAGACATTCCTACCTTGATACAGACCACCACGGGCCCGGACACTACTGCCGCAGCACAGACCACTACAGGCCCTGACACTACTACCGCTACATTAGCTGTTACTGGTATGTCCCACCTTCTGAAATTGCACGTTCATCTCAATTTTTGATTGAATCAACATTAATGTGTATGCTCAAATTACCTATTACAACTCACACATTGGCCATTTTTCTGCCTTTGAAATCAATGTCCTTGAGAATCGCTTAGGTAGGTTTGATTTGTACATCCATATAATAGGTGGGTTTGTAATATTTTTTGTTATTATCTTGATGTAAATGGCAACATCTTCTATTTGACAGATGCAGAAGTTACTACAGCGAATCCCACTTATATTCACAATGTCTCTGGTAAGTGGAATATCTTTCTTTAAGGCAAGCTGATTGTTAAATTATTTGTAAAACAAAACATGCGGCATGTGTTATGGTATTACCAATCATTTCGCTTATCTATTGATCATTGTAGGTACATGTTCTCCTGGTTGCTTACTGGGTCCACGTCCTTATCGACACATTCTTTTATTTGGACATGACATTTCCTCACAATAAGTTCCTTTAGTGCTAAGTGATTTATAAGTATTATCTTCTAGAATGTTGATACAATACAGAACAAGAACAACGAATAATAAAAAATTAGAATTTCATAGTGTTAGCATCGTCTTTTATCATAAAAATGTTTCATGTAAGTTTGATAATTAATTTCATACAAATAGTGAATGCATGTGAAGTAGCAGAACACATGGCATCCTACCTAGCTATCTAATGCACATTCTTTGTTCTCCAATCCAGTCACATGCAATGCGTCAGGTGAGTCATCATGTGAGCTATTTTCTGCATCAGTATTTAGTGAACACCGAGTCCACTGCAGTATACCTAGAAATAATCTTTTTCAGACAATGATAATAGAAAGGTTCAGTATGGACATGTCTCTAACTTATACATGATATTATAGACAATAATTATGCCCCCTTTATTGGTGCATGTCAAAATTGAACGCTATCGTATCATCTCTACTTTACCCACTTCAATCAGCAAGCGTGGTCCCGACCATGGAATGCAAGATATGTGACAAACTCTTACTGTGATCATTGAAGAGGCAGGGTTATGGCATCCCAGATAACATACAAAGCCCTGCCTGATTGACGTTTTTCTTATACTGCTTGGTTCACCTATATTTATCGTTTTAGGAGCATTTACTTATCATATGACCTTCAGGATTACAAACTTTCAATACTCCGTCGGACTGCAAATAAATGGTTCATATGAAAGAAATAATTTCATAGAAAATCTTGAAAAGGTGAGACTATTAATTATGACTGTCATAGTAAATTTAGCAGAGAAAAAGTTAAAATGATGAAGTTCTATATATTTGATGGGAAGTTACCAGACCCGTTAACCATAGAATATATTATTCAAGTTGTGCATCTTCAAATGCAGTACAAAATCAATTAAAAGCAAAGTTCTGTCATTTTGGTGATCAATTGTGTATTTTTCTTGTAGCAATTGTTGGATACACTTAATATGGCTGACACTGGTTATGTTCACTGCTTCTATGACTATAAATTCGCGTAAGTGTCTTGTCAACTCAATTTATTATTGCAAGAACTCTATTTTTTACCAAGGACCATTCAGAAGGCTTGTCTAATGTGCTGATGGCATAATGTGCTTGGAGAGCCAAATGTTGAAAAAGGTGACAGTTGACAGCAACGATCTTCAATGTTGACAGTTGACTGCAATGATTTTCAATGTCTACAGGAATTCTTTGGAGGGGGGAGGTGACCCTTGTCGGCCACTGTACATAATAATACATATCATATTTTACCGTTTACATCACAAAGTATAGTATCAGGGCAACACCAGACATTGGCAGCCCCGGCTCTGGCTAAAAGGTTGAATATCCAGATTTTGGCCGGTATGAATCTAATCTATATGCCACATCAATAGCGACCGATTTTGCCGGTCTGAGGAGAGAAAACGACCTGGATCCAAATGCCAACTTATCCGAATGCTGGCAAATCACCTGCTAGTATTATAAGTCAGTAATTTCCTCTTCTTACAGAAAATCAAAACTATATAAGTTGGGGGTTTCATGATAAAATATTATTTTAGGCCCGGATCTGTGGTTGTTACCGTAAGCTTGGACAGCACCAATTCACAGCTCACAACTGGTTCTGTATGTGCTGCTAGCACCAGCAGTGCTATCTATCAAATCGATCAGAATTCATGCAAATGTGAGTATACCTATCTTCCACATTCAGAAAAAAAACGTAACAATAGTTTTTGGTAAAATCTCCCTGAGTGTGTAATTTGCAATTTAATCTTCCTATACGGTACAAGAATTGCGAATAAATGTATTACTATGTTTAGAACGCTATACTGATACAGGAACAAATATGTTGGTTCAATTTTCCAAAATTGTACAAAAAAAGTTGGTCAACGGATTTCACTTTAAAAAGAAATTCTTTTGTTATTCTTAAGAATTCTTTTTGTCAATGGATTTTGTCTGTGGAAAACTGGAGCGAGCGACAATTTTTTTTTTTAACCCAGCCTCTGACAAAAGTTCTTAGTGGACCCCTTACATCAAAATTTATTGGTTGATCTGGGGGAATACTGGAAGTAATATTTGAAAAAAGAATCTCAATTTTGAAAAAAATGAGGCGAGCGAAATCCATTGACAACTTTTTTTTCAATTTTTTTTTTTCCATTTTTGAAAATAAGGTGCGCGAAATCCATTGACCAACTTTTTTTTTGGTGTGGCCTAAGGACAATTTGGCAAACTTTTTGATTCGGTGAGGTAACACATATATATACCTCATGAAAATGTATATCCTGACTAGGAAGGGTTGTGAAATCAAAGGAAAAGCACTATAGCAGGTTTTTTCATTTTACATCAGTTTAAAGTGGAGAACACCCCAAAAAGACGCTATTGGTAATGTTTGAAAATTTGACCCATACAATAGTGATTGTGAGTTATGATAAACATCCCAGCATACCCTGTATTGTGTTGCAGTGGTCAGTTGTCTTTCTGCTAGTCCTGTTGATGCTAACGCCATGGTAGCTGCACATACTGGTACCTCTCAGCGTTCTGTGATCACCTATACATGTACCGTTGGCTACCAGGTTGTAGAGGGTACTACTGCCAAAAAAACATACACAAGGACATGTAATGGTGGTGTGTGGAGTCCCGCTAACCCGGCAAGATGTACAGGTACATAGAGAAATGAAAGCAGTTTGAGATAGGAGTAATGCAAGTCAAGCATATTGCCAAATGACTCCAATTAATATGTTATCAATTTTCTTTTGCGAGGTATATGTATTCTGACTGACTTCCAGTAGTTCTGAAAGGTAATCAATGCTGGATTCTGAGGGTGATTCCAGCTTAACATTTCCTTCAAACTTATCTCAGATTTCTAAATCCACCTTTTTACTCAAATCAAAAATCACAAAGTAACGGTATTGACACTGTAATAAGAGCCCTCTGAGCAGTGGTCGTATCGGTAATACCTTACCACCATCATATAGCAGCAGTTTAGCTGTATTTAAATTGGCGGCCTCTTTAGGCAAAAAAAACGGTGTGCTTCAGGTTTACCATACTTATTTTGAAAATCTCACCCTACCTAGTTTCTTATTTTTTTTTACTATTATCTTGATTTTCTTTTTTTAATGGAAATATGTAACATGTGCCATGTTTTTATGGGCTGGAAAATGCAGACTTCAGTCTATTTCGACAACATGTGGGTTTCCCTTTGAGCAAAGGTAGTAATTCAGAATGCATGCCATATGAGGCCAAGGGTCAGAATCACAACTATGCTACTCGTTTCATGTGACCATGGCCTTTGGGTTTGAATGCATAAGGCCGTAAGCTGGAATGCTGGATTTTCTTTTTCATGACAGGTAATATAAATGTGAGAAATTTGACATTTCTCAACTATAGAGGGTTGGTGCATTTCTGCGGTAGTGAAGTTAAATCTGTTCGTCCCTATCTAATTTTCTTCCCCCATCTAGCAATGTAAAAATGGCCAACCCTGTAATTCATGTAGAGTAAGGGCTTTTGATTCTAAAAATTTGGGTCACTGAAATTTACAACCAGCTTTCAGTAATTGCTAGTGTATAACCCATAAAAACCTTCAGTGTGGGTCATACAACATAGGCTAAGTCCAGGTAATGCTTTTATTCAAAATGTATAGTACAGTACATGAATAGTAATTTCCACGCCCAAGGTATGGCCCATACCGTTCTCGGTGTGGGTCATCTATGTAAGGAATCTACTGTGTTTTTTCCCACATATATTTTGGGGAAATCTGGGTGGACATAAGCAACCTAGTTGTGTTTTGAGCACCAACCTGAAACCAAACTTTATTTTGGCACTACCATTGGTGGACATACCAACCAGGCTTTTATTCAAGATCTAACATTTCACCTTATGTTATTTCAGTTACAAAATGCTTGACTGCTCCACCAACTGATCCGAATGCCTCAACTCCATCGTTCACCACAGCTGTTGGTCTTGGAACACAACATGTGTACACATGTAATACTGGCTACGTTGTAGCTATAGGGGACACAGGCTATGTCAGGGTGTGTCAGAAGAAAAGTGAATCAACATTTGAGGCTGTTTGGGGATTTCATCCACTAGAACAGGGTTCTGTCATGTGCATAGGCATGTTTTATTTTTTTATTCTCATGTTAATCATAAGTTTGAATTTGAATTTATCAATATTCTAATTTCCATAAATATCTATGTGGTCTTAACAAAAGCAAGCTGCACGAAATAACACTACGGGGTATTATTTATTAGATTGTAATTTCTTTTCTTTTTTAAAAACTTTTTCAGCATACAACTGTATAAATGCCCCAGCACCAGCTGCCAGAAGCAATGCAGTTACAGGTGCTATCTCCTTGATCAATGGTGGTCAGGTTACATACACCTGTGATGATAATTACCAATATGTGATTGGAATCACTGCAGCACCATCATTTACAATAACATGCACAGGTAATTCCTGGCCAACAGCTCCAACTGGATGTACTGGTATGTTTCAACTAATAATTGATAGAAAAATATTGGTACAGCTAATATTTAACACAATGAAAAGTACCAGGTCTATCAGCATTGTACTGCTTCTAAGCGATTTGATTTAACAGCAAGGATTCCAATGATGTTATTTGATTGTTGCTGAGGGAATTAATTGCACAAAAATATCTATTATTTACTTGCAGCTATACTAAGTGATTGAAAGGGATGTCACTGATCAATATCAGTACCATCATTTTCTGCTAGCTCTTTAGTCACATCTGATTCATGTAATGGTAATAGTGTGAGAATGTAAATTTTTTTTACCTTCAGAGACAGCCTGCCTCACACAACCCCCAAAAGAGATAAATGCTCATGATCCACCTCCGTATAACGGCACACCCATTGCTGTAGGCACAAACTACACCTACACCTGCATCTATGACCACATTGTTACACAAACAGACACTGATTATATTAAAGTCTGTCAGATACAGGCCTCAGCAAAATACAGGGCAGTATGGACCCTTAAAACTGGAGAACCAGAAGCCGCACGGTGTGTCGGTATGCAGTATGTTTTTACCTACTAATATAAGAATATCAAAGACCTAGGATCAGGGTGCAATAATATTGGTTTCGAGTTTAGTAAATCAGTAATAATATCTCAGTTATAAAGTGGTAATTAAGTAATGTTGAAATGTGATACAATACAACATACTCAATGATTACCTTTATGTTACAGCTGACAATGACCACTGTATACCCAACCCATGTCTGCAGGGTGGAACCTGTATACCAGACCTACAAGCGTACTCTTGTTTATGCATGTTCGGATTCAGCGGCATACACTGTGAGGGTGAGTTTGACATTGATATAGTACAAAACGTAACACACATTTGCATTTCTTTTTTAAATGTTGATGGTAATAATAGCCATGTAAAGAGAAAAGAACAAAAAAGTGTGAATCCCCATACCTTGTTTACCTACTCTAGGTTGAAAATCACTAGTTAGTACAAAAATGTCTAAGTGAAATATCACTTCCATTGAAATGTATCTGCTTAATCTTTCCCTTACAGACTATGATGTAATTGATGTCCAGCCCATAAAGGGACCGAGGTCCGGTAGAACGTTGATTAGCATCAGCGGGTATTCCCTGGATAGAATTGATGATGTCATTATTGGGAATACATCTTGTGAAATTATAAACAAGTAAGCTTTTTCCTCAGCTAATCTTGCATTCTCCTACTCGAATTATAGAACATATATATAGTAGACATATACACACAGGTTGACTGGCCCTTTGCATTTATTACATGTGAAAATAGTCTAAAATAGCATATATTGATTATAGTGATGTTACAGGTTATGGAATACTGTTTACACCGTATTGCATGGTAGGCATGAATTACATTAATTTCAGTGCTTATTAAAACAATAGGGGTGGGGGGGCAGTCTTGTTGGTTTGAGCAAGGTTTTTTGCTCACCCCACCAAGAAGTGTCAAAGTTCCAACCACCCCCCCCCCTGTTGTTAAAAAGGATTAATCCTTTGCACATGGGCAATTACCATGTACTAGATATTTTTTTAACAATATTATTATGTCCATAACAGGAAAACCAGTCAACATTGGCATTTGCAGCAACTAAGATTTTTTGCTCTTTATAGTCATTAATACTCAATAAACGGTAGTCATAAAAGTATACTTATATAATATAGTATATGTACTGTATGTTATGTACTGTATATATATGCAAATACTAGGTTATGACCACAATTTTCTGCTTTCCTTTCAGAACGCTTGATTATTTGATATGTAAAACAGAACCATTGATCTCCGATGAACATCTGAATGAGCCACAATATGTGAAAATCTATGATATTGAAACAAATACAACTAGATTCACCACGTTCCTATTCATCTACCTGCCAGACCCTGTTATCACATTTATTGAAGGACTTGTATCAATCGAATCGTAAGTTTTATAAACTGAAAATCAAAACATCAAGTAGTGGTCGGAATAGGAGAACATAAAAACAGCACTTGGTCAATTATTTTAAGTTGCATCTTTCTTGTTATTCACTATAAGCACAAACATGTACTTAATGTTTTACCAAGTCATAGGGGCTGTCTATAAAGTATTTCACACCCGATGCTAGTCCAGTAATTATGAACATGTTACTGCCACTTTGAACAGTAACATGGTAATTTGAACTGGTTCTGCTCAATAAAACTGATTACCTTCATCTAACAATAAACAAGTGCTGGGTTAAATTTGTATTTTATACAATGATATTGCACTGCTTAATCATAAGGCGTGTATGCTCTTTTATACAACTAGTCTGATATGGTACATAGCGATATGCAGATCTGTAACCACTGGCAATATACTTTTCTATGGAGGTGTTGGAAGAAGTGTGTTGGGGGTGGAGGGGGGCAGGTTCAAAATTACCCAGAAAAGCATGACATACTTTATGGACAGCCAAATAGGGAGCTATATCAAATTGAAATGACCAGTAAAACTAAGGAAACATAGGAATATAGGAATTAAGCTGCTGAATATAATAAGTTGCAGTATAACAATTATGTATAAATACCTCAGTGATAGAACATAGTAACGACATGTGTGTATCTAACCATCTCTTAGATCAGGATGTATAGTATTTACACAGAGATGTATTTTATAATACTGGATAAAGAAGAGATGGGTGACTTACTTATATTAATGTTGTCCTCATCAGGGGAGGATCTATGGTAACTGTTACTGGCACCGACCTTGACGGTCCAGGCAACCCGAGGATGAATACCACCTTTACCAAAACTAGCACAGGGAGGAGCTGCTATGAAGTAACAGTAAGGGAGAAAAATTAATGAAACTGTTTGAAGTAATGAGTTGCTAAATTCTTATAGATGTACCAAATGACTGTGTTTATATTTTGCTTTTGATCTCCAATTTCAATTTTGAATTCACAACCTATTGTGTAAGGCTAGATAAACCATTATGCCTAAATATTTCATTTCCTTGTTTACAGTCAAGTGGGGCACCGATAACTTTTTGTAGCTGGCTTATAATTCTGAAGAACATGCAAACTCATTTCCCATACTTTTCTGTTGTATTTTCCCCAAAATAAAGATAACAACAATATCTCCACCTGCCTTGTCCCATCTGTGGGTGGTCTGTCTGCTGCCAGCCTCAATTATAGTGCAACACCTTCAGATATGTACGCATGGCAGTTTGGTGTGCTCTTTTAGGTCAAATACATATTAAATGGAATACGTCTCTTATGGAGTTTTCTAAATGGAAAGCCTCTTTTTTATCCAGGACTGTGACGCTGAGACATCAACACAAATGACTTGCCTGACAGCAAAATTGGACCTAAGCTGTCTGAATAAGACACAGAAAACCACCAGGAGACGTCGAGAGGCAGAAAAATCAATCAATGAGAAAGAAAACATTGATATTAGAATTGGCTTTCTGTTAGATGGAGAAGAGGACTATGAAGACCTGGCTGATACTGGCTTGCCGGATGTGGTTATATACAGTGCAAACCCAGTGTTTGACCATTTTGAACCTCGTGTAATTGACTTCAAATCAACATGGCCTAAACTTGATCGACAAATTTCGCAAAACCACCTACAATGTGGTGGTAGTAGGCCTACCTGCAGAAGATAACGAGATTATCTTTGACACCTGGAGCAAGATCAAAACAGCTCTAGGGGTAATAATTAGTGACTCTGACCTCTCGTCAATTGCCAGGATAGGGAGGAAAGGGAAAAAACTACCTCCTCCTATCATGGTCTCATTCACTAACCCCGAGACTCAAACACTGGTGTTAAGCATTAGGGACCGAGTCAGAAGCCTCGGTCCCAGAGTCTACCTGAATCCTGACGAGCCAAGAGACACAAGAGTCAATCGCTACCTGCTCAGGTCCATCTTCAACCACATCCGGGAATGGGATGTGGGAGCCAGCCTAACTGATGATGGACTGACCATTAATGGGTTCCTATACCCGCCCACAGAATCAGCTATCTGCTCGATAGATGATGTGTACAAGCCCACGGACTTAAATAGCAGCAAGAAGTCAAAAAAGGCCAAGCATCTGGCCAAACCCATGCCCGAACCCGCACTTAATGCACCACCCCCCCGCCCCCCCCAAAACCCACCTGCAACCAACAAACCAACCGCACACCGTGGTCCTACACCACTAGTCGCGGACCCGTCCCACCTGAAGCCTGCCCACCACGCCACCCCAGCCCCACCCCCCTCCCACCAGCCCATGAGGGAGCCACCCCCACACAAAAACCAACAACCAACCACGCTCACCCACATGAAACATGGTCACACGTTGTTTACTCACAACCCCCCACCCACCCACACCAACAATATCCAGCCCCTAATGGGACTGCATGTAAATACACCGGCTCCCTCTATGGGATACAAACCAGCATCAGCGCCCCTCTCCCCAATCCACCACTCAGCAATCACAATAGACTCCACTCTAGATGGACAGAAACCTATACCTGTAACTACCTCCACCCCAGCCCGCCACACAGCCCGAGACCAAAAGCCCTTACCACCACCACCATCAACAAACAACCCACTGCCCCCTTCCTCGTACATTTCCACACACAAATCCAAAAAAGAAAGAATTGTGACGATAAGCAGAGGCATAGCGTTCAGTGGTGAATCTGCTTATCTGAGCAATTTTTTCCATGCCCCCTTTGACACTGAGGTCAGAGGTGTCATGGAGACCTACGAGAGTGTGGAACAAGGCTACCAACATGCCAAGGCGCTGCACTGCCATGACTACAAAGCAGCCATTGACATTAAGCGTGAACCGCGCGCCCCACTCAACAAATCCAGGGGCCGAGGTGTTGATACAACAGGCACTGACTGGGCCAGCCATGCGGTGCCTACTATTAAAAGGTACGCCACAGCAAAATTTGTGCAACACCCACCCCTGAGACATTTATTATTTCTCACGGGCAACACCCCGCTCTTCGAAGCAAGCCGAGATGAATTCTGGGCCATCAATGTCACATTTGATGCCCTCATGGCAAACCCCACAACTAGTGTGTTCAGTGGGAGGAATGTCATGGGTCAACTGCTAATGGACATCAGGTATGAGCTGTCAATCGTCTATGCATACCATGCAATACACCCAAGTGCTCAGCCCCTGCCCACGACCACCTTGTCTCAGCCGCCACCTAAAGCACCTGTAAAAAGGTACCAGCACCCCAAGTGGCCCTAGCCAATAGAGACCCTTAGTTGTGACCCAGTCAGAGTTAGACTAGCACAACTGCTCCCTGACTCACTGCCTCGGTACTAAATTTATGTTAGGTATACATTTGAATACGGCACAAGAATACAGCCATGGTCATCCTTGTGATAGGAGACTCTAGGGTAAAGGACCTTAGTCGGTACCTAAAACCTGAAGCTCTTTATACGGTACATAAGATGGGCGGAGCTCCCCTCGGGAGAGTAAGCAATAACATTTGTCACCGCCTATTGCAACATGAAACCTATGACGCCATCTACGTCGCAGCCGGCATTTGTAATCTCCTCTCCTACGACAATTACGGTCGCTCATGCATGCGCTGGATTAAAGACCCGGATTGCTATAAAAGTGATTACCTTATCCAGATGCAGGAGCTGATCTACAAATGTCAAGAGATATGTGAGAACCTGCCTATAATATTTGTGCCCATCTATGGTGTAAACTTGTCGCACCTTAACAATATGCCAGCTACATGGGTGCATCCCCAGCAGGCCTCCTTCAATGCTATGATTCATAAAGTAAATGCAGCCATTTATGGCATCAACAAAAGTGGTAGATTCAACACTCCCAAAATAGATAAACTGGTCCACGAGTGGCACTCACGAGTCCACTTATACGAACAGCATTTTGAGTACCTCCATGATGGCCTGCACCCAAACCTGGATCTTGCAGAACTTGTCTCGCTCGAAATCAGGTCTGCGGCAGACAAGAACAGACTGCAACACCTGCATCACTAACTCTACCCATGAGAAAACTCATTCGCAATATTATCACAATACTATTCCAACTTCTCCACTAATATTTGATTAATCCTGAACCAACCGATTTCATAACCAATGCACAGTTACTAGTCATGATATGAAATAGACTAGGAATTAAATACTTAATCAATTGTATAATTAATCACACAATATAAAATTGAAAAGCTTCTTTGAATTAACTGCCTCATGCTATATCCTGTAAATAATGCCACCTGCATGTACATAGTTGCATTCCCATTGAATGCGTGATATAACATATAAGTTAGACTGTGTATATTACCTAGTACCTACCCCATGGTAACAGTAACGTACCCAACATCTTGTTTGATGCGGACGTCTAACATACCAAATGGGAGTAGCTTGGTAACGGTAACAGTATTGTCTCTATACTGCATCTAATAGCAATATGATGTCAATGCTGCTGTAACTTATACAATTGTACGTATGTCTGTCGCTAAATGTCTATCTATTTTGAGTTAATCTGCGCCGGGCATGGGAGAATGCGGCACTGGTCTGCAGGTAACATCAATCTGATATATTATTATGTGTCCCTTAAATTGCATAAACATATCACTGTTACAAATGCTGCATCACTCGGCCCTGTCACTGCCCTATGGGAGTGCCATAACTGAACCCTACATCTTGTTTGATGCGGTCAGCTGGTACACCGGGGGGACTGAGACATGAGCTGGGGGTATAGTAGTAATGGTAATGGTAATAAGATCTATTATTGTGTGTTCTACCCCTATTTCAAAAGTGTATAAATTCCAGAATGTTATAAATGCCAAATGTACTTGCTCTGTGTGAATGTGCTGAACCAAACATCTTGTCTGATGCGGTCAGTTTGTATTCCACTATGAGTCATTGTCAATTGGATCTGGAAAAGTATAAAGTATAAAGGATATGTCATACATGCACGTATCCAAGCCCTCCCCCATAACCAATGCCAACAAGCGTCCATGGATGTGCCTATGGATGCATACACCTGTGCTATACTGTGCGCACCTGTATATTAGCCAATGTTTCTGAGTGACACCGGCTGAGCCGGTTGGTGAGCTCGGCCAGTGTATGCACGGCCACTGGCCCTGATAGCAGCACTGGCTGTCTTACATACCACCATGCCTACCCTTAATGCTATACCATGGCACGGCTAGAGCCTCTCTAATCCAATCAGCCCTGATAGCCTGGTTATGCACAAAACATGAATACTTACCCTCATTACTTTAGCATTATTTGTTCATTACAAATTATACCTGTTTATTAAACCCAGCATACGAGTCCAAGCGTCTTGTCTGATGCGGTCCGAGTTATGCTGGGTTGAACTTTAAATTAAATTGATTGCATATTGTTCCCCCCCCCCCCATCCAAACCCCACTGCCTCCCCCCCCCCCCGCCACAGTCCCCATCCAACAACCACCACCCAGCTTAATTAATACACACTTAGATCATGGTAACCTTTCCCTGTAATTGTGTTGGGAGATAGCTCTCTGACATATCTTGGAATAATAATTACGCAACCCATAAAGATGAAGCTGCATAGCAAACGACAACGGCCTTTCTCAAGGCCACATCAACACCAACGGCCTTTGTCAAGGCCATCTCCTGTGCTATACATGGCTGTGCCCAACCTGGGCCTGAGCCCGTTGCACCAATGTAAGGTCTTTCCACACGCAGCCTACATGCTGCCGACACTTACACATGTCAATACCCTGGCCCCCCTCCTCCCCCTCCGCCCCCCACCCTTGCTACTCCACCGACTCCGGATGGCAGTCACTTAAGGATAAACCCCCCTTAAAATGACCACCACCTATGAGGACTTTGTCCTCCTAAAGGGCCTAAAAATAGGCCACTATAATATACGTAGCCAAAACCTGAAATTTGGTGAGTTGACTATATTGGTAAAATTATTTGATATTGTCGCCATCAGTGAGAGCTGGCTAATGGATGGCTTCCCAGATAATAAACTCCACATAGCTGGCTATCAATTCTTCCGCTATGATAGGGTAGTTGACAAGACTGGTGGAGGCCTCTTAATTTATATATGTAACAGAATGGCGCCTTATTGTAGTCTGTTGACCCCGCTAAAGAGGTCAGACGCAGACATAGAAACTCTTGTGGTTAATTTCACTCAGGACAAACACCGTCTCACAACCTTCATACATGCCTACCGGCCGCCCAATGGGAGCTATGTCAACTGCTTAAAGGCCATTAAGGACATATGTGAAAATCCCATACTGGAAGGACGTGAGAGGTGGTTAATAGGTGACATAAATATTGACCTTTTTCAGCCTCAAGATGCCAAAACCAAAGCGTATAGCAAAGCCATGAGTGACTTGAATTTGCATGACCAAATTCACTATGTAACCCGCCCTCACCCTAATGCTACTGGAGGCACCTGTATAGACCTGATCGCCACGGATTGTGATACAGTCATGCACCATGGCACCCTCCCACTTTTTGTCAGCGACCATGTACCCACATATGCTGTCAAGAAGAAACCAAAAGAAACCTACACCATTGTAAGAATGAAAGGCCGCTCCTACCGGAACTATAGTCAAGCAGATCTCATGGATCACTTGCTATACGTAGACTGGACTTCCTTTAATACATGCACCAATGTGGATGAAAAATGGTCCATACTGCTCTCCCATATTATTTCCTACCTAGACGAACACTGCCCCATACGGGACATGACCTTTAAAGACCGTAACAAACCGTGGCTGACCCGTGATATTTTTGAGTTGATTCACGAGAGAAACCAATATATTCTTGAATATTACAAGGGTGGGGAATTCAATCCAGACCTTCTAGAATGCGCAAAGCAAATCCGCAGGGATATCAATATTAGAACTAAAGTCTCTGAAGAAAATTATTTCAATCAAAAGTTACATGACCTGGCAGCTCACCCAACAAAATTCTGGCGTGAACTAAATTTATTACTTGGCAAAACTGGCTATAATAAGCCAGATATAATCCTGAATCACCATGAGTCTGGTAATGAAATTAAGGGTGGAGATGTGCCAAATTACATAAATAGCTTTTTCACGGGGATAGGAGAAAAACTCTTTAAGTCCCTGGGAGACACGCCCAATGTGCCCAACCAGAGTGTCCCAACAAGGTGCCATTATGATGCTAGTGAGGCTAATACTGTCACCTACGAGAAGGTCCTAAAACTGGTAAAGTCAATTGAGGTACACAAATCGAGTGGCATTGACGATATACAAACCTCTGTCATGAAGGACGCCCTGCTAGTGCTAGCCCCTCAGTTATTATCTATAATAAATTTGAGCCTCCAAACTGTCTCCTTTCCTAGGGACTGGGCATCAGCGAAGGTGGTCCCACTACCGAAGAATGGAGATCTCCGTTGTATAGGAAACTGGCGCCCCATCTCGCTGCTGCCGGTCCCTAGCAAAATTATGGAGCGCATAGTGTATGAAAAAATCTATAATAATTTGGAATCTGGAAATAAATTGGATAAGTCCCAGTACGGTTTCCGCAGTGCCCGAGGGACGAATGACGCTGTATTTAAATTTGTAAATAAGGTTTACCAAGCAAAGGATAGAGGTGAAACATTAATGGCCTGCTTTGTGGACGTGAAAAAGGCGTTCGATAGTATCCACCATTTTGAATTAATTAAGCGTATGAGAGACCTAAATTTGCCCACATTGTACACTGATTGGCTGCATGCATATTTAGGCAATAGATCTCAGCGAGTTATCTGTAATAGCACGACCTCACCCTTATTACCTATTATGTTTGGAGTCCCCCAGGGATCCATACTGGGTCCTCTACTGTTTATATGCTTTGTTAACAACCTACCTTCTGTTTTGGAATATTGTGAAATTATTATGTATGCTGACGACGTTGTTTTCTATATAGCTTCCTCTAACGTCAAAGATGCCGAGCGAAAATTACAAATTGATGCCAATAATGTGTTTAGATGGTTTAGTAAAAGTGGACTATGCATAAACACTGAAAAAACTAAGGTTGAGGTGTTTAACTGCAACAGTGAAATTGGCCGCCCCCCTGTCATCAAAATGGGTACAACAACACTCGCTGTATGTAACAAATATGAGTACCTGGGTATTATCCTAGATAGTAACCTTTCAATGGAGTACAGTATTAGTAAAAACATCAGCTCCGCCTCTAATCGCTGTAAAATGCTTGGTCAAATGAGACGTAGAATGTCTACCCCCACAGCAATACTTGTTTACAAACAAACAATTATGCCAGTACTGGAATATTGTGGTTATTTGTATAATGGGGTGACACAGGCCCAACACAGGCGCCTGCAACTAATGCAAAACCGATGCCTCCGCGTCAGCCTGCGCCTACAAATGAGATATCCTGTGTCACAATTGCATATTGACACCTCTATTGACTACCTGTCTGTGCGTTTTGATCTACAACTAGTTCTCCTACTGTATAAATACCTGCATGATGGCAATCACTGGCCTGACGAACTGGGCCTTACACTTGCAAGGACAGCTGTTGGCGGAAGAATCACCAGATCCGCAAACACTGGCCTACTAGAATACCCTCCCAGTAATACTATTGCCTACAGAAAAAGCCCCCTATACAGAGGCATTGACCTCTGGAATAACCTTAATGTCTCCTGTAGACAAGCCCCCGACAAGCCCCTTTTTAGGACCAAAGCCCTTATTCACATTAGAGCCCTACACCAAGCCAAATTGCGGCTCTTACATCAGTGATGCCGCCTCCTTATGCATGAATGTAACAAGTCATAAACCATGAATGTAATTGACAGCATGGCTAATGTCACTGCTCTCTATTATATCCTTTATTCTGACACCCTTTATATATGGTAATACATCTCAGAAACGCTGACCTCTGATAATATATGTTATGTGTAACTTACAACATTTGTTAATAATATAATATGGTAACCTCAATTGTATAGTCCGTTGGAAGCTCCTAATTACCCGCGACACTGCCCTTCTATATATATAGAAAGTAGATTGTGTGACAAGGATATTTTGGATTGTTACGATAAACTTATACATGCAATGATTAAATGAGAGGTAATCATACCTCATTTGAATGTATCGTATTTTGTAAAATCACCAAGTGAATAAATACGTTATAAACTCAAAATTACAATTAAGGTAAGATAAGAAGACCACTTCCTAGGTTAAACCGCCAGTCAGGCACTCTAACAAGCAAAGTGATGAGAAACATAACAATGGGTCTTATCTCCTGAAAAATAAACCTGTTCATTAAATTGCAGGGTGCTTTTCCTGAAGCCCTGAAGAATACACCTATCATCATACGAATTGGTCATGTGGCAACATGCAGTATTAAAGAGACCTACACCAATCGCATTGTGTGTGAACCGCCTCCTGGATGCCCAAATGTTGCTCCAGGTGTACGACCCCCTGATAAAGTAGTTCCTGTAACGGTAAGGCAAACTGTGACTCATTAAAAGATATCATCAATTTTGCATGTAGGAAACTGAGAGGTGTATTAGGCATTAACTTAATTGTGTATAATTGTTTCTTAACACTTTTTAATGTGTGTTCATTCCATTTCTTTTTTCTCCCATTTTACAGTACGGTCTGAAATGAATCAAAGAATAATATCTGCACTTTTTTTAAAATACAATATATCAACAACTAGGTGACAGCAATTGAATCTGGTAGCCCACAGTAGTGAGGTAGCCCAGGAATAGGAATACATGTACTGACCAATATCAATGCATTTATATATATGATACTGCAGAATAGGATACACATTTTGGCTGATTCGATTTAAATTATACTGATGAGTTTTCTTTCAACATGGCTCGAAACATTTTGATGGGTTTTAACCTAGACATTTCCCTTTCAAATGCGCTTAAGAGAAGAAAGGCTTTTGGTAGCCTGCTACATGTAAAACATAGCACGGTTTAACCGTAAAAAAAACGAATACAAGAATCTTTCTTTTGTCCTTCTGATTGTGTTTTTTTCGCCCCACCCCAGGTCTTCTACTCTACTCAGAAAGCAGACATTGGAGAACTGCGCTACATGGATACGCTATGGGACTACCCTCCAGCACGGTATATCATCACTGCTTCGCTTTGCGGGATTTCAGTTATCATACTTCTCATAATCATCTGTTGCATCTTCAAACGGAGATTCCTGAGACAACATCATTATGAGCCACCCCAGGACATACCCCAGGACTTCCCAGTTACTGAGCAGGAACAGAATCTGACTCAAAGAGTGAAGAGATGGAGTAGGATAAGCCCCAGGGTACTCAGTACTTTCGTTCCGACTGGGCCCATGTTCCTGCAAGATCGCTCTACTGCACCTTATTTTAACAGACACCGTCGGAGTAATCGCATTTCTCATTGTTAGATTTGTTGATGATTTATTTGTCTACTTATCATACTTCTCATCATCATCGGTTGCATCTTCAAACGGAAGTTCTTACGACATCATCATAATGAACCACCCCAGGATCCACTCCTAGACTTCCAAGTTACTAATCTGGAACAGAATCTGTCTCTAAGAGTGATGAGATAAGTCCAACCGATACTTTCATCCCAAGCAGGACAAGGTTCCTTCCAGATTTATTCCCTGCACCTTATTTTCCAGATAATCGCGCTTCTCATTGTTAAATTTATCCATGATTTATATGTCTAAGAATTTTACAATATGATGGTGGTAGGCATTTTATTTCTATTATCCTAGTAGGCTATTGTTATGGAATACAAGCAGGCCTTATGGTGGGACTGAATCACCATGCTGCAAGTTGATTTCTATTCCTCAGTGGAAGCATGTTGCCAGTGTGTAAACATCAACCAGTCATATGGATTAAATAATCTGGGTGGAAAGGCCAAAAGTACAAAACCTTGGGGAGGACCCTAAATCAAGGACACTCCTGTTGCTGATCAGAGATATTTTGAGGTGGTAATGGACAATATACCTCTCAGAAAGGAACAAAGGCAGTCTTCCTCCCGAATATTTATATCAGTCTTATGGTTGGGCAAAGACGGGTACCAGTAAAGGGCAGGTCCTTGCTGAGTATCTTCCACAAGAAGGGTGGCATTGTCAAGAGTAAAACTTTATTGACAAAGATGGAGAACTCTGAAAGACAATTGCAAGTCAGCATTAAGTTGTTGAAAGTGTTGTGATACAGTGGCGGTTGTTTCACTGATTGGGAGATATCCTGTACTTTTATTTAAATTTTAACAAATTTTAATCCCTGTTAGAAAAGCAAGGATGGCCTCAGTGTATTTTATAGAATTGTACATATTCCGATGAGATCAGATATTTATTTTAATTCGAGACGGTGGACACTGCTGAACTGAAACCAGAGAGATGTTCAATATGATATAGTATGATATGATATAACATGATGTAATATATTATAACACAAAAGTGCTTTATAGAAGTTGAGCGGGCGTAGTTAATTAACAGAACATAATATGCTGTTTCTTGATTTTTGTCTTTGTTCTGGAAAGGAAGATTGGAGGCCTAGTATTGGTGTGAAATTTAATGGCCAGTATATTTTGAGATGTATTACGCTCTCCCTGCTTTAAGACAAAAAAATAATCAGGGTACTATTCATTGATGATATTTTGATGGCATACCATTTCATCTAAATACCCTCAATAAGCAGAAATAATAGTAGCTTAGTTATCAACAGTGGGTGCAGCTTCCTATTCTTTCAACATAGAGTCAAATCCAAATCCTGGGTCTCCATGTGAAAATAATACCCTCTGCAAATCTCATCAGGCTTTACAGATGTATTATTTTACGAGACTAGGAGAGCCACTGGGGCGCAGGGGAACTACTGATAAACCTCCATCACAGCACAGTGAATGCACCACCTGTTAACCTAGTACAGAATGGTAGAGAGTGTGTTTGGAGGTTGGGGATGTCATGTCTTAATTAAAGGCAATGTCTGTAGAAATATCTAGATTCAAACTTAATGCAATTATATATCAAGACAATGTGAATAATGCAGACTTATGCACAAGGACAATAAATTATAAATAAAGGGCATTTTACTGCTTAGCTATTATGTAAAGGTTCACTCCCCTAAATGATTGATTTACATAATCATACTTAGTCCCCTTACAGTCTCCAACTCTGTCTATCAGTGTCTAAAGATACAGTACCCGTCATTGATAAGCTACAACAATTTTTATGGGCATAACAATTGCAATACAGGTGCAATTCTGTTACATTTTTCAAATGATCTATGAAAACTAAGGAGGGATATAAATTTGCAATGCAGCCTTCATTGTCTCTGCCAGTATATTAAAGGTCTCATGACGATATATATAGCCAGTTATGCTAAGGATGCCCATTCTAGGATTATGTATTCCCAGCTCTGTCTAATCACGTTGATATTATAAGGTCTAATGCTATTCATAAACGATAATTATTCTCATATACTTTGTGCATTAGCTTTAGCATAGAAGACAAAAATGAAAAAACAGACATACCTTTGAATTGCTGAAAATCCCTTACTGTTGTCACATTATCCTTTTCTATTGTCATAAAATAACAAAACCCCAAGACACAAACTTAACGCATGCAGTGATATGACGCTCGGTTTCTTTTGAGTAGTTTCATTGTACAGCTGTTGTAAAGATATAATGTCTAGTTCTGTACCCCCTAGCTCTCTGGTATGGATTTACTTACACCTGCCACCATCTTATCACCTCACCATCAGTCTCTCCTCTAACAGTCTGGTCTGAGGCCATTGTCATAGTTCATCTTGTCTGCCTATCTGACCCTACCACTAGACACCGCCCCTTATATACTGTGTATGCATCTGTATTTATTTGATCTTTCCTTGCCCCTCTCCTATCATCCATTCTTGTCTGAGTGCATCTGCCCTGTGTGGCATCTTCCTATATATGTTCCACCCACCCCATCTCCCTTTCCATCCTAAATTGACAGACCTACTATTTGTTCCACTCCAAGCCATTGTCTATATGCATAGCGGGAGCCTCCGGGTAACCCTTTCCCTTTTTCCCTACTTCTTTTACTTTTATTTCTCTCTATCTTTCTTGCTCAGCTAGTTACAGAGATATTGGGGGAAGAGGCACATGTGGGGCAAGGCCCTATTCCCGGAGATAGGGTGATCAGCCCAGGGTTAAATTGTTCCAACCCGAGCTGTTCCCTACTTTTTGGAGCCTACCGGAGCAGCTCATTGCATTGATAGGAACTATATCTCTATAGCAGGCATCTGCACAGGGCAACCTACTGGTAGGCATAGTCTCTTGTGATATTGGAGGAAGATAGGGAAAGGGGTATGTGACAAGATCTAAGGCATGTTTTGTTATTGATTGATTGATTGATTTTCGATTTTCTTTTATTTATACTGAATCATGTACAGGCATTAGGCTTGCCTATGAATTATGACATCTCCAGTTGATGGTTTAAATGCTTCATAATCACTTTTCTCATCATCTCGTGTACTTTTTGGTACATAATATATATATATAAAATAGAGAGGGGTGGCTTAAGGCCATGACTTAGTTGTAATAGGTTTATTGCTATAAAGATGTTAGTTCACTCAAGGTTAGGACTGATGTTGATAGTCCAGGGCCTCACTATCTGGTGTTACTCAACATCAGGCAGTGAGTCCTTGTTGGACAGGTGGTATTATCCAACAGGTTCATTATACGTAGCTAAAGTATGTAAATTCAATATCAAGATGGACGGTGTTATTTGTCCATGGACGTTGTTTTTGTCCATTTAAGTTAAAAATAGAATATATATAATAGAGGGGGGGTTATCAGACTAAACACCCTCTTTGTGTTGTGTTTTCTGTTCCATCGTGTTGGGAATACAGGATTATGAAATCTACAGAAATGTCACACCGGCATTTGTCTCCTAATGAGACACATGGCACATTATAGTTCAAATGCATAGGATATAATTCAAGAGCTCACTTTGAAATTGAATACGGCTGTTAAATGGCAAAAGGATAACCCTACTCGTTCTATTTTCAGCCACTCTTTATTGTTGTTCCTACCGTTTCTATTCTCATTTGAACAAGGTCACTGTATTAGTTTTATAGGATCAATGATCCAATAACATTTTTACTTTCAAAATAACAAAGTCTTGCGGCTTGGTGTCTTTTTTCTGTAGATAAACATTGTGTTGTTAGGAGACCTAAGAAAGCTGAAGAGGATTTGCAAGATTGACATGTACATTAATTGCCTTAAGGCTGGCCAATAGCTCACAGATATAAAAAACGAAGAATAAGCTTGGAAATTGACATACAGATCACATGGCAAGGGGAAGAGAAACCTGATTTTTTCAAGACTTATGTTGTTCAAAATTGTACATAATGGACGACGACAGACAGACAGTGTTATAGTACCACATTGGGGAGAATATATTGATGTTTAGTTGGGGAGGGGATTATTGAGGAGAACAGGGATATATAGGCTGACATATTGACATGTATAAGGGCTGACAGTAGACATAGGGGAGGGAAACGTGCTGTGATGACAGGAATTATGGATAGGTGTACCCAGCGGGATGGGGCGACAATGAGTAAGCAATGGATAAGAACAGCAGGATTTGATGTATACAGAGGCACTGGTGCCATGGTATTTGGGCAGGCGTCTGGGAATGGGGTTGACAGTATGGGTGGAGGGTTGGGAATCGGGTTTGGGTAGGGATCCACCAATGTGGATCTTGGGGGGATCAGACGCTATGACAGATTTCCCCCATCATGCAGCTTTGATTGGCAGTCCCCCAGTATCCCAGAATGCATTAGGAGACCACCCACATCCGCCCTCTAGAAATGCTCAGCTGGCGTGACTTAGTATGAGACAAGTATTTCGCACCCCTCACCCCACTCGTATAGACATGGACCGACTAGAGATCCCTATATACTTAGCAGGGTAGTTTTCCTGAAATAGTTGTTTTATGCTGGTCAGGTGCTGGGAGACAATACAAGAACCTGTCTCTGCAATATGCGTGCTCTGACTGAAAAAAGGAGCTTGTTCAGCACAATTCATGGCATGGTCACATTGTGTAGGGCTACTTGTATGGCATCTAGATTCTGGATTTAGTTGCCAAAAGTTGAAGTATATAAGATCGCTCCTATATTTAATGAAGAGTAAATAATTAACTGAATTGTTGAATATTGACAAAAGAATCTGCTTGTCATGGAGGAGACAATGTGAAGTTCAGATGGTAGTGGTCATTGAATTAATCAAACACATCACATCTCCCATGAGGTCTACTTACATGGTTAACCTAAGAGCACATTGGGTCTACAAATGATTTACAACTGTGAGAGCCCTACTGGAGCTGGCAGAGAGTAGGGGAGGGCAGAAGGAGGAGGAATAAATCATAAGTGTTGCCAGGCGTCGTGCAGACTGCCGTGTTACACGATCAATTTGCATTATCGACCATGGAGAACCCCTATCTGGAGGACATAAGGGGTTGAAGGAAATGTAGCCTACTTACAGCATTTTGCGACATGCTCCTGCACTGCCAACATAAAGCCATTACGACAACTGAGCTCATGAAGCACACTTAACTGACCACTTGATGGCAGGCCAAATTATACATTTGGCATTGATTTTGTTTTGAAGCAGGTTTAGTTATAGACTCTTATGTACAATTACAACTTGAAACTGAAAGGCCTGAACAAACACTTTAATGCTTCTATTTGGAAAAACAGCAAACTAGCTTTGGGACAAATCAGTGCACCCTAGTTACTGGACATCCCTTTCCACCTAACGAAGGTGACTTCTTCAGCCAAACCCGCCTGACAGTGAGTTTGTTTATGTGGGTAATATACCCACTCTCAGAACTCTGCATGTCAGGCAGAAAGTTTTAACCAAAATCGCCACTTGTTGTATGGGACTACTGATGACTCAAACGCCCTAAAAACCTAGCACCATTTCCACATCTTTATTATGATGGTGTGACAAAACAAACTCCTTTCACCCACGCCCATCCTCTCCTAGTTTGACACTGCAAAACTAGTGATGCTTTACTAAAACAGTCCATATTTGTAAGGCCTCATGAGAAATGTAAAGAAGTGACAACATCAGTGGAAGTCTTAAATAATTGTGATAAATTACCATGATGTTTTCATGAGCGTCCAAGTTGTAGGACAAAATAACGTCTTTCCAATATCCTCCTACCTGAAAAAGAGAACTGCCAGAAAATCTAATGAAAGCATGTAATGTGTTATCAAAGGGGAATGTTTGACATTGAGAGCTATAAAAATGACGCTTTTGCAATTTTCCAGTAAGGTACAGCATCCGTTGATGTGTAAGTGTCAGATTTTCATGCTCTCAGAATGTCCTCTCGTATGTCTCCTCTTCCTGTCACCCACTTTCTTTTATATCCTTCCTTATCATCATTCTTTCTTGTTTTAATGTTAGTATCCTTCCTTGAATTGTCATATATTGCCTTGCGATGCCTCTTGCTTCCCTCCTTCCCCTACCTTCCTGCTTATTCGAGCTTGATTTTAATAACCGTTATTTGCATAATTGATCATACAAACTTATTTTTAACCCAGCTAGTAATACGGACAGGTTTTAAGCTAATTTCCTAACGCAGCAAGGCCACTGTGTAATAGGGCGAGTACCAAGCTATACGTAAAATACAGTACAGGGAGCCTTATAGGCTCCTTTCATTGAACATCCTTATAGCTTGGTACAAAGCCTACAACTTATTTAAATCACTAGCTTTATGCAGTATACAAGAGGTGTGAAATACATTAATTGTTATCGATATTTGAAGCTACATAGGCTCATACATCGTTTTTCATTCAGAAGGCGCATGTTGTGTTAAAGTATATTTCTTGATCCTGGAAAAATCTGTATTATAGAAACCTCGTTGTACTTTATGAGGCAAGAAGCGATTGACACTGTTTCTTTTACTTTCATTCAACAGTTTAACATTCAAGCCTTCCATCCTTGTATTCTGCCTGCATGATGATCTTGATACCTATTTAAAACTGATGACCCTTTTCCTATACTATTTCCATCTTGATGGACAAACATACTCTCTCCCATATTCTAACCCCTACCCCCCTTGGTTCCTATTATTCCATGCACCCACCGGTCCCCTCCACTCTCTCGCTCCCACTTTACCTTATCGGCCATGTCTGCCGTGTGACAAGGTAATACCACCTGTCCCAGGGGAGTGCCCCAGCAGCATATTAATGCCTGCCCTAACACATATCAGCGCTACGCTTGCCAATCGAGCTTTTGTCGCCTATTAAGCTAGCCATTCTTAGCCTGCACATTAAATCTGCATTAAAGGAGTCGTGTTTCCTGGTTTGTGAGCGTCGTCCTTTTCTGACAGGCTTGACGGAATGTTTGAAACATGAGGAAAATCCGGTTATGTCCATTAGAAATTTGGCATCTTGCTATTCACAATGGGGCGGAACAAAGACAAGCATGGAACAAAGACAGTCCTGCCTACATGTATAAAAACAGCTTAATAATAATGTAAACCATATCTACCTGAGGAAGTTGAAAAGAGGCAGCTTGTTTAACAAAACCTCCTTCATCAAAGACATGGAAACTAGTAGGCTTTTCTCACAGAGACAATAGAGATTGCTGTATATTGAAAGTTTCAACGTTTGTTTGGATTTACTGACAAAGTAGGCATGTAAGTTTCATACCCCCCTCGAAAATGTGTCCCCGGATTAAATGGGACATAGAGATCCATGTGATACAAACCAATCAGGATGAATCGATTCATGTTAATCATGCAGTCCAACTTATCTAATATATATAGTATTATGTCGCGTAATTCTTGCAATCCATGCTAGTATTAAACATGATTAATGTCAATGAATGACAATCATTCATCTAATGATGGCTTTCCCTGTTCAATCGGGGGCTTTGGACTCATGTAACACTGATAGTCCGCTTCGGCAATAATGATTATGCCAAAAGGTATCATCCATAGTCTTATGTGTATTGCTATTAAACATCATTTTGACAATTATCAAAATGGCAGTTTGTGACAAATGACGCGTTGGAGTTGTATCAGAAAGGAGATAACATAGCTATCCAAAAACCAGGTACATTTGCGTTTGTTACCTTAATGACCGTGATGACAATTATAACACTGCCAATACACATGAAATTGTCAATAACAAAGCCCTGGGAATCCAGTATTATGCCATGTGGCTCCAGTACCATACAGTGTGCAGCTCTTAAAGTGCAAATTGGTGTTCTTCAGAGGCTAACTAGTGTAATACATGACTATTACCAACTGGTTATCAACTACTTAGATCTTGTCAGGTACAAACTTTTATCACTCTATATAAGACGTGTAGCCTAGCCCGACAGCCGAAGGGCGATAGGCATTGACTCATTAATCAAATATTAAGTGCTGCATTTGATGCTCTTATCATTAGCAGCCCATAATGTGTTTGTTAGTCACCTGTGTACCAAGGACAGTGACATTAGCAACTACATATAAGTGTAGCCTGCGTCGTGTTGCCCCTCACACTATATTAGTACCCCGGGGGGCTACTCAGTCTATGGCATTACCCGCCGACTGCCAATCTACCGCCCGCCTGAAAACAGAAGCCACCAAACCACCGCCCTCATAACCGCAAAGGACCGCCCCATGATTACTTACAGATAGGCCACAGCCCCTGTTATTTCAGGGACACCTGTAATAATACCTATATTTCCTGATGCAAATAGTACAGTAAATATGGGATAATCATTGTTTTGCATACATTTTATCATTTACACCTTACTGAGACCTACTTACTGCTCCCTCTTCTACAGTTACTGCCCCCTATTTTTGAGGGTGTCGAGAGTCACTGGCCCCTTATTCTGAGTCCCACCGCTACCGCTTCCTTGGGGCATTCGGAGGTGGGTAGTCATTTCAGATCTGAGTGACCCCCCCGGGATTAGTACCCATTGAATTACTGCAATGAGCACTAACCTGCTCTAACAGTGCTAAAATAACATGCCCATGTAGCACTGTTAGAACCCACTGTAGTTAACGCTTAATAAGTGGTGTTGTGCCCACTCAGCCGGGTCATGTTTCATCACTGAGACCAAATAGCCCCCCAGCACTTAGCTGGTGATATCATTTGTGAACGCTCCCTAAATGTGTAAATTTTTATGAATACGGTATCGGGTTGTTATAGCTCCTAGAAGCTCCAACATGTTCCTAATTGGTACTAAAGCAGTAGTATAGTGTGGATATCTGGATTTTAAGGGAGGTATCCACAGCAATTCAGATGAACATATTCCCATGTGTTATTATGTACACTGTTAAATCAAGACAAGACATTACTTTGAAACCCTAAATCACCGAACATCATAAAAGCTCGAGTTTACTCTTGCCACAGTAAGAGTAGCATGATCTGAGAGTGGTTTTGACAGTGATTATGTTCTGGTACTTAAACGATCAAACGCCCCTCCCCCTCTCGTCCCCTTCCTCCAGGGGGAGCAGGCCTCTCTTGGTAGTACCTTAAGTGGCCCTGGTCGCCCACCCACGGCGCACAGCGGTGGAGACAACGGTAATAGAATCAGGGCAGGGGGAAATCCATCAAACTCACAGGCGGCAACCGAGGCGTAAACAATCCATACGGCCAGGACGGCGCGGTTAGCGGTGCTAGGAGAGGGAGGGCAGGGTGGAGGGGTGATGTGGGAGGGGGTGATGGAGGTAGGGGCAGGGTGGGAAGAGGTTGTGGGTGACTAGTGGTGCGAGTGCCACCATATGGCCGTCAAAGTGTGGCTGATATTTCTTTCCCCTCATAAATGGCGCTTGGAAATTATAACATGGCTTGACATGCCAGTAGCAGCCCTCATATACCGACGCACCCCAGTGCGTCTACTCTCCTGGCCAAGTGCTGCTAGATTTATGAGTGCTTGCAATCAGGCCCCTGCCCTACCTCCACTCTCACTCCACAGCTCTAGCACCCTAGTCCTTCACCTTTTCTCTATCACTCCCACTTGTCCCTTGGGTTCCCATTTTCTTATTCCATTTGCCACCTGCTACAATCACTAAATCCCTTCTATCAACTGAGCATTTAGCCCCTCTGTTCAATTGCTCTTATGCCATATCTTATTCTGAAATAGTACCCTTTTCTCTCTGCAGCCTCCCCTCCCAAATTCTTTCCTCCCTCCGATCCTTCTTATCCCTCTAATCCTAACCCTCGTCCTCGTCCTCTCTCTCTCTCTCTCTCTCTCTCTCTCTCTCTCTCTCGCTCTCTCTTTTTCGTTCTTTCTCTCTCTCTCTCTCTCTCTCTCTCTCTCTCTCTCTCTCTCTCTCTCTCTCTCTCTCTTTCGTTCTCTCTCTCTCTCTCTCTCTCTCTCTCTCTCTCTCTCTCTCTACCTCTCTCTCACTTCTCGGTTTCTCTGTCTATATAGACTGTCCTGTTATCACTTTTCCTAGCCATCCCTGTATATATCAAGGATATATAAACCTTCGCCCTAACCCTACCTATAGCCAGACATCGCATTAACGGCTCCCTTAGCCTTATCACGCATGCGCAGGGAGGCCGACAGGAACCGGAAGTATAGCCCTGCTATAGCAGCGCATGCTTCAGCAAAGTCAGATGATGGTTAGATGGATGTCAGGATAGGGGGGGGGGGGTGTGGGTGTGGGTGTATATGTATGTGGGGGGGGGGGGGGAGGGGGTTAAAGGGTTGTGACAGTAGGTGTATCATCAGAGTACACAGTTAATCTAACAGACTGTCAGGTAGATCTGTCAGGTGGGTGAACCATGACAGCCTCATCCGCCGACTGTTATACTGTAGTTACAGGGATATCCTCATAAGGTCAAAAAAAACGTTTGTTTCAGGTAACATGGGGAAGAAAGTCTAGGGTCGGTAGGTCGGATTTGTAAAAATGTAAAAATGTATTCAAAATTGCATAAAGATCCATGTAACATGCCACCTTTCTATTTCATATCATATCATTCTTTACAAAAATGTGTAATAATCATGAAAAAGATAAGAAAATATATTCTTCAAAATTTCATCAGAAAAGGAGTCGGCCCTGTTTTGCTAGGATCGATCGAGTCACCTGAAACTAACTTTCTTTTGGCTTAATAACCATATGTATGTGTACTCACATGTTGATTGTTAAGGGTTCATCAGGTATACATGACAGGTGACATCCTATGTACTAGAACGTGGACATAAGGATACATTTATAATAAGGATATATATATATAAGGATTTGATTATAGAATGTAGCATATAAAGCATTCTGGGTTGCTTTAACAAACACACATTGAGCGAGCCAAACTACTCTTCCTTCAATTGTTATTACACAATTTGCAATCGTCTTTAATGTGCAGTAGATTAATGCAATATGGCTTTCATCGCCATGATATACAAACGCATCTATAGCGAGTAACTCGACAGGGCAGAATGTATGCATCATCCTGACCCAAGGGTCGACATGATGCACCAATGTAACAGAGGTTGCTTTTGAGCGTGCTGTTCTTAAAGGATTCATGTTGTGCCACTCATTTGTGGTTCACATACACTGGGAGCTGGTAGAAGATTAGATAAAGCACATTAACCATACAGGAGTATATCAAATGTTATTCAATCATTCAATTTAAACTGGAGGAGAACACAGACTATATTTACCTCCTCAATACGGTAACATGATTATTTTACAGTAAAATTCCGTTATAACAAACTGCTTGGTGAAAGCGATAAACCTCGTTATAAACGAATTTCGTAGTATCCTGTACATTAAAAGTTTGTGTCCACATATCACCCGGTCCATTAGATGAGCATCCTGAGCAAATTAAGCTGCACTAAAGACTTTCATTATGTGATTTTAACGACACAGTGAGGATGTAGCTTCAGCTAATTAACGCTGAATAGGGCCCTAAGTATGCTGCAATGGACAACCAGACAACAGGCCTGGCTGGCCGCAGTCTGAATGGTTAGCCCTTTATCGGCTACATAGCGCTCTTAAGCATTGTGCCTATGATAGATGACTGCAACCCTGGTGAATGATTCGCCTATGCCTCAATAAACCATCATGCCAACCCTGATGGTGGGGGGTACACCCTCAAAAGTCGGTATGACGTTTCAATGCAGCCCTGGCGAGTTACTCGATATGGCTGCATGCAAGTACCATAGGGCCCTAATAGGGTTAAAGTATTTAAGCGCCTCTGAAGAGCATAATCATGCCATCAGCTACAATGGGAAGAAAAGAAGCTTAGCGACATTTCAAAATGATGTAAAAAGTAATTGGATATTCTTATAATATACCATTAATAATGGATGAGCATGGCTGAGGAGTTCTTCACCCAAAATCAAGTATTTTGCTTTTTATAAGGGAAGAGATATTTGAGGAACCGACGAATCCCCCCTTTTGCTGCATAACCATGCGCCTCCCAAATTAAAAAGGATGTTGTGACCTCTGCATCCACCTTCCATTCCCACTATCAAACCGTCAGTTATGGGAGCTGGTCAGCACAAAAGCATGCTGCTGATATTGTGTATGCATAGCAGATGTTTGTATAGGAGGCTGGGAGCTATGTGACAAGAGCCCAGCTGGCCACGATAATCCCTAGTTCTACCGATTAGGGAATCCACCAAGTGTGCTTTTCTGTTTGCTTTCCACAGGTAAGAATCATGATCCATCCTTCTCAGGTAACAGCATTTTGTTGTTACACGAGTACTGGGACAACAAAGCTGACCCTTTCTAACTAAAGATGTCCTCATTCCCATGATGTCATTCACAACGCTGCAAAAATAAACCGATCTCTCCTCTGAAGGTACACCATCTTTATGTAAAACGCACAATTTCTTGAGGTGCCACCTAAAGAGCTTGGTTTGGTTTTATCACACACAAGACATGCTGAGTACAATAGTAATGTTCTTGTCCTTGTCCCCGTTAAATTCTTAGAAAGCTCGTTAGGATGAAATGACTTATGTTTTTGAGGCAGGTAAACGGAACAACATGGGGTTCATTTGAGTTTGACTGAGGAAAGTGTAATTTGATAGAAGAGCGAGGGGACCAGGTACGTTTGTTGTTAGGTATCAGATATCCATCGTCCATGCAGTATTCTATAGCCTTTGTATGTGCTTTCGTTTTATGGGGTTACTCTGAGGACAGATAATTGTTTAATTAAACCACCTTTAGCTTTTATAAATCAATATAAAGCGCCTGTATCTTGGACATACAATGTTCACAAAGTATTTCTGTATATATATGTCGTTTGTGAAGCTTAGTATTGTGCATTTTGCCAAATATTCCTATTAAGTAAGAAGCGCATCCTAAGATACACGAATGTGGCACTGATCCACAACCCCGCCATGTGAGTAGCACCGTGTCCTCACGGGACCCGGGGGACGGAGCCTGGTCCACACCCCCGTTCTGTGAGTAGCACCGTGTCCACACGGGACCCGGGGGACGGAGCCTGGTCCACACCCCCGTTCTGTGAGTAGCACCGTGTCCTCACGGGACCCGGGGGACGGAGCCTGGTCCACACCCCCGTTCTGTGAGTAGCACCGTGTCCACACGGGACCCAGGAGGGTGGGGCCTGGTCCACACCCCCGTTCTGTAAGTAGCACAGTGTCCACACGGGACCCGGGAGGGTAGAGCCTGGTCCACACCCCCGTTCTGTAAGTAGCACCGTGTCCACACGGGACCCGGGAGGGTGGGGCCTGGTCCACACCCCAGTTCTGTAAGTAGCACCGTGACACACGGGACCCGGGAGGGTGGGGCCTGGTCCACACTCCTGTTCCGTGAGTAGCACCGTGTCCACACGGGACCCGGGAGGGTGGGGCCTGGTCCACACCCCCATTATGTGAGTAGCACCGTGTCCTCACGGGACCCGTGAGGGCGGGGCCTGGTCCACACCCCAGTTCCGTGAGTAGCACCGTGTCCACACGGGACCCGGGAGGGTGGGGCCTGGTCCACACCCCCGTTCCGTGAGTAGCACCGTGTCCACACGGGACCCGGGAGGGTGGGGCCTGGTCCACACCCCAGTTCTGTAAGTAGCACCGTGACACACGGGACCCGGGAGGGTGGGGCCTGGTCCACACCCCCGTTCCGTGAGTAGCACCGTGACACACGGGACTCGGGAGGGTGGGGCCTGGTCCACACCCCCATTATGTGAGTAGCACCGTGACACACGGGACCCGGGAGGGTGGGGCCTGGTCCACACCCCCGTTCTGTAAGTAGCACTGTGTCCACACGGGACCCGTGAGGGTGGAGCCTGGTCCACACCCCCGTTCTGTGAGTAGCACCGTGACACACGGGACCCAGGAGGGTAGAGCCTGGTCCACACCCCCGTTCTGCTTCGCCATCTTGGCCTCATAGGTTGGTCAGGGGACCGACACTCCAAACCCGTGTGTAAACACATAGTTCACAGACAGTGACTGATAAAGGATGCAGAAAATGCTACAGGTAAAAGTGTTGGCCCCATGTTGAGGGGTGGATAGGGGGAGAAAAGAAATTACTCCTTTTCAGCGAAAAAGGCTGCATGTTACTAAATTTCAAAGAGAGGGTGTCGGAGAGAAATGTCGACCCCTGTTGAGGGGAGGGGGCTTGAAAATTATGTGTGCTCATGTGAAAATCCACCAAATCCGGCCCTGTTGAAATAGACAGAGCTTTACGAGAATCTTCCCCGTCTGCTGCCTCACAAGCTAGGTGCAATTATTCTAATAAAATGTTCAATGATTGGTTTCATATCCTTTTTGATGACCCCACGCAGATAATGAGATCAGATTTCTGCACGGGGGTGTGCAGAACTGCCATTCTAGTAACACGTAGTGATGATGTTTCTTGACATGAAATAATAACCACTTCCAGGAACAGGAACCAACTCCCTTTCAGCACTTGTCCAGTAAACATAGTTTAGA
The DNA here is from genome assembly GCA_947462335.1 of Harmothoe impar. Classification (NCBI taxonomy): domain Eukaryota; kingdom Metazoa; phylum Annelida; class Polychaeta; order Phyllodocida; family Polynoidae; genus Harmothoe; species Harmothoe impar. The sequence goes on from OX381721.1 coordinate 24,841,353, forward strand.
GACAACGCGACATGCGACATGACATCACACGAGCTATGCAGAGACGGGTTGTCAGTGGACACACAGTAACCCCCGTGTCGGCCATTATCAGCTAGTATGACGTACCGGATGTGACGGCCATACTTCCGGACATGCCTCAGAGTGTCTGGGGGACATGAGATGAGTCAGGCGTCAGGGGGCGGGGGGGGGGGGTCGGGTGAGGGGGAGGGGGAGGGGTAAAATGTAGGTTTTTGTAAGTTCGGAAAGGTGACTAACTGTAGCATGTAGAGGTATGAGATGCTTTTGTCATGATAAGATAAATTTGATTTCAAGTCTTAATGTTCATTAAAGATACACACTAGTGCCCCTCTTTTGTAAAAGGCCAATTTCAATTTACATTCAAGATGCGCGACTACCGGTACTGTACCCTTCAGTTAGCAACAATTGGCATAGGAAGCACATAATGATAGGTGAGGTATAGCCACTACCAGCCTTTCAGAGAAGGGTGCTATTATGAAAAAGGGTATTATCAACCACTGCGCTAATGGCCTCAGACTTAAACGCTGCTGGTTTAGGTAGGCATTACCGACCAGGTTAATGGGTGAGGCATCTACAGTCGTGTAGCATCAGGAAACAGTTGTGGTTTTAAGTTAACTCTCTATAGTCCTGAGGCGACTTGAAGTATAGGTCGGGAGCGCCTGAGGAGCGGATAGTAATTAACCATTTAATCAAGGGTCCCATAGTGCTTCAATGCAATAGGCCCTTGGTCGTCATGATTCATGAACATAGCCTGGCGAGCCACTTGTCAGAGCTTTATTTGGAGCATCATGCCGATAGCCAGTGCCCACCATCAGGGCCTGGGCTAGTGTGGCTACATACTAACCGCTTGGGAGTGCATCGACTCCAGAATTGTATCAACCCCCGGCTAGAAGCTGTCATTAGGGCAGCACGTAGAGGCTCCAGCTCACTCTACCACACTGTCAAGCATGTATTTGCAGTCTGCAGACATTGTCACTCTAAGATATGCATTTGCACTAGATGTCCCTAATGTCACTATGTTAAACTACTTTAAGACTAATGTCAATTACATTTTGCCATACACTACCATACCTATATATGCTAAAGTGTAGACAAATGTGACAAAATCTTTTTGCTTTGACCTAGAGCGACTTACATGTATGTATATATATCCAAAATGTATATAATGTTTTATTTTTGATAACATATATTTTTTTTTTGCTCAAAGCGCACTAGTGCAGTAACTCCCATCATATATGCCTCTCCGACTTTCAGCACTCTGGTGAGCTCGAGTATCTGCCACCAGGAGGATCAAGATACTTGAGAAGGAAGCTTGCTGTGCTGAACATTGCTTCTAAAGTCAGTCACAGTGTGTGACGTGCGATGACGTCATTATGACGCTGCATACGTCATCCTATGGTGGCCGGCAGTCTATCAGGTGACGCCATCTTCATTATCTGGCCCATGCTGTTTAGTTGTCGCCAGTCCCGCGGTGGGGCGCTGGGTATTGCTTCCTCCAGTGCATCTGCTTGGGAACTTTGTGGCATATCTGTGTCGGGAGTTCCGGTTATGAGCTGCCAGGAATAAAAGCAGAAGGTGAAGAAAAAAGTGGTGGTTAAAAACACTCATAAAAAGAGGAAAGCACTCATCGCCCACCAAGGTAAAACCTAGGCATTCTTCACCATAACCTAAAACCAACACACTATGCCAAAAAAGGAAAAGAAGGGGAATATGAAAAAGTAGGAAAAATGATACACGATCCCCAGTGGAAAAAGAAAATCCAAAACTGCGCTGGTGTCAGTGGGAGAATGGAGCATGAGGCTTGTCGATAAGAACATATTTTCCAAGAGAAGCTGGTATGTGCACTGATAATAAAACCTATAGTCAGTACTGACTATACCACCATATTTTGACCCCCGTAGTCAGGTGATTACATATGTTAGTCACATATTAGTCATAAGATAGTCAGTAGTGACTATATGTGGATCACACAAATTGATGATGTCACAGGAATGTGTGCACAGGAAACAGTTAGGATTCAAAATTGAATGCTCAACTGACTTCAGGTAGGCACATTTTATTCTAGCTAAACTACTCCTTTACACATTTCCCTGTGCATTAGCTCTTGTTTTAATGTTGAGTATATTTACTTAAGGCATCATAGGACACAAGCATTCTCAATTTTGATTGAAGTATCATGTGGTTTTGTTCAAATTCTGATCATGTAACTGTGGATCTCTAGGCTTCCAGACTAGAATATACAGAAGTTGACTGGGTGAAGGGTTATAGTGTGCCAGGTATATGGCCCATGCTCATCTACTTTATCCAATGGTGCTGGGGCAGGTACCGCCGAACATCTACCCCAGACATCTACCCCGGACATCTACCCCTGGACATCTACCCCCAGACATCTACCCCAGACATCTACCCCTGGACATCTACCACCTGAGAATCTACCCCCTAGGACATAAAAGTCATGCTCATGATAAGTCATATCATATGGAGGGAGTAGATTTCTCTAGGGACATCCGACATCTATCCCTGGACATCTACCCCCTGGGAATCTACCACTTATATCCCCTTCGGCACCTATCCCTTTAGGACTCTACCCCCTAGGATATCCACCTGCTTGGACACCTACCCCGGGACATCTACCCCCTGGACATCTACCCCCTAGGACATCCACCCTCTTGGACATCTACCCCCGGACATCTAACCCCTGAACATCTACCCCATGACATCTACCACCTGAGAATCTACCCCCTAGGACATAAAAGTCATGCTCATGATAAGTCATATCATATGGAGGGAGTAGATTTCTCTAGGGACATCCGACATCTATCCCTGGACATCTACCCCCTGGGAATCTACCACTTATATCCCCTTCGGCACCTATCCCTTTAGGACTCTACCCCCTAGGATATCCACCCACTTGGACACCTACCCCGGGACATCTACCTACTGGACATCTACCCCCTAGGACATCCACCCTCTTGGACATCTACCCCCTAGGGCATCCATCCCCTTGGACATCTACCCCCTTTACCTTCTAGGAGTTCTACCCCTGGGGACAATAATATCATGTGGAGGGAGACAATTTCTCAAGGGACATCGGACATCTACCCCTAGACATCTACCCCCTGAAAATCTACCCCCTAGGACTTTTATCCCCTTGGATATTGATTCCCTGGGCTTTTACCCCCTTAGGATTCTACCTCCTAGGACTTCCACTCCCTTGGACACCTACCCCAGGACATCTATCCCCTGGGACATCTATACCCTGGGACATCTACCCCTATGACATCTACCCCCTAGGACTTCCACTCCCTTGGACACCTACCCCAGGACATATATCCCCTGGGACATCTACCCCTAGGACATCTACCCCTAGCACTTCTACCCCTGGACAAAAGTCCAAAGGGGTAGATTTCCAGGGGGTAGATCTCCAGGGGTAGATCCCTGATATCTCTGGAGACATCTACCTCCCGCACATGATATGACTCAAACATATGGGTATGTGTGTGTGTGGGGGGGGGGTTGATGTTCTTAGGAGTAAAGGTCCTAGAGAGTAAAGGGGGTAGATGCCCCAGGGGGTAGATGTCCAGGGGGTAGATGTCTGGGGTAGGTTCCAAGGCAGGGGATGTCCTAAGGGGTAGAAGTCCTAGGGGATAAAATTCCAAGAGATAGATGCCCATAGGGGTAAAAGTCCCAGGGGGTAGATGTCCTAGGTAGTGGTAGTTGGCCTGGGGTAGATGTCCTAGGGGGTAGATAGTAGGCCCTAGGGTAGATGTCTTGGGGGTAGATGCCAGGGGGGTACTTGTCCTAACTTATTGTCCTGCCGTCTCATGATGGACTATATCTATTAGTCAGTGTGACTACTTTAGAGCATGAAAGCATTAAATTCATAGTCACTTGACTATATATCCCAAATCAGCTCTTTTAATGCATGACTATAGGTTGACTATATGACTAACTTACTATAGACATAGGTGACTAACTTGGTATAGCCGTTTTTTCTACGTTCACGTGACTATAGAAATGTAGTCCGTAGTGACTAACATTTCCAGGGCTATTATTATCAGTGTGGTGGGGAGCAGCTCGGCTTGGGTTGTCTGAGCAAAGTATAGGGGGGCATTGCTGCTCATCCCCTTTTCCGCTTATCTCACCTTCTTTCGTTTGACTCGCTCTCCGCTAACCCTATCTCGGAGCAGCTCGCCTCCACGTTGCCGAGAAGCACACTATAAACGTGAGCTACCCGGGGAAGCAGAGATGGTGGATGGCGACTAACGGCTAGATAAGAAATAATAAACGCCAACACGCAATAACACAACTTGGGAAGTCGCCAAAAAACAGCATTATCGCCCCCGATGAGGGATGCTGATACGCATGCGCAGTTAGCAGGAAGTGACGTCACAGGTGCCCATTCAACAGCAATCTTTCTCCCGACTCCATTTCGGAACTGGAGCCTTCTATCTGTGAAATCAGCTACAAGAGCGGCATATGTGTCTGTTAAAGGAAATGGAAACCTCGTGATATGTACAACGGAAACCCGGCGGAGGGAAATATCCTTCATGCCGACGTATGATCCACTTCCACCGTTGACAAAAGTAAAGAGAAAATGACACCCTTTGATAGAAGTGAGTGATTGGTGTCAGATTCAGTTTGTGGTGACATCTAATTTATTAATCAAGCAGAGAGTCATGGGATCAAACACCAACCAACTTCATTTCTTCTCAAAGGAGTTTTGCTCATTTACTGCCGCTAGGCTTTTAGTTTCCATCGAGCCCCTTTTGTTTTCTTTCACCCTTCTTCCTTCTCTGCTTTCAATGGTCTCTTTTCGGCCCAATTATTTGAGCTTGAATAGTCATTTTTCTGAACAGAGTCTTGTTTCTAGTGTCTTTGATCGTAAGGACTGGTATAAAAACCAAAGGAACAGCAATGGTGCTTGAGAAATGGGGTTAATGTTTCAGGTATCAAAGAGTTATTCTTTGTTCACAAACCACAGAAAAAAAAACATGTTGTTGATGCTGTTGTGTCTTGCAATGTTTTTGATATTTTCATTGATTTTAATAATTCAAAGTCAACTCTTCTAAATCCATCCGTAATAGGATAACTCATGAATCAGTCAAATCAGCAAATCTTGTGAATGTCAATATCCTCCCGACGTAGATCTGGGGGGAAACAATTATTATTTACATTTTGCATCAAATCCAAATATCTAAATTGTTTAATCATTGTGATGTTATCAACGATGTCCTTACCACTTGTATCACCACATAATCCAGATGTGTGAAACGTGATGCTCACCTGTTCAGAGAAGTGGGATTGTGTCCAAACAGGGCGGATCCGCGACCAAAACTCCATTACAATGCACTGAAAATCAGAATCCGAGAAAAAACAATGTAAATACACATTTACCAGTACCGTAACAGAATGTTTAAGGCCCAGACCAATGTAAAAAAAGAGAAGGCATGTTTTTTTGGTTATAAAACTGACAATCCTGCCATCAACCTCAATATTGAGGATCGGATATCAGCTGGGAGTTGAGCCCGAGCAGTTGGTAAACGCCTGTCGGAGAGCATCAGTGACGTTTTGATTTATTTAGGACAACACATGACACCATGCTGATATACACGATGGCCCATTTACTTCCACTCTCCTCCCACACAGGGGGGCTGATAAGGCACCCGGGGTGCCACCAGCCACCGCTAGGGGGCACCCTCCCAGGATGCACTGCGCGATCACGTGGCCTACCGCTAGACCAATCAGAAAGCACCGTTTGCCCCTGTTGCTAGTCTTGTTGCTTTGGATTCGGTATTCCGTTTACAACTCGCCACTATCTGAAAAAGAAGAGATGAAAGATATAAAAATGGGGCTAGACAAGGGGAAAAACATGGAGGAGATGAAAACGTGCATACCTATAAGGGCGATAAGCTGGGGTGGAAAGATGGAACAGGGCAGACGTAAACAACTAGAGGAACTTCAGGATGGGAAAGTGGGAAATAGCAAAAGCAAAGGTAATTACCGGTAATGGCCTGATGGATGAGTGGATGAAACATGGGAGGAAATAAGTTTAGACATGATTAGAAATTACCTGAAAGTTGGAGATTCCACAGGATTAAAAATTAATCATACTATAGAATAGGCCTATAGCCAATGATACTATAGTTAGATAGAAATTACTTAAAACATTGGAGAAATTTGCATGGCAGTCATACGGGGGTATCGATGAGTACTCTTGATGATGGATGGGCAGCAAGTTAGCCTCAGGGTAGAAGTTTATGTGGCAGTGCAGACTGTGCGGTTATATAATGTAGAATAGGGAATAAACCCTTTAACGGCCGCATAACGCTCTAATGTGCTGTGCCCATAGTCGTCGTTATAAATAAACGCACTGTTATGTTTACTCACCAGGGTGGGTTCATGCATCATGCTGACTCTTGTGTATCAACATTATCACGAGTGGCCTGCATGATGCATGAATGCAGCCCTACTGAGTTACCTGTGAGTTGCTCCCAATGGCTGCTTTTTAGTATCATAACAACCTCACATGGTCATAATGCATTGAAGCACTATGCGGCTCTTAAAGGTTAATGTGGCATTTGGTGATGTGGGGGTAAAGGCCACCCAGAGGGCAGACAATATGGAGGTATATGAAGGCTAAATTCGGCTAAATTCCCTCCAAGTGGGGCGTTGGCGAAGTATGGAAACGTTCATAATTGAAAGATCGAAACACGCCCGTCGACAAGTGATTGATGACGCAGAGGGATACATTTGGGGCTTTGTTACTCGGCTCCCGCCGGCGGAACTACTTTCTGTGCCATGGATCAATCCGCCAGGCGTAAGGGACGCCTGGAATCTTTGCGGAGCAGGCTCTTTTCTCCATCGGACTGAAACAAACCCGCGATTTGTCCCCCAACCATAATTGGACTTGGGAAAGGGCTGTCTTGCCCCTTAAGGCGGCCTGCACTTGCCATCCAGGGGTGGCCAACGATTTGACCAGCGCCCCCAGCCCCTTGCCCCCAGTTGCAATGACCAGCCTATGTGAGGGATTGATCGGCCGTGGGCGGTGCTGGATAGGGGTATACAGCAGGGCCATATGAATACCAATGTACTATGGTCAGAGAATGGGGGGATTCTTGTATTATCGCCACCCTCTGTTGCAGACTTTCCAATCAGGCTGTATTTATGGCGGATGTCTGCTCCAGGAATGGCTGATTTTGTCAGGAATCGGGAAAAGGGTAGGGTGGAAGGGGTGAGGGGTATTATTGATTAAGGAGGCATGGGACCGGTACCTTGGAATAGGGTTAGTAGCGATCTTTGGTTGCATTCCCCTGAAATATTATATTGTTCTTGATTAAGGGATCTTTTATAAAGTATGTTTGCACATTTCCAAAAGAAAGTTGACCTGCCTGAGGACCTTGTACAGACAGGTGAAATTAAAAAAGGGACCTGGAAGCAATATTTCTGAGAAACTGGACCCCAACCCCCTTTAGTGTGGTCACCCATTAATTTCATATTTTATTATTGATCCACTGTAAAAAATAATCTCTTGAATTTAAGGAGAGTCTTAGTTAAATTTGACAGTACATCACCCTACTTTGGTTACCAGTGAATTCATGTAAATCTCATCAATTTTGCAGTGAACTTCTGTAAACTATTGCAGTGAAACTCGGTGTTTTTTTCTACAGTGGATTTGTGGGTAGTTGTGTCTTTTCCTACTAGGTGGCAGCCTAGTTCCTGAGGAGAGTTTTCTGAAGGTTCTAGATTCTAGGGCGATATAAATGTGTGAATATACTAATATTTTTCAATATCTTTATTCATTGTAAGATACGGATGTAATCTTGATTTGATGAAATATTCATGACTGATCATAGATTCAGTTGTGTGGGACACTGGGGACTAATTGTAATACCATAGACACCCATCTTGTGATAATAAGAAAGAAAAAAATATGCTTAGCACTGTAGTTGATGTGCTATGCCAATTCCAGAGTAATGTTTCCTCATGAATTGTGATTATTAAGTATAGTGGGGTATTATAATAGTATGTGCTACTACATAATAATTATAAAGCCCCTGCACAAGATGTCTTCATGGGAACAAAATGGATATGGCCGATAATTATAATGATCTTCTCACTCATACACCTAATGATTGTAGAATAATAATCAGTGATACATCACAACAGGTGGGCAGGGGGTAAATCACAACAGATCAATAATGCAGCCTTAAACTAAATATGATAGCTAATTAATTATTCTGGGCTAATGTATGATAAAACAGTGAAATTCTGTAAAGGTTATGGTGACTTCTAAAAACGGAATTCACTAAAAAAAACGGTGACTTCCAAAAACGGCCAATTTATTACATATTTAGAAGGACAAATCACAAGGACCCTTATGTCATCAATACAATCAGACTCTTTATCATAACACTATAATGATGTGTCCGACAACTTCAATCCGCAGTCACACTTGTTCAGACCTCAGATGGCCATTTCAGATGATGTTCATACCTTGGACTATAAATAGTCCACTTGAAATGGTGGAAACATGATAACACACCTCATGCGCTTCAATCAGTACAAATCACGGTGTTCCATTGCAGTCTGTGTGAACTCATCCATGATCTGATGATACACTATTTGAACTATCAAAGACAGTCCACCCTCGCCGACCTAATCTAAATAATTTTTGCAATGCGTTCATTCCCATGAAGTAAGTGTGGTCATACCTGAAATTATGTATTCTCAATTGGACGCATAAAAAATGGAGGGGAGGTAGAGGACTCTTTCACTACAATGAACCAATAAAGGTCTTTGCATTTTTCTGAATAGAAGAGAGCAAAGGACGATCAAAATAATTCTGCATAAAACCTACAATTCCTGTGTAGGCCGTAGGGTGAGGCCCTCTTCAGAGCTTAGAAAATAATTTTCGTTCCCATGAGAGGGGCAGTACAACATATTTGTGGTTTTGTATAGACAATGACCCTACTAATCACATATAAAAAGTTCTCCACTCAAAGTCCTGCAGTTATTGTGTAGGTCAGGGTCAAAGGTCAGTGATTTTTCTCTATAATCCTATCTAAAGCCTTTTAACACAAAAGCTAGTTATGTGTTGTCTCTGAACAAGCTGTAAGAAGCTAATCAATAGGGCTGATCTAAATCGAGCTTATATATCCCCCCCAAATTGATGTCAAGGATTCCGATGAAGCTATCCATTTCTCGGCAAGCGCTATCCACACGCCACACTCATAAATGCTGTCTGACACCCTCAAAAATTAATCCCTTTAGTTGTCCAAGTGGTGTCCCTTGCTGTGCAAAATAGTGTTTGACATGATATCATAAGTTCTCTTCAAGCAATTAAAGCTCATTTACAGAGTGAAAAAATATTTCGCTGCTGTAAACTCAAGTATCCTTGCCTGATAAATATCAATTATCTGGGTCCCCAAGTTATGTTTTAAAAAGATAGTCAAGTGCCATCTCCCATTGTCCCCTACCTCATATCATATGTGTTGGGGGTGGGGGTCAATTTTGAACAAAGAAATTGTCTATGTAATTAACATTGCATTAAAATTCATATTAAATATATTTAAGTGTATGAAAATATCCGGGATATGTCCCCAAAAGGTCGTTTGGAGCTTGCCATGAGATATAAGAAATCTTCAATTTACCGGAAATGTCATTTGACATTTCCGGTAAATTTAAGATTTCTTAATTCATAGGAAATCTTATATGGCATTTTCAGGAATTTTAAGGTCAAATAATATTCAACGGAAATCACGTTTTGCATATTTTATAAATTGAAGTTCCCCTTCTATTCATTGTAAATGTCATGGCATTTAAACAACTGCTAATTGCATTCAAGCAACTTTAAGCCTTATAATCTGGTCATAGGATATGTGTTACATGGACATACTTAACTAATATCAAGATGTGATACTACCCAGGGGACCTATGGGACCCTGATCCCAGTATTATACATTATTTTGACGGTTTTTGGAGGGCTAAAACCTGTGATACTGACCAGGGGAGTAAGGGGATCTTGATCCCAGTATTATACATTATTTTGAGGGTTTCTTGAGGGCTACAACCCGTGATACAGACCAGGAGAGTAAGGGGATCTTGATCCCGTTATCATACATTATTTTGAGGGGTTATAGAGGAGTACAACCCATGATAATTATCAGGGGAATTCGGGGACCCTCAGCCCTTTATTATATATTATTTAAAGACCTCTAGAGGGGTACGACCCGTGATACTGGAAACTAGGGGACCTTCAGTTATTATACATCATTCTGGAGCCTTCTAGAGGGGTACAACCCGTGATACTAACAGGGGAGTTCGGGGACCCTAATCCACTGGAGGAATCAGTGTAATACACGTCATTAAAATATACATAAGTTTACCCCCCCCCCCTCCTCAACTAACACTTTAATATCATAACATAGGGGGCATTACTGACCTTTAACCTTGACCTACGCAAAAACTGCAGGCCTAGGATTTTGAGTGGAGAACTTTTTATATATTGATTAGTAGGGCCATTGTCTACACAAAACCACAAAGATTTCGTACTGCCCCTCTCGTGGGAAGGAAAATTCACAATAGGGTGGCACACCCTACGGCCTAGTGTTAACTACTGTGAATCCCATTTGACTGTCAATATTTCCAATTTCAGTGCTTAATTACTAAAACCAGAAATATGTAGTATAACCATTTGCACAGTGACCTTCAGTCATATTCTATCCCTGTGCTGTGGTTAAACCATCGGTACTGTACCACTGCACTGTGGTCACCACCACAGCACAGATACAGTTACTATTGATGTCCACAGTGGGCCGTAGATGCTAGCACTATAAGCAGTGCAAAAAAAAGCAAACCCTTGTCTTCCCCAGCCCTTATAGATTTATGATATAGCACAGTCCTCGCCACATTGTTTTACACTTCCTACCGTTCGCCTCATATATCTTCCTGTTATCTGCGGTAGAATATGTCCATGATTTATGTATGGTGCAGCAGGGTGAGGGGAGGGAGGGGGAGAACAGTGCACATGGCGAGAGGTTGACATTGGACGCACCAATTTATTCCGTTAGCGTCGAGAAATAAAAACGGACGTCGGGACAAATCCGATCAGGGGAACGGAGTGCAGAGACATGGCCTGTCCACCCCGATAAAGGCCTGCACACCCATTCAGGCACCACTAGGCTCAGTGCATCAGGGGGGGGGGGTTAAGCTTCGCAGCTAAAAATAATACGTCAAAATAACGTTTTTAACATCATCTAATGTTTTGCCACATTAAGGAACCATAAAAAAACGTTATATAGCGTTGCATAAAGTTTTTGTTTACTGGGTTATGTTACGCAACAGTATAGACGAAGGTATCGAAAAACAGGAAGAGAGCATGACTGACGTGACAAGTGATTGCTGAACGTGAATATATACAATTTGATCAGCTGATGTAAATCGTGAACAGAGAGTGCACTAAAGGGTGTCAGGGAGTTGATGTATAATTATATTCTGTAAGCATCACGACATGACATCCTTCTTATTAAGAACCAAGCAATAAAGTCGCTATTTGAGCTCTTTTGAGGAACCTACCCTCATACCCGCCATGTTAAAAGTTGCAAAGCTTCTGATTTTTCAGTCTAATAGCACAAGATGTGGATAGATTAACATACACCTAGGGTCTGTATCATAAACACGTCCATTGATAGATGGGCAAGTAAAGAGGAAAACCAGTATATATTACGAAATTCAAGTAAGACCCATACCAATGCGTAAAGTATAGTTGTTCCTCTATAAACACACATAAAGTGTAAAAACTGCAAAGTGCATTTGTAAAAGGTTCTGTTGATTTATTTCTGAAGGTACGTGACAACTTATGAATATAATTACTAATATTAAAACTGTATTTATTAGACAGGGGTGGTTAGAAGACCATCGTGCACTAATTATTAGCTTAAAGAATACACACCTGCATCCCCCAGTTTAAAGACAATGATGGGGCAAACAACTCAAATGATAGATGGGTAAGTGAAGAGGACAGCCAGTATTTATGGAATTCAGGTGAGGTTTTAGGTCACAAAAAGTTCAACAGACGCAGCTGCATTGCAAATCACGTGAGATCCAGACGGGTCCAGGGTAAATGCCGCAGACAGTACCGCATAAATGTCGCAGCCATGGATTAGCGTAAATCATCCTTCACCTTTCTGCACTGGAGTCTGCACCACTCCCAAATGCCCAAATCATTATATCCATCCACCAAGAGTCGGAGGGGAGAGAGGACCAGCGCTCATGGGTGGGTGGGGGTTTAAATGCAGCAACCTCTTAGGGAGTGGTCATTTTTTAACAACAGGGGGGTCGGTGGATTTTCGTGCGAGAGGGGTCGAATTTTTTCAGTACCCCCCCTCCAGGCAGGTTGAAATTGAGCGCGGCCGACCCCTTTGAGCTATAGTAACGCGCTGACTTTTCCGCTAAAAAGGGGTGTAATTTTTTTGGCCCCCCCCCTCAAGAGGGGTGCAATTTTTTTTGGTACCCCCCCTTCAAGGGGTCCACATTTTGTTGGTCCCCCCCCCCCAAATCCACCAACCCCCCCCCCCCCCTGTTGTTAAAAAATTACCACTCCCTAGGCCATAGTATGGTGCAATTAAGTCAGCTTCAGTTTTGGCGGCTTTCTTCTTTCAGCAAAGACAGTATACGATTCAAAGCTTCTAAAAGTGTCCAACTAACTTATTTGTCTGAATTGGCTAGCTCTAGGGCTTAGCCCTTTACTGTCAAGATTTGAATTATCCGACCTACCTAACCTAATCTTGGACCAGCCTTTTATAGGTCCGACTCCTTTTTTCATAATCAGCATCAGCTGGGATTTGCCGTCTAAGACTGACCATGCTGCCAACCATGGGTGAATATCTTTGTGGATTAGGAAATAATTCAACACCACCTGATACAATGCTTTTGCTTTGCAGGCTTAACCTGATACAACTCATGTCTTGCCCGTCTCATCTAGCACCCAGGCTGTTTGTATAAGAATAGAAGAAGGCCTATTTACGCCTCCTTCTGTGCCACTGTTTTAGGCGTCTAGGATCAGATGCCTCATCCATAAACGATTAATCCCTATTCAGTTCATGTGCTGGAGTAGCTTTGTTCGTGCTGCCTTAACACGCCTTTCTCCATGAGATTAGGTGTCGGGTCCTTAATGTTAAACCTTTAAGGGCCACAAAGTGCTTCACTGCAGTATGCCCATGGTCGTCCTGATGCATGAATGCAGCCTTGGCGAGTATACAACACCAGGCCAATCGTACAGGGTCAATACACACCCAGATGGTTGGCATGATGCTTACATGCAGCGCTGGCAGGGAGACTTGACATGACTGTATTCATGCATTATGACAGCGAATGGCATCACATATTAAAGCACTATGCGGCCCTTTAAGTGTTAAATACCTTACATCCGAGGACTAGATGGACCAGGCCTTAACGAGGCCAGTTTAGTATACATAACTATGGTAAATTTACGTCCTTCATGTATTTCCTGTGAGACACTCTGTAATTGTTTGTGCTATTCTCATTGCTTTCATTTGTATAATTAATTATTGCTATTCAATGAAATCACAGTATAGGATCACTCAATTTTAATGATCACAGTTGATTAATAAGCCTAATATATTGTTGAATAGAATGTAATATTGTGCAGAATAGAATTTGTAATTCCCCTCGGCTGTACAGTATCCGTAGTGCCAGTAGCTATTCTGTCTGAGAGCTACCATTTTGTTACACCATGGACAACCTATCAATATAGATACTCGATTTAGCTTTTGAAATTAGCTATAAAACTTCAAAGATCATAACCCAAATAAAGCTTAGGTAATACATGTATCCCCAGACAAGACCCACCCCACCTGGACAGCCAGAAGTCCTCTGCACACAAACCGTCGTGCCTCTCAACTTAAAGAGTGCCACTCTATCTACGGTTTCCGTGCACTAGTTTATGCCCCTCCCCCCCCTCAATATGGCGTGCCCGGGAAGGGGGGGGGTGACTGAGTCTTTGATGGTAGATAGCAACTGCTGCCCTACCACCCTTCTTCTCAGAGATTGGCAGATTTGACCGCCCTAATTTTCAGAGGTTGGGAGATTTGACAGCCCCACTTTTCCGAGGCTGAGGGATTTTGACTGCCCTATGTATGTGGATAATCTGCAAATTGACTGCCCAACTCCAACCCACTGCTGTTTGATAAGGGCTAATCTTATATATCACTTTCAGCAAGAAAACATACACAATTGTATATCATAATTTTAACCGCCCTACTTATCAGGACCTTGACAACATCTGACCACTTTAATATCGTTTTTTAGGATCTATTAGAAATTCACCTCCACCGCTTTTTGGAGTCGTGCTGCAGTGGTTATCCAAAACCTGGTAGAGTACCCACTCTGGGATGGCGTGCCACCCACTACCAAACATGACAAACTGTTTGTCATCAATTATTGTTCCCCCACCCCTGCAGCTCCTCCCATAAATATCAAATGGATACTGGTTGGTTGTGTCCACAGGAAACATGACCCACTCTCCTGTCAGTGCTTGCTGGTCCATGGGAGTGCTGTAGGGTCTGTGGTAGTGCTGGGTGAGGATGATGTATGGGAGGTGTGGTATCAAGGGGTTTATGCTGTCTGTCATACACAACTGGACTTAGAAAAATGTACTGAAATGTTTTATGATATACGGAGTATCTGTATCATATTCTTGAATATTTTTAGACTTTAATGTGCCAATTGCATCAAATTACTTCATATACTGTTATATTTCTCTTGCGTATTGGTGATAATTGGCAATTTAGTCCCAAAGAGAGTTATGAGTTAGTTGTCTAAACATAAAAGTAAGAGGGAAAAACGTTCATAGATTACTTTGCTTGAACAGCTATTTAGTTATGTGTAGCTATTCCCGAACAGCTCAGTAGAGCGTGGTTGTCCATATATGAGTTCTTGGCCTTTAACATTTTTTTAAGTCAGGAGAACTGTGCGCAGCAAAGTAATAAGGGATACAGACTGTCTGGATGCGATATTGAATGTAATATATATCTTGGTTAACAGGATACAGGATAATAACAATGTTGTGAACAACACCTTATTGCCAATATCAGTTGGTATGGTGTTTTTAATCCGAAACCTTAGGGAGTGCTCATTTTTTTAACAACACAGTGGTGAGGGGTGGTGGGATTTTGGGCGGGTGCTTGAGTGTTTTTTTTACACATTCCCCCGGCAAGGGGTTAATATTTCTAATACATCCCTTAAATCACCCCCTCCCCCCAGCCGGTTGTCAGAAATAAACACCCCTTTGGGTGATACAGTTTTTTATGATATTTCTGGACGCTTCAGATACACAAATGCAGGGACTAGGAAATTTTGGCATATAAGGTTGCTACTTTGTTGTAAGAAAACAATTAAATAGAGCCATAATAACTATATTTCTTAAGAAAAATAAAACAAATGATATTTTTGATGGCTTTCACACGGATTCTGTGCAAAAACACTAGATGAAACAGAAAAAGTACTGCTTAAACTTAATGGGACCAATAGGAATTCAGGCCCATCCACCATAGCAACAGGAAATCCCAGAAACTCTTCCTAATCACATAGCAACACTGTTCATTTGCCATGATAAATGTCCAGCATTCCACCATAAAGACGTTATCAGGTCCCGTCATAAATCAGCTCCAAAAAAACTCAGCAAAAATTACCCCTTTTTTGAAGACAGATGATGCAGAATCCACTGTGGAGTGTGAAGGACTGCTGGTAAGTGCTGGTATTTTGAGGTTATTAATAGGTGACCTCCAAACCCCTCAAACCTTATGGGCATAAAGCAGAGGTTTCTTGCTCTGCTCTCTGCTATCTCCTGCATCGTTCCCACCACATCTAAAACAACTCCCATACCCCATGATCAAGTTGTAAATCACCACCATTCTGTTAGAACAGACGTGACTGAAATATTTTGTTCCCTAAGAGTGTCAGAAGTAGCCTCCACCGCCTCTCACCCACAGAGGCGAGGGAGGGGAAAAAGAGGGGATCATAAGTGGAAAAAGTACTCTACGTGACAGCTTTACTCGCCTGATTAGGCCTAACCGTCGCCTAGTTTCAGGCGTTGTGTGAGGGATGGGGCTGATTAAGGTTGGACGTTGCAGTGCAGGAGACATCAATAACTGAGCTTGTGCAGAAAATGTTCATTAGGCCAGGCGGGTGGTGGGGAGATGGGTTTCACAGCACAGCACCCTGCTTAGCAGGCCTTGAAATCTAATGAACACAGCCTGGAAGCTTGCTGTCGCACAATGGGGGTGTATGTGTATGTGTGTGTGTGGTGGTGGGGGAGGGCAGGGGTGGGTTGGGATTCTCCTATAGACCCCCTGTACCCCATTGTAGCCCTACCCTTGCTTTGTTAAGTCACACACTCCCTGACAAAGGTGCAGTTGTCAACAGGCACAAAGGCGTGTATTTAATATTCCCGGCCACAATGCTTCCTGATGCTATTTCTCGTCCTAGGGATAGAAGGTATAATACTCCATTTGAATTACGATACTCTGTCAACCCTCTAAGGTTAGTGTAATGCCGCATCATGTCCTTGGTCGTCATGATACATGAATGAAGTCTTAGGGCCAATGCTTCAAATATCATGCTGACCCTACATGGTTGAGGTACTCTGAAGGTCGGCATGATGCACCGATGCAGCACTGGTGAGTTACTTGCTGGGAATGCTTTGGTGCATCATGATGACAAATGTCTTATATTAGCGATATGCCATCCTTGAAGAATTAAGTTGGGTCTGGATCCCATTGTCGGTTGAATGAATAAAGATGTCCCCTGCTGTTGTTCCCTGGAGGCTATGACAAGGCGGGAAGTCTCTTGTCAGTCATCTACTAATACATGTAGTAGAGAGTACGTTTTTTTTTGTAGTCTAATACATACAAAACACAAACTAGGTGATTGAACGCTTTTGTATTGGAGTTATTTATACATCAGGCCACAATCTAGAACGATTATTGCATTGCCTGGGCGTTTATGCGTGGATGGCGAATAAACACTTGCATCACCTACATTTTACTATAAAAGGAGACATTTAAACTGATAAATGCACCATCGTCCACAAGTGACAAGAAAACCCTGGTTAACCTTGAGACTCTGATGTTCCACGCCACTGCACGCTGCCAATCAATGTGCCTCTACATGGGTAAAATTCGACACGTGCGACACGGCGACACGGCCCTTTTAAAAATCGACACGTGCGACACGGCCCTTTTAAAAATCGACGGACACAGGCATAATTATAAGGCCCTGTACATTCTACATACTTAAAAATCGACACGATGACTCGGCCGTTCTTGTTAAAAATCGACACGGCGACATGGTCAAATCTGAGGGTACCCATGTAGAGGCACAATCAATTGCTGCCAGGGTCAGAAACTAGAAGAGTCCTGATGGTGTAGTTACTCACCAGTTGGTCCACTGGTAGACCTTCTACTCTCACCAATAACCAGTAAACCCATATATGATGGTTCATTGGTAGCATATAAATGTACAACATGGATATTATTCTCTTTTACAAGCCTTACGGCGTCAGAAGTACCCCCTAGACATACTGTACACATGATGATGAACACATGTGATAGCCATTAAAGAAATGTAGACGTCAAATGTGTGACATAATTGCCACTCTTATGCAATTATTGGAAACGGTTTGCACTTATTCTACCTCAATATTAGCATTCACAAATCTGTACACAGCTGTTGTTACTAGAGAGACCCAACAATCCCACTGGTACCCATCTCCAGGTGGTCCGTTTTCCATACCATGCCGCTGGCGTATGTGTTATGATATTCCCTGTGTGTTCTTACAAGGAAAGTACAAAGTTTAGAGTGCAAAGTTTAACTAGGAAAAATTCTACCTTCCAGGCAAGAGAATATACAGAGTATTCATCATCATATCAGGCCTGGACAATGAGATGAATCAGTATATTGTATTATGTAACAATTCTAAACGTGTATTCCTATGTAACTATTGGCACTAGTATACCTCATGTATTCACATATTGCTGTTGAGGCCTACGTGCTGGTGTAATAATGACATATCAGTGGCTATAAACAAAAGAGGTGTATACGATACCCCTCGCCATTGTTATGTATTATGTTCACTTAATTAGACTAGCTGTGGAGCAGGTGGGTTTTAATGAGTACTGCTTCTACATATAACTCTTAGACTCTGAGATTTAATCCCCCATAGAAAGGCAGGTTGGAAGTTATAGGCATCCTTTTATATTAGTTTTCTCCTCAATCTTATTTGTAGCCACACGCAATAGTATTCAAATATGTTACTGTATAGGCTTACATTCTGTACAGAGTATGAGCAAGATTTTGAGCCAAAGTGTTTTTGACAATACTGGACCTTTATCACATGCATAAAATATCAGTCCCTTATCCAATAAAACTAACATGAATTTAAAAGGGGACTAAACTTGTTATGCCAAATACTATTTTGTATGAAATATGTGAAATTTAATCTTCTCTTATAACAAACACATGTATACAGGAAGAAAGAATAACAGGTCTACATCGAATAAATATATTCTGTGTAGACCTGCTATCCTTTTTGCCTGGAGCTCTACACTGTTCTCTAGCGTAAACGATGTATGGCCTTCTCCGTGGGCATACTTTAGATTTGATTGTAGAATGCAGCCAATAGTACAATATGTCTTCCAATCCAATAAAGAAGAGAATACCAGCTCTGTTGGATGTGATGCTGCGGGTGGTCCTTATGAACTCTGACTTGTGACAAAAAGGCAAAACAATCTATCTGGCCAGCAGGGTATTTTCCACCTAGACACCAGTCTGAAGTCAATGTATCTGCAGCCCTCCTTTGTGTGATGATGTTGCACATTTCACAGCCCATGTTATTCAATTGCTGAGGGTTTCTGACTGATTGAGATTCACTGTTGTGGTGAGTAGGAATTCCTGTTCATATTGCAGGGGTGGGGTGGCCCCCAGGGGGTGGGGGGGGGGGTAGGCCAGGAGGTATAAGAAGGCAGCTGGTTGGTGCCATACAACAAGTCGGCCACCTGTGCACCCCACTCTATGATACACACCTACCAGATACCAGCACAGACACCCTCAGCGCCACCAGTGGAGCAAAGCAGTACTAACTGAGATAACCACGCTGTAGCTATAGTCTGGCACCATTTCACAGTAATCTCGTCTTGGTCAGACTGTGCTGACAATGGCCAAACACTATAAGTGTTCTTGTATAAGGTTGGCAATTATTCATTGAGTTTGTATTTGTAAATACCATGTTATAGCCCAGCACACCTATGGGATCAGCACGAAGGATACACTGTGTAAGGTATAGGACAAACACACCCAACTTGGGAAATACCACCATGTTGAACCATGGGGAAATCATCTTCCAAATTGACCTTTCTGTTATCTATAAGGAAGCCAATGGAAACTTTCTATAATGAGCCTTCGGAGGAGGGGTTGGATTATTTGAAATTGCCAATTAATTTACACATACTTTTAGTCAGCTGATAATTTAGGTAAATCATTCATAAATAACATATTTCACGAACGATTTCCAAAATGCATTGAACATCCATGTATTCTGTACGGGGTACAATATTTGTTTTGTTTTTTCATTAGAAAGGTGAACTAGAAATTATCCGATGTTTTATAAATAGTGTCAATCAGGTTTGTATGGTAGAATACAGGTAGATCATGGAATGACAATATTATGTGGCACATATGATCTGGATTTGCCTATTTTGCAAAAGGTCAAGGGGGGGTGTGACCGCATTTTGCGAGAATTGACTAGCTATTTATTATCCACTTCATATTATGAATGCATCCTGCATCTTCCCTGCCTTAAGTATTGGTCACTTAACCTTCAGTCAACATAGTAGATATTAGTTTCCCAATACCATAGCCCCTTTGGCCTTTTGCTAAATAGGCAAACTCCAGATCATTTCCGTTTTCCAAAGGCCTATAGTCAGCCAGTTGCTGCGACATATGTATTCCATCTATACCGAGAAGAGCCCACCCTTTTAGGCACTGCGCTCTTATTAAACCATGCCAGGCAATCTTAAAGGGCTAGCATATTCAATACCCACTCCATATTGCATCCCCTCAGATATATCACCCCTCCTATCCACCCCAATGCCTCCCCCACCCCTCCCCTACCCCCTACTCCAGTCGGTGACTGGATGAAGCCGCCTTACTTTTCTTCTCAGAGACAAAGATTTATTGAATGTTTTATCTCTGGGTCGTCGCCGCGGCCATGTCAGGGTCGGACCTGGGGGCGTCGAGCCGCTCCCAGACTATCAGACTCTGTGAGCAATACCCGAGCTGCTCCCACACTATGGGGCTCTGTGTGAGACTTGTGGGCTGTAACTTGTGTGTAGCTGCTCCCACACTATGGGGCTCTGTGTGAGACTTGTGAGCTGTAACTTGTGTGTAGCTGCTCCCACACTATGGGGCTCTGTGTGAGAGGTGGGGGCTGTAACTTGTGTGTAGCTGCTCCCACACTATGGGGCTCTGTGTGAGACTTGTGGGCTGTAACTTGTGTGTAGCTGCTCCCACACTATGGGGCTCTGTGTGAGACTTGTGGGCTGTAACTTGTGTGTAGCTGCTCCCACACTATGGGGCTCTGTGTGAGAGGTGGGGGCTGTAACTTGTGTGTAGCTGCTCCCACACTATGGGGCTCCATGTGAGACGTGTGGGCTGTAACTTGTGTGTAGCTGCTCCCACACTATGGGGCTCTGTGTGAGACGTGTGGGCTGTAACTTGTGTGTAGCTGCTCCCACACTATGGGGCTCTGTGTGAGACGTGTGGGCTGTAACTTGTGTGTAGCTGCTCCCACACTATGGGGCCCCGTTTGCCCTCACACCATGGATGGGGTAGCTACATAATATTAAAACTGTGTCTGGCAACCGTCTGATGCACATCCTATAATTGGCGATGTGAATTCATACACCTGATAATGTAAATAATATATTATATCAAACCATCACTGCGTCAGTGGAATTTGTGAGCAGGCAAGCAGAAAGGATAGTCCCTGCGGGATTAGTTCCGATTTTAGCCACCAGGGGAGTACCACTATGGCTAAAAATGGAAGAAACAGGCTAAAAAAGGCTTTATGGTAATTTTTTCTGGAGAATACAATAGGATCACTCAGAACATTCCATTTTTGGTGAAAAGCTCCTATATCTAGAATGTAAAAGTAGGTATCCCAGTAGGCGACTGCTGGCCGTGTCCTCGCTTAGGAAATCTCTAAAACACATACTCTTAGACCTGCTCTCATATCCTTACTACTTGGAGTATCGCATATCTGAAATATGCTACTGGAAGAGTAAATGTATGCGCAATGTATGATGCATCAATATAGATGTATCATACTTTTAGATACCCCTCCTGACGCTGTGAAGTTCTCTAAAAATCAGAAAACGGGACCTTTGGTCAGTGAGTAGCCATGCAGCCCTGAAGTACACACTGTGTATATATCGGTTTCGCCCCCACGCCATTAACGATATAGTTTCAGGAGTTTCATCACTGTAAGCAGAACATTCAGGGGGTCATTTTAAGGTATTACACGTGTAGGTAGGCCTACTAGAAGTATTTTTCAATCAAAAAATAAGAATTCTTGGACAATTTTTGGCAATTTTCTGAAATATTAGGTATACATATTTGGGGTCATTTGAAAGGTATTTTTCTGCTCTATCAGATGCACTAGCTACCTAGTTGATAGGACTAATGGCGTAAGAGCGAAAGTGCAATAAAGCTCCCAACCCCCCTGCAGCCCTGCAATAACCACTGATTTTGTTCCCACACCATTAGAGATACAGACTCAGGAGGTTTTCCACTGTCAGCCGGACACTTCAAGCTTCATTTTGAGGTATTACAAGTAAGGGCAGACCTATTGTTAGTATTTTTAAATTAAAAAATAGGATTTTTAGGACGATTTTTGACCTTTTTTGGCACTTTTTGGAAATGTTAGATACGCATACTTGGGGTAATCTGAAGGGTATTTCTTTACAATACTTTACAATACAATATATATACACCTCTAGGGATTGTCATACATGTGATTCCATACAAATATATATGAATTCCAATCATTTGTTCCCAGCATAGAATACCACAACATCAGAATTTGTAAACCATTATGTAACAGGCCTAAAAGTTACATAATTGTATTGTTATGTTGTAGGAATAATATAACTGAGTTGATATTAAAAGTTGGATGCAGAGGTCAAGAAGAAATTTTGTTCAAAGATGCTGCTAAGTAGGCCCATACTAGTGAGATTTCAGCCATTTCAGGGAATTTCATGATATTCATCACATCACTCATAATTATGTAATACCTTTAAATGGTAAAGGGTGTTTTGGGCTGATGTATATACCATATTGACCTATGCCTATGACAAAATTCAACTTAATATATCAAAAATAGTTGTGTGGTGTTGATTTGGAGTTGGGTCATTTTCACTATTCAGAGACAATGGGAAAGCTAATGTTTTCTTCATTTTTAAATGCTAATTCTGAAGTTAACCTTGATTTCCCAGAGCGGAAAAAAAATGAGCATGGTCTCCATTACCTATAAAAAGGGATTTCCTGAGAACCAAAGGTGTATCTGACATATTGGTAAAATCAGACCCTACCAAACTTGCGATATTTTGCACATCTCTGTGTAAAAACTATGACTTTCATGCAATATATCACAATTTTGAGGGCCTGTAAAAATGAAATTTGATGCATAAACTCATTGATTCCTCATTGAGATAGGGAGATATATGCTGTGATCAAGATCCAATCAGGTCACACAATCTATTTCTTTTCCCCGATGATACAGAATGCTTATAATATGCATGCATAATTAGCTTGAGGAGAGGGGCCAAATCCAGACCTTACCAAAACACTTTCAAATGGCTCCCAAATCTAAACCGCTTGACCGATCTGTATCATATAGAGACCGTTTTTCCTCATTTAACAAGGTCTATCAACCTGGCTAGTTTCCACATATGCAACAATAATATCATCAAACATCCTGGGATACCTAGTAAAAGGAACGTTTTGAAGCCTAAATAGGGGTCCTTGTTGATATGGGTTGCCATGGCAACATGATTATCATTTCAAAAAGAAGAAATTAATTTTCCAATTGATAGAATGGTTCTTGAGGATTACTATAGTCAAAACAGAATAAAATTACCATTCCTAGATCCAATTTTATGACCCAAAGATTGACAATGTATACATGATAAATTTCAAATTTTCATAATTATGCTAATAAGATAGAGAAATCCTGAAAATAAGAGACTTAGAGCTTATTGGGATTTTGCAGAGGGCAATGCCTATACATATTCACGAAGCCATTTCTCAAAAACTAGAATTGATATCTTTTAGTGTAATATATCACTGGAAAGCTGATGACATCAATTTCAAAGTTCGCTTTTTCCTTGGAGTACCCTTTTCCCTTGCCTGTACACATTTATGAAAAGCCATTTGAATGCTATCATGTGTGTTCTTAGATAAACCTTCCTTGAATATTTCAAATTACTGTATTTAGATATAGTCATTTATTATATTTTCTCATTGTAATGGTTGCACAATAACGTCAACTGACATTTTGATTAATCAAAAGTGGAATGTGGTTTTGGTGGATCCGTCTGACCAATTGTCTGGCCAATTGTCTGTTTCGAGATAATGTTAATGCTAAAAAAGATTATGATATCTTACTCTCTTCATCGATGTGAAATAATTACAGCTGTAGGTTTCTGTTGTTAGGTCTTGAATGAATCAAATTCAACCCTCTGCTTCATCACTTATTGTGTGAAACATTAGGACTGTTCCTGGGGGTGCTTTTTGTTCTCCCCTCGCATTGTCTTTCTCAGCTTTCATCGCTTTGAATATGAGATTACCCTATTTGTACTGTCTGGCCTTAACATTAATCCTTTTTGAAACAGCGCTCCCTCAGGGGGCTCTCCTCACAATAGGTCTGCTCCCAGCAGTGTTTACAGTACAGTGTTACTAACACAAGGACAAACGTATTATCAACACAAGAACAAAGGTAACAAAATGCTTTCAGCTAAGTACCACCTCATTTTGTTACTGGTGTTCGTCATTATAAACATACGTTCAAGTCTCAGACAGGCTAGTCTCGCAAGCCTTTCTTTTATCGCGCTACCGTAACACTGAAAAGCATTCCAGAGGAGTGTGTATCTATGATATACTACATGCATAATAAAATATCAATGTAGTTTGAGAGGGGCTTGATTTTTACCCCCAAACCCCATCACAGTCCATCGAAACAACTTAGTACAGCTATCTGTAAATACAGATAGTTTTATCATGCCTCCGCACATAGACGACAGGCAGGAGGAAACCAATATTACACGCTGTCATGTTCTGTATACCATGATACCAAGTGCCCAGCTCATCTCTGTTTTAGAACCAGCTCTTCCTACATTACTCCATACGAGTGCCTGCACCCGCCAACCAGAAGTGTTCATATCGCTCAGCCTCCACCTCTCTGGCCCCTACATTGATATCTGGTAACTTATATCGCATACCAGCACATGGCAGGCCATTGTGGGAAAGGCTATTCAGATTCAGATTCGTTATTGCACTGCATTTTTGGCGGAAACGTTGGTGATTAAAAATGTGTATCTGGTATCAACCTCCGATATTGAGCTAGGGATCGCTGATCCAAGATGATGAAAAATGAAAAGAGAAGAATACTAGTGTTTGCAATAGAGAGATAAATATTCGCTAATAGCACAAAAATATAGTGCCAAAATGAGATTTTGAGATTGAGATCTAGACCAACAGGTAACACAGTCAATAACTAGTTTTCATTTCCAATTTCAATTATGTGGGTCCTATTGATATGAACACCTACCACAATATAATCCCTGTTTTTTTGCAGTGCATTTATCCTGTACTCCCTTATGCGTATATTCAACCAACGCTGGTCGGCCAACATTGGCCATCCTCTAAAAGTCTATCAAGTTAAACTTATGGACGAATCTCGTCCGACCGACGGAATCACGACCGATTACGTCAGTGGAATACTCCCTTCCCATAGCATACAGATGAGATTTCATTGTAATAATAACTCATGGAATGAAACTCTCTGAAATTGTTCTCCATAAGGAGACACCCATACAGGCCGTTCCTCAGCCCCCATAACTCCCCCTGACACCGGCTCTGGCAGCCATTGTGAGCAGCTCAATATTGGGGAGCAGCTGGTCAACATTGAATATTGCCCCGGAAACGATCTGCTCATGAATGATGAAGAGCAGCTCTTATATCAAGGGACAGAAAGGATATAAGGAAGAAAAAGGGAGGGAAAAGGGATAAAAAAGAAAGTTGTATTAAAAACTGCCTGGATTGATTTCTGGCGGATGGACAACACTGGAGGATGTTGAGTGACCAGTAGGTGCTCTCCTGGGGATCTGGAGGAGGCAGAAATGTGGGGTTTTAGGTCCTGGATTAGGTTTTGATTCCATAGAGGCTGGTAAGAGTGACATTTGAGTCATGTTCACCTTGTCGATACTGAAGATCCGGTGTCCCATCATATTGGACCGTAAAGACATAAGAAACCCAGGAGAGAAAAAGTAGACGACAAGACAAGCCACGAATCTTAAAGAATTGCAAGCGGCTGCAGACCCGCCCATTTTGCCTCGACCCTGGCTTGAGTGAGTGACCATGAGGTCGGCAGGTGATTGAAAGGAGCTAGAGGGGCCCAGTTCCTGAATCAACTCCAGTACATTGTTCAGTGGCAGAAGAGTTACATTTAGGACCTATCCAATAGGCTTCATATTGCGGCCAGCCAGTGGTGGTCGCAGAGTAACTCAAACCCAGTTGATGCTGGGTTGAGCAGCTTGCAACTGCCGTCTGAATAATCCCTACAGGTCCAGTATCCTCCGGGGAGGAACTTGCCCTGTCCAGCCGCGTTAGAAAACCATGTATCAGCGAGCTGATCGAATATAAGCCGTGCCAGGAAATAAGTCCATATGCTGCTATGCGCTGCTCTCCTGGTGCCCAACTCTGGGCATCGAATTTCTCCAGAAACTCACTCACCTATAGGCACAAATGTCACACTCTAGGTGTTGGCTACTACCCCAATCAGGGAGTAGTATTATGATGGATACCTAGATCAAGTTTATAGCTGTATTTTCAGATAGGGCTGAGATCGACCCAAGCTGCATATAAATCAAATTTCTGCAGATTTTCATACAAATGCCTTAGCAGAGGGATCATGTGATCATATAAGTAGAAAAATCATATTCGAGCATATCGATGTTGGATATCATTGGGGGTGTAAAATGCTATTAATACACTGTAGTGATGTGATCTGGCACTTCGTTGCTTTAAGCAAGGGAAGGAACTGCATGACCCAGGTTTTGATGTGAA
The DNA here is from genome assembly GCA_947462335.1 of Harmothoe impar. Classification (NCBI taxonomy): domain Eukaryota; kingdom Metazoa; phylum Annelida; class Polychaeta; order Phyllodocida; family Polynoidae; genus Harmothoe; species Harmothoe impar. The sequence continues at coordinate 24,867,792 of OX381721.1, forward strand.
AGGCGCACTACACACACAAAAAAGTCAGCGTCATTGTCGCTAAAGAGTGGTTTTTGCGACAATGACACTGACTTTTCCGAGTGTGTAGACCTTGCTGGTGCTTCAGGAGAAGCTGAATTGAAATATTACATTGCTTCCCAAACAGGCAAGAGTTTACATATATATATATATATATATATATATATATATATATATGTATATATATATATATATATATATATATATATATATATATATATGAATTCACAATCAGGATAGATGTTCTTAAAGAAAGATGGTTAGCATTATATGTGTACAGGCAAGGGAAAAGGGTAGTCCGAGGAAAAAGCCAACTTTGAAATTGATGTCATAAGCTTTCCAGTGATCTATTACACTAGAAGATATTATTTCTAGTTTTTGAGAAATGGCTTCATGAAAATGTGTGGGCATCACCCTTTCCAAAATCCCAATAAGCTCTATGTCTCATATTTTCCAAGATATCCCTATTTAATTAGCATTATCTATGATAATTAGAAATTTATGATACATTTTCATTCTTTAAGTCATAAAATTTGATCTAGGAATGGTAATTTTATTTTGTTTTCACCATGGCAATCCTCAGAAATCATTCTATCAATTTATGTCTTAATTTCCTCTATTTGGAATAAAAATCATGTTTCCATGGCAACACATATCAACAAGCATACCCATTTAGGCTTTAAAACGTTCCTTTTACCTTCCAAATATAGAAGCTTTTTACCAAAAATGGAATGTTTTATGTAATCCTATTGAATTCTCCAGAAAAAAGTACCCAAGAGCAATTTTTAGCCTAATTCTTTCATTTTAGGCCATAGTGGCGCCCCCTGGTGGCTAAAATCGGAACTAATCCCGCGGGGACCATCATTTCTGCTTGGCTGCTCACATATATACTATTGCACGCATCACCCTCATTATTGAGCGATCTGCATAACGCACAATATTTACATTTTGTTCAAATAAATGAATTTCAATCAAACATCATATATGTCTGCACTCGACCTTATTCGGTTTATTATAGGTAAAATGCACTTGCCAATATTCTTTCAGACTCATTATTTTCCAAGAAGTGTTTATGTGTATAATTTGCATAGAGTAGGCCCCTATGTCAGTCCTCAAGATTTCATCAATCATCACAATGCCATGTTAAATATGGGGGCTGGGTAGGGATCGCTCTACAGTTGTTGAGTTGTTTATCATTTTACATTCAGCTAAAGTGTTGATTGAGTTGGTATCAAGATTATGACCTCAACGGGCATGGTCCCCTTAACAAGAGTATCTCGCAATTAACACCGCTTGAACACTACATTAACACAATGAACAAATCTCCTCAGGTAGGGGCCTAATGATTGCGATAACAGATCACGGGGGACAAGGTAAATACCCTCCTAGTAGCATTCACACTGATGTATCGGTTGACAGCCATAGAGATGTTTCAACTGTCTGAAAAAACAACACTTTTAAGCCAGACCCCTGCCCTCCTTCCCAATCATGGTAATGCTTCATGCCAATGGAACACACTTCAAAGATCATAACGCCTGAATTGGGAAGCAATGCCGCCAAGTTGAGCCCCTGCCTTACTAAGTCAGCAGCACTGATGGAAGTGCTAAAAGCTTTGACCTTCAAAGGCATAAGTCTGAGTTGGGATTCACAGCCACATTAACTCATAAGGCTTCCCTCCTGGAAGTAACATCAAGATAAACATGGTCTTCAAGAAAGCTGCGGTTTCGAGTGCTGCGTCAGCATTATTTAGATTTTCCATTTGTTCTATTAGTACCCCGGTACAGAGGGGAGAATGTGTTTTCTTACAGAAATTAGTACATGGAATGACATCAGTACATTGACAATCACTAAACAATGAGGGTTTAATATCGTAAGGAATATTTAACTACTGTGGCGAAAGGGTAGCTGATGTTTAAAGGCTATAATTGTATTATTCTGATCAGAACTTGAGTGCATTGTGACACTGGCAGGTGAATAGGAATATGATATAATAAAGGAGGCTTGAAATAATTGATGATAGAATGTAATATTCAAAACAATAAGCCTAACAGAAATATTTCAGGCATGTCCTCAATCAGTTGTGACCAGTCTTACATCAATAGTATACCCACAAATTGATCATGAATATGACTGAAAGGATGCTCCATGGTAATAAAGTTTTATTGGAGTTATAGGTAAAGCTATAGGTAAGATAAACTCAATCCTGAAGACCTCATTGGCCATGGGACAAAATAAAGGTTGATGTATGCTGGGAAATTATTTTCACTTCCTTCCTTAAATCATCGGGGCTCTATTCATCACGAAATAATGCATCATTCCTTCTGCTGGTGGCTGTTTCTAAGAAAGGATCATATATTCATACAATTGTGTGTAGTATTATGATTATCAAAGCAAATAAATTATTTTCATATACACTTTATCTCAGAGGAAAGTACTATGATTACCAGTATGTAGCCACACACCCTGCATGCATTTTAGCCCTTGGTGGCTGGAGAAGCGGTAGAACAAAACTGAGGTATTTCAACGGTGGTGAAGGGATGGCATTGATGGAGGAGAGCTGGAAGCAACCTCGATCCACCATCCTAAACGGTAGAGGAGGTGGGGACTGTTTTACCCAACCCCTTGGATATACAACCCTTCTTAACTTATTACTCAAAAGCATCCCCATCATTTTACTCCCACCCACCCCTCTAACCATTCAACACACTGGTGACTGATAAATTCCAGCATCCTTCATGGCTCAGTGGAGATCCACTGTTCCTTACTACCCGACCCCGCCCCCCTACCCTCTCCACCCATCCCCTGACACATAGTCACATGATTTGTGGTTAGACAACTGACAGCAGCGATCTGGTCCTTTGGGAGAGGCTAAGGGGAAAGGCTGTCAGATACTTACTTGTCACCATACAGATGAAATCTGAGTAAGAGTAGGGGTGGGGAGTAGGACGGGTAGAAGGACATTTTATGATAGCTATTGGAGTATAAGGACAAGCACATGACAACAAAATGACACTTTTTGTCATACATTTCCTGGCCTCTGATTGCTCCCTGCACATACACAGGTCGAGTTTACCAATTTCATTTCATTATAAATGTCGCACGATCTGTGAAAAGGGGCCTTGGTGTAGGGTGCAATGGGGCAGCAATGCATGGCGCCAGACTTATGTGATACCTCCTGCCTGAGTATGATAGGTAGGATAAGGGGTGATAGGAGAGATGGGGCAGTGAGGGGTAGGTCCTGAGTTATGAGAGAGACTCCTTGCCTATTATATGGAAGATGTAGGCTATTCTGTGGGAGGATGGGGATACAGGAGCCTCGTGTCGACATGGGCGCTGTTTAGAGATGTCTGGAGACGGGTGAATCCCACTTTCTGTAGGTTTGACTTCAGTGGACTGAGCTTTAACACCCTGCCTACCAACAACTCCCCTGCTCCCAGTGACTAATTCCCTCATAGTACTTAGCTGCCATTCGCCTTATAATTATAGTTTTTTTTAAACAAATACCAATAAAAACAATTTAGTAGGTAGAAGAAGAGGAAGATCCGACCTATACATATTTTACCTCTTTTGACCAAGTTACTGAAGAGTGCGTACCTTCTTTTTGGCTTATTGCCACGCTACACAATTTCCCTCTTCCTACTTCACACACGGACATCAGTCGTGATTTAATCACAATGCCTCTAATCTTCCTGAAAATGCAGTATAGAATCTGCCTTCTTTTCTAGGTTTATCTTGCATAGTGCTTTGATATACTATGCCCTTGGTCACCATGTTGGATGAATACAGATCTTGCACGTCTACTGGCCAAGGCTGTATCCACGCATAATGCAGACCTTTCGTGCATATATATCAACCTCGTAGGGTCTTGATGATTATGATGCTTGAATGCAGCACTTGCAGGTCACTCGCCAGGGCTGCACTCATGGATCATGATAAAGGGCATACTGCATTAAAGCACTATACTGACATTAAAGGGTTATCCATTATTCATGCCAACCACATTCGCCAGGATAAAGGATCTTAACCTTAGTGTATGCAGGATGTTGGAACATAACTCTGTTCATTGTGTCTTTCTTCTTATCCCATGCTTTCCGATCTTTCTTCAGTAATGTTATTCTCATTGCTATCTCCATCAGTTTGCCAAGGCTTTTTTAGGATCTTCCATAACCTGGACTGTATTGAGCGGCACTTCATAAACATGTAGTTCCATCTGTCTCTCTGCTGCTAATCCTCTCTTTGTCATATCTTTTTTTTGAGAAGATGCAAAGGTAAAGTTCCCCGAGTCTGAAACAAACAAGGGAGAGGTAGGACTCAAAATATGAGAGACCGACAGTATAGTCCCTCGTGATTCAATTAATTTGTTGTTACATGCTCCTTTTTATCTCAGGGGTTGCAACTGATTTGTTTTGTATGTTTCGTATAATACATAATGACAGGATTGAAGAAGTTATATTTTTGATTATTCAGAAACAGAAAAAATACTTCCACCGATTTGGCCATGCGTCTTTAACTTAACAGAATACTTAGGTTTTAGTGTGAAGAGAGTGCCCGTGAGACCTATTAAAATGTAAAGATTTGTAGGAAAAGACTGAGGGGGTCAGTCAGGACCTTATCCAACAGCTTAGCCTTTTTAGTATAAAAAAACACTATTGATAAGTTTATTGTGGCATCCTAGCCAAATGAGCTTTTCCTACAAACCTGCCCTAAAAGGGCTTTTGTAGGATAAGAGCAATATTTCCCAAGGGTAAAGGTAATTTTCTGGGATAAGGTCCTAACTTTGACTGATGGAATCCAAGCTGAATATATCCTATGGTAGATGTGAAAAGGATTTCATGTTTAGTAACAGATACCATAAAACCTCACGTATAAGCCTAACTCACGTATAAGCCGCACCCTTACCCTGGGCCGATCTTATAAGGCGCACTGCCGATCTGACTCACATACTAGCCGCTGCTTATACGTGACGTTATACTGTAATGATCTCACCTGTTCTTTACCTATACTGCTACCTGGTGGTCCAACCTCTCCATGTAATCTCACTTCTACTACATCAAGTTCATCTTATGTATTTCATGCACACCCAATATTACCCTTTTAGGGGACGGATTGTGCTTGATTGCATTCCTGCACCATTACGACCAAGGGCATACTGCCTTCAAGCGCCATTCATTATACCGCCTGCACAGGGGTGATACATGGTCAGCATGATGCATAAATGCAGCCACTGCGAGTTTTCACTAGGGCAGCATTCTTGCATCATGACAAACAAGGGTGTAGTAATTTATACATCAAATGTAGAGTTTGTCTGACCGTGACAATAGGAGGCACATTTTACTACAGACATATAAGAGTTTTATGTGTTTTGGCTCCAGTGCATGGTATACACTCAGCTACAGTCTTCATGTTTATTTAAGGCACATTCATGAAATTACACTGCCCCTTCCAGGCAAAAATACACTAGAATTATGCCAACTATAGTTGATGCTCACCAGGCCATGACATCAACTATGGTTGATGCTCACCAATAAAGACCTATAGTGCTTTAATGGGCTATAGGGCCTCTGTCATGCATGAATGCAACCTCGTTGATTTTTGCATTCAAGAACCATGCAGACTCTACAGAGTTGATAGAGTCGCGGCTTGAGTGTGTGTTCATGAGGTTGGCAGGTGATTGAAGGGAAATAGAGGGGGACTGTTCCTAAATAAATCCCCATACTTTAAGAGGTAGCAGAAGGGTGGTATTTTGGACTTATCCAATATGCTTAATATTGCGGCAACCCAGTGGAGTCTTTCAAACCCAATTGATGGTGGGTTGAGCAGCTTACCACTGCTGTCTGAATAATCCCTCCAAGTTCAATATACTCCAGGGTGGAACCTGCCCTGTCCAGCCGCGTTAGAAAACCATGATCACTGAGCTTATCGAATCTAAACTGTGTCAGATACATTTTATTTCAATTTGTTTACCAGCGTGTTGCCACACACCCTATAAGTATTGTAGTCCTGGGTGGCGGGAGAAGCTGGAGAACAATGCTGAAGTATTGCCAGGGTGGGAGTAGTAATGACATTGACAGAGGAGAGCTGGAAGCAACCTCAATCCACCATCCTAAACGGTAGAGGGGGTGGGGACTGTTTTACCCAACCCCAGGGATATACAGCCCTCCTTAACTCATCACTCAAACCCGTCCCCATCATGTTACTCCTACCCACCCCTCCACCAACTCAACACACTGGTGACTGCTGTGCCCCCTGCCGACCTACCCTGGACCTACTTAGAGGTAGATAAATCCCAGCATCCTTTATGGCTCAGTGGAGGTGCACTGTTCCTTACTACCCCAACTCTCCCCCTCCCCCTTCCACCCTGACATCCTCCCCACCCATCCCGTGACACATTGTCAAATGATTTGTGGTGAGGCAGTGGGTGGCAGTGATCTCACCCTTTGGGAGAGGCTAAAGGGGAAAGACTGTCACATACCTACTTGTCAACACACAGATAAACTATAGTTAGAGATATGGGGGTGGGAGGAGGACGAGTAGGACAAAATGATGACATAGGGAGTTTGGAACGGTCAGTCGTGAGTAGTATTGTATGTATCGGAACGGGACTATAGTTAAGTACTGTTTATTACTCAATCGACCTGCAGCCAATCAGAGGCCTCCCTTTTGGCGGGAAATTCAAAAGTAGCCAATGAGAGGCCTCCCTTTTGGCGGGAAATTCAAATAGGTCACGTGACCGGAAGTGACCTACTTCCGGTCACGTGACCTTTGGGCGGGAAATTCAAATAGGTCACGTGACCGGAAGTGACCTACTTAAGAGGGTCACGTGACCACCATGTTGGCGGGAAATTCAAATAGGTCACGTGACGGGAAGTGACCTACTTAAGGGGGTCACGTGACTACTAGGTTGGCTTTCAAAATAAGTCACTTGAGATTTTGATGGATAAATAAATTTAAAAAAAGAAAAAAAAAGCAAGCTGAAAAAGCTTGCTAAAAAATAATTTAAAAATGCGGCTCTTTTTTTCTAGGAGGGGGGGAGAGGGGCACTCTGGGGGGCACTCTTTAAGATGCATGGGGGGGGAGGGGGGGAGGGGGGGAGGGGCAGGGTTTTTTAAGAGTGAGACTCGCTTCTCTGCCCTCTCTAAAAGAGAGGGCAGAGAGGCGAGTCTACTTACAATGAAAGGTATCATGATCGCGTTTATGATGATGTGCATCATGATGTGACTATCTTACAACCCTATGAGAAATAAGCAAGACATGGGCGTACTTACACGGGCTATTTGTAAACTAATTTCTCTTGAATCTATTAACAGCTCACATTTTTTTCTTAGATGACATCTGACAGCTGCTTGCTAGGCTAAGATATTGTTAAATAAACAACTTGGAAAGCTAATTACAGTTTTCTGGCTTGAAATATAGTCTTTCAACAGACTTTTTTTCTCATCTTACACAGAGGCAAATATCAGAGACACCCAATGGCGCTTAAACTGCTCTCAGCCAAGGGTCGGGCACTGCTGGACTATAATAGACGGGTCAAGGACCGTTCTACTGTGGGTCAGGCTAAGTCGGACATTCAATAACGCGACTTTAGCAAAACTTGCTTGAAAGTCTGACCATGCGAGATCCTTATGCCCCAGTCTGTCAATGCTGTCCAGACTTTCAAGCAAGGTTGTCAAAGACCTACCTGTCATTGAATGTCCGACTTAGCCTGCCTGACCCTCAGTAGAACGGTCCTTGACTCATCTATTATAGTCCAGCAGCGCCCGACCCCTGTATGAGAGGGGTATTGACACCATTGGCTGACTCTGATAATTCACCTGTGTGCACGGGGGGAGGAGAGGGTTTACAGCTTGCGCTTATAGAGCACTACTAGTGGAGGTTTGGATGAGGCGACTATGACATATGATATTTGTCTTAAAAAATAGCCATGGCACATGTCGATGTCGCTTAATTATGCTCATATCTCATGTCGATTTTAAGAATTGCTCATGTCACCTGTCACTGTGTTTTTCAAGCTTCATGTCAAATGTCACTAGGCTTCAGTGGTCCACACCACCGCTGCTGCTGCTGCTGCTGTCGGTGCTGCTGCTTGTGCTGCTTGTGCTGCTCATGCAGCAGCTGCTGGCTGCTTGTGCTGCTGCTGCTGCTGCTGACAGATGCTACTGCTTGTGCTACTGCTCGTGCAGCAGCTGCCAGCAGCTGCTGAAGCAGCTGCTGGCAGCTGCTGGCTGCTTGTGCTGCTGACAAGGTCATGGGGGCTGCTGCTGACGATGTCACGGATGCTGCTGACAAATGCTACGGCTTGTGCTGCTCGTGCTGCTTGTGCTGCTGAAGTCGCTGCCAGCTGCTTGTGCTGCACGTGCAGCTGCTGCTGAAGCCGCTGCTAGATGCTGCTGCTTGTGCTGCACGAGACTGAGTAGCCGCTATTCGGCGTTTCACTCCTTATGTACCCTGTCCTAGTTAATCCTCTTAAACGGCTGAAAAGGCTCTCTCAGCACAGAGACTCTACTCAATGTAAGAGATCAGTTAAGTAAGTTTTCACATGCCACCTGTCTACTGCGGGAGGGTTTAGACTTAAGCAGCTTAGTGCACGCACGTGTCTGTTAGAAAAGCTACCTGCACATCTGCCTTCCTTTTTTCACTAGTATTTACCCCCTGCCGACTTATAAGGCACCTATACACGCCTTCTTGCTTCTAGAGCTAAGCTGACTGGCAGCTATTTTAAAAGAGAATACTGGTTACCTGTATAACGGATAAGGGGGTTATGAGATTAGCGTGTGTATACAAAAAAAAACAAAAAAAAAGCTACAGGGGGCGCGTGTCTGTCTGTGAGGTAGAGTCCATGTGGTAAGCGACTCAAGTGTAAAACAACAGCACCTCCTCTTGTCGCAGTGAGTGGTGTGGACGGCGGGTGGCTAGTTGAATTTAAGCGTCAGCTTGAAAGATAAGGCCAAATAAAAAAAAAGGATTGTTTCAGGTCACCTGACCGACCCTAGCAAAACAGGGTCGACTCTACGTTTTTTTTAAAGCAAGTTTGAAGAAAATTTCATATTTTTATACTTTTTGGGTCATTTTTAGAATTTCCACGGAGGATGGCTAGTACTTTCATGTTAAAAAAATAAAATAAAATAAAATAAAAATCCGACCTACCGACCCCAGTCTTTCTGCCCATGTTACCTGAAACATACCTTTTTTTTTCTTTTTTTTTTGGCTTAATCCGTTCACGGGCTGGCGCGTCACACCTGTCGTTAATCACCCCCTGTAGTCTTTGTATACACAGGTGACTCGGCTTTATCTCTTCACCAGCTATAATCCCATATACATGTAGCGCACGTTACACTCGTTAATTCTCTTTTCATGCTGATGGATTAGGGGTGGAAGGGTTCAGGTGAAAAGCGATTTGACTCTCTCTGGAAGAGGGTTGGAGCTCTAGGTGAAAACAAGCTTTGAACATCCAGATTAGCTGCTCTCTCGGCTATATAAAGAGCCTCATTTTTTCTAATCTCTGCCCACTTCGTCTTGTTGTACACTATCAGTCACGAGGCAGACGCTGGAAGTAGCAGATGTTTGCAGTATGGTTTACACAGAGGTTACCTGCTAATAGGATTTTGTCAGAATAGGGTGAGTTGCTATTAAAATGAACATTTTAAATGGTTTGTTAATATGGTATCTGATGTTAATGAGCTAACACCTAACATTGAGGATTATGACCTCCCAGAGGGACGTCTCGCTAAATTCTCCAGTCTTGACTATAGTCTTAACTGTCTAAAGACTGTGGAGCGCGTTAATGGGGGGGCCTCCTTACTAATTTCACTTGACCAGGCCGGCAGGGTCAACTAGGCTAGGTAATTACAACCACAAGGGTGGCTACTCAACATGCAAGTAGACCTACTACTACGAGATTGTCTTTTGACCACTCTGCTGCCGCCTGCTGGTCTGGCCATTACATGCTCTAGTGTAGTTCTCCGCTCTTTTTGTCAGATGACGCCACAATAGGGTTTTTGTACATTTCCACGATACTCGCGAACATTTTAAACGCATAATGACCTATAATAAGCAACAAAGCACACTTCTAATATATTGAATATAAGAAACATGTCAACGCTGTGTATTTCTGATAGAATGAGGCAGATTCTTTGAAATATCAACTAAACTATAGTGAGATTGAAAATACTACACCATATCTAAAGCGATATAAAAGCTATATAAAGTCAGAACTTCTCACGGAACGGCATCTGCAACAGATCACTCAACCATTCGTCTTGAAATGCCACACAGGGTTCCCGTCCAACAGGACTCTGAGCCTTGTCGCTTTTGAGGAAGGTTTGATCTCATGTTGCTTAACATGTGGTGTAATTAATCAACACCGCGGCCCCTCTTTAGGGGCCACACAATAAACAAAGAATAAAAAGGGTAGACCTTAGGTTTAAAGTGAATCTCCCAGGATTTTGGCGAAGTCGACAAAGGGGTAGATAACAGATTAACCTGCAAGAGACTATACGCAAACCTTGATACTCTCAGAGGGGGAGTCCCATATTGCGGACTTGTGGTCAGATCTATCCCTTCTAGGGGGCAGGTTGCATGTCGTAAATGTCTACTACAGACATTGGGATATATTGTTAATCTTACTCTAGGGTCTCCATAATTAGACCCTGAATCCGTTGTTAAACGGGTGTGAGGGGGTGGTAACTAATACTTATGAGATGTTAGCTTAGTTCATAGTCTCCTTACCAATTTTCACTTGACCAGGCTGGCAGAGCCAACTAGTCTAGGTAATTATAACCACAAGGGCGGCTACTCAAGATCTAAGTAGACCTACTACTACGAGATTGTCTTTTTGGTCCTTCTGCTGCTTAGTTATTACATCCTCCAGTCTAGCTCGCCACACCCTTTGAGCAGCACCACCATTGCCTCGGTAAAAGTGTAGGGTGTGTGCTTTCCACCTTCAGGTATCCATAGATTCGATCACTATCACCCCCCTTGAAATGACTTCAGCTGTTAATTAGGGCGTAAAGCCACCAACCAAGTCCCTGTCAAAAGATGTGAATAACGAAACGCGCTAGTATAGTTCTCCGCTCTTTCGTCAGATGGTGCCACAATAGGGGTTTTGTACATTCCTACGATGCTCGCGAACATTTCAACGCATAATGAGCTACATAGGCAACAAAGCGCGCTTCTAATATATTAAAATATAAAAAACAATTCAATATTGTGTATTTCTGATAGAAATGAGGCGGTTTCCTTAAATACCAACTAAACTATAGCGAGATGAAAAATACCACACCATATCTAAGGCTTTATAAAAAACTATAGAAAGTCAGAACCTCACACGGATCAGCATTCTGTTTGCAACGGATCACCCCTGACCCACTGGTCCTCGCATGCCACACACGGCTCTGCCGTGTTTGAGCTTTGAGGTATCACCCATCAAGTGATCCATGCCGCCCAACATGAAGCGTAATTAATAGCTGCTGTTGCATAGCACAGTGGCAGCATCTAACTAACTCTAAAGAGTTAGTCGGCCCCTCTTTAGGGGCCACACAATAAACAAAGAATACCCTGAATCTGGGACCTGGGCCCCAACTGTGAAGTCATTATTGGCCACATTGGTAATATCAATTAAAACTTTAGACAACACCCGCCTTAAGTATCATTAACGGACAATATCAATGAACTCAGCATCCGCCTGGTTACCACATTTAGCACCAATTTTACAACTCACAGGGGCCACACTAGCCTCACCGCGCTTTTTATTGCTCTGCTGATTTCTCCAATCCAAAACATGAGGTATCTAGTCTAGCTGTGAGCTCATTGGGCCAAACAAAAAAATAATCCGTGTTCAGGTAACATGGTCCAAAAAAAAATAGGGTAGGTCGGTCGATTTTTTTTTTAGGATTTTTTTTTAGGGTTTTGAGATGAGTTGTATGGGAGAATCACAATTGTATAGAGTTGTTATTTGATAATGTAGGACCAATATCTGTCTAATTAAGCCATTATCAGCACTGTTTTTGTCATAGAAAGGATTTCCTCCCTTCTTATCTTTCAAATGATGACAAATAGGCTAGTTGAAGGTCATTAGGTACTCCTTTCCCCTTTGGTGATAACCTAGATCAGGAAAAGTCTAAAAAAAATCTAAAAAAAATCTAAAAAAAAAGATTAGGGTCGGGGCAAAATGATAGGGTCGGTCGGGTTACCTGAACACAACTTTTTTTTTGTTTGGCCTTAGGTAAGTCCTTTGTCGACCTCTCCGGCAAGTCCCGGATTCAGTATAGAAAGACTAAGGGGACGGGGGGTAGGTCTATAGGTTTAGTGCTATCTGTGTCATTAGACCATTTAAGTGACATGTGACACTAGCATTCTTAAAAATCGACATGCGACATGAATAAGAAATTCTCAATTACGGTGCCCCTACATTTTCTCCCTTAGTGACACTATTAGTATTATAGTAGTACCGAGAACTATCCTCTTTTTTTTTTTTTAGAAAACTAAGTAAAAATATCCTTCTTCATGTCCAGTTACATTCAATGCCGATCAATTTGACACTGTAGCAGCCTGTCTCCATATCTGTATGCTGCATAAATGCACAATACACGGTTCTGCACGCACTTAAACCAAGGCTAACATGGTTGACCTATATAGATGTGATACTCTCGTTTTCGGGGCTAGTAGAAATTAGGCGTCTAATACGGACGTTCCGGGTTCGAACCCTCACTAAGTTTTAGTCAAGACGTCTAGCCACGTCGCCTAAGGCGACGAAAGCGTGTCAAAGCGTTTACAGGGTTCGAACCCGTGAGCTGCTCCTTGGGGCCGCAAAAAACGCTTAGACACTGAAATCCCATAGGGAAAAAATTTTGGGTTTTTGGACTTTAGGCCTTAATTTGAGGGTGATCCCGGGCTGATAGAAAAATAATTCTTGGACGAGCGGATAGCTCTGGATCTCTTTTATCTAAAACAGCGAAAAATTGATTATGGTTTCGCCGCAATTCATCCGACGGGGGGTAATCAGCCCCCCCCTCTGCCAATCTAGGCAGTGAATTTTGGCGACCGTGCGATCACTCACGGCCACCGCGACGAACCGACAGAAGACCTCGGCATCTTAGTATGATTCGTGTGACCTACTTAGAGGCTCACACGGTGGAGGTGTGTCCGGCGTTCGGCGCGCTGATTGGCTACTGGTGGGAGGCGCTGTGCCGCGTCAAGAACTTCACCTATTAGGGGCGGCTGTTAAAGGCGCACTGAGTTGAGGTGCACCTTTAAGCAAGAGCGCGATCTGGCTCAGTCTTGCGGACCTCTGTTTGGAGAGTGTAGCGGGCGGCTATGTCGCGCTCTCCAACCACAGGCTTAACAGTGGTCCGCAAGACTAGAGTGCAAGACGCGTGCACACACAGACCGAACAGACACACACAGACCCACACACCCACACACTCCTATCAGTGAGACGTCTAGCAGATTCGGGAGAGGGGACCAGGGAGGTACTCTCGGCTAGCGGCCACTAATTGCCTGTTTAGATAAGGCACAGAAACAAAGGGTGATGACAGACTACGTGTTCAAGCAGCCGACATGTCCTGACACTTGATAATGGGTGTGGACCGCTAAATTCGATATGGTGACATGACCATTTCTTATAATCGACAAACGACATGAGGTCTAATGACAAGTGACATGAGGCCCAAAAAATCCTAGTGACAGGTGACATGAACATTTCTTAAAATCGACATGGGATATGAACATTATTAAGTGACATTGCCATGTGACATGGTCATTTTCTAAGATCGACATTCGACATGGGGACCCCCTATCCAGAGCCCCTTGATAGATGACAGCTGTTGTGTGTAAGAAAAGTGTATGCCTCACAATCAAAAGATGATAAAAGGCTTTATCCCACTCGATGTGGGTTTTGAATCAAATATCAAGGGATCAAATATCAGATCGATATTTGACGTCGTCAAGTGATATCTGACGTTGTCAATCACTTTTACTATGTAGTCAAGGTCGTAAAAACAGGGCGCCCTGATTGGTCAACAGCATGAATGAAAGTTGCATCTCAAACTTTTAATACTCGGTATGGGGCCCCGTGGGACTGGGACCAATATTTGCAATTTTCGGAAATACTGTCGAGAATTTCTAGATAGAAACATCTTGTCTGGGGTAATTTGACCTCTACTCTTCGATATTCAAGTAATACTCAAGCTATTCTGACTCTAAACATGAGTAAAAACGGTCATTTAACCAGCGTTATCGGCAGCGCCGACATCAACAACTGCTGATCTCCCTTGGTTACATGACCCAGCTCCGTTTCTAAGGCCTCATGGATCGGGGCCCTGAAGGGGGATCTGCAGAGGCCCTATATCGGGCCCTAGATATGTACATTATATTAATATCTCATAACTTAATTTACTCTAAAATCTTCTGATGGTTCATAACCTTGACCCTTATCTCCTTTTCTCGCGGGATAAAGATATAATTTGGTTGTTGGTGTGGCCTCTCGTGGATATCTGCTCTTCTCCACGGCACCTCTCGAGCCCCCTGCGGGGTCTCTAGGGGCTGCTAGACGTCTCTCTGCTATGTAGTGTGGGATGTAAAAGAACCCTTGTCTCGGTAAAAGGGCCAATAGATTCGATCACCATCACCGCTCTTGAAATGACCATAGCTGTTAACTAAGGCGTAAAGCAACCCACACACCCACACACCCACACACCCACACATTTTTCTGTATGAGCCTTCAGACCTCAAGCTGCTCAGTGTACGGGACTAGGTTTTGTCATAGGCCCTACGGACGCTACTCAAGGTAAAAATAAGAGAGCTGTCTCACCATGACATTGGGCTGGCTGTAGTTTTTTATGTTTCGGTACCTACAACCAAAACAGCCAGTACCCACCCCAAGGCTTCATGTCGCACGCGGGAAAAGTATAACGGTGGCGCCAACTGTCGGAATAGCGGGTACACTACGTCATTAGTTCTTTTGTTCTCCGCTGAGTGACTGGGCGAAATGTAGTCGGTAGCTCTATTTTCTGTGCACTGTTCTGTTCATTTTCTACACTTAACACTTAAATAGACCGCGTGTTTGTACAAGCTAACCGTTTTTATCAGTGCAAAAATTAAATAAGCATCGGATAGAACACTAAAAAAATGAGAAAGTAATCCAGCACTTAGTATAAGGCACCAGTTTTATCATGAGACACCGAAAGTCTGGTTTTTTTAAGGTGGATAAGACAGTCGACTGAGAGCTCCAAACTAACCAAAAACGTACCAGAGGTCGATCTATCTCGTACCCGACAGGGCAGGGGCCTTCTACACCCCGGCTCTGATTGATGAGCAAGCGACAAGTGCTACAGAGGGCCTATTCCTCTTTTGAGGTGGGCCCGAAATTGAACAAAAGAATAAACTCAAGAAAAAGCCTTAAGCTTAAAAGAGTTGTAGATACCGATTTTAACGAGGAAGTCACATTCATTAGTTTACAAATAGCCCGTGTAAGTACGCCCATGTCTTGCTTATTGTCTATAAAGTTGTAAGATAGTCACATCATGATGCACATCATCATAAACGCGATCATGATACCTTTCATTGTAAGTAGACTCGCCTCTCTGCCCTCTCTTTTAGAGAGGGCAGAGAAGCGAGTCTCACTCTTAAAAAACCCTGCCCCTCCCCCCCTCCCCCCCTCCCCCCCCCATGCATCTTAAAGAGTGCCCCCCAGAGTGCCCCTCTCCCCCCCTCCTAGAAAAAAAGAGCCGCATTTTTAAATTATTTTTTAGCAAGCTTTTTCAGCTTGCTTTTTTTTTCTTTTTTTAAATTTATTTATCCATCAAAATCTCAAGTGACTTATTTTGAAAGCCAACCTAGTAGTCACGTGACCCCCTTAAGTAGGTCACTTCCCGTCACGTGACCTATTTGAATTTCCCGCCAACATGGTGGTCACGTGACCCTCTTAAGTAGGTCACTTCCGGTCACGTGACCTATTTGAATTTCCCGCCCAAAGGTCACGTGACCGGAAGTAGGTCACTTCCGGTCACGTGACCTATTTGAATTTCCCGCCAAAAGGGAGGCCTCTCATTGGCTGCTTTTGAATTTCCCGCCAAAAGGGAGGCCTCTGATTGGCTGCAGGTCGATTGAGTAATAAACAGTACTTAACTATAGTCCCGTTCCGATACATACTATACTACTGTCGTGTCGGTAATATTGTATTGTATATGGCTGTGTCTCACGACCTTTGGCCAATGTTTTTGTCTCTGACCAGGTGCCGTCTCTGACCGGGTGCCGTCTCTGACCGGGTGCCGTTTCTGACCGGGTGCCGTCTCTGTCAGATAAGAGTGTTTTTCAATTGTTAACCTATACTCACATATATTAGGATTTGTAAAAACGCTATGGCAGTTATTATGTAATCATAATTAGCCTCCTGCTGTTGGTAGAAGGTAACAAAACTCCCAAAGTGATGTCCGGTCAGAGACGGCACCCCATCAGAGACGGCACCTGGTCAGAGACGGCACCCGATCAGAGACAAAAACATTGGCTCAAGGTCGTGAGACACAGCCATATATATCTGTTTTATTCTGAGGGAGAGTGGGCTGTATTTGTGTCTTCCACATGTACAGTGCATTCATAAGCCGCCTTGGTATCTATAGCTGTTAAAGAATTTCATCAGTGCATGATTGTAACCTTATAACAGGTGCAACTCCTCAGGTGATCTATATGATTCTAGTTTTATGGGTTTATTGTTCATCAGGTTCATATTATGATTATTATTATTATTTACAAACCCGACATCGTTTGGTTCTGGCTTAACCTCCAAATGAATTGTTTAGCGCTTTAAGTGAATATATCAAAAAGTAGACAGTTAAGGTGGTTTGGGAGGAAAATGTATATGAGTACAGGGTCAGATATTGTGCCTGTTGCTAGGCACGGAATGTTTGGAATGTTGCTGTTTTTTGTAAACAGAGATCTTCTAGGAAAATAACAATCATGCAAATAGATTTATTCCTTTACTGTTTACTTTAACATACGGAGAATTCTGATATTCGCTAGAAATTGTTTAAAATTTCAGCTCTTTCCCAGTTTCACTATCATGCTTTCATGCAAATAGATTCCCAAAGGTGTGTGTTGTTAAGTACCTTCTAACCCCATCTATTGTGCTGGTAGAAAAATCATGCTCGAATCATTACTGAAAATAGTTAGGCACAGATTGTTTGGAACTGCTGTTGTGAAGAAGCAGAGGTTTCCAAGAGAAATGATAATATTTGCGATAGACCCCCCCCCCCCTCCAGGCTTTGCATGGTGAGGGGTGGCATAATTATTATGATCAAATTGTTACTCACCGTTTATGCTCATTTATGCTCACTGGACGGGTCATCCAATGATCTGCAGTCACAACTGTCAACCTTAGTGCAATAGGTGCCTTAGATATCTAGTTCATATTTCAGAATAATATATTCAAGGTTATAGATAGGTATATATACTTTTTTTTCTAGCTGTGTACCAAAAAAAGGAATGCAATTTAGAAGAGAGGAGGCCCTCAAAATCACTTGATTGACCTGATTATTATAATTATGTATGCACTTGTGTTTGATCCTTATGAAAGCCACTTAAATGAATAGATGTGAGAAAGGTAGCATTGTTGTTATAAACGATATCAGACACTGCGAGGAAGGAGTGACAAATGAAGAAGAGGGTTTTGGCCGGAGAAGGAGACAGGAGATATGGGATAGAATGGAACTGGATATGAGAGGGAGGATAGTCGGAAGGGAGAGGGGGTTGGAAGAGGATGGATGGGGCAGCGAGAGAAAGGGCCAGGGTCATAAGATTGCTCCTGACTGAATACGATAGGTATGGGGAGGGGTGAGTGGAGAGATGGGGCAGCAAGGGATAGGGTCAGGGGCATGAGATCCCTCCTGGATGAATATATGATAGGTGGAGCGAGGAGAGACGGGGCAGAGAGGGATAGGGCCATGGTCATGAGATACTCTATGATATGGAGGATGTAGGCTATGGCGAGGAAGGATGGCGCAAATAGCGGGGGGGGGGGGGTGATGCAGACGTGGGCGATGTTTGATGGAGATGCCTGGAGACTGGTGAATCCCTCTGCTTGCTGCAGGAATGACAAATAGACTTGACTCTGGTAGACTGAGCTTCAACACCCTGCCTACCAACAACTCGCCTGCTCCCGGTGACTAATTCCCTCAGAGTAGTTGCTGCTATAAATAGCATGCTTTTTGGGTGTGCCAGAAAGATGCTTGAATAATATAAAGTGCTTTCTGTGAATCTAGAGGTATCCTAGGTATGACCTGAGGCCATTTGTTTCTATAGCCCAATCTGCTCACTGAAACATTTCCTTGAGTTAAAGACTGTTTTCATGTTTAGGCTACCATACCATCCATCTGGGACTTAACCATGATGTATGGGTAAAATGGGGTAATAATGCGCATCTAGCCTAATATTTAATAATCCTAAAATGTTGGTTTGAATCACCCAGAATAATAGAAAACGAATTGGTACCTAATTTTTCAGTTTTTGTAGACATTTTTGTCCCAGTAGGGTCAAATCACGCATCATACTTCATTCATTTTTCACAGTTCACTTTCGCCCACATTTTATTTTGAAAGGATGTACACCCATGTTAGATGGGCATTGTTCACCCATATCCAAGTCCAGTCTGAAGATTGCTAACGACTTTACATTTCATAGAAATTTCCTAATTGATTAAAGATTAAGGGAAAAGGGTTACCACAGCACTTTAGAATAACATAAACATACAGGCAAAATGTGACCTTCTGTAGTTATATCGGTTCTTAGAAACATTTTTATATTTTCTCTGTAGGTATTGCACCATTTTACCCCTATCCAGTCTCTATATACCAATACTAAATGCCTGGAGATGATCTGCTACGGACTTTTGCGCCACCAAAATGGGTGTCTATTGACCCTATAAGGGGATATATTTCAAACAGATTATTATCTAGATCAAAAGGGATAATTAAGATAAGGCACACTCTGACCAGGGCTACTATTCAATTAACACCTGTACTTGGAAGAGTTAATCAAACTTTGACTCACAGGATGTAGGTAGGATGACAGCCTGCTCCCAGGCTACCAAACTGGTAAGATAGACACTGACAGGGGCGTTGATGTATCAGCCTCCTCCACACTACTCTGGATTCACCCCCGCCCCCTTGAATTCTCCATCCAGAAAATTTTCCACCTGAAACGCACAGTTAGAGAGAGAACACTACAAACACAGACCTCATATCTGTTGCATTTCTGCAGCTAACCGATTAGCGATAGAGGTATGACTGATTAATACTGGAATATGAATATAGATTTTATTCCATTTGAATTCGTCAATGAAACTAATAACACTCATTGATCAGTTCATTTTATTCTGATAAAACCAAATAATGAAGAAGTACTCCCATCAAGTGTAGTATATGAACAGACGCCCACAACAGCATTTACCATCCTGAGTGGGCATTTTCACTCATTATTTACATGCATGTGATTGTACCTGCCGCACAATATGAAAGCAGTCTAGTGCGGGACACTGCATGTATTCCATGAGGTGTGTGGAATACATTTGAGAAACATAAATAATCTTTATGATAAAGGGAAGGCATAGATCTGTCTTCAATTAGGATAAAGGGGAAAATCCATGAAAGCACCACCCTGCCCTTACAGGGTTAGGCTATTATCCATTATTCAGGCTGTCCCCCTCGGCCAGGATCTAGGGCTTAGTGCTGGTGGGATGCCGAGATGTTACATCCTATGATGTCTTCTTTCCTCCTGCTGAGTTCCTTTCATTATGTCTCTCCTCTTTGACATGCCGCTCGATCTTTCTTCAGTTATGCCATTCTCCTTGCTATCTCCATCAGTCAGCTTAGACTTTTTGCGAACTTCCATAACCCATGCTGTATTTGAACCGTACTTCATACAGTTCCACCTGCCTCTTTGCTGTTAAGCCTCGCTTTGTGTTAATTTTCTAAAAGAAGCAAGAGCCTACAATGCCCCCGGACTGAAATGCATGCAGAGGGAGGTGGAACTAAGAGTGTGAGAGACCGACAGTATGCTGTGTTGTGATTCGATATAGTAGTGCATACTCTTCATTTCTCAGAAATTGCTATTGATTTGTTTCGGTAAATGTAAGTCACTAATTCTGTAGGAATTAACGCCACAGACTGGCTGATGCCCTCACTGTACCATATTTATGATTACATAACTCAATAACGGGGGGATTTTCATGGCCCCAACCAAGGTGTGGAAGCCTTTGTCTTACCCCATTCATCGTGGGTTATAAGTATCTAATATAATTATCATGATAGAATGGAAGACTTGCATCCACTCATTTGGTGATGGACCTATAACTCAAGAGCTTGCTTCTGCTTCTTTGAAGAGAGTGTTTATTACTGAGAACTAGTAGAATCTAAATATTTTGTAGAAAAGGGACTGTCAGTTTTGTCGTTATCTACAAAATTCGCTGGTTCAAAACCATTTATACTGTTGATATTTTATGTAGAATAAACACATGAGTTTGACTGGCAGAATCAAAGTTGTATATATGTCTGACTATAATGACAGGCTAAGGTAAATGCTAATGGAATTAGATGTTTTATAAATGTCTATTGAGCTGATCAATTCTTGACCTACTTTGCTAACTGGTGTTATAACCTCTCAATGAAATCTCATTTCTAGTTCACGAGTACAGTGGCCCAGAAGGGCCAAAAAATAGAAAAGTGAAAAGTGAAAAGTGAAAATCAAAAAGTGAAAAGTGAAAATCAAAAAGTGAAAAGTGAAAATCAAAAAGTGAAAAGTGAAAATCAAAAAGTGAAAAGTGAAAATCAAAAAGTGAAAAGTGCAAACCTAAAAATGAAAAGTGCAAACCTAAAAGTGAAAAGTGAAAATCAAAAAGTGAAAAGTGAAAATCAAAAAGTGAAAACCAAAAAGTAAATAGTGGTTTGAGGTTTGAGGTTTGAGGTTTCCACTTTCAGTGTCACGCTGTCAATCTGTCAACAGGTTGTGACAGGTATCTTTTAGCATTGGGTCAGAATTTCCAAAAATGTGATTTTCGGGAAATTGGCAGAAATAGCGAGAAAAAAGGTCAGAAACGAAAAAAGTCAATTTTTTCCGGGAAAATGTCCAATTGGGCGAGAAAAATGGGTCAGAATTTCCAAAAATGTGATTTTCGGGAAATTGGCAGAAATGGCGAGAAAAAAGGTCAGAAACGAAAAAAGTCAATTTTTTCCGGGAAAATGTCCAATTGGGCTAGAAAAATGGTCAGAATTTCCAAAAATGTGATTTTCGGGAAATTGGCAGAAATGGCAAGAAAAAAGGTCAGAAATGAAAAAAGTCAATTTTTTCCGGGAAAATGTCCAATTGGGCGAGAAAAATGGTCAGAATTTCCAAAAATGTGATTTTCGGGAAATTGGCAGAAAAAGCAAGAAAAAAGGTCAGAAATGAAAAAGGTCTATTTTTTCCAGGAAAAATTGGGCGAGATAAAAAGTGGGCGAGAATTTCTCAAAATGTGATTTTTGGGAAATTGGCAGAAATGGCGAGAAAAAAGGTCAGAAATGTAAAAAAGTCAAGTACACTTTTTTGGTACCTTATTTCTGGGCCATTTCCCAGGGCCTATAATTCAGAAATCGCTTGGGTTGGGGATGTGTCCTTCTCTGAACTGGTTCTATGGGTTACTGGCATGAGGCAAATGTAATATCAAAGTGTATATTATAGAATTTCCCATTTTGCTATGTGGTCAAACTTGGGAAATACACCTTTCCCTTTGAGCATGAAGGCAGGTTCAGAGAGTTCTCCCACCAGTATTTGTCATTACAATTGGGCCATAATTAATTTTCTGTGTCTATATAACTATGTGAATAGGCATATGTGTTACCATAAGTAAACCAAGATTATTTAGGGAAATATGACTGTCTGAAAATGACACCGAAATAGTGAAAAGTGCAAATCAAAAAGTGAAAAGTGCAAACTTGATTTGATTTATCAAAAAGTGACAACCAAAAAGTTGTTTGAGGTTTGAGGTTTGAGGTGTGAGGTTTCCACTTTCAATGTCACGCTGTCAATCTGTCAACAGGTTGTGACAGGTATCTTATAGCATTGGGTCAGAATTTCCAAAAATGAGATTTTTCGGGAAATTGGCATAAATGGCGAGAAAAAAGGTCAGAAATGAAAAAAGTCAATTTTTTCCGGGAAAATGTCCAATTGGGCAAGAAAAATGGTCAAAACCTCAAAAAATGAGATTTCCAGGAAATATGCATGTTTGGCGAGAAAAAATAGGTTATAGACTTTTTTCATTTCTGACCTTTTTTCTCGCCATTTCTGCCAATTTCCCACTCATTTTTCAAAAGTGTCAATTTCACATCTCAGCCATTTTTAGTCAGTAATATTTTCTGAATGAAGCATATTACACTGATAGTATTGCGCATGCCTTTTTACAATTTGAGGTAGATACAGAAACCAAAATAGGCACACTTCATGAAAACTACTTTTGATAGGAGAGCTACCTTAACATGTCCTCATTGTCAATTTCAAGGAAAATCAGTGTTTTTCATTGGATTACAACATTATGAAGGAAATGAGAACCCAGCTTTTTTCTTACATCAATGTGAGGGGGAGATATAGCTCTTTCAAATATATATCATATTCTGGTTTGGGTTCACATATCCCACATGGCTATATTTGGGGGTCAAAAGTGCCAATTCTATTTCTGTGTCATTTTCAGACAGTCATATTTCCCTAAATAATCTTGGTTTACTTATGGTAACACATATGCCTATTGACATAGTTATATAGACACAGAAAGTTAATTATGGCCCAATTGTAATGACAAATACTGGTGGGAGAACTCTCTGAACCTGCCTTCATGCTCAAAGGGAAAGGTGTATTTCCCAAGTTTGACCACATAGCAAAATGGGAAATTCTATATTATACACTTTGATATTACATTTGCCTCATGCCAGTAACCCATAGAACCAGTTCAGAGAAGGACACATCCTCAACCCAAGCGATTTCTGAATTATAGGCCCTGGGAAATGGCCCAGAAATAAGGTACCAAAAAAGTGTACTTGACTTTTTTACATTTCTGACCTTTTTTCTCGCCATTTCTGCCAATTTCCCAAAAATCACATTTTTGGCAATTCTAACCATTTTTCTCGCCCAATTGGAAATTTTCCCGGAAAAAATGAGACTTTTTTGTTTCTGACCTTTTTTCTCGCCATTTTCTGCCAATTTCCAGAAAATCACATTTTTGGAAATTCTGACCATTTTTCTCGCCTAATTGGACATTTTCCCAGAAAAAATTGACTTTTTTCGTTTCTGACCTTTTTTCTCGCCATTTCTGCCAATTTCCCAAAAATCACATTTTTGGCAATTCTAACCATTTTGAAATCTCGCCCAATTGGAAATTTTCCCGGAAAAAATGAGACTTTTTTCGTTTCTAACCTTTTTTCTCGCCATTTCTGCCAATTTCCCAAAAGTCACATTTTTGGCAATTCTAACCATTTTTCTCGCCCTTGGAATTGGAAATTTTCCCGGAAAAAATGAGACTTTTTTCGTTTTTTGACCTTTTTTCTCGCCATTTCTGCCAATTTACCGAAAATCACATTTTTGGAAATTCTGACCATTTTTCTCGCCCAATTGGTCATTTTCCCGGAAAAAAATTGACTTTTTTCGTTTCTGACCTTTTTTCTCGCCATTTCTGCCAATTTCCCGAAAATCACATTTTTGGAAATTCTGACCCAATGCTAAAAGATACAGGTCTGTCACAACCTGTTGACAGATTGACAGCGTGACATTGAAAGTGGAAACCTCAAACCTCAAACCTCAAACCACTTTTTACTTTTTGGTTTTCACTTTTTGATTTTCACTTTTCACTTTTAGGTTTGCACTTTTCACTTTTAGGTTTGCACTTTTCATTTTTAGGTTTGCACTTTTCACTTTTTGATTTTCACTTTTCACTTTTTGATTTTCACTTTTCACTTTTTGATTTTCACTTTCCACTTTTTGATTTTCACTTTTCACTTTTTGATTTTCACTTTCCACTTTTCACTTTTTTATTTTTTGGCCCTTCTGGGCCACTGTACACGAGAAAACTTAAAGTGGCATTCTCACCGAGCGTTTCCCACTCACAATTCTAGAACAGTTCTAGTCTGCTATGTGGTAAGTGCAAGTGGTGAGAATGCCCCTGTAAGGCGTTTCAGGCAATCCCAATTTGAACCTTTCAAGGGACGCATAGTGTTTTAATGCAGCATAATTATGTTCGTTCATCAAGACCACACAAGACACTGAAGCGTCGACATGATGCGTGAATACAGCCCTGGTGAGTTTCTCACCAGGGATGCATTTTAAAGCAGTATGCAGCCTCTAGAAGGTTAAGCATTCCAAGCACACCCTCACAGGATCTGATACCTAGCCATGTAGGACAAAACATGTGCGGTAACGGAGAGATTATTACCCAGGTGTTTGACTGTAGCATGGGGAAACTTACTTTATTACAGGTATAATAGGACTAGGTGCGTTGGCTGCAGGGCGTGGGAAGCACTCAGGTACCTTCTTTATATCCATTAGAGGCATAACCATGAAATTACACTGCCCCAAGCAGGCAGAAGGTACAGTAGAGCTGGGTTAGCCCTTTAAGGGGCGCATAGTGCTTCAATAAAATATGCCCTTTCCAAGCTAACAAAAGTACGTTATTTTACGTCAAAATAACGTTCTTGACGTAAAATAACACTTTACCATAATAGGGAACCATAGAGAAACGTTGTATTATGTAGTATAACGTTTTTTGTTTACTCGGTTATTATCATTATGCATGGATATGACTGTCGTAAATGCAGCACGCAAGTATCATGCCAACCATGAACTCTCGACGGGTCTGTATGATGCGTGAATGTCACCCTGGCAATCACTCATCAGGACTGTATGAATGCATCACGATGACGAAGGGGATAGTGCATTGCTGCACTCGCTGGCCCGTAAATAGGTTTAAAGTACTATCAGCTATATGCTGTTGAAAGTCTATATACAAGTTGTCTGACAGTGTATGTAAATGAATCTTTGCGTTAATAGAAAAGCGAGTGAGAATAGTGTTTTAGAAGCAGCACTTACAGATCTATACAGAAATGAGAGCAAACAACGATAACATAAGATAGTTCGACACCCCAACACCCCAACCTTTCCTTACCCCGTGAAATCCTCCCATATAAATCATTCCCCAGCGCAGCTACAATCCCAGCTCTCAAAAATACGTTATTTTAAAACATCCTTTAAAAATGTTTACGGTGGTACTATGTTTGGCCAACAGGGGGGCCATTGCAAAAAGTTGCGAAACGTTGTATAACATTTTTGGGGGAACATGGGACCTCTTTTATATACATTAGGTACATGTTTCAGTATCACCAATACCATATCAATAATAGGCAAGCAAAGTGTTGCATGCAGGACTGGTTAATGGATCTGTTTGAGGGGAGTTACTTCACAGTATGATTTGTCCTCACTATTCCCTCTCAATTAGCCTAAAGATATTTGGAGTGTCCCCCCTATATAAGCCAAATCATTGACATATTCAAATAAGCAACATTTTCTAGGCCTTCCGGGGGCAAATATCTAACTCATTTAATCCTTGTGATTTCCCAAATCACAAGACAAAGGCAAACTTTTCTCATCCATTTGGGCCTGTTTTAGCCAAAATAGGGACCAAAATTGGCAATAAGACCAATTCACAACATTTTCTGACCCTCTCTCGGGTTGTGGGATTTGACCTTTACCAACACTAAACTGTGCACCCACAGTAGATTAGCCTGTGTACTTACACCAAATTGTGTACCTACTGCAGATTCTACTTAATACCTATGAGAAATAAGATATATAAGAAAAGCAACCAACGTTTTACAATGTAGGTCACCTTGGAATTTCAGACATGACAGCTAGTATTTAGGTGTCAGAATCGGACTATGAATGCATTCCTTTTTGCTCTCAATAATGCACTTTGTTGTCGACATGTCCTGTAATCAACCGAAATGCTAACTATAAATACATCGAGTGAACATAACACTAATGTTGATACAGGTTCTAGAGATTCCCTTCAAGGTTTCCAATTAACACATTGAGGGAGTGTGAATGACGCTTCTGCATTGTGAAGAAGATGCTTACGCTCCTGTCTAGTACCCGTTAAGGGTCGCATAGTGCTTTAATGCATTAACATCTATTATCATATTACATGCATGCAACCCTGGTGAGTCTACTCGCTGGCGCTATGAAAATGCATCATGTTAACCCATCGGGAATTTATCAACCCCATATGGTCGGCATGATGCATGAATGTCACCCTGGCGAGTTACTCGCCAAGGTGACATTCATGCATCATGATTATAACAGGCTCAGCACATTAAAGCACTATGCGGCCATTAAAGGGCTAACATTAGCACTTGTGTACGACTACAGCGAAGGCTGGCATTTAAAACAAAGGGTTATTATGGAGCGAGCACCTTCAATGGGGCCTGAACCTCTGTTTCCTATCAGTGCCCAGTCGGTCTAATTGGTGGAGACAAATGATGCCATCTAGAGTAGAATCTGATAAAATGGACGGCGCCTCTGCATCCTGCTAGAATTAAAATATCTTTGTTTTAAGCGTCGGGTGTCCGAGTGATGGCCCTATTGGGGTACAATGATATTGGATTTTGAAATAAATATTTAGCATCAAATTTAGGGCTTGAATAAGCCGGTTCTATAAGCGCAAGGGGCATGGTGGTGGTGGCATTTTATGCCTTTAATTCATGATGGACCACTCTCGCACGATAATCAAGTCCAATAGTTTGATTTTGACCATCCAAACATGACTTTATCTGTTTTCTATGTAACTGAGTCATGTTTTCCCGTTAATCAATATATTGGGAATCTCCCTTCACACCCTGTAGCTGTCTGACACTGGACTCTGGCTGCCATAGTCTCTAGTAAAGACAGTAAATGTAAGATGGCACCATACAAGCTAGGCCACATATCTGAGTATAGCCCACTGACTGACAGCCATATTGGTAGGTATTCACCTACCCTGGAATAACACTGGCGCTCTGTTCATCGTATTTGTGCACTGTCACTACCCATCCAATTTTCAAAATCAGTTTGCAAGGCTTTTCCAACCTATATACCTGAACCAATGAGACCTATTTCTCTCCAGGTTCTTGATTAACATGCACTCGTCAGTCTGATTCTGCAGCAGTGGTATACCCTGGTGTCACCCACAGCCTTACTACCTGAGAGTAGTAAGGCTGCCTCAGCATCCTACAGCATGGCAGCCATGTGGTCCCAGCTTCCCGCCCTCCCCGCTAGGGGGCGTGTCGGCCAGGTGTGGTGGATGAATGGCGGCACACCGTGGAGGTCACGCTGGGGGGCAGGGCGGCGTGGGAACACACCAACACCTGGAGGAGGTACTAGTAGTTGGTGCTGGGGTGGGGTAAAGAGGTAAGTGGAGGAGTAAACATACCCCTCCTCCCACTCCTCCTGCTCCATAAAGGCCCCCTGCCGCTATTCTCCACCAGGTGGCTCCCCCACAGGGTTCCCACTTACCACGCATGCTCAGCCGATGGGGTCAAGCTGGACATGATTATTATATTTTTGTTCACACTTGATTATTTCTTTTCTATATACTTTTTTGTGTTCCCATTTTCACTCTTTCTTTCTTGCATTCTGATGCTTTGTTCGGTTGTGTTCTTCCCCTGACATGGTCCTATCCGGCTAAATCTGACATGGTAACACGGGAATTTCCTGAATTGGACATGCGACATGAGCGTCAGTGACATGAGGAATTGAAAAGGTAAGTGACATGACATAGACCTGAGTAACTGGCGATATATCATTTTCTTCAAATTTGACATGCAACATGTTGATCTCCTCCGACCAGGACCCCTCCGCTTCTTTAATAATAATAATAATAATAATAATAATAATAATAATAATAATAATGATGATGATGATGATGATGATGATGATGATGGTGATGATGATGATGATGATGATGATGATAATAATAATAATAATAATAATAATAATAATAATAATAATGATAAAAAGGGACAATAACAACGAAGAGGTATAGCATGACAACCAAGGGTATGATGCAATTTTAGCACTGCGGTCCTTAAAGGGCTAACATGTTTCGTTTTAATCTACAGAT
The DNA here is from genome assembly GCA_947462335.1 of Harmothoe impar. Taxonomy (NCBI): domain Eukaryota; kingdom Metazoa; phylum Annelida; class Polychaeta; order Phyllodocida; family Polynoidae; genus Harmothoe; species Harmothoe impar. The sequence goes on from OX381721.1 coordinate 24,895,966, forward strand.
AGGTTCCTTCTGTTTTCACACACTGCGTGGTAGTTTGATTTGATTTGATTTGTTAAACTGGTACAGACAGCATCTTGGGTAAAGAAATGCTGGTTTCCGTCGTCCAGCACACTAAACATATTGCATCCGTCTTTGTTTTGAACAATAAATTTTCCCTGTGTCTAGGCCTACAAGCAACTATAGTTTAGTCATTTTCCATGACACAAAACTTAAGTACGATTCTTCTATAAACTAGTCTCTAAAATAATATTCAACAAAAAGCCGAGTTCTTGCTCCTTGTCAGATCTAAATAGAATGAGACCATTTTGAATTACCTGACTAAAATTGTCCTGAATCTGTCTCCCTCTTTAGAGAAATAGGAGGGTCATGTTTCGAGATTGAGTTAAGATTCCCAGCATTCCCGGTTATAACCTTATAAACTGGTTTAATTTCTTTTGATGGGAGGCCAATTTAATTTCAGTGAATGGCGTATGTGCTATGATCGAGATGAAATTTCTTCACTCATCGGTCAGCCACCCCATTCTGTACGAGATTATCAGTACTACAGTAAGATATCTTGTTTCCCTACTACTTGGGATTGTAAGTTGCAGGTTTCGCTGGTGGAAACATAGGCTGCCTTAAAAGTGCACTACCTGCTTCTATGGCTCAAGTATCGATAAATCAATTACCATATATGATCTCTATCATATATATGAAGCCAGAGAAGCCCAGCTCATTTGATGTTAATGATGATTAGATATCTTGTCTCTCCTCACCTTACTACATACCTATACTGTCTACAATAGATCACTATCACAGCTAATTAATGCTAAAGGTCCACCAAGAGCACAGGCTACGTCATGATAATATAGCAACTTCTGCAAGAAAAAACTAATAGTCGCTGATACTTCATTGCTGAAGGTCAGATCCTGGTGGCCCTTAGTATAATTATAGCCAAATCTCACTAGCAAGGATTTGCAATTTCACAACATTTTATCGCCCTTTGCCAAACAGAAATCAGCTAACTATTATAGATGCAGTTCTTGTATCAAATAGATGCAATTCATGGAACCTTCAATGTTAAAGCAACTCCTTTCAATAGAGTGATGGATAAGAAAATTAATATTGCTATTCATGGCTGGTTAACACATGAAGTCCAGGCAGCATAACTAGTAGAATATAGCACTGATGAGCATATCAGAGTACGGCTTTGTAGTAGAGTACAATGTTATCAGTCAATCACACCACCAAATAGGTCTCGATTGAACATAACAACTTTAGGTATTATGCCACTAATGCACATGCCTAAGTGCAATATTGGCCCATGGGTAGCTCTTCCAGTGACTCAATTAATCCCCTGGCTATCAATAGACCAAGAGGGTCTCGTCTGTCAGTGGATAGCTGGACAGATCAGTTGTCTGTGCTTGTGGGTGTGAAAGAGAACATTGGAAAAGTAAAACAGTACACCATAATATGTTATTATCATAAGAAGAAATATTGGGTGATTAAGATGTTGATTGATAGACACACATAGACAGGTCAGTGACGTTTGATGAAAAAGAAGGTGTTTTACTACATTATTATAAGTAAGTACTGTTCCTATACAGCAAACATTGCAGGCAACTTTGGTTCCACTAGATTTTGCTGTTGGGTGATCAAGATGTTGATTGATAAAATACACATAGACAGGCCAGTGAAGAGGAAATGGTTTGGAATTAAAGGTGTTTCACTACCTAGTTATTATGATAGTTTAACTCTGCGCGCGCGTGTGTGTGTGTGTATGTTCTAGTTCTTAGCTCTGCAGGACTTAAATCTATAGATAGTATCACTTTACTTTCCCGCTATGAAATGCATTGTCAGTAGTTGCATACTTTTGCATGCATTATTGAAAGGCATCCATCTACCGTATCCTGTAACACTTTTAAACATAATATTATCTGAGTTATATTTATTGAACTTTTGCCAATCCACAGTATTTCTATACACATGATGTTTTTAAACACAAAGTTGATACTCAAGCATTAGGATCAACAAGTAGAACACTTAATTTTATCGTGGCAGGAATACCTATACATGAATTATTACTACACAAATACAACATTTCAACAAATCAAAGGTGTTCTTATTTATAACATTAGAGGCAATTCAATGTAAATTTCTAGATGCACAAAGGACTTTGTAGTAGAAAGAAAAGTCACTTCAAAAGGTGGCGATAAGATTGCCTGGAAAATGACCAGCAATAATTGGAATGGAGCTAGTACTGGTTATGTGGGCCTTATAAAACCAATATGTTTAAAGCTAAAGGCGGTTTTCATTTCCTCCAGACCTATTTTGGCAATGCTGCATGTATCACAATCTGTATGTTAGCTGGTTAGTCTGTATACATAAACATAGTCATCCCTCTCTCTTGATGCCACTATCAAGATCAGGTCACATGGTTCTTGTTTTGTAGTGTATGGGTAGGGTAACGTAATGATATGTGTATGTGTGATATTTCATTACTAGTTGGCAACATAGCCTGTGATCAATACACATATAATATATAGGTTTTATGATTGTCTCCAAAGCACTCCCTGTCCCTTGCATGCCATGGATATAGAATCACCCTGATGTAGACACCCTGCCCCTCCTCAAATACCAACAGAGTCAACCCTTTAGACACAAAGACTCTAACCCCTCCAACAAGTAGCTATAGTATCTGCCCCTGCCTCTAAAAGGAGAATTCACCCAGGTCCTGTCCATATCCACTGACCCAACCCACTACGATAATCACAGATCACCTCCCCCCCCCCGAATATGCACAGACTCTACAGAACCTCCCCTAGGCCAATAGTCGATTTGTATTTTCTATAATGTATTACTTATATTGCTGTGTAATGTACATCAATAGAATGGCAAAGGGACATCTCACCCATCCATGCATACGCTAATGACCAGGCAAGATTTGTGTCCATGGATAGACAGCGCAACATCATTAACAAGCGACAGGTATTGAGTACCGTCCTTTTTGAGGCAGTTGTGACTATATTGTTACATGCTATTTGTTACCAAGGTAGCATACTTTCTCAAGCTTTCAAAACGTCATGCAATCTGTGACTTAAGTGTAATCAATTCCCTTTGTTTTGTTAACTGGGGTTTCTTTGTAAATAGTCTCATGTTATAATTTTCGAATTCATACTCTTAGATTTCTGATGTAGAAGGATGAGCATACAGATTGCATCACCATTGTGTATCCACACATTTTTCAGGCACGATCAATCATGTATGATAGGTGGACTCCCATTTCTGCCGTAAGTTCTCACAGGGTATTGTCTCTGCACTGAAGCATTGATGCACCTCATTTGAGAAGGGGGATCATGTATTGATTAATATGGACACATGCTAGAATTATCAATCAGTAACATGAGGAAAGGAGAGAATGGGAGAGGAGAAGGAAGATAGAGGGCAAAGACAACAAAAAGGCAGGGAAGAGGTGGAGAGGCCCAGAAGGAGGGGGAAGAAGGTTGAGATGATGGGGGAAATTGAGTGGAAATATAGAATACATAGGCTGAAAGAGGAAAGTAGCCAAAAAGAAAGTAGCTAGCCCGGCCTTTAGACAGTTAGAGTCTGCATAGTGCTTTAATGTGTCCTTTGTCATTGTGTGATACATTAATACAGAATGCAACCCTAGCAAGTAACTCGCTAGGGTTGCTTCACTCTCAAAAGGCTGGTATGATGTATGAATGCTGACCCGACTAGTAACTCACTAGGGCTGCATCCACACACCATGACAAGGGAGGTGATAATGCATTAAGACACTGTGCAGTCCTTAAAGGGTTAACAGACTTGGTGAGCTACTCAAGGAAGGTGAATTTATGATGCCCTGACATCGCCCCCTTGTAAGTCAACTCGGTATAGAGCCGGAAGGGGCCTACGCAGCTTCATCCCTGCCCTTATACCCCCTGCTCTCTCCTCTTCCCACCATCACTCCTCACCCACTTCCAGGAACCCTGTGTTTTAGTCCTAACTAACAAGAACAGGGTGTTAAAAGGCCATGAGTGGGGGGGGGGGGTCTTTTGGGACTCCTTGCCACATTTAAAACCCTCATATATACAGACCCCTGGAGAAGACTAAGGTTGGGTCCAGGGGGTACTTTGGTGGAGATTGATGGTGCTGGGTAATCTGTGAACAGTAGAATCTCATCAGGGGGTGGCTGACTTGGCTGAGTGACCTGATGCAAGCTGAAAGGCGCAGTCACCAAGGTGGGCTCTGGCAAAGTAATATAGACTCCCCGTTTACAGTGATGGTGGTGGCAGCTCTAAGTAGCTTCAGTCTCACTGGCATACTCAGCCTCCAGAGCTAGTGTTATCACAGGGGTCACGTATAGCTGTAGGTAAGTTAGGTTTGTAAGGCCCCTAAAAGGGGAAGCATGTATGGGAGGCAATTCGGAACTACTCAATGTATTTCCAAATACCCTGATCTATCAATATCAATTGTGATGATTTAGAGGATGGTGGGCACACTGTTAGAAGTAGTGTTCCTGTACAGCAACTATTGGGGGCAACTTTGGTTCCAGTAAATTCTGCTCTAGACCTACAGTAGAATCTACTGTAGATGGTGACCTGAGTTCTAAAAGGGATCACATATTCAACATCTTGGAGATTTGAACCCCCAGCTTCCAATCAATAGTCCCGAACCATGACCACTACACCAGTGAATCCTGCATGTCAGGTACATTGAAACACCTCCTACCTATGTGTGAATGGTAAAGAGGTCAACACAGGGTCCCTGGGGCAATTTTAGAACTAGACTGTTCAGATCTTAAGGGTTGATATGAAAATCACCCTATTGCAATAATGTACTAATAAGTACTGAACTACCATTAGTTCGAGTGTAATCTTGATGGCCCATAGATGTTTTTCAAAGTAAATTTTACTATCTTTCCTGCAGATTGTAGAGATGCATTTGTTTTACCCTCTGCATATTTTCAATAGTAACATTTCAGTGTACTGAAATATATTATACTTTAGAATTGCATCAGGAGAAATGTAGTTTGTATGAGAGTTTCCTGCCGGGACTGGAACTGCTGACCCTCCCACTGCTCTACCAACTGAGCTAGAGGGGCAATCACTGGTTATGGGATTCGAACCTGCATCTACAGTAACAGAATTGTATGTGTACAGCAAAAGTCGCTATATCATCTTTTACAGCTAAAGTACTGTATAGTTACAGCACATATTGCTGTTCACGAACAACAACTTTTTACAGTGCAGACACTGTACCAGATGTTGGTACTCTATTTTCCTTCATCCCTAATAGGCGATCCTGACCCCATCCATAGTGATGTCAAGTACTCTGTATTGCCCCCATTATGTATGATGATTAATAAGGATTATACAAAGAAAGGCACATCAGTTACAAACATGTACATATCAGGAGAGACAGGGCGATGCATAAACTTAAACAGCTGGACTGGATATTATAATGTATTTTTTTATTGGACCTGGCCATGATCATAAATGCTTCCCTATTGATGTTAATGAACCACCAAATACCAGCTATTACCGATACTTCATATATATACATTCCTTGATATTAACCATCCCACAAACATAGATCCTACTAGCAGACCAATGATTAGTGTCTCATTTTATAAATGCGACTAAGCTCTTACCCCAAACCACGCACCACCTTTATCAACTGTAGCTTCTCTAGATGTATCTTTGTCACCGTTTTTACGTTATCATTATGAAGCAGATGGGTGTCTTTTGAATTATTTTGAGCAAGCTGTTTTGATTTTTTGACGATGTGCTAACACAAACTGATCCACCGGCCGATGAGCGTTTTTAGGAACTGTGGGAATCTGCCTAAAACGGTTTCAAAATTGGTTGAAATTGCAGAGGGCCCTTGTCCTTGGTCCGTTGGGGCCTAGCCACCAGGTAACCTCAAGTCAGGGGGGCTTCGGTCAGCAGTAACTAGTTCTTTACCAGTTGCATTGGTGTGGTCAGCAGTTTGAATCCAGCTGTCCATACCAACTCTGCCTGTACGTGTAGTTAACGTCCACCAGTTTATTTAACAATGTTTATCTAACAAATTTCCGCCTTAATTCTCCTTTTCGGTCAATACAAACTGCTTGATGAATCGCTTTCTAAAATGGATGAGAGGTGAATCAGACAATTTGCACCTTGATTTAAATGACAGAATTCGAGTCAGTCCTGAGACTTCTCCCTCTTGAGAGAAGACAGGGGGTCAAGTTTCCAAAAGTAATCAGGTTCCAAATATTCCTGGCTTTAGATAAACTTATGAACTGGTTTAATAGCCTTTGGTGAGAGTTAATGTGAATGTCTTATATAGGATAACTTCTTCACCCATCGGTCAACCAACCCAAGCTTACCACATATCTTGTTTCCTATTCTGTACATTCTTGGTGCATGTCCTTGAGTGTGCAGATCCCAGATCAGGTTTAGAATGATTTATTGCATTAGCTGCTCTATACAATATGCATGCAACCAGAGATACACCGCAAATTGGGTGTTAGTGATGATAAGATGACTCCTCCCTCCTCAACTTGCTACTTACTTATAGATATAGCCTACACAACATAGCAAATAGACTCATATAATAGCTAATTAGGCAGATCGCTCTTTCAGGTTGAACAGAGTTGATGGAGGTGCCATTTCTTGGTAAATATGGCTACTGTAGCTTGTTGATTAAAGAGATCCAATTCATAGAAGCAACAATGCTATTCAAAGCAACTTCTTTCACTTAAATGATTGATAGGATAGCTGTACAACTGTTATACAAATGGGGGCCAGACAGCATGACTAGTAGAACATGGCACTAATTGGTATATCAGAGTATGGCTTTGTAGTCAAGAACAAAGCCATCAGTCAGTATACCACCACAGAGGCCTCCATTATACATTAAGCTCTGACATATTCTTTAGGTATCACACCACTAATTAGGTAAAGATGAAGGATGCATCACTATGATACGATCTGCTGCAGCTACCAGTTCACTCAATCCAAATGTTAACATTAGTGACCCATCTAGGGATTTTTAGTTATGGGTTTGGCCACCAGGTGGCACTTTAGTTGGAATAGAGTGTTAAATACATAAAAGAAATCTCTAGAGCCTCTTATGTTTAATGTAGAATGCAGTTATCTTCATGAAATCATTATGTCTTTGATGCTAACATTCTATATCCCATCATGTACCCAAAACTGAAAACAGAGCACAAAAATTCCCTCTAGAACCAATTTTATTTGATTATTTCTAAATTAAACTGATTTATTATAATTATCCATATTTACTAATTGGATACAATGCATTTAGAGCTTATTCACCATTTCTAGTTAATGATATGAACTAATGTTTGAGAACTGATTCCCACAAAACTAGCAGGAATCTCTTAGCTTATGACATGTCATTTTAAATCGGTCCATGGGTATCTCTCCTAATCACTAAATTAACTCCATGGTCATCAACACATCAAGAGTACCATGCTTAGCCTAAAGTGTAGATAGAGTAGACAATTATCAGTTGTCTCTGAGTGTGTAAAAGAACATAGGAAATATGAAAAGGTGAAAAAGAACAAAAGGGAAAATAGACAGCTAAGGCATTGATAGATAGAAACACATACACAGGCCAGTGGTGAGCACATATGTTATCACTTATACTTGTGCTTTAATATCCTTTGTGATTTATGAATGCTGCCCTGACTAGTTACTATACCCTATAGCACAGACCCTATAGGTAATATCCCTGTAAACACACTACGTACTCCAACGTTGCTTAGAGGTTATGTAGTTTGCAAGGTTTGCTAGGTTTGTGAATGTCAAAACGTGAAAGTTTACTTGCGTTCAATGGCAGTTTCCGTCTGAATTACATTTTTCTCCGCCATTCAGATGTAAATCAATGTAATGAATTTACTTATATTTACATCTGAATGAGGCATGAAACCAACGATACTCAAGAAACTCATTTCACTCGAAGATCATTTTATAACAAAAGCATCGCACCTGTGTACAAAAGCTTGAACCATAAGCACATAATGGGAAGATGTCATTATTGGCTATGGTCTTAATAGAACAGAACTGATGCTGATTGAAATATTACTTTTTTGAAAATCAATTCACTGTTCATATTACACACAACTGTGGACAGATCATTCTTGCTATCTTTATTCAGAATGATACTGTTTCTTGTCCCTCGTCCTCTTTTCCTTGTGTTCAATAACCACATTTCAACTACATTAAACAATCTTGGCAATAGTGTGTCACTTTGATTGACACAATGAAGAATGGTAACCCGTCTTTAATTTCCCTTTAGCTTCTGGACTTCTGGACAGAATGAGTGTCAGAAAACCATGAAGCATGCATTGCATAAATCAAAAGGGAGAGAGAGAGAGAGAGAGAGAGAGAGAGAGAGAGAGAGAGAGAGAGAGAGAGAGAGAGAGAGAGAGAGAGAGAGAGAGAGAGAGAGAGAGAGAGAGACGGAACAGAGGACAGAGACCGACAAATAGGGGGATATACAGAATCAAACCACAGCGGAGGGCTAAGACAAAGGAATTCAAACCTTGATTATTTCTGTGTAGACTCGCATAACCTCAAAGCTGTGGTTTAAAACAGATAGACAATGGTTATGTCAGGCTAACTCAAAATAACCACAGTAAACTGGCTGGCACCCTTATATAACCATAGTCTATCTATTACATCTTTGCCTCCCATACAGGATAGTGGAGGGTTGGCTCCCCCTAGTGTGTGTAACATACACTGTTTACCAATAGAGTGACGGGTCATATATTACAACGCCGATTTGGTGGGTGCACCCTGGTCACACGGTAACCGTTATAAATTAGGACGGGAAATGGTATTTTTGAACAGTTTAAGAAGAGTCCGGATCCATAGAACAGTCTTTACTTGTCTATTGATACTGTTTCTTGTCCCTTGTCCTCTTTTCCTTGTGTTCAATAACTACATTTTAACTACATTAAACAATCTTGGCAATAGTGTGTCACTTTGATTGACACAATGAAGAATGGTAACCCGTCTTTAATTTCCCTTTAGCTTCTGGACTTCTGGACAGAATGAGTGTCATAAAACCATGAAGCATGCATTGCATAAATCAAAAGAGAGAGAGAGAGAGAGAGAGAGAGCGAGAGATGGAACAGAGGACAGAGACCGACAAATAGGGGGATATACGGAAATCATTGCCTCCCATAAAGGATAGTGGAGGGTTGGCTCCCCCTAGTGTGTGTAACATACACTGTTAACCAATAGAGTGACGGGTCATATATTACGACGCCCATTTGGTGGGTGCACCCTGGTCACACGGTAACCGTAATAAATTAGGACGGGAAATGGTATTTTTGAACAGTTTAAGAAGAGTCCGGATCCATAGAACAGTCTTTACTTGTCTATTGATTGAGGCCAAAAAAAAAGAGGTGTGTTTTAGGCAACATGGTCCAAAGATTTAGGGTAGGTAGGTCTGATTTTTTTTTTCTTCTGTTTTTAATGTTGGAGGTACCTGGAATGAGTCGCGAACTGCCACATGGACTCGCGGGTCATCAAGACGACTCACTGATTCTTATTATGATTAGGAATATCGTGAAATTATTGAACATTCTTGTTAAAAAGCAATTTCCTGAGGCTGGTAAGTTAATCAGGCATGTGATCTGTTCTTCCTGACCAAAAAATTGCTAAAATTTCCGAAAAAATATGAATATTTTGCAAAAAAAATTCTCCAAAAAACGGAAAAAAATGCTAGGGTCGACCTTTTTTAAAAACTAGGGTTGGGTTGCCTGAAACACACCCTTTTCTTTGGCCTGATGGGAAGTCTCTTTAATGAAGTTTCTTCAATGGAATGATTATTCATACAATAGGCAGCTCGGCCAGTGTGAAAGGAGAAGTCTTTTGTTATACTTCCTTATGTGATTTAATGCCTATATACAAGCCTGGGGGCTCTGAGCTATCAATAAAGTCTCTGATGTAACAGAAGGGGGAATCTATCAATGCAGTTTCCCTCCCTTTAACCTTTTGAATAATGCCAAAGATAGCACAATTCAATGACTCAATAAGTTTGCATGCAGATGTCAACGACACCTGTTTTTTCCCCATGTATCCTGTCGTTTAAAAAAAAAGTACACGCAGGCTATTCATACATTTCCGTGGGCCGTAAGGTATGTTCTACTGATATAAATTGTATACACATGTGGAAAGGGGGAAGACAATCTGCAAATTCTGAATCTTTGATTTCACAACATTCATGGTTTTGTTTCTAGTGATACTGATTTATATGAAAGGAATAAACATCATTCATAATAAGCTATACAATCAGTTAATTTTATCTCCTACTACCATGCAACCTTAGGCCAAATCGTATCCGTACCATTTTCTCTGGAGTAAAATCTGAAAATATTGTCATTCGGATTATTTGCTGAGCACCTCTTTATAATGCTCAGTCTCAGGCCCTGACTGTACGTTTACAGTCTTGGAGAGTAATTAATTAGGCATATGTACCTACACTGGACCACATACCCTGCTAAACTGTTTATGCCCACTACTATCAGCAACCATGAGAGTGTGGGTTCGAGCCCCACTCTGGCTCAATTAGTATTATTGTTGATATCTGTACAAACTACCTAAATTGAACTAAATTACCTGTAAACATATTTCCTATCTAATATAAATATGTCAGTATTGGTGATATTAATGGCTCAAATGGATTTAATACAGATTTTATAAAACGTAATACATTTTGTGCCAGGGTGTGGTTTGATCAGTCCTATACCGTTTGTCTACGAGTTAGAGATGCGAGAGTAGTGCGTGACATGAAACAGTGTGTAAGCAGGAAATAAGACCTGTATTTGGTTAGCACATAACATTGTTGCTTCTGCATGATTCCTATTTGGCAACATGTACTTACTACAAAAATATTTTGTTACTCCCCCTAGTTATATAAAGGTTAAGACCAACCAAATAATGTGTTAGGAATGTAATCATCTAGACACATGTGTTCTTCTGGAGAGTGGTTATTTGTTGTTAGCCAAAAAGGCCATGATTAAAGATTCGGTATACGAGGAACAACGCTATCCCTGCATCAATGTCCCTGCTGTCCTGGAACAGGTCACAATATCTACTAGCCAAGTCACAAGAAAGAGCTCTCTGACCTGCCCCTATATATACCTCCCCATCGTTGTCCCCTCCTTAGTTCCCTCCCTCCTTGTCAAACTCCTGTGTTTTAACCTTGAGAAGAACAGGATATTAAGAAGAGTGTAAGTGGGGGCCTGCCTCTAGGGACTCATTGCCACACTTAAAACCCTCGTATATACTGCCCCTTGGAGAAGACTGAGGGTGCTTCCGGAGGTTACTGTGGCGGAGATTGATCAGATTGATGGTAATGAGTAATCCGTGAACAGTAGAATCTCATCAGGGGGTGGCTGATCAGTCTCTAGGGACCTGATGCAAGCTGAATGTAGAGGAGCCAAGGATGGCTCTGGCAAAATAACATAGATTTGCTGGCGACATAAATGATAAAATTTTGAAACAGGTGTTTTATCTTGGGTCACGAATAACTCTAGGTAATCTAAGTTGATTGATATTTTGTTTATTAAGTCTGCATAACTGTGGGACCAGGTCCCGTTGGCAAGATGCAGTTTAATCGTAACATTAAAGGGTTAATTTAGTTAGGCACACTGTAAAAGGTTGTTGTTTCTGAACAGCAAAATGTGTTGTAATAATACAGCAAATCTCCCTGCACATGTACAATTCTGTTGTTGTAGATGCAGGTTCAGATCTCATAGCAGCAACCATGCAAAGGGAGAGAGAGTGGAGAGGTTGGAGGGAGTACGATCCCAGCTAACAACAAACGTTTTCCAAACGTTTGCAAATGTTTCTACATGGTTTGGGGGAAAACCTTAGAACCAAACGTTTTTTTGAAGTTTGCAAACAAACGTTTGAGAAAGACAAAGAGTGACAGAGAGAGACATAATTATGTCTGTTGAGCTTATAAGTCACAATTTCAAATATATGGGACATACTGTGGTGCATCAGTGGCACATTGGTTAATATTGTGTATATCCTTTATACATAATATAATATAGCATGGTATATTCCATTTGTATAGATGTGGGCCCGGTCGCCTCCTGGTCAGCATGCACCTGCCTCCATATACACCTAATGGCAGTCCAGTACATTACTGCAGTCTCCAGTAGATTCTGCCTTAGGTCTACAGTAGAATTTACTGGAACCAAAGGTTGCCCCTAATATTTGCTGTACAGGAATGCTACTTACTTTTAACATTGATGCATCTCTAAAGACTGTAGTCCTGCCCAACTTATGTACCAGAAACGCGGTCACTAGATCTGAATTATCCAAAAGTTGCCCCTATAAATAGGTACCAGAAAAAAAGTCTAAATTTTCCCCCTATAAAAAAAGATTAGAGCTATTCCGATAATCTAGAGCCTGCTATACCTTCAATGCACAGTTGCCTATAAAATTATACTTGACTTCTCATTTTTCATAAAAATCGGTTAGCTCTCAGGAATATAATCTTTATAAATACAGCCCCGTTATATCAGATCCAATGGACACAGAATGTACTCATGAATTAACAGCCATGCAAAATCTCAAAATATAGATTAGCTTTCAGGTTGAAGACATGTGTTGTAGAGCCATTATTACATTCTAAACATCTCAGGAACTCTCAGGTTAGATTCCATACACACAGGTGTACATATTCACCAGGCAAAACCTTTTTCAAAAGAAAATGCCCAGACGACAAATCCATACAAAGCGATGAAGAGCTCCTCATAAAAAGAAGATGTCCTCTGCAATTAGCTTTCTTCACTGTGCTTTGAGCCAAAGATCATTTATCATAAAGGGCATGATGCTGAATACAAAAGCTTATACCACAAAATGAAAAGATGGTGTTATTGGTTGTGCTGTTAATAGTCATATTGGTGCAAAGACTTTTTTATTGAGAATTTGATTCACTATTCATGATACGCACAACTGTTGAGGGATCAGAAGTTAGTTTATTCACCAAAATATTCATCTTTCTTGTCCATCCTTTTGCTTTGCCATCTCTTTAGTAAATAATTAGACCACATTTTACGATAGGTGTCAATGAAGAGGGGAGGCGACCAAAACTTCATCTGTACCATGTGACACCACCAGGACAAAGGTATCCAGGTTAGTGTTTGTTAATAAGCTACCAAGGCGTGTCCAGAAACTAGGCCTGGAATTGGTCCTAGTTCTGGAGCAAGGTAAAGGCTAGGTGAGAGCAGACCCAGACCTTATTGTGACACCTGTGTCAATAAAGAAGCTGCCCATACAGCATGATTGGTATCTATGTTAATCAGTCTTTAATTACCTTTCAAGGTAATTGTGTGTGCCAATCTCTAAAGATACCGGGAGCACCCCAGATTAGAAAGTGAAGGCTTTAGGCAATGAAGATGGATGAAACGCTGAGACAGAGAGGACCAGAGGCAGAAACAATCTGGTATCCTCACCTTTTTTTCACAGAGGGAATTCTGCATAAACGAGTGCATGAAGGAGGAGATCTGGACATACTTTCATTTATAAATATGTAGCTATATATTTAAGTAGACAATATGTCTGGGGACAAACCTAGACATAGCATTTGGTACATAGGGTGGGCAGCACTGCAATCTGTAGAGATAGATACCCTAAAAGAAAAAATGCATTGTAGATAACAGGAAACCGTTCAGATATATTTTCCTCTATACCAATTGTGCTTCAGTTTTGTCCATACAACACAAGCTTTGAGTCTAACCCTCCATACTGCCATGATATGTCTCTCCTGGTTTACGATATAGGTGTTATCCTTTTTTTCTGCAGTATGGAGCCAAGTAATGCAATGTCTTGATGCTTCTGTAATCCTCACAGCGGTGTCAGCCACAATGGGATCCCTTTTTATCTCACTATGGTGTATGTGGCAGACAGGAGGGATTAGTTAGTCTGCTACCCACAAGGAACACTGCAGAGGTATTCTTGTCAGGGAGAAAAAAATACATCTGTTTATCTCCTTCTGCTATAGTTTATACATTGGACTCATAGGCCTCTCTTGAAAATAAATCGAATCCAAATTAATGCGCACCTATATATATATTGCCATGTTGACTAGCTTTTGTAAGAGATATCACATATAAACGACATTGTATACTAATCTTTACCAGTACAGCTTTGTGAAAATGGAATTTACACATGGAGTAGCTGACAGGGGCTACAATTTAATCTTGATCTAAAAATATATGTTAAAATCTAGCTTGAATGTCATCTAATGTCAAATTAAACAGTTTTCTTTTCTCACATCTATCCCCATCATGGATTTACTCTGATTTCATTTTCTGCTGTCTGAACGGTCGTGTTGACCTATATCATAACCATTATGCAAGAATCGAGAAATGCCCATAATTATAGTTATCTGTATATCAGGAAAGGGAAGAGTACACTTATGTGTGTTTTTTTTCGATAAAGGTGTAGATCCATTTCATGATGAATAAATTGATGAATCACAAATTTCAAAAACAGGTATGATTGGAGAATTCAGAAGCTATTCCTCAGCTTGCTTCCGTAGTGCCTAATAGTCCCTCTGTGTCTGCAACATGCAGATAAAAACAGAGTGTCTAGAATTGTTAAAAAGTCACTAGGCTCATATAACTGACAATGTTAGCTGAGGCAGTGGACTACTCCAAGTGACAAGTCTAGGATCATCAAATTCACAAACCTTTAATGGCCACATGCTGCTTTAAATGTGCTTCAATCCTTTTGTCAACATGAGGCGTGTATGTAGCCCTGGTGAGTCTATTCGCCTCACGCATTAATACATCACTCTGATCCTTCTGAAATGCAATTCAGTGTCTTTTGCTGGCATAAGGCAGGTTTTTAGGCTGGAACATGCCAAAGGGGTCTTCTATCAGCAACTCCAGCTAGAAGATCCACCTCCTTGTCAGCTAGAGTAGTCTGCAGACAGGTTTACTTTTTCAGTGCAGTGGTAATAAGAGGATCTTATTAAGGTTGGTGCCGCTGTGAGGATAGCACAGACTGCAAGAAATCATGTTACCTCTATCCATATTGCAGGAAAAAGGATTGTAAACCATGGAAAACATTATTATAAAACCATGGGGGATAGTCTAACCAGATAACCAGATTTCGAGCACAATGATATTGTTGGCATCAGAGGAAAAAAAGATCGAATATGCTCTTGATTGACAATGATGCATAGCTTATTAGGTTGTTCACCACTCAGGGATACAGCATTCATGCATCTTAAAAGAAACATTATTAGTGATCAGATCTAAAAATCATTGGCTTTATAATGTTTGATGTCTCCAAACTGTCAAAATTCTTACCATTGATATTGCATGCCACTAAAAACTCCACGGGTACTACCATGTCATATCATGGTGATATTCCATACGGACAGGTGTTCATGGTCACAAGAGAAAAATTTGTGAAAAACCAAAATACCCAGACAGACTGATCAAAATACCTTCATGAAGAAAATCCTTGGCTGTTAACCCTCTTTTATGTTGTTCGCGGTAATATTCACCTTTCTTCTCCCTCCGTCCTCCTTGCCTCCTATTTGATTATTACCTAACCACATTTTACCACCGGTGGCAATGAAGGATAATCATTTTATTTGAGACAATGAAATGTCCAATTTTACTGGTTTTAATTAGTCTTTAATTGTGGGCCTTCAATCTCTGAACAAAATGGGTGTGAGGCAACAGTGGAAAAAAGATCATGTGCATTCAAGATTTGATTCCAGTCTCTGATGGTTTATGTGGTAAATATGGTTACTACACACACTGTAAAAGAGAATGGGACATGGCCAAAGAAAGTGGCTAAGAGACAGAGGGACTGAGAGAGAGACAAATCATAGAGCAAACCGTCATTACTTACTGTTACATGGCTGATGCGAAACCTTGGTTTGTCCAATGAAAAGGTTATGGTTGTAAAAGCAGGCTCAGATTGCACAATGTGAGAAAAGAAAGTGTCAATTGTTATTGAGTTATCCATGTCACATGTGTGTTCATTGTCTTTATTTAGGACCCCACATCAGGAGGGCTTTCAGCTATCAATTTCCTTTCCCTTCCTTTCTTTTTATGAATAGTTCCATAAATAGCACTGTCAATAATTCAATAAGTTTGCATGCAGATGTCAGTGGTACCTGTTTCTGTTTTCTTTACCAGTATCTCCTGTAACCCTCTCAAACCTCAAGCAGTGTTACATAGGTCATTCATCTTTTCTATTAGGCTGTAAAGTATCTGTACAGCTGCTTATGATGGTATATACAAATGAAAAAGAGGGATAATGTTTTGCAAATTCTCCCAAATGAACAAAATGGAGAGTCACTATTTGGCTGTATGCATGAAGTCGGAACTTATCTAGCTGCAATTTATCTAGCTGTAAAATTGGCCGCTAACTTTGATTTCACAAAATTAATGATGCAGTTTTACATAGCCGGTGGCCCCTAAGCATGTTAATACTAGGCTATGTATTTTCATCTCCTAATAATGTCGTAGGCCTAACTCTGGGCAAAAACGGTGGCTAGACCATGAGGCTAATATTCATGTTGACTAGCTGTTGTAAGACATATTTCTCAATTGAAAATGTCCCTCCTGATTTCTCGCTATAACAGTCAAACACACACACACCAGTATATGTATAAATTATAAGTGGGATGTCCCACAGCGATGTATTGCATGGTATATAGTGTATTGGCCGGAAAGTTGGTCAACTGTAAGTGGTTTGCACAAGATAGTTGTTGCTTCTGCATGTCTCTCATCTGTCAACATGTGCTTGCCATATCATACCATATTCTTTTTCCTCCCTATTGCTGTAGGGGTACATTGTGCAATTTTCCAATATGATAATGCAAGGTAATTTATGTACACGTTAATATTATGTTCTTCTGGCTAACATTGGTTTGGTTGAATAAGTACGCTGCAATTTAAGTTTTGGTATAAAAGAAAATCAGGCTGTACTGGAACTCAATAAACTTAGCTTTGGATATACTTAATTTAGCCATGTTATAAGATGGAGCTCTCCAGCACTGTCTGTATACCGCCCCACTTTGTCACCTCTTTCATTCCCTACCTCCTCACAGGACCCCCATGTGTTAGCCCTAACTAGAAGAGGGTGATAAAAGGGTGTGCGTGGGGGCCTGCCTTTAGGGACTCATTGCCACACTTAAGGTCCTCATATATATACAGCCCCCTGGGGGAGAGGAAGGGTGCTTCTGGGGATACTTTGGTGAATATGATGGTGGTGGATAATCTGTGAGCAGTAGAATCTCATCAGGGGGTGGCTGACTTGGCTGCAGCGACCTGATGCTGGAGGAAAGTGGAGGAAACAAGACAGGCTTCGACAAAATAAGTTAAACTCATTATTTGCATAAGTAGCTATGTGGAGCTCAGTAGCCCCTGGTATACTCATAATTTGCCTCCAAGAAGGATGGGTATTCAATGAGAAGAAAATAAATGCAATTATGGTGGTGCTTTGAAACATGCTGATCTATTTCTATTCTTTGCAGTTTAATATCCAGGGGAGTGATAAACAGGACACGCAATTATGATTGGTATCATGATTTTATGCTTGTCAGAGTGGCATTTCAAAAGAAGTTGGTCAAAATTGCACTATCAGTAATTGGTAAATTGCTGTTTAATGACAAAATGAGTAGGAAAACAGAATCCGCCAGCTGTGTGGATAAATAGAGAACAGGGGCAGACACTAATTGAATGGTGGCCCTGGAGTGAATTGCTTATAATTGTACTTGCAGTTTTTTTAGAATCACCTTCCAATGAACCAGGTGGGCCACTAGAAATCTTATTATGATACAAAAATGTGTTTGGGTGGAATACACCAGTTCCTTATGCTCATGTAATGTGTTGTAGGAAAGAGAAAAATATGACGAAAGGAAGAACCTTGGTACTGTTTTCGAGTACATATTTTAGAGTGTGTAAATTTTTGCGGAAAAGTGGAAAAGAAGGAACATTCGTGCGTATTTATTCCATACTGTAGCACGTAGAAAATTCACTGATTTTTAACTTCCGCAAATTCCGCGAAAAATATATACCCAGCAAAATGAAGTATGACCACAGTAGATATATCAGAAATATGTATAATTTTTAATCTAAAGCCATAGGCCTGGATGACACACAACTGAAGCTGTTAGTGGCTACCCCTGTCAGTGTCAACTACCTACCCGCTAGTGCCTGGAAATGCCTGAACACGAAAATCTGAGAAGTCTGCCACACCTGCATTCAAATTGAGGCTCTTTTCGGCCATGCACTCAGTGATAGAAAAGCTAGGGAATGGTAGGAAGAGACATTGTCCACACTCACCAGATTTATATTTGTACAAAGTCCACCTACCGTCATGTATCTCAAGCATGCGGATGGAGAAGTAAGAGACGGGCAACAAGGAGGGGGGGATTGATGCATGAGGGTATTAGCAATGATAATATAATGAAACCCCTTCCATTGATGACACGTATACATGACACAAATAGTGTATTGAATACTAAAGGAGTACTAAGAACAGATCGCTAACATTTTAACTAAAAGCAGGTCCTTGGAAAGAAAAATCTTCAGATTCTTAGCTTTGTGGTTTAAGTTGCTTATTCAAGTATTACTACAAATGCTCTTTTTATGCGCTCAAACCACAGTACAGGGAGATTATATTTTTAACTGGGCTTGCTAGTATAACAATGGACACCTGTCCATCGTGTGAACTAAGTTCAGGGTCGTGAAAAATTTCTCTCAGTTTGACTAGTTTCAAATTTTGGCGGTTATTACCTACCTTACAGTGGCACTCGACCTGCGGCATGTTCATGATCTCGATCAGGATGGTTGATACAGACAGTAGGGGAGATAAGTCAAAGCTGAGTAAAACCAAGGAGAACTGAAGGATTTTAGTGAAGCCCTAGGTCTAGCTTTCTACATCATAGGGATGCTTACATACATACATGAGAGGTGTTTTATGATCATAATGAGGGAAGCAGTGATTTCCATGTGATATTGATGTAGCATGATACTTTATACTGGCGTAACCACCTGCTTTTGCTGCCATTTATGGATTCAATTAATTAAGATAACACCCATTGGTGACTCATTCCCTGGGACCCTATCCGCAGTATGAGATGCTGTGAATATTACTGTGTAGGCTATTAATCCAATGGATAGTGTAGGAGGCATAACAGTAGAATTCCAGCATGATGCTGGAAAGGACCACTAACATAATATGTTTGTTTATGAATATAAGCTTTAAACAATAGCGTCATTTGTATTACAACCTCTTCAGCAGCTAATGGGGTTTATCTAAACCCACAGGAAGAACAACATTAGTAGTCTGGTAATGACTATCTCATCAAGACCTTATTCTAAAGCAACTCTTTTACCAAAGCTAATTTAACCCTTTGAGGGTGGCCAAAACTTAGTATAGCTAGCTGTTGGGGCAAGCATTTTAACAGGGATTTATTCTAGGGGCGGGGCTATTTAGGCAATTTAAGGCATGACTTCTCGAGGTTGTCAGACAACGATTTCTATTATTCAAGTTGAAGACATATGTCGTAGAGGCATCTTTGGCTTTATAACATTCTAAACATCTCAGACATCTTTTGAATCCCATAGAGTTATGATAACTGTAAAGTCCATGCTCGCCCTACCATGGCATCAACTATAGTTGATGCTCGGCCAGAAAGGGTTAATTGAGAATTGGGGATCATGTTTTTTATCATTGAAATTAGAAGGAGTCACAAATACCTATTTTGGCAATGTAGTCAGTAGACATGCTAAATAGTAATGTACTCATTTAAAGGCATTTAACGGTATCATATTCCACTATAATTTGGGGACCCAGATAATTACTATTTATCAGCCAGGGATATTTGACACTTACAAACACATAATTACACACAAGATGATCTTTTCCACCCTGTCACCGAGGTCTAATTGATTAAAGAGAACTAATGCTATCACGAAAACCATTATTTTACCCAGGAAGGAACAATAACTATTTAGGCAATTTAAGGCATGACTTCTCGAGGTTGTCAGACAACGATTTCTATTATTCAAGTTGAAGACATATGTCGTAGAGGCATCTTTGGCTTTATTACATTCTAAACATCTCAGACACTCTCACGCTAGGTTCCATACACACAGGTGTACATAGTCGCCAGGCAAAACCTTTTTCAAAAGAAAATGTCCAGACGACAAATCCATATAAAGCGACGAAGAGCCCCTCACAAAAAGATGTCCTCTGCAATTAGCTTTCCTCACTATGGTTTGAGCCAATAGAAGATCATTTATTATAAAGGGCATAATGCTGAATACAAAAGCTTATACCACAAAATAAAAATATGGTGTTATTGGTTGTGCTGTTTATAGTCATATTGATGCAAAGACTTTTTTGTTGAGAATTTCATTCACTATTCATGATATGTACAACTGTTAAGGGATCCCACTTTAGTATATTCACCATTATATTTATCTTCTTGTCCGTCCTTTCACTTTGCCATCTCTTTAGTAAATAATTAAACCATGTTTAACAATAGGTGTCAACAAAGAGGGGAGGTGACCACAACTTCATCTGTTTCATGTGACACCACCAGGACAAAGGTATCCAGGTTAGTATTTGTTAATTAGGCTACCAAGGCGTGTCCAGAAACTAGGCCTGGGATCAGTCCTAGTTCTGGAGCAAGGTAAAGATTAGGTGAGAGTGTATCCAGACCTTATTGTAACACCTGTGTCAATAAAGAAGCTGCCCATGAAGCATGAGTGGAATCTATGTTAATCAGTCTTTAATTACCTCTCAATAGGTATGTGGCCATCTCTAAAGATACCCAGACCACCCCAGACT
The DNA here is from genome assembly GCA_947462335.1 of Harmothoe impar. Classification (NCBI taxonomy): domain Eukaryota; kingdom Metazoa; phylum Annelida; class Polychaeta; order Phyllodocida; family Polynoidae; genus Harmothoe; species Harmothoe impar. The sequence continues at coordinate 24,916,812 of OX381721.1, forward strand.
TGAAAGTGAAGGCTTTAGGCAATGAAGATGGATGACAGGCAGAGACAGAGAGGACCAGAGGCAGAATAAGTCTGATGTCCTCACCTTTTTAAAAGAGTGCATAAAGGAAGAGTTATGTACACTGCAAAAACATGTTTAAAGTCTAAACATTTTACTAGGTTTGTGTCTTTAAATGCTTCTGTTTAGGAATTAAGCACTTTTATTCTAAACACCTAAACAGTTATACTGAATATGTTGGGATGTTTAGTATTTAAACAGGATTAAAAATTGGTGTTTAGGATGTGAACATGTAATGTTTAAATCAGAGTATATAAAACACATACCAGATGGCAGCTCTGTGGTTGACTCTAGTTTCTACGGCCACTCAAATGTTATTGTGGATCTAAAAGTGCCTAAATCTGAGTTAATAATCTTAGTTTGCATGGTTACAAAAGGATAATAATACACATTGCAGGATTCAAGGGTTGAATGCTACATCCCTATGATTACGATGCAATAAAGATACATCTGCTACATAGACACCTCTTTTAATGAATGGATAAATCAGTGTCTTCCCTGAAGGTCTGTTGTATTGCCTCAAGGTTGTGTCTGTTAAAGTAGATGCCTATGTGAAATAGTGATGTATATGTTGCCCTTGGGGGGGGGGGGCTGCTAGAAGTCTCTTCAAGACATTATATCGAAATAATTAATTCATTTAAATATATATAAGCATCTGAACATAATAATAATCTACATCTCTAGACACACCGCTTTTTTCCTTAAACAGTTGACAGATAAACACAATAATATGCTAAATTATTGAATTCTAAATGCTTCATCCTACTAAACACATTGATTTAAACACAGAAATTTCTAAGCACTGAGCTAAACATATTATTGGTCTAAACATGTTTAGGAACATATTGAGTGGACAAATACGGGGCAGGAATGTGTTTAGAATTGTGTTTAGGGACTAAACACCATTTTTGCAGTGTATAGCTGTATATTAAAGTAGACAATAATTATGTCTAGGGGGAGAAACAAACCTAGACATAGCATTTGGTACATAAGGTGGGCAGCACTGCAATCCATAGAGATTAAATACCCTAAAAGAAAACTATGCATTGTGGATAACGAGAAACAGTTTGGATATATTTTCCTCTATTCCAATTGTTTCTCTGTTTAGTTCATACAACACAAGCTTTGAGTCTAGCCCTCCATAGTAACATGATATGTCTCTCCTGCTTTAGGATATAGGTGTTATCCCTTTTTTCTGCATAATGGAGACAAGTAATGCGATTTCTTGGTGCTTCTGTAATCCTCACAGCGGTGTCAGCCACAATGGGATCCCTTTTTATCTCACTATGGTGTATGTGGCAGACAGGAGGGATAAGTTAGTCTGCTACCCACAAGGAACACGGCAGAGGCATTCTCATCAGAAACAAAAAAATACATCTGTTTATTTCCCTCTGCTAGTTTGAACATTGGACTCATAGGCCTCTCTTGAAAATAATTATATCTACTCAAAATTGATGAGCACATTTAGATATATCGCTGTGTTAACTAGCAATTGTAATATAAGAGATATCACATATATTATATATACAGCATTGTAAACTAATCTTTACCAATACGGCTTTGTGAAAATGGAATTTACCCATGGAGTAGCTGAGAGGTGCTACAATTTAGTCATGATCTAAATAAAAAATATATGTTAAAATGTAGCCTAAATGTCACTTAATGTCAAATCAAACAGAGTTTTCTTTTCTCACATCTATCCTCGTCATGGATTTACTCTTAACTCCTTTTTTTGCTATCTAGATGGTCATGTTGACCTCTATATCACAACCATTATGCAAGAATCAAGAAATACCCATAATTGTTATGTATAAATCAGCAAAGGCAAAAGGGAACTTATGTTTTGTTTCTTCAGTAAAGGTGTAGAACCATTTCATGATGAATGCATTGATGAATCGCAAATTTCAAAAACATCTATGAAGGAGCATTCAGCAGCTCTTCTCCAGACTGCTACTGTAGTGCTCTTTGTGAGTAGCAGATTAATATTCCCTCTGTGTCTGCAACATGCATGGCACACTGATAAAACAGAGTGTCTAAAGTTCCCAAAAAGTCGTCTTATAAGAAGACTTCTGTGCATTCTCAGTGATTGTTATAGAATAAACGAGTTGAAGCTTTCATATCCGAGGACCTACAAGGTTACCATCCCACAAGGTGACAATAGGCTCATTTAACTGACATTTGTTAGCCCAGGCAGTGGCCCGATCCAAGTAACAAGTCTAGGAACCTCAAATTCACAAACCTTCAATGGCTTTTGTCAACATGATGCGTGTATGTAGCCCTGGCGAGTCTATTCACCTCTTGCATTGATACATCATGCTGACTCTTCTGTAATGCAATTCAGTGCCTTGGGCAGGCATAAGTCAGGTTTTGGGCTGGCACATGCCAAGGAGGTCTTCGATCTGACAACTCCAGCTAGAAGACTCACTTCCTTGTCTGTTAGAAGGTTCTGCTGACAGGTTTACTTTTTCAGTGCAGTGGTAATAAGAGGATCTTATTAAGGTTGATGCCGCTGTGAGGATAACAGAAAGTGCAAGAAATCATGTTACCTCTATCTATATTGCAGGAAAAGATATTGTAAACCATGGAAAGCGTTATTATAAAACCATGGGGAGATATTCTAACCTGATTCGGAGCACAATAATATTGTTGGAACCAGAGGAAAAATCATCATACATGCTCTTTGATCACAATGATGCATAGCTTATTAGGTTGTTTACCCTCAAGGCTGCAGTCCCCCTTACCCAATGTTACAAACACTAGACCTTGGTCTTTCCCCAGATAGGTCCAGTATATAGTTTATTAGCTTCCATGCATCTTAAAAGAAACATATTGGTGATCAGATCTAAAAATCATTGGCTTTATAATCTTTGATGTCTCTAAACTGTCAAAATTCTTAACACTGATATGGCATGTCACTATTTATAAACATCTCAGGCACTGCCATGTTATATTCCATACAGACAGTTGTTCATGGTCACAAGGGAAAAACTTGTGAAAGGGCAAAATACCCAGACAGACTGATGAAAATGCCTTCATGGAGAAAATCCTTGGCCGTTGACCCTCTTTTATGTTATTCGCAGTAATATTCACCTTTCTTCTCCCTCCGTCCTCTTCGGCTCCTATTTGATTATTACCTAACCACATTTTACCACCGGTGGCAATGAAGGATAATCATTTTATTTGAGACAATGAAATGTCCAATTAGACTGGTGACAAAATGAGAAATTCTCCCACCAAGGGGCATTTTAAAGTACAAACAGGCAAGATCACTTTCTGGGGTAATTTGGGTGTACTGAATCTGAATAACACCCTTGCCAAGCTCAAAGATGGCTCCTTCTATGTGAAAACTACAAAAACAAAATGGCTACCATTAGTTTTTGAAAAAATCTATGAAACCTATGTGATTTATCATTCCTAGTCATGTAATACATCAAAATGAAGGGGGTTTAGATGCCAGACTGTCTGACACACCTACCAAGCTGGAACATCCTTTCCTGAGAGTCTCAAAGCCAAAAATTCACAATGGTTGCCATCGTTTTTTGAGAAAATCCCAAAAATGCATTCTTCATCACTCCTGGTCATGTTGTACTTAAATGAAAAAGATTTCTAAGCCTAGTCCATTCTAGGCCATTGCCAAGATAAACAGAGTTTTTGTGACATGAAACCCCTCCCCAAAAACAGAAAATGGCCACTGGTAATTTTTTAGCACAGTTCATTTTAGTCCATTTCCAAGGAGGAAGGACATTTTTTATTAAAGCCTCAATACGGGGATATGCTACCCCACCCAAATTCTACCAATGGGTCAGTAATTGTTTGCACACCCTTTTATGCATACCGTAAAACCCCACCTATATGACTAATCTATTTTGGCTTTTTTTATTGCTATAAGCCGAATTCTTTTTCTCAAATTAGTTTTATTACATTATGATATTAAAGAGATAACTATCTTTAAAGGCCGATTTTTTTCCTCAAATTGGCGGCTCGCCTTATAAGTGGGGTTGGGCTATAGCAGGGGTTTACAGTAGTAATGCAGTCATTTTTCACTGAAAACAGATGGCTTTTTGTCCAGTTAACCCATTGAGGCCAACCAGGAAAGATTTATTTACGGCCAGGAGGCCGGATTAAAAAAAAAAGTCCCTCAATGGGTTAAGGGGCACATCCCATCATGATGCCACTAAATTCTATGTACTAGGGTAGACAATAGTTTTTTTCTGTATGGGCCGACTTTGCATCTAGCCCAAAAGGTCTATGGGACCACACAAGTGTGATTATTTAGGGATAAGTAGTGACTGTCCTCACTCAAAAACTTCCTTTCTGACTGGGAGCTTTTCTCAAACATCTGGACCAAATGGCAGGGCCTTGGGATTCAATTCCAACTCCTAGGAGCCCGATAGATATCAATACATCTTATCTTGAGGAAGTTTAGGGGATCTAAATTTTAGTCATTGGGACCTGATATTGGGTCTTAGGGATCTCCATTTCAAAGGAGACCTCCTCCAGCAACATTAACCTCTCCTTGAGGGTTTTCCATCCTTCATCCAGATCATCCCTCCTTTCCTAACCCCATCCCTCTACTTATTCCAGGGGTTAAACCCCTCTCACTGCCCTAACTCCTCTTCCTAAGGCTCCCAGTCCTCCTCCTTGGGCTCCTGACCCTTCTTCAGGTTTTCTCTCCTGCCTCAGCTCTAAACTCCTGGCTCTCTTCCTGGGCCCACCCTCTCATCTTCTAGGGCTTACACCCAACCTTTATGGGCTTCCAGCCCTCCCTTTGGCATCTTTTTCCACTAAATTTCCACTTCCCTTCCCTTCCCCAGGCCCCTGCCTTGTATCTCATTTCTTCCCTGTACAATGCTCTCATGCTGCTCTTCCCCTCCCACTGCTCTATTCCTCTCCTTTCCCATTCTCCTGCCTCCTCCCAACACAAGATACATAGGGCACTGATTGGTAGAGGTCATCTATCATCTCCATCCTAATTATAACTATACATCCATTTTGAACACATAAAAATCCTGGCTTTATATTGTGAGGGAGAGATTGGGACCCTGGATGGAAGATCTGAGACCCTGGAGTATGAGATTGTATGAAATGCTAGAGAAGGGGTGAACCCCAGTGAGATGGAATGACAGAGAATGATGCTTTAGATGAGGAATAAGGTAGGCTCAAGGAGAGGTCAGAGTTACTGGGGGAGGTCTCTTATGAAATGAATATGAGATCCTTAGGATTTGGTATCACTTCCCAAGGCCTAGATAAGAGGTTCAGTTCCCTAGACCTTCTCACAATCACATGAAAATCTTAGCATGTAAAAGTCATAAGTCTCTGTACGTTCCAAATAAGATACCTTGTTACAGCTCCTGATGCATAGATATCTTGGACCAAGGACTTCCCAGCCAACATTACTTAGTGGGACCCACATGTTTTTACTTGGGCAAGCTGATTTGCCTACGCTGGGTTTTTGTCTTTTTTGTCCAGTGCTATAAAGGTGGGAGCCCAGATGGGATAGCCCTGATTCAAAGTGCCTAGCTCTTACACTTTAGTACACACTACTACTGTAGTATCTACAATGTATTTTGTGAAAAAGGTTTTCCTGGGCTGGCCCATCTGGGCTCCCACTTTTAGCTCTGGACAAAAAGGACCATAACCCAGATATGGGCTAACCCAGATTTGATTGTGAAGTGGGCCCCTGATCAGAATGGAAGTATGTGGTGGGAACAATCACTTTCCATAAATAGTCACACTAGTGCTTGTTCATAGACTTTTTGGGCTACTTTTATGGCTGGCTCACAGCTGGTAAAGTGTCTACCCCTGTATATAATATGCATTGGGAACGATGGGATGTGCCCTTAACTGTGTTCAGCAAAAGGGCCAGCACGTTACTAGACATTAACCCTTTGCTGCCCAGAACTATTTGATCAATATCCATATTATTCAACACTGCTGTTCTGATGTTGGAAGACATGCACTAACTTCATTTCCTATTTTAAGACAAGGGTCATATGACATTTCCTGAAAGGTCTTGAGTTGGACTTTGTCTTACAAAACTATATAGCATGTACAATATAAAATCATTTACTTATGGTCACCATGGCAACCTGAAACATTCTATCTGCTGTTAGAAACATTATTACTGCATTTGTAGGGCCAAGGAGGGCTTGTTTTGTCTATGAATAGGCTATTTCTAGCCTGGAAAATGTTCCAAATAAGAACCTTTTGGATAAAAACTAATGAATAATGATACAATAATCTGCATCTACAGGAAAACTTGATATAAGATGATTTTATAACATTTTTTCACATTTTTATGTATGTTAATGCCCAAATTAGTGGAATTTATGTTTTCTGGGTGGATTTTTGGATAGCCTTGATGAATAACATATCTGATTGCCTATTCTTTGGTCAAGGTTACACTATTCCCCAGATATACAATTCACAGCGTAAATAGTGGTCCTATTGGAATCGTGAGGTCCTGGGCTTCATTATGGGGGTAGAATCTTAGGAATTTGCCCAGTAGAAGTGTGGGGATGATGCCCTGCTCTAGCATAGTTGATTTTAGGCCTAAAACCGCGCCAATTGGCGCGGTTGGGCACGTAAGGGTTAAAGGGTGCACGTGAACAATTTTTGAGCCATCTAGAGAAGGGGGTAGGGTAGTAACTTTTGACCTTCTGCAGTGGTGTTAAGGATTTCCAATAAATTATTACAATATTGACAAAATATAATATCTTTGGGGCCTTCCCATTTCACAAAAATCGCTCTTCTCCCTTGGAAATGTACTGAAATATACTGTGCTCAAAATTTACTAGGGGCCATATTGTTTTTTGGGAGGATGGGTTTCATGTTACAAAAGTCCCTGTTTATCTTGGCAATGGCCTAGAATGGACTAGGCTTGCAAATCTCTTTCATTTGAGGAACAACATGACAAGGAGTGATGAATAATGCTTTTTTGAGGTTTTCTCAAAAAACGGTTGCAGCCATTTTGAATTTTTGGCTTTGAGACTCATGGGAAATGATGTTCAAGCTAGGCAGGTGTCTCAGACAGTCTGGCCTCTAAAATCCCTTCATTTTGATGAATTACATGGCCAGGAATAATGAATAACATAGGTTTCATAGGTTTTCTCAAAAATCAATGGCAGCCATTTTGTTTTTGTAGTTTTCACATAGAAGGAGCCATTTTTGAGCTTGGCAAGTGTGATATTTCGATTCAGCACACCCAAATTACCCCAAAAAATGATCTTGCCTGTTTGTACTTTAAAATGCCCCTTGGAGGGATTAGAATGATATTTGTGAAGATTTTGCCCAGTCTAAATTTTACTGGTTTTAATTAGTCTTTAATTGTGGGCCTTCAATCTCTGAACAAAATGGGGCAACTGTTAAAACATATCTCACACATTTAAGATTTGATTCCAGTCTCTGATGGTTTATGTGGTAAATATGGGTACTACACACATTGTAAAGAGAAAGGGAATAGCCAGATAGAGTGGCAAAAAGAGAGAGAGAGAGAGAGAGAGAGAGAGAGAGAGAGAGAGAGAGAGAGAGAGAGAGAGAGAGAGAGAGAGAGAGACTGAGAGAGAGAGACTGAGAGACAGACATTTCGTAGAGCAAACGGTCATACTTACTTTTACATGGCTGATGTGAAATCTTGGTTTGTCCAATGAAAAGGTTATGGTTATAAAAGCAGGCTCAGATTGCACAGTGTGAGAAGAGAAAGTGTCAATTGTTATTGTGTTATCGATGTCACTTGTGTATTCAGTGTCTTTATTTAGAACCCGTCACCAGGAGGGCTTTCAGCTATCAATTTCTTTTCCTTCCTTTCTTTTTATGAATAATTCCATAAATAGCACTGTCAATAAAGTTTGCATGCAGATGTTAGTGGTACCTGTTTTTTGTTTTGTTCACCAGTATCTCATGTAACCCTCTCACAAAACGCAAGCAGTGTAGGTTATTCATCTTTTCTATATTAGACTGTAAAGTATACCTGTACAGCTGCTTATGATTGTATATACAAATAGAAAGACGGATAAGCTTTGAGTTGCAAATTCCCGCAAATAGACAAAATGAGGCAATTATGTGATGCACAACCACTACTCTTTGTCTGACTGCGGTAGCATTGGCGGCCAAAGTGGTCATCCTATGGAAAGGTATGACCAGACAACCTAGTGATCCTTTAAACGATAACCAACAACCAACGTGATGCGTGCCATTGCAGGGTGCCTGGACAGGGTTAGGTGAGTCAAAATGTCGACGATGTAAATTTTTACAGCTAGTGATTGATGCTGGGAGGACGGAGCTGTTAACGAGAATGATTTTTTCTGATATTGATTCCCAAAAGTGTATTCTCCAAAAAGTTACCTGATGTAGCATTTATGAGCAGACATCTTGAAAATTGGCCGCTAAACTGGATTTCACAAACTTTATGATGCAGTTTTACATATCTGTTGGCACCTAAGGACTGGGCATAATTATTAATACTTGGCTATGTATTTTTATCTCCTAATAATGCTGTAACTCTGGGCAAAAACCGTAGATAGACCATGAGGATAATATTCATGTTGACTAGCTGTTGTAAGACACATTTCTCAATTGAACATGTCCCTCCTAATTTTTCACAGTCAAACACACACACCAATCTGGCAATCCATTTGAATACAATTTATCCTAGGTCTATATGTATAATCATAAGTAGGATTCTCCACAACGATGTGTTGCATGGTATAGTGTATTGGCAGGAAAGTTGATCAACTGTAAATGGTTTGCACAGGATATGTGTTGCTTCTGCATGTCTCTTATCTGTCAACATGTGCTTGCCACATCCTACCATAATTCCCCCTTCTTGTTGTAGAGGAACATTGTGCAATTTTTCAATATGATAATGCACAGTAATTTATGTACACATTAATATGATGTTCTTCTGGCTAATATTCTTTTTGTTGAATAAGTACATTACAATTAAAGTTTTGGTTTAAAAGAAAATCAGGCTATACCAACACTCAATAAACTTAAATTCTGTTCTAAAAAATGGTCTGAATCTACCTGATGTGTTCAAACAAGTTTTTGGATCTACTTTAGCCATGTTATAACCTGGAGCTCTCCAGCCCGGTCTGTATACCCCCCTCCCCACTTTGTCACCTCTTTCATTCCCCACCTCCTCACAGGACCCCCATGTGTTAGCCCTAACAAGAAGAGGGTGATAAAAGGGTGTGAGTGGGGGCCTGCCTTTAGGGGACTCATTGCCACACTTAAGGTCCTCATATATATACCACCCCTGGGGGAGAGGAAGAGTGCTTCTGGGGATACTTTGGTGAAGATGATGGTGGTGGGTAATCTGTGAGCAGTAGAATCTCATCAGGGGATGGCTGACTTGGCTGAGTGACCTGATACTGGATGAAAATGGAGGAACCAAGACAGGCTTCGACAAATAAGTTAAACTCATTATTTGCATAAGTAGCTATGTGGAGTTCAGTAGCCCCTAGTATACTCCTAATTTGCCTCCAAGAAGGATGGGTATCCATGGCCACTGAAAGTAAATGCAATTAAGATGGTGCTTTAAAGCATGCTGATCTATTTCTATTCTTTGCCGATTAATATTCAGGGGAGTGATAAACAGGATAGGCAATTACAATTGGTATCATGATTTTATTCTTGCCAAAGAGGCGTTTCAAAAGAAAATGATAAAAATTGCACAATCAGTAATTTCTAAATTGCTGTTTAATGACAACATCAGAAGGAAAACACCACCTGTGCGGATAAATAGAGACCAGGGGCAGACGCTACTGCTCGCCCTGGAGTGAATTGCATATAATTGTACTTGAAGTTTCTTTTAAATCACCTCCCCATGAGCCAGGAGAAATTCTGCATGATATTTGAGTAAATACACCAGATCCTTATAGTCACGTTTTGCAAGAAAGAAAAGATATTATGAAAGGAAGAACGTTCGTACTGTTTTCGAATAGATAATCAGGAATATGTACAATTTTCAGTCTAAAGCAATAGGTCTGGATGGCACACAGCTGAAATTGTTAGTGGCTACCCCTGTCAACTATATAGACTCTCTGCCAACTAGTGGGCAACGTGTCAGAAGTCAGCCACCCCTGCATTCAAAGTGAAGCCCTTTTTGACCATGCACTCAGCGATTGAAAAGCCAGGGAATACATTAATTAAGAGTCTACATTAGTTAGGTTAGTGAATAATGGGTTGTTCAGCAGTGCAATCCTGATGTAATAATTCAGTGGACCCGGTATTTGTTTTATCGGGTACATCAACAGTTTTATCTTTGGGAGGGTGGAGTCCCCACACACCACTGATGAATATGTTGACACTCACCAGGTTTACATTTTTACACAGTCCACCTGCCGCCATGTATCTCAAGAATGTGGATGGAGAAGTAAGAAGAGACGCGCAACAAGGGGAGGGGGAGTAGATGCATGAGGGTATCAGCAATGAGAATATAATGAAACCCCTTCCAATGCTGCCAGGCATACATGACACACATAATGAATTGAATACTAAAGGTTTATTTAAGACAGGTCCTTGCAAAAAAAAGTCTTCATATTCTTAGCTTTGTGGTTTTATTGTGAATTCAAGTATTACTACAAAGGTTTTTTTTATGCGCTCAAACCACAGTAAAGGGGGATTATATTTTTAACAAAGCTTGCTAGTATAACAATGGACTCCTGTCGTTATCAGGGTTCGTGAAGGATTTCTCTCAGTTTGAATAGTTTCACAGTTTTGGAGATTATTACCTACCTTACAGTGGCACTCGACGTGCAGCATGTTCATGATTTAGATCAGTATGCTTGATACAGATAGTAGATGAGATAAGTCTAAGCTTAATAAAAGCCAAGGAGAGCTGATGGATGTCAGTTAAGGCCTAGAATCTAACTTTCTATATCATAGGGATGCTAACATACATACAGGAGAGGTGTTTTATGATCATAATTAGGGAAGCAGTGATTTCCATGTGATATTGATGTAGCATGATACTATATGCCGGCGTAACCACCTGCTTTGTCGGCCCTTTATGGATGCAATTAATTAAGATAATACCCATTAATGACTCATTCCCTGGGGCTTTATCCACGATATGAGATTCTGTGAATATTACTGTGAAGGCTATTAATCCAATGGATAGTGTAGGAGGCATAACGGTAGAATTTAAGCAATAAAAGATAAATTGATACCTAATCAAGAATACTTTCTAGTAGATGTTAATATGTTTTAATCTTAGATCCAATACAAACATTTATTAGTACTTTATTAGTCTTTGTTTAGTTATACCTACTTAATTAATGGAGTTCTGACAATATCGTTTAACCAGAGCATACAGGCAGATAGAAAACCCCTATTTATTGCCAAATGCATGATGCCGCAAAGGACCACTAACATAACATGTTTGTTTATGAATATAAGCTTTAAGCAATAGCTTCATATGTATTACAAACTCTTCAGCAGCTAATGGAGTTTATCTAAACCCACAAGAAGAACAAGACTTTATTCTATAGCAACTCTTTCACCAAAGCTAATTTAGCCCTTTGAGGGTGGCCAAAACATAGTATAGCTAGCTGTTGGGGCGGACATTTTAACAAGAATTTTCATTAGAGGTGAGGTTTTGTTGAATCCCATACAGTCATGATGACTATAGTCTATGCTCGCCTTACCATGGCATCAAATAGAGTTGATGCTCACCCTGTCATGGCATCACCTACACCCTCAGAAAAGTCAGCATCATTGTCGCTAAAACCACTCTCACCTGAAGGTCAGGCCCTGTTTGACTTTTCAGGTGAGAGTGGTTTTAGTGACAATGACGCTGACTATTCTGTGTGTGTATAGTTGATGCTCGACCAGAAAGGGTTAATTCAGAAATAGGGGATCATGTTTTTATCATTGAAATTAGAAGGAGTCACAAATACCTATTTTGGCAATGTAGTCAGTAGACATGCTAAATAGTAATGTACTTATTTAAAGGCATTTAACGGTATCATCTTCCACTATAATTTGGGGACCCAGATAATTACTATTTATCAGGCAAGGATATTTGGCACTTACAAACACACAATTACACCCAAGATAATCGTTTACACCATGTGAATAAGGTCTAATTGCTTAAAGAGAACTAATGCTATCATGAAAACCACTTTTTTCCCAGCAAGGAACAATATTTAGTCAATTGAAGACGTGACTTCTCAAGGTTGTCAGAGACCGATTACTGTTATTTACCTCTGACACGACATCTCAATTGTTGCACTTATATTACAAAAAGGTAACACAAAGGTATGCATTCATTTTAGCCAACAGAAATATAAAGGACATCTATATGTAAAACTAACATCTTTTGAAATTTGTTGCATCGATATTGTATCTTAACATCTTTAATATAAAATGCATATATGTCTAACATTTCCCATCTTTATATCAGAACTGAGGGTTTTATGTCATAATCATGAAATCTCTAGCTGGCGAGGCCGACAAAAGGATTTCTTAATAAGAGCACAGCAGGGTAAGAACATTAGCTACTAGAGCTATATCAGATAGTAGAGGAGGTCACCCACCCTACTCTGGGTGCCTGCCTAATCCATAAAATTACATTAACGGTTGTAAAAATACAGAGAAAATAGCATGTGGTTAACTTTACAGTTAAGGGAAAGAAAACTTTGTCAAAAATAATATTCCTCATGTTTAAGAGTCAAAGACCTGAAACAAAACGTGACTATCGACATTACATGTATCTAATCAATCAAACTACAGAAATCTGTGTTTTCACTATGTTTGTCCCCTGAGAGAAACTGAGAGTTATCATAGATGTATTCATTGTTACCAGTTTCTTCTCTAGTATCCCCTGTTAATTGATATAAAGATTAATCTGTACCCTCAGATTAGCTTCTCATATATGCTGCCCCCATTAGCAGACTGCCACACATAATCTACCTGGGGTCATCAGTGACCCTATAGAGAAGACCACCTTTGAAAGGGAGGCTAGCAGTAACTCAGACCTATTCCCACTGCTACTGTCAATGATGGCTCTATATTGTTGTGCCAGAGCCTACTTTCGTCCATCTGCCTTTCAGCCAGCATCACATCTCTGCAGCCCTGTGGGCCTGACCCTGATGAGGGTCTACTGTTCAGAGATTAACCAACCTCATCAATCTCCATCAAAGTACCCTTTGGAAGCACCCTTCCTTTCTTCAAAGTAGTGGTATATGTATGAGGGCCTTAAGTGTGGCATCAAGCTAACCCTGAAGATGGCACCCCACTCACACCCTTTAACCACCCTCCTCTTGTTAGGACTAACACACATGACAAAAAAGGGTATGAAGGAGGGGGAAGACAATGGAAGCGAAATGGGGAGGATTTTGTGCAGGAGTAGCATAAACCTGACTAACTGTTGGGAAATGGCCGGCCATCAGCAAGTAACCTACACTCAGCAACTCACTTAGCTTGAATCACAATAATTACACCGGATGCATGGGTTAAAACCCAGATCTATATAGATAAGAAACACTATATATATTCATGAGGCGGTGGTGATAGGAGGCAATTAAGTGCAGCATTGCCAAAGCTAACAGACCACATGAATTCGTTAACCAACCAACCAGTTCCCTTACAGACAGGTGTTTTTGGTCACAAGAGAAAACTGCAGAATCTCAGGACATGAAATCCATACAAACTAATGATGGAAACGTTCTCACGAAGAAAGCTCTGCCACTGTTAATGTTGTTTTACTGCTGTTAAAACCCATCAATAGAGCAATACAAACAGCACTGTTATGTTTGAAAACTGAGATTAAGCCGGACAGCTCCTTTGGCATATATATATGTTTGCTATTTGTATATTTTCAATTACGTAAGATATATTATGGCCAACCATAGCCAATTGCAAATCAACACATTCTAGGTCTTGATTTGTATACCAGCAGGACTAAGCATAATAGTCTTACTAAGTTTATCTAATCTCCTAATATCTTGTAACTTTGGACGATACTGTAGCCATGAAATTAAGTTGAGTATAACATCAGCTGTACATGTGTTTTTATTATCATAAGTGAGGTAATGTGTCCATGCACACCCATAATACCATTTCTCTGGATAACATAATAATGCTTTGTACTATTACCAGGTACTATCTGATCAAAATTATTCAGTGTACACGGAACCAGGCTGTACTGGCCTCTCAGGGTCGAAATCTACCTGTTTTGTTGGAACTTTGGATCTACTTTAGTCAAGTCACAAAAATAAGCTTCTGGCCTTGACTATATATCTCCCATCTTTGTTACCTTCTTCATTCCCCAACTCTTTGCAGGACCCCGTGTTTTAGGCCTAACAAGAAGAGGGTGTTAGAAGGACCTGAGTGGGGACCTGCCTTTAGGGACTCATCGCCACACTTAAGGTCCTCATATATATACAACCCCCTGGGGGAGAGGAAGAGTGCTTCCGGGGGGTACTTTGGTGGAGATTGATGGTGTTGGGTAATCTGTGAACAGTAAAATCTCATCAGGGGGTGGCTGACTTGGCTGCAGCAACCTGATGCAAGCTGAAAGGTGGAGGAACCAGGGAAGGCTTTGGCAAAATAATATAGACTCAATATTCGCAATAACCAGCTCTATGGAGCTAAGCTGGTATTCTCGTCATTTGACTCATTAGAAGGATTAGTATCCAAAGTCACTGAACTGCATTATAAACAAGTAGAAAAATGGTAGTGGTGTAATCCAAAGGATATCCTATATTTTATTACAATGACAAGGAGGGAAAAAAATCCTAACAGCGTTTACATGGTATGTACAAGTTTGAATCTGACAAGAAGGGTTGACAAAGAGGCCAACCACCAAGGCTTCCCCTAGTGTGGGTTGGTGGAACTATCAATATTATATGAATAGTTTCCAATTCATATAATATATCCCAATCATACATCTGGCGCATGATTGGTCAACCTCATCAGATCTTGAGCCTGCTTGTAGTATAATATTGATTACACAACCCCCTACGCCCTCTACCATTCATTTATGTCCAATTGGCGATTAGTGATGTAAGATGGTTTGATGTCTTGTTTACACTGCTCTGACATTGCTCTGCCAGTGAGCCACACTGTAGGCATGGTATGGAGGAAATTCTGCCTTATGATTGATCTGGAGCCACCAAGAAGGCACCACATGAGTAGGTGGTATGCAAGGAAATACCATACTATAATGTTATCACAGTTATGCTTTCCCAGCTAACAAAAATACGCTACTTTATGTCGAAATAAAAGTTTTTAGCGTTATATAACGTTTTGCCTTGATAGGGAGCCAAAGAGAAACATTATATTACATTGCATAACGTTTTCTGTTTACTGGGTTGCCATCTTTGTCCTTACAAAGTTGCGGAACTCGCCATGTGTAGGTATTATAATATATCGTATTGTACTTATCTACCCAATTGAATCCTTTCTACGATCTTGACCTGCCGTGATTCATAAACTTTGTCTACACTCACAACATCCCATCCTAGCCATGAACCCTAAGGATTTGAGCAAAGGATACTGTTATTTGCTCTTTGATAGCATGGCAGGAACAGCTGGTGATGAGGACCCCAGCTATGCCTTACTGGTATGTAATACCCTAAACATGTGTCCCACATATATAGCTCTACCTGCTCCAATGGGTAGTGCTACTGACACAATGAGGCCTATTACTCAGGCAACACACACCAGGATCCAAGCCTGGCCCTATGAATGTTGTTGGTAGTGGCATGGAATCTACTGGTGGTGCGTCTGCCCTGGTTTAGGACCCAGTGTTCTCATACCAGCTCCTCAAATTTCTGAACATGTTCATTTAATGTTTTCATTTTAAATATAAACGTTGGATAAACCAATTGAGAAAAGGGCTCACACTAATTACCAGAACAGTATAAAGCTAACATTTCAAGATCGCATTTATTCGTCAAACGTTCGAAAAGGTATTATAAATCACTGATAGCTAATTGAACAAAACCCATCCATCTTCAAGAAGTACTCTGTCTGAATAGAAGTGCATTGTAAAGAAAGGTTTTAAACACAGATGGTGTCTGGACACATCACATTTTAATACACTACCCTTGAAAATAGTATATAATGTCAGGGATACATTATAATAGGTTCGTCCTTTCCAAAGATCCAGAAATGACTATGGTGGAAGAGGCTCTTCATAATGGGTTTCAATTGGATTATGATTTACCAGACTGCTACTGCAGTGCTCCTTGTGGGTAGCAGACTAACTAATCCCTCTGTGTCTACCACATAGACTGCAGTAGGACTAAGAGGGATCCCATTGTGGTTGACACCTCTGTGAGGATTACAGAAGCACCAAGAAATCACATTACCTGTCTCTATACTGCAGATAAGAGGATAAGCCACCGTGTAACACAGGGAAACAGACTGTGAACCCGGGAAAGCTTGTGAAATGATAATCTTGATGCTAGCAGTCGTGAAAGATATCTATTCAATATTGGTTCATTGACAACTTTTGCAATCACTGAATGCATCTCCATGGCTATTACCATTTATTTGATAGACCCCCCCCCCGCCACTTGTTAACTGTGGGTAAGGCTGGATGGCCAGGGAGAAGCATGTGAGAACAAGTAAAAGCCTGAGGGAGGAAGTTAATGCCAATTTAGCACATATTTTACTATTCCATCAGAAAATTCCTTTTTAAAGCAAACAAGAACTTTTGGTATTGTTGTATTGTTGCTGTGTGGGTCCCCTTGTGCAGTAGCCAACGGTAGTATCCATATGTAGTATCTCCACAATCTTAGATTGCTGTAGGAATAGGGCTCTCTGTATTGATCACTTCATTGTTTTGTATTCTCCCACTTCTCATGTCAAATGGTCTATGGTGGTAGATCTTCGATTTCTATAGCATTTCCAGCTGCAGCATTGAAGAACTGCCTGAAAAGAAGGTGATAGTTCGTTTGTTTCTTAATTAAGGTAGAAAACTAATCACTCTTTGGGATCTAGGTTTTGAAGCTATTGCTACCAGGCCATATAACCACTCTACAATATGATGGACAAGCCAAGGTCACTTGCCTTTCATAGGCCGATAGGGGGCTGGCCGAAAGTGAGCCCTTGTCCTGCAAATATATCATCAACTAGGGTTGTAACTATATGAATCATTCAATAACCCGAAATGGCAAAGCGAATCATGCAGGAGAAGGACAATCACTAGGGAGAGGATGGAGGAAAGCATCTGGGCGGAAAGGAGAGTGGGTATGCGAGGTTTATGCAGCTCCATTTCTATTCTACCTCCCTCATTCTCAGTGTTTTAGTCCCTAAAACAAAGAGTGTGGTTAAAGGGTGCAAATTGTTGGAGCAAACATCAGGGATGCAATGCCACACATGAGGCCCTCATACATATCCCACTACTTTGAAGAAAGGAAGGGTGCTTCCGAAGGGTACTTTGTGGAGATTGATGAGGTTAGTTAATCTCTGAACAGTAGACCCTCATCAGGGGTACACTAACAGGGCTGCAGAGATGTGATCAATGCTGGCTGAATGCAAGATAACCCAAGTTAGATCTGGCACAATAACAGCTCCTGAGTAGCTCCTTGTTTTACCTTTTACAGGTGGTGTTCTCGGGGCATCACTAATGGCTCTAGGTAGATTACGTATCATGGTCTGCCAACAAGGGAAGCATGCATGAGAGGCCAATCTGAGGGGACTGATTAATCTATCTATAGATACATCAATTAACAGGGTGCAGAAACAAAACCTAACATTTGTGATTACTTTCAGAGTCGACTCAGTGGGGGCAATCTAATAGAGAAATTAAGAAAATGTCAACAGTTTCATAGTTTAATTGATCAAATTTATGTAGTGTCAAAAAAAAGTACCAGTAACATTTGTTTCGGATTTTGGCTTGGACTGTAACACAAGAACAATATCGTTTTGAAAAAGCCTTCCTTCTCTTCATTGAAAATTCAAACACATGGTGTTTTGTTCATTTCAATTTGGCGCACAATGATGAATATCATGTAACTTTAGAGCATATTTCCATATGAACATATTGACTCAAAAGGCGGCAATGTAACACACAATAAATCAGCCGAGGAAGCATAAACCTATGAATGCTTTGGCTTTCGTCTGGATCAATCAGCTCTGAAATGGAAGCCCAGAGCACTGTGTCGCCCACAGTTATGCTTTCAGAACTGTGGGAAACTCTATCATAAATGCTCCCCTGTGGGTGATATTGGAACATCAGATATCAGGTAATAGCAATATTTCATCTCAGACCACCCCTCCTCATCCAGCCCCTCTCGATCCACATCAGCTCCACTCCCCAACCATCACACTGGCATCCAGTCCTACTTATACTGGAAAAGGAGCAATGTAATGCTTTGTTATCAGTGCTGATAAGCCTTCCCCAAAAAACACCCACCTCTACCATCAACTCTGCCTATGCTGCTTTATCACTGTCTGTGATCTTACCTGTTTGCCAATATCCTGAGACAGTTCCTTATCGCATACTTCCATGAAGCAATTAATCCATGGCTGTCTAACCATGTCTATACTGTCAGAAATGAAGTGACTCCTTTTAGATTCAATGATAAAAATGTGATCGCCAAATCCCAAATAAGCTCTGTTAAATGAGCAGTCCTAGAATTTGGTCTTGATGTTTATCTACTAGTTCTCCCTGAAGGTGTAAATGGCTCAAACCTCTGACCTATGTTGTTTTGGCTATTTCTGGCCCTTTGCAGGCTTATAGCCCTACAGAATAACCAGTTTTGCACCAATTTTTTCAAAAATTTGGTATATGTGAGAAAACATCCCAACAATTCAGGATTTTTCTTTTTTTTTGTGTATCGGCCCAATATTTTTCGTTTTTAGGACCTCCAAAGGCCCAAAAACCCTTAAAAACGTCAAAAACCCTCTAAATGACATGTTTTACATGTCTCCCATGTCTACTAAGAAAGTAACAGCCTATTCCTAATATCATTTTCTATTAGGCCTATGGTATAGTCAATTGATTCACAAGGATTTCACTAGATATGTACCGTATTTTTTTCTCCACAGCCATTTAAGTGTATATTGTCAGCAAAATTTTCAAATGTCCTTTCATTTCGATACCACTATACAGTAAATAAACAAGATCCAAACAGTTTCCCTTGTACCCCAGAGTGTGAGGTAACTATTGTGTCTTTTGCCAGAAAAAAGAAATTTTGAAAAAAATCTAATATTCCAGCCTCCAGGACCAAATGTGTATTGTGATACTTATTTTGGTCCCGGAGTCACCCTCTTATTTTAGTCTCGGAGTCACTCGCCTTGCTGATAATAGTAAAACCCACACAGAATTGTTAATATCCTATATATTTTAGTTATCTTTAGTGCCACTGCTTCCTATCCACCCCCTCTAATGCTCTAGACCAGAAATCTGATGATTCCACTAATTTAACCTACATTTATACAATATTTTATTTTGGTCCCGGAGTCACCCGGGTGACTCCGAGACCGAAATAAGGTGAAATAGCCGCTTTTTAGGCCAGTACTGTGCCAAGTAGGTTCAAAGAAGGATCCTAATGGTCCATATTTCCTAAAGTATATACCATTAGGATATTGTAGAGTGATTTTGACAATTAATTGAACCATTTTGAGTGAACTAGGTTAAATTGAGAGTATGTTGTTAAAATTTTAATATTTTTGATAAATCTTCAATATTCATCGAGCTGTATCTCAAAAACTATTTTTCTGAGGGTATCCATTCTTGGTATGCCTTAAGATATATGTTGTCCCAGTTTGTAAACAAAGTTATTAGTTGCTGTTATGTACTTTAAGACATTATGTACATAATCACCTTATTTTGGTCTCGGAGTGACCCGAAAACGGACAATCGAGTTTGTGAGGCAATAGAAAATGAACCGCTAGGGTTAGAGATGTATCAAAAAGTGTTCCAAGGAGCCGAGATATATACCCTTCACTAATATGAACTTGTTTAAATATATTAAGAACTTTCTGATTTGTCCTTCCTCTATCTTAAAACAACATAAGTCAGGAGTTTGAGCCAAATACATCTTATTAGGCAATGGACAAACTGTTAAACAAATGACGCTATTGGGTAAAAGCTCGTGTTCATGAAAAAACATAGTCATATGAGTGCTCCTTTTACGTATCATTCATTTGACATTAACATATGCAGAGACTGAGAGCGTTTGTTAGGCATACATTGAGTAGGTGCATTTCACAGACTTTTACTAATGATATTGGAACTAAGAAAACATGTATGATCAAAATATAATAACATATTAAGCATCTATTGATAATTATTGTATAATATGATCTAATTAGATATGTATATATTAGGCCTGTTGTAGCCTATGCATCCAATACTATGCGAGAACTCAGATATTTAAATAGATTAATAGCCTTCACAGTCATACTCACAGCATCTCCTTTTTCCCGATCAGTAACTGTTTCCAGGAGATAAGTCACCCATGGGTATTATCTTAATTAATTGTGTGCATAAAAAGGCAGACACAGCAGGTGGTGACGCCTGTATAAAGTATCATGCTACATCAGTACGTATTACATGGGAATCTCTGCTTTCTATTCATGACCATAAAATACTATTTCTGTGTGTATGTTAGCCTCCCTGATTGCTTGTAATAGAAAGCCAGATGCTATACCCTTGCGGACATATGTCAGCTTACCTTGGTTCTAAATTAGCTTAAAAATACCCCATATGCTATTCATATCTAACATGCTTATTGCAATCATGAATATGCTGCAGCTGAATTGTCACTTTTAAATGAACCAACAGGAAATATGAACACGGAAAGATGATTACGTTTGCCAAAATAAGAGGTAAATATCATCCATGCATTATTGTCTGGGGGATCTGTATTGACAAGACACAGATCTATGTTAAGAGAAAAAAGAAAAAAGTACCTGTGTTTAAGAGAAGAAATATGTCAATTAATTGTTAAAAAATATTGAGGCTGACATTTCTCAAAAATGCATAAACTCTGAACCTGCCATATGGACAATATACACTGTCATACGAGAAATATGCCAGATGCATCTCTTGGCCACAGATATATGGTACTTCAAAGCTTGGTTTTGAAGAAGATCCTCCTGCAGCTTAGTGAGGCAGTTTACAGTTAACAGTTTACAGTTGTCAAACCAATAATCTGGGAGAAATTTCCATTTAGGGAGAGAACATTAGATTCTTTCTCTTAGAAGTGCCATTGATAGTGAATGCCTTTTTCTGTGTGATTATTACCACAACACAATTTCAGTTATTTAATGGGGCGGGGTGAGAATACCCTGTGGCCCTATACATAAGTCTATCAGGTGTCATCCAGTCTATCAAAGGGCAGCGCATAACGTGATACCTGTCCACAGTGGTCCAATCACCTACCCACCTGCCATTTCCTCTTCTGCCATGGATGTCCCATATTGGCAGTAGGAGAGGTGTGTAAGTGTCATACATGTACCATTACTTCACCCGGTTGGTCGGTCAGCCGGTTGGTTGGTTGGTTGGTCGGTTGGTAGATCAGTCTGTCAGTCCCTCTCTCTTTCTCTCTCTGTATCTCTCTGTCATTTTCGAGTTTATTGTGTACCTTATTGACATTAATCAATCCCCACAACCCCACAACCCCCTGACAGAGCACACCTGTGTTACTGGTATCCACAGGTACATGCATTAATTCCCTTAATCAGGTGTCATGATACATTGTTAGTAAGTACAAGTCCGCAGAAAGTGAGAGAAAAACAAAAATATTATTGCCACGTATACATACACTGTAAAAATATTCCGTTGAATATACAGAGAATTGATGTAAAATTTTACGGTGGATCATTGTAAATGTTTCTACGGTGACTCAGAGTAAAGTCAACCAATTTTACTTTGAATATCTGTAATCCAGTATGGTGAAACACTGTTTATTCATTTATGGTGAAGCTAAGTCTTGTAAAAATATGATATTGTATAGACGGAGAATCAATGTCGAATTTTACGATGGATCATTTTATATATATACTATTACGGAAGGGCAATGTAAAATTGATAAATTTTACTTTGAATATCCGTAATCCAGTACAGTGAACATAGTTATTTCACAGTGAAACAAAGTTTTTTTTAGAGTGAAGCTACGTTTGATTAATGTTCAGTTTTATCACACCAGGTGGCAGTTTGGTTCATGAGTAGATTTTGATAAATGCTATGAACACTATTTTTGTAGCAATAGGAAAAATATATATAGTCACAGCTGTAAGGTTTGCTATATAGCCATCTTAGAGTGACTTCTACTCATGGACTGGCATTCCAAAGTGTCATGAAGCATTATATAAGGCTCTCATAGACTAATTCCTAATGATTAGGCCTGAAGTCTTGACACTAAGGTGATGTTGCTGATTGGACATGGTATACCAAATTGGGCATGAAACCATATTGACTATGGAATTAGGTATAGGGGGATAAATGGACTGAATAACACTGGGATAAATGAATTAAATTACATAGAATATCACTGTATTAAAATAACAGTGATGTTCCATATTATGTTAGAATAACAGAGATTCACTGGCACCACTGGGTACCGGACTTTCACCGTTATATTTACGGTGAATTTGAAACAACAGTGACCATTATTTTTACGGAGAAGGTGAATCTCTGTTATTTTGATGGAATTTTTTTTTACAGCGTATGTACAGGTATTATTCTGGGTAACTCAAATTAGGATATCAAATGTACAATCAGATTCAGATGGACTGGACAACAATGTCATGTAAAACAGTTTTCTTAAAGGCCCAGCGCCCCCATGAATAGAGCTGGGAGTACCTGCCCCGACTGCACTCTGACTGTTACTGGACGTGCAGTAAGATCTGCGGGTTTAAGATCATGAATTTAAGCAGGTTATTGCTTACCAATCACCAGGGATAGTATTTAGTGTGTTAGTTGAATTTGTTTAAAATGTATTCTTTTAAGTTAAGATAGACTGTGGCTCTAGTATGGCTTCAATTTCCCAGTTTTGATGTCATGTGAATCTCATTTGCAATAATGTAACTATCTCAAGTTTCAATTTGAGAAATCATTTTAACACGAGAAAAAGACAACTATCATCTATTCACAACACATGTGTGACTTGCAGTAGACCTCAGGGAATGAACAGCCCCTTGTACCAACGTGTACACAGCGGGCCACATATATATTAGTATATACTGCTCATTTATAACTCTACTCAACTCCTAGGGACATAATAGAGGCAACTCTTTCTGTATAAAGGGTTGGATCTGTGTCTCTATTGTCTTGGCTATAGCACAAGGTATCCACATAATACCAGCCCCGTCCGCACTCAGCCTCCTTCTGGCTGATTTATGTATAATCACATGACCACGGCCATTCATCCGGGGACTCTATCAAGATGGCTGCCACCTAATGACAGACTACAATGGCGTCCAGGCACGTGACCATGGGGGAATACATCTGTCTGGCATGGGGGGTCAAGGGTCCTGCCGACACAGTGATGGCATCCATTCAGTAGTACATATTGGGAAGGCTTGTTGACGGGTAGTTTTTGAGCGTCCACAGAGATAGGGCTGAATGAGACTGGGAACCAGACAACATGTGGTGGAAAGGCCTGGCAGATGGATGCTGTTGGCTTTGTTAGAGGTTCTTCTACCACTATTATGTACCCAGACGTGATGAGGAATAGAATGTAGTGTGGTCTGTGTAGAACATCTGTGGGTAACTGCGTTGAGGGACATTTGTTTTATATCAATCGCTTGACCCGTAAATATCCACATACCGTATTCGACGTAATAAGCGCACACCCCCTAATAAGCGCACACCCTCCGTTTTTGGCCGATTTTTATACTACAAATAACCAAAAAATTCTCAAATTTTGACCCCAATTAAACTCTTAACTACTAAAATGTGTCTATAATAATTCTTTAAGCGCACTGTGCGCTTATTATGTCGAATACGGTATAGGCCTGACAGGAAATACATAATGTTTGAAATACTTTCAATTTCGATAGCAAGATCATTGTTCCATCAAGGTAAATTGTCGTAGACAAGATATATATAGGCCTATAGAATAAGATCACATTACTTGTAGTGTAGCCAAGAGGGGGTTAGAGGGAAAGGAGCCCATGCTACTTGGTGGTAACAGGGGAGATGGAAATGAAGCAGGAATGTAGCAATAGTGAAGAGGGGTATAGTGCAATATATATATACGGTGGGACATATAGTGGTATAGGGTAAAGTATCCATGAGTCATGTTGTGCCCCTCTGTGCTTTTCTGGGAACTATTTTGTTGTATAGTAGCCAGTATCGGCCCCTCAAAGATTTTTTTTCTGAAGTTCTAGGCATTCCATACAATGAGGTCCCTACTTTCTAATTCAAGCCTTATGGGTCATATGGGTTTCCAATGCCTGAGGTTGGAACTTTGCCTACATCTGTACCATGAGTCACCAGCTGCAGTGGTCACCTGCCTTGGTACCTTGAGTAATTGACACACTCTTTTGTGAAGGCAGCGAATCTGCCAAATCATGCACATATCTTACCCTATGTACAAGGATAAGAGGAAACGTAGAAACGACAATGACAGATTTATGCGGTGATCGGGAACATGGTGGAGCAGGCCTAGGAACAGGTCGGGCACACAGCCAAAGATGGGGTACCATCTCTAGATTCATTATATTTGACTGCAGATTGACACAAGACTGACAGACCATATTTCCATGAATTTCTCAACCACTCCCAAGTCAGCTCACGAGGACCTTTCAGACAGGCGTCTTTGGTCACAAGGGAAAACTGCATAATATCCGGACATATAATCCATACAAACTAATGATGGAAATATCCTCACGAAAAACGCCCTGCTAATATTAGCGTTCTTTTACCCTGGTTTGAGCCCATCAAAAGAGCATTAAAAACAAGAGTATCATGCTTATAAACTGAGCTCAAGGCAATGGGCTCCTCTACAGTGTTCCCTTTTCCATCTGTGCACTTTAGGATGTATGGTCAACGTCCGCCAAATCCGTCGGTCACATTTTAGTGTGTCAAATGATAGATGACCAAGTGTTGTAGACAACACTATTTATCTTCCCATGACCTAGCAACATAATCTCAATCCTAGCTCCTCCCTTTCTCGAGGGGAAAAGCGGACACTTGCTTTAATAACTGTCAAATGTTCGGAGACGGTTGGGATTTGACGAGAAAAGTGTCTGTGCACCCTCAAAGAAATACACCAGCCAGGCCCACGTAGATACCGGTAAATGGGGTTACCGCAAAATGAGGTACCACAAAACAGGCGAACCACCAAATAGTGGGGGGGCAATCGTCACATTTACTATACCCCGTGGGAATTTCATGGTTATGATACTTTTACAACTGGAATCCATAGATAAAAGGGTGCTTAAAAGGATAGGATACCGCTCCATTTTTTATTTTTACTATTTGAGCTATTTTTAGGCCAATTAGGTTAATTAGTGTAATTACAGCTTAGTGGGGCTATATATCTGTAAAAAATAAAGCTATCAACTTTCTAACTTGACCTACCCCCCCTAAATCAGCTATAGGGAATCATGTGGTGAGCTTCATCTTTCTGTATCTGTGATGGTTGCCTAGCAACAGGCATATTTTGCTATTTATCTATGGTAACAGAACTAAATACTGTGGCATTAGGTAAGGATGTTATAAAGACCATCTTGCAGCATTCTAAGGTATTTGTATCATAGAATGTATGTCTATATACACATTAGTCAATAGCTTGCCTAGCAACTGACATATTTTGCTATTTGTGCATAGCAACAGCATCACTCTAGCAATGCAGAATGAAGCTATGTATAGCACCTTGTTCATTCTACATTCCTAAGGTAGTTACATCATGAACTCTACCTATGTGAGCTGGCAATGATGCAAGGATATTCCCCATAGGACTAGCTCCGACTTTAGCCACCAGGGGGTGCCACTATAAATTAAAGTGGAAGAAAGAGGCTAAAACTTGCTTTAGTGAAAAGCTTCTATATTTGGAAAGTACAAAGAATATTGTGAAGCCTAAATGAGTGTCCTTGTTGACATGGAAACATATGTCATATCCAGAGAACATGTACAATCCCCATACTGCACAATCCCCATTTTTGGTAAAAGAAATGTTTTGAAGCCTAAGTGGGTGATTTTGTTGATATGTTTTGCCATGGAAACAAGATTTATATTCCAAAAAGAACTATTACTATGGTCATAACAGAAACAATTACCATTCCTACGAAAATTATGACCTGAAGAATGAAAATGTCTAAGGTCAAAAATCACAGATAGTGTGCATATGGGGCTTGGGAAGAACGGGGAGTCTAAAAATTCCTTAAAATACAATACACGACTTAGTGTTTCACTAGGGTAAATATTCATTGATAGGACGGACAGAGCATAGACAGATGACCCTAGGACGGACAGAGGATGGACAGGTGACCATAGGATGGACAGGTGGCCATAGGACGGGCAGAGAATTAAAGGGTAGCATTGAACATCTGCAATGCAGACTGTCACCCTTGTCTTTTACTGATCAACTGTTAAATCATATATTTTAAACATCCACAAACCATATATGATACAGTGTAAGGATGGATGCATCCTCGATGTAATATCAATACTGTTTGTGTTTAGATAGATCAATAAAAGATAAATCAACCTCCCAAATCAACCTCTCAGAATGGACAGGTGACCATATGGGATCGATAGGTAACAATAGGACGGACAGGGGATGGACAGGTGACCATAGGACTGTCTAGATGAATGGACTGTAAACTGATTTTATAACAGGTTAGAATAGGAACATGTACCCAAATGTAGAAGAATCATGTAGGGTGATGATCACATACCCAAATGTAGAATAGGCTCATGTAGGAGGATTATGCATCCTGCATCTCAATTCCATGGATCACATATTGCTTGAAATCAATTGATATAGAAATGGAACTATAACCTACTCCTTTGGACATAATACCACTCGAAACTGTAAAAGGAAAAAATGAAGTATGTGGGGAGAAGGTGTCCAGATTCCTTCAGAAAAGGGCTTATTTATTAGACCTAGGTTGATCAATAGTGCAAGTATGGGGATTGTGCACGTTCTCTGATATGATTAACATTTTGGTAGGGTACATGGGTCCAGAGGCACACCTTTTTATCCAATATGTTTCCATGTCAACAAGGACACCCATTTAGGCTTCAAAATGTTCTCTGTACATTCCAAATATGGAAGCTTTTCATTTAAACAAGTTTTAGCCTGTTTCTTCCATTTAACCCATAGTGGCACCCCCTGGTGGTTAAAATCGGAGCTAATCCTGTGGGGAATACCGTTGCATCATTGCCAGCTCACATTGGTAGAGTTCATGATGTAGCTAGGAATGTAGAATGAACAAGGTACTATACATAGCTTCATTCTGCATTGCTAGAGTGATGCTGTTGCTATGCACAAATAGCAAAATATGCCAGTTGCTAGGCAAGCTATTGACTAATGTGTATATAGACATACATTCTATGATACAATTACCTTAGAATGCTGCAAGATGGTCTTTATAACATCCTTACCTAATGCCACAGTATTTAGTTCTGTTACCATAGATAAATAGCAAAATATGCCTGTTGCTAGGCAACCATCACAGATACAGAAAAATGAAGCTCACCACATGATTCCCAATAGCTGATTTAGGTGGGGTAGGTTCAGTTAGAAAGTTGATAGCTTTATTTTTTACAGATATATAGCCCCACTAAGCTGTAATTACACTAATTAACCTAATTGGCCTAAAAATAGCTCAAATGATAGAAATAAAAAATGGAGCGGTATCCTATCTTCTTCAGCACATCTGAAGCTACAGATATCAGTTGAGAAACTGCCATAACCACAAAATTCCCATGCAAATACAATTGCCCCCCCACTAAAATGGAAAATGGACGTGGTGGTTGGAAGCCATTCCCCTGGCCCAACACAGGCATGTTCTGCATGAGGTCTCACACCATCTTCCACATTTTAGTGATAGATATAGTACACGTTAGTAGCTGTATGGGCATTATAAGTCAATGACAGTGTGATTGTCCAAGGCATGCGATTGTCCAAGGATAATTAACATTGTCCAAGGTTATAGCACCCTTAGTACACAGAAAATCTAAATACTCTAGCCCTTAGTCTGTAGTGGCTATCCTAGGTTAGTCATAGGGACATCGATCAGGCATGAACAAGTGTTATTCAAAAATGGCTAAGGCAAAACAACATTATAACTATTGCCTTACCCAAATGGACTTAATCTAATTCTCAAATGGACAGGACTATTAAAGGTGAGTTGGTCAAAGATGGAGGTTAAAGGCAGAAGGCATATTCCAAATGATGCACTACACATACTTTATGTGCGATCACTTCTTCACACATGATTTCAATCCTGAGGGACCCAATGATTATCGTCACACCTATTGCACCCACATAGGTAATCGTCTAACCTTCCTTTATGAAAGGTCAGCACATTGATATAGATAAAATCCAATAAGATATACAAGGCACTTCCATTGACTTGACCAAGGAAGGCTGTATTTAACAATCCCTGTGAAATAACCATTGTCAAATCAACAGGAACACTTGTAGAGTTCCCCTCAGCTTCGCCTCGTGAAATTACCCTCAGTAGACATCTCTACTTGTGCACCTTTGACTTTGTCTATTTACATGTATACGACGGGTAAGTGAGAGAATAATTATGTCACTGTCTAAGCAGAATTAAGTGGATTTTATTAATTCCACCCATTTCCTGAATTGTAAATTGCTAGGTTTTTATGTTATTTTGATAGAAATCGAAAAGGTTGATAAAACACAGTTATTCATCAGACAAAGGAAAGATGCACTCAGACGCGCCATGACGTATAACCTTTGTCTGTGCCACTATCAGCATGACACCATGTCAGTAATGTAATAAGGCGGGGTGAGAAGGGCCTTGTCTGGCACCATCCTGGTGTCCTCTGGCCGTCCTCCAGCACCTGAGAGGGCAGCACAGGAATGTCAGGACTGTCCTCTCCCCCACCCACCTGCCATCTCCTCACCTCCCACCCATGTCTCCTGTGTGCAGTACTAGAGATCCGCACCTGTCATACCTTACAGCATTACCTCACCCTGTCTGTGTCTCTTACACTATTTCATGCTGTACCTTCCTGACAATATCTCAGCATCTCCTCACTCCACCCATCCACTGCCGTCCACAGTAATATAGAATCTCTACTGTAGAGATACATCCAGTATGTATTAGAACTACGGCCATTCCCCCAACACATAGATTGTCAGCTTCAGCTCATTTTGCGTCTCATAATGTGAGAAGTGAAATGTGTCGCGATGGCAGGAGAATGTCTTCTCCTACAGCATCTGTACAGAATGCTTCTAGCAAGTGTCGGAGGTATCCATGGTCACAAGCTACCATGGATACCTCCTTGTCAGACTGGCTGATGCGAAGTCGAGAGAAACTGCCCATGAGAGGAAAGCTTTGGGTAACTCTAAGCAATGTATGTAGAGGTAAATCTACTGAGTTTATAGATATTTGTTTGTAACACACATAATCAATCCTTCTGTAATAGTAATACGAGTTCCAATTAGTGGTCTTAGAACAGGTTAATCGTGCATCAATGGCCACAATTGAATTTCAGCTGGATAACGGACTAGAAGACAAGGGGCATTTTAATGTTTTGTAAACTTTTATCACTATCTATAATGTTGCCACCATGTGTGATTTGTATCCCCTATAATCGGCCAAACATAGCTTGTATATCTGCTATGTGTTTCGAATGTAGACTAATTCAAGAAACAAACCACTGAAATATGATGCTCTACCCTTCATACTTTGCAGATTGTAAATGACCATGACCTAATGTAGTTTAATAAAATTGAAACGATTTCATACAAGATAGTCCACGTCAAATAAGCTACATTGTGTATACACATTTTAAGTCATGTATAATACGCTTTGATACGAATTTCACTGCAATCTAACGTTATTTTCCGAATTTTAATCTAACTCATTATCAGCATAAAGGTAACGTTGAAATGACTTTTTTCTCAACTGGCCATGAGTATATGGTCAAATTGACATTCCCTTATTTAGAATGTAAAACAATCCATTTCATATTAAACATGACAAATTTCCGACGGAGAGATAGGGCTTCAATAAGGTAATCATCCCACTCCCCAAGCCCACCGACCACCCCATCTATATCATTTCAATTAGAATCTAGAAATACTTACTATGGCTTTTCATACTTCGTGTTTCGTTGCCAGGAGGAAATTAATTCTGACATTGACCACTAGCCGTTGACAAAATAACCGGATATCACTTCCACATTGTTGTATGGTGATAAAAATTATTTTCTTGTTCGAAAACTGTTATACACGATACAAAAAAAACACGCCATTGTCACCTTAATAAACATCTGTGTACAGGCAAGGGAAAAGGGATATCCAACGAAAATGTCAACTTTAAAATTGACATCATAAGCTTTCTAGTGATATATTACACTAGAAGATATCATTTCTAGTTTTTGAGTAATGGCTATATGAATATGGGTTGGCATTGCCCTATCCAAAACCCCAATAAGCTCTAAGTCTCATAGTTTCTGAGATATCTCTATCCAACTAGCATAATTAGAATAATTAGAAAATGACCATACATTTTCATCCTAAAGACAATGGATTTTGATCTAGAAATGATAATTTTATTCTGTTTTGACTATAGTAATCCTCATGAATCATTCTATCAATAAGCTTCTTTATTTTCGTTATTTGGAATGAAATTCTTGTTTCCATGGCAACATATATCAACAAGGATGCCCATTTAGGCCCTAAAACGTTCTTTTTACATTCCAAATAAGGAAGCTTTTCATCAAAAATGGGATGTTTTACATAAAACTACTGAATTCTCCAGAAAAAAATACTAAAAGGAAATATTAGGATGTTTCTTCCATTTTAGGCCATGGTGGTGCCCCCTGGTGGCTAAAATTGGTACTAATCCCGCAGGGATACCCCTTTCTGCTTGCCTGCTCACATCTTTTGATAGTAGTGGCTCGATATGAATAATGTTTGATAACAGCGAAAAGTAAGTGTATTGTTGCCATGGTAACCCAAGATGGAAATTTCTTTAGAACATTAATCCTTAATAGAATAATTAACCAAAAGATTAAAGAATATGTAACGAAAGACCTACATCATAATCATATATTTTTACATTACACTTGTATCAATCATTGAAAACAACATGCTTTCCGTAGTTTGGGCACATCAAATTGATTCAATGTAAATGAGAATAGTGCACCTCCACTCACATTTAGAAAAGGACAAGTCGCATGTGATAACTCCTTAGTCCCCTGCGACTGAATATACCCAGACTGTTGTTTTTATATGCAGTGTTAGAACTGGTTGGATCAGAAAGCTGACATATCAAGTAACTTATTCATTAACATAATTGTTAGCGCTAACTTTAATTCAAACACGAGTTTTAAGGATGATACGTGAAAGCCTGCAAGTATTCTTGATACAGGTATCGCACATATAGTAAGACAATGATAATATGAAATCTGACACCAGCAATGCTAAAGGAAAACATGGCTTCTGCCTGTTTCACTTACGGCTGGCCTAGATTGTACGACACAGTCTTGATATAAAGGATTCAGGTACTAATGTACTAAGTGTGGACCAGAGAAATTGGAAATGATAAATACATCAATTGTAGAAGGAGAATGTGAATAATGTGAAGTGAATAGCAGGAATGGTGCAAACACTAGATGTAGAAGCAAATGTGAATGATACTGTAGTTGGTCTCTTACTACAAGTGTGACACATGAGATCAAAAACCAGACAAGGTAAATTAGACTTTACTAGCAGCGCCACCTGATAGGTTTAGTTATGTAAAACGATTATATAATTACTACCGAAGAGAACCGAGGGTAGTACCGGTACACTACCGTATACAACCAAACTAGAGTGAGTCGATATATGTAACGAACCGACGATACTCGTTAGATGAATAAAACAGTTTAGTATACAATAGAACCGTGTCGTTTTACATCATAACAACATATAATAGATATACAACGATAACAGTTAGACTCATAGTCAACCCGTTACAATACATACAGAGACAAGGAAACAGGGAAAACGTTTGAAAAAGACAAACTATGGAAAAGAAATAGCTTAGAATAACAGTGGAATTCAAGAGAAAGGGCAGTCACTAGTGGGCAGCGTATTAAGGGAAGCATCAAGTCAGCGTCCATCCGACCACCTGTAAATCCCTACTATCGTCCAGTGTGAACCAGTGACGTGTGGTGGCACCGTCCTGAAAATTTAATTCAATACTTAGGTCGCTGGTCAGAGGCACTTACCATGCAGATCTGTCCTCACTATGTGGCCTCTAGTGGTCCATGTACACTTACCCTCTCTGCACCAACCTGTCAGTTGTCATTAGGTTTTACACAGTGTGTGCCCATTTCTATTCGCCCAACATTGGATCTGATAGAATACAAGGGAATCACTGAGATCTCAAATCCTTTAATAGCAGAGACAACATAGTTAACCAAAAACAAAGGTAGAATCGATCGTAGACACTTGACTACTGTAAGAATGTAGTCAAGTGTAGGTAAACGGTAGAAACTATTTACAATATATCAGATATTGTAACTCGCTCCCCTACTGGAAATTAATTTCCATCGTTTTGTAATGGGCGTGATGATTTTTCACACCTGGTGATCCTTCATTCATCGTATGTATCCACCATTCCCTTTTTCACCTAACTTCCCAGTGACTAGTGTCTGTATGCCAGAGTGGTCCCCATGAAGATCTCTGGCCTGGACTCTTTAATAGTGGAGTCTGGGCAAACTCACGTAAAAAAACTTGTTTGACAAACTTGGCCTCAGTAATTGACCAATCAAATCATGAACACTAGTCCCTAGAGGTTCACAGTCTGGCAGGAAATCTAAATATGGCAGTTTAGCCAGTCCCTTTTGTAGCCCTTGTGGTGGAAAATGGAACTGGAGCTCAAGGCTGGGTGAAGATAGGCCAGCTTGCCGTGTACCTAATGCAAGCCAGGTCCTGGGAGCTCAGTTCAGCTGTGGTCAGGTGGCCACTTGTATACAGGACACCATCTCCTGCCTGGGAATGGTGTCGTTTGACGCTGTCTGTGAGTGAGGTGCAGGTCACTAAGCTGTCTGACTGGCAATATAAGATGGGGATCAAAATGATGATCCAACACATGACACGGGGTAGAAAACTCTCAGGCATTCAGTATCGAGCAGAGATTACTTCTCGAGACATTCTTTTTAATGAAATGAAAAAGAAAAACTTATATGGGCAATGCTTGTTTAATACCTTGGGTACTTCGGTGATAGGATAGGTATTCTACTGGAATTCACAGCAAGCAGTAGATGATTGTCAACTTATTAAGAAACGTAATTCATCTGCATGCTCTTCTCTATGTCAGGGGAGACGTGTTGATCACTTTCATGTAACTGTAAGATATAGCTAGAATATTCACAATGCACCATCCAGTCGTTTATCTGTGTTGCTCATCACACTTTCAAAACTCAATGAGGAGTTAGCATACCTTATCCTTATTCTGTACACATATTTGTAGCGAAGATATAACATCATATAAATCTGTGAACATCTGTTACAATAACGGAGAAATATTTATGATTGCCTTTATGATGTTGGGAAAAGAGGGTTATAGTGATCATTTTGAGATTATGGTTGTCAAAATTGAGCAGGGAAAATTACCATAGGTTCCATGATAAGTCACTAGGATAACAGTATGTTACTGCACTGGTGGTCACCTAGTGGCTTTAAATGACATTTTATCCCCATAGTGGTACGTTTTCCCCTCTTGTGTCACAATATTTTTACGCTCCTGTAATAGTGATAAGAGTTCCAATTAGTGGTCTTATAACAGGTTAATCCTGCATCAATGGCCACAATAGAATTTCAGCCGGATAACGGATCAGAAGACAAGGGGAATTTTAACATTTTATGAACTTTTATTACTTTCTATATGCTGCAACCATGTGTGATTAGCTTAGAATAACAGACACAGTGAAATTCAAGAGAAAGAGCAGTCCCTAGTGGGCAGCGTATTAAGGGAAGCATCAAGTCAGCGTCCATCCGACTACCTGTAAATCCCTACTATCGTCCAGTCTGAACCAGTGACGTGTGGTGGCACCATCCTGCAAATTTAATTCAATACTTAGGTCGCTGGTCAGAGGCACTTACCATGCAGATCTGTCCTAACTATGTGGCCTCTAGTGGTCCATGTACACTTACCCTCCCTGCACTAACCTGTCAGTTGTCATTAGGTTTTACACAGTGTGTGCCCACTTCTATTCGCCCAACATTGGATCTGATAGAATACAAGGGAATCACTGAGATTTCAAATCCATAAATAGCAGAGACATAGTTAACCAAAATAAAGGTAGAATCGATTGTAGATGAGAAGTTTATTGTAGACCATTGTAGCAGGAGCAGTACATGCCATGAGTGGATTTTACGGGGACCCGCAGTATGATACAAGGCATTATAACTCGCTGCCCTGGCGTGGCAATTTTTCACACCTGATGATCCTTTATGCATTGTATGTATCCACCATTTCATTTTTCATCTACCTTTGCAATGATCAGTGTCTGTATGCCAGGAACAAGTCACATGGCCTCGACTCTTTAATAGTAGAGTCTGGGCAAACTCAAGTAAAAATAACTTTTTGACAAACTTGGCTTAAGTAATTGACCAATCAAATCATGTACACCAGTCCCTGTGCACAGCCTGGCAGAAAAGCACTATCTAAATACACCAGTTTACCCAGTCCCTTTTGTAGCCCTTTGGTGGCGGAAAATGGAACTGGAGCTCCAGGCTGGGTGAAGATAGGCCAGCTTGCCGTGTACCTAATGCAAGCCAGGTCCTGGGAGCTCAGTTCAGCTGTGGTCAGGTGGCCACTTGTATACAGAACACCACCTCCTGCCTGGGAATGGTGTAGTTTGACGCTGTCTGTGAGTGAGGTGGAGGTCACTAAGCTGTCTGACTGGCAATATAAGATGGGGATCAAAATGATGATCCAACACATGACACGGGATAGAAAATTCAACTCTCAGGCATTCAGTATCGAGCAGACATTTTACTAATACTTCTCGAGGCATTGTTTTATAAAATGAAAAGTTTTTTTTTTATGGGCAATGCTTGTTTAATACCGTGGGTACCTTGATGATATGATAGATAAGCTACAGCAAGCAGTAGATGATTGTCAACTTATTAAGAAACATGTATGCCCTCCTCTATATATGGGGAGACGTGTTGATCACTCTCATGTAACGAAGATACAACCTTATATAAATCTGTGAACATCTATTACAATAAAGGAGAAATATTCATGATTGCCTTTATGATTACAAGAAGATATGTCAGATTGTTCTTGAGACGTTCAGTTCGTGTTTGGACAGGTAGTAGAGTAAATATGTAACAATTTCAGCAGGTATTTGGCACCTCTGGCAGAAACCACGAAAAGTTACACACAGGGTCTTTACATGATACTGAACTCATATCAAAGAGGATACACG
Organism: Harmothoe impar; assembly: GCA_947462335.1. Taxonomy (NCBI): domain Eukaryota; kingdom Metazoa; phylum Annelida; class Polychaeta; order Phyllodocida; family Polynoidae; genus Harmothoe; species Harmothoe impar. The sequence goes on from OX381721.1 coordinate 24,952,414, forward strand.
ATTTTTGAAAAGTATTTCCACATGAAAATGTACATTAAACTCAAAAAATATGAAAATGAAGAATAAACCAATTAAAATATCACATAATTATGTTAATAAGAAGGGCTAACACCTTGTAATAGGGGTGAACTAGGGTAATATGATAATGCTGATTCCAAATCTGCTATCTGTATGATGGTTTCTAGAAATGATCAAGGTCAAAATCAAGGTCAAAGGTCAGAAATCCACTAAACATCAACACATGTATAAGAAAACACTAGCATGGTCATCTGCTCTGTCTCTTTGTGTGTCTATCTGCTTGTCTGTGTGTCTGTCTGTGTGTCTGTCTGTGTGTCTCTTCACTGATAATAATACCCATAGTCAGTAGTGACTAGATCACCATATTTTGGCTCCAGTAGTCACAACTTAGCCACATATTAGTCATAAGGATAGTCAGGAGTGACTATATTTGGATCACACAAATTGATGATGTCACAGGAATGTGTTCACAGGAAACAGTTAGGATTCAAAATTGAATGGTCAACTGACTTCAGTTAGGCACATCTTATTCATTTAAATCACTCCTTTACACATTTCCCTGTGCATTAGATTGTGTGTTAATGTTGAGCATGCTTACATCATAGAACACATAGATTCTCAAGTTTAATTAAAATTAGCATGTGTTTTTGTCCAAATTCTGATCATGTAATGGTGGATCTCTAGCCATCGGGACTAGGATGAACAGAAGTTGACTGGATAAAGGGCCATAGTGTGCTAGGCATATGCCCCATCCTCATCTACCTCTTACAGTGGTGCTAGGACAGGTACCCCTGGACATCTACCCCTAGACATCTGGCCCCTGGACATCTAGCCCCTGGACATCTACCCCCTAGAACTTTTATCCCCTTGGACATCCATTTCCTGGAATTCCACTCGCTAGGCTCGCTAGGCATCCACCCCATGGGACACCTACCCCTAGGACATCTACCCCCTAGGACTTCTATCCCCTTGCACATCTATCCCCTGGACAGTTACCCCATCACAACTTCTACCCCCTGGTACATCTACCCGCTAGGGCATCTACCCCCTTTACCCTCTAGGACTTATACCTGGGGACATCAACCCGCTGCACTTGCTCATATGGTAGAGTCATATTATGTGGAGGGGGTAGATTTCTCCAGGGGTAGAAGTCCTAGAGAGTAAAGGTTCAGGGGGTAGATGTGCGAGGGAGTGGATGTCCTAAGGGGTAGAAGTCCTAGGAGGTAAAAGGCCTGAGGGGGTTAAGTCCGAGGGGTAGAAGGCCAAAGGGGTAAAACTCCTAGGGGGTAGATATTCTAGGGGGTAGATGCCCTAAGGAGTAGATGGTAGGCCCTGGGGTAGATTCCAAGGGTTAGACTCTAAGGGGATCCTTACCCCGACAGCCTTCCAGTGCACTCCAAAGTACTGTAATACTCTGCTTTGCCACACCCAACCCGGTCTTGCCTTGCTCTGCTCTGCTCTACTCTACTCTATTTTACTCTACTATGCCTTATTCTGCCTTACTCTGCCTCTGCTCTATTCAACATGACTATGCTAGGCCTTACTCTGCCTTACATTGCCTTACCCTGCATCACTCTACCTTGTACTGCCCTGCTCTTCTTTATTTTACTATGCTTTGCCTTCCTCTGCCTTATGCTGCATTACTCTGCCGTGTTCTACCCTGCTTTACTCTACATTACTCTGCTGCTCTGCCTTGCCTTGCCCTGCCCTACTCTGCCTGGTTCTATTCTACATTACTATGCTCTGCCTTACTCTGCCCTGCTTTACATTACACTTCTCTGCCTTGCTTTGCCCTTCTCTACTTTACATTACTCAGCTCTGCTTTACCCTGTCCTGCTCTGCCTTGCTCTACTCTACATTATTGTGCTCTGCCTTGATCTTTCATGCTCTACTCTACCTTACTCTGCTCTGCTTTGTCCTGCCCTGCTCTGCCTGGTTCTATTCTGCATTGCTCTGCTCTGCCTTACTCTGCCCTGCTTTACATTACACTTCTCTGCCTTGCTTTGCCCTTCTCTACTTTACATTACTCAGCTCTGCTTTACCCTGTCCTGCTCTGCCTTGCTCTACTCTACATTATTGTACTCTACCTTGATCTGTCCTGCTCTACTCTACATTACTCTGCTCTGCTTTGTCCTGCCTTACTCTGCCTGGTTCTATTCTACATTACTCTGATCTGCCTTACTCTGCCCTAGAGAGTATGCAAAACATATCTACCCAATAAGGTATTTATATGACATACATGTATGTTTACATTTACATGACCAAACACCAGTTGACTTCCATGTGAGCAGTTTTATCCTGTCTCTCTCTAAAAAGTGCTAAGTATGTACATGCATTAAGGACAATGGTTAAGGATTAAATGGAATGGATTATGCCATTAGGAGTGTTAGTTTATGATTTATGTCATATGGAAAGGTTTAAACAACCAAGATGTGTTATTGTGATGAGGGTTTGTTGACCCATTATGCACAACAGGTTTGACCAAAATGACTTTTTTGGTTAGTAGGAAGCAGTAATGAATATATGCAAATTACCACCTTGTTATGCATAGCCATACATCTGAACACTACTTTTTCACATGCAATATATACATGTATGTTGGTTTCTATCATTAGGATTATCCTTTGAATTTTATTCCATTCTAAAATAATCAATATATATTTTTTAAGAATTAAAAGTTAATTTTTTACTTTATGTTTTCAATGTTGTTTTACATGTAGTTACATTAATAAAAATGAATGTATCCTCTTAGAATTGGGTTCAGCACATCTTGAAACCCCTGTATGCCAAATTTCACGCTTTCTGCCGGAAGTGCCAAACCATTTCACACATTTCTTGTACTAAGGGGCCTGGGGCAGTGAAACATTATCATATCAATCTATAACGCTCACATGGATACAAAGTTTTTAATATGATATTATTGCAGGAAAATTGCTTATAGCCTGGAATGAGCAACTTATGAAAACGATATAGCATTAAAGGACTGGTATGTATAATTTCATGCTGTGTTATAATGTCATTTTCCGGGGGACAGGACTGACGTACCTGCTCTATGTACCCTGTCCAGTATGAGTCTGTGTACATCAGCCTATGCATGCACCTCCATCCCCCACCGTCAGTTGGCCTGCTTGATCTGGACAGTCCATGACCACTTCTGACAGCCTCCCCCTCACCTGGTGCCCAAAGTCGCCATGTTACCTTTAGCTTCATTGGCTGCAGCATACATAAACCCCACTCCCCAACGTAGGAATAACGACATCACTGATTGGTCGGTCTCTGAGGGGGCCGGACACTGTGCCGCAAGTCGATCTTTATTCCATTACCCAGCATCCACCTGTGACCCCGAAGGTCAGCGTTATTTCGCCCGGTCAAGGTCAAATTGCAACCTCGACCCGCCTAGATTTGCGCTACCGTCGGTTTGGCGGAAAATGTGATTTGCCAGAAAGTCAGAGAACATGGGATAGGATGGACAGTGAAAGCTTGACAAGCTGGGAAGTAGGTCTGACAGCGCACATCTAAGTGTTCCTGCTGCAGCTCTCAGCCCCTGTCAGGTAGTCACTGCAGCTACGCGGTCATATGTAACAAATAGCACCTGACATTCGCACGAAGCAAGACCGGATGAACCGTAATACAATGTGTGGATATTGCAGTGTTCGATTGCATGAATCTGTCATTCTCAATTGAATTCATAGTCTATGCCTAATTTCACACACATAAAAGTGTACTAGATCATCTGATTGTTATCAAAGAAGGACTATGGGAAACGTACATCGCATATATATTGGCATTCAGGTAAAGATTGTTATGCTTAAAGTCATATAATTTCAGTTAATGCCACTAAACGCTGCTTAAATGTATTTATGAGCCTCAAAAGACATTTGTTGAACTCAGACCTCATTAAGGGTTGTTTTAAGCAATAAAGAGTTGCTAAAATGCCAATGTTCATACCATGCAGTATTAGGGACTTCTCCAATTGCATGTACTATCAGCTCAATTTTCATGAATGCGTTATTTCATGTCTTGTATTGGTGTTGACTGCTAGAATAAAGCGAAAGGGCCATTTGAGGTTAGATGCAGTAACATGATAACAACAATATAGTTACCAGTTAGCTCTATGTACTACCTAATTACATTCCTTTACCATATTGGCCCGTTTAAGTGCCTCTGTGCTTATACATTTCAAGCCCCAGTTTCCCCCTGCACTCACACAGGTACCTGCGCTGATATGAGTCACGTTAAAGAGATAATATTTTGGGTTTCAGAGGGGTCCAAGACCTGCGCTTAAACGAGACCTGCGTTTTTTGAGACCCATGTGCTTAAACGGGCCATTACGGTACCTGGCTGGGCCATTTGAGGTTAAAGACAGTAAACTTATAACAACAATAGCGTTACCAGCTAACTCTACGTACTACCATTACCTAATGGTATTGCATTACCTGCCCTCTACCCCAATCATATTCTCTTGTCTGCTAACTTTCCCTCTGCTCGTTCCCATACTTCCAGCTTAACCTGCACAACTCCCTGGGGTCACATTTTGAGCATAATTGATTCTAGTAAAACCCTTTTAAATACACTGTAAAAAGTTGTTGTTCGTGAACAGCAAAATTTGCTGTAAGTGTACAGTACTTTAGCTGTAAATGATAATACAGCAAATTCTACTGTACATGTACAATTCTGTTACTGTAGATGCAGGTTACGGCAGTGACTTGTAGATCTACAGTACTTTTCCCCGTAATATGTACACGAAAGGTCGTGGGATCTATCCTAGGTCTAGCCACCTCTCATCAGGGATCTTTAGCAACAAGGCTGTAGCTAATTTAATACAGACATGGCAGAGGTAGCTTATATCCCAATATGACCATTTGTAACACCGGCTCTGTGGCGCAACGGATCAGCGCCTGTCTCCAACACCACAGGTGGTGAGTTCAATCCTTGGTGGAGCCACTTCTCTTGTTTCACCTACATCCACCTAAAATTCGTTTTTCCCTCACATGGATGATTAAAAATATCACCAGCACCGGGAGGCGAACCCCAGACCTTTACAATTTATTATTAATCAGTTGAGAAGTAGAGTAGAGATATATCCCAATATGAATGTTTGTAACACAGGCTCTGTGGCGCAACGGATCAGCGCCTGTCTCCAACACCACAGGTGGTGGGTTCAATCCTTGGTGGAGCCACTTCTCTTGTTTCACCTACATCCACCTAAAATTCGTTTTTCCCTCACATGGATGATTAAAAATATCACCAGCACCGGGAGGCGAACCCCAGACCTTTACAATTTATTATTAATCAGTTGAGAAGTAGAGTAGAGATATATCCCAATATGAATGTTTGTAACACAGGCTCTGTGGCGCAACGGATCAGCGCCTGTCTCCAACACCACAGGTGGTGGGTTCAATCCTTGGTGGAGCCACTTCTCTTGTTTCACCTACATCCACCTAAAATTCGTTTTTCCCTCACATGGATGATTAAAAATATCACCAGCACCGGGAGGCGAACCCCAGACCTTTACAAATTATTATTAATCAGTTGAGAAGTAGAGTAGAGATATATCCCAATATGAATGTTTGTAACACAGGCTCTGTGGCGCAACGGATCAGCGCCTGTCTCCAACACCACAGGTGGTGGGTTCAATCCTTGGTGGAGCCACTTCTCTTGTTTCACCTACATCCACCTAAAATTCGTTTTTCCCTCACATGGATGGTTAAAGATGTCACCAGCACTGGGAGGTGAACCCAGGACCTTCAGACTATGATTAACAATCAATTTTGCTGTACAGTAACAGAAGATTCTGCTGTCCCTGTACAGTACATAGTGCTGTAAATATACAAAAGCTCACTTGCTGTAGGTCTACAGCACAATCTACTGGAACCTAAGTTGCCCCCAGTATTTGGTGTACAGGAACACTACTTACTTCTAACAGTGTATCCTTATGCCCTTCCCAATACATTTACTGAACTTAAAGCCTTTTAAATGGCAAGAAAAGATTTGCTTAAATGCCATCTTTCATGCAGTTTTGCTAGTTACATTATCTCTGTAATTTACCAAAACAAGGAGCAGAACATAATGCCACGATGCTGGAGGTGGGGACTTCAGAATGACAGCGTGGCCTGTGGGTGTGGGGGAGGGGGAGGGAGGTGTGTGAGTGATCACCTGTCACCCACTAGACACGCATGGCTTCTGCTTCCTAGTGGCTTGTGGGTAATAAACTTCATGGGGATTTATCGGATGTAGGTGTCGCTAGGTTGGGTGGTAACAACAGGGGAAATATGAAGAACGTTGGAAGCAAGATGGAGCTTGGAGAGAGGTTCAGTCTATACGAATGGGAGTTGGGAGATGGGTAGGGGAGGGGGCTAACAGGTATCAGCATTAAAGTGATTGTGCTTGGTTTGCAAATACAGAACCTACATATTTGTTTACATTAGTTACTTGTGATCAGAAAATGCAGCCAAACACATAAAAATCTAATTTATAATGCCACCCTTTAATTATACTACTCAACAGTGGTTATAAAACACATGCAATCTATTTTGTAAATAGCAATACTGTCCAGATAATTTTTCTACTGATAATAGGTCATATTTCAGGGTAGTAAAGGACAAGTAGTAAACTTATGTGTATATAAATTATGTTCACTGAGAACCATGTATTTGTCGAGTGTTCAACATGTTAGTCTCCAGGGTATTCTCTAGGTGAGATAAAGTAATAACCATCAAACGTTGACACCATTCATTTGCCTTCAATATTCGCATCGATCTTGTGAAACAGGATGAATAAAGTGATTCTCATGGTAGGTCTTATCATTCACAGACCCAGACAACCAAAGCCGCTTTGCAAGAACAACCCCCCCCCCCTTCTTTGTTCTGTACCTCGGGGTTTCCATTAGAGGAAACTATTTGCTGCACATTTTACCAAGGGAATCACCACCAGACGCTCTCTAAAGGATACGAAACAAACCTTACATGGCATCCTCGCCATTTATTCATTATTGAACGTAGGGAGGAATGTAACTGTTGAACACCTTTCCCTGGACCACATTTATTATTAAGTTAACCCTCTTACCACTATATTTCCACAGTTTTCACAAACAATTGGAAAAATTAACGGCACTCTTTGATGGTTCATCATGAATGCTAATGCAATGTGAATAGTGACATATGATATCCTGAGCTTTAATAGGATACCAAATTCCAAGACAAATATTTTCATCGATGTTGAGTAATTTCTTTGATCTAGTTCACTAGGTTAAATGATTTGGCTGCTATTGGCGGTGAGAGGTAGGAGCACTAAGTCTTGTATTGTGTAGAACAGAACAAAGTAATTCCGGTATAGGGTAAGGTATTTTCAGGTTATAATAGGTGATTGGTTTTAGGGAACCCTGTTAATCCAAGAGAGAGAGAATATGTAAACCTACATCTTTTCTAGAGTGCAGTATCTAATGCTACTGTCATAAACCATTACAAATGTATAGTACTAGTTGTCTTTCTTTCATTTCATCATGTTGGATATCAGTGTTCATAATGTTACATGTTCCTCTATTTCTTTTTTCTATGTCGTCCCACTTTCTCTCCACCACATTTATTTGAGCATTCCCAATTGCTTAATGATCAACAAGTATCTCCCGACCAGCAAAATGTGCTAAATTTGATTGCGGATTGCCATGGGATATTCTCCTAAATATTCTACGATTCCATCTTTTGAACTGGGATCCAGGGCATATTTTGCGATTAAAATTCACTTTGATTTGAAGGCTTTTAAGATCGTCCCCTTCCTTTAAATTAATGGGGCAGACGGTTGGCCGTTAACCTCAATAATTAAGATGTTCCAAATTCCATTTTACTTGTTTGTGAGGAGTTTTTAATTATATCAATGTCAGTGATCGAGAGTGCCAATTCCTGTGCCGTAACATGGTCTTCCAACACAAGTATCATTCAATGAAGTATAACACGGAGAGATAATGTGCGACTAAAGTAAGGCATAAATTTGTTGCTGTTAATTGATCTTTAAATTCATTCTACTCTAAAAGTAGGCCCTATCTATACACAGTATCACTATCATTATGGAAAGATTAACAAGTCAAATGACAAACCCCTCGAAGAATAATGGATCTCCTTGTTTATGGCAACTAGTGCTGATATGGCAGTAAGTGGGACTAGTAGCTCACAAAGTGTCTTAAAGCTGACAGGGCAGGGGACCACACCTTTTCGGATTAGCCACCTGTGGTAACAGCATGAGGAAGCCCCTGTACATCATATACAGCCGTACTGCACAGAACCTCCACTCAAAGGTGGTGCACAGGGAACACATTAATCCCACATCAGTGCCACACCAGCCACAATCTGTCATACAACTTATAAAGGTGTGGTAAACAATCTACACTGCAACTCATAGCGCTACCTTACTGACCTGCATTTTTTTTTTAGAAAACTATCAATTTATATCAAAGGTGTCTTGGGAAACGCTTAACCTTATGTTTTGTGTTAAATCTTTTATTTGGCAAAGACATTCAAGTATACAGTTCCCCCTATCAAGGCCAAAGTATGACAATTTAATAATTGTATATATTTGATGAATAAGTAATATTTTATGTAATAAATGCTTGATAAATTAAGCAGTTCCTGAGGATTTGATATAATGAAATCCCCCTTAGCCTGTTTCTTTTATTGACCGATTTTATTATTGATAACATACATGGGTATTATTGCTAGATCAGTAAATGATATTTTACTAATATTATTGACTATTAGGGAAATGATGTTGATTCGATGGTGTAGGATACCATTGAATTAAAGATCCAGTGTCTGCTTCCAAGATAGCAACGTAACCAGCTTTCTAACATAGGCCATATTGTAAAGCCTACCTACCTGTGGACAAAAGTGGCACAGGTAAGGGCACATTCTAAGGACACTGGCTCATTTACAACTCTACATCATTATATTAGCTGTTCCCTTTCTGTAGAGAGCATTGCATCTCTATCTCTATTGTTTTTGCTATAGCACGTAGGCATCCACACAATGCTAACCATGTCCTCCATCAGCTTTCTGTAGGATGATTCATTTATAATTACATGACCACAGCCATTTATCTGGAAACCCTAACAGGACGACCACCATCTAATAACAGGCTACCATAGTACCAAGGCAAGTGACTATGGGGGAATACATTTGTCTGACGTTGGGGTTCAGGCATGTATCCCACCGATACACTCATGGCAGCTATTCAGTAGGACAATTATACACAGTATAGACCTATGCTCGAATAAACCCCGGGCAGGGGGCATGGCATCGACTCGCTGGCGGTAGTTCCACCAGTGCTCCTGGGGGGCCCCAGTGGCGCCCTAGGAGTTCCAGCGCCCGCCGGGAGGTGGCGCCCCGGAGTAACGTCATCTCTCGGCGTGACGTCACTGGGACTGACGTCGCTTAGCGACATTCCATCTGTTGTGGGCGGACTAGATAAGGCCACTCCGTTTGAATCTGGGTCAGTCGGCCATCAAGAACCATAGAGTGCGCTCCTCCAGTATTTTGAAAAATTTGTTTTTCGGGAAGTCACGGAAGTTTTGGAAGTCGCGGAAGTATGGGGAAGGCTAAGAAGTCCCCTAAGAAGGCAGGCCGGCCGGCTGGAGAGGAAGAAGCCAGCGTTTTGGCTGAAACAAAGAAAGTTTTGGACTTGACGAGGGCAGCGTAGGCGGAGTCAGAGAGTAGGATCTCGAGGGTCGAGGGCAGTTTCGACCGACTGGCAACCATGGTGGGAAGTATTCAAGAGACGATCTCGGTCGAGAGCAGGGCGAGGGCTACAGCCAGATCAAGTTCTTCAGCAGGTCGTCAGTCGAGGAGGCGTCGGCAGGAGACTCCACCCAGGGCAGCCCGAGACTCGTCAGATGACTCGAGGGCGTCGTCAGGGAGACCCGAGGGCCGTCGTCGTCGATCAAGAACTAGATCAAAATCCAGTAAGAGATCTGAGTTTACAGAAAATCTAAATGCCTCGTCTCCTAGTCTGGAGTGGTTATCCCAGGTTTGTTATAGGGGCATTGGTCAGGCATGACCAAGTGCTATTCAAAAATGACTGAGGCAAAATATATTTACTAATGCCTTACTAAAATGGAAAGACTGAGGTGATTTGGTCAGTACTGACCAACCTGACAATATTAACTAGCCCAGGTTGGTCATATAAGGAGCCAAGAAATGACTAACTTGGTTAGGCAGTATGGTGACTGAGAGATTGGTCGTATAGGGAGTCCTAAAATATCAGTGTAGCACATAATCAGGAAGTGCATGCTATAAACTGAGTATTGGTGGAACTGACCTTTAAACCACTGCATATTTCACAGTATTGTTTGCTTTAATATAGTACACTCTGACGTCAGAAAGATATAAAATAGGAACTAGAACTGGGAGAAGCCTTTATAGTGTTGGCTTGTTGTTCACCTGGTATTTAATAAAAGTTGTTTTGAGACAGAAAGATGATGAGAATAACCTATTTGGACTCTTTATAACAAAGCAGTAAATGTCCTTATGGATGCCTAGGCTGTATTCAGAGTGAAGCATATTTCAAAAAATCTACAAACCTTCTGAACACTTTGATCATAAAAGTTATTATTTATTTATATTTACATAAAATGTGCATGTCATGATACATCCAAAACTTTATTGGAGAGCTTTGATAATATAACTTGAAAGAAATAGAAGATTTGATAATATAAACTTTAATCTGCGGCTGAATATTTTCTTTCAAGATATCAATTCCTCAATTTCCCCTCCATATATAATCTGTATATAAATCTCAAAAAGTCATTTTTTATACAAATATAATACTGATAACCAAAGTTTACTTGGCAATAGGGTCGTTGTCCTGTCCAGAAGTAGTCTGAGTGTACCACCCTATGCCTGCACCTTCATACCTATGACATCCCCCATCTCCTCACTTAGAGCTCCATTGGAAACAGCATGCACAAAACCTACTCCCTAACAGTGCTGATTGGATGTTAGCTGAGCAGGCCGGACGCTGGGCTCTTAGATGATCTTTATATCATTGCCCATTGCTCCCCTGTGACCCCAAAGGTCATTGTCAATTTGCTGGCTCAAGGTCTGATTGCAGCCTTGGCCTGCATTGATCTGCTCTGCCAGTTACTTTAACCAAAACTATCCTTTGCAATGATCTGAAATCATTATATCTGATGGACAGTGATGGCCCGTCGGACAGGTTTTCTCTTTTTAGCTTTCCTCTATAGATTTTCCACCGTTATTTCATAAGTTTATTACCTTTACAACATTATTGCGTTCTCCTGTTTCATTTGGTTTTTTATAGTTCCTTTCCGTGCCCTTCATTCTCCCTTTTCCCAAAATGTATTTCATCTGCACTGTAAAAGGTTGGTTGCCATGTTTGTACGTGTACAGCAAATTCTACTGTAGGTGAATAGTTTATTGTAGGTAAACAGTATAATCTACTGTAAATCTACAATAAATTATACTGTAAATGCATTCCACAGTAGATTCTACCGTAGATCTACAGTAGGTTCTACTGTGTACCTACACTAACTATTTACAGTGTGTCTAATTCCTGCTTCACAATCAATACAAACATGCCATGTACTTTATGTAGATGCATCCATAAATCCATCCTCTACAGGAGTCCGTTTGCTACAGTGCTAATAGCCTCATCCCTAGCTCTAGTCTAACCGTTATTCATCTTTACATCCCCTATAATCGATGTATTGTCCCATCTCTCTTGTAGGGAGACACTAGTGCTTTGCAGACGATCCCATGATGCACAGAATATAAATGCTTTGTCTTTCATTGAATTTTAGAATGTTATTGATGAGAGTCTTGAAAATAGATAACCATAACAATTCCTGTTGTGGGAGGTTGCCATGGATAATTTTCCTGCATATTGTAAGAGTCTATCTATTTTGAATCGGGATTATACATTGGGAAATAACACAAATTGTGATAGATTGGTGATGCAGGTATTCTTGGCATTGATCTTACTGCACTGACAGAAAACGTGTGACACATGATAACATTGGATGACTGTGACATACAGCATTATTAGCTTTTAGTCATTAATATTTATCATTTGAGGGTTATTGAAACCATCTAATTCAGTTTTTGTATCATATCAAGTTTTGAGATAAATAAACCCGTAGAAGAAATAAAGTAGCAGTCCCTGTGTCATCAAATGAATAGCTCATTATCATCTCCCAAAAACTTAAGCATATTATCAAAAAGTTTTTCCCCCTACATTTTCATAGCACCTTTATTTGAAAAAAAACCTCTGAAAATCATGACAATAGATAGAGAATATATGGATTTCAGTATTACACGGCATGAGTGAACATCACTGTATCCTAAAGGCTAATTTTAAAACCTCATCTCCTCCAGGTCTCTCTGCTACACAGCTGACAGACATTTCAATATCAATATTCTCTGACAGATGATATCACACAAAACTAATGTCTGCATACTTTCACATAAAATAAATTCAAGAAGTAATGATTTGTGCACGTCTGTGATACTCTTTCTCGAGGTACGGGGCATGGCGTTTGTCTTAACACTGGACTCTGGCTCACAGAAAGAAGAAGTAGAATCACTGTAACTCTCAAATCGGAGTCCAGCCCCGATCACTGAGGTAACTCTCCCCAGGACACTAAAGTGACTCCCAATCATTATGGAGTCTTATAATAGGAGTCATTATAGAGTTATTATAGAGTTCTGCTAATGTTAGGGAGTCACTTCAGAGTCCTGGGGAGAGTTACCTCAGTGATCAAGTCAGGAGTCACAGTGATTCTACTTCTTTTCTCTGTGCTGCCCAAATCCAGTTTTATCTACCACTCTTGGCATGCTCAAAGGGCAAGTGATACCTATGTATGAATGGAAAAGCTAGTTTGTATACACGCTTGCCCATTCGTTGAGATAGTACCCAGGTCAAATCCTTTCTCTATTATTGTACTTTGTTGCATATATCAAATTACTTATTATTCAGATAGTAGTAGGAAATGCTTTTATACTAGGTTGTATCTAATTTATAAGGCCTGATTTCTCCATATTTGATGAATACGAATAGTTCTCAATTCATTGGGACGTATTGGTTCACAGGTACATTTGAGGATAGAAAACTATTGCAATAATTATGTGCACTAATTAAGTGAAAGAAAATATTACAAGCATTAACGCATGGTATGTCAATGTTTTTCTTTCCCTAATGTATTCTCCTACTTGCTTTGTTCATAATTTTGGTAGATATATCATTATAGAATCTATTTCTTATATAAATTAAAGGTCTGCTTGGTAAAGTATGATTTAGTCATTTGGTCTCCTGTGAGGTTTATAGCGGACAGCTGTTATACTGATGAAAGAGCAGCATTTATAGCATTGTAAAGAAACCGTCTTTGAAGCCAGATGTTTCTTGATCATAATAACTGGAAATGCAAGAGGTGTATTTTATGAGGAAGAAAGAAGGCTCATAAAAAAGGTCATGATAAAAAGTATCATCATATCCTAATGTAACCTGAAATAACAAACAGTAATCCTCCAACCAATGCTAGCTTATCATGGGTATTTCTGTAGGTGTTGCCTATGTCAGGAATCGGTCCTTTATTAGTAGCACTAAAGCTATATGAGCTATTGGGTTAAAAAAAACATGACAAATTCAACAGAACTTGATCAGTTGATTTAGGCACAACGGACAGCTTCACATGTATGGTAGTCACCTTGTATAACAGGTATGAATCACTTTCCTCAGTAAAGTATCATAATATGTGATTTAGGCAGCGAAAATGTACCTTATGGGTCCCTGCCTAAACCATCAGCAAATGATGTTTAATCAATGCGGGGGAGGAAAACTGAGTAAATTTCCTACATATGCTCATAGATCAGCAAATAATTGTCCGATCCCCACAATTTTAAGTTTTGAAAAGCTAAGGGCATCGTGTTTGAGGGCCACGTGATCAATTCACCAAAAAGTAGAGATTATTCCCTTTCCAACGCTGCAAATCCCGAGTCAATCGGACCAGCGGTTGCTGAAATATCGCGATTTGAAGTTTTCGGGTGGGAAGTGAATATTCTTCCCTTTTTTTATTGGTGCAGAACACATTAAATTGTATCTCGCAAACCATTAGCCTTAGAGACATGGGAGTGGGTGCAAATTGAAGCCTGTCACTAGGGCTATCAGTCAGGGGGGGGGGTGTCAGGCAGGAGTTGGGAGCTTGACCCTCTCCAGTCCAAACCTATTTTCGGCCATCCAACTATTACAAACTGCAGGGAATTTGACCCTATGGTCCGTCAAACAGAATTGAGTCAAGCCAGGGCTAAACTTTGAAGAGCCTCAAAAGGCTCTTTGGCAGGAGAACAAGTATCCCTTATGTTTGTGTACTGACCCATGGATCAGCGAATAATGACCCGAATCCCATAATAGAAGTGGTTTTGGAGAGCCAAGACAGTCTGCTTTGAGAATAAAACAAAACCCGAAAATCGATATTTGGACACATAAGGTACATATTGGCTGCCTAGGTCACATATAATATATTATAATTATATTATAACCAATACAAAGATGGATTAAATTGGATCTATCGACTATTAAGTTTTCATTCATAGTCAACTCTGAAGTAAAAGTAAATAATCAAACAGTATGGTATGTAGGGATATCATTGACATCCAATTTATGTCGGTGACGATTATTGACATTATAGTTGTCAATATATCAATGTATTGCAACGTAATATTTAAACTATTAAGTACATCTTGAACACTGTCTATTTCCTTAATAATCTGAGAATGATAGCAAAAGCAAAGGTTAATGATAGTTGAAAACCAGTCCCATTATTTTCACTGAAAATTTTCACTTAATTTTCATTGATATGAAACACAAAACTCCCAGCTTTAAATACTGCGAGATAGGAACCTTACCTGAGGCCGATTGGAAGGATAAGTACCCCAACTGTAAGCTCAGTTGTTAAACTTAGGACACTATGTCTATTCCCCACTCCCTTCCTTTCTGAGGTGCACTGGTTGCAAGCACATTCAGGTACCACAATACAAGTGCATACATTGTTTTTTCCACTGACAGAAAACAATTTCTCAAGAAAGAAAATATTGACATAGTTATATTGAAATATCAAAAGTGTCAATATAATATATTGACATATTGACATAATAGCGATATGTCAATTGATATAGCGAATGACAATGACATCCCTAATGGTATGGACATTGTCTTGCGGATAATCCAGTTCTGCGTGGGGAATTCAAAGAGTTGGCATCGACCGCGTTTTCAACAACACTAGTAAAAAACCTGCTCAAAGACTTTTCACATACCGACCGCTTCCATAACCCTATCTCACGAACAAATTGTGTTATCAGTGAATGGTACCAGAGGTCAGAAAGAGTGACGTAAAGGGACCAGGATGGGCAGCTAGGGACCATCCTAAATCCATAATGTGAGGCCAGTGATTATGCCTTATCAACCTATTCATTACAAACCCGTCAGGTGGTCGGCCCTACTCCCTCTCCACTCTTATTCCCCACAGAGTCACAGTCTTTTTCCAAGGATGAGTTGGTGAGGTGTTGGTCACAAATGGGCAGGTCCCCCGACGAAATGCGTTGGTTCCTGCCATCTATTTTATTTGCGGTGGGATTTGGAGAGAGGGTGTGAAAGGATTGAGGATCAATGAAAGAAAAGGGTTCTTGTGAAAAAAGACAGGGGGGGTAGGGAAAAGCTATCAACGAATGGCAGATAGGTTAAAAATGGTCGGAAATGTCTGAATTAGTTTACAGTCGGTGCTCGATACCCAAGATTTGGAAATTACAAGAAGAAGCGTTAAAGGTAATGAATTACCATTAATTATCCAATGAAATGATGTCCTTAAAACAGATTGACTGTTCTACTATTTGAGATGGAGTTGGTGTTCGAGGTAGTGGGATTAAAGGTAGTGAGTCTACTGTAGTGATCTTCGAGGTAGTGATGTTCGAGGTAGTGTGATCTGTGATGTGCAGTGAGGTGGGTGGTATAAAGTGAAGTTTGTGGTATACAGTGAGGTTGGTGGTATACAGTGAGGTTAGTGGTATACAGTGAGGTTTGTGGTACACAGTGAGGTTTGTGGTATACAGTGAGGTCCATGGTATACAGTGAAGTTTGTGGTATACAGTGAGGTGGGTGGTATAAAGTGAAGTTTGTGGTATACAGTGAGGTGGGTGGTATATAGTGATGTGGGTGGTATACAGTAAGGTTCGTGGTATACAGTGAGGTTTCTGGTATACAGTAGGGTTCATGGTATACAGTAAGGGTCGTGGTATACAGTGAGGTTTCTGGTATACAGGAGGGTTCATGGTATACAGTAAGGTTCATGGTATACAGTGAGGTTGGTGGTATACAGTGAGGTGGGTGGTATAAAGTGAAGTTTGTGGTATACAGTGAGGTGGGTGGTATACAGTAGGGTCCATGGTATACAGTAAGGTTCGTGGTATACAGTGAGGTTCGAGTCAGGCCTAAGGTAATGTGGTTTGAGGTACTGAGGTTCATGGTAACCTAGGCAGTAACATGGGAGGTAAGTAATGAATCCAGGGTGGAAGTGTTCTGGAAGAGAACAACGAATCAACTCGAGAGCAGACAAAATAGAAACCACTGAATAAATATTGAGAAAACATTCTACTTTATGTAATGAGAAGATATGATATGGTGCAAAAGGTGTTTGAATATGTAAATGGATGACCCAGTGTTGAAGACTGCATCAGCATTTGGTAAGCTGGATGAGCAATCTTTTTTTTTTGATTTTGCAGTGTGTATTTATTGATGAATACAACAATCAAAAATGTATCAAAAATGTATGTGTGCGTCATGGCGTATCGTATCCAAATTTGTCGCAATAATAGGTCTATTGCGCTCCGCGTGTTGTTCAGAAAACATTTATAGTATCACAAATTAAAGCATATGAACAGATGCATAAACCAATGATGTCTGTGTCAATTGTTAATAACGTGGCAAACCATGTATGCAGAAACTTTAAAGTAGCTTCAATTTTCCCTCGACACTTGGATATACAGACATTAAATACATCCTGCTTGTTGTAGGCAGGAGTGTATTACAGACACAAGATGGCCTTTATTAATTTCCTAATTTGAAAAGTGCCACCAGACATGCCATAGGATGGGGGAGGAGGGAGACATGACTTAGCTGTCACGGGTGATATACATTGACAAGAGGCATGGGACGACCCGCAGTAATAGCTAGGGTAGCTGTTAACACATTATTTAGGTATGTTTGGGGGCATTGCACGATACAAATGCCCTGCTGCAGGACGTGTAGTAGAGGGACCTTACTATTTCTTTTTTCATGTCGTTCCTGGTTCTTTGCAAATTAACAACATAGCAGTCTCCATATGCTCATAAAGGTCCAACTCCAACTGCAATATTGTAAAAAGCAAACTGACTAGTATCGGGGTGAAATAAACAAAGATTAGACACACCCTCCTAGTTCATGCTCTCATGAAGCAGTCCTCGAATGCTGAACGTTTCTAATGGCAGGCTTTCATCACCTTTGACCATTCCCCAGTGCCCATAGAGCCACGCCTATTTTTGT
Organism: Harmothoe impar; assembly: GCA_947462335.1. Classification (NCBI taxonomy): domain Eukaryota; kingdom Metazoa; phylum Annelida; class Polychaeta; order Phyllodocida; family Polynoidae; genus Harmothoe; species Harmothoe impar. The sequence continues at coordinate 24,970,006 of OX381721.1, forward strand.
GGGAACACCCCTCTTTTCCTGGAAGCCTCAGAGGAAACTATTTTGTTTCCCTCAGCAGATTTGCCACCAGAGGCCGTCTAAAGGACACTTGGGAAATCTGACAGTCACCCTTGGCACTAATCCATTATGGGATGGAGGGAGTAAAGTTCAACACCTTAAGTATGAAGGGAGGTCTTTGTGTTGGTCTCTACGGAATGGGTGCAAAGGCTAAGACAGTTGTATAGTTGTACCTAGAAGGTGGTGTCTTCGGGTGGGGTTATGGAGGTTTAGAGCCTGGGTCTTGGGAGGACAACCCTACGCTATACCCAGCTGTGTATTGGAGAGGGAATCTATAGAAGAGACATTGTGTTTACACCTTTGTTGATGTTTTAAGAATTTTAGGGGTGTATATTAATTTTGTACATCTCTTCATCACTCTTGTTAGTTGTAGTTTTATTTTCTCCTGCTTACATCCCATTTTCCGTTATGTATTACCCTCTTCCTAAATTGCTTTATTATTCTTCCCTCGATTCTTGCATTCTTCAACAAGTAACCAATACGTGTAAATCGCATATATACGAATAGTGATTCCTCCACCATTTACTTGTCAATCATTTCTCCTTGTGTCTCATACTACACTCAGTAACACCCATTGTGTTTGCATTGCCTCTTACCTGTTCCCCTTATAATCATCTGTATTTGAAAAATAGTCAGTGTACGGTATCACAGAGACATGTACTTTCAGAATCGTTGCTTTTGGTTGCCATTGGATACTCAAATTATTCCATCAACAATAATTTCCGGTTGAAGAGAGATCCCTCTCATATTTCATATTTCGCCATTGCAATTCACTTTGATTTGCAGGCTATTCAACTTAATAGTCCCTCCCATTTCACTACTGAAAGTGAGATTTAACATTACTAATTTGAGCAAAATAGTAGGGAATATGGGGGAATTAGATAGTAGGCCTTTTATTTGCAAAGGAGAACGTTGGATGAAAGAAATGGTTATTGAAAAATATTATTATTAATGCAGCTTAGCGGAAATACAAGCAAACCCTTAGAGAATGTGCTATCGCCTGAGTATTACCCCAAATTATGTATACTACAGTTTGGCCTCTATGATACCCACTTTTGAATACTTTTCTGCCATACCAAGAGTGCAATCAAAGACTAATTCGGCGTTTAATGTGTTTTTCATTAGAGGACAGCGTAAGAGGACCACTATGAGTAGCCAGGGCCTGTGCTGCAGCCTCATTATATCAATTATCTTTTGCATGTGCTGTTATTGAGGTTATAGCGCATACTCTGTAGATTTTCGCCACTAGATGCCAAGATTATATCATGCTGTAAAATAATATTTCTAGATAATTTCCAGTGTAATTACTTCGCGTATGATGTTTTGGGGAAGGACCTGAGGTCCTACTTAAGAACAGAAAAAATTGAGGACTGAGCAGGAAACCATAAAATGGAGCATGAGTTCTGAACTCACGACAACAGCATAGCGAGTCGTAACCGGGGACTCAAATAATAAACATCATATTGGCAGTTTGGCAGTTTGCTGAGTAGGCAGGGAAGTAATCATCCCTGAGATGAACAGAACCAGCAGACATAAGTGCTGAGGGGGTAGAGCTGGAGGATACATGTCTCAGCTGTCATGGTGGATGGCCTCACATGAGGTCTAGAGACGACCAGCAGTAATAACTGGGGTAAGTGGGTATGTCTGACATGTCAGTGTGATGGACAAACTCACCAAGTTACTTCTAGCCATGCTAGACGGCTTGTAGTTTGGTTGATGTCTAGTCCCAGATCCCTCTTTGTAGCCATTCAGTGGGGTTGTAATATGTAACTATCGTGTTACTTGCTACAGAGCCATTTACATCAAGTGTCAATACACCTCATTGGTCTTACTGCTTCTGTATGAGCTTTAATAGAGCGGTAGGTGACATCTCTATGGTATAAAGCATTACATTTCACCTTAAGGACAGACATTATACTGACATTCAAGACTATGCCATATATGTCAAGTAACACTACACTGTTAGGCGTAAGTTGTGTAGCTGCACAGTATAACAGCCTTTCTCTATTCTAATGTAAATCTACAAATATTTACATAGCAATACAAATCTTTTGGATATTTGAATAGGTTGATTGGTGTAATTGAGGTGCATTCCAATAGTAATAGCTATTCTACCCAGTGAAGACTCGAACCCAGGACCTCCTGTGTGGGGGGATTTACAGGTGAGTGTAGCTGAACAGTATGTAATACTGGAAACCAAAAATATGTACGGTACTACTATATCTCACTGTACTTCTGGCCATGTACATTTTCGTGGCAGGATGTTAACGGCTTAGAGCAAGAGTATGAATGGAGCAAAAATCGCTAGTAAAGCCATTTATATACCCATTGCTTTAATGCTTAGCACTTTGTCGCTCAAAATGTTACATGGGCTGTAAAAGTATAATTACATAGTGCACAGAAAAAAGGGTGAGAATCAATTAGACCATCAAATTGGCTACACTTTGAAGGGTCAGGCATTTGAACAAGAGCCATGCCACCTCAGATTCAAAGATAGTCTGGCAATGCTACACTCCATCCAGGGTGTGGCAATGCTGCGTACTTAGAGTCCCCTTTTCACACATTACAAGAAAATATCAACAGTTTCAGTGATGTTAGATAAGTACTGCCAAAGAAAGCAATGGGTAGAACAGGGTTGCATAATGGAAAAAAGTATATCGGATAAGGGGTTTCTGAAACAATATGCATTATAAAAATAGGATTTCTTGACACCTGTGGTTTTAAAAATAACCTTGAAAGGTGCTTTGGAGGTTTATCCCCTTATTTCAAAAAGGTCCTTATCCTTCCTCAGAGCTAGTTAAGCCTTTTAGAATCCCTCTTCTCAAAATAGGATTACGATTTGCCTGTCAGGAAAACATGGATCTTTGCTGTTTTTTATGTAGCACGGGGCGCTGTTATCATGTGTTCTACTGGATCCAATCCCAAAGGCAACAAAGAGGAAATTATGAAGCCTCCATTTGGTAACAAAGGGAGCTCTAGTGTTTTGCTGTATTTGGGGGATGGGGGTCTTTTGAAACATCTTTGCGCGAATTAATCGGACTATTTTTAAAGCAAAAGGTCACGCAAATGTTGTTCACTGTAATCTCACAACTAAATTATAATCTGCCATAACTGCTTGGTTCCTTTGCAATTAGATTCCGCTTGTATTGGCAATGCTGACCATTATATGTACTAATTTTGCGTATGTCAAGTTTACCTTGCAACATTTTTGTTAAAGAAGATGCATTGGAAGCTAGGTTTTGAGAAACCTAGGCCATGTTTCCTAGCCTGGTCATCCCTGTGCAAGAGTGCATGTCAGGGAGTGACACTATTAATGGGACTACATGTATTAACATAACCTGAAATGAACCAAAATCATTAGTTCCTTGTCTCCCTTGCAGTAAAATCCTAATTTTACTACATATACCTGAAGACATCTATGGTCTGAATATTGTGACAGCTTCTGGCTCAAAAGTCTGGACTAGACCCTTGATAAACATGTCCTATGTCCACCATCCACAGGACTCTGTAATTAAGGTCGGTTGATGCATCCATTCCCTAGATATTTATAAAAGTCGTCCAGTGGATAGTGACTATCAGAGGTAATGAGTGGGCACTTGTCTGACCAAGTTGATGGCCTCAGGAAAGCTTCCTCTCACCTGGTTTATTATACCTTTACCTGTAAGGCAGTGTAAGGTGTCATCCTGTCTGACAGGTATCACCGTGTGCAGCACTACACCTGCTGACACGGAGGCAATAGTTACTTTTAGTAGCCTTCACTGATGACCCTGGTACAGGCCACTTACAATGCGATATACATAATTAAATGTCTAGAACGGTCAGGCTGAAAGCTGTTGAATCTACTTGATTAGTAGGAGCTGAGACACATTACAAGGAATCATAGAAGCTCAGCTCTTAGAATGGTAAATTTGAATAACGAATGTACTTAGTTAATCTTAGTTAATCACAATACTACATAACAGTGAAAGGTAATGTGAGCTTATGTTAGACTTTTCAATTGGCCATTATCCAACCAGATTAGATTGGTTAGCTTGTTGGTGGTAAGTTTTAAAGCCCTTTACCGTGAAGATGTGGGCGTTCATAGGCTGTGTTAAAACCAAGAAACTTAAAGTTAACCAACAAAGGATCCTCCGGAGCCAGAAAGGAGCAACGTAGAGGACAAGAGGAGGAGAGGATGACAAAGGAAAGCTAGAATACTGCTTATGTTAATACAAGGCCGACATGAGCTCTCACTTTTTTGCTGGATAGGTGTTTATCCTTCATCTCACCTGGGCATTGTATTTGGTAATCTTAGATATATTTTTCTGAATCATCTAGATCCAACCATGTAATTATCAAAATATCCTTCTATCTCTACCGCTATCTAAGTTACTGGAAACTTTTGAATGTTCTCTGAGGACGACACATGAGCTGAGAAGTACTTGTATTCATGAGAGCAGTGGTATTAAGGTGTTCTTTAAGATTAACAATAACACACAACTGAACCAGCTTGAATTCTAGAAAGGTGTGTAAAGCAGCAGATTCGTTTACAAAGGTTTTAATTTTAGTACCCCTTCTCTGTTTACTAGATTTAACTCTTGCGTTGAGTCCTTCATCCTATTGTTTCTACTCCAACTAATAGATTCATTAGGCACGATCATTGCAGTCAGAATCTCTTCAATGGAAATGGCCTACTAAATTCCTTTTAATGACAGTTTAATTCGGCCACTAGCTGGCTATGAACCGATTGGTATGTTTGTTGCCTGGGGATCTCACCAATGTGACATTTAAACCGTCCTATTTGACATTTTCCCTGTTAACCTGTGTTAACCAAGGTCTCCCCCGGTGAAAAAGGCCATCAAAGAATTTAGGCCTCGCAGGCGTTTTCAGAATCGTTTAAAGCAGGCATGCTCACACAGTAATCAGAGGATTTTGTTTTGTGAGGCTTCTTATGTAACTCCTGTGCAGATTCTTATAGGTGGATTTGGTTTTGGATACCATTTTATGGGTAACAGATAGAAACCCGCAGCAGGTAATATTGTAAGAAAATTGGCCTTCAATTTGCAATGCAAAGTTCTGCTGTTAAACAGTATCCCTGCTCATAAAGGTACGGAGTATTGACAAGGACCCAATACACTGATGAAGTACAGAGCGAGTTCTACGTTGGAATAAACTAGGGTTGGCTTAATATTACTCATAAATAATGAAATGTTATTCTACCTTAGTCCAGGTAGTTGTTGCGCTTGATTATTGACAATTTCATTTTTGACTCGTAGACACCACAATATGTGAAATCAATTTTATCCATCTAGCACATTATCCAACTACCGTGAATCTCTTTACAGCCCTTGCCAAAAGCCACATAATTAATGCCAAAAATGTGTTAGTGAGAGAAGATATTTACATCTATGAGCAATTTCTTGTACACATGTACATAATCTGGTTTTGTTGGTTTGGATCACAGTTTCAGGTGTCAAGGGGGCTATTGCACCGTGACAGGGGTACTCACTTAAGTGGCTTCCCGGTGTCAGTCCTGGTTCAGCCACCTACCTGACGGTAGAATCCATGTAGCAGACAGGTGGGCCCACACCCACACCACCCAGTGCCACCTGTATACACCTATAGGGTAACAAGAGATCTCAGGTGGGTGGTACTGTATCAGTGATAGGGGGCGTGGCGGGGGGAGGTGGGCGGTTTTAGTGTCACTACCTATTTGAGTATCTCATAGTCCAGCAGCTCTAAAAACACCTGTCCAACAAAGGCCCTCATGTATCTTATGTGGAAATCGGATGGTGATTAACTGATGATTGGTCTGTATTTCGCTGAAATCGTCAGGAATAAAATTGGCCTTATTTACAGCGCCTTTATATAAATATATCTTTGCACGCCACCATTGCCGTACCGAGGGAGTGTTAATTTATTAATTACAGAGGGTTGGTTAAATACCGCGCAGAGAACCAAACAGTCCTTACCAATGGCCCTCAGCAGAAATGCTCACTCCATACCGTTTTGCATGTAAAGGTTTCCCTCATATCTTTGTGTGAACCTTCTCTCTGTAAGACAGAATGCTGAGGCCTACGACTGCCCTGTATAGATGAGAGGACATAAGACCCAGGGCTGCTATGATGAGAACTGGGTGCGTTCAAATACCCGCCAGCCCTCTACCGGTGACAAAAGGAAGCTTCAATCACGTGACATGGCCCGACCCCTGGCGCCCCCTTTCGACAGGCGTTACAAACGACCTCAGCCATTGTGAGACTGGTGGCGCCCCTGACGGAGGGCGTCATTGGACGTCGGCCGGCGTCTGTATTTAATCAAACCAAGACCTGCCCCCCTTTCCCCTTAAGGAAGCCCATTCCCTGCCACTCCTTCCGTAACATTACACAAAGGACCCCCTGTGACGAATAATACTTATAGTGTTCAAGTGGGAATGGTGATTATATTACCAAAAGGCAGGTTAGTGGATTTTCGCGCTATTTCTAGCTATGGTAACGCATCCCCCCCCCCCACCCCGCGCAGTCCTTCCCTCCCTTATTGTTGAATACTGCCTCAATGTAGTAAGTGTTGAAATGTACAGCTTTAACTTTTGTATGATATTAAGGCACATTTTATGTATACAGGAGGTACAAATGGTAAAGTGTATATGAATCTCTAGTGCCTTAAATATGCAAGCGAGGGTAAAGCAATCTAATGCAACAGTTTTCATGCATGCTGCATTGGAGTACGGGCATAGTGATAGTGAACCAATATTTGAACATAAACTGCCCGATATACAAGGTTGATCACTGCTGGGTGTTCAATATTCGGGTTGGATGGCAAAGGGTCACCACCTTGGGTAGACCACGGGGGGTTGGATAATCCATAGAGGCTGCCTTAAGTAAAGCCAGTCAAGCTTGGCTTTCCTAAGCTACACCCTTACATAACTCATTTTTATGGGGACTTTATTTCATAAGAACCCGACCAGGGGTGAGCATGTGAGGGAATGCCATGTCAATGTGGGCAGGAAGTTCCGCAATTTCGTCGTCACAGAAACGGGTAGTTTGTTCAATCATGCGGTGTTTTCTTTTTCTGATAAGGAAACATAAATCGTGTACATACACAAAAACATGTAAGGCCGTCTTGTGATTCTGTCCGCCACATTTGTTTCCATGTAGGCCGGGGAACTATGCAAATAACAATAGAAATTATGATGTATACAAATTATGTCTAGTTTAAACAGCTGGTATGCGCTTGACTGTTCAGTTTCGGGAGCCTTCTGCTTTGATACTGATATGAAATATCAAGTAAATTTAGAGATACTTACACCAGGGAGAGTATAAGTCTACTATACACTCCATGCTTACACTTTAGCTATGAGAGTGTATGAGGAGTTTCTGTTACCAAGCACTTGCCATGTCACAAGGCTAGAGCACACGTCATCTCTTCTATGTTAGCAGCCATTCTGACATGAAGGTTTCTTGATAGCAGATAGTTGGAAAAAAATAATTCACAGCTACCTAAATACCACACAGACACAATCAATTTCAGTAATAACGACACGACAGAAAAATGGATTTAGAATGGATGACTTTGGCAAAGGACCTACCCCATACCCCTTCAATTCACCCGCAGGAACCGGAAATCCGGTTGACCTGACCGGAAGTGGCATTGTTTTGTCTCCATCTGCTGCGGGATGTTGCCATTGGCCACAAGTAGGGAGATTTATAGTCCCAATAAACGCTTCAACGCCGCGCATCCATTTCCTCAGAGGGCAGTGATGTGTCACTGACAACGGTTTGTGGGCCCCCTCCATTGTGTGTTTGAGAGATGGTTGCCTGGAGTGGCTGTTACTTTGTGGGGGTAATTGAGGAAGCACCGGATTTGAGTTGGCCGAAGAAGGGTGCAATTCGTAAGGTGTATTTAACATGGGGTTGGATGTGTTTTAGGCGCCATCTGTGAAGCTGTTAGAACAAGACAGTATAGGTTTGGAGATGTGTGTACCTAGACACCTAAGTGACACCAAGCAAAGGTATGTTTAAGCAGGTTATCGATGTATTGATCCTGAAGAAGACTTGAAACCTCAAAATCAAACTTAACGCTTTTCACCATTTGAACCGATGCCTACTATATCAATATACTGCTAGCATCAACCATGAAAGTCCATTATATTTTATTTGACAACAGCTGGTTTACTGCATCCTGTGTATAACAACCATTGCATTGAAACATGTCTGTTGTACTGCATCACTGTCAGAGGTCTGACCAAATGTCAATCGCATTCTTCAATAAAGCAGATTTTTTACTCTCGTGCAACAATAAAACCCTTACCACAATGTTCCTTCCATTCGGGACAATACATAGGATGTAATGCAAAAGCGCAGCAATGAAGACAAAACTACATTCACATGTTATAGTCTTTTTGCTATCTATACTAATGGCTTTGTTTAATAATGAATCAGTAGACGAGATGATGAAGGAGGGAGAAACTTCTTAACCACGGACACGGTCGTCTTTAATCTGTTAATAGCACTAAGGTATTACATGGCAGATGGTATGTTGTTTAGCAGCCTGTTCTCATAGTATATCAGTGAGGGTGGGTAAGGGATATCTACACTACTGTATGGAGTATAACAATGTGGTCTTAGATCTCACAGGTAATTGTGGCTTGACAGGGGACAGCCCCCCCTGACGAGCTCCTCTCACTCTCTGTGTTTTCCCCTTAGTATAAATGTCTGCCTTTTCTATTTTTGTACCACGCCTTCGCTTTCTCCCCTCTCTAATATACCTTATGAGATATGGTGCATTGACGCACATTGGTTGTTTTAAGGGAAAAAATATACTTCACTGAGGGAGCTAAGTTAATAATGACTTTATTGTAGCGATGTGTTGTGTGGCGTCTGCATACTTAGAGAATTCTAGTAGCAGTGCTATGGATACATGTAGTACATTCCTTTAGAAAATACAACACAATCTCAGACTATCATGAAGTTAAAGTGAATAAAGAATGATGTGGTTAGCTCTCTGTATCTATCTTTTTATGAGCCACCATATATAAAGGTGTGTTATATTGCGAATAAATAATAATTCGTGGTACACTTCTATCTATACTTTTCTATCTAATTATTCTATTCAGAACAGTCATTAAATCAGGACATACATGTCATGCATATTTCCATTGCATGATGTATTCGAGCATATCACTGTAGTCGTCCTGTTAAACACATGTACATACAAGTTCCATCCTTTCTAGCCTAGTCGTCTATTCCCTAAATAAGAAGAAAAATAGATCTGATCTGTTCAGATGGTCATTCCGTCTAGGAATCTGTTGGCCGAGTGGTCGGCTTGCACACCACCATTCTGGTAGTAGCTAGGTGCCTAGATTAGTAGGGCAGTGGACAGCCCCTGGTCCGTTCCCTCCTCCCCTCCAGGGCCAATTTGGGACAACCTGCTTCAGGAACGGTGGCCCCCAGACTGCTATTGGCCTGGCTTATCATTGTACCAGAGTGGTTTATGTGGTCTGATAAGGGGCAGCAGGTGCCAGATTGGGGTGAAACAAGCAGGGGACCAGCTCAGATATGCTCATATAACAAGAGACGAGCAGCTCTGAGTTGGTGGATACTGCTCATAACTCGTGTTTCCGTCTCTAAGAGTTTCCAGTTAGCTGTTCATATTAGACGGCAGCCCTATCTTACAGGCTGTTTGATTGGTTGGCAAATGCCCATGAGCTGGCTGATGTAAGGTGACACCTCATTGGCTGACCGCAACCTGTCACAGTCACTGATCGTTGTTAGATGAGTTCTAACATGGACGGTGCGCACTGCTGGTTCCAACCATGTTACTGGGGAATCTTGCGGTCAATGACTTTTCTTTTTGAATAGCTTTGATGATAGGACATCTCTTGCATCATATTGACATTAATCTTAAACCTGATTAGATACCCTAGGTAGTAGTTTGGGGACAATATGATGCATTTAATTGTTCTTATAAATATAATTATAGGTTTCTATTTCTTGGTAAAAATGGGATAAACCGGCCCTACAAGTAGAATTTTCTTTTGGTAAAAAGATATATGCATTTTGTTCTCTTAAGCCTTACAACCACCAACACATGTACAGAATGATAATCAACAAAAACGGTGTATTTGAATGGTATATCATACTGACTTACATGAATATCATGCTAGAGTATTTCCTTACGCTCTTCATAAATAGATATAGTTCTCCCCCTTATATCATTGCCATGTGGCAGAAATAGAAGGCATCAACAACTACATATTCGTCATCAAACACTCATACCTTTGGCTGGGCACTTGCCTGAGACAAATGCACCTTTCTTTCAGAGCCAGGGGATATTAGCTGTGTGCTCACCCCAGAACATAGGATATCCTAAAACAAGATGTGTATATCGCAAATAGAACACATAGATATAAAACGAAACGTGATAGCCGTTTTAAAAATACATGGAAATTGATTCCTGATATGAAAGCAATATGACGAATTGTATCACCCTTTAGCTCCTTCATGCTGACCTTTAGCAAGCCACCACTCACACCGACCAGCTCACACCAACTCCACCATACCACATGCTCCACCCACATCTCAACGTGGTAAACCCCTTGCCCTGGCGTGACTAAACACCTAATGGAGGGGAAAAGAGGGAAACCCCATGCAGTGCAGCAGACTAAAGGACAGATGAAGCCTTGGTAGTGCAACCTCCACAACTAGAAAGTATAGGTGAGGACTGTTCAAGGGGACACCAATGGGCATTTTTGTCTCAACTGTACACGAGTTTGAGTTTTGAAACGTGTAGTGCTCTTTTCACGAGTAAGATAAAATGTGACCAGTATTCCCTTGAGCATGGTAGAGAACGAAACAAAAACGGATCTATTTGACGTAAATGGTCACAGTGGGAATATAAACCTGTTTTCCAAAATTAATAGAAAACTATATAAATTTAGATAATCACACATGCATCATCGGTACGTATTCTCTGGACAACTTAGGGATTGGCCATTTTTTTAAATGGAAGAAGGGGGAGGGGGTGGTGAATTTGGGGGCACCAAAATTTATTAGACCCCTTGAGGGGAGAACCAAAATAAAATTGACTTCTTTGAGGGGGGGGGGATTTCACCTCTTTTAAGCAAAAATGCCCATGCATCGGCCACGCTCAATTTCAACCCGCCTTAATTAAGCCCGCAGGTCTCGGTACCCCTCCAGCGGCAGTCGGAGTGGAGTCGGGACAGGTACTCAGCGCTATATATACGGGCACTGGGCCTTTAAGGGGGCTGATTTAATTGTGATCCGTCTTGCAGAGTTATGCTCACGTGGGAGGGTCAGAAACATATTTGACCTGCTTGCATGACAATCCACTGTTGTTAAATGGTTATTCCGTTTGTGAAGAACATTAATATGGACACTGCACTGACTAACTCACAAGGGGCCCCATTGTTAACCAAAATTAGTCCGTTGTTATCTAAAGTTCAAAATTGTCCACAATAATATAGCATACAATGCAATTGTAATCCATACTTAGGTTATGACTAACATGTCATGCACTAATATAACCTTGGCTGTCATTAACATTCATTGATAGTATTATATTTAGACAGACAGCCACTCAACGTCCTCTTGATGTTAGCAAAACAGGCAATGTCTATAATAACAGAAGATGACTCAGACTGAAAATTCACATAAAATAGAATAACAATCTTATTTGATGTGGCATGGGTATTTCTAAAAGGACCAGGATGCATGGTCTGTTAGAGCTGATCAGAGATCACAGGCTCTGCTTAAGAATGACCTTCTCCGGCTAAAGTTGATGACCCACCAAGTGAATGCTAAAGGAGCAATAAAAATAAAAGGGGGTGGGAGTGAGAAAGGCCAGTGGAGAGAAAGAACTGTGTCCAGACCTCTCTCTCATACTGTGCTTTATGGTGAATGTCTTTTTGACAGTTGTCTAGGATGTTCAATGTCTCAATTCAACATGACAGTTCTCAGATCAATGGTATTTCAGTTTAACTTTAGCCACAGCATCATTGTGAATACAAGAAATAGGGGACTACCCAGCTAACAAAAAATTGTTCTTTACATCAAAATAACGTTTTAAAAGTTATATAACGTTTGCCACAATAAGGAGCCAGAGAGAAACGATATATACCATTGTATGACGGTTTTTGTTCACTCAGTAAGGATACGGGATTACCCGTTTTTGTTTGCGTGTTTCTATCCCCTGATCTCACTTGCAATGCTATCAACCCGACATTATGAAGCACTAACAGAACATCCTCCTTTCTCTGCCTTTTCCTTATCCTACTTGAGGTCACCCAAGGGCTGGGGGACTGATACTAAAGACAGTGGATTTGGTATTCAGCAAAGTCCTCAATGGTACATTCTAGTACCCCAAGAATGGAATCCAGGCTTCTCCCCTCTCTTAAAAACCTGTGTTGAAAGGCTTCCCGAGTGTTACTGTGTGATGTATGGAGAGGGAGGCCTATGGCTAGGCACTATCATCCCTCAGGGACCGTTGTGTTGTTGGGTAGCCAGGTGCAGCACCCGTGGTCATGAGTCTGGTTTATTCCCTCTGGAGACATCTTACATCTTGGTCATTGTGTCTCCAGGGTTTGCCGCTGCTGGTCTCATCAGTATCAAATATAATGTATGGACACCAATATGCAGGTCTTTGGAGACAGACATGTCATGTCATTCTTGATACTATTAAACGTATAGTTATACTGGAATAGTGGCTTTCTCTTACATATTATGTCTGTAATCGATTAATTCATTTAAAGACAGTCTCATGAGAATGACAGTATTATTGAACATTTATCACAATTATGGATCATAATATTTTCATTTTCGGCTCCTATTCAAAGTAGGAGAGGACGTATACGGTAAATGGAGAATGGCTGGAGAACGAATGGAGAAAGATGCAAATTTATCTTGCCGAGTAGGTTTATGTCTTAGGGGCCTACTGTCTAAAGATGACGTAAAGGATCATGAAGAAGTATTGGTACAACTTACTCCATGGGGAATGGGGTATCGAGCTCTCATAAGTTTAACAAACAGAATGGCAAAGCAGAGATGTAATAAATGAAATTGCCCGATACCATCTAAAGAGTTGCTAGTGATCACTGTGATGGCCTGACAGTGTCTTGTGTTTACAAGGTTTGTCCTATATTTTGAGATGTGTTAAACCACTGACACAAAAATATCAAATGTAATGCAATAAAGGAAGGACGTACCTTTGATGTTCTTGCTGAAGGACTAGTCAGTAGTTGAGAAAAGCTTTTTCCAATCGGCATAGATCTGATGATGCTGTTCTTTATCATCGCTTTGCAAGCTAGCTACACTAAAACAAGGGGAACCTAGTTTTCTGTGGTGATAGAAATTGTTGTATTCAGCCGATCAACCCTCCAACTAAAATGTTATCAAATTGCAGTCAAAGCATGATAAATCCACCACCTTCTTTATGAAATTCATTTATGAATGGTGAATCACCAGCCTTGTCCTGCTGGCTCTGCTGAGAATACTCTATTCAGAAACTTGTCTGATAAAATACTTGCATTTGGGACTTTTATGGGACTGTGTAGTTCTTAGAATTATGAGAATGGCAGAGACAACTCTCCTGTTTTAGCCTATAAGTTAAGGTGAATTTGCTGTAAACTGAGATGTGGAGTAACTATTGAATGCACTCTGACTCTGAAGAGCAGACTCGGACCCTATTTGTGAGTGTTTATTGCAAAATGTTATTACCCTTTTACAAGCCTCTCCTTTGACAGTCTGCAAGTGTAAAATCATGGTCGGTGGTAGATCTCCTTTTAGCAAATCCACATGGTTAGTTTTACAGCATCTCCTTTCCCAGATCTATATATAGCATGTCTAGAAAAAACAAATTCACCTTGCTGCTGGTCTGGCTTATAGTCACTGTGTTTCTCTTATAGATGCACAGTTTCCCCTAAAGGCTAATAGAATATAGTGATTGAGTTTCTTTTCTACAGGGCAACAGAGAAAAGGTCAGAGATCATCTGAAATTGATATTTAAAGTTAAATGACGTTTTTCAAGGTCAGAGGTTGATGTGTTAAACCACCAGGGACGTAGGCAGCAAATTCGTTTTTGAGGGGCTATGGGGGACGACCGAAACTAGCTTTAAGTTAAGGATCACCCTGATGATTGCCCGTACACCTGCTTAGAAATATGGGAATTGTACAAAAAGGTAGTGTTTGTACCACAGGTCCTATGCACAACAACTTGTCACAACTGCTGGTGCTGCTGTAGGGCAGCAGTATTTGATAAGTATATTAGTGCTGCCCTCAGTTAGTACCTAAGGAGTATGTATACAACAAGTACTGTAGATGTAATTTTACAATTTTCTGGCAAGCACACATCAGTATAGATTTTTTGTGCAAATATTGTTACATTGCCTTCATAATTATACTTGTGACATAGAAAGTTACTGATATTCATTAATATATTTGGCAGAATAAATGTATCGGTGATGTAAGAACCACCAATACCTGTAGAAGTGTCATCACAAGTCTCACAGGGATACATTGGTTACATCATCTAGGTTACATGTATGTATTAGGTATTTTCTATGGAGTTAATTTGACTGAAGGGTATGCTATGCATTTGCATATCTCACTGACACAGTTTGGGTCAACAAACCATAAAGAGGCTTATTCTAGAACTTGATACAGTATATTTGCCTCAGACTGCCATTCGGCCATAAACAGTTTTTATGGTTTGTTTTAGTTTCTAGATCATACTGTCTTTACCGACAACCACACCAATACACCCATAGCCACACCCACACCCATGTGATAAATCCGGTTCTCTGGTGTAACTTACTACCTAATTGAGCGGGGGGGGGGGGGGGAGAGAAACCCCATGGAAAGGTGCAGGCCAAAGGACAGGGGAAGCCAGCCTGCTAGGGTCAGGGCCCAAGCAACCTTCATAGGAGAGGTGCTAGGGAGAATAGTGAGTAGACTAAAATAAATGAGGTTTTTTTCTGTATCGGATTTAAAGCCATTGGTTGCACACTATATACATTGACTCTGTAAAACTTTTTTTTTGCAAGGTTCGGAACGGAGTGGGTCAAATGGGGGTAAAACAGGACATGATTGAGGGACTGTCAGGGATGACAACATCCTACCGTATGACATGGGTGTGCCTGCACTTCACCCGCTGCAATAGTCTCAAAGGAAAAGGGTGCACAGCCTGTCAGGGCTGATCAGAGGGGGGCCACTAGCCGCAGGCCTCTGCTTCCCAATGACATTCTCCAGCTAAAATTGACCCACCAAGTGAACGCTGAGAGAGCAATAGAAAAGGGAAAGAAAGGACAAATTGGAAGGGCAGAAATGTCTCCAGGACTTGCTTTTTTGTGCTTTGTGAATCTATCCTTTTGATAGGTGTCTAAGGCTGTGTTTAACGACACTGTAAATGCTCAGTGGCTCAGTATGGATGGACCCCTTTTACACTATTTGCAAATTTGTCCTTCACAATTTGTCAAAACAATTTGTTTATACACTGTTATAAGTACACTATTACACGTACCTCAGTAATTTAATCTCTACCTTGATATTGCATTGTACAGGGGTGTTTAGGCAAATGGTTTGCCTAAAATCTACTTTGACTAAACTATTTTACTCAGACATGAGACATGCAGGTTGATTTACCACAATTACTGCTCAGGGATAACAAATGAGCACAATAAATATATTTTGATAAAACATCCAGTGTGAACAGGACCTAATCCAGCAGCAGCACTGACAGTTCATTCCCCCTTGCCTTCGGTTTGAATGAAACTATAATGTCAGTGCAGTCAACAGGACTAAAGAATGATTGAGATATGAAGGGTAGGATGTCTCAAACATGTCAATATCTCTATGGAATCAATCATCATTCAAATACGGCAGCCCCATCATGTGTGACAGAAAATGGCTGTTTTGGGAAAAAGGAGATTATCCATGAGGTTCTTCCCAATTTACAGATCATAAAAACATCCAGGACTAGTAACTGCTGAGTGGTCTGAGTTGCTGGCTCATGTTTTCTGACAGCAGACACTTGTCAGGACTTTTTCTCCTACTCTTTTTGGTTTGCTGTCAGAGATGTTCCCCTGGGAGATCCATTGCCTTGGTACGTCACAAAGTGACAGCAGCCTTGTTGGATTTATTGAATGAGTGAAGATGTCTGCTGTCAACATTCTGAGGAGATTAGTGTGTGATGAGGGATTGACACTCTCAGTGTGTGACAGCACAAACTATCAAAGTGTGGCACAGAGAGGCCACTCCCTCAGCCTTGGTCACCATCTGTGAACATGATTCTAAGGGAAAGGTTACATTTTTCCAGTCCTTGGAAAGGGGCATTTTTAGGGAATTATGGACGAAAAGGGATACTTGGAAAGGTCTAATGACATGAAAGATTCTCAGAGCACTTTTATTAAAGGGGGTCTGTCCCCGTAAGACAGCATCCATCTTGTGCCCTATGCTATGATTGCAAGAGACCAGGACCCGCCCACAGGTTGTCTTATGCACCTCCCACCCACATGGGGTAATATGTATAAGGTGTATGGGCCTTGTTACAATTGGTTAGTGCACCCTTAAATAGGATGCATGTTATATTGGGTGTCATGGGGCAATTACATCTAGGTACCCCACCTATACCTACTTCCCCACTGATCCGTGTTACCCTCAACTGCCCTTTACACAGACCTTTCCTGGCCAGAACGCAATAATAACAGTCTATATTACATGAGTTGGCTTAGGTCACTGCTTAAGTGAAAGCAGCCTATTTAACTTTGTTGTATTAAAAACGCACACCGATAACTTTTAGATATCTCCATCAATATTCATCATGAATATTGCATACATATTGCATAAAGATATATTTTGAAATATGTGTAGATCAACTAGATGCCTGGTCAAACATCATAACATATATATGCTCGGCACATATGCCAACTATCCCATAATGTACTTTATGTCATTTGGAAACCTGTCCGTTGCTGTTACAGGATCGTAGTACTGGGCAGTGGGTGAGGAGCACTGACACTATTCATAGACTTCCCAAATAGCAAACACCCCCCCCTCCCCCACACACACACATACACACACAATCACATCCTTATATGCATACGCCACACATTTGAACTACCTGGTAGGGCATGGGCATCCGCAAATTTCTCTCTTTATAAGGGAGTGATCATTTTTCAACAACAGGGGGGGTGGATTTTTACGCGGAGCGTGCACAATTTTTTTCACCCCCACGGTCAGCGGGTCGAAATTTCCCCCCCTACGGGTCGAAAATCAGCGCACACGCAGGCCCTTTAAAGCATAGTGATGCGCAGGCTTTTTGGCCCAAAACAGGTTACATTTTTTTTCACCCCCCCCCCTCAGGAGGGGTCCAAACTTTTTACACACCCCCGGTCAAGGGGTCCAAATTATTTTGTCCCCCGCCCTTGTTGATAAAAAATGATCACTCCCTAAGTTGTTGTGACCCTCTCCCCAAAGCAGAGTGGCCTATCGAGTATAAGCAAGCAGCAGAACATCACCACCCTCCCTCCAACCAACTACCCACCCACCCTGCACCAGGCGTTGTTGACATAATGATAGGAAGGTGAGCTAAAGTACCTATATATATGCCCTTATATGCTAACCAGAGTCAAAGGGGGAGGGGCAGTAGGGCCCTATCAAATAGTAGCTGCAGTAGTTCCCCCTGCCGTCCAAAAGGTATACATTGCTAGTTTAAACATATTTCATCCTCAAAGATATACTTTATGCCAAGGCATGTGTGCTTCATGTTCTATCAGTTGTATTTTCACCTTTGATATCACCCTGAAAAGGATAGGCTCTACTATTTTGTGGAGTTGGCTCCAATGATAAGTTATCAAATTTGAAGTGCTGTTCACACACAGTTACTATAGTAAAGAAAAAGGGAGTGTCCCTCCCAAAGGGAGTGTACAGGCCCATAGACATGTCCATTCCCCAAAGCTTCCCTTCCTTGTATCATGGTGAATGGGTCAGGCATGAGTGATAATGCTTCATTAAAAACCAGTAAGTGAAATTATGCTTACTGACTGGATGCTTTTATCACCGACAACTAACGATAAAAAATCAAAAAAAGAACAGTAACCATCAAAGTTCAGATGCAAATCTTTTGTCACAGATTATGTTTCCCAGAAACGTTCTGATCTAACTAAAAGAGAAATTAATGAAAATTTCATTTGTAATTGCCATGTAGCAAAGATGAATGTCAGTACATTGTTAATGCAACTAGACTTAACCTCGGTCTGAAGAGTGTCACTGGCAGTGAAGTCACAGCACCATAAATGTCACCTCTGTAGCGACGTTGCTACGTCACCAAGCAACGTCGCCACATTACCTAGCGATGTTATTATCCAGCAGTAGCAGTGGGGTCACTTCCTGCAGAGTCCATGTTGACATGTTTTGATGTTGGAGCAGTTTGACATGAACGTAGGCTCAGAGGACAGTTTGACGTGAGAGTAAAGTACAGATTGACGTCAGAATAAGGTATAGTTTTCCAGCAAAATAAGGCATAGTTTGCCGTCAGAATAAGGTATAGTTTGCCGTCAGAAGGAGGCATAGTTTGCCGTCAGAACGGGGAATAGTTTGCCATCAAAATAAGGTATAGTTTGCCATCAGAAGGAGGCATAGTTTGCCGTCAGAAAAAGGTATAGTTTGCCGTCAGAAGGAGGCATAGTTTGCCGTCAGAACGGGCAATAGTTTGCCATCAGAATGGGGCATGGTTTGCCATCAGAACGGGGCATAGTTTGCCCTCAGAATTTGGCATAGTTTGCCCTCAAAAAAAATCATCCTGCCAGGGTTTGGGGGTAACTATATATGACCTTTCTGACAAATTTAGTGAAGCATGTTAATATGAAAACGTGAAATACAAACCGTGAAAACCATAGAACATTTACTGCACCAAGGAA
The DNA here is from genome assembly GCA_947462335.1 of Harmothoe impar. NCBI lineage: Eukaryota > Metazoa > Annelida > Polychaeta > Phyllodocida > Polynoidae > Harmothoe > Harmothoe impar. The sequence continues at coordinate 24,988,970 of OX381721.1, forward strand.
ACCTAATGTCAAAAAAACTGAATTGAATTGAATTGTTGAATTATTAAGCTGAGACAGTAAAAACATATCCATTGGCCAGAAAGGTCACAAAACTAAGTTGAGTTCACAGTAAAGGGTCTTTGATGAGAATAAGGTAGGACATGATGGAGAGACTGTCAGGGATGACAACATCCAAAAGTCTCACATGCGTATGCCTTATAAGGCACATGGTCTGTCAGAGCTGATCAGACATCAGGGACGCTGCTTGCGAGTGACCTTCTCCAGCTACTTAAGGTTGACAACCCAGCAAGTGAACACTGAGGGAGCAAAAAAAGAGGGAGAAAGGGGACAGTGGGAAGGATAAAATGTATTCAGACCTCTTCTTCATATTGTGTGTGTATAGTGAATGTTTAGTGACCAGAAAATAATTGAATAAATCCCAAACTGACTTTATTTATCCATGGATCACTTCTTCTTTTGTTGTAAAATGTATCTTTTGATACTATATGCAGATGGCAAAGGTTTTGATTATAAAATGTTGGCCTTTTTTATCTGTGTTGCAAAATGTAGAGAAAATCGAATTTGTTTATATTCCTGAATCTCACTTGCAATCCCAGTCATGAAGCACTCCCAGAAAATCTCCTCTTTCCTCTACTTTTTCCGTGTCTCACTTGGGGTCACACCACCTTTCTACCCAGGGATGGAGTGCAGGTACTAAAGACAGTGGGCGTCGTCTTCAGCAAAGTCCTCAATTGTACATTCTAGTACCCCAAGAATGGAATCCAGGCTTCTCCCCTCTCTTAAAAACCTGTGTTGAAAGGCCTCCTGAGTGTTACTGTGTGATGTATGGAGAGGGAGGCCTATGGCTAGGCACTATCATGCCTCAGGGACCGTTGTGTTGTTGGGTAGCCAGGTGCGGTACCCATGGTCATGAGTCTGGTTTATTCCCTCTGGAGACATCTTACATCTTGGTCATTGTGTCTCCAGGGTTTGATGCTGATGGTCTCACAAGCTTAGAATGTAAGGAGACCAATAAATTCAGGTTAGGGACAATAGGAAATGATAGAAGCCTAGTGCTTCTAAATTCAGTTTGCATTCTTAATACTGCAAGGAGTAGTTATACAAGAATAGTGACCTACATGTTTACAGGTTGAGGATAGAACCACTGTTCTAGTACGGCCTAAATGACCTGTACTTGTACTCACCATCCAGGCCGTACTAGTATAGTGGCCTGCCCACCAGCAGCAGTGTATTTAGGCATTTATATAAAATTTCTCTTGTAATCCTAATGCACTATATATCATGTATGGTACCATTGGAAAGAAGACCTTTCAATCTATACACTAGCCTATTTACAAACTACTATCATTTATATTTATCCAGATATCATACATTGAACAAGCCACATTCTTAAAATGGAGACCCAGCAAAATCCATATCCGAATTTTCTGTCACATTTGCTGATAAAAATAAGCATACAGAGTAGTAGCTTATACACTGATCTATCAATCTGCGTTTTGGTTTTATCTTCTAATGGAATGGTAAGGTCACAAATTGGGAAAATAATGAGAAAAAATGGGATTTTCTTCCCAACCCATACCCTCAGTGTTTGTATAGACAGTACCCATTGTTCTGTGATTACTGATAAGGTACTGAGGGAGCTGCAGACCTGGCCATGGGCTAATGATCACACCAAATGTACCAATTAAATGGTACGCCCCAGAACCATGCACAGTACCACAATACTGGTATGGTCTACTTGACAGGACTGTGCCACCAAAGTGGTACGTCCCAAAAAGGTGTTCCAATTATCAGAGGCAGTCCCATGGGAATGGAAATAAACATGGGTACACCTTACTCCATGGTGGAGTGGACTGGAGCATCAAGCTCCCATTGGTTTAACATACAGAATACAAAAGCAGGGATGTAATAGGTGAAGTTGCCATGAAGAATCTGAAGTGTTGTCCTGCCAGTGTAATGTGCAGGATTCTCTTTTATTTTTTTGAAATACAAGATTTCCTATGCTTTAGCACTGAAGGGCCGTATTCAATGCCCCCATTGAATACAACGTGGCCGTATTCAATGGGCTAGTAAAAGATTGTCTTTTCTTCATTAAAAGGCTTCAAATAAAAAATAGACACAAATGCCAACTACATTGATACCGTCACTGATGTATTTCACTCGTGGGGGCTGGGGCATATCCCACTCAGCCTGCGGCTTCGTGGGATATGGCCCCAGCCCCCACTCGTGAAATACAACAGAGACAGTATCAATGGGCATTGGCATTTGTCTCTATATTTTGAATTGTCCTGAATTGAATGTTGTTTCGAAAAACAAAGAGCATTTATTGGACTTGCATTTTATCATGATGTCCTTTATCATCACTTCTCAAGCATACTGCACTAAAACAAGGGAACCTAGTTTTCTGTGGTGATGTAAGAATAGTTGTATTCACCTGGTCCTCTCTCGGACTAAAATTGTATCAAATTTCAGCCAAAGCATGATAGATCCACCACCATACTTGTTTCAAACACATTTATAATTATGGGGTACTTTTATTAATGATTAATCATCAGCCTTGCGCTTAGGGCTCTGCTGAAAATGCACCATGTATTCATAAATTTGTCTGCTAAACTTTTAGTATTTAGGACTTTTATGTTACTGTGTATTTCTTAGGCTTATGAGAATGGCACAGACAACTTGCCTGTTTTAGCGTATACCTAAAGGTGAATTTGATGTAAATCGAGACGTGGAGTAATTATTGAATGCACTCTGACTCTGAAGAGCAGGCTCCGACCCTATTTGTCTGTCTGTTTATTGCAAAAGATTATTACCCTTTTACAAGCCCCACTTTTGACTGTCTGCAAGTGTAAAATCATGCTCTCCGTTTTATCACATCCACATGGTTAGTTTTACAGCATTCCCTTTCCCAGACAATCGATCCCAACAAAGGTCAGACTGTGCATAGTGATGTGCATTAAGATACTAAGTAATCAGTTTTTATTATGAAGTCTTCAACCCATATTTATAGCAAATACAATGTGATCCTGCCCCTGAAGAGCATATCAAAGATAAGGCAACATTAGAGGCTGCAGTACACTGCTTTATTTTTTTGAAATACAAGATTTACTATGCTTAACTATAGGAAGGGCCGTATTCAATGCCCCCCATTGAATACAATGTGGCCGTATTCAATGGGCAAAGAAAAAGCTGGATTTCTTCATTAAATGGCTTCAAATCAAAAAATAAATGCAAATGTCAACTACATTGATACCTCTCTGCCGTATTTCACTCGTGGGGGCTGGGGCATATCCCACTCAGCCTGCGGCTTCGTGGGATATGGCCCCAGCCCCCACTCGTGAAATACGGCAGAGACGGTATCAATGGGCGTTGACATTTGTCTATATATTTATAGCATGTCTGTGAAAATAAATATAACCCTGCTGTTCCTCCAGCTTGTAGCCGCTGCATGATGGCCTAGATACACCTGCTTATAAACATGGCGATTGCATAGAAGTGTTATGTAGGTCTCAGCGAAGGAAATCCTTTTACTATATATTTTAATATAGCGGAAAACGCAATAACAGCTACCAGGACATTTCCAATTTCTGAAAATCACCCTTGACCTAAAAGATAAATCTTTCCTACAAAACATTTCCAACAAAAATTAGCTACTGACCACAGAAAATCTGAGCACTGGTCTGTAGCGTTAAACCACCTGAATTCCGCCTGAATTTGCACTGAATAATTTGCATTTTCACTGATCCCCAATCTAGCCTTTGAAAAAAATGTAAACTCACTGAGAATCCCTTTCCTATTATTTGATTGAAATTGGCAGACATTCAGCAGCATGTGTACAAGTTTTCATAATATCGGCATCATTTCCAACTTAATTATGGACCATTCAGTGCCCCTGCAGTATACACTTCTGACCAGAATCGTATATGACTCTCAGTTTTGTGCGGGATTACCCTCATTGAGACCTGTAGTATTTGTTTACACCCACTTTAGTGGCTAATAAGTGTAGTGATAGCCAGTGATAGCCACCCCACCAAGTGGTATAAACAGTAACTAATAATATAGCCTTTGGCTTCACCTGGTGAGGGACTGGGGAACTTGGGTATGAAGGTGCATTCTGGGGAATCAGCCATTATGGGGCCATATTTGAAGATGTCAACATGCCAGTCATCTCAGGAATAAATCTAGCATCATCTTCCTTTACAAATACTTTTATGGTTACATTATCATTACAATAAGTATACAACAATTGTGACTCATCCTGAGAAGACCAGCTCGGGGGAAGACCCAAAAACGCTTTGAGGTAATCTTTTTATATAGAGAATGCAGTAGTCTCTTTGAATTGTTCCATCTTTGATGCTAACATTTTATATTTGATATGTATATGTAAATGAAAGGTTTTCTATGACAAATTGACCACTTTCTGGTTGTCATGGAAACCAATTCTTTATGCTAAATGCAACATGTTTTTCCTAAACTCTTGCGAAATAGATCAGTTAATCAGAACTGAAAACTCCTCCTAGAACCAAATCTACACTAAAAAGTCTGATTTCTCAATCTATTTTAGTGGTTATGGGATACAGTGCATCTAGAGCTTATTTGTCATTTTCAGTGTTACATGATAAATCAGTAGGGAAGACTAAAGCTCAGGTGAAGCCACTCTGCAGGGGTCAGGGCCCACGCAACCTCCATAGCAAAGGTACTATGGAGGATAGTGATGAGACTAAAATTAATGAAGTCTTTTCTGAACAGGATTTAAGCCATTGGTTGCACACTATATACATTGACTTTGTACCAAGGGAGCCAATATGTTACAACCTTTTCTACAAGGGCTCTCATTTATCACCATGAGCAGCTTTTTTCGACAGACAGCCCATGAGATAAAAACATTAAAATAATATGGAGAAGTAACTCCATAGAGCGCCTCCTGGTTCAGAATGGAGTGGGATCAAATGGGTGAAAAGTAGAACATAATTGAGGGACTTTCATAGATGACAACATCCTAAGGTCTGCCATGGGTGTACCTATACATCACCCACTGCAATAGTCTCAAAGGGAAAGGGTGCATGGCCTGTCAGAGCTGATCAGAGGGGCTCACTAGCCGCAGGGCTCTGCTTCCCAATGACATTCTCCAGCAAAAATCGACCCACCAAGTGAACGCTGAGGGAGCAATAGAAACAGGAAAGATAGCACAAATTGTAGGGAAAGAAATGTCTCCAGGACTTTTTTTGTGCTTTGTGAGTTCATCCTTTTGATGGGTGTCTAAGACTGTATTTAAATGACAAAGTGAACGTTCAGTGGCTCAATATGGATGGACCCCATTAACACTCATTCCTAATTCTCTTTAACTTGAATCCTTCAAACTTGGTCCAAAAAAATCATAGCTACATTGTAAAAAGTAGACTGTAACACACTAACTCAGTTGTTTCTTCTCTACTTGAACATGGGTTGTACAGGGATGTGTAGGCACATGGATAGGCTATTTAGACTAAACTATTTTCCTTAGGAATGAGACATGCATGTTTATCTACCAGAATTAGTACTCAAGGCTAAAGAATTATCACAATTGATATATTTTGATAAATATTCCAATATGAATAGGACCTCATCCAGCAGCTCCACTGAGATTTTATTCCTCCTTACATTCAGTTTGAATGACAGACTGCAAGATCCATCATCTTGGTACGTCACAGGGTGCACCAGCTGTGCCTGACAGTGTCAAGTCAATGACAGCAGCCTTGTTGGATTTATTGAATGAGTGAAGAAGTCTGCTGTCAACGTCCTGAGGTGATTGTGTGATGAGGGATGGACACTGTCAGTGTGTGACAGTGCTGACCCAGGGGCACCACTCCCGCAACCTTGGTTACCATGTGTGAACACAAATCTAAGGGAAGGGATCCGTTTTTTTGGCTTTTGAAAAGGAGCGTTTCTAGGCAATTCTGAAGATAAAGGGGTACCTGATACGGCTAATGACAGGGAAGATTCTCAGGTCTCAAACTTTCGCTACACTTTCTCAACCTCAACTTTCCAATTTATCCCAAAGCTTTTGAGTTTTCTTTTATCATTTGAATTTATCACCCCTTCTTTATCTTTCTTGTTCACTCTTGAATAGGGTATTATTTGCTTAATATCCTGTGAAAAGGGTAGGCCCTATATATTTTGTTGAATTGTTTCTGATGATAAGGTAACAAAATTTTGGGTGCTGTTCGCACATAGTTACCATAGAAAAGAAATGAGGTAGTGCCCCCTCCCCCCCACAACATCGACAGGTCTTCCCAGTCCGCTTTCTAGAAGATGAACAGGTCAGCGTGAGTGATGACGCTTCATTGACAACAAGATAAAACAAAAATAAGGACATTAACTATTGAAGTTCAGATGCAAATCTGTGGTCACAGATCATGTTTCTCAGAATCATTCAGATCTGACTCAAAAAGAGAAGAACTGAGAATGAATTAAGTGTGGTGTGGAGATGACAAATATCATCAATACATGTTCAATTGGAGCATTATCATGCATGAGAATATGAGATTGTGAGGTAGATGAAATAGCAGATTAAGATGACTAAAGAGTCACTGAGTGCATTCAATGGCATGGTTCATCATAACATTGCAGAATATTAAATAGATTGTGAAGTATTGTCACCTTGGCACATATTCAATGACACTTCAGTAGCTCGGTCATTTGATAGGTCGTATTCTGTACAATTGTTGTCCTATGGAATGTGCACAAACTACAAAGAGAATGTGTCCCCTTCCAGCTGAATTATCATAGCAATGATGGGGAAATAGATACTTCATGCTCAATGGGATGGGAATCACATCCCAACATTAACTAACATTATTATTATATTAATTGAAGTCAATATGTCAGGTAATCGAGTTTTCAGTTAGTTTTCCTCAGAACCAATTTAAAAAAATGGAATTCATCGATTGGTAAATTTAATATGAGTGGACAAATGCTACTGCCCTTCCTTAGCCCAGTAAAAAGGGTGCAGATAATTGTACTTAAAGTAGCCTTTAATTGACGGTGGACTTGCTGGGAAAAGACATGTAGACTTAAAGCTAAATACTTAAATAGTGATTGCTAAAAGTTAACTACGCGAATACTTACCTATGAATATAAATAGTTTGAGGATAAATTGAAACACCTGATGGGAGTGGCATTTCCACTGCTCTCCAATTTATCAAGGACTTTTTGGAAAATCATTTTAACCCTTACCTTTAAAATTGTTATTTACACCCTCCCTACAGCCATTCATTACTGTTTTGCACAAGTATTTCTATGAGTATTATCTGGGCACAAATCACACTTGCTTATGCAGGTGTATTTTTGTAATGCGGATGGGGGAAATGGAAGTTTTCGAAGCACAGGCAGAGTGAAAAGTAATCGCATTAAATTCCTGATAATTAGGATGAGATTAGTTAGTTTTGGTCTTCTTGGTTAGAATCTAATGGTTTTCAGAGGGAAGTGTAGTGATATACTTCTTCTAGCATAATCCCTGAATGATTATAAAAGAATAGTTTAATATCTGGACCCTAATCATTGTAACTCACTAAGCATCAAAGAGGAAACTTGATGGCCATGAAAAAAGTATTGATTAGGTGTTTAATCGGAAACAAATATTCTTCAATCTAATCTAATATAATCTGATTAGAGAGACTGTTAATGCTCTACCATATCTTACACATCATTAGATTATCATTTTGTGCTACACTGCCATGTTCTTACAGTAAATCAATGTGTGGCTATTAATTACTGTTCTGATGGAGTTGTTGTTTTGAAAGCAATCAAAACAGATAATGATGAAAAATGTTGTAAGCAGAATTTTGATTTTATAGGTTCTTTTATTGCTAATAATTATAGGCAATTGATTCATTTTTGTTGTATAAAGTATTTATATGAATAAGGCAGGAGAGGACGCTAAGATGTCTTTTGGTAAGGCTCATGGCTTATGATTGGCAAAACAATATAAAATAATTTAAGGAATCAACTTTTGCTGCTGCTGTCAATTTATGTTGCCAACATAAGTAAGGCTGAATAATGGCTGATTGTGGTTTGGTCTATGAAGGCCATGTGAACCTACTGACCAGCCTTTAAATATGTTATTTATCTAAAGTTCACAATTATTGACGGAATCATATTTGGACACACTACCACCTAAGGTCCCCCTGATGTTAGCATAACAGGCAATGTCTACAGAAGACAACTTAGAATTCACACGAAATTTTATTTCCCTGGAAGCCCACTACTCCACCACTTGCTAGAATCTATACTTTATGTTAAAAACAGAATTGAACTGTTGAATTAAGCTGAAGACAATAAAAAAAAAAGGACAGGGAGCATGCTCTGTCAGAGCTGATCAAACATCACAATCTTGAGAATGACCTTTTCCAGCTAAAGTTGACAACCCAGCAAATGAACCCAGAGGGAGCAATAAAAAAAGAGGGAGAAAGGGGACAGTGGAGGAAAGAAATGTTAATGTCCTTTTGAGTTGTCTGGGTTGTGCCGTGTTTCTATTCTACATGAATCAGTTCACATCAATGGTATTACATGGTTTAACTTGCAATCCTGATCATGAAGCACTCACAGAACATCACCTCCTTTCTCCATTTTTTCTGTGTCTCAGTTGGGGTCACACTACCTTTCTGCCCAGGGCAAAGGGTCAGGTACTAAAGACAGTGGATTTTTATTCAGGGAAGTCCTCAATGGTGCATTCTAGTACCCCGTGAATGATATCTAGGCTTCTCCCTTCCCTTTAATCGACCTGTGTTGCAAAGGCCTCCTCAGTGCTACTGTGTGATGTATGGAGAGGGAGGCCTATGGCTAGGCACTATCATGCCTCAGGGACCGTTGTGTCGTTGGGTAGCCAGGTGTGGTACGGTGGTCATGAGTCTGGTTTATTCCCTCTGGAAACATCTTACATGTTGGTCATTGTGACTTTGGGATAGAGAGACTAGGAAATTGGTTCTGCACTCAGAAACGGTTTTGGATTGAAAAGGTCCCCAATTTTATGACAGTTATTGAAAGGAACTGTCAATAAGAAAGGTTTCCACTACTGGCCCTATGGTGAAGAACTTTCAATAGCAGTATAATTTACCACTATTGACAGTTTGAACTGTCAATAAGAGAGTAATATCCCTCTATCGACAGTCTGAACTGTCAATAAAAAGGAAAGTTTTCCACTATTTACAGTAAATGTCAATGGCAAAATCATGATGGGCCAGCTATTGACAGTGCAAACCATCAGAAGTAGAAATTATAGTAGTACTAGCACTGATCAGCTGATAAGAGCTCATAAGACAAGCCTGCCCCCTATTTGCCCGCTATTTGTATCCATAGTAGTCTTATTATTGGGTTTAACCTCAACCAGCGAAATTTAAAATGGCTTTCCCACTGGGTATGGCTCCAAATTCCTAAAGAGGTATCGGCACAAGTTTTATAGGGATACATAGGTTACTTGTATAATTAGGCATTTTCCATGTTTTTTGGCTCACAGATACAGTAAGGTTGAACGAACCCTACAGAAGTTAGAATAGCTTATTCTAGCACTTGCCTCAGACTACTGTTGAACCATAAAGAATTCTATGGTTTGTTTCAGTTCCCAGATCATGCTGTTTCTACCCATCCAACCCCACGCAACACCCACACCCACACCTACACCAATACACCTATAGCCACACCCACTCCCACGTGATGAAGCCAGTTCCCTGGTGTAAATAAATACCTAATGGAGGAGGGGGAGAGAAACTCCATGCAGTAGGGCAGTTCAAAAGCCAGGGGAAGCCAACCTGCTGGGGTCAGGGCCCAAGGATAGTGAAAAGACTAAATTAATGAAGTTTTAGGTATTTTCTGTACAGGATTTAAACCCTTTGGTTGTACACTGTATGCATAGACTTTGTACCAAGGGAGCCAACATTTTTACAAGGGCCCTTGTTTATTACTATGAGCAGCCTGTTAAACAGAAATGAAAATTCCCACCCAATGCTAATTATCTAAAATGTAAATATATACATATCCTCATTAGTAACTCCTGACAACGTCTCCCGGTTCAAGATGGAGTGGGGTCAAAGAGGAAAAAAACAGGAATGATTAAGGGATTGTCAGGAATGACAACATCCTAAGGTCTGCCATGGGTGTGCCTACACATCACCCGCTGCAATAGTTTCAAAGGGAAAGGGTGTGTGGCCTGTCAGAGCTGATCAGAGGGGGCCACTAGCCGCAGGCCTCTGCTTCCCAATGACATTCTCCAGCTGAAATTGACCCACCAAGTGAACACTAAGGGAGCAATAGAAATGAGAAAGAAAGGACAGAAGGGCAGAAATGTCTCCAGGACTTGCTTTTTTTGTGCTTTGTGAATCCATCCTTTTGATGGGTGTCTAAGGCTGTGTTTAAACGACACCGTTCAGTGGCTCAGTATAGTAATAGACAAAAGTACACAGTACCACAGTTACATAATCTCCACTTGAACAAAGATTGTACAGGGATGTTTAGGCAAATGGTTTGCCTAAAATCTCTGTTGATCAAGGTATTTTTTTCTCCAAGAGACATGCAGGTTCACCCACTATAATTGATGCTCAGGGATGATAATGAGGACAAACTATATTTTGATGAAAATCCAAATGTGAACAGGACGTCCTCCATCAGCACCATTGTCATTTCATTCCTCCTTAACTTCGGTTTGAATGACAGTATAATGTCAGTGCAGTCAAAGAAAGTTTGAGATATGAAGGGTAGGACGTCTCAAACATGTCAATATCTCCATGGAATCAATCATCATTCAAATGCTGCAGCCCCATCATGTGTGACAGAAAATGGCTGTTTAGGGAAAAAGATTATGCATGAGGTCCTTCCCAATTTACAGATTATAAAAACATCCTTCCTCTCAGGAGTAGTAACTGCTGAGTGGTCTGAGTTGCTGGCCCATGTTTTCTGACAGCAGACACTTTTTCTCCTTCTCTTTTTGGTTTGCTGTCAGGGATGTTCCCCTGCGAGATCCATCGTCTTGGTACGTCACATGATGTTCCAGCTGTGTCTGACAGTGTCAAGACAATGACAGCAGCCTTGTTGGAGTTATTGAATGAGTGAAGAAGTCTGCTGTCAATGTTCTGAGGAGATTAGTATGTGATGAGGGATGAGTGTGTGACAGCACACTGTCAGATGGTAGCCTGGGGAGGGCACTTCCTCAGCCTTGGTTACCATGTGTGAACACAATTCCGAGGGAAAGGATCTTTTTTTTTGGTCCTTGAAAAAGGTGTTTTAGGCAATTCTGAAGGAAAAGTGCTACCTGTTCAGGCATAATGTAACTACCTTTATTAAACATTCTCAATCTGTACTTTATCCCATAGCCTTTGTGCTTTCTGTTTACGATATCAATTTATCACCCTTGATGAGGTATAGAATAAATCTTTCCTGGTCATTCTTGCATAAGATATTCTTTACAAAATGTCCTTTGAAAAGAGTGGGCAGAATTTTTTTTGTTGAATTGGCTCCTGTAATAAGATTACTAAATTTGAGGTGCTGTTCACACATGGGTCAGGCATGAGTTATGACGCTTTATTGACAACCAGCAAAAACTATGCTTACTGATTGGGTGTATTTAGGGAGTGGTCATTTTTTAACAACAGGGGGGGGTTGGTGGATTTGGGGGGGACCAAAAAAATTTGGACCCCTTGAAGGGGGGGGACCAAAAAATTTGGACCCCTTCTGAGGCACCCCATACAGGACGACTCTACCATTCAAGTGATGGTAGAAACACAAGCAGTTCTCCCGTATGGCCAATAGGTGAAAACTCTGTCTCCTTCGGTTCAGACACTGTGTTCTCCCATATACCTATCGGTGAACAATAGTGTATCTATATCGACCCTCTTCCTCTCCCTTCCCTCCTCCTTCCCTCCTTCCCCTTCCTCCCTCTCTCTCCCTCTCTCCTTCTTTCTCTCCTTCCTCCCTCCCTCCTTCTCTCTCCCCTCTCCTCCTCATTGAGTTTTATCAAAATAGGTAGGGGAAATCTGAAACTTTTTTTGGCCTTATGTTGTTCTACCATCTCACGATGGTAAAAAAACAGGGTGTATCTATGTAAATATCTAACCATGTATTTCACCCTATGACTAATGGAAGAAATTTAAAATGTGACGTAACGTTATTAGATTGTGTCGTTCTACCATCTCCCAATGCTAGAAAACAGGGTTTCTATATGTATATACTGAATCATGTATTTCACTGTATGATCTATAGTAGAAATCAAGAATTTGACATAATAGACCTAGATAATGTCGTTCTACCATCCCTCAATGGTAGAAAAAAAGGGGTTCTCTATGTATGTACCTAACCATGTATTTCACCATATGACCCATGGTAGAAATTAAGAATTTGACATAATAAGCCTAGATAATGTTTTTCTACCATCTTCTAATGGTAGAAAACAGTGTTTCTCTATTCATCTAGCCATGTATTTCACTGTATAACCTATGGTAGAAACAAGAAGTTTAGATACTAGCACTAGACAATGTCGTTCTACCATCCCTCAATAGCAGAAAAAAGGGTTTTCTATGTATGTACCTAATCATGTATTTCACCCTATGACCCATGGAAGAAATTAAGAATTTGACATAATAAGCCTAGATAATGTTGTTCTACCATCTTCTAATGGTAGAAAATAGTGTTTCTTTATTCATATATCTAACCATGTATTTCACTGTATAACCTATGGTAGAAACAAGAAGTTTACATACTAGCACTAGAACAGTTGTGTATCTATGTACACCTGCCCCATCTCCCTCCCTCTCTCTCTCTCTCTCTCTCTCTCTCTCTCTCTCTCTCTCTCTCTCTCTCTCTCTCTCTCTCTCTCTTTTCCTCTCTCTCCCCCTCCCTCCCTCCCTCCCTCCCTCTCTCCCCCTTCCTTCCTTCCTTCCTTCCTTCCTTCTGACCATCTTCTATCTTTCCTTACTTCTTTCTCTACTTCTTTCTCTTCACTTCCTTACTTACCCTTGGTACCTCTTGTTGCCAACAAAGTGAGCTAGCAAGCTTTTTTAAGAATAATTATGAATAGAAAAACAGTTTTTTTCCTCTCTCTATGTGTATACCTAACCAAGTATTTCACCCTATGACCTATGGTAGACACTATGAAATTGACATACTGAGGCAAGATAATGTTGTTTTACCATCCTCCAATGGTAGAAAACAAGGTTTCCCTATGTATATACCTAACCATGTATTTCACCCTATGAGCTATGGTAGAAATGAAGAATTTGACATAATGAGCCTAAGCAATGTTGTTCTACCATCTTCTTTTGGTAGAAAACAGTGTTTCTCTATTTATATATCTAGCAGTGTATTTCACCCATGACCCATGGTAGAAACAAAGCAGTTGACATTCTAGCACTAAAAAATGTTGTTCTACCTTCTCTCAATGGTAAATAAAGGGGGTTCTCTCTGTTTGTACCTAACCATTTATTTTACTCTATGACCTATGGTAGAAATTATAAATTTTACATAATAAGCTACATAAAGTTGTACCATCTTTTTATGGCAGAACACAGTGTTTCTCTATTTATATATCTAGATGTGTATTTCACTGTATGACCTATGGTAGAAACAAAGCAGTTGATAAAAGCCCTGCTAGCACTAGACAATGTCGTTCTACCATCTCTCAATGGTAGAAAAAGGGGTTATCTATGCATGTAACTAACCATGTATCTCTCCCAATGGAAGAAAACAAGTTTTCTATCTGCATATATACGTAACTGTGTATTTCAGCCTATGACCTATGGTAGAAATTAAGAATTTGACATAATGAGCTTAGATAATGTTGTTCTACCATCTTCTAATGGTAGAAAACAGTGTATCTCTTTTCATATATCTAGCTGTGTATTTCACTGTTATGACCTATGGTAGAAACGAAGCAGTTGACATAATATTATTAATTAGCACTAGACAATGTTGTTCTACCATCCCTCAATGGTAGAAAACAGGGGTTCTCTATGTATGTACCTACCCATGTAGTTCACCCTCTGACCTACCGTAGAAACTATGAAACTGATATAATGAGTTTTTTTTCTACCATCTTCTAATGGTAGAAACTGTGTTTCTCCATTCATATATTTAGCCCTGTATTTCACTGTATGACCTATGGTAGAAACAAAGCAGTTGACATACTAGCACTAGACAATGCCGTTCTACCATTCCTCAATAGTAGAAGAAAGGGGTTCTTTATGTATGTACCTAACCATGTATTTCACCCTATGACCCATGGTAGAAACTAAGGAGTTAATATGCTACTACAAGACCAGATCTTTCTACCATCTTATAGAGGTAGAAAACAGAGTCTCTTATATATAATGCCCGATCACATCGTTCACCCTATGATCCATATGGTAGAAACATTGCTGTTGATATCATAGTAATTGATCAGATCTCTCTACCATTTCATGTGGTAGAGTCTATAATGATACCCAACTAGTCACCTACGATCTAGGGTGGAATGGTATGCAGTTTACATATTATACTACTAGACCAGATTGTTCTACAATTTCATAGTGGTAGAAAACCATATATGATGCTCAGCCGTTCAGCCTTACAGCTATAGTAGAAACCAAGCAGTTGACATATTACCCAAACCAGATCGTTCTCCCATGTCATAGTAGTAGAAAACAGAGTCTCTCGATATTATGCCCAACCATGCCATAGAGACTAAGCAGTCAAAATAATTATTTACTACTGACAATAGTAGAAAAGAGGGTCTCTCTATGTATATATCTAATGGTGAGTTTAACCCTATGACCTATGGTAGAAATTAGGAGTTTGACATTTTGGCACTAGATTGTTGTTCTACCATCTGGAGATGGTAGAAAAGAAGGTTTCTCTATGTATATACCTAACCATGCATTTCACCCTATGACGTTGGGTAGAAACCAAGAATTTTCAGAGATTACACTAGATAATGTTGTCCTACCATTTCCCAATGGTAGAAAACATGTGTGTCTATATATAAGCTTAGCCACGTGTTTCATCCATGCACTGTTGATATACTAGTGTAGGGGTTTACTACTAATACAAACCATATACATACTACATTTATCCTATTTCACTTAGTTTGGGTCTGGTTCGGGTTGCCTAGATGGCTCATGCCATATTCCACCCACTTCGGGTCCAGTCGTCTTGAACCTATCCAGGGCTATGCCCCACCAATGGTTGATCATACATAGTTTCACCTTTCTTCTAATGGGAGAAACCCATGGTGCCCATACAATAAACTTGGGCATTGGTTTCTCCAATCTGCTAATGGGAGAAATTCTATATCACTTGATACCAATACAAAACACTAGATGGCAGCACAACCAGAAGGATGACAATGTGCCATGTCCCCTAGTATCCCTATATCTCTGCTGTTTGCTCTGTATCTAGACTATTTTGGAATATGAACTGCTGTCATATGATGCTCTACATCTTATATTATATAGAATTCATATGACCAGAACTTATCTTTGTCTATATTTTAGATTAAATCCATAACAGCCCACCACAGTGCTAATCCCCATAGAGAAATCTAGATGGCCATAATTTCTTGAATATAATCTAAATTTAGATGGTTAGTCATTCATATGATTCCTGATTACAAATAATATTTGGTGCAGTCCGGGAAATTAATGAAATGATGGGTTATATAAGAAAATTGGCCCATTGTTAGCCTTCTGCTTGTGCTGCCACCTAGTGTTTTGAACTGGTATTAATTGGGCATAGGGTTTCTCCCATTAGCAGATCAGAGAAACCAATGCCCAATCATACATTTGAAGCTGCTATTTGGCCCTTTCTATTCATTCATCCCATCTAACTTCAGATATGAGTTTCTATGAGTATGATGTAGTTTTAAACCAGAAAAGGTAAAATGCTGTTGCCACCTAGTGAATTATGAAAGCACTAATGGCTCTTTCTCATGACTGGTCGTCATTTTGGCTCAAATGGCCTAATGTTTTAACTTCAGAGTAGATAAAAATCATTTTGCCTATGTATTATAGTGTAATAAACGATACTTTGTATCTTTATGATATTGGTAGAGTATCAATTAAAGAACAAAGTCGACACAGTTCGGATCAAGTGTTACAGGTTGCAATATCAGGTTTATTCAGAAAACCTAGACAAGCAGTCACTAAGTGTGCGAACTCCCTATAGAGTTCGGAACGGGTCAGTAGGCTAAGCAGCCGATATGATCACAGGGTCTCCTCTGCCAGCGTGGCTCAGAGTAACCGACGAGTACCGTCAGATGCCGGGTATATATAGGCAGCCAGCCTGCGTGCGCACACGCAGACCGGAAGCCTATAGCGACCTCTGTCCATACCCCAAGCCCGGGGTAGGTGTCGCCACCTACCGTCGGACTGAAGGGTTCGGACTGAGCTCGCAACACAGCATCCAACAGCACTCGTCATATAACAACCCCGTATAACCCTAGCCCCTACACTAGTATAGATATTGGACCAACTTTCTGCAAAGTTAGGAACATTAAATCAGAGAACTAATGCTGCAGCATTACAGAGATAGGAGCAATATTACCCATCACCAAAAAAGACTAAAACACAGCGTACACCATTGGAAAGCTCTAGTTATGGCCTTTCCAAATATCATTGGTATAAAAAGAAATATTATAAGGGTTTTGGTCAAGGTCAAGGTCAAGGTCAAAGGTCAAAACTGAAATAGATCAAAGTTAAAAGGAATATTTTACTTTGAGCTTTACTATATTGAGACGATGAACACCTCATTTTGACCAATAGTCACAAATGATTTAGTTGACTGTGGTGAAGGTCAAGGTCACATTTTCAGGTGTCAAATCAGCCAAAAGTGGTTATTGAATGGAACATGCAACTCCAGGACATTCTAAAGTTGCAACCTTTACTCTACAATGCCCAAAAAGTCTATAAATTATTGTCCTTAGTTAAGATTTAACCTCTCATAAAGTTTCTTTGTGCTGCCACCTAGTGCTTCATACTGGTATCAAGTGAGCTTAGGATTTCTCCCATTAGCAGATTGGAGAAAACAATGCCCAAGTTTATTGTATAGGCACCATAGGTTTCTACCATTAGTGGATGGGAGAAACCAAAGCCCAATTCTTTTGTATAGGCAACGTGGGTTTCTCCCATTACCAAATAGGTGTCGAAGCTTAAAACTTAGTTTTCAATTATTCCCCTTTAACAACATTTGTATTTTAACAAAATATCGTAATGATTGCAAAAAAAGAGTTCATTTTCCCGATACTGGCTACTTTGGTGAGAAAAAGGTTCAAAATTGTGAAAAGACGAAGACGTTTTTAAGTTTTGACTGAAATATATGACAAGACATTTACATAGAGAAACCCTGTTTTCTACCATTGGGAGAAGGTAGAACAACATTATCTAGTGCCAGTGTCTCTCTGTATCTACTATCAGTCATAGGATGAAATACATGGTTAGGTATATACGTAGAGAAACTCTGTTTTCTATGATTGGGAGATGGTAGAACAATATAATCTGATCTAGCAGTAGGACAGATGTTGACTGGTTAGTCGCTATGTCATGGATGGGAATAATATAAAGAGACTCTGTTTTCTACCACTAATAATGAGATGGCAGAATGATCTGTTCTGTATAGTTTCTATCATAGATCATGGGGTAAACAGTTGGGCATCATATAAAAAGACTCTGTTTTCTACAACCTTTTCTGGTAGAAAAATCTAGTGAGGTACTATTATATCAACTGCACCATATGGATCATAGAGTGAACAGTGTGGTCAGGCGTTATATTTTTTACCACTATGAGATGGTAGAAAGATCTGGTCTAGTAGTAGAGTGGTAACTCCTTAGTTTCTACCATAGGTCATAGGGTGTAATACATGGATAGTTACATACATTAAGAACCCCTTTTTTTCTACCATTGAGGGATGGTAGAACGACATTATCTAGTGCTAGTATCTAAACTTCTTGTTTCTACCATGGGTTATACAGTGAAATACATGGCTAGATATATGAATAGAGAAACACTGTTTTCTACCATTAGAAGATGGTAGAACAACATTATCTAGGCTTATTATGTCAAATTCTAAATTTCTTCCATGGGTCATATAGTGAAATACATGGTTAGGTACATACATAAAGAACCCCTTTTTTCTGCCATTGAGGGATGGTAAAACAACATTGTCTAGTGCTAGTATGTCAACTGCTTCGTTTCTACCATAGGTCATACTGTGAAATACAGGCGAGATATATGAACAGAGAAACACTGTTTTCTACCATTAGAAGATGGTAGAACAATATTTTTTAGGCTCATTATGTCAAATTCTTGGTTTCTACCATGGGTCATAGGGTGAAATACATGGTTCGGTACATACATAGAGAACCATTTTTTCTACTATTGAGGTATAGTAGAACGACATTGTCTAGTGCTAGTATGTAAACTTTTTGTTTCTACCATAGGTTATACAATGAAATACATGGCTAGATGAATAGAGAAACACTGTTTTCTACCATTAGAAGATGGTAGAAAAACATTATCTAGGCTTATTATGTCAAATTCTTAATTTCTTCCATGGGTCATAGGGTGAAATACATGGTTAGTTACATACATAGAGAACCCCTTTTTTTCTACCATTGAGGGATGGTAGAACGACATTATCTAGGTCTATTATGTCAAATTCTTAATTTCTACTATAGATCATACAGTGAAATACATGATTCAGTATATATACATATAAAAACCCTGTTTTCTAGCATTGGGAGATGGTAGAACAATATTTTTTAGGCTCATTATGTCAAATTCTTGGTTTCTACCATGGGTCATAGGGTGAAATACATGGTTAGGTACATACATAGAGAACTATTTTTTTCTACTATTGAGGGATGGTAGAACGACATTGTCTAGTGCTAGTATGTAAAGTTCTTGTTTCTACCATAGGTTATACAGTGAAATACATGGTTAGATATATGAATAAAGAAACACTATTTTCTACCATTAGAAGATGGTACAACAACATTATCTAGGCTTATCATGTCAATTTCTTAATTTCTTCCATGGGTCATAGGGTGAAATACATGGTTAGGTACATACATAGAGAACCCCTTTTTTTCTACCATTGAGGGATGGTAGAACGACATTATCTAGGTCTATTATGTCAAATTCTTAATTTCTACTATAGATCATACAGTGAAATACATGATTCAGTATATATACATATAGAAACCCTGTTTTCTAGCATTGGGAGATGGTAGAACAATATTATCTAGGCTTATTATGTCAAGTTCTTAATTTCTACCATGGGTCATATGGTGAAATACATGGTTAGGTACATACATAGAGAACCCTTTTTTTCTGCTATTGAGGGATGGTAGAACGACATTGTCTAGTGCTAGTATGTAAATTTTTTTTTCTACTATAGGTTATACAATGAAATACATGGCTATATGAATAGAGAAACACTGTTTTCTACCATTAGAAGATGGTAGAAAAACATTATCTAGGCTTATTATGTCAAGTTCTTAATTTCTACCATGGGTCATATGGTGAAATACATGGTTAGGTACATACATAGAGAACCCCTTTTTTTCTACCATTGAGGGATGGTAGAACGACATTATCTAGGTCTATTATGTCAAATTCTTGATTTCTACTATAGATCATACAGTGAAATACATGATTCAGTATATACATATAGAAACCCTGTTTTCTAGCATTGGGAGATGGTAGAACGACACAATCTAATAACGTTACGTCACATTTTAAATTTCTTCCATTAGTCATAGGGTGAAATACATGGTTAGATATTTACATAGATACACCCTGTTTTTTTGCCATCGAGAGATGGTAGAACAACATAAGGCCAAATTTTTTTTCAGATTTACCCTACCTTTTTGGATAAAACTCAATGAGGAGGGGAGGGGAGAGAGAAGGAGGGAGGGTGGAAGGAGAGAAAAAAGGAGAGAGGGAGAGGGAGGGAGGAAGGGGAAGGAGGGAAGGAGGAGGGAAGGGAGAGGAAGAGGGTTGGTATAGATACACTATTGTTCACCCATAGGTATATGGGAGAACACAGTGTCTGAACCGAATGAGACAATGATTTCTCCTATTACCCATACGGGAGAACAGCTTGTGTTTCTACCCTTCCTGAACAGGAGAGTGATCCTGCGTGGGGTGTCTGAGGGGGGGACCAAAAAAATTACACCCCTTTTTAGCGGAAAAGCCCGCGCGTTACTATAGCTCAAAGGGGTAGACCGCGCTTAATTTCAACCTGCCTGGAGGGGGGGACGGAAAAAATGTCGACCCCTCTAACGGGGGGGACCAAAAAAATTCTGACCCGCTCGCGCGAAAATCCACCGACCCCCCCCTGTTGTTAAAGAATGACCACTCCCTTATCACCAATACCCAGAGATAAAACAACAAAAGAGGACATTAACTATTAAAGTTCAGATGCAAATCCGTGGTCACAGATCATGTTTCTCAGAAACGTTTAGATCTGACTTGAAAAGAAATATGCTGAAAATTAAATGTGTGTGGTGTGGAAATGATGAATGTCATTGATACATGTTCAGTCGGAGTATTATGGTATTAAGCTAAAACTAGTACCTATTAATTGAAATTTTCAGGTCATTGAACTTTATCATCTCTTGTATTGAATTACGCTTCACTACACTTTGCAGTAATCTTTGGATATTGAAACTGGCCAGCATTGGATTCTCCTAATATACTCAGAATTGATAGACACCACCAGCTGATGCTAGTTGTATTTTCATTAGAAGATAAGACATCATAATCACCAATCTCACATGAGACTCTCATGATTATATAAAAACAGGTTCTTTGCTAAATAGAATCACCCAATTGTAAATATGTGTTTTAATCTCTCCCCGGTACAGTGCACAGCCTTCAAAGACATTTCATGAAATGCCAGTGCATCTAAATATAGGACTTTAATTGAGCCACTCAAGTGATTACCTAGAAGAGGAGCAATTATCCATGTTTCCATCGGCTCTGGCTGGCAGATCTGCATGGAGACCCTGTGAAGAAGGAGAACTCCTAATGTGTTCAGGTAGTCTCAGACGGTAGTTCACAGGACCTGAGCGTGTGAAACACTTATTTCTACTTTAGTTCTTCTGTCTTTATCCATGGACCCTGTTGTCCCATGTTCGGTCCGTGTGGGCCCTGTGGACCTGCTGACCAGCCTTCGGCTGTGTTGGTTTTAAAACTATATCATCATCATCGTCTTCATCGATACTCTGATCCAACAGTCTCTTGGCTCAGTCCTACCCTCTCCTCCCTTTCTGTCTCTGTCTATTCTCATATCCCTGTACTCCCTCCTAGCATCCTCTGAGACTCAATATTTCTCCTGCTCTCCCTTCCTCTTTAACACTCATTATGGCCATGTGCACCATACAGCATTCCCAGGGCGCTACTTTCTTCACTACTACATGCCCTGGGACCTGGGGACAGCTCTAAAAGCTGAGTATTACGCAATATCTGATCAACTGCTAACTCTAAACCTGGTTACATTTTTCCCACTCCGAGTCACATCTCCTTTTTGCCTAAAGTACCCAAGGCTACTTAAGACAGTGTGTTTTATATTCAGTGAAGTCCTCAATGGTTAATACTAATACCCCCTGCCCACTAGCTCATCTTATTGCTCAATTACCTAATTGGCTGTGTATGTAAGTTATACATGTTGTGAAAGATTTAACAAATTGAACAGTGGTGAACATATCCGACAGTGATCATATCACAATCACAAACCACCACACAGAGTAAATTAATTACTACGCATACCGACAAATTGTCGCAAATTTTTGTTCTCATGTATATTTGAGTTTGAAATCACCACGTAACTACCCTATGGACTATCTTTCACGCAACCATTGTAAGTGGAAGAACGCCCTTTTTAGGGCGATTCCTTGCAATAAATGTTTCAAATCTCAAATCTCAAAATCTCAATACCCAAAAAAGCAATCCTGGCTTTTCCTCTCTCTACTCTTAAAATTAGGTGTTAGGAAGACACCCCCCCCCCACCGGGTGTCACTGTGTGATGCATAGTTGGTTGGGCCTATAGCTAGGTGTTATACTGCCCTAGGGATATTCTTTACTGTGGTTCGAGACTAGGAGTACACATGCTTTCAGACAACAGAGTAACAAATGCTAACCAATCTTGATAAAGTGTAGATGAATTAATGTCAAAGAAGTTTCATTTGATATTGCACCTTACAAGTGGTTCTTTGTCACACCTTACAGTTTAGAGATTTTTATGAAATACAAAGATATGTGAGTAACAGTTGTCAACTGGTTGTTAAAATATCTTTTCCTTAAAACAAAAATAATTCATTGATGGGGAGATATAATGCAAGTGGACAAAGCCTGCTGTCTTTCGTTAGCCCAATGAGAAGGTCACAGATGACTGTACTTTAAGTAGTCTTTAAATGAAAGTGGAATTGATGGAAACAGACATGTAGACTTAAATTATAGTAAAATACTAAAATAGTAATTACTTGAAGTTAAATACTTGAATACTTATCTACGAATCCAAATAGTTTCAGAATAAAAATGAAACACCTGATGCGACTGACATTTCCACTGCACTCCAATTTATCAAGGACCTTTTTTTAAAGTCATTTTAACCCTTACCTTTAAAATTGTTCTTTACACCCTCCCCATGGCCCTTCATTAGTGTTTTGCACATTCTATGAGCATCCTCTGGGCACAAATCACACCCTGCTTCCGCAGGTGTATCTCCGTAATGCGGATTTGGGAAATGGAAGTTTTGCCAAGCAAAGGCAGAGTGAAAAGTAATGATGTGCAATGTCAGATAATTAGGATAAGGTTATTTAATTTGGGGCTTAATTTTAATCTAGAGGTCTCTTGGGGAAGTGAAGGGATAAACTTATTCTGGCATTATCCCTGCCTGATTATAAAAGAACAGTTTACTGTCTGAAACCATGTGGAAAACATGATGACAACGAAAAAGTATTAATAGATTGATTAGCTGTTTAATCGGATACAAGTATTCATCAAACTAATAGAGTAATGTATCAAAATACTGCAAGTGTATCAAATACATAACCAAATAAGGCAGTCTTCTTTGAACTTTCAAGTTCATTGACCAAGTTAGCAGTTGGATGTCTCTAGATACAAGATGTCTGTCTAGCCACTACAGACAGCACAAGTCCTACAGTTGCACGGTTTATACATTTAGCAGTATAGTTTGATGAGTTAGCAATTCGCTGGTTGACTGTTCAATTTCGTTATTACAGTTGATACTTAGTAGTTACACAATGCCTCTGCTGTAGGCATGGACATATCAGAGACAATAATTATTATTGACCAGTGGAATGCTCTCCCTCAAATTGTTTCTTATATGAATGTCTCATTTCAATTTCGGTCTGAATATTCGCTTCCTATTTCTAATTCTCCACCTGTACCTACACCTCTCTACTTCCTAATGACATCCCCACCTCATCTCTTGTTGATTAATTTCCTTCGCACAGCAACATCTGTATACATATCTCTTGCAAAAGAACCCAACCAAGATCATTATTCTATCCAGCTTCCACACGCCTAGACAGCTGCTAGAGCTTTCCTTCTAAGAAATCAGAGGCCGCCTTGCTGGGTGCACATTAGTATTGCTCAGAGTACAAATTACGCCAGAAAACTTCACCCTGCGTAGATCTAGGTCCCAAAGGGCTAGAAAGACCTACAGTATAATTCTCTCGGAAGTGTGGGGAGATTTCTTCTTGTCATTAGAGTCGACTTCCGCATTTCTTCTGACTGCTAATGCACTATCCGTGTTTACAGAGGTGTCCCGTTTCTCACCTCACCTGCTACATTTAGGACGAGGTTTCAGGTTTTACTTAGTGCCTGAAGTGAGTGTTAGGTTTTTGAGCTTATAAATTGACTTGATCAGCATAATTTTACAATGTAAAAAATTTTCAAAAAGAGAAATGAGAATATAATGTTGTGTATTTTTTTATGCCATAGAATGCATTCCAGAGAAACTATTTGAAAAAGAAAGAGGAAGAAACAGAAATAGAATTTGACAATTCACAAAGTTCTAATAGAATTGATATATTTATGGTAGCTAACTTGTGAAATACACCCAGAATGAATTGGCAAGATGTGATGATTTAATCTAATCAAAATTTTTCGTGTATTTTTATTATTCACATTAACTATGTATAGGCTCATCCCAGTGGACATAGACCATTGAATCAACCTTGAACACTGGTTGTTAATTTTGATTCAATGTTTGATTCAGTGTTGATTCAAAGGTGAATTGGATTTTATGCCCACTTGGACTAAGCATATTATAACTTCATATACAGTTGTAAGAGTGTGCATGTTTGTAACAGAACAAGATGCACGGCCTGAACCTTTATAATTGACATTATCTGTGCCTATGCTCATGCTAACGTTTAGGCAAATTGAACTCCATGCATTTGTCAATAAACCTATTAAGGAATTTCTGTTCTGTTAGACATAAAAAATCGAGTAGGTATATATTATACCCACTTGCTATAAACCCTATTGTATAAAGCAACTTGGATGCATAAGTAATGTGAAAGATAAAGCACCAGGTGTATATGGGTAATTTTCAGTTTTACATTCACACCCGCAGATTCGTTGTGAAATGAATCTATTTGCTCACCATTGCCATAGGGCTTAAGTGACACAAGTGATATTGACATATATAGAAGGGGAAAAGCAGCTGCTGCAAGAAACTACCTACCCACTTTGGATAAATATAGGAACCGCCCTATTCCTTAAGAGATACGTTAATGGACAGTATGGGGGTTGTTCTCCAAAACACAATCTCACATTTTTCCCTTATAGAAGCAAAGAAATGAGAGGTTGTTCTGGCGGCGGTGTCTCTTGACCCTTTAGGGCAGCAGAGTGCTTTAAGGATTGTGTTCATGCCGTTCATCCCTTTGTCATCATGAGGCATGTTTGCATCATACCTACCATCAACAAGTGTATCAACCCCATAGAGGCATGAGCCCAAGAGAATTACTCACTGGTGCTGCTGTAATGCATCACAATGATAAAGGACATCCTGCATGAAAGCACTATGCAGCCTTTACAGTGTTAAAGCCTCGGCGGGTCGGGGATCTCTTTGAGTCTGGAAGTGAGTGAAGTGGGGATTACTTACACTTGTAGATGTGAGCCTTCGGGAGGACACAGAAATGAAAGACATGTATATCAAAAAAGAAGGATGTCTTAAATATGAAAGGCACTGGTTCCATTGAACATCTAAATAATCATTATTCCCTCAGTGGGGCTCTAAAACAATAATTGTTTTCATGACTTAATACGGCGGTTGATTTTAACTATAACCAGTTCCAAGGTGGCTTCAGTTTCATCTACATCTAACATAAAGTTGTAGTGTCTCAGAAGCCTCTCACATCATGAAATTGATATGCTGTAGTTTTGCTTTCAGTATACCTACGTAGCCTTAAAGAGCCAGTGTCTACCCAGGGATGTAGCCTCACAAATTTACCTTACCCTTGCTAGAGATAGGCATATTCCGTAAATTGATAGTACACATTTCTGAATTTGAATCTCCAGTGGTCTTTATGATAACTCAGTACCGTACGTGCCAGGTCTCTGGGCCTGGTTTCAGACATGCAGTCTTCCTCTGTCCATGTGGGCAGAATTAGGGACTGCCACAGTGGGGTCTGTGATCGATGGATGTCAGCCGCCGCATGCTGCGAGATGACTTCTTGAGCGACAAGTGGGCTTCTTGGTCAGCGGCTTTCATCCGCAGCCATTCTGACTCGATGGGCCTATTATCACCCAGTGTGCCCAGCTCTCCAGCCCAGAATAGCGGGCCATGAAATCTATCTGTGCACTGTTGGGCATCCAGGGAGTAGGGATGTGGCTTGACATGTTCCAAAGGGCAATTGCAGCAACACCATGTAAAGTCTAACTGCCTTCCAGTCTTTTAAGGCCAACTGCTGTGAAACCACAATTCTATGTAATTCTGGAAAGGAGTGCATGGCTACCTAATTCCCCACATCAAAATATTGTCAGGGAAATATGATGCTTGATTTAAAGGGCAAGGAAGACCACTCTTAAGAACATATGATTAGGGAAAATGTAAATCTTGTTTTAACCAACATCCCTTCAAGCAAATGCGAGAAGCTGCTTTGAGACAAGGCCTAGCCACGATAACAAGTATACTTATAAATAAACTGTGACTAATTCACCAGATCTGCATTCATAAAGCATACCAGTTGATTCCTCAGGAGTGTATCAACTCGTATGATGCATGAATACAGTATTGGTAAGCTACTCACCAGGACTGCATTCATGCAACATCAAGGCAAAGGACATAAAGCATTTAACCAGTATGCGCCACTTAAAGGGTTAAGAGGTCTAGTGAAGGGTGTGGCTGAGGTGCAGGGTTACCACATAATGGCTTTGTGGCCGTGTTGCCTACAGCCTGGATGACAAGTGCCACCATGCTGATCGATGTATTGACAGGTGGTGGGGACCTGGTGCAGGATGTGTCCTGTAAGTAGCCATACTGAGGCCCATAAACACAGAAACGTGAGGAGGAGGGCCACTCAGGGGGCAGTCTGCTATAGGGCTTAAAGGTGTAGTGTATCATCCAGTGTGCAGCTTTATTGGTATTCTCTACACCTAGGTCAACATGCTATAACTGTTTTCCTTTTATAATATACACCATTGATGTCTGCGGGGCTATATTGGCTTGGGTGGATATCACCTGCTTGAGGGCAAAGTGGTCTCTTTTAGAATTGCTTTGTCTACAAGGGGCACTTGGCCAAACCTACAGTAGGACTTGCAAAGTTCATCTAGTGAGATTGTACAAAGATGGTGCATGATGATAATGCTCTAAAGGTAAACGTTTGTATGATCAACTTTAAATAGTTGTGAAAGACACATAATAGCTATCACTATTGTTTGAAGTTTTTGTATTACTGATTATTCTTACAACTACCTGTAATGCAATTATAGCAGATATATTAAGAGTGCTAACAGACAGGCGACGTAATGGTAATCATTCACATTTTACCAATGTCTAAATGGCATGCCTTATTTATTCTACACCAGTTATCTTTAGATTAATAGACACAATCTATGCTGTGACGTAATGTCAGAAACACATGGATTGACACTTAGGTCCCCTAGAGCC
This sequence comes from Harmothoe impar, assembly GCA_947462335.1. Classification (NCBI taxonomy): domain Eukaryota; kingdom Metazoa; phylum Annelida; class Polychaeta; order Phyllodocida; family Polynoidae; genus Harmothoe; species Harmothoe impar. Next base: position 25,016,109 of record OX381721.1, read on the forward strand.
CAGAAAATACCCTATTTTTCTCCACCAACAAACTTTTAATAAGGCATAATCTAAAGTATAAAGCCCATGATATCTAGAGCCTCGATTTCATATTCCGAGCGACATGGATATAGTTAATAATTATTTAACCCCTGCCCCACTCAGGTGCGTAAGTTCTTGGATACCCTCCTCTGAGCCACCTGAACCAAGGTGATCTCTCAGAAGTATATGGACTTGGAACCTTAATAAAAGGCTATTGGCCCCAAGGCAAGCGTTAGCCAAATGTATAGATCCTATAACCCAGATCCCCAGAGGGAGAAATGAACAGTATATGAAAATGTTGATTGAACATTGGCCTGATTAAGGTGGAACTAAGTAGGCATTGTATTCATTAAAAGAAAGTAGGAGTAATAACAAGCCACACCACATAAGCATTTTGGACAACTAACTGAGACATAGATTCTGGAAATGCACTTTTGTCAAAGGAAGATTCAGTGTTTCTTCAGAACTTTCTCATCAACATTCTATTGATCCATTTTTGCCCAGAATACTTCTTGCATTACTGACCGCCATAGGGCCTCTTTCCCCTTTGTGGTATTTCATTAGGGGCCTTTGCCAGGCTTTGGGTATTAAGATCTGAGGGTGACAGTAGATCTCAGAACCAAGTTTGTCATTTGAGACATCTCTTGCTGTAATCCTCCAGCACCTACCTTTAAGGGTAGTAGGATGCATCCCCAGCATACATGGAATGGGTGGGATGTTCCCTGAGGCTACAAGAAGGGATTCTATCAATGCCAGGCTCTGTGTGCAGTGTCTGGAGGTTGCAAGGGATGATGCCTCAATGCTTCATCTCCTATTGTCATCATGATGCAATAGTGTGAACTCGTCGGCGCTGCGTCGTAGCATCATGAAAGCATGCCTCATAACCTGCATCATGACAGGAATGTATCAACCATATTAGATCGGCATGGTGCACGAATGCAATCACTACTGATTTACTTGCCATAGGTGTACCTATATATCATGACATATTTACATATAACTAATATTGACATCCCTACATATTTGTGGAAATAAGACATGCAGGCAAGTATGTCTCGGATAAGGAATAGAGATAAATGGCTCATGAGAGTCTAAACAATACTAGGTGTCTGACTGTCATTTGTAAAGAGCAATTATTATTATCTAGTTTGTAGTAGGTAGGTACTTCTCACATAATTCCACATTTTATCTGATAGGATATCACTTTGTGTGGCTAGCTTTTTTATATGTTCTTGATTTAAAATGAATGCTGCCCCACAGGTTCAATAGATGTGCTTTTGATTATTTTCCTAATAGTATATTTGTAAATCCATGAAGTTATAGGCCTGAGTCAAATGATCACTTTGTTCGTAGTTTGAATAGACTATTGAAAAGTGGAGACAGCATATTCTTGTTCCCTGCTGATATCCCAAAAATAACTTCCCGGTTTACGTACTCAGGCTCAGCACTTATTAGAAATTGCAGTTCAATACATATAAAGGTCAGTATTAGTAAAACCAAGAGGGCTTTATAATAAATGCTTATCGTAGGCTCTGATCCCAAACTAACAAATATTTTGTAATGTATATACTATGCATATCCTGTGACATATGTGTCCCTTTAAAGAACCCACATCCTCTGGCTATGTTTAACTATTATGATATATGTAGTTCTTCATAATCACCCTGTAACCGTTTTATTGAACACATAGGGTCTCTATATGTAAGTCACAGAAACCACTCCTTCAATTTGCTACACTGAAGTCAGAATTGATAGAAAGATAAGGTTCTATTTTATCTGCTCGGCTGCATCTGTCATGTTTGATCAGCAGACAGTTGGTGGGATGCAGGCTGCTTGACTGAGTGTATACTCTCTGTGTTACACAACATTGATTCCTACTCTACTGCTACTAAAGGAGTAGGCCTAAAAGGGTCGAATCCCCGATGTTGCTGTCGATTCTAAATAATGGTGATGTTAGAAAGTATATAACAGAGTTATACTAGTATTGCATAGCATAATATTATATCATTTGTATGGCTACACAGATAGAAGAGTGAGATTTAATGTAGCCAAAGCTATACCCTTTTTTAACATCAGGCAGCATGTGTAAGCTTTTAGATTATCACCAATACCCCAACAGTTACTCAACTCAGAAAGAAAATGTGACAGAGGAATGTCAAATCAGTGTAATATTTTATATCTCAAGCAGAACATGAACTGAAGGAGCTATACCACAGGGCGAAAAATAAACCCTCACACTCTGTAAGCCATTTAAAGCCAAGAAAAGAACTAAAACACCTTTTCCGCCCTGCCTGCCACAGAGAGTCCACTTTGAGACAGGGTCAAGACTGAGGTCAAGGACAAAATCCCTTTCGATTCGTATAAGCATCATTTTATATTCTGTCCAGGGGCAGAGGTCCAGCTACATGAAAGGGGTTCTGCCCTGGGCCCCTCCTAGATCCAATTGAGCAGGCCAGCCCCTAGCCCAACCCACAGTCCCTAGCAGTCCCTATGGCAAACCTTCAGTCCCTATCAGCCTCCTGTCCCTCAGACACAACTACATACCACAACCCACTCTGCCACATAACAGGCTTAATGTATAAGAATGCAAGAGCATTGACGTGCTCAGATTTAGGGTTATCTCCTATCTACTGCTTTTAGTGCACCTTTGGTATGAAAGAAATGCTTTCTCTCCAATCTTATAGGTATTCCATGGGATGTACAGGTATGGGGAATTATTATATTATTCATATGTAAACTATTGAATGAATGATTAGAAGGTTATTTTTCCCTCTATTCCTACTGTAATCCTTCTATGGAATATTTAAACTTGATAGTTCAGTAAATTTTATTGAACAAAAGTTCTATCAAAGACCTACCTGGTACACAGCTTTCTGAAGGTTATGAGATGTCCAGACCATGTGGCTAGGAATTATATAATAGCAAGCTTTTCCTTGACTTTGGGATATTAGATAATTCAAATTAGAGAAAGCTGCCACCATATTGGCCTCAATAACTATGTGACTGACTGATATCTGTGGCCAATGCATGTCCATCATCTACTAACATGCCCGTGGCCTGCCCTATACTTACCAACTTCACATCCTTATTCCCTCATTATGACTCAGATTGAGAGACGAAGGTTGGTAAGTCTCTGGAGGTTTCCTGTTCGGCATGCATGGTATGCCAGGATGGAAGAACAAGATTATAGAAGGGTTTAGCTGACTGAAGGCCCATGCGTAGACAGCATGACAGGAACCGTTTGTCCTCTGCTTAAGTCATTGTCTGAATTCACAATGAGGCTGTGTAACATATATAACCTTCTTCATATATAAGAAGGGGGTCCTTCCTATTTCAAGAATGCCATTGCCACATGTATAAGTTTTAGCAATTGTGGAGGAGGGTATTATGACAGTAAATATAAAACTTGTGCATATTTGAATATGACATGTTTTGACTATGCATTCTTTATAATCTAATTGAGTGACAGCATATTGCAGGTTCTCCCCATAATAAATCTTTCTGAGGTAACATTACAAAATAGAAAAATGTATGGAACTAGCAACTGATTTTGTTCTCAGCTTTTAGTTTTTAAACATATTGAATCACTTTTTGACCTTCACCATATAACAACTTTATCATTTGAGTGAGGGCTGTTCTTCATGATAATTATCAGGTCGAGGACATGCCCACTATTCTAGTACGCCCTAAAGGAGCGGCACTTGTACTCTACATCTAGGGCGTACCAGCATAATGGCCTACCCACCAGCATCAGAACATCTAATAGCTACGTGAACTGCGGGGGTCGCCGGGCGTGAAAACGGGACTTGTGTGCGATTTTTTCACTTCCCATCATCATTCCCAAGGCCCGGATGCCTCAAATATCTAACATTATACATGTATGGAATCCTTATGATATTGTCCATCGACCTCTTATATTTTTATAATGTTTTACATAAGTTTTATTAGTATACAGACCAAAATTGTCCGGGAAACCCATGAGTTCAGTGCGCCTAGTCATGGCTACATTGAGCAACTGCAATGGGTTACTTTCCGGCTTTTGCCACTAGATAGAACCAGGGGTATCCTGGACATTAGAGTTCAGTCAGTGAGAGGAGGGACAGAGCTTTCCGTGGGTGCAATTATCATATTTGTACTATACTTATAAGTTTATTATTAATCAAAGTTGTTTTTTCAAAGCTCACTACGTAAAAGTGGCTGACCAGATCACTATAGTAATTGTCTGTTCTTATACTTTGATGAGTTGGGAATACAGTGATGTATAATACAAGGGTATTTGGGTTTTGAAAGGTTATGGCAAACTGAGAATAAAAAAAGGGAGTAGCAAGATTTTCCACACCACGATGCCCAGACCCCCTCCCCCGGCCCCTGCACCCTCTGCAGGCCGCCAGGAGGGCCCACAGGAGGCGTGGTACGCACACGAGCCTCCTGGGTGCGGGGCACGGCCCACAGGTGTTGTGTAGGCCGTGCCTGTTGACTCTGGGGCCCCCCATATCACACCTGTGGGCCGTGCTCCGCACACTGATCCTCGGGAGAGCGTCTAGGCAAGGTGCCATGACCCTTATCTACCCATCTATTGTTTCTAGTTAAATGAAATTCCCATAATCAGACCCTAACTGAGGTGGTTATTTCCTGATTCTGTCTCAAGTTTTATTCCTATTTACAAAATTCCAAAAGCATTCTGCTCCTCCGATCTTGCTTCATTGGAAAGATGTTTGAATGAAAAAAAATCTGAAGAATACAATTTTCAATTCACGTAGCTACATCTAGTTATTTACATAGTATTTCACTAAGGTAACAATATACTATATATCATGTTTGGTACCATTGGAAAGAGGACATCCCAATCTCTACACTAGCCGATTTATAAACTACAATCATTTATATTTATTCAAATATCATGTATTAAACATGGCACAGGCATAAAATAATCTTACATAGACCCAGTATAATCCATTTCCGAATTTTGTGTTAAATTTGCTGATAAATATAAATACACAGGTTGATAGAGTAGATACTGATCTATCACTTTACGTTTTGGTTTTATTTCCTAATGGAATGGTAAGGTCATGAATAGATAAAGTCTTGAAAGAAATGTGTATTTTCTCCCCCACTCATGCCCTCAGTGTTGGTATAGCTAAGACCCATCGTTCTATGAGTACTGCAGACCCACCCATGGGGGTCAGTATTATATATATTATATTCTAGTACAGCTGTCTGTTCATGGTCTAATGGTCACACAAAATGTATCAAAAAAATGGTACGCCCTAGAACCATGCACCGTACTAGTATATTGGTACAGTCTGATTGAATAGACTGTACCAATATAGTAGTACGTACCAATAACCTATTCCCGTCCCTTACCTGACTATTGCACAAATGTGAAATGTCCAAGATTCAATATCCCCATTTTTCCCTCTCCTCATCTCTCCCCAGTCCTCTCGTTGTTACCTGGCAAAAAAAATTTTCTTGTGAATTTAGTAACTCCTGGTTGGTACGTTTTTCAACCCCTCACCATGAAAAGGTGGAGACAGGCACACAACGCCATTTATAGGCTGTGCCAAAAGGAAGAAACTCATATTATCTAACAGGGGATTCTCCAGAACCAGAAAGGAGAGACTCCTATGTTTGGTTTAGCATTTGAATGCAGATTTGAGCTTGCTCCCACTTTGTGAGGCTTCAAAACACAACAGCAACAAAATGGTAAAGAAACATTGCAGGTTATAGAAGCAGGTGAATATCAAAACCATAAAGTACTCCTCCCCCCAGAACATAAGGCCATACAGAGCAGCGGCCGGGAGGTTGTCCCTGATATAAGTAACTACAGCCTTAAGCTCATTACCCCTGACTATAACATGATACCAAAAGAAATAACCTCAGCTTTCTAAGACAAAGATGGGAGAGCAGCTCAGTGTTCTGTTCATACATAGGTTCTGGGGCACCGGGAGCAGCTCACCCTTCATGTATACACATGGATCAGAGACCTCAGAGGGGAGCAGCTGTGTGAGCGGGAGGCTGTGGTGGAGTATATGGTATCAGTAGGAGCATGGGTTATTACCAAAGAAGCTGTAATGGGTATCTGAGCTTATTACTAAGGAAAACCTTGCGAACTTTGCCTGTTGGTGCTACCTATCTGAGCTACTAGGCTCATTAAACGATGTTTCGCTCTTTAGTGTAGGCCTAGGCACTTCAATCATTTGTGATGATGGAGGTCAGTCAGATTAAATCAGAGCCTTTGAGACAGAGCGTTCCAAATTTCCAGGGTATAAACTTTTTTTTAATCCGGGATTCATGATTATAAGGGCAAAGTGAGACTTTTTGGTAAAACAGGTGTATTTCCACTTCTATGGGGTACAATGCCTGCTTCTTAAACAGTGATCACATTGCTTCACCCTCCTAAAGATATAATCACCGAGGGATCTCCCTCAATGTTTCAAACTTTATTTTCTTCCCATCCTGGTGATATCTGCTCAGGTGCAGGTGGTGTCCAAGGACCATTCCTCCAGTAGTTCCTTTCACCGCTTCCAACATACTTTTACCCCACCACTACCACACCCTGTCCATGTACCACTGTGTGTGACTGATAGCTTGGGGAGGGTCGGGGAAGCTGCTGGTTACACCTAATGACTATCTCAACACAACACCGGCCTACTGCAAATTTCACCCCTACTGCCTTTTCTACAAGGTAAATCTTTGATGGATGTACATGCAGTGTTATAACTGGAGAAGCCTGGTATCACTGGGTATATGCAAACTGTTTTGTATGGAAAATGTATGGTGTACTATTATCTACATAATATGTAACAAATCCAAAAAAAAAAACTTTTCATTTTGTAATAGTAAGACTGCTCTACCTACCCTGTATGAAACTTTTGACAAACAAGCGATCATAAGGTGTGTCTCAAGCAACCCAACCCAAGCTTTAAAAGAAAGGGTCAAGCCTAGCTAGTTTTTACCACGTTTGGGATTTTTCTTTTTTAACCCTTTAGCTGCCGGCCTTAAAACTGCAATTTGGGCCTTAACCACCGGCCCTTTGCTATGGGAATATGCAACTTAACAAGTATGTGCTCCCTGGGATAGTGGCTAAGTAGTAAAATAAGTTGTATTGGAGACATAATTTGCACCTTTCTGACACGGGGATGTAGTACTCTTATTAAATATTTTTGGATTGATTGAAAAATTCTCATTCTTTGTTTCATAGCAGGAGCTGCAAGTTAGTAGTATTGCTGCCATAGGGCAGCACTGTTGCTGCCCTATGGCAGCAGCGGTTTTTCAGGGGTATTTTAGATGCTGCCCAGAGGCAGCAGCGGCCCTTAAAGGGTTAATATTAGTTTTATATTTCCCAAATTTCAGGAAGAAGCTCCCATTGATCTCAGTGGCCTAATTTATAGTCTGACCTCTGGAAATTGCTTTTTAACCACAATATCCAAAATGTTACTATTTACTTAAGGAATCTGCGATTCAATATTTCACTGAAAGTTACTTCAAATGACAAATAAAGTTGTGGATTATTACAAGGTTTATTACTAAACCTTCTGGCTTAACCATTAGTGCATAAAACCTCCTCCAGGCACCTCTGCAAGGAATGGCTGTAGAAGGTGAAGTCACCTCAAGTAGGAAAATTGGAGGCAAATTGATACTTAGCCCCCAGCAGATCAATCAAGTACCCAGAGGTCCCTTATCACGCTACTTCCGGGTACCCACCATGCTTCTGGGCATGTAATGGGCAAAATTAGATTCAATCAGGTGACATGCTGACCTGTAAGGTCAAGGAGTCAATAGGTCAGAGTCCCATGTTTAGTTGCCAGACCAATTTGGTTTGCAGATTCTCATTGGGTGATGCAGGGCTGAGGAGTCATGCCCTGTGGCAAGGGGGAGATACAATTAGGAATGTTGATGTGTTAAATGGTTGGCCTAGTGGACTGCATTTACATTATGCAAGAGAAGCTAGATATTGGTATTATCTTCCATGTTAAGACCAAATAATCTGTTACACTTAATCATCCCTCTATATAATCAAGGACAGCTGTTATTGATAGACTACACATAGACAGCTAACTCATAAGAAAATACTTAAAACATCCTCTAGTCACATTGTATAGGCAGGCATCACTTGTTACAGGCAGGTTTCATGACTAAAGTGCTGGATGGATCTAGCTGTCTATAAGTTGTCAGCTGCTCATATGTTTTATCAGTGCCTGATGGTTAGTTGTTAATCTAAGAGAGCATGATATGATTGTCTTATTGGGCCAAAGTGAACCTTGATATTACTATAAATCATATTTTGAAAACCATTATTCAACTATTTCCTCCTAAATCGTAGTGTGGGTAATATTCTAATGTACTTTGTAATACAAAGTTAAATTTTTAGCTTATTACTTTTACAACTACTTTCTAATACAAGTGATACGATTGAGTAAAGGAGATATGTCCTATGATTATAATTTTGAAATGCACCACATTTTTCTGTACGACTTCCTTCTACAACTCCTTGACTACTACCTGTAAAAAAATACGATTTGCCCTGTTTTCCCTACATGTTTTTTTTGTGGTCGTAGCCTTTCTGAGCTGTCGTACATTGTTATGAATCGAGCCCCTGAGGTAACATTACAAAATAGAAAAATGTATGGAACTAGCAACTGATTTTGTTCTCAGCTTTTAGTTTAAACATATTGAATCACTTTTTGACCTTCACCATTATGATAACTTTATCATTTGAGTGAGGGCTGTTCTTCATGATAATTATCAGGTCGAGGACATACCCACTATTCTAGTACGCCCTAAAGGAGTGGCACTTGTACTCTACATCTAGGGCGTACCAGTATAATGGCCTACCCACCAGCATCAGAGCATCTAGTTATTTACATAGTATTTCACTCAAAGTAACAATATACTATATACTGTTTGGTACCATTGGAAAGAGGACATCCCAATCTCTACACTAGCCGATTTATAAAGTACAATCATTTATATTTATTCAAATATCATGTATTAAACATGACACAGGCATAAAATAATCTTATATAGACCCAGTATAATCCATTTCCGAATTTTGTGTTAAATTTGCTGATAAATGGTCATAAATCACAGAAACTGTGCATATGGGATTTTTACACTTCCCCAGGCCAGCATTCTTAGGATCTTAACTTTTTCATGATTTTTCCCCCCCTATAATATCGGGATGGATGAGTTCTTGATGTTATATGGGGGTTTTCATGGTTAAATACCCATAATTATGGTTCCAGGGGCCGAAAATAGCCTAAAAATGACCCAAAATTGGTCCGGAAATCAATAAAATTAACATATTTTATAACATTTTCAAAAAATGGCAATAGATCTGTGTGGTTTCATATTTTTTACTTAAATTATGAGTTCTCATGGTAAATCTGGACCAAAAACTGTATTAGTGGGGGCATTTTTTCAGTATTTTTCAAGAAATTTGAATTTTGTAAAATGAAATGTCCGGGCGATTTTTTAGCAACAATCCCCCCACCACTTCTTACCCATAATCAATATGGGTTCATTTTTGTCATAAAAAATTAGAGTTATGTGGTAGTGTATATATAGTGAAGAAAAAAATGGAATTCCTCTGTAATCTTCTTCCTGAGGGGGCTATGAGTGTTTTTCCTTCAAAATAGACAATTTCTTCGACCAGACACCCACATAACATTATTCCTGTCCCTGTGTACCATGAATATATTTAACTATGCTAGCTATGTCAATTGTTTACCCCCTACATATAGCTAACTGCCTAGTGTATAGGATATTTGTTTCTCTGTCTTAGTCTAGAACAACAGGTGGAAATGTTTATTATGTCCGGGCGATATGTCCGGGCGAAATATGTCCGGGCGAGTGACATTTAAAGGTCCAGAGGATATTTCACACTGTAATAACAGGTCTACAGAACTGGCAGACCTACCACCAGAAAGAGGGAACTGAGAACAACATCGTGAGCACATACATGACGACATATTGGACACATGCATGACAACATCGTGGACACATGCATGACAACATAACTGAGAGCACATCCAAGGCAACACATGAGGTTGTGGTTAAGGATACAAATCCCTACATGTGCCTTTCAACCCCTGAAGTGGGTGAATCCACGTGAGTCAGGCAAAGGGTCTAACCAACAGGTAGTTACAGGGTGATATCAGTATCCTCAAAGCAGTTAACAGCTGCAACAGGTACTCACATACCTATCTATCAATTGAGCAGGCCTATCGCATTTATACATACATTCCTATATACATTAATATTCATTAATACATTAATATATGTCCTACCATGCCATGCCATTTCACACCCTGTCCTGCTATGCTCTACCATGCCATGTCATTCCAAGCCATCCCATGCACTGCCATCCCATCCCATGCCCTTCTAACTCATCCCATCCCATCCCATGCCTGCCATGCCATGCCATGCCACCCCTTGCCATGCCAAGCTCTACCATGCCACAGCCTGCTATACCATGCCCTACCATGCCTTGTTATGCCATACCGTGCCCCACCTCACTCTGCCCTGCCACACCCTAGCCCTGCCCTCCCCTGTCATGCCCTGCCATGACCATACCCCTCCCACCTCCCGGGCTTAAAGGATGCCTTTCAGAAGCTTCAATAAAAGTAGCTGACAGACAGAGAGCAAATATCTCTTCTTGACAGCAAGCTGAAGGACAGAAGTGGACAGACTGACAGCAGATTTTCATGGTTGACAGCAATGCAAACATGCATATGTATCAGAGCCTACATATGGTATCAATAAGAGACATAGTGCATGTCTATGGCCCTCGTTGGGTTTAAATGGAATGTGTGATAAACATTATAGACCTACTATACATATCTGGTTGTCATTTGGGAAGGGATTATTTTTTAACAAACGGGGAGGAGGGGGGGTGCAAAAAATGTTGGCCTCTTGACCAGGGGAATGTAAAAAGATTTGACTCATCTTGGGCGGAGAAGGGAGGTCAAAACATTTTCACTTGCGCATCAGTATGCTTCAAAGGGCCCGTGTTCGCCAATTTCTGACCCATAGGAAAGGGGGTAAAAGAGTTCAAGGCATATGACCAGGGGGTTGTCTTTCATATGCTTGGTGTGCTACCTCCCTAACCCTGTACCCTTGTTAGCCAAAACAATGTATATAGGGACCTGTATGGTATTATAAGAGGAAAATGTCCGCCCGAGTGACATTTCTGCATTATTACAAGTTGTTTTCAATGTGGATTTTCAGGTATTCACAGATTTTTGCCCAACTTAAGTTATATCTCACCTAAAAGTATATGACCATGGGTTTTTCTTCCACATATTTGGTACTACCTACCCAACACTGTACTCCTGTTAGCCAAAACGAGAAAAAATGTATATTTCGAGACCTAAAATAAAAGGAAAATTCAAGTCACACCTTTGTATTAAATCACCTAGTGCCAAGGAATAAACCTATTAATATTCGTTAAAACAGTCAAAGACTAACCCATAGGGACTACTTAAATGAGGAAAAATTTATGAATGGGGAGCAAAACCAATATATGAATTATTATGGCTGCCCATAGTAAGAAATACCCCAAATGTCACTCGCCCGGACATCATATACAGGTTGTACAGGTTCCAGCCGTTGCCATAGCAACATTTCTTATATTTAACTCATGATACTTCATGAGTAGTTACCCCAAAACCTATACATTACCCACACGAAAAAAAATTGAGATACTCCAAAGTTTTTTCTCAGACCCCCCCATTCACCCCCAAGTCTCATATGCACACTTTCTGTGATTTATGACCAAATATAAATACACAGGTTGATAGAGTAGATACTGATCTATCACTCTACGTTTTGGTTTTATTTCCTAATGGAATGGTAAGGTCATAAATAGATAAAGTCTTGAAAGAAATGGGTATTTTCTCCCCCACTCATGCCCTCAGTGTTGGTATAGCTAAGACCCATTGTTCTATGTGTACTGCAGACCCACCCATGGGGGTCAGTATTAGTCAGGGCCCGTTTTCAGGAAATCAAAATTGTTAAGGCATTTTGCAGTAGAATTGTTTTTAGAGTTGGAATAGGATAATTTGGGTGTGCTGAATCCAAATCTGCCGTATAACATTTCATATCTTGATGTTATCTGGCCGAAAAATCAAAAACAAAATGGCTGCCATTTTTGGCTCAAAACCTGCAGATGTCAGCAGATATAGGGTATAATAGCCTAGTGCAAAACATGGTATGGTCATGAAATTGAATATGCTTACTCCTCAGTGGGTCATCTTTCATATCTGTATCATTTAATATTTGAATATCCAAGATGGCGGCCATTTTCAAGATAGCTGCCCAAATCACATTTCCAAGCTAGTTTCCTTCATAGAAATGGATGTAGTTGGTCAATCAGCTTAATCTTAAAGGACTCCCCCCAGGACATAAGGCCATACAGAGCAGCGGCCGGGAGGTTGCTCCTGATATAAGTAACTACAGCCTTAAGCTCATTACCCCCGACTATAACATGATACCAAAAGAAATAACCTCAGCTTTCTAAGACAAAGATGGGAGAGCAGCTCAGTGTTCTGTTCATACATAGGTTCTGGGGCACCGGGAGCAGCTCACCCTTTATGTATACACATGGTTCAGAGACCTCAGAGGGGAGCAGATGTGTGAGCGGGAGGCTGTGGTGGAGTATATGGTATCAGTAGGAGCATGGGTTATTACCAAAGAAGCTGTAATGGGTATCTGAGCTTGTTACTAAGGAAAACCTTGCGAACATTGCCTGTGGGTGCTACCTATCTGAGCTACTAGGCTCATTAAACAATGTTTCCCTTTTAGTGTAGGCCTAGGCACTTCAATCATTTGTGATGATGGAGGTCAGTCAGATTAAATCAGAGCCTTTGAGACAGAGCGTTCCAAATTTCCAGGGTATGAGCTTTTTTTAAATCCGGGATTCATGATTATAAGGGCAAAGAGAGACTTTATGGTAAAACAGATGTATTTTCCACTTCTATGGGTACAATGCCTGCTTCTTAAACAGTGATCACATTGCTTCACCCTCTTAAAGATATAATCACCGAGGGATCTCCCTCAATGTTTCAAACTTAATTTTCATTCCATCCTGGTGATATCTGCTCAGGTGCAGGTGGTGTCCAAGGACCTCTCCTCCAGTAGTTCCTTTCACCACCTCCAACATACTTTTACCCCACCACTACCACACCCTGCCCATGTACCACTGTGTGTGACTGATAGCTTGGGGAGGGTCGGGGAAGCTGCTGGTTACAACTAATGACTATCTCAACCCAACACCGGCCTACTGCAGATTTCACCCCTACTGCCTTTTCTACAAGGTAAATCATTGATGGATGTTGATGCAGTTTTATAACTGGAGAAGCCTGGTATCACTGGGTATATGCAAACTGTTTTGTATGGAAAATGTATGGTGTACTATTATTTACATAATATGTAACAAATCCAAAAAAATACTTTTCATTTTGTAATAGTAAGACTGCTCTACCTACCCTGTATGAAACTTTTGACAAACAAGCGATCACAAGGTGTGTCTCAAGCAACCCAACCCAAGTTTTAAAAGAAAGGGTCAAGCCTAGCTAGTTTTTACCACATTTGGGATTTTTCTTTTTTAATATTAGTTTTATATTTCCCAAATTTCAGGAAGAAGCTCCCATTGATCTCAGTGGCCTCATTTATAGTCTGACCTCTGGAAATTGCTTTTTAACCACAATATCCAAAATGTTGCTATTTACTTAAGGAATCTGCGATTCAATATTTCACTGAAAGTTACTTCAAATGACAAATAAAGTTGTGGATTATTACAAGGTTTATTACTAAACCTTCTGGCTTAACCATTAGTGCATAAAACCTCCTCCAGGCACCTCTGTAAGGAATGGCTGTAGAAGGTGAAGTCACCTCAAGTAGGAAAATTGGAGGCAAATTGATACTTAGCCCCCAGCAGATCAATCAAGTACCCAGAGGTCCCTTATCACGCTACTTCCGGCTACCGTCCATGGTTCTGGGCATGTAATGGGCAAAATTAGATTCAATCAGGTGACATGCTGACCTGTAAGGTCAAGGAGTCAAGAGGTCAGAGTCCCATGTTTAGTTGCCATACCAATTTGGTTTGCAGATTCTCATTGGGTGATGCAGGGCTGAGGAGTCATGCCCTGTGGCAAAGGGGAGATACAATTAGGAATGTTGATGTGTTAAATGGTTGGCCTAGTGGACTGCATTTACATTACGCAAGAGAAGCTAGATATTGGTATTATCTTCCATGTTAAGACCAAATAAGCTGTTACACTTAATCATCCCTCTATATAATCAAGGACAGCTGTTATTGATAGACTACACATATACAGCTAACTCATAATAAAATACTTAAAACATCCTCTAGTCACATTGTATAGGCAGGCATCACTTGTTACAGGCAGGTTTCATGACTAAAGTGCTGGTTGGATCTAGCTGTCTATAACTTGTCAGCTGCTCACATGTTTTATCAGTGCCTGATGGTTAGTTGTTAATCTAAGAGAGCATAATATGATTGTCTTATTGGGCCAAAGTGAACATTGATATTACTATAAATCTTATAATTATATAATAGACACAACCAGAACGACAAACTTTGTTTTAAAGGTGGCTTTTATTTTACCATGTTAAATCATATAGATCACAACGTTTCGGCTGGTTTAGCCTTCATCATTTTTAGTGGAATATAGGCTTAAAGTAGAAAAGGGCTTGAGTAATTTATATTCACAAAAAAAAATCTGCCATCTGCACTTGTTTTAAGCAATCTATCATATTCAATAAAGTTCTTTTCAATATTTTCTTTAGATCTACAATTAAATCATACATGTTGGTGTGATTCAGTCCATGACGCAGACCCTACATAACTTTTTCTTTGTGCATATTTCCTTTCTTTTTCTTTGCTTCTTCACTCCATTTTTCTGTTCTTAGGATTTTATGCCAGCCTAATCCCTCATTAATTCCCCATGCACTAGTATAGCCTCTCTGCATGCATATTAATGTCCTTTCTTTTGGTAAATGTGTCCTTCTTCATCCTAATCTTATCACTTGTTGTAAAAATCCCTATCAGCTTTTAACGCCTGACCACACCCTTTCCCATCCTTTTGCCCTTCCCTAGTTCTTCACACCCCAACACCCATCGATCCCCCTAATACTCATGACTGAGCGCACATTTCACCTAGGTGTGCTGGAATATGGGTGCCAGTCATGTTTTCAATCCACCCCTTATTGGGTCTGTCCTCCCTTGTCAAGGTTCATTGGGTGTCGGTGGGTTAGGGACAAGACATCCTTCGTAATACCATAAAGGGACCTTGCTGCACACTTGTGTAGATTCCAGGGAAATAACTGTTTTTCTTCCACAGTCAGGTCTTATTGTGCATGCATCATCAACCACACTCCACCCCTGCCCTCAATGCCATCCTAAGAAATAAAGTCCTCACGATGACCTGCAGATATATGTTTTACCTATCTCAACCAATTATTGATTCAACTTTCCCTGTATGACTATGATTTACTATGCATGAATTCAGCAGTCAATTCCATCCTGTGTCTTACCCCATTTGAACAAACTCGCCAGAGGCTGGCTGAGTCTTAATCAAAAAGTGGTGTGATCCATAAAAATGAAAGGGTTATTAATCACTGAAGGGTGACGTGTCCAATAACTGGTACTCAACTCAATCAGACAGGACCTGAACTCAATACAACCATGTAGGTTGTAATGTATGTTCTTTTTATAATTTAGTCCATAAACCAGGTGTTTGTCAGAGTAATTCCAGAAAAAAAACTTTTCGAAGTCAAGAATAATATGAGTACATATGAGAAGTATCCTATATAGTAGATATCAACAGTTTACACTATGGCTAGCCTTCATCAGGATACTTTATAGTGATTATATTTAAACAAATCACAGCTATCATAAGCTATTACAACCTCACAGCATGGGGCTTCTTAAATCATTCTGGTTAATATTTTAGTAGATAAAATTGGCCATCAATCAGTGACACACCATCGCATAGTACCTTTACTACCTTACAAATCCCTCCACCTCCATCTGAGAGCTACTTACGCCACCTTGGGTTATTTTGAGTAGGGACTGCTGGACTGCTCATTAATGCCCCTTCCATATGGGATGTAGAGCCACTTCATCAGTGCAGACGAAGCAGCCTATTTAGGTAGCGTTTGTGGTTGAAAGGCTACAGCTTCTGATGCAGGTTCCAAAGGTGGAACAAGAAAAGGTTCAAGGACATACTTTACCCCCCCCCCCAGAATTTAGAAATTGAGTCTGGTTATTATATACAGGGTCTAGGTAATCCCCTCTCCTCCTCACTTATCTCCTCTTATAATGGAAGTTTGTATTTTGTTTCTCAATTTATGCTCTCGAGTGAACATTTACCACCAATAGTTCACCTCTTGGAAACAACAACACCAAGATTCTATATTTAAAGGCTTTTCCATCAGCCATAGGCTAATAACATCAGCCAAAATTTAGAATTTTATATTCTATTTTTTCTCTTATATATGTAGGGGCAGGATATTACATATTAATCTCATACACTGTATTTCCGGGTAACGTCTGTTTACTCGGCTTCTCCACCTGGAGCTAGTGCACACAGTTCCCGGGAGAGGGCGCAGGTCCTCTTCAGGTAACCGTGTGCCGCTCTCAGGTGGGCGGCCGACCCACCCACCTGGCCACGTGATCTAAGAGCCGGTGTTATATAAGACCCATGTGTTTACCTGGAACGGCAGTCAGTGCAGGCCCGACTGACGAGAGACTTCACATGTCCAACCGTGCGGACAGAGTTGTATGCTAAGAGTTGTATACTGACCGTTTCCTCTATTTATAGAGAAACCTGATTTACCTGTGTGTATTAATTCTACACTGATCGTTCCCTAGTAAAGGAACTAGAGTTGTTATTCTTGTGAATAAAGACAGATATATTCTCGCACCTGGAAACTGCCGTGATCGTTGTTCTTTAACCTAGATTTAACTACGAACCACCACACTGGTGCCGTGACCAGTAGCAGTAAAGGTAGCAGAACAAGGTAATTGTTCGGGAATATGTTCGGGTTATACTGAACAGGAAGTCCTTTAGTGGACAGACAGTCCTTTAGTGGACAGACAATGGCTACCGGTGGTAGCCTGGGTGGCTCTGGCTCAGAGCTGAGTGAAGGGGAGTTGGAATCAACTCGTCTGGAGGTGCCAGGGTTTGACCCTGTGGAAGGCTTGAAGCCAGGACAAAAGAAGAGGAAAGTGCAGGATTTTTCCTGGGTAGAACCCTATGTAGGGGATGAGAAATTCCAGAGGGAATATGACGAGCGATTGGCTCGGGAAGAGGATGACCTCTACTGGGAGAATGTCCGTTTGGACAAGCAGTCAATGGAAGACCAATATGCTGCATTGACTGAGGAATTGACATCCCTGGTGAAGGAAAGGGATGAGATCCTCTCCGAGAATCAGAAAGTAAAGGGGTCTCTCATTGAAGAGAGGGAACGGTTGATAGAAGACAACCGGTATATGAAAAAGAAGGTTGCTCATGAATCGCATGAATTTCAAAAGATTCAAGCAAAAATTGCTGAGAACCAGAAGGAGAATGAACACTCCGAATCTCTTAAGGAGAGGTATGAGAGGGAGTTGAAAAAATACTCTAGAGAATGGTATGCCCTGAAGAAGGGGACAGAAGAGCTCGAGAAGGGCAGAGACCAGTTGGTCAAGGATAACGAATCCACCAGGATACAAATCCTGGAAGAAACGGAAGAGTTAGAAAGGAAACGGAAAGCTGAGGTGGAGGCTGTCTGTTCCCTGGAAGCCAGGAAAACTCTCCTGCGGGGTGAATTGTCGAAGGCAATAGAACAACAGGGGGAGGAACAGGTTCCAGCTGCCAGGCCGGAAGCTGTTCTGGACAGTACTCTTACTGCTAGTAAGATGGATGCATTGCCTCAATTCGATCCATTTATTAATGATAATGGATTGAGGAATGTGGAAGACTCTGTGTATAAAAACAGAGGGAAAGATTCAAGGAGAGTGAATGTCACCGGGCGCTCTCTTGAACGGGAACCAGTTAATCATGCCAGTATTGGTCAGGTTAACAGGGAAATGTCTCCAGAGGAGGAAGTGTCTCGACATTATAAAAATAAATTTCGAGATGAAGTGGTGAACCATAGTTATGGCTCATTGAACCCCTTTTCGGGAGATGACCCGGCTCTATATGGGAACCCGGGAGGTTATGACAGCAAGGGTAATTATAAGTATTGCCCAGATGCAACTTATTCATATCCACCTCCGGCCACTGAAACACACTCGGGAGTCAATAAAGACCCTGAGAATAGGCCGAGGGGTAGTTTGAATAAGGGGTCCCAGCAGGAGAAAAAGGGAAGGTCAAACCCGGTGCATAAAAACACTGAGGGATTGTCCGGTTATCAAGGCCCACGCTTTGATGAGGGTACAGAATCGGAATCAGATAAATCTTCTGACGATATACCCAAGAGAAAGGTTCCTTTGAACCGGCGGGTCACAATGACCCCGGCGGAGCACCGATTACATAATCGAGACCCCGCCATAGGTAATTTGGGACTAGATTGCTCCAGCCGAGGTCAAGACGGTACAGACTTACTGGCTTGGAGTAGACGCATGTCGGGTCAATTAGTGCATTCTAATTATGCCGCTAAGAGAACTGCACGCGTGACTAAGCCTTACAGGGGTTTACGACCCTGGAAGGAAGAATATCAATCACTTTTAGATGATTGTAAGTACAATTGCTGGAACAAGGAGGAATCCTTGGGAGCTTTTGTGATATGGTTGAGTGACGGCCCGGGTAAGATAGTGGTAGAAGAATGGAGGGACACTTACGGGCCGGAGGCTACATACGACCAGCTGGAAGTATTAGCTTGTTATACCTTTGGGAAAATGGTGACAGTAGATCACTGGACTCTGTTTCAGAGAAGAACGCAGAAACCAAAGGAATCTGCTAAAATTTTTGGGCTAGAATTGCAGCGATTATTGCGGCAGGCTAGGCCAGAATGGAGTAGGGATGCTGAATATTACATAGAATCCCTATTTGTAAGATTTATTAGTGGATTGAGTGATCCTGAACATGCTAAAGTTTGTGGTAGAGCTTGGGAAGCTGGGTCTTCCCTAGCGGATTTGTTCATGGCGATTGATCAACATGACAAGAAGAAGATACTGTTGGCTGGTATGATACCCGCTAATAGGGGACAGCGCGTCTCTGGAATTGAACATTCCTTAGATGGAGACGATTCTTCCGCGGAAGAATCTGAAGGGGAGGAGAGAGTAGACGCCCTGAAATTCAAGGGTCGACAGAAATCTAGCTCAACCCCAGCTTCCGGGAAGCTTCCTAGTAACAAAGGTTATTCGGAAACTACCCGGAAACCCGACACTCGGGAACCTCAGACTGATTCCAGTCAGAAAACCCAGACCCCGGAGACGACCACTCCGGATAAAACAAATGCGTCAGGAAACTCATTAAATACTTTAATGGAGTCCATGATTAAACGCATGAACGAGGTGTTTGATAATCAAACCCGGCGCCGCCCTAGGGTCGATCGTAACACTGTCCAGTGTTACAGGTGTCAAGTCAAAGGGCACTTTGCATCTGAATGCAAAGCAGAGAAACCTGTTTTAAGAAGTGAGGTTTCGGGAAATTAGAGGGGGTTACCGAGGATGGCAGGACGGTAACCCCTGAGGAAATATGTCAGATTATCACCGACGTTGGCGGTGAAGATTCATTAGCAGTGAATGCGTCCAGCAAGAAGGGAGATGGGACCGTACATCCCGGAAACCATGAGGCTGGGGAGACTGGTACAACAGGCGCCCAGGGGTGCGCGTATGGGAAACCTAGTGCCAGTTTAGAGGAGTCAATAACCAAAGAGTTGGTTAAGGTTGGAGGAACCAGGCTTCCCCCGGGTCATCCTTGTCTGGAACACCTGAAAGGATGTGGATTCGACCTGGGCACTGATAGTGACCTTCACCGGTTTACTAGGAATCCCTCAGTAACTGATGGGAAGAGGTGGTACGTTTCCTGTTCTGTACAAGGAAAGACTGGGGAATTTCTTATGGATACTGGAGCTAGCCACTCCATGGTCTCTAAGAGATTCATCAGCTTATTGCCGAATATGTGTGAGAACCTCACAATGAGGGTAAACGCATGTACGGCCGATGGTACCAGAATGAGGACATTTGGACGGACTTTTCTGATAATCTCTGTGGCCGGGAAAGAATTTGTTTGGGCCCCGACCATAGCTGAGATTGAAGATGATGGTATTCTTGGTTTGGATTTTGCGGCGCTTTTCGGTGCGACTTTGAATCCGAAAAGTGGGAAGTTGAAAATTGAATACCCGTATGATATGACCATACTCTGTAAGTTGAGAGTGATAAGTAGTGTCGCTAGTGTGGCACAGACTGTGAAGATTCCCCCGGGAATGACCTGTGACGTGTTAGTCAGTTCAGGGAGGCTAATCCAGAGAGGATTAGCGGTAATCGAGCCGGATATGGCTGTATTATCCCGGAAGGGATTGGAATCTGCGGATACCCTAGTAGGGAATTCCAGATGGACAGTGACACCCATTTCCAACCCTGGAAACTCCACAGTATATCTTGAGAAAGGCACTGAAGTTGGGAAAGTGATACTTGCGGAGGCAGTCACAGGTAGCCACCAAGACCTGAGGTTAGAAGAAGGAGGGGAAGAGGAATTGCATGAAGAGTTAACTAAGTTGTTAACAGGATCGTCCATAACGGATGAGAATGATCAGGAAGCCCTAAAGGCTATGCTGAAGAGATGCAGGCAAGCTTTTGCGGCCCCAGGGGAACCCCTGGGGAGAACCAATAAGGTATTGCATGAAATTAAAACCGGGGATAACCCCGCTTTTAAGATTCCTTATAGGAGGTTACCCCTCAAGAAGAAGATTGTAGCTGAGGAAGAAATAGCGAAAATGCTGAAGGATAATGTTATTGTTCCCAGCATGAGTCCTTGGTCCTCCCCTGTGTGTATGGTAACCAAGAAGGATGGTAGCATACGGTTCTGTATTGATTACCGGAAACTGAATGGGTTGACTAAAAAGGACTACTATCCTCTTCCTAGGATAGATGAGACGATTGATTCCCTGGGAGGGAATGAATGGTTCTGTACCCTGGATTTACAGTCCGGGTATTGGCAAGTAGGCATGAAGCCCGAAGATATGGAGAAAACTGCGTTTTCCAGCCATATCGGTTTGTTTGAATACAAGGTGATGCCATTTGGGTTATGTAATGCGCCGGCCACCTTTGAAGCCATGATGGAGACACTGTTAAGTGATTTATTGTGGCGGAAATGTCTGGTTTACTTGGATGACGTAATTGTGTTTGGAAAAACCTTTGCGGGCTGTCTTAGTAATCTGGAAGAAGTCTTAAACCGAATCATGTCTAATGGTCTCAAATTGAAACCAAAGAAATGTAATCTGTTTAAGAAGGATATTAACTACCTTGGACGGATTATTTCCACCGAGGGGGTTAAGGCTGATCCGGAGAAGATCAGGAGTGTGACTGAATGGGAAGTACCCAGGGGTCCTAAAGATGTGCGATCCTTTTTAGGATTCTGCTCATATTATAGGGATTTCCTGCCGGGATATTCCCGGGTAGCCTATCCGATCCAGTGTTTGTCACACTGGACACCCGGAAATAGGAAGGAAGAGTTCCCCTGGGGGAAGGAACAGGATACAGCTTTCTTAGCAATAAAAAAGTTGTTTGTGGAGACCCCGGTGTTAAACTATCCCACCCCGGATGGTCATTTTGTATTGGATACAGATGCTAGCAATGAGAGTATTGGGGCTGCCCTCAGTCAAGTCCAAGGCGGAGTGGAGGTTCCCATTGCCTTTGCTAGTAATACTATGAGTAAGACTTAGCGAAATTATTGTACCACTAAAAGGGAATTGTTGGCTGTGATAGTTTATACTAAAAAGTTCAAACATTTCCTTTGGGGGTCAGATTTTACGCTAAGAACAGATCATTCCTCTTTGAGATGGTTATTGAATTTCAAAGATGCGGAAGGAATGATTGGACGTTGGCTAGCACACCTTTCCGAGTTCGGTTTGGAGCAAAGTCAGATCCAGCATAGAGCTGGAGTGAAGCATATAAATGCTGATGCACTTTCCGGACGTCCTATCAGGAAGTGTGAAAACACCAACTGTGATGATTGTGGTCAGCATCAGGCTGTCATAGCCGGAGCAAGGATACCCTTTGAGATCAAGGGAACTGGGGTTCTGGAGTGGTCCATGGGAACCATCCGGAAGTTCCAGGAAAAAGATCCTAACCTTAGCCGGTTGTTGGTATTGTTACCTAGGAAGATACGGCCCCCGCGGCCTGAGATTTCCCTGGAGAATCGGGAAATGAGACGACTAATAGCTCAATGGGCAGAGCTAGAGGTCCAGAGCGGAATCGTCTACCGGTGGAAGATTAATTCATCCGGTAGAAGAGTCCGGCAAGTGGTAATACCCTCCGGTATGCGGAGGGATGTTATGTATTATTGCCATGGACACCTGACCAGTGGACATTTCGGGAAAAAGCGTTCCCTGGAACGTCTAAAAAGGAGATATTACTGGCCAGGGATGAGTAGTGATCTATTAAGATGGATTGCTACTTGCCCGGATTGTTGTAAAAACAAACCTGGGCCTGGGATGGGTAAAATGCCTTTGTCCCAGGAGTTGTTTGGTGTAAGATTTGCGCGAGTCGCCATAGATATTATCAGTGGGTTTAAAACTACCCCTGAGGGTAATACTTGTATGATGGTCGTCACTAACTATTATACTAAGTATACGAGAGTGTTTCCATTAGCGGATCACAAAGCGGCAACCTGTGCAAAAGCTTTTGTTAAAGGTTGGGTATTGCATCTTGGGGTTCCCCTAATGATGCATAGTGACCAAGGTCGGGAATTTGAATCTGATCTTTGGCAGGAAATGTGTCACCGATTGGCGATTTGTAAGACGAGAACAAATCCCTACCGGCCACAAAGTGATGGAATGGTTGAGAGATTCAATCGTACATTGATTCAGGTATTGAAATCCCTGGTGAATGATAAAATGGACGACTGGGATGAGCAGTGTGATTATGTGTGTCATGCATATAATAGCACTGTCCATTCTAGTACCTCCTGTTCCCCGAATCTGTTAGTTTTCGGGGAGGATTTGATAATGCCCGCTGACCTGGTATTTGGGGTGGTAGGAATGAACCCGGAAACCCCCTGCCATGTTATGTTTGTGGAGTCATTAAGAGATCAATTCAAATATGCTTATGAATTGGTGAGAACTGAACTACAGAAGAATGCCACCTGGCAGAAGACCGGCTATGATCTAGGCCTTAAGCCGCGACGATTCAAAGTTGGTGATCAGGTAGTAAGATTACATGAGCCGTTATCGACTCTGAAACTTGCTAGTAATTGGGACGGGCCCTTTGTGGTTACCCGTATAGTAAGTGACAGTACTGTAGTGATCCGTTCATTACAGGGAAAGATGTATAAATCTAATGTAGCTCGACTAAGAGAGTGGAAGGGGAGAGATTTGTCCCTGGACTGGTATGAGTTGATACTTTGATACTTTGATAGTGAAGGAACCTCCCCGGAAACGCGGAAGGCCGCGGAAGGAGGTTTCCCGGAAACTAATGGTGCAGAAGCCCGCCATCCCAAAAAGATCCGGGAAGAAGGCGGCTAACAAAGTCTCGCTGGCTGAAGGGAAAAGGACCCGGAAGGGTGTGGTTAAGGCTAAATCCACTCTAGAAAAGGCGTGTCCTAGAACCAGGTCTAATGTTATGCCTAAAAACATAAGACGCAGTCCCCAGTTCCTAGCTAGGGACGGTATAACCTAAGCCGGTACACAACGAGTGTGGTGTCCTGTAATCTTGTTAAATATTTAAATGTTGTAATCGGTTATGTGTGGAAGTAAGTATGGTCGGAATGATCGTGATAGTCCCCCTGTCAAGGATCCCATGGGTGATGGACGGATAATCCGGTGAATGTGCTTTATTATGCCATTTATATATATTTCATTGATACTCTCGACGAGTTGACAGAGCGTAAGGATTAACACGTGGAATGAGGGTACCTGTTTACAATTGAACGCGCGGTGACCTGGTTCCAAGGAACTGGGTCACGGGACGCGCGGGGTTGCGCATGCGCGGTGGCGCGCCTTATATAAGGCACGCGGTTCGGCGGGAATCGCCAGTTGGGGTTGAGAGGAGGTCCAGAGCAGACGTGAGGGCTCGGACACGACCATTCTTACAGTGGGGAGGTGGACCCCTATAATCCATCAAATACACTTTTCTTGAGTGTGACAAACATGTCTTCCGAGACAGACCACCAACAGGTGGACCCTCTTGGGGAGGGCGACTCCGCTAGCGGAGGGAATGTGGTTGATAATCAACCTGACCTCGTGGACCAGGAATCTATGGATTTCCTGGGACAAGAGGGGATAATGGACGTCGACGCTGACTCTCAGTCACCGCTACGCCCTGCTAATGTCGCCGCCAATTACTTGGAAGGGCTAGACATTGAAGCCATCAGCCCCGCTGACGGTCAAGCTGATACCAGCGAAGCTGAGTATCAGGATCCAGGTCCGTTGTACCATGGAGAACCGCCGGTGGACGTTGAGAAACCCTGCCCGGCAGTGCCCACACTAGCAGGCTTCATGTCCAATTACAATGGACGTGAAGTGGATCTGCACGAGGACGTGCTACGACTCACGGCGGAGGGAGCTCCCCGCCGGATTGACCCGCTAACAAGGCAGGCGATATTGCTCTTCCTATTAGTGGAGGAGCAGGAAGAGTTGCCCCCGGACTGGTTTGTGTACTGGGAGGCACTCCAGAAAGGACTACTCGTATGCTACTGCTTACGACGAGCTGTCTTCGATTTACATATCGCAGACATCAAGCGGTTAATGCCAGCACTCCCAATTCTGTCCCTAGACCCGAATTGTGGAGTTGCCGGGATGTTGTTGACAGGCGTCAACAGGTACCGGGCACGTATCGGGAAACTCCGTGAACCGAAAACCCGGCAGGAGTACGAAATTGCTGCCGCTTGTACGCAGGGAGTAGTCTCGTACATCCTAGATGTAGCCACTATAGAGGCCTACATGGATGCTCACAACCTCAAACGGAATATTGCCATATCTTGTTTGGTTGATGAGGCGGTTCGTACAGTACGAACCAGATCTTCGAGTGCGGAAGAGAAGGCGCGAATAAAAGCGCTGAAAGCCACACCTAGGGGGCGCGGCAGTAAAGGTGAGAGGGGGGCCTCGAACCGGTCGAGCTCGGCCGACAGTAATCAGTCGGACGAGTTTGTCCAGGAGAGAGGACGTCAATCTCGCCGGAACGAGAAGGCAAGGCTAGCTAACTTGCCGGATTCTGTGTTAGCAGAAGGATTACCGGAACAACCTTCCGGGGAACAGCCCGTCATTCCACGGGCTGAGGAGGTTGCGGATGAGGCTATGGATATTAACGAAGCCAATACTCCGGCACCCTCTACCAAGGGAGTCACCATCCCCACCCCGGCCCTTGTGGCAGAAATGACCGCCGCAGCGGGTGCTGCGGCCGCCGTTGCGGCTGCGCTGGTAATCAACCCAGCTCGTCTCAGCCCTCTCCGTAGTCCGGCTCATTTGGATGCGGAGGAGGGAGAGGTTCCGGCTAAAGCTGAAGAACCAGGAAACGATCCGGAGGACCCCATCCCGCCTAATGACGTAATGAGGCGAGTCTGGCAGAACGCGAATAATAAGTTCCGTGTGTTTATTCCCAATTCGTGGGAACAGTGTCCAATTGGCCCTACCAATTTTGGATGTCCACTCGCGACCAACTGTAAAGGTCAGAGTGACGATGAGGATTGGATCCGGAATACACCCCGGGACCGTCCTCCGTCTGCTTTTTATCAGCAGTGGCTAGATCAACTCAGGATCCTGCCGGATACTTACTATAGTAAGGAGCAGAAAGAAAAGCTTCTTTTTGCGAACAACCGTTGGTATAATCAACGGGAAAGGAATTGGTGCCCATTCACCACGTGTGTAAACACGATAGGTACCGACAGAATCGTGTTTGTAACAAAGCAACGGTTCCTGCGACACCTCTGTGAGAATCACATGCACCACTGTGTGGTGTACCACTGTGATATTACAGTAGGTAGAGAGTCACAACTGTGCAACGGGTGTCTAGAACCCCGTAGAGGTGAGCTCATGCGCCACATGAAGGATTGCCACAATATGGGAATCAGTGTAGCTCGCAATCGTGTGAATGCGCTACATGATGCTGTCTGTGACCAGTACAAGTCACTAACGGACGATCAGAAGGCTAAAATCCGGCCGGCAACTCCCTTTTTCTGCGAAGTCGCAGATGGGAAGTTCAAAGCTAGGATAGCCAGAGTGGACGGACGCAACAAGTTCGCCATGAATGACGAGGAGTATACGGTGTTATGCACTACCCGTACCTCTCGGAGAGGCGGCGGTAATTTCCGCCAGCCGGAAACCCGGAGTGGTTCCCGGGGAAAGAGCCGGTCTGCCCGAGACCGCTCTCGGTCTCCTGCGATCTCTCCCGGACCAAAACGGAGACACGCCGGATCCACTTTGGAGGAACTCGATAATTCCTATTATGGGAACTATCAGGCCCCGGAAGGTCGCGAATATTATCGCGAGTATCCAGACCCGCTGTATACAGACCGGAAAGATCGGAAACGTGATTCCGGTGGACATACGGCGGCGGCTACCAACATGGAGTACCGTACTAGACGTCTGAGCAGTTCAGACAGTGCCACCAGTCAACCTGACTGTGGGGGTGCCCGGCCTAAGGAAAGCCCGGCTACCAGAACAAAGGCTTCCCTGCCTTTGACGTACCATCTGGGGACAACTGCAAAACCTACCCCCAGGGACGTTCGGTCTCCCACCACCCCAACCCGGGACATGCAGAGTTTGACCGTGAAAACTGAGCCCAAAACACTGGTCTCAGTAGTAACTCCTCGGGGCATAACTGTCCCGAAGACTGCAGCGGCTGTGAAAGCACCGCGAGTGGATGTAAAACCTGTGATTCCTGTAAACCAGGAGCCGGTTGTCATCCAGCCAGTCGCGGGGACCTCCCGCACGGAAACTACCGGTGGCGTAAAATTAAAATACGTCCCGATAGTTAACTACTTCTCTAGGGAAGAGAAGGCAAGCTGCGAGGTGGGACAGCGAATTGTTACAGAATTCCAGGAGTCCCAACGACAGCTAGCGGTGGAATACAACACCAAGATGTTAGGCCTGTTTACACATGGTCTAAAGATTGCCCATAGGGAGAAGAAAGCATTGGTCGCTGCCGGCAATGCTGACTACTTGGCTAAAAAGTCAAGGGAAGCTGCTACAGGCCAGAAGAAAGCTGAGGCCGCAGCAGGTTTCGTTCGTCAGGAGAACGAGAAGTTAACCAAACGGTTGCAAGATATGAACGTAAAGTTTTACGGGGTGTTTGGCATGACTCTCGATACCTGGGATGGCACGGCTGAGCACGCGCTTGCCTTAATGAGGGCGAGAGATGAACCATTAGGTTAAACACTAACAGAAGGTTCAGAGTCTATTTCTAATTTTTTTAGAAATAGAGGAGGAAATTATAATAGTTTCCGGATAGATTAATTGTTCTTTCAGTTAATCAGACGTCATAATTTTTTTATGACGGGGTTTCCCTTCTCAAGGGAAGGAGGGGCATCTTATTAGATGCATATGGACCAACGCGGGGGGAACCTTCCGTGGAACCTCTGGACTTACCTAACTACTCAACTCTCAACTATAGCCGACCCGATGGGGAATCAGGACTCCACCGGGAAGCTAATAATACGTTACCATGATGTGTTCCTGATACTATTATGCTGTGTTATAAACTGTTCCCGTCCAAGGATTACGTGTCAAACAGGCAATGCTCGTGGTTCCAGTTCTACTTATATATATCATGAACATTCCTGGAGCTAGGATTACGTGTTAAACGGACAGTACTCGTGGTTTCCAGCCGGATTATAGTTATATATGTCATGATCATTACTGGAGCGAGGACGGGATACTTAGCGAGCTGTGTACATATGAACTTACCTTCGGGTGATATTTATCCAAGAAACAGTATTAAGAAGAGGAGAGCACCTTACTCATTCATCTATTAGAAGCGGAGAGCACCTTGTCCACAACTAGATCACCAGTAAGCTATATTTAATTGTAAGAGTTTCCGGGTACACTGCCAGGTTACTCATTAAAACGTTTTCAATATATAAATAAGTCATTATTATGTGATACATATCACCTCAGGTGTTCCAAGATGGTGTTCTCATACTTACCATATGAATCGGGTTTCATAATATGCTATATATGAAGATTGTATGATCTGATAAGCTAGGAAACGTGGCTACCAGTAATGTTTATATGAAGTCGTTAAGACTATGTGTAGATGCTAATTATACCGTAAGGTATTGTCGTGTGTGTTGACTCTGTTGTATGTTGCGAGAGGTATTAATATTTCCGGTTATATAATCGGATTACCCGGCTTAAAACAAAGGCTGTGGTTACTGTTATCCAGTGTGTGTATGTTTTCATTAAATCACAAATCAATGTAAGACGCTGGTGGCTGTGAGTCCTTATCAGGACTGGTTTTTAATAATAACTTTTCTGTTCAACTTAAATATATACACACCCCACGCGCATTTTTTTTAATAACCAAGTAAGGAAACTTCATAAGGAAGTCATATCGAAATGTGTCAAGCCGTTCGATTGTATGTATGATATTATATTCACTTGTCATAAAACATACCTAAATCATCCATTATGGTTGCTATTACAGTGTAATGCCATATTTATATTGAGTTTGATGATCTCGCTTGTGTAGTATGTCGTGATAATATGTTTACGCCCCTAGTTACTGTATAGACAATAACTGTAAAGTCGTTGGTCTAGAGTGTTTTCTATAAACTAGGAAAACCGTATATATATTCGTTACCACCTAGTTTTGTCTAGGGGGGGTAGTGTAGGGGCAGGATATTACATATTAATCTCATACACGGTATTTCCGGGTAACGTCTGTTTACTCGGCTTCTCCACCTGGAGCTAGTGCACACAGTTCCCGGGAGAGGGCGCAGGTCCTCTTCAGGTAACCGTGTGCCGCTCTCAGGTGGGCGGCCGACCCACCCACCTGGCCACGTGATCTAAGAGCCGGTGTTATATAAGACCCATGTGTTTACCTGGAACGGCAGTCAGTGCAGGCCCGACTGACGAGAGACTTCACATGTCCAACCGTGCGGACAGAGTTGTATGCTAAGAGTTGAATACTGACCGTTTCCTCTATTTATAGAGAAACCTGATTTACCTGTGTGTATTAATTCTACACTGATCGTTCCCTAGTAAAGGAACTAGAGTTGTTATTCTTGTGAATAAAGACAGATATATTCTCGCACCTGGAAACTGCCGTGATCGTTGTTCTTTAACCTAGATTTAACTACGAACCACCACATATAGAAAGAAATTTTTCTTTTTCTAATGTAACAAGGTAATTTAAGGTAATTCCGATCACATCCATAAACATCTTGGATCTGATCTTATTGTGGAAATGCGCAAGCTGCTTCACAAGGCATAATTTTTTTTCTATATGATTCCATATGAAATAATCTGTATTATTGGAATACTAAGTGATACCCATAAGGGCACTACATGTACATATGCTATATGAATATCATCACTATACACTATGTACTCATTAATTGCAAAACGCAAACAGGGCCTGGCTCTACGTTATGCAAGCAAAATAAATGAATTAACAACAACAACAAGAAAAAAAACAGGGTTCACAACGTTTGTTCACAACTGAGAAACCACAAGCATAAAATGTAAACAAGTTATGCATGTGCTCCTTTATCTCATGTGTCTTCATTTCATGCAATTGCTGACAACAATAATTTTGTCAACATTCCACATAACTGCTCTGAAGAAAAACCATTTTGGATTGCTACATATTCACTTGACAGGATGCTCTGCGACCTATCAAGGACTTTCTGGAAAGACATTTTAGCCAAGCCATTGAAATTGTTCTCTACACCCTCCCCATGGCCCTTCAATTAATGTTTTGCACATTCTATGAGCATTATCTGAGCACAAATCACACACTATCACACACTGGTCTATCTCCATAATGCAGATGGGGAAGGGAAAGTTTCGTAAAGCAAAGACTGAGTGAAAAGCAATGATGTACAATGAAGGTAATGAGAATGAGATTAATTAATTTGGGCTTCCTTAATGAGAATCTAATGGTTTGAGGAGGAAGCGTAGTGATATACGTCTTCTAACATGATCCCTGCTTGATTATAAATGAACAGTTTAATGTCTGGACTCTGATGTAATCATCGGTCTGGAAAAGTTAATGACCATAAACGATCTTTTTTTGTTTTGCAGATTGATTAGGTGCTCAATCAGTAATAACTATTTATCAATATACTGAATTAATTAGATAGAAGAGGCACTTCTTAGATTCTTGCTCTACCATATCTTAAAAGAAATTACATACTGATCAACACATTACATTTTTTTACTGTTCTGATTGAGAAATAGTTTTATAAGTGACAAAAACAATAAAATAAATCAGTATAATGATTTATTCTACCGTAAAACTCCGCGTATAAGCCTAACTCGCATATTAGCCGCACCCCGACTTTGGGCCGATCTTATAAGCCGCACCAGTGATCTGGTTATGGTGATTTTAGTACTGTACCATATTAGTAAAGACTCACGAACTCAGAACCTTTCATGACAGAGCAAGTTTTAACCTTATTCTATAAAATACCAGCAGTAACATAATATATGTGCTGCCCATGATCTAGAGAAGCAGTAGCAAGAGAAATGTTGTTAGTAGAACTTCGCGGGATTTCCCATGATATTATATCTTTTGCAAATTATTATATTATGATATTATATCTTTTTACAAAATATGACGATTGCTGTGCCTTTTTCTCAGGAGCTAATCTAGGATGCAAAAATGTCAAAGTTCAACGGATTCTTCCTCTCCATCAGATGAAATAATTGTTGTTTATAGAAATAGTTGCTTATGTATATGCCAAGATCAAGAGCATAAGGCACATACTTAATGACCACACATATATAGCCTGTACCATTGTAAGCTGCAGACAATGAACAGGACCTTGTACCTTTCAAGCTCAAGCATTATGGTGTCATCCCGTAAGTCATTGTTCTCACCTTGACCTTTAACAGGAACCTCTGTCTCAGTGTGATGCATTGTGGGGTATGCTCTGTTATGATGTTTTATGGGTCTTAAAAGGAGCAAGAAAAATGTTGAAGAGGAATGATTACCTCCTCATAGAAGAGTGTGGGAGAGAATAGATAGTGGGGGGAGGATGTAGATAGATAGAAAGATGGATGGATGGATAATCCATTAAAAACACATTAAACAATGAATATCCACAACATTTTCATAAAAACGCATTTGCAGGTTTAAACTGAAAAAAGGCATGATTGCAAAGTTAGCCATTATCAGCCATTATTTGAGTACTGGCTCCTTGAATATGTGTGGTCACTGTCTAATCTCAAATGCCAATAAGCTCTATCTTACTTTGTTTCAGCATAATTTTGCTAATTACCAAATATCCAAACTTTTTCAAACATTTGCAGCTTTTGATCTTAGAATGGTATTTACGTTCTGTTTCCAGCATAGAGATCATTGTGGGGCCTTCTAGTAATTGATTCTTTTATTATTTAGAATGAAAATCATGTTTCCATGGCAATCAACATGTGCAAGAACACCAATTTAGGCCGAAAAACGTTTTTTTCCATTCCAAATATGGGATGTCTTCACCAAAGATGGGATTTTCTAAAGTGGCCTATTGTAATTTACATAAAAAAAGTAGTATAGTTAAGTTTTTGCTTCATTTTGAACCATTTTGACTATATGTAGCCCCTGGTGGCCAGAGTTGGTACTAAAAATCCTACACGGAGGTCCCTTTTCTCTTGTACCCAGATGGCAATATCTGATAAATCTAAAGTGTATTTTTAAAGTATGCTTTGTGATAATATGGGCATCTATAATTATTTTAAAACTGTTATGAGCATGTAAATATTCTAACTAGAAGTAAAATAGATTTGTTTAATTAATACTCTACTGTGGATTTTTAGTTTTATATTCATACCAATGGATTCATTGTGTGCACCGTCCGAGGGAACTGGAAGAAGTGGCAAGAGAAGGGCAACCCTCTTGCTAGACCAATTGATTCATTGGCCAAATAGAGTGGCCTATTTGCTAAGCGTGTCCTGGGGCATAAGTGACACAAGTGATAATGACATATATAGAAGGAAGAAAGAAGCTGCTGCAAGAAACTACCCACCCACTCTGGATAAATATAGAAACTGTCCTATTCCCCAAGAGCTACATTAATGGACAGTATGGAGGTTGTTCTCCAAAACACAGTCTCACATTTTTTCCTTATAGAAGCAAAGAAATGAGAGGCTGTTCTGACGTTGGTGTCTTTTAACCCTTTAAGAACCTCAGACCCTTTGTCCTCATGATGCATAAATGCAGTCTTTGTAAGTATCTTGCCAGGGTTCCATGAATAAATCTTGTCAACCAAGCTTTTCAATCAAGCTTGCCAATCAACGTCAGCATAATGATTGAATGTAGCCATGGAAAATTAATCACCAGGGCTCCATTTATGCATCACAACATTAAGGAGTACAATGCATTGATGCACTATGCAGACCTGAAAGGATTAAGGCCGTATTGGGCGAGGGTCTCTTTGAGTCTGGAAGTGAGTGAAGTGGGGATTACTTACACTTGTGGATGTGAGCCTTAGGGAGGAAACAGAAATGAAAGACATGTATATCAAGAAAGAAGGATCTGTTAAATATGAGAGGTGCTGCTATCAGGGAACATCTAAATAATCATTATTCCCTCAATGGGCCACTAAACAATAATTGTTTTCCACGCCAATTCTCAAAGCAGGGTCTTGATGCAGAAGCTGATTTTAACCATCACCAATTCCAAAGTGTATTTGGTTTCATCTCCTTTTGATTGTAATGCAATCTGCCATTTTAGTTTGGTTTTAATTGCAAAGATTATCTAAGCTTACAGTAGTGGGAATTACCAATTTGAAAATTCTTTCTCCAGTGGTTTGGCTTCTACTATCCCTCGATTTCTGTACTTGTTCCCGGTAAATCTACCACTTTTTCTCACATATTTAAATAGTATAGTTTGATGGTAACAGAACAGCTCTTGAGTTCAGTGGAGGAAACAGCCCCACCTCCTATTAACATAGTGTCATATGGCTCTGGGGGGATACCCTAATACCCTTGTATTGTGTACCAACTACAAAATGGGCCAGGGAAGAGTAGTGGTGAACCAACTAAGCATTTCAATGAGGGATGGGGGGGTTACGTACTGGATATACTCCTGGTGGTTGAGAGGCAATATCATTGATATAAGCCAAGGCTGAAGGCCGAGATTTATATCAATGATATTGACTCAAGACACCAGGAGTATATCCGACAAAAAGCCCACTTGCATAGATTGATTATGTATAATAGCCTGATTAAAGCTCTTTTTCCACACTTGTGGCCTAGGAGGATATCCTATATAACCCTCCTAGGAGGTTATATGATCATCAAACACATACTCTGTGTGTTCTCATAGAAATACAATGACCATAGTATATGCTTGAAGAGTGTAGCCTCATTCTGATACAGCCTAGTCATATATAATACTTACCATGAACCAAGACTCCCAGCCAGACATAGAGGCCAACATCCTTGAGTACATGGTCTTTCTGGTTTGGACTTCAAGAAACTGGGTTCGAATCCGATGTCGAGCAGAACTTTTGATATGCCTGATATGCATTTATTATTTCTTTGGCTATTCTGATATTTCAAGAAAAAGGAAGAAAAGAAAAAAAAGTAAATGGGGGTGGGGGGCCGAGCCCCTGAATTATATAATAGCAGCACTAACTAAACAGTACTCTTAACTTTGTATAATGGGACAATGCCTCACCACCATTGGCCCTATTTAGCTAGTTGGCTATTCTGATATTGTTTGTGTATATGACGACCGGTGGGTGGTGAACCGCCGGGTTCTGCTGGTGTGTGCTGAGTGAGCGGGAAATTAGTCTCCAGGTGTGCAAAGCACAGGTGTATACCCAGCAGCCAATCACCACCCAGGTGGGGTGGCACTGACCTGGCCTGACCCCTGAATGTAGATTGATCAGAGTCCTAGTAGACGTCGTATTTATAATCAAATAATGGGGGGCATTATTTTGCCCATAATTTTATATTCTGTTCAGGAGCAGAGGTCCAGCTACATGAAACGGGTTCTGCCCTGGGCCCCTCCTAGATCCAATTGAAGAGGCCAGCAACCGGGCCCCCAGCCCTTACCACACCAACCATAGGCCTTCAGTCCCTATCAGCCTCCCGCCCCTCAGACATAGCCATATACCACAACCAAGGCCAAATAAAAAAAAAGCTTTGTTTCAGGTAACATGGGAAGAAACTCTAGGGTCGGTAGGTCGGATTTTTTTTTTTTTTTTTTTTTTTCTTTTTTTACAAACCCAAAATCGACCCCAAAAAAGTGTAAAAATGGGAAGATTTTTTCAAAACTTTTGTAAACCCAAAATTGACCCCAAAAAAGTGTAAAAATTTAAAAATTTCTTCAAAATTGGATAAAAAATTGTAGGGTCGGCCCTGTTTAGATAGGGTCGGTCGGGTGACCTGAAACAAACCTTTTTTTTTTTGGCCCAACTCTGCCACATAACTGGCTTAATGCATAATAATGGCACAAGCATTGACATGATTGAGGGATATTTCCTCACTGACTGCCTTTGGTCTATGTATGATATGAAAGACATGATTTATCTCCCGTCCTGTAGGTATTCCATTGGATGTCCTGAGGGAGTTATTTTATTATTCACATGTAAACAATTGAATAATAGATTAGTGGATTCTTTTTTCCTTCTACTCCTGCTGTAATCATTCTGTGAAATAGTTCAATAGAATTTGATAGTTCAATACATTCTATTGAACAGAAATCCTTTTGAATAACTACACAATATGGTATGGAGGTACTGGGATTTTCATCATACGAGGAGATATCAAATTTAAAAAAATTGCCACCTTATTTGTGTTTATGATTATATGGCTGAATGATATCTATATCCAATTTACTTCTATCCACTACTAATGTGCCCATGGCCTGCCTCAACCAACCATGACCTGTCACCTTCACAACCTTATTCCCCCATTATCACTCAGATTGAGAGACGCAGGTTGGTAAGTCTCTGTAGACTTCCTGTTAGGCATGCGTGGTACGCCAGGTCGGAAGAACAAGATTATAGAAGGGTTTAGCTGAATATAGTACATGCGTGCACAGATTGCAGGAACAGTTTGTCCTGTGCTGAGGTCCATGTCTGAATTCACAATGAGGCTCCCCTACATAACCTTCTTTATATATGGGAAAAGCATTGTTCAATCTAGAATGTGTTGAAAAAGTGAAAATGATAATAAATATAAAGTGTCTATTTGAATATGATGGTGACTATGCATTCTGTATAATCTAATTGTGTAACTACAAATTCTAGGTTCTTCTCATGATAAATATTGTTAGGGAAGTTTCAACAAATTGGATAACTTTTTGATGTGCACTGTTAAAAAATGTATCCTGATCAGCTCTGTGCGGGTTGTTAATATCTGCATGTAGTCATTCATATGGCCCAAATTTGAAATGACCAATAACCAATTATCCCTCTCCTCCTCTCCTCTTCTTATCTCCACATCTCTCCTTGCTTGCTCCTGGAGAATACTTTATTTTACATGTCCCCATGTGGAGGTTTAAGAGCACAAAGACAACTACTTGATAAAGTAAAGTCACACTGGTTTTGGAAGGAGGTCAATAATGGAAACCAGAAAGTACTCCTCCCTCTGGGACATAAGGCCATACAGAGCAGCGCCCGGGAGGTTGTCCCTGATATAAGTAACTACAGCCCTAAGCTCATTACCCCTGACTATAACATGATACCAAAAGAAATAACCTCAGCTTCCTAAGACAAAGATGAGCAGCATTGTGTGCATACACAGCTTTCAGGGCCCCAGAGGGGAGCAGGTCCATGAGCAGGCGACTGTGATATATAGGGTCTCACCGAGGGGCATGGGTCATTACCAAAGAACCTGTAATGGATATCTGAATTAATTACTAAGGAAATTCTTATGAATATTGACTATGGGTGTTAATCATCAAGACTTTTAGAGATTGGATTCATTAACAGTGTTTCCCTCTTTAGTGTTGCCACTGTTTAATATCATTATTTTTAATGATGAAGGTAAGTTGAAATAGAACAAACCGGATAAATAAAAGTCTTCCAGATATCCAGGATAATAGCTATCATATTATCTGGGATCCACGTGAGGATATAGAGCATACATTTATTAAATAACATACTAAGCTTTTGATAAAAGCAGTACATTTTCAAATTTTATGGGCTACAACTCCTGCTTTTTATACAATGCTCAAGTTACTTCGCCCTCTTGGAAATGATCACCAAGGGATCTACCTAACACTTTCAAACTTTATTTTCCTCCCATCCTGGTGGTATCTGCTCAGGTGCAGGTGGTGTCCAAGGACCATTCCTCCAGTAGTTCCTTTCACCACTTCCAACATAGCTCCACCCCACCACTACCACACCCTGTCCATGTACCACTGTGTGTGACTGATAGCTTGGGGAGGGTCGGGGAAGCTGCTGGTTACACCTAATGACTATCTCCACTCAACACCAACCTGCTGTAGATATCACACTCACTGCATTTCCCACAAGGTAAACCTTTGATAGATGTATAGCAGAAAAGACAAATAACAGGGTTATATGTACAGACTATACTATACCGACTATATTAATTGAGAACCCTGTTGTTACTTCCCTTCGCAAACTGGCTAACTGGGCACACATCTTACTTTCCACCTCATCAGTCTGCATAAACCACTCACTACCTTGGCCCTAACATGCTCTATGACTTGATAACCTTCTATATAGCTCAACATTACATGCTGGCATATGGCATCGGTTATTTAGAACTG
The DNA here is from genome assembly GCA_947462335.1 of Harmothoe impar. Classification (NCBI taxonomy): domain Eukaryota; kingdom Metazoa; phylum Annelida; class Polychaeta; order Phyllodocida; family Polynoidae; genus Harmothoe; species Harmothoe impar. The sequence goes on from OX381721.1 coordinate 25,053,208, forward strand.
CAAAGGCAAAATGAACCATAACATAGTTTTCCCTCAGCCTTCTGACTTCACCATTAGTCCATAAAATCTCTTCCATGTACCTCTATAAGGGATGGCAGTAGAAAATGCAGACACCTCAAGTAGCAAAATTGCAGGCAAATTGATACTTAGCCCCTAGCAGATCAATCAAGTACCCAGAACTCCCTTATCATGCCACTTCCGGCTGCCCACTATGGTTCTGGGCATGTAATGGGCGATATTAGGTGCAATCAGCTAATATGCTGACCTGTAAGGTCAAGGTGTCAAAAGTCACCATACTTCCATACTAGTTACCACAATGATTTGTCATTGGGTTACTCAAGGCTGAGATGTCAGGGCCTGTGGTAAAGGGCACATATAACTAGGAATGTTGATATGTTAAATGATTGGCCTAGTGGGCTGCGTTTACATCAGAAGATCTTTTGCAAGGGATGTTCTCACAATCTAAAGATTTTGGTCTATTGAACTTTGCTCCTGTAGCCCTATGCACACTACACAATGTGTGGGTAATGAGTACCTTTCTAGCTTGTCTGAGATAGTTCTTCCATGTTGAGTCAAAATAATCTGTTCCACTAAATCATCCTAAAATGATAGAACTCACCTTATATCACATATTATTGCTAGACTATGTACACAGAGCACAGTCAGCTTACTCACAAGAAAATACTTAAAACATCCTCCCGTCACATAGTAGAGACAGCCATCACTTGTTACAGGCATGTTTTACGATGTAAGTATCAGATGGATCTAGCTGTCTGAAATTTGTCAGATGCACAAATTTTATGTCAGTTTTAGTGGAATAGAGGCTTAACGTAGAAAAGCGCCTGAGTAAATTATATTCACAAAGGAATACTGATATCTGCCATCTGCACTTGTTCTTAGTAATCTGTTATATGCAAGAAAGTCCTTTTCAATCCTGTGTTTAAATCTACAATTGAATCATACATCTGTGCATTATTCAGTCCATGATACGAGTCCTACCTAATGGTTTTATCTTTCTACATATTTCCTTTCTTTTCTTTTTGCTTCTTCACTCAATCTTTCTGTTCTTAGAACTTTCCTAAAATCTATAACCTCACTTATCCCCCATACACCCACCTCTATGCATGCATGTCGATGTCCTTTCTTTTGGTAAATTTGTCCTTCTTCACCCTAATCTAATCACTCGCTGTAAAAATCCTTATCAGCTTTTAACGCCTGACCACACCCTTCCCCATCCTTTTGCCCTTCCCTAGTCCTTCAACCCCAACACCCATCGATCCACCTGCTTGCTTATCACCACCTCAGCGAGCTAATTTCCTTTGATATGTCCACAACTTAACACTGTTTGTTTCTATGAGCTGCTCTGGGTAAATCCCCCTATTACTCATGACTGAGCACACTTTTCACCTAGGTGTGCCAGAATAGGGTGCCAGTCATGTTTTTAGCCCACCCCTTATTTGGTTGGTCCTCGCTTGGGTGATGGTGAAGGTTCATTGGGTGTTGGTGGGTTGGGGACAAGACATCCTTCATAATACCATAAAGGGACTTTGCTGCCTCCTGGTGTGGATTCTGCCCAAAAAGCTGCTTAGGTGTTATTGTGCATGCACCATTAAAGCTAGATGGAAATCAACCACACTCCACCCTGCTCTTAACCCCATCCTTATAACATACATGTATAAAAGGAAAAAGGAAAATAATTGATGAGAGTTGGCTATGAAATAGCATACATGTTAGTTGCACAAAACATATATCCCTAACCGATATGGTCTTAACAAACAAACCTCTGACAAATTCTTGCTGATAACGTTTTATTGATGTGAACCAAGTATTGATACAACTTTCACTGTTAACTATTATTAATTGGGTATGTATACAGCAGCCAAATTCTTATACACTAGGACCCATGGCTACCTTTACAATATCGTTTAACCTATTTTAATTATATGTCCGTTTCTGTGCCCGTTCTGTTTCTTATACACTTTGTGTTGGACAAATACCAACCTAGGAAAATGATGTTGGTTACCATAACCTGGGTAATGCCCATTCCCATTGGTCGGCAGATAGACAGGTTGGTTACTCTGGCCCGATAGGACGTACAAATAGGATAATATGTTGCCTGTACTGGGAAAAGGGACCTTAGTTCATCATGCGCTAAGGGCCTTTTTCACAGATTGTGTCACATATATATGTCAATGGAAAACGGGCCTTATTGCAATTCTGGTGTGTTTGTTGCAACAACTGTAGTTGGTCTAGACTACTGTGACTTATCAAAAGACAACAACCGGACACAGTTTGATTAGGCTTTAATATATGTCGACTTTATTTAAAGGAATACTCAGGTATAATCTCTGTATGAAACTTCGGTACAACAGGTATCTTAAACGTGATATGAATATTACTGGTAGGATATGAGTATAACTATAGCATAGCTATTACTCAGAGTTCAGGGGGGTTATGCCTCAGCATGCACTGAACCTGACTGTCTTAACACAGCAGACAGTCCACCGTATATACTACCTGTGGTGGTCACATGACCAGCACCAGTAGCGTCATCTAGTGGTCAATAGCTATGTAACTAGTTATAAAACCCTTAATGACAATAATCATCGGTTACCTCGGTATGCAACCATATTATGATTAGCAACAGTATATGTAACGAACCGTCGGTACTCATTAAGGGATGAATAACCATGTTATGAAAAATTGTAGAACCGTCTTATGTTCAATCATAACAACACATGAATAGATATATACCATAATAACATAGCAGTCATAGCTGCCCGTTACACAACTAAAAAAAAGGCCCACTTCACTACAAAATAGCGCCAATAGCACCAATAGCGTCATCTAGTGGTCAATAGTTATGTAGCCCGTTATAAACCCTTAATGACAATTATCATTGGTAGCCACGGTATGCCACCGTATATCATTAACCCTTTCCTTGCAGTACCACTGTAAAACTGATACTGCATATATGCAGTACTGGTTTTTAGTACCCAAAAACCGATACTGCATCTTTGCAGTACCAGGGCACTTTCTGTAGTGTAGTGCCGGTTTAAGTAGAATATTTTCATCTGCAATGCTCCGGTAGTTCGAAATAATTTACACAACTAACAAAAAGCCCCACTTCACCACAAAATATTTTCATCATAACATGTATGTGTGTGTTAATAACCACTTATATAAGTGGGAGCATACCAAGGGAAATTGTTCCATAGTCTCCATAGTAACATTCAACAGGTGTTTACCAACTTTGGTATTTAGATATAATGTCAATGAAGCTATAACCAGGAATGTCTCTAGACCTCGTCTTTCATAAGATCCAGGGAGAAAAAACGTGTAACAGTAACTGATGACGTCGTTCGTTTTATAATATTGGCAACAAATTAATTACAAATATGTTAGAGTGTTGAAAGAAACCATCAAAACACTTAAGTATTTCTGCCAGTAGAATTTGTTTGTGTGATGCAAATATCACCTAAATTTTCTTTCTAACCATTTATCTAATGCCAGTATGAGAGGTCCGCAATGTATACATATGGGAAGCAATAGAATCTTCTTTTCAGCTTTAAATCAGAGTGAGCCTAAGATTGGTATGATTAACACTGATTAAAGTGGCTTGCCTATGCCAATAATGATTACTGACATGACAGTGGTTGGCTGAGAGGGGGTGTAGGCAGTGGCAGTGGGTATAAACTATAGCCGGATACTGGTGATGCAGAACCAGATATGCTGACTCCTATTTCAGTGCAGACACTTGTATGTCCTGTGGTGGGCTCAGGTAGACAGATGCTGTCCACTGTAGTACTCTCCACATGTCAACACCCTGCACAAGTGTAGACACTGATATGGGATGGAGGTATGAATGTATAGGGGCTTAGTGAGAGCAGTAATGAGAAAAAGTTATGAGTTGACATTGTGACACTCCTTAAGATATCACATTGTTGATGTCATAAACAATGTAGAAAATATTTATGTTGCAAAGGTAAATTCCTTTTTCTTCCATTTTCTATAACCCCTCTTTAAAATACATCTTACTCTCTATCGTTCAGCATTGTTTACCCTACACCCCTTGTTCTAGCCCGGTTCTTTTATCTCCCAACAGACGATGTAACATCCCTGATGTCATTAGGTGATGTCAGTGGTCGTTCACGCCTGGCTCATTTTGGAATGGGGGCCAGGACCTTATATTGTGTCCACTGATTGGCTAGAACGATGGCAAATAGGGTGTGGTATGGGCGTCAGAAATCTGCCATGCTTCTTTCACCCCCATTTCCATCTCCATCCCCAAATAATAACCTTGTCCACCCCCCACCAACACTCATAGTGGCTGGGGACTGGCTATCACCAAGTGAACAGACCAGAGCAGCAGTTCCCATCTAAACAAATAGCACAGAACCCTTTAGCAATTTGCTCCTTGTCTGTCTCTTTCAAGTGTATATTTCACAGTGTGTTCAAATGTCCCTTACAAAGGTCCCCTTAAAAAGCATACAGTGAAAATCATTGGGATGTGGCAATGACCACCTTAAATGTAACGTTGTAAATGTTTGTGTTGTGAGCAGTGATGACTTAAAGTCAATAATGTTACTAAACCCTGAGACTCCAAGGGTCAATCAGTATGGAATTTTGACAGGTTAGGATGTTTATGTGTGTATATTGAGCGATGATTAAGTGTTGACATTTGGAATTAGCACTGATTCAAATAAATTATAAATACCATGGCCAATTAGGACCATTTAGAAAAAGACCTATGTTTTTCAAAATGATGTCTGCACAATATCAGTTCAAAACCAAAGGAGCCAGGTGCTCCATTCTATCATTTGTTACACTTTGACATTAAGATGTGGTGTCCTTTAATTGTTAAGATAACCATGCAGATTAAAAAATGGTATGATCGATTGTAGAAATGAAAAAGTTATTAATCACAGGTGGGTGAGGTGTCTAATAACATGGTGCTGAACTCAATCACTGGGGCCCTGCACTCCGGTGACGACGCAATTATTCTATTTCGGTTATGAGGTTTAGAAAATCGCCATGTGCAATTTAAATACTGTACTTAGTTTACACAAACACGAGTCTTTAAGTAAGGTTTTTGATAAAGTTTATATAACAGAAAGGAGATACAATAAGTCAACAGTAATATGAGTACATGTAAGCATTGTCTTACTGCGGTGAGCCATCATCAGGATAGTTATTTTACTTTATTAACATCAAATAATTACATCTTCTATAGCCTACCAAAGAATGCATGTTATATAGGCTATTACAGCCTTACATCATGAGGCTCCTTACATCATTATGTTTAATACTTTAGTAGAATTCATGAATGGGCCATCAATCAGTGTAGTCTTTCAGGGGGGAAAGGGTTATCCCATCTGAGGACATGACAATTGTACATCTGGTTGGACCTACTATTAACTCTCAGCTGCCACCCCATCCTGTTCTACCTTTACTACCTTACAAATCCCTCCTCCTCTTGCTAAGAGCCACCTGCCCCATGTTGGCCTATTTGGAGTAGGGATTTTGAGGCTGTATTGTGCTATAACGCCCCTTCCATATGGGATGAGGAGCCACTTCTTTAGGGCAGATGAAGCAACCTATTTAGGTAGGGAAGTCATGGCTGCTCATTATGTTGACTAATCCTCTGCTTGAGGAGTGGAATGCTGGGCTTGGAGAGTGAGGTGTGGTGAATGTTGGGTAGGGGTAGATGAATGACCGCTGTTGCTCCTCGGTCAGGTACAATCAGAGAGGTATGCACAGAGACACCTACTTGAGGTGATGGGAACTTGATGAGCAGGGAAAGGCTAAAGGTGGGAGAGATGCAAATGGAGGTATCGGGTATACTCCATGATAGATATGGCAATGGGGTAAAAGGATATCAGCTTATATTGCATCTAGAATGAGAAAAAGTTCAGGAGCCTTGTTCACAACTGGTGTTCACATCCTGGTGACTTTGTTTTTATGTCATGCAATTGTTGACAAAGTTTGTCAATATTTCACTAAATTGCTCTGAAAAGGGGTTTTGTTCACATTGTGACATGATTACTCTTGCATAGGCTGAACTAATGGGATTGTTCCTGTCCTCCAAACTTCCCAAGATTCCATATCCATGTGCACTTACATTGCCCTATACACTGCAATCTATCCAGACTTTTGGAAGATCTATTAAAAAGTATTAACTATTGAAAATATTAGTACACAACCCAATCAATAATAAAAAGTGTCTCTTTTAATATCTAAAATCAGAATCTATTATGCTCCCTATGTTGCTGTTTCTCACTTACCCTGGCCTGAAGCTTATGCAGACACTGCCCATCAACTTACATCTGACAATAAGCAATTGCACAATGGAGCGATTAATATTGAAATGAATACGTCAAACACAATTCAGTTTATTTCCTTCAAACCCTCATCATTATGTATAGAGCAGGGCCGATGATATTCGCACGAGGAGCTCGTGCGAATAACGGCCGCTATTTGCACGAGGAGCTCGTGCGAATAGCGGCCGTTATTCGCACGAGGAACCGGCGAGAGAGGCGACGATGAGAGAGGCGACCTGCACGAGGAATGGCGAGAGAGGCGACCTACACGAGGAATGGCGAGAGAGGCGACCTACACGAGGAATGGCGAGAGAGGCGACCTACACGAAGAATGGCGAGAGAGGCGACCTACACGAAGAATGGCGAGAGAGGCGACCTAGACAAAGGGTCCCATGTAGAATTTATAATACACTCTTTGTCATGTCACTTATTATTTTCCTCATGTACGCATTTCCTCATTTAAGAGTATGCTTAAAAGTAGCGTATTCAAGTACTTTCATACCACCTGCAGGTTGTTCAAATGTGTCAAAATACAATTGATCCTGTATTGATTCATACATTATACAATCAATGACCTACTCTGAATATAAATTTGATAGAAAACAGCAGATAACTTTATAATATCTTTTATAAAGTAGCTTTCATGGTATAGATACCCATTGTGTGGCAAACCGACATACATGTATATCTCCTGGCTGTAAGAGTTGAATTGTACCAGTCCTGAGTGAGGGTGACTTCTGCTTATGGATTAAACAGCGCATCAAATGCGTTTGTGTCTACCATATGTGGTAGTATAAGTCATGGCAAGAAGATCACACTGCTCAAGATAGCCACTGCATTGGACCAAATGTGATTACCAATAATTTAGCAAATGGTGACAGGTTTGAATTGATTTTATTTCAGAATTAACCTACGATGCTATATACTTATTATAGCATTATATTGATCCTATATTTATGTACCTAAATCTGCCCAAAATTATGATTGAAAAAGGTTGAAAAGACAATAGAAAAAACGTTTAAAAAAACGTTCATGTTAATGTAAAAAAATGTTAGAATGGGTCAACGTTTTAGCGCTAAAAAACGTTTGTATCAAACGTTTACAAACTTTTGAATGACGTTTAAAAACGTCAGAAAACGTCTTTTTGTTCACTGGGTGGAGCTAAGAGCTATCACCTCACCATATTATGATTGTCAACTGTCCAGGCTGTGCCTTATGAAAATGCATCTTCCTGACCAGTAGGGTATTTAATGTAATTTGGACCCCTTGACTGGGGGGGGGGGGGGCAAAAAAATTTGGACCCCTCTTGGGGGGGGGTCAAAATAATTTTACCTGTTTTGAACCAAAAAGCCTGCGCGTTACTATGCTTCAAAGGGCCTGCGCACAAGTCGATTTTCGGCCGTAGGGGGGGTAAAAAATTTTGACCCCTCGACCGGGGGGTGTAAAAAATTTCGCACACTCTGCGCGGAAACCCACCACCCCCCCTATTGTTAAAAAATGATCACCCCCTTATATCCTAGTACATGTCGCCTGTCGTACATGTCCCCTCTCTCATCGTCATGTCCCCTCTCTCGTCGTCATGTCCCCTCTCTCATCGTCATGTCCCCTCTCTCGTCGTAATGTCCCCTCTCTCGTCGTCATGTCCCCTCTCTCATCGTCACACCATTAAAACAAATCCCTACAGGGAATCGAACCCTGGCCAGAAACATGGGAGACGGACATGCTGACCATTACACCATGCTTTCACTTGCTGAGATGCATAAGAAAAGTTCATTTTATCCTCATGCATGTCCCCTCTCTCGCCATGTCCACGTACGGTCGCCTCTCTCGCCATGTCCACATACGGTCGCCTCTCTCGCCATGTCCACGTTCGGTCGCCTATCTCGCCATGTCCACGTACGGTCGCCTATCTCGCCATTTCCTTGTGGGGTCGCCTATCTCGCCGTTCCTCGTGCCGTCGCCTATCTCGCCGTTCCTCGTGCGAATAGCGGCCCTTATACGCACGAGTTCCTCGTGCGAATATCGCTGGCGATAGAGCAGTCGTGTATGAGGGTTCAATAACTAGACAGTCAGCCCGCTTATATAATATTTGAGGAACAATTTCTCAAAACTAGAAAGGATGTATATCCTCATAGGATTACATTCATCCCTTTCTCCTTATTTGCCAACAGATCAGAAGCAATGTGAATGCTTCAAAACATCAATTATCAATATCATTTCAAGCTGACTTCACAAATGCAGAATTAAATTCTATCCAATTTGTATTATTGTGAATTAAGTTTCATAAACAAGTCGATGAATAAGTTCGATATGAGGAGGAAAGCCCTAGAATTACCTCCCTGTCCACATCATTGGAGAGAATGACTCAACAGTCAAAGCATGGCCAGAATTCATTCATGATTTTAAATAATATTAAGAACAGATCCTTTCTCTGAAAAGTTAAGTAGATTAGTTTAAATCAAAATGTTGTGGTTTCAACTGGAAAGTGTCTGTAAAGAAACGCAACTGAATTTCCACATGCATTCCCAACACTACCAGTACAGTTAATGTCAGAATGAGACGATATAGCTCATATTGTAATAGTGTTAAAACATGTTAAAACAAGTTTGAACTAGAATTTCTGTTTAGATTCTATTTCATTAGACCTGTAATCAGGATTCACACCTAGGGTTCACATAATGCCAATTTTCTTCTCACCTCTTATCCAAAGGTCAATATAACTTCCCTCACAGTGTAGGTGGTTAATAGGGGTCTTATGAGGGCATCAAGAGACAAACGACTGAATGCCATGGCATCTTGACACTAGCCAAAAAGGTCATCCCACGCTGCCTATAGAAGTTAACAGAAAAGGGGGAAGGACACCCAGATAAACACTGTCATATCATGGCGGGAGTGGCTCGAGAGAGTCTAGATCAACTGTTAATTTGGGAACCATCTCATTCTGACGATCATCTAAAGGATGATGTTTTCAAATAATGGTTAATAGTCCTTGTAACGTTTAAGAACACTTTTTCTAGCATCGAAGAATGGGTTTTGAAATTGATTTAAGGAACAGGAAACCCAATATTAACTAATAACTCAGTCTGCTGTTTGCTGCTTGTTTCCTGATGAGGCCAAAACGCTGACTCTAATAGCATGCTATAGCGATAAAACGGGAGTGAACTTGTTCCCGTGATCAACACGTGCAGGCAGAAACAGTCAATCTCGCGAGAAGTTGGCTCTGTCCACGGAATGCAGCTAGTTCCTGGCAACTATGTGTTTTGTGGGAGTCTGGTACTCAGCTAAATCTCGCAGGATATTCCGTGGACAGAACTAACATGGCCGTGTATATGGCGACACCATAATTATTGTTATACTATCTTAACTTCTAAATCAATGGATAACGTCTACATATAGCTATTGTGTTCTCCTAGATGGTTTGCTTTCATTTAGTAACTAATTAATTCATCAATTCACTGTTAGGATTTACAGAATCATATCCCTTCTGCCAATATTATAGCCATAGAATATGTGAAGCAAGGTGATTCCAGTCGGTACAGAGGTCCCAGCGTACAAAACTACGTTATATTACGTCAAAATAACGTTTAACGTTATATAACGTTTTGTCACACTAAGGAGCCATAGAGAAACATATTCATTGTAAAGGCTAACCCTTTTTTACAAGACACTATTGGGAAACAATGGTCACTAATCTAGATTCGATGAAATGGATTATAAAACGGATTCACCTTTCTATGCTCTCATGTCAGTATAGTATATATAGACATGAATTCCTCCCCAAAGCTAAGTACAAAGTAGCCTGTTCCAGCCACCCATAACCAAATGATGGAACTACCCAGGTTATTAAGAGCAGCTGTTATTGATAGCCAAAGCAGCCAGAGCACAGACAGCTAACTCATAAGAAAACACTTAAACCATCCTCAAGCCATGCTGTATAGGTAGGCAGCAACTACACTGATATTCTGTGGCTCCCTATACGACCAATCGCTCAGTCACTATAGGGTAACCAAGTTAGTCATTTTTTGGCTCCCTATACGACCAACCTAGGTTAGTTGATAATGTCAGAATGGTTAATACTGAACAATTCACCTTAGTCTTCTCCATTTCAATTAGTTTTAGCCTAAGTCCTTTTGAGTAAGGCTTTAGTCATAATGTGGTTATACCTGAGTCAATTTGTTTAAATCACTTGGTCATGCCTGACCAATGTCCCTATGACTATAACCTGGGATAGCCACTTCAGACTATACGGACCGGGGCATTTAGATTATCTGTGTAGGCAGCAGCACGGCTGCCGTAAAACCAATCCATCACATGTTAGAGGCAGGTTTCACTTTGTTAGTGCGGGATGGTTCCGGCTGTCTGTAGCATGTCAGCTCCCATGTCCTACCGTTAGACACACTCGGCTACCTGGACAAACAAGCTGACAGAAAAAGTGAAGGGTAGCGGTGAGTATCGGCATAGTGAGACTTGATGAGGAAATCAATAGTTTCTGCTAAGAAAGTGTACTTTAGACAAATTGGGATTTTGACTTACTATTAGTGAGCAGGAAATGACAATTAACCTCTAGTCGATCTCCAAACAGGTTAAATTAAATATTCCTTGATCTGTCGGAAATATGGTACCTCCACTTAGATCAAATTTATCCAATTTCATCTCTCTTTCCTCATTTCATTTTGTTTCCTTCCTTTCTTCCTTCCATTCTTCTATCCCAGAATCGCTGTCTATGTCATATTCCTCCCTACTCCCACCTATATTTCTGTGTGCATGTTGATACGCTTTCTCTTGGCATTTCTCCCTCTTTGAATACCCTTATCTAATCACAAACAGTTAAATAATGTACCTATATGCTCTTACCGCCTTCCCCATCCTTTTGCCTTCTCAGAGTCCTTCAACCCAAACACCCATAGATTCACCTCCTTATTTATCATCACCTCAGTGAGCTAAATCCCTTTGATATAATTATACACAACTTATCCCCATATAACTTACACCTGAGCACCTGATTTTCTTATATTATTCCTTACGTTCTTAATAATATCATATTGGCAATCTACTGCAAATCTGGAGGAAATCAAGTACACCTCACCGCTGTCCTCAACCACATCATTGAAAAATGACAATGCAAATAATTAAAGATGGCTGAAGGGAGCCATGGACAAGGTACAATGGCTGCCCAACAACAAGTTGCTTTAACCACTACTTAATTGAATTTATTAGATGAAATGCCTGACAATTGACTGCAGATAAAGTTTCATCAATCTGATCCAATCTGATAATCTTGCAAACAGACCACGTATCAATTCGTGCACCTAATTTACTGAAGCAGCCTTAAAAGATGTAGGAAAGAAATTGTATAGAAATTACATTTTCGAATATAGTCAAAACGAAGAACAGAACAAAAGCAGGAAACAGAAGTGCACCACATCAATCCACAATAATGTCTTTGGACAAGCAAATGTATTTTGTAATAGAATAGCACTGATATTCCTAGGCTCCCTATACGGCCAATCTCTCAGTCGCTAGTACCTAACCTAGTTAGTCATTTTTTGGCTCCCTATACGACCAACCTAGGTAAGTTATTATTGTCAGGTTGGTCAGTACTGACCAACCCAATTTGTGAGCATGGTCAGCACTGACCAACCCACCTTAGTCTTTTAATTTCTAGGGGGAGCCATTGAGTGGCATCATAGTATTTTATAAGTGGCACCAACTAGTGGTATACAAATACAACACACCAATGATGAACCTAGGTTAGTCACTACTGACTGACCCCTCAGTCATCTTTGAATATAACTTTGCCATTATGACTAACACACATAGGATAGTCTGTACTGACTAACCCTTTCAACCTATGGATTTTCAGTGAGCCTGACACATGGAGTAGGGTGGTCAAAGTGGGGTTTCTGTTACCTTCTTCACAGGGTTGTGTGTGTGTGGCTTACAACATTCAATACAACCCCAGCTGGACCGCTCCCAATATAGTAATGGCCAAAGCCTCTTTAGGATATTGTCCGAAGGCCCCTGGCCTCACCTCTATAGCTCGGAACAACCTTTCGGTACATTATTGCCAAATCTACCTGTACCGTTTACAAACCCTAGAATCCATGGTAAACGCTTTAAACAACTCCAACCCTGCCGTCATAAATGCAGGCTCATTTGTAGGCAGATTATCATTTTGTTATATTCCTGTACAATGATTACACACAAGCGGATAACAAGATACAAGATGGAACATAGTTATTTAGGGAGGAACCATAGCAAGTATTTCAGAATGATGATGACAGCATTTAGGGTGAATTCTCGAAAATATTTCAGATTAATGAAATCAATTGCATTTTTTATCTGTTTTCAGCTGTTTATCAGTATGCCATGTTGGAACAGTACTAGTGCCATATTCTATACTACTTTATAGATTCATTAAGGTAGGAGATAATGCCGCATATTGTCATGCTAACATGGACCGTCTGATGTGATGTGAATCATAAAACTCATTATGCATGACGCGTTGATTGAACTTTCTGTATAATCTAATTATCACCAAAAGTCGCATATCCCTTTGCTTTCCTCTCTCTAATATCCTCCATCTCTAAATCAAAGTAAGGATAGTATGAATAACACTAATTCATGTGACTTGTCTATGTCAACCATAAGTATTAACAAGACAGCAGTTCCTGTTAACATGTCTTCATGTGGTAGTAGTGGAAGAGGATGTAAATGGGTGATAATGATCTGATAGAATATCTGATAGAACCAGATATGCTGACTTCTATGTCCGACTGGAAACTTGTATATCTTGTGACAGGCTGAGGTGGACAGCACTGTCCCCCTTGGTACTCCCTGAATATCAGTGTTCTGAACAAGAGTGTAAATGCTGGTATGGGGTAGAGGTCTGGATGTAGGGGCTCAGGGAGATCACCTGCCTCTTAATATGGAGGGAATGGCTCTGATTTAGTGTACCTAGATTTGCTTATCAATTCAATGGAAAAATGTTATGAGTTGGCATCGGCTGAGGATTGGAGTATGCATTGATTCATTAGACTCTTGGCATAAAAATACTATGTAAAACATATTAACTTTTTGTCCTTTATGTGGCTCCAGAGGGGTTAAAAGCGACCTGGCGACCTGGGCTGTTTTCCAGACGACCTGGTACCATAATCAAAGTCACCTGTCCACTTTTGGACAAATTTGGCTGTAATAAAAATAGTCTAAAAAAGCGACTTTGTGGCCTTGGGCCCTTAATTCAATAATGTCTTATAATTTCGGCGACTTTCCGACCTGAGGGGGTGGGGCCCTCTGCACCCCCCTTTATTGTGTTGTATTTGGATTTTTGATAGAAATCAAGCTTCACAGGTACAGTTTGTATTAAATCAAATGTTTCTGGCACACCCTCCCTTTTAATAACACGGCTATTAGGCTACTCTACAATACTTAATATTACACTACCCCTTATCATTGTCTGGCTCTCCCTTCTCCCTCACCAGCCATGTTGCTGATGTCATTAGGTGATGTCAGCTGCCTCTCATGCTAGGATACTTCCAAAATGGGGCCCGATACCTGGTGTCATATCAGCTGATTGAGTAAAGAAATAGCAAATAGGGTGTGTTATGGGCATCAGAGATCTGCCATGCTTCTCTCACCACCAATCTCCATCTCAATCCCCAAATAACAATTATGTCCACCCATTTGCCCCCACCAACACTCAGGGACCAGACCCAACTGAAAGAGTAAACAAAGAAAAAAAGGTTTACTTTGGTACCAGAATCAAACAGATGCCTTTCAAGAGTGTGGAGAACAACTACACAAAGAATGATAAAGAACACTCGAAATCTGATGAATGTATTTTACGAAGCCACTGTTAAACGTTTTCAAATTCAAAATCAATGTAACTTGTAATTCAATTTAATTGTTTCAAATCGCTCATAGCTTCTGTCATCAATGAGTACCTTTGAATATGAGGAGAACTTGTTGAACGGCACACTATATCAAACAGGGATACCCTATTAGGAAATAAAGTTACAAATTTAAAATTTCAAAGTCTGTCTGTCCTTAGCCTTGCATGAAGCCATACTCCATTAATGATTCAAAATTAGGAAATGGCCTGCCCAGCATCTCAATGAAAAGTTAATGAAATGAGTTTGAGAGTAAAAGCTTCTTGCTGTTTACCGCAACATTTTGAACTGAACGAATCAGCTGCATTGTTTTGTTTCACAGCTGGCATGGTGTGTGAGTGTGGATCAATCCGTAACCAGACTACACTGCATCAGGTAATGTCCAGTCCCTGCTGTCTGAGCGAATCAGATCGGTTTCTTTTAGTTATCATCATTGTCATCAAGGAGCTATTATCCAGCCATGTGTTGTGTGGGCCATATTGTAAGCATTATTGCCAAGAAGATCAAACAAGTTAAACGTTTAAACAAGTAAGATTTTCTGATGTAATGCTTATAAAGGGGTGCTCCTTTGGATGGCCATAATCACTTTCTTTATTTTAAACTGAGGTATAAAGACAATAGATACATAATTCCTGCTATTTTGTACTGGTTTATTCTATTCTGTCTATGCATAGGATTCCTATTATACGTAACAATCAAGTGTTTTATCTTATTCTTGATACTTTCGTGATTGAAAGTCGAAGCTCATTCAATTCTATGATCAATATGAGCAGCTTCCAGGAACTGTCATGAAATGTAAAAAGGTGTAAAAATCCTCTTGGTAGTTAGAAAAAAACAGAAAAGATTTATTATCATTACCAACCGTTGAATCAGATTTCTATTTGAAAGGTGACCTACTGCTCTGTTAAGCCATTAATAAGTCGTCACCCTCATATGGACCATAATAGTAACTTTCATTTCATCACATAAGGGCAAATAGATGGTGAGTATTCTCACATTATATCTCCATTACATGTTAATTTGGCAGCAGGATAATGACAGGCTATTTTTTCGTCATTGCATCTCTCTTTCTTTAATTAACGCAACAAAATGGTGTCAATCCATTTAAGGCAATTAGCAAAACCGTTTTTCTTCTGATATTATAATTGATTTTCTGCCCATTTTCCCCAAATATTTCTTTTACATCAGAATGCTGCACCTTTTGGGTAGTCATGAGATTCATTTAACTGTGTGGTATTCATGATTGTTTGCATTGTTTGATGTATGCTATTATATATGATACATATTCATGTTTTAATGTCTTTGTTGGCAAGACGTTCATAGTCATGATAGGTGAGAGTTTCTTTTTAAGCAACATAATCACTGAAACGAGTAAAGACCACAGGGGAGCGGTAAAACTCAAATAGTTAAATGGAAAGGCAACATGCACTTTTCACAACCATATCCACTTTTTAGAGGTGGTTGCCTTGCAACCAATCATTACAGTCAAACAAGACCATACCCCATCTGAAATCTTTTGAGAGGAAAAGGGAAGCTGTGCACCATAAGAAAAATTCATGATATCATCGTCCAAAAAGATGTTGAGGACTACCGAATTTCTAGGGCTCTTTTGAGGTATTGTATTGCAGTCTGCATGTCTCACATTGCCATTTGATAAAATATGCACAACTTATTTTATAATTATTGTTTTAATACCTGTAAAGCATGTGTCATTCAATCCACAACAAAGTCCACGTTTTGGAATGAAAATAAAACCAAAACAACTTTAAGTTGAGTGTTCAGAAAGGGTGCAGTTTTAATGTGGATGAGGTTGGGAAATTGTCCATGCCATATGGATAAGAAACGACCGGTGCAAAAAAAGATCTTTTTACGTAGCTTACCTGCTAAGTGCACGCCACCTCTCATAACATTGACGTGTTCACCAGGAGTTTTTACTAGGAAGAGCAGACCACACTTTTGTGCCATTTTGGCTTTGATAATATATTGAGCAACAAATTCTCAGGATTGAAATATTATATTAAGGTTGTCTTTTATTTATCTTCTCATCACCAGAAAGTCCTCTATAAGTCCTTGCCATAAGCCAACTGTGACATATAAATAATTTACAACCATAAGTTATCCCCTTGAGTCGCATTTATTCAGATGTATAATTCCCTCATATCAACATGGTTTTGCTATTGGATACATTCAAAACACACAAAGTTAAGTTGAAGTTTGAAGTTTGAATAGTTTATTGACCATAGATCACAAGAAAGATGTTCTTCATGATATAGTCAGTTTACAATACTAATTTCTACAAAATACAGTCGACATAGATAACATCAAGAAACAAACAGTGGTCTCTCACAAAGCGTAAAAGGTAGAAAATAAATGATTTCCCCACGTGGAAGGACATCAAATATCAGAGTTGTTATCTGTCAACTGAAATAAGTTACTAATGCACATCCATACGGTCATAGTGTAATGATTAATACAGCGAAAAATTATCACATCCAGCGCCAGTCGGTAGTCACTCATAAATGTCCCACAAATCAACAACCAGATAACTACCTTGCTCTTAAAGGTAGAGAGGCTGCCGGCATGTTGGATGCCCATACAGGTGATATATGCAGGGAATGGATAGATTTGACAGCAAACCTATCCAGGCCTGTGAGTATCGGGTTTCTGTAGATAAGGTAATTGGTGTCCATACAGCAGGACATTGTGTTGAAGATCCCATATCAATTGCATGTAGCTTGTGGTCAGATACCTGCATTTCTCATAATTACAATTTTCTCCTTCTTCACTACTTTTTGTATTCAGAGGTCAATACAGTTTTTTTCAAATTTATCGTACATAAACAGTTTATGATAAAGTGCCTGGGGGTCCTCTCAAGGCATCATTAAGCAAAAGCTCAAACAACAGCGTATTATAAGCCAATACAAAGAAACAAAGCTGTAAACCACACAAAGATCAGGTTGGGACCGCCACATAATATCAAAACTAATACACACGTGCACAGATGAAACCAATACTTGAATATTGCCCATTTGTAATAGATGCTGGCACAGGTTGGCTTTCAAGAAATTACAAACGCTACAAAACAAAGCACTTTGAATGGTAAAGGTAATAAAGGACCCAAGAGGTGCGAATAAGGTCAGGTTACATAGAACACATGAGAAAAAATACAACCACGTTATCACTGATGTACAAGTACAGCCAAAACAACAACAATGCTATAGATTTGTATTTGATTTAATATCATCCATTATCCACCCATTATATTGGGATTTTTATGCCATCAGAAATATGATATCCAACTTTATAAAATAGCCCTCAGTTTAAACGCTCTTTCGCTTGTGAAGGCATTCTCTTGATAGTATTAAGCGTTGGGGGAATCCTGATACTAATACCCTTATGATTGTTGCTATTTTCTGTAGTTAATTTGCTAAAGATGTCAAAGCGCTGAGCTATGCTTGTCTTGAACTTTAGCCACCTCTCATTATCCCCAGGGTGGATTACCCTTAATAATTGACTAATCAGTTGAGTAGTCCTCTATTAGGTGTAGCTGAATTATGTGCCCTTTCTGAGTACTAGATCATGATACAGATAATAATCTGCTTAAATCATACATATTTACTTGGGGATGGTGTATTTATTACACTGAGTCTTGCAGTTTCACCACACAACATGGAGTCATAGGAATTGAATCCGAAATTAAGGTTCACTCAAATCTAGCCAGCAAAAGGTTATGCCAAAGAACAGAGAGTGCTGTGATAGAACGAGAGTATGCTGACCGCTATGTCAGACCAGACACTTGTATGTCCTGTGACATGCTGACAGCCCTGCCCACTGTAGTACTCCCTGAATGTCAGTGTCTGCAATAAGCTAGAGTGTACATGCTGATAAGGTACAGAGGTCTGGATCGGTCTCTCAGTATGGAGGCAATGACACTGTTATATTACACCCTTAAGATATTTATCCATTCAATTACAAATCAGTTGACATTGGCTGGGTCTACGCCTTTTGTCATCACACTCTTTAATAACATAAAAATAACATGAAACATATATGCTGATATTGGTTCATGACTGTATTCTGATTATAAATATGGATTCTCAGTAGAAGTCTAGCTCTATATGTATGCATGTGTTGAAATTATCTGTGGTATATGACCTTAATACACACAGCTGCTACTCCAGAACACTTAGGCCTACCCTACACCCCTTATTCTAGCCTGGCTCTCCTTTCTCCTTCTCCAATTGTGTTGCTGATGTCATTAGATGATGTCAGCCACCTCTCTAAAATGAATACTTCCAAAATGGGGGCCCGGACCTGGTGTCATATTGGCTGATTGGGTAGAACAATGGCAAATAGGGTGTGTTATGGGCATCAGGGATCTGCCATGCCTCAATCTCCATCTCAGCCTCCAAATAACAATTCTGTCCACCCATTTGCCTCCCACCAACACTCAAGGACCAGACTGATCCCAATGGAAATAGTATACAACAAAATGAAACAGAGTCAGGTTGACTCTCACACTAGAATCAAACAATCATAATTATGTCATGAATATTACATTCTTTCAAGGGTGTAAAGAACAAAATAGACTAAAGGAGATTTTTTAAAAGAAAAGATATCAATGACAATGAATTTGAAATCATGAGGCAAAAGAAGAACCATGTCACCCCGAGTTGAGAGTGTGGTGGGTTAGTCGGTTGTTAATGTCCAGAGTTTTATACTGAGGTAAGATTGAGGGTCTACCTTTGCGAATAAGACTGATTAAAATCATAAAGATAAAAACCAACTGGGGCCATTAAGAAAGAAATTTAGTGGCTTGCTTTACATTGCTTCAAACCATAAACACTTCAGTCTGGAAAATAAATGAACCATATTGTCCTAATTAAATAGTTATTGCATTGTGAAGTTAACATGAGGTACCCTTTGTACAGCTATTAATCATGCATCATGCAGATTAAAAAGTAGGTGGTGGATTGTACCTGGGAATCAATCAAAGGTGATTTATGAATTAACGGGTCCCAGTGTCCAAGAAGGGTGGCACCGCAACTCAATGCAAAAATGCAGGTGAAAAGTGGGTATCCTGGCCATCAGGATTGTCAAACAAGACTCTAACCTAAAGGTTTTGCATAGAGTGATCTGTTACCATATGTTTCCACCCCATACGTCAGTTCATCTCATATTATGTATCCACCATAAATTCCCATGTACTACCCGCATCTCTGGTATAACCCGCACTTCAGGAGACTCCTATAACCCGTTTTTGGATTTGAAAATGTGTATTTTAGCACTATTCTATAGTGATAAAAACCCTTGTGTAAGCCGCACCCTATATAGGCATGTTTGGTATCAAAAGAAAGCTGAGTTTGGTTTGCGGGTAGTACGTGGGAATTTACGGTATTTCCATTGTACCTTTAGTACCTGCCAAATCTCTCCTCCTACAGTACGCCGGGCCACAGTCTAACTCCTGCCATGTGGGATGATGAGGCACATCTTAAAGGCATGCAGCCTATTTAGGTAGGGAAGTCACGGCTACTCATTATGTTCATTAATCCTCTGCTAGGAGTGTGGAATGTTTGAAGAGGGGCGGCATGGGTAGGGTTGATGTATGACTGACCAGTGTTTCACCCTATAGCTGTCAGGGTACGGTTAGAATGGAATGCAGGGTGCTCTGGTGGAGATGGGGGCCAGAGAGGGAAAATGATGGGTGAAGGTTTTAGATGCAACAGCCACATCTAACCCTTTGAGGATTGCATAGTGCTTAAACGCATAATGTCCTTTGTCATCATGATGAAAAAATGCAGCCCTGGTGAATAACTCACCAGGGCTGCATTCAAGCAACTCTTAAGGACTACACTTTCTCTTCTTTTTCTTTTTTGATGTATAATACTTTTGATTCAATTAATCCAGTCTTTGCAGCAAAAATCTTTTATTTAAATCATTTCGTTTATCATTTCGCTCCCAGCTATGACAATGTGCAAGGCTCTGAACATGTACTTCACAAAAGCAATATTGAAAGTTTTCAATTTCAAAATTAAAATGATTTGTAGTTTGATGTAACAGTTTCAGAACACAAATCCCTAATAGCTTCAGATGTCAATGGATATCTTTGAATATGAGGAGAGTTGGATAAATGGACCCCCTATATCAAACAGTGAATCCTAGGAAATAAACACTTACCAATTTAATGTTTTCTGTCTCCAGCCTTACAAAAATGGCTTCACAATCAATGCCATAATCCATTTAGGATTCAAAATTACAAACTGACCTGCCCAGCCTCTTAATAAAAGCTCAACAAGATGAGTTTGAATGCAAAAGCTTCTTGATGTTTACTGGAACATTTTGGCATGAAAACATAAGCTGCATTTCTTGGTTCACAGCTGGCATGATGCGTGCGTGTGGATCGATCCGTAACCAGAATTAACAGCATGACGTGATGTCCAGTCTCTGCTGTCCGAGCGAATAACATCAGGGTTTTTTAGTGGTGATTGCAGACAGTCACTAACCAGGTGTTGTGTGGGGAATGGGCCTACTTAATTTGTCTCAATGGGCAACATTCTGAAACACTTTGTTATAAATAATAATCATAATAAAAATGTCTCGATTTTGCCTCTGCATTTGAGATCGGTATATGATT
Organism: Harmothoe impar; assembly: GCA_947462335.1. NCBI lineage: Eukaryota > Metazoa > Annelida > Polychaeta > Phyllodocida > Polynoidae > Harmothoe > Harmothoe impar. The sequence goes on from OX381721.1 coordinate 25,074,051, forward strand.
ATAGAATAAGCAACTTGGAGAAAAAGCTTCCAGGCTATCATTTCACAACTGCTTTTTATTTTCCTTTACCCACAAAATCGTGTGGATCCATTTAAGGCAATTACCAACACTGTTTTTCCTCTGATTTTATAATTGGTTTTCTGCCCCTTTTCCCGACACATTTCTTTCACGTCACAACACTCCTGAGTAGCTATGGGATTCATTTGAGGGTGTATGAGTTATTCAACGTTGTAACATGATTTTTTGAATTGCTTGGTGTATGCTTTTATATACGATGCACTTCCCCAAACTTTAAGTATGTATACTCTTTCTTGCATTATAGGTTAGAATGCAGACTTTTCACATTGACCTTATTTTATATTGTTTTAGATAGAATGTCTTAGGTAGAAAAGCATGTGTTATACAATCCCTAACAAAGTTAAAAACGTAAAAAGAATAAAATAAAACCAATTGAAATCTAGTTGAGTGTTCAGAAAGGGTGCAGTTTTAATGTGGATTAGGTTAGGAAATACCCTGTGCAAAAAGAAGTACTTTTAAGTAGCTTTCCAGGTAAGTACACACCACCTCTCATAACATTGACGTGTTCACCAGGGTTTTACACCAGGAGCAGACAAAAGGTTGTCTTTTATTCAACTTCTTAAATCATCAGTAAGGTCTCTGTCTGACCAAACTCTATTTGAATTTGACCATAAAAGCCAAACTGAGATGAATTTACTATATTCTTCCATTTAGTCCTTTTCATTTATATGTGATAATTTAAATAACTTTCACATCCACATGGTTGTGGTATAAGATACAATCGGAGCACACAAAGTGCATAACCATAATATACAGGGCAGCTAAGGATACAGCGAGTGTATGATTAGAAGAGACAGCAAACCTATCCGGTTGTCCTTTTCTCAACTGCTCTTCTCCTTTATATATATCCTGAGGGACATTTGGGTGTACATATACAAGGTCTCCCCAACTTTGATCTGTGCAGCCATAGCCTGAAGCATTGCCCTATCTTTCAAAAGATGATACCCAAAGCAAAAGTTCGGGATTCTATGTCTCGGGCCAAGAACCAAATACTTTGTCACATAGCATGCCAGCGGTGTCTACCAAAGAAGGTGTGCTTTCTACTAGAATGGAGGATAATTTAGAGGTCTACTAGTTGTTGTAGGCAGTTGCAGACTTCAAGGGACAGTCCACAGTAGGACTGATAGTGCCGCAGGGGTATCACAAATTCACAATCTATCCTGCCCTGTGTGATTGGTAGTTCGAGGCGGTGCAAGAAGAGATAAAAGTGTTCTGCCCACCCTTATGAAGACATTTGTGAAAGTAAATTGGTATTCACCACTACATGCGCATATTTAGGAAATATTTGTAATATTCAGCATTAGGGTGTATTTCATTGAATGAATTATGATTTATTTCATAGAGCCAATAATATCAGATGTCAGATGTTACACATTTTTGTCTCAGTTTCTAAGAAGAATACATCCAAAGCCGTGAATAAATTCAAATATTTGGTAGAAATAAAGGATTACAACAAGATTTTTTCTTAGTCTCGATCTCTGAAGTTTAGAGGTATTCAAAGTACCACAGTGAGTTTCAGATTTTTGTCGGTAAAGTAATTGGTGTCCATTCAGCAGGACAATCTGTTTAAGGCACATATTGATTGGTCCTAACATGTGAATAGTGATTACAATTGACCTTACATTTATTGTGAACAAATTTATGATAAAGTGCATAGTGGTCATCTTAGGGCATCGTTACACCAGCTTAGAAGTAGCCAGAAAGTTCACCCATACTACTAAGATGATAATGGATAATATAAAGAGGGGGAGGGATACCAAGATACCAACATGAGTATGGAAACTATCCTGGTTACCATGTTAAAAAATTGCAATATCAATGCCTATATTGGTGTTGATATTTCCTGAAGTTCATTTCCTAATGATGTCAAAATGCTGATTACAGAACTATGCTTGTGTTAAGTCTTTATTTTTAAATAAATCTCATTATCTCCAAGGTGGATTACCCTTATTAATTAACTAATTAGTTGAGTATTCCTCTTTTAAGTTTGGCTGGATTCTAGGCCCTCCCCGGGCAATAGATTATAGAACATGTGAAGGAAGATGTGTTTACGAGTGATCACATTTATTAGGATAAAAAAAACTGCTGAAGTTATACAAATGTTATTGGGGATGATAGTATCTGAAATGAGTGGGTCCAATGTGGCCCAGCTGTACAAGCTTTACATGTGTATATACTTGTATGAGGTTCCCTGCCTCCTCTTCATGCTCATGTGAAGGATAATAGGGTTATACAAAATAATTCCAAAATTAAAGGTCACCCAAATGTAGCACAGAAAGGGTTACACAAAAACCAAGTAGAACTAAGTCTTATTCATCATGGTCACATAAAGCTTCCCTAGGAGAGTAAAAGGAGCTGCGTCCTCTGCGGACAGCAGGCAAGCACGATCTGGAGTCTGCCGTGGAGTATCACGAGATACTCACATGGTCATGTGACACACACTGATTACTGTGGCTTGCCTCTCCCTAAAAAACACTAGTTGGTGAAAAAGGGATGGTCCTACTGTTTACGTGAGTTCTGAACACGAGTGTATAATGCTGGTATGGGATAGAGGTATGACTGTAGTGGCTCAGCGAATCCCTCCATATAGAGGTCATATGACAGCTATTTATTGTATCCTCAATATGTTTATCCATTCAATAAAACAGTTGACATTAGTATAAATAAGCCATATGAAGTAATTCATACTTACCGTATATTGGTTCAGTATTGTGTTCTATTGGAATTTTGGTAGAAATGTATAGCTTTATAGGTGTGCATGTGATGAGATATCCCTGGTAGGTGGTATACCCTCACTTTCACATACATGACTGTTACTCCACAACACTTAATCCCGCCCTATACCCTACACCTCTTATCCTTGCCTGGCTCTCCCTTCTTCCTCACCAACTGCATTGCTGATGTCATTAGGTGATGTCAGCAGCCTCTCACACCAGCATACTTCCAGAATGGGGGCCAGGACCTGGTGTCATATCATCTGATTGGGTAGAACAATGGCAAATAGGGTGTGTTATAGCCATCAGAAATCTGCCATGCCCCAATCTCCATCTCAATCCCAAGATAATAACCCTGGCCACCCATTTGCCCTGAACAACACTCGGAAACTAGACTGATCACAAGATCCCATCCATTACATAGTACACAAAGGAAAGAAACACATTGACTCTCATACCAGAACCAAGCACAATGATAACTGGTCATGTGATGAATATTACACCATTTCAAGTGTCATTTCTCTTGCTTGGGAGTCTGGAGAACACTAAAGGTGATACATGTAGAGAATGATAATTTATCAATGAAGTTTTAAAAAATGAAGCAAATGAGAGTTACCTGAAAAAACATTTCATCCAGGGTTGGGATCGTAGTGGGCTAGGCAGTGGTTGTTGTTCGGGGGCAGGATGTTTTCATGCAAAGGGAAGATGGAAGGTCTCCCCTTGGGATTAAGACTGATTAACATCATAAAGATAAAAACCAATTAGGGCCAGTAAGAAATAAGTTCTCTGTTCTTAGAAATGGCTTACTTTTACGACATCAGTTTAAAACCATAAACACTTCAGTCTGCAAAATGAATTAGCCAGATGGTCCTCTTTTATTATTTCTTTTATTGAGAAATTAAGATGAGGTACCCTTCATACAGATGATCATGCAGATGAAAAGAACTAGTTTGATCACACTTGGAAATCAATCAAAGGTGATTAAGGGCAATTAATACGTCCCAGTGTCCAATAAAGGTGGCACATCAACTTGATGCTGATGCAAAGTGGATATCAGGATTGTGAGAGGCTGATTTGCAAAGGTTTTGCATAGGATAATTTGTTTGCCATTAATGTCCAACCCATACCTCAATGAACTGTAACATTTAAGGACATTCTGTATGCACTTATATCTTTCAAGATCTATATATGCATAAAATGTTGGTAGGCTGAATGGAGTATCCATTAGGGGAGTCTCCACTAAATATGGAACACACCTTCTGAACTAACCACATGTACATCTCCTATACATCTGTTTATCTTATTGCATGTCACCTCTCATATTGTACCTTTAGTACCTTCCAGATCCCTCCTGCTGTAGAACAGTGGACCACAGTCCCTTAAACATATTCTTGCCCTGAATGCCCCGTCCCTTCCATGTTGGATGATGATGCATGTCTTAAAGGAATTTAAATCACACCTATTTAGGTAGCCAAGTCATTGCTGCTCATCCTCTTTTAGGGAGTGTTCATTGTTTAATTACAGGGGGGTGGCAAAAAATTGTCGACCCTCCTGAGGGGGTGAGGGAAAAATTCTGACCCCTTTTTAGCAAAACAAAAGTAACTATAGTTCAAAGGGGGGGGGGTCCAACAAAATGTTCGCCGCCTTCAGCAAGGGGCTTCAGGAAATGTTCCACGCGCTCTCGCGTCAACAATTTTCACGCGACATCTCACCACCCCCCCCTGTAATTAATAAATGAACACTCCCTTAGGGGTGCGGAATGTTTGCGGAGTGATGGGTGTGGTGCATGTTGGATAGGGTTTATGTATGACTGGTGTCTCACCCCATTAAGGTACAATCAGAGAGGTATGCACCTCGTGGAGGTGGGGATAACTGATCAGGGCAAACATGTCTGGGTGAAGGGTCATAGTTCTCCATGCATCAAGCACATTGGTTTTAATATTTAACCTTGCTCAAAGGAGAATTGGCCTAAAGGAATATCACAGCTTGGGTTGATCTTAACCAAAAGAACTGTTATTCATAAGGGAATTATGTTTGGAGCTAAATGTTGTGTGTGGGAAGGTCGACGTCCACAAAATTTTAAATGGAAGCAGGCACTTTTCTGGCATCGTACGGCCATTTCATGGAGTCAAATGAAGATCAATATTACTAACAATATCAAGATTCACTTGGTCATTACCGGACAGTACACTTGTAATAAATCACCTGATCAACAATAAGTATTTTATTAACGGTGTTTCACTCATCCGTTTGCCCTCAGCAAAGACAATGTTCAAGTCTTTAACCATGTACTTCAGAAGGCAGTATTAAATGTTTTCAAATTATAAAATTATCGTACTTTGTGAATAAAGTTAACTGTTTCAGAACACAAATCACTTATAGCTTCTTAAGTCAATGAATACCTATGCATATGGGGAATAATAAGTATTGTCACATGCAACACCATACCGAACAGTGATTCCCTGTTCGGAAATAGAAAGTTATCAATTTAAATGATTTTCAAAGTATTTCTGTCCCCAGCATTGCATAAAATGGCTCAGAGTCAAAGCCATAATCCATTCATGATTTAAAATTAAGAAATGACCTGCCCGGTCTCTCAATGAAAAGTTAATGAGATGAGATTGAGAGTAAAAGCTTTTAGCTGTTTACTGCAACATTTTGACATGAAAGCATCAACTGCATTTTTTGTTTCACAGCTGGCACGATGCGTGAGTGTGGACAAACTGGTAACCATACTACACTGCACTGTGACATGATGTCCTTCCCCTGCTGGTGCTTAAAGAGAGTTATCATACAGCAGGTCTTGTATTGGGAAGGGGTCTAATCATTTTGCCCGTGAATAATTGGTGAGTATTCTCAAATGATATCTTCATTACTTGTTCATTTGCCTGGTTGGCAGCAATAAGACAGTTTCGGTACTGATTTTCTCTTTCTTCTTACCAAAAATCCAAATGAATGTGCATACATCTAAGGCAATTACGTATGCCGCTATTCCTCGGATTTTTTGCCTATTTTCCCTACCTATTTCTTTCGACATCACATCGCTAAATGATCATTCAATATTATAATATGATTATATGATTATTTTGTATAGGCGCATGCCTTCATGTGGTACACGTTCCCCAACTGAATTTTGTCTTACATTGAACCCATTTTTTCATTGGTTTGGTAAATTTACATGACCTATAACCTTGTACATTATTTAAGGCCCACAAGGCATGTTACTCTATCCAAAGTTGAAAGTTAAAACCAATGCAACTTTTATTAGTGTTCATAAATGGCACCCTTTTATTGTGGATGAGATTTGGTAATTTTCCATGCCATATGGATAAGAAAGAAACTGAAAGAATAGGACTTTTTGTATAGTTTACCTGGTAAGTGCACGCCACCTCTCAAAACATTAACGTGCTCACCAGGGTTTTTCACCGGGAGGAGCAGACACCATTTTATTGTGCCAGTTTGGCTTTAATCAGATTTTGAGCAACAAATATTTAAGATGGAAATAATATATGAAAAGTTTGGATGCATTATGGCGTAAATCCATATGACATCAGAAAAGTTTAGAATTAGTCCCGTGTTATAATACATAAGTCTAAGTCCTATGTGCAAATTTACAATACCACCATATCAACATGTTATTCGATATATTCAAAACATACATAGTACATACACTATAGAGGAGATGAATCAGTAGCAGGTGTATGGTAATACTGGGCAGAAAACCTATCAAGTTTCCCTTTTATCAGCAAATAATGGCCACTGCTCTTCTTCCTATATAGGGTAAAGGCACCCCTTTTGGACGCTCCTGGATAACAAAGAAGTAACCACCTTTGCCTCTTAAATTTGAAACCATTACAGGATAAGCATTTCGATATGGGATGCCCCATTGGGCACATGATATATAGCTGGTATTTCCTAGCAAATAGCAATAAAAAACATAGTTTAAGTAGGAATGAACCCACATCTCATATATTATTTCAAAGATGAAACTGCGCCTAAAGTCGGACACCTGCACCTAAAGTCAAACTGTGGACTTGAATAATCACAAAAGATAATATGTTTCTATAATCATCATTGGGAATAGCGTAAGTATAAAGGGGAAGCAATGCCATGTAAGTCATGGCAAATATCTAGTATGGGTATTATTGTATTTTTTAGAAGGAGGAACCCCTCAATTTTCAGATTTAGTGGATATGAAATAGTAATATTAACAATGTAATTGAATGCCACTGGTGTCTGACTCAAGGTAGCTGTCCGAGTCAGGGTGCCTCTACCCTAAGTCCTGGGGATATCTAGGCCAATGTATGCAAGGTTTTCCAAACTTTGATCTGTGTACTATTGCAGCCCAAAGCATAGCACTTTTAAATGACGATACCCATTGGATACTGACATCAGGTTTCTATGTCTAGGACCTAGAACCAAATACTTTGTTGCATAGCATGCCGGCGGTGTCTACCAAAGAAGGTGTGCGTTCTTCTAGAATGGAGGATAATTTAGAGGGCCACTAGTTGTTGTATGGCATTGGAAGTCACCTACATCAAGGGATAGGGCACAGTAGAACTGTGTGTGCTTCAGGGGTATCGCAAATTCACAATCTGCCCTACTCTGTGTGATGTTACTTTGAGGCAGTGCGAGAAGAGATGAAAGTGGTCTATCCATCCTTTATAATCAAGACATTTGTGAAAGTAGAATTGCATCCACTACTTTATGTGGATGCTTAGGAGATATTTGTAATATTCAGTATTCCCAACAGCCAGGTACTTTATGGGATAAGTAATGATTCTCCCCATAGTGCACATAGCACTTTATTCCAGTATATCTCATGACAGTCAATCCATTGGCCGAAATGGGGAAATGGAACCTAACACCCAGAGCGTCTGTGGTGACCAGTGCACTGAGCAAAGGAGGGGTACAGGGGCCCAGTGTAGCTTACATAACAGGTTGATGTAAGAGATGTGCAAGTTAGGCCGCTGTGCCGAACTAGACTGTGTCAGACCTTACTCCTTCGTATCTCGGTCTGAGTGTTCATCATTGAGTTTGTTAACCCATTCTCCTGTAAGCATTAAGGATTGGGCTTTCTCAGGGTCAAGAATCGATATACAAATAATACCTACCGAACCATCGCGATTTAGTGCTGGGGCGCTCTTCAATTTAGGAGGGCCATTAAGCCTAAGACAGGCGCTTAAACAAGATCCTATTCTAGTGCTTAGGGAACATTTCAAGACCCCTGTAGCCACGGCACTTATACAAGACGGGCGCTTTGTCACGACAGTACGGTTTATCAATATGACAGTTTTCTGTAGTTCAGTTCCTAAAGATATGGCCCTAGACCCCTAAAATCGATATGGCGACCTGGCCATTTCTTAAAATCGACATGGGACATGGCCATACCAGTGACATGGGACATGGGCCATTTCTTAACTCCGACATGGGACATTGGCCTTAGTGACATGGATTGAATAGCACCATGGCTTGCAGAATGTTATATTGCTCTCAAAACTCGCCAGAATACAGAATTTTATTTCAAAAATTTGGAAATTTTCCCAAATGTGGAAACAATTTCGACCCCTCCCGAGAGGGGGGAGGGTGAAAGAAGTGTAAAGTTCCAAAATTTTCTAAAGATCATATAAGGTTAACTGTTTCAAACCACTCTGAATGTGCTAATCTAAAAGGCAAATTGCTCAATTTTCTGGGGGCCGGAGGCCCCAAGACCCCCATTTATGACTTCTTCCAACCAACACCCATTAGGCTTCCGGACCTAGAGCCTCTGAATTTGCCAATTTAAAAGGCAAATTGCTAGATTTTCCAATGATTTATCATCTCCTAGTGACACTAGCGACATGGGGTTTTCCTTAGTGACATGAGACATGGGCATTTCTTAAAATCGACATGCGACATGGAGACCCCCCCTCCCATCAAGGGCCCCAAAGATGTGAAAATGCTGGCTACAGAACTATGCCTGTCTTGACTTTTTAGTCAATGAATCTCGAATTATCCCCAAGGTGAATTACCCTTATCAATTAACTAATTAGTTAATTATTCCTGGTTGGATTCTAGGCCCTCGCTGAGCTTTAGATCATAGAGCATGCAATCATGTGTATTTATTTGATCGCATCTGCTTAATAATCTGTTTGAATTATCCAGATTTGAGAAGGGATATTATAGGAAACCTTTTTGTTGGGAGCCAAAGTTTGCTTTATGGAATTTTCAAACAAACACAAACATGGGGACCTTCTGTCAGTAGTATGTATATTTACAAATAAGGGTGCCATCTTGCTCGTAAAGCCTTCAAGAAACAAAACTGATGGTATATGTCTAATACAATAAGCTGTGATGAGATATCCCTGGTAGGTGGTATACCCTCACTTTCACATACATGACTGTTACTCCACAACACTTAATCCCGCCCTATACCCTACACCTCTTATCCTTGCCTGGCTCTCCCTTCTCCCTCACCAACCACATTGCTGATGTCATTAGGTGATGTCAGCAGCCTCTCACACCACCATACTTCCAGAATGGGGGCCGGGACCTGGTGTCATATTAGCTGATTGGGTAGAACAATGGCAAATAGGGTGTGTTATGGCCATCAGAAATCTGCCGTGCCCCAATCTCCATCTCAATCCCAAGATAATAACCCTGGCCACCCATTTGCCCTGGACAACGCTCGGAAACCAGACTGATCACATGATCCCATCCATTACATAGTACACAAAGGAAAGAAACACATTGACTCTCATACCAGAATCAAGCACAATGATAACTGGTCATGTGATGAATATTACACCATTTCAAGTGTCCATTCTCTTGCTTGGGAGTCTGGAGAACACTAAAGGTGATACATGTAGAGAATGATAATTTATCAATGAAGTTTTAAAAAATGAAGCAAATGAAAGTTACCTGAAGAAACATTTCACCCAGGGTTGGGATCGTACTGGGTTAGGCAGTGGTTGTTGTCCAGGGAGCAGGATGTTTTCATGCAAAGGGAAGATGGAAGGTCTCCCCTTTGGATTAAGACTGATTAACATCATAAAGATAAAAACCAATTAGGGCCAGTAAGAAATAAGTTCTCTGTTCTTAGAAATGGCTTACTTTTACGACATCAGTTTAAAACCATAAACACTTCAGTCTGCAAAATGAATTAGCCAGATGGTCCTTTTTTATTATTTCTTTTATTGAGAAATTAAGATGAGGTACCCTTCATACAGCTAATCATGCAGATGAAAAGAACTAGTTTGATCACACTTGGGAATCAATCAAAGGTGATTAAGGGCAATTAATACGTCCCAGTGTCCAATAAAGGTGGCACACCAACTTGATGCTGATGCAAAGTGGATATCAGGATTGTGAGAGGCTGATTTGCAAAGGTTTTGCATAGGATAATTTGTTTGCCATTAATGTCCAACCCATACCTCAATGAACTGTAACATTTAAGGACATTCTGTATGCACTTATATCTTTAAAGATCTATATATGCATAAATGTTGGTAGGCTGAATGGAGTATCCATCAGGGGAGTGTCCACTAAATATGGAACACACCTTCTGAACTAACATCTGTCTATCTACTATAACCTTATTGCATGTCACCTCTCATATTGTAACGTTAGTACTTGCCAGATCCCTCCTGCTGCAGAGCAGTGGACCACTGTCCCTTAAACATATTCTTGCCCTGAATGCCCCGTCCCTTCCATGTTGGATGATGATGCATGTCTTAAAGGAATTTAAATCACACCTATTCAGGTAGCCAAGTCATTGCTGCTCATTCTCTTTTAGGGAGTGTTCATTGTTTAGTTACAGGGGGGGTGATGGGTTTGGGGGGGTGGCGTAAAAATTGTCGACCCCTCCCGAGGGGGTGGCGTAAATTATTCTGACCCCTCCTGAAGAGGGTGGACATAAAAAATTATGCCCCTTTTTAGCAAAAACAGTTACTATAGTTCAAGTGGGGGGGGGGAAATGTTCACCGCCTTCGGCAAGGGGGTTCAGGAAACGTTCCACGCGCTCTCGAGGGGGGGCGTAAACAATTTTTGCGTGACATCTCACCACCCCCCTGTAATTAATAAATGAACACTCCCTTAGGGGTGTGGAATGTTTGCGGAGTGATGAGTGTGGTGCAGGTTGGATAGGGGTTGATGTATGACTGGTGTCTCACCCCATTAAGGTACAATCAGAGAGGTATGCACCTCGTGGAGGGGGGAGATAACTGATCAGGGCAAACATGTCTGGGTGAAGGGTCATAGTTCACCATGCATCAAGCACATTGGTTTTAATATTTAACCCTTGCTCAAAGGAGAATTGGCCCAAAGGAATGTGACAGCTTGGGTTGATCTAAACCAAAAGAACTGTTGCCCCCCCCCCTCCCAATCCATCCTTTTTCATAAGGGGACTATGTTTGGAGCTAAATGTTGTGTGTAGGAAGGTTGACATACAGGCTGTCACAAAATCTGAAAATGGGAGCACGCACTTTTCTGGAATCTTACCAGCTGCTTACAGCCCTGCAAACAAGATCTCAGGCAGAACTCGTGCTGTTTTTCAGTCCCAACTCAGTATCCCTGCGTGAATTGTGCACGTATCTGGCAAGAGAATATGTGAACAGCTTTTGACTGTGTCATATTCTGTGGAATTCCACGTTATTTATATCAAACAGAATTGAACGTTCACAACTGGGTAGAATCCGTGTAGGTCGCGAACGTTCAATTCCCAAGTTCTGATTGTAATAAGGACATGTTCACAATTCTTGGGAATATCTTGTGCCTTTCTTGTGTCATTGCGACCTACCCGGATTCTACCCAGTTGCGAATGTTTTATCCCAAGTTCTGTTAGGAGGGAGCCTTTTCATGGAGTCAAATGAAGATCGATCTTACTAACAATTGTTCTATCAAGATTCAGTTGGTCATCGCCGGACCGGACAGTAGACTTATAATCTTTGTGACATTACACAAATTTTGTTCTTTCTTCCGTGCCAGAACACAACTTTTCTCTTTGCTTTTAAATGAATAAATCACCTGAGCCACCTTATCAACAAAAAGTGTTTTATTAACGGTGTTTCACTCATCCCTTTGCCCTCAGCAAAGACAATGTTCAAGTCTTTGACCATGTACTTCAGAAATCAGTATTAAATGTTTTCAAATTATAAAATTATCGTACTTTGTGAATAAAGTTAACTGTTTCAGAACACAAATCACTTATAGCTTCTTAAGTCAATGAATACCTATGCATATGGGGAATAATAAGTATTGTTACATGCAACACCATACCGAACAGTGATTCCCTGTTCGGAAATAGAAAGTTATCAATTTAAATGATTTTCAAAGTATTTCTGTCCCCAGCATTGCATAAAATGGCTCAGAGTCAAAGCCATAATCCATTCATGATTTAAAATTAAGAAATGACCTGCCCGGTCTCTTAATGAAAAGTTAATGAGATGAGATTGAGAGTAAAAGCTTTTAGCTGTTTACTGCAACATTTTGACATGAAAGCATCAACTGCATTTTTTGTTTCACAGCTGGCACGATGCGTGAGTGTGGACAAACTGGTAACCATACTACACTGCACTGTGACATGATGTCCTTCCCCTGCTGGTGCTTAAAGAGAGTATCATACAGCAGGTCTTGTATTGGGAAGGGGTCTAATCATTTTGCCCGTGAATAATTGGTGAGTATTCTCAAATGATATCTTCATTACTTGTTCATTTGCCTGGTTGGCAGCAATAAGACAGTTTCGGTACTGATTTTCTCTTTCTTCTTACCAAAAATCCAAATGAATGTGCATACATCTAAGGCAATTACGTATGCCGCTATTCCTCGGATTTTTTGCCTATTTTCCCTACCTATTTCTTTCGACATCACATCGCTAAATGATCATTCAATATTATAATATGATTATATGATTATTTTGTATAGGCGCATGCCTTCATGTGGTACACGTTCCCCAACTGAATTTTGTCTTACATTGAACCCATTTTTTCATTGGTTTGGTAAATTTACATGACCTATAACCTTGTACATTATTTAAGGCCCACAAGGCATGTTACTCTATCCAAAGTTGAAAGTTAAAACCAATGCAACTTTTATTAGTGTTCATAAATGGCACCCTTTTATTGTGGATGAGATTTGGTAATTTTCCATGCCATATGGATAAGAAAGAAACTGAAAGAATAGGACTTTTTGTATAGTTTACCTGGTAAGTGCACGCCACCTCTCAAAACATTAACGTGCTCACCAGGGTTTTTCACCGGGAGGAGCAGACACCATTTTATTGTGCCAGTTTGGCTTTAATCAGATTTTGAGCAACAAATATTTAAGATGGAAATAATATATGAAAAGTTTGGATGCATTATGGCGTAAATCCATATATGACATCAGAAAAGTTTAGAATTAGTCCCGTGTTATAATACATAAGTCTAAGTCCTATGTGCAAATTTACAATACCACCATATCAACATGTTATTCGATATATTCAAAACATACATAGTACATGCACTATAGAGGAGATGAATCAGTAGCAGGTGTATGGTAATACTGGGCAGAAAACCTATCAAGTTTCCCTTTTATCAGCAAATAATGGCCACTGCTCTTCTTCCTATATAGGGTAAAGGCACCCCTTTTGGACGCTCCTGGATAACAAAGAAGTAACCACCTTTGCCTCTTAAATTTGAAACCATTACAGGATAAGCATTTCGATATGGGATGCCCCATTGGGCACATGATATATAGCTGGTATTTCCTAGCAAATAGCAATAAAAAACATAGTTTAAGTAGGAATGAACCCACATCTCATATATTATTTCAAAGATGAAACTGCGCCTAAAGTCGGACACCTGCACCTAAAGTCAAACTGTGGACTTGAATAATCACAAAAGATAATATGTTTCTATAATCATCATTGGGAATAGCGTAAGTATAAAGGGGAAGCAATGCCATGTAAGTCATGGCAAATATCTAGTATGGGTATTATTGTATTTTTTAGAAGGAGGAACCCCTCAATTTTCAGATTTAGTGGATATGAAATAGTAATATTAACAATGTAATTGAATGCCACTGGTGTCTGACTCAAGGTAGCTGTCCGAGTCAGGGTGCCTCTACCCTAAGTCCTGGGGATATCTAGGCCAATGTATGCAAGGTTTTCCAAACTTTGATCTGTGTACTATTGCAGCCCAAAGCATAGCACTTTTAAATGACGATACCCATTGGATACTGACATCAGGTTTCTATGTCTAGGACCTAGAACCAAATACTTTGTTGCATAGCATGCCGGCGGTGTCTACCAAAGAAGGTGTGCGTTCTTCTAGAATGGAGGATAATTTAGAGGGCCACTAGTTGTTGTATGGCATTGGAAGTCACCTACATCAAGGGATAGGGCACAGTAGAACTGTGTGTGCTTCAGGGGTATCGCAAATTCACAATCTGCCCTACTCTGTGTGATGTTACTTTGAGGCAGTGCGAGAAGAGATGAAAGTGGTCTATCCATCCTTTATAATCAAGACATTTGTGAAAGTAGAATTGCATCCACTACTTTATGTGGATGCTTAGGAGATATTTGTAATATTCAGTATTCCCAACAGCCAGGTACTTTATGGGATAAGTAATGATTCTCCCCATAGTGCACATAGCACTTTATTCCAGTATATCTCATGACAGTCAATCCATTGGCCGAAATGGGGAAATGGAACCTAACACCCAGAGCGTCTGTGGTGACCAGTGCACTGAGCAAAGGAGGGGTACAGGGGCCCAGTGTAGCTTACATAACAGGTTGATGTAAGAGATGTGCAAGTTAGGCCGCTGTGCCGAACTAGACTGTGTCAGACCTTACTCCTTCGTATCTCGGTCTGAGTGTTCATCATTGAGTTTGTTAACCCATTCTCCTGTAAGCATTAAGGATTGGGCTTTCTCAGGGTCAAGAATCGATATACAAATAATACCTACCGAACCATCGCGATTTAGTGCTGGGGCGCTCTTCAATTTAGGAGGGCCATTAAGCCTAAGACAGGCGCTTAAACAAGATCCTATTCTAGTGCTTAGGGAACATTTCAAGACCCCTGTAGCCACGGCACTTATACAAGACGGGCGCTTTGTCACGACAGTACGGTTTATCAATATGACAGTTTTCTGTAGTTCAGTTCCTAAAGATATGGCCCTAGACCCCTAAAATCGATATGGCGACCTGGCCATTTCTTAAAATCGACATGGGACATGGCCATACTAGTGACATGGGACATGGGCCATTTCTTAACTCCGACATGGGACATTGGCCTTAGTGACATGGATTGAATAGCACCATGGCTTGCAGAATGTTATATTGCTCTCAAAACTCGCCAGAATACAGAATTTTATTTCAAAAATTTGGAAATTTTCCCAAATGTGGAAACAATTTCGACCCCTCCCGAGAGGGGGGAGGGTGAAAGAAGTGTAAAGTTCCAAAATTTTCTAAAGATCATATAAGGTTAACTGTTTCAAACACTCTGAATGTGCTAATCTAAAAGGCAAATTGCTCAATTTTCTGGGGGCCAGAGGCCCCAAGACCCCCATTTATGACTTCTTCCAACCAACACCCATTAGGCTTCCGGACCTAGAGCCTCTGAATTTGCCAATTTAAAAGGCAAATTGCTAGATTTTCCAATGATTTATCATCTCCTAGTGACACTAGCGACATGGGGTTTTCCTTAGTGACATGAGACATGGGCATTTCTTAAAATCGACATGCGACATGGAGACCCCCCCTCCCATCAAGGGCCCCAAAGATGTGAAAATGCTGGCTACAGAACTATGCCTGTCTTGACTTTTTAGTCAATGAATCTCGAATTATCCCCAAGGTGAATTACCCTTATCAATTAACTAATTAGTTAATTATTCCTGGTTGGATTCTAGGCCCTCGCTGAGCTTTAGATCATAGAGCATGCAATCATGTGTATTTATTTGATCGCATCTGCTTAATAATCTGTTTGAATTATCCAGATTTGAGAAGGGATATTATAGGAAACCTTTTTGTTGGGAGCCAAAGTTTGCTTTATGGAATTTTCAAACAAACACAAACATGGGGACCTTCTGTCAGTAGTATGTATATTTACAAATAAGGGTGCCATCTTGCTCGTAAAGCCTTCAAGAAACAAAACTGATGGTATATGTCTAATACAATAAGCTTTCCATATCAAATTATTTCAACTGTTCCCCAGAGGCTACTAACTTTTGGTAAGCATGACTTGCAGTCGTTGGCATATCGTCAGATTGTAGATGGGTGTAGGAGGTGTCTTTAGAACTCCCACTATCAACAGTGGAGTTTTTATCACCGTCTGTATATAGTCTTTCTTCCCCGAGATTTTGTTCACAACTTGGCTGAACAGCCGCTTTGTCCTTGGTTGTACTTACAGGGTGAGTTACATTCAGAAAGGGCTCCTTTTTGGGGCTACTTGAAGGTTCTAGGTATCCACTGTCCCTGCCCGTCTGACTTACATCGACCTGCTCCTGATCATGTACACTTGCCTGTCTCTCATTATCATCAATGTCATTGATCTCCTCATAGCTCTGCTCATCCCTCACTTCCTGTCTAGTGACGATCATGCGCACTCCAAACTCCTGTGTCACTTCCGTTACCCTGCATGCAACACCCTCAGGACTTCCGCCCTGATCACCTCGGTCTGGAAATGACGGTTTTGCCGGACATTCAACTCTCTCTGGATGATTGCTGATTTCAACAGGCATCCCTGTGATTACCTCACTCATAGAATAGGGTTCTATCTTACTACTTGGTTTGATACGCTTTATGGCCATACTTTCACTATACACAGCGTCCTCTTTTGAAGATGGAATCTCATTATACTCCACTATCTCCCCCAAGGGTTGCTGTGAGCGTCCGGAGGCTGGAAGAGCAGACGACTTCTTGGAGAGAGGTTTCAATTTTGGCGCGAGTATCTTGGCGCCACATTGTGACGTCACAATATTGGCTGGTTGTGACGTCACTTGGGGGCTGGTTGACGCATGCGCAGTGTTGCGTACCTCACAGCTCGGTGTCATGTAGCCCTCACTCAGGATGAACTCCTCCTCAGAGTCGTCCTCAGAGTCGTTGCTGGTCTCACAGGGCACGTCTGTAGACATAGAAAAAAGGGCAATTTATTTGTCAATGGTCAATATAAGTGATCAAATCACCTAGGTACTTCTCCCCCCTCCCCCCATGTTGTCAATAGGCCACCCTCTAAGGTAATACATGTATAAGAAATTGCACTCAATATTCCATGACAATCTTTTTCCAATATTGGTTAACTTTGGCTATCATTGAATTTTGTTCATCACAATTGTTTTCAGGATGTTCATCGAAAGGCTTTTTACGTGAAGGTTAACAGATTATCGGAAAGTATAGGCATATCTGGTATCAGATTAAAGCTTATACTGTTGGCGATGTATTGAGATAGAAAAGATTCGCATTCTCACAATTTTCGCAGATCAATAAAGTACAACGAACTCGTCATTTCCAAGACGTACATTTTGATAGCGAAATTGCTGTGATTCCCCTACCAAAATGTCATTAATCCTCAGACATCCCCACGCCCCTGTGTTGGTGTCCTAATTGAACAGCCCCTAAGTTATATGGTCAGAGTAAGATTAGCCCTTAAGTATGTCTCGTACCTGCAGAGCTCCAGGGCATGAAGTACTGTAATTTTACATAGTACACTGAAGTAGGGAAGTTCAGTTTATGGACTTTGAGATAACAATTATATAGATAAGTGGGCATTTTGTAACTTTAAGTTTAAGAAACCGAAATGCAATGAGTTTCTAGTTACAAGGCATACAATGCCTTCACATATATCCTCCCAAGCAATCTCCTATATTTCCCATTTTCCTCATACATTCAGTACGGCCATATTACCTGGCAAGGCTCTCCTGGTCCCGTCTACACCTGTTGGGATCTGCTTTGGTTTCCTAAACCTCCGTGGACGGCGTGTGGGTATGGGTTTCTCATAGCCGTCAGAGCTCGGTCTGGCCAGAGAAGCATGGTTCAGGTCCTCCACGGTAGGGGGCACGTCAGTGGTGAGAGCTGTAGTACCTGTTTCCTCCACAGGGGGCGGCGGTGTGTGAGCAGAAGGCTGAGCAGTGGGAGCAGGTCGGGGTGTCTGCTCAGGGGGTGGTGGTTTGATGTGACCTGATGGTTTGACCTGTTCTACATGGGTTCCTATAAAGAAACGCAAAGGTGCATGTTAAGAGACAAAGGAGAGAGCAGTTCTCATATGGAATGCAGAAATGCAGAAGTGAATCTTTGAGATGATTTCAATTGATGGCACTAAAAGGTTGATCTGTGGCACCGAAATGTAAATTAATGTTCTCAATCTAGACCATTTATAATAGGGAGCTTGCTGTCTCTATCAAGGCTCTCTACGCGCCCTTCTGTATAACTACAGACCCTTTTCCGTGAAGTGAAGAAGCCTATTATGAAATAAATTTAATATTTTATAGACCTACCTAAGAGTTGCCCGGCAGTGCCAATTAGCAATACCCATGTGTCTGTACTAGACAGAAGGCTGACAGGGACGGCCACGAAGCACACCACGACCACAGACCCACTCACGATAAACACATCAGCCTATGGACAATTAAAACATAACATAGGAATAGTCCAGTCTCAATGCCACGTGGATCCTGGTTATCTTTCAATAATGCATGTTAATGTAAAGTTTTTTAAAACAGTTCTAGATTAAGTAAGATGAGATCTATCAACTTTTCTCAATGTGATCAACTTCTCTCAACGTGTATAGGCATTACGACGGCCAACAGTAATAGGTCAGTGCATGAACTGCCCAACAATGATGGATGGTAGTTCTACTTACAGATACCCTGTCGTGGATACCAGAGATCGTTGCAAACATTAAAGTAATGACGATGGAAAGTGGGGACAATACTGCTGCGATGGTGGTTGCTTTCTGGAATTCAAAGATACAGGTGTTTTTGGATGTCGTGACGCTTAAAGGAACATACAGTAGCTATACAATATTAATGTAAGTAGGAATTATGAATCAAACTGTTAGTTAATAGGTTTCCTAATAATGTACAATAGTCGTGTCCCACGCGTTAGACTTCACACAGGCTCACCAAATATGTAAGGCAGTAAACGTTTGTAAATATGAATATAACCATCGAAAATTAATAAACAAAGGCAAAAAAAATTATATGAGTTACCTGCAAGTGGAGGGAGGTACACCTCTTGTTTAGGTTCAGGCTACCCGATGCTAATACCTGAGAAATAAAAACACCCGTTATTACCTGATAGAATTGAAAGTTTATGCTCATAATAAGTCATACAAGTAGTAAATACGATATAGAAAATCTAGGGATGCTACATAAACATATGGTCCCATGGAAAATAATTATGACATTATGCTTTATTTTCCTCTTGGTGTGGCTTTACCTCTTCAGATTTCAGATTTATCTTATTTGCGTTCTTTTTTTGTTGCTACAATTAAATTTATATTTTGATCTGAAATTCTGCTTACCAGTGGCCCCACCCACAACAGTCCAATAATACGTAAATCTCCCAGGCCTAACCAGGCAACCTAGAGAGATGGAATGGATTAGTTGTGTGAGAGTGAACTGAGATTTCATATTTTATGTTCATATTTTATGTTCAGGACAGTAATTTCTGTATGATGATGGATCTTAATGATAAAATGAATGCACATTATTATCTATTAAAATGTGAGTGATCATGATTAAACCGGCACGTTAACTGAATCAGTGATATTAAAGGGTGTTATTTACTTCCTGGTTGTATTCTATGGTTATTACCTGTAGCATAAATATCAACAGTCCAAAGACGAGCTGAGCGATATTACAGAGTTTGGTGACGGTGCTCCATATATTCCCAGAATACTCTGGGTCTAGATCACCAGGGGGCGCCTCCTGGCTACTTCCGGCCTCAATTCCACTGATGGCCATTTAAAGCTGATCCATAAACTCACAAATGGTGGCAGAATGTCGGCATGTTTACCTGGTAAAGATGCAACTATTTAAGTTGATACATAATAATAGCAGTAGAGTAACTAATATGAGTAAAGAAAGACAATTAAGAAGTATGCCACAAAGTTTATTTCTTTTGTGGTATCAACATTCTGGCCATTATTGACATGCCATCTTTTGTTATCAAATGTCTGGATACCAAGTGCAGTGAACCCATATCCCTTTGAATGTGGGCCCTCGATCAGAATTAGTAATTTACCTACAGCTAGCATAATAATTATTGTATAGTCTTTCAACTCAGGGATTAAATTACCTTTAGAACCTACTTCTCCTTGGTCCACATTTCGCTCTCAAAGCTGACAATTTCTTGAAGGTGTTGTCAGATTTCGATTATAATCCAAATGAGTCAAATTGTAGTCATTAGTCTACCGTCAGTTACAGTAGCATTTTCGGTTGTCACAAGTACACCACAATCCCTTTGTCAACGTTGGTAACTGTTGTTCTCCAGAACCGCGCCATCCTAATGTATGAACCCTTGTCTGTATGTTTCTATACAGGTGGATACTAGACCACAAATTGTTAAACCAGAATTTTAGACATTCAAACACTGTATTCAACTCCAGCTCACACCCGACAGGCAGGACATCCTGTATCATATGACCATAACAGTAGAACATGTATCACGACTAAGGTTAATTTCTGACCAAAACATCTGCAGGGGTAAAGTGTTTTATTACTGTGTGGGTCTGATCCTTGATGGCCACTGGCCATTCGTCTGTACCAGAAGCCCCCCCCCCCCCACCCACCCCTCTATCTCCCCCACCCCATCACATGGCAATGGGGCTGTGTGGCTATATACTCCATGTAGCTATATCCTTATCAGGCTGGAGGCTGAAGTGTTCTGTATGAGGGGTGGGGGGTTGGAGGGTTGGGGAGGGGGGCAGATGGATGACCAGCACTTGTTAAATGGCCCCTGATGTAATTGGCTGATAAGGGTAGTCATAGAGCTAATTATAGCCCGGCCCAGCAGACCTGTCAAGAGGCGGATGATGCATGACTTTTATGTCAAGTAGCAGAGAACAAGGGGACGAATTTACGATGTGATAGAGGCTATGGGTTATCGGTATCAGAGTTGAACCTGCTGTAGGTGTATCCGTGCGGAACATGGCGCTATATACTAGTAGCCACAATACTAAATGTTTGTATCAGCCCCCCCGCCCTGACATATCTACTTTTCATATTAATGAATTGCAGGCCCATCCATTAGTGTCATTTATTTCCGTGAGTGGCTATCATGTATATTGGCCCTTCTTGAATCTGAAAAACATCTTTAGAGTCAACTGGTCAGAGGTGTTTTGGAAGTGTCCGTTTTTTACTTCTCTGACAATCGGGTTCTTCTACTCCCTTTGAACACCTAAAGAGCCACCCCCTTCCTCTGGAAACTAACTTTAGAACATAACGGCCGTTGCATTGGGGTGCATAAACCATGTAATTTAACTGAGTTAATTAACTGAGTGAATATCTATTGATGTTAAAAGCTTTTATTCAAGTGGTATTATAACAGATCCATGCCAATACTGGCGACATCCAGAAAGATAATGCTAAGAAAATACAAAAATGTATTGCATACTCGGCTGATTGAAAGGGATTATAAAAAGATCCAACCCAAGGGGCAATGTATAATCAAAGCTATCAATATATGCATTTTAATTAGTTCAGGTACCGTTCCACATGTATACGCATATGCTAAATTGGTTTGCGTAGTTCAAGATTCTCTATGTGATTAGAAAGTCCTATATTATATTATATTTATAAACCTACTTTGGGCGTTCATATAATTAGGGGATCCCGCTGGTAGTAAAACCCTTCGGCGTGAGATGATGAGAACAGATAGTGCCCAGAGTCTGACCATTACTACACAGGGACCCGTCTAGCACTGCTTACACGACGTCTTGCAACCCTTGGTCATGTAGCTGGGTTGTCTAGCAGCCCTTGGTCATGTATCTGGGGTTGTCGAGTAGCCCTTGGTCATGTAGCTGGTGTTGTCTAGCAGCCCTTGGTCATGTAGCTGGGTTGTCTAGTAGCCCTTGGTCATGTAGCTGGTGTTGTCTAGCAGCCCTTGGTCATGTAGCTGGGTTGTCTAGTAGCCCTTGGTCATGTAGCTGGGGTTGTCTAGTAGCCCTTGGTCATGTAGCTGGTGTTGTCTAGCAGCCCTTGGTCATGTATCTTGGGTTGTCTAGTAGCCCTTGGTCATGTAGATGGGTTGTCTAGCACTGCTTACACGACTTCTTGCAGCTCGTCTTCATGTAGCCGGGGTTCTCCTCACACTGCCCCCACGCCTCCCAGTCCGGACACATGGGGTCGTCGTCCTCACACGCTGAAGGCACTGTGGGCAACAGGAAGACGTCCAATTTTAAGCTTGGGGTTTTCATTATGATCGCCAGGTTACTGGATGTGTACGTTCGATTACATTTATTGATTCTTTGATTTGGCCAATAAAAAAAGGTGTGTTTCAGGTTACCCGACCCTACCTAGCAAAACAAGGCTGACAGTAGAAATTCTTATCCAATTTTGAGAAAATATTATATCTAAAGTAATTTTGGGGCTATTGTCGGCCAGTCAGTGCTGAAGTTTGCGAGTCAATTTTTGGGTACTGTTTCTGCCCCCTGGAGGGATCCCTTTTATGTATCCCTTTTTAGCAAAAAATAAAACATGTTACTATTGCCAAAAGGGATTTTTAAAAGTACACGTGTCCGTAAAAATATGATATGCATGATATGTGAGATGATACATATGTATGTATATTACAATATTGCCCAGGTCATTCACTCTATTACGTATTATCTTATTATATTTTCATCTGAAAATATTAGCAATTTGAAGTTATGAAACTCTACAATTATGTTCATCTTCCTTAATGTTCTCAACTCACGAACACACTTACCATCGTTTCCTCCACCACCGCCACCACCACCACCACCACCGCCGCCGCCGCCACCCCCTTTACACAGGCCGCACATGTAGGGACACTCGTCAGGCACGTTGAAGTACTCCTCACACTTATCTTTGGTGTACCACTCCCCACAACCATCGCCGTCCTTAGCCGGACACGTGTACTCCACTTACAAGGAAGAACAAGGTAGCATATCTTTAGGCAATGGGATAAATGGGTCGTCATGATGCTTAAATGCAGTCCTGATGTGTATTCAGTAGGCATCTGCACACTCAGAAAAGTCATCGTCATTGTCGCTGAAACCACCCTCACCTGAAAGTCAGTCACTGCCTGACTTTCAGGTGAGGGTGGTTTTAGCGACAATGACGCTGCCTTTCTGGGTGTGTGCTCATGCATCATTCCGACCGTCCGGGAGTGTACCAACTCCGTAGTATGAATGATGATGCTAAAATTATTCATCATGGCGGCACATCGCCAAAGCACTATGACATGGTTAATTGGCTACGACTTGAACGAAACAATGTACTTTGCATGTTCAGATTATGCATCTGTATAGCTGGTAGTATTTATATACTGTTAACACCATCTATGCTTGTTAGATTACAAAAAGGATTATGAATGTGACAATTATTATCCAAAAGGGCAAGGAGGATGGCCACACTATCGTACTTACTGCAGTCCTTCCCCGACCACTTCCCAGGACATTGACATTCACAGGTCTTGGAGCTCAAAGTGCCATTGTTCTTACACATAGTTGTCCCACAATCTGTAAAATCGTACATGCATTTAACATTGCACATTTTGTATTACATTTGCCATGTTAGGGGCATAAAACATTAGCCGATTTGGATGCATTATCGGCTAATACATCCACAAAATTATCTTACAAAGTACTGTATTGGGCATGTTTGTTGAGGGTGTATCGGCCGACAATGCATCCAAATCGGCTATTGGGTTATGGCCATTACATACATTTGAACAAACACGTTTAAGACATAGACATGGTTATTGAAGATGTA
This sequence comes from Harmothoe impar, assembly GCA_947462335.1. Classification (NCBI taxonomy): domain Eukaryota; kingdom Metazoa; phylum Annelida; class Polychaeta; order Phyllodocida; family Polynoidae; genus Harmothoe; species Harmothoe impar. The sequence continues at coordinate 25,097,753 of OX381721.1, forward strand.
TAGGCTTTATTGCCAGAGGTCTAATCATCATGCAGGATGACATTATTGAAAGCCTCTATAATTGTGTATAGCCCCAACTGTGAATAGGCTGTTATAATGTGTACAACGAGTTATATGAGTCTTACATGCAATAATATACTTACCGCATAGACCATCCACACACGTCTTGCAGTCCGAACAGGAAGTTCCACTTTTAAAAGGTTTGCCTTCATCTTGGGAATTCCTATATTCAAGAGGAGAGTAGTTACAATCGCTTGTCCGAGCCTAATACGGCACTCCCATTGACTTAACCAAGGAAGGCAATATTTAACACCCCCCGTGAAATAACCCTGTCCCGTATTTCACGGCCTGTCAAATCATCAAAATTGTTTATTCAACCACCATAAATTACCTTTTTCAGAGCATTTGAGTGGAATCGAATGTTATTAATATACCATGAAATAAACACAAAGGAACACTCGTAGATTTCCCCACTGAGGGTTATTTCACCCGGCTTTGCCTCGTGAAATAATCCTCAGTGAGGAATTCTACTCGTGCACCTTTGTCTATTTCTTTCATTAAGGTTTTTTTAGAAAAGTAAAACGAACATATATTTTTGTTATATCAAACATTACTGTAATATTTGCTCATCGCCTGTAGGTCCATTTCCTATTGTTTCTGGTACCCTGGGACGGGCACTATAGGACAGAGCTGAAAGTATTAATGTCTACACAGATAATTTGAAACCCCCGACCCTTAAGCCCAAAATCCACGGCGACACGAACCTGCGTTAAAACGGTATCGCCCCTCTGCCGCGCCGATTTCGCCCCCAAAACGCCGTGGACTTTGGCGTCACAGACGTGAAAAGGGCGCGGCAGGGCGAAATAGCGGCGGCAGAGGGGCGATGCCGTTTTAAGGCAGGCTCTTGTCGCCGTGGATTTTGAGCTTTAGTCTGAATTGGCTATCCCAAGTTGGTCATAGGGGCATTGGTCAGGCATGACCGAGGGCTATTCAAGAATGACTGAGGCAAAACAGCATTTGACTAATGCCTTATAGCCTAAAATGGAAAGACTAAGTTGAGCTGGTCCGTACTGACTAACCTGACAATTATGAACTAACCTAACTAGCCAAAAATAACTAACTTGGTGACTAAGAGATTGGTCGTATCGGGAGCCAAAGAAATATCAGTGTACCTCCGATAGTACATAATATGCCATTCAACTAACACTAACTTACCCTCTGTAGTAGTTACAGATGTACACTGGACCATTTGGACAGGAACACCTGCCGCACCCTACCAGGTTAGCCTCATCTCGCACCACCTGAGCAGGAAGGAATAAGGGACAGGATGGATAATAAAATTATGACTTGCAGCTTAAAACATGATGCTATTTATGTCCATCGCATTGAGGGATTACACAGAACAACTATATAGTACATGTATATGCATCTCATGAACTTGACTCCAAATGATCAAATAAAGTTATGTCGTGAATTATTCTATTATATTTTTTTGGGTGAATTCATTTATTGTAGCACAAATTCTACTTGAGGTGTTTTATGTGTCAGTATTATTCATGTCCTAAATACAACTTTGTTCCTCAGATGAGTTTATGAATTGTATATTATCGGCAGAGCCTTCATCTGATAAGAATAATTGTATTTGGTAGTGGATCTATCATATGTTGTGTGTTCACAATGTCCCTTCGATCAGACAGTGGACAGTGTGAACACACATAATCACTGTGTACTATTTTCTCTTTGGTAATGGATCAAACTTGCCAAGCCAGGTTAAAATGGTTTAACAATCATGTTCAGAAATATTGCGTAGTGGAATTGGAGCTGGTGGAGTACAAAATACAAAATGTTCACCAAATGTACTTGATTAGGGCCATAACCCATTAGTCAATTTCGATGCATCATCAGCCGATATCCCCTCAATAAACAGGCTCAGTGTAGTACTTTGTAATATAATTTTGTGGATGTATGGTCGATAATGCATCCAAATCGGTTAATGAGTTATGGCCCTAAGGGAGTGTTCATTTATTAGTCACAGGGGGGTGGTAGGTTTGGGGGGGGGGCGCAAAAAAGCCCGCGCATTAGTTCAAAGGGGGGGGGGCGAAAAATTTTCAGCGCCTTCGGCGAGGGGGGCCACAAAACGTCCCACGCGTTCTCGAGGGGAGGCGTAAAAAGATTCCGCCCCTCCGCGCGAAATCTCACCACCCCCCCTGTAATTAATAAATGAACGCTCCCTAAGCCCTGTCTATAACATAAATGGGGAGATGACAGTCAGAGACACCTGTGTGCGAGTATAGCCTCCCGTACTTGTGCAGACCTACCTGTATGTAATGCCCCACAATTCCAGCCTGGAAAGCACTCCCATAGGAGAAGTCCTTGACTTCACTGTACCAGCCGTCCTCTATGGCTGCCCGCCAGTCCTTGAAGATCTTACCTGACGCCCAGCTCTGACCGATGAACATGTCTGCACCCGTGCCTGGATAACAAGGGGAAACCATTGACATTAACTGTTTAGGACTGCTAGACTCTTCTAGAATGCAAGAGAGGCTGGCGATGATAGACTCTCCTTTTTAGACTCTAGCAATGCTCGACTCTCTCCCAGCATTGCCAGAATCTGTCAGGAGAGTGCAGCATTGCCCAGCTCCCCTGGCTTCTCAGAATGCTGGACTCAATAATAAAAAAAAGTCTGGACCGACTGTTGTTAAACCGCATGACCCTGAAAACAGAGGGGTCTTAGAGACATTGTGTGGTCTTCACACTACAAAGGAGTCTTTCGACTACAAATTGTTACCAATTTGCTGCATAAAGACACTCCACGGATCTTTATGCTACAAATTTGGCCCACAGACATCGCCAATGTTAGGCTGACACTCTCTCTTTTCTCTGTATACTTCACTTGATTCAACAGATGTCTGATAAATTCCATAGGCCAAACCTTTATAAATTCCTGAGCTAATGTTACCTGGTATCTGCCTGTTATCATTGGTGTCGTGTGCAGACTGACATTGCTTTGCCCACTTCTGGGCTACCACGGCTAAGTCGTCGTTCCAGTACTGTAAGATAAGTATACAAATTGTGAGATGTCATCTGCCACTTTGAATACAAGGATATTATCATGCATCCATATATTACAAGATGTGAGTTACCATTTTGAGGGAGAAAGATGTTGGGAAACATAAGCTCATGATACACAGATTGATACACCTTGTAGAAACTAGAGGAGAGCTTTGTCCTTAAAGCTACACTCTCACCACTTACACATGTCATTAGTTGAACTAGAACGGTACTATAAAGGAGCTGCTTATAATGCCACTTAAATCTCCGGATCAAAGTCTCAGCATTGCTTTATGGTACATTGTTAATAACCTCAACATAAACTGACCATTTTCATCATGTTGCTGGGGGTGGGGGTGGCCTTTGACCTGAGCCGGTTGTGTGTTTCCAGGATGAGTTTCTTGTCGGCCTCGGTGACGCCGCAGTCCTTGGCACTGGGACTGTCCTCCACCGTACACATGGTGCTGGTAGCCTTCAACTCCAGCCACTTGCCGCTGCAGCTAGACGGCTGACCAACACAGGGACAGGGGGAGGGGAATTATAGGTCAATGTAGCAATAAGGGCCATAACCCATTAGTCGATTTGGATGCATTATCGGCTGATACACCCTCAACAAATAGGTCCTGTGTAGTACTTTGTAATATAGTTGTATGGATGTATCAGCCGATAATGCATCCAAATCGGCTAATGGGTTACTGCCCCAAAGGGTAACTTTTAGGAAAAGTTGTTGATAAACGTTTTTAAGCATTTCTGAAACATGGCCGATAAATTCATGAATATAACCTCAAAATCCTGCATTCTGATATATACTTTCTGAATGGTAATTGTCCTGGGAATCTCCTGTTGGGAGATGTATGCAAACACAGCTATCACAGAAAATGTTATGAAGATTCTGCGAAAAACCATGTAAACAGAACTTTATTATGAAAAAGTCACAGTTTTTTAACGCATAGACGTTTAGTCCGTTAGCAGCTGGATAGTGCTTTAATGCACTGTGTCCTTACACCAGTTAAAAACGATTATCAGCTTTGCAGATACTTTTTGGGGAAATGGGTGAGATTGGGAGGTTTTTCCTTCATTAGTTATACTTTTTTGGGTGCGGGAGGGATTTCTTTTTTCTCTTGTAATTCACTGTCAGCATATGGAAATACGGATAAAAACACCGCATAAAGTGTGTTTCAACCCGGTTAATAGCTGAAATATGAATAATACTGCAATCGTATTGCTTATCTTTTCCTCCATGCGACTATTTTTTCTAGAAAGATGAAAAAATTAACTAATGCGGCCCATATTAAAGGATGGTGGTATCTGCAAAGATGATAATCGTTATTAAGTGGCCATTAATATACATGTATACAGCTCTGGTGAGTAATTCGCCAGTGCTGCATTCCAGCATCTTGCTGACCCTATATGGGGTTGATACACTCCCCAAAGATAGGCATGATGCATTAATTGATGCTCTGGTGAGGGGACTCGCAAGGGCTTATCATGACGATGAAGGCCACAGCTTTTAACAAAAGCCCTATGATGCATTCTAAGGGTTAACAAAGGAATTCACGATGTACCAAAACAATGCCAATGAGTAACTCGTCCGCACTGCATTGGTGCATCATGTCGACATTTCAGGACTACATCATGATAGCAAACACGGTATATAATAGCACGTTACACATCGGCGCCGAGTTACTTTGCCAAGTCACAAATATATCTGGGGTGAAAATCCTCAATGGACTGAAAGTGTTGTCAGTCAGTGAAAATGAATAAAACAATTGTAATACCGCGACCTTTTGAAAGATGGCTCACTTTCTCAAAGTTGGGAATTAGCATTCAGCTTACTCAATGAAGCAACATGATATTGTCTGTATGATAATCCGTCACACAATAGGCAGTACAATGCTTAAATAAACTTAACATACCACTCGTTTGGCGAATCTCTGCTTCATATCCAGGTATTCTGAAAATGGAAACAGTCAATCTGGGATGTAGACACCATCGGGGAAGTTGTGTCCATCCAAACCTTACACTACGGATAAGATGAAATTGCCTTTTTGATTCGATCGAGAAATTTAATACGATCTGTGATAATCTTAATTTGAAACCTGCAGTACTTTATATGGAATGACTCATTTTTAAGAAGTTATAACTGATCGTCAATTTCTATCTATTAATTAGCAGTTGATATTCAAACGTCTGTGATGCCAACACCAAAGTTCTGAGGGGATTCCCCAGTGGGCACAGAATCCAGATCAAAGTTTTGAATCCACATGGAATCAGCATTGACAACGTAGTTTTCAATGTTAATTCAAAGTTCTGTGCCCTCTTGGTCTGATTAATACCCCAGGAGAGTTGACTTAAACCTACGAGGTAGTGTGAGGCGAGCAGTGCACCCCACGGCGACCAGGAGGATAACGCCGCATCTTATACCCAACATCGTGGGCCTCTGTAAGCAAGAAAGATAATACTTTATAAATTGTATAATATCTACTGCAGAATGATAATAATCAGTGTTTGTACAGACAAATTCTCAAATCTTAGATATAATATTTATATTTTTAAATAAATGATTAATTTATTTTTTTAAACATTTTAAATAGCTTCTAGAAGATCTGATGATCCCACGATTCGGAAGCATTAACTTAATGAAATACATGTAGTTAATAATAATAATCCCCACCTTTTGTGTCCTCAGGTCTCTTAAGCGTAATCCCCTCTGTCCTGTATCTATGGTGACTGGTGTGTGAGATCAATTTCCTATATTCCAAACTACTTATAACACCTCACACTGCCCCCATCCCCACACCCACATATAATCTAAATGTTCTGACATTTATACGTTATGGCATCATAACTCTCCCCTGGGCTCACCCTGTAAGGGTCATACTGTGCTTCAATGTTTTAAGCCCTTGGTCGTCATGATGCATGAATGCAGATATGGCGAGCATGTATGCCAGGCTTACATTTTTTACATCATGTCGACTCTTCGGGAGTGTATCAACTCCATATGGTCGGAATGATGATTGAATGCAGCGCTGACGAGTTACTCGCCAGGGCTGCATTCATGTAGCCTGATCACAAATACAAAGTGCATTAAAGTACTAAGCGACCCTTAAATGGTTAATTGAAACTTCCCCATGTTCACTGGTACAGAGGTGATTTGTTACTCAACCTATCCACGTTCAGTAATTATACAGTGGACAAGGTGATAAAACAAATTGAATTTCTGATCTAAAAACGCACATTGTAATATCGCAACAATGTATAGTGGTATTGCATATGGTCGATATCACCGACGGTTTATTTCAATGTAATTCAGCTTTTGTCCATGAAAGGTCGATTGAACTAGATATACAATTATATAAAACCTGTTATCCCCCCATCCCATGGGGTTGGGGATGGTGGTATTGCTATTTAGTCCCCAGGAGAAAAACACATGGTCTCACTGAAGTGCCTATGGGTACAACACTGAGAAACTATTCTACAGCTTCAAACATTAGTATCATATATATACCAACAAGAGCCTGACAGTACTACATGGATAACTCCAGAATAAAGATATCAAATTAGCATTGTACAATGTGAGAAAGTACAATGTATACACCCATTGTTGAAGTTTACAGTGAGTGTCCTCTCAGGAATGAAGTCTCCCATTAAGATGTTTATTTACAGATTATTCCTCTTTAAGGGGCGCAATGGTTTTTGCCGTTTGTCGTCATGATGCACGGATGCAGCCCTGGTGATTAACCCCAGTGATGCATTCAAGCATCATGCCGAACATATGGGGTTGATGCACTTCTGTAGCGGATGTCCATTGAATGGATGCAGCTGTGATGAGTTACCTGCCACGGCTGCGGCGTGCATCATAGATACCGTGGGCATGATGCATGAAACACAATGCGGCCATTAAAGGGTTAAGAGAAATGTATAAGAGAGACAATCCCATGCACTATGATGCCATTTAGATATCAGTTAGAACGGTGTGCTTTGTTAACGTACAACGAGATTGATTATGCAGGTAAGCACTCTTGCTTTAGTACCATGGCTTGTTGCTGACACTATGAGTCTATCTGGATGTTATGGACATGCATACCTGCTTTGGTAACTATGTTTTACCACATCAGATCCGCAAACTAAAACATGACGTTGTTCATACCTTACCCGTCAATGCATGCAAATACGGGATAGCTCTCCCAGGTGCGCGGACAAATGTTAACAGCGCAATCTTAATCTTACATCTTAAAATGTCTTAATCTAAGGCAGAAAGAAAACAAAAACAAACAAAAACGGGGGTTGGGGGGCAGAACCCCCATTACATACTAGTTGACTAGCCTATGCTACAATGGACTGTGTAGTTTAAGATAGGTTAAGATAAGATTAAGACTAATTGTAAGATAATTAAGACAATCTTAATTCTGTGTTAAGATTGCGCTGTTAACATTTGTCCGCGCACCTAGGAGAGCTATCCCAGGCGTGCGTAATACATGGCTTTCGTTTCACCCATGTATTTTATCAATATTCCACTTAACCTAACCACTCTGTGAGTAGTGGCTGCTCATGTGTATGCATGCATTATTTTCACAATATTTCTGAAGGCATTTTGTAGTGTTGTTTAAGTCACCCATGTAATTCTACTAAGAAGTATAATATATCTATAGAGGGTACACTGTAGTACTAATATTTCAAAATAATGATAACTCGTTGGTCCTGTGAGCTTAAACGATGATGTAATTTCCGTAGGGGGGGAGGGAGGGGAAGGGGGTTTTCTTGCTCTGGCTACAGCTCAAGTAGCAAAATCTATATAGCCTGCATTAAGTTGAGATCGTAACAATATTGCCTAAGCCCATGTGTATTATTGGTCGTTGATAAGCATCAACAGTGGAACTGGGCCTTTTTTAGGACCATGTGCACGTCTATAAATGTGTGATCACATTGTCCCACCTGTAGTGGAGGCAGTTGGCAGAGCACTAAGGCGTGTAAGTACCCATCATTGAGTTGTATATTAAGTATGTTTATATTATGGTCAGTCTTACCGAGGACGCAGACCTCAACATGTCAGCTTCCCTGTTGGTCATCATCCTGGTTGTGTTAAGTTTGAATGGTATCTCCTCTAAAGGTATGCTATAATCATACTGTTACATAGGGGGGGGGGTATAAGTATCTCATTAATAATGGCATGGTAGATATAGTACCGTACCACGTAGAATCATTATGTATATAACCTTTGTATAAACTGGAGAAATGCATTCAGACACGGAAATATTGTATCATTTTCTGGTTTTAATACAACCATTTTCCATGTGTTTTATGATACAGGAGATTCACATGAGGCAGATGCAGGTGGAGGTTCAACACTAACAACATCAGATGAGTCGAATGATTCAAAAGAAGTGACTGATTCAAAAGGTACCAAGAACGCAAAAGATGTAGCGAAATCGAGCAAATCTACAAAATCATCCGGTGAGTCCAGTGGCGGCTCATCGCATTCCAATAATGGCAGTAAAAAGGATAAAAAAGAATCTGGGGAATTGAGCGAATCTGAGGATAGCAGTCACACAAAAGGTTGCAAGAAAGGTAAAGGGATAGCCTTCTCAACAGGTAACAGAAAGAGCAAAAGTGTGAAAGGAAAAGCAAAATCATGGAAAGGTTGCAGCACTTCTAGCACCTCTAGACAGTCCTCCAGGGAGGAACCGAATTCTACTCCATCTAAGAAATGCAAGAAAGGCAAAGGAAACCCAAATAAGTCAAACAAGTGTGATGATTCACATGAGTCAAATGCTGTCAGTACAAATGTACCTAAGGATTCAGTGACTTCTGGCAATGTGATAAGTTCAGAAGGTACAGATGTACCTAAAGATGCAGTGACCTCTGGCAACGTGATGAGTTCAGAAGGTACAGATGCACCTAAAGATTCACTGACTTCTGGCAGTGTGATGAGTTCAGAAGGTACAGATGCACCTAAAGATTCAGTGACTTCTGACAATGTGATGAGTTCAGAAGGAACGGATGCACCTAAAGATTCGGTGACGTCTAGCAGTGTGATAAGTTCAGAAGGTACAGATGTACCTAAAGATTCAGTGACCTCTGGCAACGTGATGAGTTCAGAAGGTACAGATGCACCTAAAGATTCAGTGACTTCTGGCAATGTGATGAGTTCAGAAGGTACGGATGCACCTAAAGATTCAGTGACTTCTGGCAGTGTGATGAGTTCAAAAGGTACAGATGCACCTAAAGATTCAGTGACTTCTGGCAATGTGATGAGTTCAGAAGGTACAGATGCACCTAAAGATTCAGTGACTTCTGGCAATGTGATGAGTTCAAAAAGTATGGATGCGCCTAAAGATTCAGTGACTTCTGGCAATGTGACGGGTTCAGAAGGAACCAAGGATAAAACAAATTTAACCAATAAGAGATTTATCAACTACATCAGGTTGGCACAAGACTCAGCGAACTGGTCGTCGATGGGATCATATAAGTATTCAGTTAGATCAAGCACTGAATGCGCAATGAGGTAAAATCAATGCACATTTTTATACCTAACTTTATTTCAAATTGTAATATAAGACTTGCACTCTTCTTCTAGCTGGGTGTCGTCACTGACTTAACTATTTACACTTTCTGCTCACGTAGAGTTTGCATGTTTAGCTCTTCTCAGCTGATTTTGATATGATAGGGTAACCATGCATTGCAGCAAGTAAAACATTCATCGGTTTGTGTTAATGTGTGGGATATGGCAGCTAACTAATGGGACACAACGTAGTGACTTATCGGTCTCATTGTGACATATTTCTGTATCATTACGTCCCCTAGCATAAAGAAAAATACTATGTTGAATGATTATCGTGTTTACCTCTACCAGTGTGTTTTACTACTAGGGATTACCAACAAGCTGTAACATTCCCTATCCCTCCTTTCCAGATGTGCCGAGATGGAGGGGTGTGATGTATTCAGTGTGACCCATCATGGTGTGAGGGCTACCTGCACCATACCCCCATCTGGTGGTACAGAGACAAAGGCTGCACTATTTAAACGTAAACCATGAACTTGTTGGTAATGCTGAACCGGAATATAGAGGGCAAATTATCATTTTGATGGGAATAGTGGGGATACCACTATGATAAATATTTATGGACAACTCTTTAATTTCGGTAGATTAGAAATTTAATAAAAACTCCAAGATGACCATCATTTTCAAGATGGCTGCCGTTTTCATGATGTACAGGACATTCGTGGAATTCCTTAACCCTGAAGTTGAACGTGTCGGCATCCATAAAAAATGGGTCAATGATTATATAGTTTTGAGGTCGTTTAATACGAAATGACTTATGGAGTATATTTCGGGTATTTCTCTTTTTGACCATTTGACTATTTTGACTACCATCTGTGTATTGCATCACAGTTTGGGTGAACTCGCAGCATCAGGACAAGTATCCCCCGGACATCTACCCCCGGACATCTACCCCCTAGGTCATATACCCTCTAGGACCTATTACCCCCCTTGGACCTTTTCCCTCTTGGACATCTACCCCCTGGACTTTTACCCCCTAGGATATCTACCCCATACTTGTTCAATACTTTGGCTGTGGCTCAAGAAGGAAGCAATGTTCTGGTTTATAGCCCCGAAACTATAGCAAGTGAAATGATATTTACCTCCTGGATATATAATCCCTGACATCTACCCCCTGGACATTTACCCCCTAGGACTTCTACCCCGGGCTTCTACCCCCTAGGACATCCACCCCATTGGACATCAACCTCCTTGGACTATTGCCCTCTAGGACTTCTATCCCTGGGGACATCTACCTCCTCCACATGATGTGACTGATCCATATGTACATGTGGAGGGCGTGGATGTCCCCCAGGGGTATACGTCCTAGAGGGTAAATGTCCAAGGGGGTAGATGTCAGGGGGTAGATAGCAGGAGGTAAATGTCCTTCAGCTCACTAGTTTTGGGATTAGAAACCAGAACACTTCTGCTTCTTGAACCACAGGCAAAGGATGGAATATGTGGGGGTGGATCTCCTAGGGGGTAAAAGTCCTCAGGGGGTAAAAGTCCAGGGGTCAGATGTCCAAGGGGGTAAAGTGCTAGGGGTAGATATCCTAGGGGGTCGATGTCCAAGGGGGTAGATGGTAGGTGTAGATGTCCAAGGGGTACTTGTCCTAGAACCAAACTCACAGCCATGAACGTAATAGCATGACCAGCAATATAATATTAATACAGTAATATGTAATATTCATGATAGAGTATTCCCAGTCTGTGCGTGTCTTAGTCCAATAAATAATACACTTACTTGTATGATATATCGACTGTGTGTGTGTCAGTAAAATAGGGCTGTGAATAAAAGCATCATATCATGGACGTGAAATGATAATCAGAGACAGGTTCCAATTTGGTTTTAAATGCAACAACAGTTTTATTTCAATGATCGGATAATTGTTAAAATGAGCAGCTCAGCAGACCGTGCCCTAATGTGAAAAGGTATGCCCAGAGACTACCTGTTACCTACAGGTGAGATTTAGATTTCTAAGAGGTGGCTATAGTGCACTCGCGGTAGTTCAGGGGACCGAGCTGGCTTCATAGCAGCGAGTCGCTAACTTAAGGATAATTCGGACGACTGGTGGCGGGATCCTGTGGAGATGTTCAGAACCTTTAGAAACTCACTACCCCCACCCGGGGGACATTTTCAGAATCTTTAGAAATTCACATACTCCTCCTGGTGTGTATTGGTTCAGGGTTAATTTTTGAAAACATTTTAGTAAGTTTCCCCAAGAGAGCCTTGAGCGGTCAATCCTCAGATTTAGAGGCAGGCACCTAACTGACTGAGCTAACCAGGCAAGTGTCAGTATGGTCTATTGATGAGATAGTCAATGGTTCATGACTATAGTTTAGAACGTCTCATTTGGATGATTTGTTGGCTATTCATTTCATAAGTTATCATAGAAATTATGATGATAACCCACTCCAATATTTTGATATGTTACAGTATGGATATGTCCCCAACCTATGACTAAGACTGGGGAGGAGTCCATACACCATTCTAATAAATGCCATGTCATTAGGACATAACTCTGTCATTTCCAATGTAGAGATACCCATTCTGTGGAAGGCTGCAGTATCAATATGGCGTGGTCAATCACTTCCATTTTCGGGTTGAGCATTGATTATATGTTTTAAATGACATATAAGAAATCTCAAGGGGTTTATATGCTGTTTTGAGATAGTCCGAATGATCCTTAATACATGTATCAGCAGTGAAAAGTAGCCCCATTGGAAGTCCGATGGCGGTACAGAGCGACAGGCAGGTGCTGCCATCTGGGCTGGCTCGTCCAGAACCAAATGCATCCGAAAACATTGGTGGTTGCTTACCGCCAACATAACATATACATAAGTTGGTTCCCCTGCACTGCTATTGAGATAATACAAGGAGCAATTTACTCATTTTCTGTCCAGTGATACTTAGCCTTCATAATTAAACAGATCTCATCGTGGGCATCTAGGTATTCCCTTAGCAATAGATCTCTAGATGTATTGATATCAAAGTCTGATGGAAATTAGCTCTTAAAGTTAAGGAACGCTGATGAGAAAGGAACAACAGGACCTGACTTTTAATAGAAGCATAGCTTCAGTGGTATAGGAAAAAGTGTGGGCCCCTCCTGATAATGACTAATATAGCTACATATAAGCCTATAAAATCATATAGCCCCCTCCCCTTGCGGAGATGCCCCTGAGGTTGATATCAGGGTAGGTTCACCTTGAGTCAAACACATACCTTGAGACGGACACTTGAATTTATTATAAGCTCTTTAATTGTGAATAGTGGTAAAATTATGTCATGGTGCCATTCATGCCAAGAGAGAACGGCTCTTAGTCTCATCATACATGAATAACTACAAATTCCAGTGTCCGGCTCAAAGTATGACATTGTGTCCAACTCATGGTGAATCTACCCTATGTCGGTGTTTGAATCCATGTGTAGTTAACAACGAAACATGTAGTTAACAACAGGTCAGCTTGGCCTCCTCAAAATGCGTCATAGATTCGAGAAATACATTAATCATGGCATGCTATACATTGGATTGCTATGTACACAATAATGTAAATGGCATAGTTCAAGCAAAAAAAAACAGATGCGTTTCAAGTGATCTCGCCTAGCCTATGGCAAAACAGGGCCCGGCTTTGAAAAGATGTTTTTAAACATTTTCCTGTATACTGTCTACGCCAAAATTCAACAGAATTTTTCCAATAGTTTCGATTTTATTAAATAGGAAGTTGCGACCATGAGTTTCCCGTGTGTGATTTATTGATCCTTGACGATCAATGCTGACAGAGCGGGGAGGTAGGCATGGGGGATGCAGTATTTAAGCGTTTTCTATGTATCATAAATAATATACAGACTGCATGTGTATCTTGTTCGCCTAGACATATGCCTTCCACCTTGCCATCCAATCCCACATATAGAAGACGATATAGAATACCAAAATGGACGTGTGTGCATTTGCCAGATCCTATTTGGTGATGTATTTGTGTTGGGGGTTTGTAGGACTGCTCCCGGTGCTGACTCTTGCAGGTAAGACTATGTGATATTACATGAATTAAGTAATTGTAAAAATAAACCTGTTGGTTAAAGAACCGTACAAAAACATTAGAATTAAGATATAACTCTGACTATTATCAGCTGATAATATATGAGGGGCTATTCACTACTAATATTTATTGCTTTATTGATATTGCTTGCAAATAATTATTTCTTATTCAATCCTAATGCCGCGTCTTCTTCCTTCCAGACATCCCCTGTTATACAGACCATGGTTTGTCAAATATAGCAGTTAACAAAACTGCAACTAGTTCTTCACAAGCTGTGGGTACACCTGTTATGGTGGTGGATGGTGACAGACTGGACTACCACAGTAAGTGGAAAGTTGGTGTTTGTGACATCATTGACTACTATGGTGTCGACGTCAGCTTTGTTCTATGATATTGTGTATATGTGATGTGTTTTCACAAAACCAGTCGGAAGTCGTACATCATAAACCAGAGGTAATGAGGGTAATAGGTCAGAAATACAGATGTTTAGGAATTTATGTATATTAGGGTTTGGATTGTTTTTTTATATTTACATAACGAAAGTCAAATGATTGATGCAAGGAAATTAGTAGAGATGTGCTCTCTATGAGAGCAGTATAATCCTGATATCCATTTTTGCGACTTAAGACTGGTTTTGTGAAAACACATCATATGACTTTCCTGTCGTAATGTTTGATTCCCCTTACAGACCATTACAAGTCTAAGGGCAAGATTCGGCCATCCCCGCCCCCCCAAAAAAGATAATGATAAAAAAAAGTTTCAGCTTACATGTTCTGAATATCTAGGGTAGGTAGTTCGAATTAATTTTGACGGACCAGAGCCTCAAAATGGCCTTAAACGGGTCGGGCCTATTTTGTTAGATAATGTGGCGTAACACGAAACAAACCTTTTGGCCTCATGAGTCTGGGGGATTATGCATGTATTAACACTAATGGTTTGTTGGTACATAGGATTCCTATACTTTAAGGTGCGTGCCTTCACACCCTCACGGAGATGAACCCATGGCTCGTACTAGACCTGGAGGAAGTGACACCTATCAGCACAGTAGTCCTAGTAACACACCGAGGTATAAACACTTTTTCGTGGTGGATTCGATGACCACTATTCTTAAGTACTAAAAATCCTGTATCCCATGCCCCCCCCCCCCCCATGGGACACAGTGTTCCCATATCCCATGGCCTGTGACGTCATCATTTGTTCAAATTATTATGGCCATTTATATACAATTAAACATATTTTGAAGAGTAAAAACCATGAAATAAAGGCAAAGGCCCATAGCCTGCTGCTGCGGACCCAGCCCCATCTCGGGGGGAACGATACCAAAATATCCTCTGCCCATGGGCCTTTGTCTATTTATTCTGACTGTGCATATATGTGCTTAGCAGTGCCCATCTTATGTATTAATTTAATTTATTGTTTCTTAATCATTAATTTATTTATACATTTTCTAAGATGCCGATTACTGAGGAAGGCTGTGCTTTAGCCTTTTGTTCTTGAATATCAATCTACGACCTGTCTTTATTTCTTTCAGCCACGAATCAGTTGTGGGCTCAAATTGGAAAGACATTTGATGTGGACAACTTTGATCCCACCTTATCTGGATACGAAAAATGCAACACTCAGCCTTATAGCATGATGAAAGGTGAAGTGTTGTACATTCACTGTGAGAAGACCCTTCTTGGGAGATTTGTCTTGGTATTTGCAGCTCAGACAATATCTTTGACTCTTTGTGAAGTTGAAGTGTATCAGGAGCAAGGTAAGGCAATGAAACTGTTTAAGTGGAACCGATGAATAACAGTGAGGCTTGATGGTGTCAGATCAGATAAGGCCAAAAAAAGAAATGGTTGTGTTCTGGTATTCCGACCGACCCTAACTTTTTTTAATGTATGCTCATATAGACGTTGGCCGTTTATGTCAATCGGGAAATGCCAACTCTATTGTTTCTAAATGAATTAAATCCCTACCTATCTATACCTACACTAATTTATTTGACCATGTTAGGCCTAAGAACTAACATGTATGTACATAAGATCAATCTAAGGCAATAAGTTTGAATCATCTACCCCTAGTAATAGATTCCATCACCATCCTAACTTTTTCTTCTTTAACATCAATTTCCAGTCTTTCAACCAGAGAAATGGACATGTATCTTGCCCAATTTAACAAGACCAAAGGGCTTACTGAATCTGGCACTAGGGAGACCAGCCAATCAAAGCACCACTGGATGGGGGTAAATCCTCAGAGCTATTGTCTATATCACATATCTATGTCATATATAGCAATCGATTTAACCCAAATGTTGCCTGATCCATAATTATGTACATCATCAATTATAGTCATGTAATGAAATCAGTTTGTGAAATAATTTTGGAATTATTCTATCAATCTTGAATATTCTGCAAATGCTTACCTGTAGTAAATATGGAAATCATATTTCTGTAACGGGAGGGGGTATTTCCGAATGCAGCCAATTCCGGCCGCCGGTCACGTGTGTGGTGGTCAGTGGTGGACACTGGAGGAGGCTCCTCCAGGGTCCTCATTCCTGTACTTTTCCTCCACCAGAACACTAGGAAGCTTTGAGCTCCAGTTTTAATGGGTGATTTTCAGGGACCTTTAGACAGATATTGCTGACTTGTGACCATATATTACTGTATTGAAGGTTTTGTACCGTTTCTGAACAATATATAGTTATTAATCACTAGTCCATACGCTCCGTACACTTTGCAGTACCGCTGAATATTTTTTTCTCTCCTATCCCCCTGTCCATAATAACTATCACTGCTAATACATAGACAAAGGCCAACACCCATTGATACCGTCTCTGATGTATTTCACGAGTGGGGGCTGGGGCAGAATCCCATGAAGCCGCAGGCTGAGTGGGATGTGCCCCAGCCCCCACTCGTGAAATACAACAGAGCGGTATCAATGTACATGTAGTTGGCATTTGTGTTTATTTTTTTATTTGAAGCCATTTAATGAAGGAAAGACAACCGTATCCTAGCCCATTGAATATGGTCACATTGTATTCAATGGGGGGCATTGAATACGGCTCTTCATAGGAAATCTTGTTCAAAAAAATACAAACCGATACGCACAGAACACCCAATAGTTGCAATTGCTTCCAGACACCTTGCATCACGTGCTGTTAACGGAGACGACAGGAGTCTGCTCAACACATATAAGCAATGCTCTCACACTAACGGCAACCCGTCCTGGTGGGTGGTGGACCTGGGGGACGTGTACCCTGTTACTGGTGTAGCACTCACCTACAGGAGAGACTGTGAGTCTCGCTGCTGTGAGTCTTTTCATGTTCTTTTACACAACAAGGTTCTAACTATATCCCTATAGATGGCGACACAATCTTTCTCAATAGACTACACTTAAAAAGTAAAGTTGTCTCTTCCAAGTGACTGTCATAAAATAAACGAGTCAAAAACTCGTCTGAGTGAAAAGGAAGCGGGTCTTCTAGCTGGAGATAGAAGACCCATTTGGCATGTGCCAGCCCGAAACATTTGCCAGCTCCAGATTCATTTGTGGGGTGGTAACCTGATAGGTTAGACAACTTTTGTCTCATTTATTTTATGACAGTCACTTAGACAAGTCTGGAGACAAGTTTACTTTTTCAGTGTAAGGTGAATAGTCAATGTCATAGTGATCAGTGGTGGTTTCCAAAGCCTTCCTGTGGGAAGGCTCTGGGAACTAGAGCAATTACAATCAAACGTTTTCACATTGATAAGGGGGCTCAATGTGCCTGGGCGACGTTTATGTTATCTAAATCACTCCGTACAATTAAAGTCATATGATACTTAAATTCTGAACTTTCTGCCACTACATGTCTTGACATCTTCAGCCTTAACCTACTCTCTTTGAATGCCGATAGCTGGAAGACTTCAACAGTTTAGTATTTTGGTTGGGAACAATGATGGTCCTACTACACCATATCAAGCTCACAAGTATGAGACATGCATTTGGATGTGCAAGGTGCACGTCTCAAGGAGGAAGTACTACAAATGTGAAGAAACGCTTCAAGGTCGACATGTTGCCATATATATTGGATCGGAGTATTTAGAGTTGTGTGAGGTCGAAGTATATTCTGATGGTCTAAACAGTAAGTAGGGCACCATTATCACTGACATTTTCTACAGTGTCATTCTCTAGATAAGATATTTATCATTTTGTGCCCATCACACATCATATGACATGTACTGGGAATGGGGACTTTGGTGTACCCTGCACTTTTCGCAGATCGTGTCTTCATTTTCTTTATTGATGCCTGAGATAAAGATCATGTTATGCTATGGAGATTTTGTACTTCGGAAATTTGTAAAATCCAAAGTTACTAGTATATAGATAATACTTTCAGGAATGAAAAACTGCTCACCATCTTTTCCAGATGTATCATTCCCCAGTTTTGGCACCTTCCCAAACCTGACCTTGCCTGGTCAGGAGGTCCTATATGATGATAACGACACTACATGCCTGCTGATGGGCCTCCAGTACCCTATGACACAACCCTTACCTGTGGTACTGGAGCTACCCTGGGATCCAGAAGCTAAAACTGGTCAACGTGTGGAAACCAGCAACTACTTCTGCAAGCAAATGTTTTATGTCAATGTAACACATTCCTCTAACATTCAGGCATTTGTGTCAAGAAGAAGTGTAAATGATGTCGTTCCTAGCACACCCTTAATTGGCATGATCAAAGAATGTCCCCTGGTCCCCCATGGGCAGACAGAATCCTCCGGGTTTGTGAGATCTAAGTTCACTTGTACCTGTATCACCAAATGTACAGTGTCTATTCAGATCAGGCAGAAAATCTTTGGACAGCCAGAGAATAATAAGCTGTGCACCATCAATATGTATGACTAAGTTTAGGTAAATCAAAGAAACTAAATGTTAGGCATAAACCTTACTTGGGACAACATAGATTTAAGATGGATAGTGCTCAATGAAAATGCGCTTAGGTATTGGTATACAATATTTCCAACCGTAGTTTAACAGTTCATACTACAGTGCTAGTGTACATATTCAGGAGAATTTACAGTATTAATTAAAGGACAGATTTTGGGCTCCCTATTTACAATGTACAGTACATACCTTTACAACCAGACGAGGTAGAAGTTGACGTTGAATATAAAGGTCATATCATTTATCGTGAATGCTACAATATAAGCTAGAGTTAAGTGATGCAGTATGTATGTACATTTGGACCATGCACAGTAATGACCAGGGTATACCTAGATGTACCATGGGGGCCCATATACAGTGTCATGCACAGTATACCAATCATTTTGAGCCATTTATCTTATAAAGGAAGAACCATAGTGAACTAGATCGTAAAGATCGTAAGTCTACATTATGGGATTGGAGCTTCATAATTTTATACTCGGACAGGCCACTTCCCAGCTAACAAAATTACGTTATTTTACGTCAAAGTAACGTTGTTAACTTTTTATCACCTTTTGCCACAATAAGGAGCCATAACATTGCAGAACGTTTTTTTGTGATTTGGATTTCGACCATTATGGCCACCGTCCACAAAGCATAAACCGGTCGTATATGGTTAAAATTGCCATAAATTTCCTATGTAAATTGCGTATCAAATGGCCACATACGGCCGGTTTATGCTCTGCGGACGGTGGCCCTCAGATTCAGAGACCATCTCTATCTATCCGTCAACTATCTTGAATGATTTAGCCTTTCCTTTTTGAATAAATTGCAATTTGAAAATCAACTTTCTTGTTTTCTTTGATTCATATTGTGATTAAACGGAGTTGCAGTTAAACAACAGCATCGGGACCAACATTTATAAAATAGGCCGCTTACCAATTCTAAGGTGCATGAATGTCACATAACGATAGTTGCCATCAAGGAATAATGGTTTGGCATGTTTAAATATTGATCATTGCTATTCATGTGCATGCATTATACCTGATGGCTCGTTGTTTCGAAAGACGATACATTGTACTTGGAAAAAACAGCCTATTATCATGGCGGCTTCCAAAGATATAGTCTTAGTATTAAGTAACAAGATTCTGACGTAGTAAATCGGTGGGACTAGAGGCTCACCCCGTGATGTCACTATTGATCGATTCGCTGTCACTATCAATAGAAGCCATCACAAAGATAGGGTGGTGTTTTCTTTTAATAATCATTTAAGCAAGCCCATGAGTCTTACATCTTGGGTGTCGACAGGAGTAACCTGTTTGAAGTTTTGGATAGAATCACAAGTTTCTGAACTTTTCAAGTATTTAGATGTGTGAGTTAATGCATCATACTTCACTGTATAATGCAGGTAGTCCACCACACCTGGCAACACCTGAGTGAGTCACGGTCCTGGTGACGTTGGTGACAGCTTCCATTATTTACAGCATGTGTACAAAGGTGGTGCATCGATTTCCATACTGTTGAGTATTAAGTATTAGCTGCTTCCTGGTCTCCTCATTAAACTGTAAGCATGGCTTCAGCGTGAGTGTCAGCATGATATACTGAGCGACCAAAGTATCATAGAAGCACACTACTTTTTGCCACTCTCGGATGCCTTATGCAGAACTACATCATAATGCAGATGCATACAACCATCTGCCCCAGAAGTTTGCAGTGCTTATTGATATACATCGGCGTATTTGGGCTTCTACATATTTGGACAATAGCATGTGAGTTTGAAATATTAACCTTTAAAAGTAATGCACTTATGGTAGTACCCTTTCAGCTATCATTTTCTTAAAGCTGGAGACTAATTAATCCTTTTTTATGCCGAAGTGGTGGCGTAGCCACCTGGTGGTGCCGCCAGGCACCACCAGAACGAGGCATATGATGTTTGCACTTGACCAGAAGTCAGAACGGGGGCCGCCATCTTGGATTGTGCCGCCATCTTGGATTAAGGAGTCACAACACAAATTTATGCTATGTGATAACAATAATACAAATCAACCTTTCATAGTTCCTGAGGGTGATTATAATCACACCTACCCCCCCTAATATGGACCCAAGGAATTTAATGGTTCTATCGGTTTGTTGCTAATACAGCTGGTTGCCTAGCAACGGCTATTCTAATTGTTTATCTGCCTAGCAACACACATTTCCATGGTCCTAAGGTTGATTATAATCAAACTTACCCCCCCTAATATGGACCCAAGGAGTTCAATGGTTCTATCGGTTTGTTGCTAATACAGCTGGTTGCCTAGCAACGGCTATTCTAATTGTTTATCTGCCTAGCAACGCACATTTCCATGGTCCTAAGGTTGATTATAATCAAACCTACCCCCCCCCCTAATATGGACCCAAGGAATTCAATGGTTCTATCCGTTTGTTGCTAATACAGCTGGTTGCCTAGCAATGGCTATTCTAATTGTTTATCTGCCAAGCAATGCACATTTTCATGGTCCTAAGGTTGATTATAACCAAACCTACCCCCCCTAATATGGACCCAAGAAATTCAATGGTTCTATTGGTTTGTTGCTAATACAGCTGGTTGCCTATCAACGGCTATTCTTATTGTTTATCTGCCCAGCAATGCACATTTTCATGGTCCTAAGGTTGATTATAACCAAACCTAAACCCCTAATATGGACCCAAGGAATTCAATGGTTCTATTGGTTTGTTGCTAATACAGCTGGTTGCCTAGCAAAGGCTATTCTAGTGGTTTATCTGCCTAGCAACGCACATTTCCTTACCCCCTAACATGGACCCAAGGAATTTATAGGAAATGCATATTTGAAGTATTATCATCCTGCCCCCTGATAACCCCTTCCCGGCCTTGCTTATTTGGTGTCTTGAATGGGTTCCCTTCAAACATACCGGTTCAAACCATGTAGACATTATGTTTCTTCGAATGCAAGAATTGCGGTTGTTGCCGCATAAAAAATGCCTGAGGCATTTTTTTACGTGGCAACAACCGCAATTCTTGTTTTCTTTTAAATAAATAGATTTAAGAGGCTTTTTTTCATCACATGACATGATATTCCTCTTCCATATTACATAATGAAATCTGCTATAAATATCAGATGGCATTTGTCACAATGGTAAATTGCAGATTGCACTTCCATTCCGTTCTCTTTACTGCGGAAAAACGGGAAAACATGCAGCATACTTCAAAGACATGTACATACTAAGTCAGGGGGGTTGCACCAGTAAATAAAGAATTATTTACTGTTTAAATGTAAATTGAAAGTAATTGTTGTTGTTGGTTTTATTTTCCAGCACTTCCCTGTTATTCAGACCATGGGGATTCAAATAAAGCTCTTGGCAAACCTGTCTTCAGCTCATCACAGAGTCGAGGGACAAGCGCGATGGTTGTGGATGGTGAACGAATCGATTATGTCAGTAAGTGTAGCCTTATACATCTAGCTTAAGGATGCTTCCCACAATTTCAGAACGGGAACCCCATGAAAGTTGGTCCACATATTGGTATAATATCTAATAAGAAACAGAAAAAAATAGAGGGCTTGAACTGCAAAAGCAGTGCAAAGAGCGAGGGCAATGTGTAATTTAGGGTTGTAATATGGGTCAAGTAATAAATTCATGTAGTACAATAATAAAGAATAGCCTGGTATATCATGTTTGTGTCTATTGGCACTGTAGTGACAGTCCTCCACTGACCATTTATTCAGTTCCCGACAAACTCACCTCATTTGCATAGAGGTATGCAATGGTTCTACTCCATACGTCCTACCCCTACCAGCTGCAGTGGCCAAATGAGCTCTCTCCTCTGACAGCCTGCCTTTTATAACCTTATGTCTGCTGTGATTAGTTGATATGGTCACATGAGCTAGACAGAGGAACCAGCCAGTATTTTATATCTAACAATGAATGTCAAAGTATCTAACATTGTCTTTCCATATAGGAGTGAATAATGCACACTCCCCAATCCTTCATAACCCATGATCACTGTGGACCCCATGTACCTAATTTGCATGAGTTTTCCCGCCAAAACCTGAGCAAGAAGCTTTGTTTTCCTAATTTAGCTTCAATGTGGCACTTTATTAAGAGAATGGCTTGAAAGTGAGAATTTAATTTTGCAAACAATGTGCATGGTGAAATGTCTTTATGTTTGCACACAATGTAGATTGATGCACATGTTATCTAACTAGCTTGTCCGGCTAATGCTAACAACATTGTAATATGATCTTTTATGCATTCTCACTTGTAACCTTACAATTGTGTTAGCTTTTTAAATCATTGTGACACATATAAATCCATAAAAAGATAGAGCAAATCATGGTCAGAATAGGTCATGGTCAGAATAGGTCATGGGACCTATTAGAAAAAGGGGTCTCCTGACCTGGTTTTCTCTAAATTGTATCCATTTACATATATCAGAATGATTTAAAAAGCTACACACATATCCATAGGGACATTTTGAACACAAATACGTTGGAAAACTTAAAAGTAAAAATCTACCCCAGATTAGCTCCTAACCCATCTTTAAGCTAATATAATTATTTGATCAGATGATCATGCCACCGAGTGTCAGATAAGTTATATCATTGCATTTATGTTTGCATTTAAAAGCTACCTGCCTTCACACTACATCGGAGGTAAACCCATGGCTAGTGGTAGATTTAGGAGAGATACTCCCTGTCAGCACAGTGGTCACAGCAGCATACACGGGTATGAGGTGTAGTTTTGACACTAAGTAATAGAATTAAATACATATGTGTAAGGATGCTTGGTACCTACCCATTCTAAATGATGGCTTTTGTGAATGAAGAATAAAACTGGACCATAACAAACTGTACAAAATAAAGTTTTGAATTTGAAACAGTTTGATTATTTCGAAAGTATCTTCACCACTTTCGGTGATACTTTACTTGCACCATTTGAACACAGCTAGTAACTGCTGAATATATTAGGCTATACTTCCAGTATCACCTTTCTGACTTGCTTACCTAGCTCTCAGCGAACTGTGGGTTCGAGTAGGAATGGTGTTTGATGTCAATGGCTTTGACCCCACTAGACTGGATTATGAATGGTGCAATACAGAACCTTACAGCATGAAGACAAGAGGTGAAGTGTTGTATATCCACTGTGAAAAAACCCTGCTGGGGAGGTTTGTGCTCCTCTTTGTCCAGACTACAACATCCTTGACATTTTGTGAGGTAGAGATTTATGAAGAACCAGGTAGGTACCCCTAGATGTACATCTTGAATGCCAAGAAGTGCAAATAAAATATTAGAAAGAAAGGTTATGAATGTACATAGCTTTTAACTATGGCACTGGAATTAAGTATATTTATCTAAAGTTAGGCCTCTCTTTTTAAAAAAATCTTTTTTACAGCCCCTCTACGATACCCAAAGATTGTAAAATTGGAAGGGAAGTTTTGAAATTTGTGTAAACCTAAAATTGACACAAAAAAAGTGAAGAAATATATAAATTTCTTCAAGATTGCATAGGGTCGGTCGGGTGACCTGAAACAGACCTTTTTTTGACCTTATAAGATAACAAGCTACGTAATGTCATCTGATGAAAGAGATATGAATAAATGCTAATAACTGCATTACTATCTCTAACATGATATCACTATTATAGTATTTCAGCCTGAGAAATGGACATGTATATTACCAAGCAGGAGTCGACCAGAATCAGAACTGAATCTTGCTCGTGGCAAGCCGGCTTTTCAGATTTCTAGAGCCGGAGGGTAAGCTAATTATAATTGGTGATGGTGTGATATTTCCTGATTTGGGATGGATGAGGGTGCATTATTAATAACTTGAGTCTATCAAGAATATCAAGAATATATATATATATATATATATATATATATATATATATATATATATATATATATATATATATATATATATATATATATATATATATATATATATATATATAATCAAAAGTCTGTAGTACTCTGATAACACTAATAAACGATTAAAGAAGGTATGTATGCTACTGATTGGTGAGAGGGCATGTCCATTAGTAATGAGACTGTAGATGGGTCAAAAGCGACCTGGCGACCTGGCCTGTTTTCCAGGCGACCTGGGGACCTGGTACAATCATTTAAACGACCTGGTGACTTTTGGACAAATTTGGTTAATGTAAAAATTGTCTTTAAAAAAGTGACTTAGTGACCTGGGGCCCTTCATTTCGGCGACTTTCCGACCTCAGGGGGGGGGGGGGAACCCTCTGCACCCCCAGTAATGATTTGATGGGGTTTGGACTCTCTCAGGTGCATCCTGATATAGTTATGACCTTTCATTATTAACCATGAGTGTAAATTCAGCCATTACTAATATTCGACCTATTGTAATCCTGTGTATTTGCATTTGAAGTCACCGTGCAGTTCATGCTGTAAATGGGGATGACAATCCATACATGAATGTCCAAGGTACATGTAGTCACACTGCTCCAGGATCTCACCCTGCTTGGTGGCTTGTGGACCTTGGGCAGAGCCACCATGTCACCGGCGTAGCCATAACCAATAGGATTGAGTGTGAAACTTCCTGCCGTGAGT
Organism: Harmothoe impar; assembly: GCA_947462335.1. Lineage (NCBI taxonomy): Eukaryota > Metazoa > Annelida > Polychaeta > Phyllodocida > Polynoidae > Harmothoe > Harmothoe impar. Next base: position 25,122,841 of record OX381721.1, read on the forward strand.
TCCCTTTATATTTAGAGTGCCATTTACACCTTATTAGGTAATGTTCCCCTTGTCTTACAAATTAATCAATTAACAGATGTTGCAAATTGAGAGTTTTGCTTAAATATACTCCAAAACACAACAATTCTAACAAGACTCTTGCTTGTCCCAGCTCCTGCTGTTCATCTTTATATTCATTCATTAATGAAATGTTGGACTAATATGCCTATATTATGTTAACTGTTCCTGGCTTGTATGATTTAAGCTGGAAGATTAGCCAAGTTCTCGATCCTTGTGGGGAATCATGAAAGCGAGTTTCAACTTTCAAACTTTCAAACGTGTGCATGGATGTGTAACATCCATGTTTCCAGAAGGAAATACTACAAATGTGTAGAACCACTAGTAGGTCGCCATGTTGCCATATATAAAGAGGTAGTAGTGCTGGAGTTGTGCGAGGTTGAGGTTTACGCAGGCAATTTGAATGGTGAGTAAATCGATATCAACTAAAATGCTCTAAAGTTGTCAAAATCACAGCACTAGATACTGGATATCTGGTACTACCGTAAATTCCTGCGTACTACCCGCGGGTAGTACGCGAACCAAATCGCCGATGCGGGTTATAGGATTCTCCCAAAGTCTAGGTGCGGGTAATACGAGGGTTTTTGCTTTTGAGATTTCAGAAATTGCTCTGAAATTACTCCTCCCTGGGGACCTATTAAGCCTCTCAAGGTGTCTTCAAGTCGGGGGGGTGTGTGTTCAAGGTGTGACCGCCGCAGAGCAAACTGCCTTGGGTAGGGGTCGGGCGGGGGGTGTTGAGGGACTCAGCTCCAGGTACATGTCCACCTTTGCACACCTTTAGCAGTCACAGCTTTCCCCCCCCCCCCGACCCCTATCCAAGCCAGTAAGGTTTGTGGCGGTCACACCTTGCCCTCATGTACCTAAGCCTAAGGCTGAGGTATGTATAGAGAACATGTGGCAGCTCACAGAGAGGGCTGGGGTATGGGTAATATTTAATTTAGCAAATTTTCAAAAGTCTAGGTGCGGGTAATACGAGGGTTTTTACCTAGGAGCACTCAGACCCCCTGTGCGGGTAATAGGATTCTCCCCAAGTCGGGGTGCGGGTTATACGCGAGATGCGGGTAGTACGCGGGAATTTACGGTAGATTACACAACCATTTATTATGCAAATCGTTATCCAGAGACCAATGCGGTAAATCTACATGTAGGTATACATAGGTCTCCTTAGATTGTACATGATTTTGTAATCATTTGTAATATTAAAACTCCCCATTTACAGTGCAATTAAACTAGTTCCTATCCTTAACAATTTCAGGTTAGGGCAGGTCACATGTTATCATTTTAAGGCCTTTAAAGTCCTATGTTATGAAGAAAACAGTAACATTGTTGACCTGTTTTTTTAATATATTTTTTCCAGATGTATCATTCCCCAGTGTTGGGCCATTCCCAAACCTGACTTTGCCTGGTCAGGAGGTCCTATATGATGATAATGATACTACATGCCTGCAGATGGGCCTCCAGTACCCTATGACACAACCCTTACCTGTGGTACTGGAGCTACCCTGGGATCCGGAAGCTAAAACTGGCCAACGAGACCTTAGCAGTAATTATTTCTGCAACCAGAAATTCTATGTCAATGTAACACATTCTTCTGACATACAAGCATTTGTATTAAAAAGAGACGTAAATGATGTTCTGGGCACACCCTTAATTGGCATGCTCAAAGAATGTCCCCTGATTGGACAGAGAGAATCCTCTGGGTTTGTTAGATCTAAGTTCACTTGTACCTGTATCACCCATTGTACAGTGTACATTCAGATCAAACAGAAAACATTTGGACAATCAGAGAACAATAAGCTGTGCACCATTAATATATATGACTAAGTTCAAAAGCATACCAGTGATAGCTTAGTTCTAAAGCAGATAAAGAAGAAAAAGGGTATTTTTGAACTGACAGTGCTGTGTCCTAGTCAGGGTCTGCTAATGCCTTACTGTGCTTCATGGTGAAAGATTATGGATGGGTACATCCAAACATTGTTTTTTGTAGATAAAACTGACATGAATTATTTTCTGTGGAGGTAAGCAAAAAACATGTCTATAGCCCAAAGTCTACGTCAACAGGATCCTGCATTAAAACCATATCGTGCCTCTGCCGCCCACATTTTGCATATTTTACGTTGTAACCGCCAGCGAAACAGAAGCAAAATAGAGGCATCAGAGGGGCGATACCATAATTATTTGCACAGGATCCTGCCGCCGTGGACTATAGTTGTAAAAAAAGGATATAGCTACTGCAGTTGCATTAGATGTATGATCATGACAAACTGTTAATGTTTTTGTCAAAACACCTGGAGGGGATAAACATGAAAAGGTGTGATAATTACATAATTGAGCGACTATAATATATGAGTGCCCCATAGGAGTCATTTAGGGAGTGATCATTTTCTAACAACATGGGGAGGGGGGGTACTCTGCAATTTCATAAATATAAAAGTACAAATGTGATTACATGTGATTTTATTGTTGATGGCCGTTGGCAGGGGGACCAAGGCAATGCTCGAAGCTTGTTTGACTCCCTGCTCCCTAATTATATATGACCCTTAATTAGCAGTCTCTTTAGAACCTAGCATCATAAGCATTATAAACTACCGTATTCACCGTAATAAGCGCCCAGGGCGCTTATAAAATTATTTTTATGACGTTTTTAGTACTTAATAGTTTAAATGTCCGCGAAATTTGACTCTTTGTTCTAGTCTAAAAATGCCTCAAAAAGGGGGGGGAGCGCTTATTAGGGGGAGGGCGCTTATTACGTCGAATACGGTATATCAAATGTTCTTGATTAAACCATAGCCATTGCTGCAGGGGAGGAGTGCACCAGTGATTTTAAGTGGAAAAAAGGGATGGGGGGGTCAATTCTTCAAATGAGTATGTACTTAAGAGGGGGAGCGGGTCACCCAAATGCATACATATTGCAACATGGGGTGGGTGTCTATTTTCTGGGGGGGGGGGATATGCGTACATACTTTATGGAAGCCCCTATATTGTTTTAGTTGCAGTCTTCATGCACCGTGACAATACAACCACAGCATAGAATGCATTTGCTGGTTTTTTTTAATGTCTCTATAATCTTTTACTAATGTTTGCAAATTGTGCACTATTGAATGACGAACGCTTGCGTATTTTTTGTTTGTTTAGAAATGTTTTAATAAAAACGATAGATTGCATGTCCTAGTTTGTTTTTTATTCATCGAATATCACAAAACGTGTTAACTTTGCTCCTTCCTTTGTATAAAGAGGGTAGATATATTATACACGGAGATCATAAATAAATGAGTGCAAGAAGATCCACTAATACTGTAAGTCAAAGATCTATATGAAGAAAGTATCCTGATCAGGATCCTCCTGGAACACGCCTCTATGGCCCTCAGTATGGCAGATTATCCTTTCAAAGGCTACATAGCGCTTTAATGTGTTATGCCCTTTATCGCCATGATGCATCGATGCAGCCCTGCATTGATGCATCATGACGACAAAGGGCAGAACACATTAACGCACTTTATGGCCCTTAAAGGGTTAGACGGTTGTTTTACTGTATGTTTAGGAAGAATAAGTTCATAATTTCTTCCTGGAGAATCTGTGTTTTTATATTCATATTTTATACAATATGCAAAGGGTCTCATTATTTTCAGAAAGAGATATTATGGGACAGACAGGAATTATTTGTATTAAACAGTAACAGAACATAGAACCAGTTATTTCTCATACACGACACGTCTCATATTCATAGAAGGTATATCCATCAAATTATTTTTCTCTGGGTGCAGAAACGTTCTGGAATTTATGCATGTACAGTGCGGCCAACCGCCCATAGTAATTGACAAACCCTTACTTCCAATATATCCACACATTTGTTCCGGTTCTTAACGACTATATATACAAGTCCCTCCCCGCTCCCTTTGTATAACACTTATTATGTCAACTAGTCCTCTTGTCAACTTGGAGACACAGCGGTCTCGTTGAAATACTGTTTATCAATTCGCGTACAAAAATCAACCAGATTTTGGTAGGTCTCCACGACAACGGCAAGGTCCATAGTCGGTAGCTCTGTGGCAATAATGGTGAATAAATGCCCGAAGACAATCGCGTCCAACTCAGTGGGCCTGAAAATTGAATATCGATTTATTAGAAAGGCATACTATATTGAGTGGTAAGCTTTAAGTCGTGTTTATAATCCTAGATGACATAGTGCTTTCATGTATTTTGTATGCCGACCCTATGGGGCTGATACACTCATGTAAGGTTGGTATTGGCGCATCACAAACAAATGACGATAATGCCCGGAGGCATCATACCGTACTAGATAAGCTGACGATGGCATTACCTTATTCTAGTATTTTAATTTCATGACAAATCAGTAATGAGTAAGGCGTTATGAGAATAAATTACTCACTTGTCTCCAAAGAAGAAGGGCTTGTCTCCAAGTTTTTGTGACAGTGCTTGACAACATGTGTGTACTTTCTCACATACCTGCAATGACATTATGAGAGAAAATTGAAAAAAATATGATAGCATTTGATTTTATATCATTTTTATAGTAACAATCGTGTATACTTGGAGACGGTGCCATTGCATTATATAAGTTTTGGGGCCATACCTTGAGTCCACCTGCACCCAGACCAACACCCAGGGGCGGATCCAGAAGGGGTGGTCTAGGGGGGGCACAGCCGAGAAAATTTGGTCTAGGGGGGCACAGGCAGGGTTCTGTACCACATTTCCTATAGTTAAGAGTCATACCAAGGGCCCCTTTACCGGGGGTCTAGGGGGGGCACGTGCCCCCCAGGCCACCCCCTGGATCCGCCCCTGCACACCCCCGTGTACCTGCCCTGGCTGCTGGACAGTGGTACGACCTTTTGGCGGCCATACCTGGCGTCCACCTGCACCCAGACCAACACCCCCGTGTACCTGCCCTGGCTGCTGGACAGTGGTACGACCTTTTGGGGTTATAGCTTGAGTCCATCTGCACCCAGACCTACACCCCCGTGTACCTGCCCTGGCTGCTGGACAGTGGTACGACCTTTTGGGGTTATAGCTTGAGTCCATCTGCACCTAGACCTACACCCCCCGTGTACCTGCCCTGGCTGCTGGACAGTGGTACGACCTTTTGGGGGCCATACCTGGCGTCCACCTGCACCCAGACCTACACCCCCGTGTACCTGCCCTGGCTGCTGGACAGTGGTACGACCTTTTGGGGTTATAGCTTGAGTCCACCTGCACCCAGACCAACACCCCCGTGTACATGCCCTGGCTGCTGGACAGTGGTACGACCTTTTGGGGTTATAGCTTGAGTCCATCTGCACCTAGACCTACACCCCCGTGTACCTGCCCTGGCTGCTGGCATTCCAGACAGCCGTCTGCCCGTTCCGCCTCAACAGCCCTGATTTTGCACAACAAATATTGCCCAAATCAATAGTGATCTAAGGATCAAGATTCTTTATCAAAATAATTAAAATATGAATTTAATGTTCAAACCATGTACTTCCGGTGAATCTTATCTACATGATGTCTGAACAAATAGATGATATCTATTTGCAAAGTATGTATAAAATGCAATTTCCTAAAGTGTTGGTACAGAAAATGCTCCCCATTCAATTCAGTGCTATAACAGAGAATTTAACCCATTTTTGCCACAAAACACTGCACCAAAAACTTAATTGAAATGTGAACTTTTGAAAACATGTCCAGAGAGCTATACATGTTGTGCACACAATGACAATAATGAAAATCTCAAAATGAGTTTGCATCAATGTGCAATTTGACCAATTAGATGACCAAACCACCTAGATCCAGGATCAGACCTCAGTGACTAGTAAAGAAGGTGCCATTCTCTATAAAGATACAACACTATAAAGACCAATGGCACCGTCTAATAATATGCACATAAAGATATCTTCTAAACTTTAAATGTTTTCTTCTTTAAATGTTTTTATATATGTTTCAATATATGCTATGACGACAGCTATATACGAAAACATGCAGTACTGTTTCGATAATGCAATGTACACTATTTAAAAGGGTGCACGCACAGTATGTACAGAGACATATAGTATACATTTTGGTAAATCATGTAAAGCCTAGATATGTGTATACATTGATAAATGGGGGAGGGGGCGGGGTCTCTCACCTCGTCTATGGTCTTGTTGGTCCAGTCTAGGGCTGCCAGGTGGTGCCTGACCTGGCGTTGTTTCCTCCAGGGTATGAGGACATTAAGCGGCCACGTGTAGGGGGAGCCATACCTCTGTTTGGTCACCTGCAGGTGTGCATATACAGGTGTCAATGATACATGTATATACAATACTACATCAGGGATAACTCGGCCGGTATCTACATTGTACATGATCATCCATTGTGTGGGATATAGTCTATATTACGTAGAATCTTATTATTAAAATGCAGGACTTGATATGTACAGCAATGCATAATTGATTAACGTAAATATGCTCTCGTAGCACATCACTTCCACTTAGTTTGATCGTGTCTCACATCTGATATATAATAGTTTTACCCTAATAAAGATATGAGATGGGGAGTTAACGTTTAATAAGGCCAAAAAAAAAAGTTTTTTTCAGCTAACCCCTCCAAAAAAAAAAAAGGCTTGACACCATCGTGCGTTATAGGCCAACAGACAGTCTCGACGTGAAGAACATGGTTTTCTATTCTCTAACTACAGAGTCTACTAGTAGTGTGTAGTGCCTCACCTGTACCACGCCGTCCTCACACCACGACAGGTAGAGCTACAACAGACATAGATAAGGGTTAACGTCATCTGTGTGTACGGTATGAGTGGTTTCTATATAGCGTGCGCTACCTCAAATGTGGTTACAGACAAGTTATAGGTTAAATCATTTACAAAATGAATAGGCGGCCGGTCTCAGAAGTAGGCTTCTTCCTAATAGTGCTCCTAGTTTGTGACAAATATATAAGACAAATTCAGACCTCTTTAACTACTCCAGGTGCTCTGTATATTGATCAAATATTGGTGTACTTAATTGTTTTTCCAACATGTGATGTAGCCAATAGGTATTGGTATATCAGCGCTGGACGTTTAACAATGTTCTTAAATCAAAAGTGTTCATTACAGTAAATAATTAGTGTCCGTCATCGTTGACTTACCTCTGCATTAACGAGTAGGTTTTCCAGCATGGCAGCGTAGGCTTTCATCTCTGCTAGTTCGGCATCTTTGAGGGAGCTGCTCAAATCGTGCCCCTGTAAAAAACAGACAGAAACTGTCAACACTGGCAAGCAGTGGATGCTAATATAAAGAGACTAAATGAACTATTTTATAGTATAAATATAAGCTACACCAAAACTGTATGATTGTTGTACGCCCTGTATACCGGTACATCATTTTAATAGCACAAAACGAAAAATGTAGACTATAATACACCGGTAGCATTTTTATCAAGACTCTGTACCGGATATTTTGCAATTACGGAATTTGTAGAAGAAAACAGTTATAGGGTGAATTTTTAGAGGGAGAACAACATATGATCCAATAACGGTATCCACTGCATCTCTCTATATGTATACCTCAGGATTTCCTCCAAAAATGTCGATGTCCAAGATTTGGCTTACCTTGGCTTTCACGAAAGCGACAATAGGATCAAACTCAGAGACAAGAACCTGATTTATTTGTAGGAATGGCACTTTGCCTGAAAGAAAGAAAAATTATTAATCTGTTAGTGTACATTAGTAGTGAACTTAGTGTTACAGAGTCTTTATTATATGAAGAATATATGAACCCGTTTTAACTATTACTGTTCAGTCAGGGACAATAAGAAAATTATACTATGTTTATACATCTTAATTTACAATTAAAAACGTTATATCGGAAATCAAGAAGTTCGATTGTCCCTCACAGTACACAGCTTATCTGCTGAAGACTGTTACTGTGTAAACGGTTAAAGTTTGCTTTAATTACCTGAAGGTGAAATGTATTCCGCGTTTCTCCGCACTTCCACAGAATAGCTGAGACCACAAAACTTTAGGAAAGCCTTGACAGCGAGGCAATTTGCATAGTCCAATATAAGGATTTGGTCCGCTGTTAAAAAAAAAGAACTATTGCTACAGTTAACGAATACAAAATCACAACATTGTTTTATTTGTTTTACTGGTACTGTTCAGTTGCCATATATTGCAGAGAAGGAATCCGTCAACATAGATTGAAATATTTTTCCTCTTGAGTATACATACACAGTGACTTCAATGCATGAATCTGAAAACAAGTTATCTTCTCGAATAGACATCATTCAATCGGTGCTTTAAAAAAAGTAAGTGAGTAGGTGAGTGAGTGAATCAATGAATGCTTTTATTTACCGTCATATGGTTGGAAAAGACGTACGTTGTCTGGCCACGGTTCTCTGCCTGTAAAATATAACAGGTTATTAACTGTTAAACATATTCCTGCGGTACCTAGCTTTAGGTCCATAATATTATCATCAATCATCATACTGGTATCATTTCACTGGTATCAGTTTTGATGTTGAATTCTCGCCGAAATTGTTTACACCTCGACCATCCCCTTGTTGAAATGATCGCTCTCTTCAACAGGGATTAGTGAAATTCATGCAGAGGCGTTAATATATTTGACATCAATCCCTCCCCACTCCGTCTCCGATACCCCCCCCCCCCAACAGGAGAAGGGGATTGGATGATTCTCCCTCCTACTGAATAACTCCTAAGGCCAGGGGTGTGAGCTCCTACTCCTACCTACTCCCCAGGAGTTGTACCCGTGGGGGGTTAGGCCCTCTCATAAGGCGGTGATCCACTGCTGGAGTCTGCTGCGAATGTAGTCGTGCGACAGGCCCTTGACCTTGTGAGTGTACTCGTAAAAATCAAAACTTTTAGATTTCTGCAAATTTATTCGCAGCCACACCTCTTTCGCGACGACATTGTCACAAAGGACTCGCAGCAGCAGATCCACTGCAGGAACGTTCTCTCCGCGTGTACTCGCACGTGTGTCACTCGCAGCAAAATCGCACAAATTCGCGGCAGTGGATCACCGCCTATACATGTAGTTGCAATTCACGCACCAACTCTCGCAAACTCATGCCTCCTATTAGTTTTATGGGGATCCCAACGATTTTCCTCTCTTTGTGAAATCTATTAGTATCTCTATTTTCTCTATTTGACACATTTGAAAGAAATGGAAAGTGTTTATGAGTGTAACTGTTAATGGTCCTATTGACAAATATCTTCCTTTTCTTTCAAACCTGAGAAAACCTAGGCTAGTTGGATTATTTCCAACCTAAATCCTAATCCTAATATCCCATGTAAGTAGCGATTAAGGGCCACTTTAAAAATCTGACATGACCCCAAAAATGTACATATTTCCTAAAAGCCATATGCAAGAGTAAACATATAAAAGAATAATTAGGTCCATAGGCATACCGTGATAAAATTATTGACATTTAAAATATTTGTATTCTATTTTTTTTTCTGCCAGAATTAGGCCTGGCAGGGGTTCAAAAAATAATTTAAGAATATTTCAAAAACAGTATCTACGAACACAAGGGAATTGAAGAAGTGCCAGAAATATGTTTTTGTTAGCTTTTGAAGTAATTTTGATGATTAAATAGTCCAGTCTGTGGGGTCGTATGCAAGGACAAGACAGGCAATATATAAAGAAACAGGAAAATGTTAAAATTTCCACACGAACATCTACTACCACTTAGAATGGAGCCCTCACATTTTCTTTTTAACTCAAAGGCCGATTCATCATGGTAGGATGGAAATTCTTTGTGCAGGAGTTTCTTTTTCAGGGGGTGTATGCTTTGACAACAGAAAAAGGGGTTTATCCTATCAGAAAGCGCAAAAAACCGCTAGTTTAAATCACTTTGAAACCATTTGAAATAAAAAATAGACATGTTCCTGCATGGCCACAGCTATGCAGAATTCTGAGGAACTAAATAGATTTACTTATATGGCCTTCCAAAGTAATACATATGTTATATAAATTATGCTCCAGGTGTAGGATCCACGGATTACTGTAGGATTAATGGAGCACACGGCTAGGGGTGTTGTGAAAGAAATCCCCAAAAATCAATCTGATTGATTAAGAATTGACTAAACTACCGGTAGGCTATTTTTAAATTTCGTGATATTCTGGATATTTTTGTCCCAAATGAGCCGTTCCCATGAAAACATGTTTTAGGCACCTTTCCATGATTGCAGGTTAAGATTATGAACATTTTCTTGATCGTCATGCATTTCTACATACGTAAGTGTATTGGTGTGTTTCTAGAAAATTTGTTAACCCCCCTACAGGCCCTATTAAGAAAGCGAATTTTCAGTGTTGACAGAATAGGAGGAGCGGAAATGGGCGCTGGGCTTGCATCGCTAATGTAAGGTTGGAAATAATACGGATAGGGACCAGTTCATACCATTCTGCATTGAATGTCATCAATTCTCCCTGTCGGGCAGACTTGTACTGGTCACGTGACTACGCGCATCGGAATCCACACTCAATGGCACAGTGCTTCAGTAAAACACTGCAAATATCGTTTTTGGGCCGAATTTGATCGGGAAAAAGATGAAATATGTTACAAATATCCCACCCGGATATTTATAGCCTAGATAATCTATTGGATTGATAATATTAACTAAGATATGAGGCAATATCCGTCATGTTTTACACCAGCAATGCCGGCCGCCATCTTTATATAGCTTAAGTACTAGAAATTCCGCTAAAACTCAAATTCCTCAAAATCTGCTTAAGCTAGGGATCTATGGCTGACATATATGCATGTCCATATCGTCCTTGCCACTCGGTTAAAATATCTAAGGTATCTAGGGGGTATAAGGCCCTAAATCAGGGCCCCAAAGGTTGAATACACAGCCACCGGGTGACAGCTACTATGCTTCAGTATAGGAAAAAAAAAGCACCTAGCTGCACTATTTGCAGCAAGATCCGGGCCACTCGCGCTCGCGCGAGTGGCGCCCCCTACGTCCGGTCGGCCATTTCTGACAGTAAGAATATCAAAAAGTAGTATGATGAAATCTAAGTGAGTGTGGCCTAAGCCTCACTCAACGCTAGTGCTGACTGCTGGTCTGGACGGTGATCGCCGGCTTAATGAGCGATAATATGGGTACCTGACGTATATGATGCTCGCAATAACAGAGTAGGGAATACAAAGGAGAATAAATACCTGCTAGTTCAACAGTAGCCGCATCTCTGACCAATGATGCCATGGATAAGCTGTTATCTCACTTAAATACGGGATAATTAGGTAACAAGAAGTCCGACCTTCAAATTGTGCCGACGCCGGAAGTGAAAGCGGACAAGCTACGCGATACTAAATAACTAGCAAATAAGACAATATATTTCTTATAAAAATGATACATAATTATTTTGCGGTATCTCTCCTAGAAAGAAATGATGATATATTAGTCTTAGTTAGTTGTATAGTCAATAACTGCTGAACTTCTTGATTTTTATAAATAAAAAAAATCGCTCAGATTTGCAGATTTATGAAAGTCGCGCTATTACAACTTCTTCTCAAGTTTCTCAGAAGATGGCGCAGTTATCAATATTCTTCTGTGCCGCCACCTATCGGATGCTTGACGTACTATATAAAAATGTGCCACGCCCCTTTCAATAAAAGCTGTCATTGTGTATGTGTCATTTGAAGACATTAGGGAGTGGTTATTTAAGAATGGGAGTGGGGGGCTTGGTGGATTTTCGCGCGAGTGCCCATGAAAAATCCCCCCCTCCCTCGAGACAAGTCAGAATTTTTCCGCCCGCCTTTAGTATTAAATTGAATTATATTAACACTTGGGCTTTTTCACAATGTGACCCCTTTTCAGCCAAAATCCTGTGCATTGGGGATTGTTCATTTGTTAATTACAGGGGGTGGCGGTGAGATTTCGCGCAGAGGCGTGAAAAATGGGTACGCCCCCCTCAAGCGCGCATGGAAAATTTTGTGCCCCCCTTGCCCTCCTTGTGTCCATCCATCACAACGTCGCCATGACGTCGCAAAGAAATGACGTTGGCCCAATATTAGGATGTTGGCCCAATGTCAGTTTTTTTACATTGTACCAACATCTAACGACGTTATACCAACGTCTAGCCAATCAGATTTAGAGCCTAAAAATGACGCTGTTCCAACAAATATTTTCCAACTTTGGCCCAACGTTTATTCGTGATGTTGGCCCAATATTGTACCAAAATGTTATATTTTCCCAGCTTCAAATGTGAGCAACTTCCCTCCATGGCTGTCAAGAATCATCATTTTAGAGACAGCTATACCATTCTCTATTTGCTTTTTCAACTTGATCTTTGCCCAATGGGCCAAGAAATGACACTAAATAAGCTCCCAACCCTTACATCTTATCTGCTTGCCATTACCTACAAAAAGGTGTCTTCATAATACATGTAGATATTGTCAGATTATGTTACCGTATCTCATATAGGAATTTTGGTACTTAAACATTTTATAGTTTATAAACTCTTGTTTAAACATTTATACAACCCAGATGGATCCTATTAATGCCCTATCATGGGGGACACATAATGGGGATGGTGGTCAAAATATCTCCATACAACCTTCCATGCCCTCTGGTGGACGTTGGAAATACAACGTTTCGCCAACGTTGGCCTTTTTCTCAGTGGCACATTACTTGGAGCAGGGGCGGATTTGGACCCGGCGTGCGCCCCCCTCTCTTTTTCTGTACATTTTAGGGAGTGTTCATTTATTATTTACAGGGGGGGGGGGTGGTGGGTTTGGGGGGGGGGCATAAAAATTTCCGACCCCTTCTGAGGGGGGGGCGTAAAAAATTCTGACCCCTCTTGAGGGGGGGGCGTAAAAATTTAAGCCCCTTTTTAGCCAAAAAGCCCGCGCGTTACTATAGTTCAAAGGGGGGGGCGAAAAATTTTCGGCGCCTTCGGCGAGGGGGGCGCAAAACGTTACACGCGCTCTCGAGGGGGGGGGCGGAATTTTTTTTCGCCCCTCCGCGCGAAATCTCACCACCCCCCCCCCCTGTAATTAATAAATGAACACTCCCTTAATGTGACAATTTCCAATACCCCCAGTACATTGCCTATTTCACCCCCCCCCCTTTTTCCAAAATCCTTGATCCGCCCCTGTGGAGTACTTTCAATGTTGGCCCAAACTAGATTTGCCAACATTGTACCAACGTTGGCACTTCAACGTTGGCACTTCAACGTTGGCAATTCAACGTTGGCACTTCAACGTTGGCACTTCAACGTTGGCACTTCAACGTTGGCACTTCAACGTTGGCACTTCAACGTTGGCACTTCAAGTTCAACGTTGGCACTTCAACGTTGGCACTTCAACGTTGGCACTTCAACGTTGGTACAACGTTGAAATATTGCCTGAGACGGTGCCGACCGTTGCCAACGATGGCCAAACGTATCCTTGTCCCCCTCTCAAACCGACCCCCCCCCCCCCTGTAACTAAGAAATGAACACTCCCTTAGGGACCCCCCCCCCCTGGGTCGGGCAGAAAAATGTTGAAAATTCTCGAGGGCGAAGAGCAGAAAATCCACCAATTTCCTCCCTGTTCAGTGTTGTTATTGAAATAATTCCAATTCTAATTCCAATTCTGAAAATTTTCCTTTTTCCTCCTTAAAAGTATAATATCAATACACCAACCACTGACTCGCCTTCCATACAGTGTGTCTCTTGGTGCCACGCTAGAATGGTGCCACGCCCCCCCGCCCTGACAGCTGTCAAAATTTTGCGCGCGGGAATCCCCACCAGCCTCCTTCTCGCCCGTGACGTCATCGTCAACAAGAGAGGGAAAATGGCGTCCCCAGACGTGGAGAGTAAGTTCTCTCGCTTCCAAAATGTGTTTCAAAGTCTTCCCCAGGGCCATGACAAGGCCCTAAAACAGGCATTTTACAACACAGCAGCTACGTTGTTTGCTGTGATCGTCTGTTGTGCAGGGGTTGCCGTTTATTACATCTTAGAAGCGTTTCTTCGTCCGCTGCTCTGGGCCGTTCTGTGTGGAGCTTTCCTCCATCCGTTCAAGAACACCCTCACCAGCTTTGTACAAGGATGGCTCAAGAGTTTGCGGACCTCGGGGACGCCTTTGGCCGTGGGCACAGTTTTATTACCCGTCCAACTAGTAAATGGCCTGACGGAGACTTTAGCCAGTGTATTGTTCGCCCAATATAAGATGATTATCGCCGCGAGCATCGCTCTACCAACGGCCTACATCATCTATTACTTCGGCCCAATGCGGCAGATTTTCGTCATCCTTCAGACGACGTTTTATTTCGTCTACGATGCCCTGGGATACTTCAATGCTCTCTGGGTGAGTTTAAATTCGTCTAGTTAATCAAAGTTCACTAGTTTATTAACTCCACTACTCTCTGGAATCCATGTATCAAAGCCAGATTTGCGCATTGGAACGCCACCGTGGCCAGATCGGGTCATTGCAAATGTAAACAAACCGCTGTCAAACGAAACGTGACATGGTCGTGGCCAACGTCGACCACGAAGTGGGTGACATATTTTTATTATCGTGTCATGATAACCACTTCCACTAAGCTCTACTACGCTGTCACTATACGGTTAGCATTGTACATAGTATCATACTATGTACAATGCTAAACGGGAAAACCGTATAGTGACAGCGTAGTAGAGTAGGTATGTGACAAAAAAATTGAAAAGCAAGGTTATTTTTTTATTTCACCATAGTCATTTGGAGTAACATGTTAGAAATCATATTCTTTTGGAATTTCTTGGATATCATATTTTTTAGGGAAACTAGAGCACTTTGAATAGGCCAAGGTTGGTCATATTTTCGTCTTTATTTTAAACTCTACAAAGAAGGATGGCCTGTGACCTTTTTATGGATTTAGGCTCAAATTAAAACGTAGACATACCCCTTTAATGTATTTATTTCCTGAAAGACAGTAACATTGCGGACATTTTGCAGGTTGTCCGATGTTAAAATGACTATAAAAACCGGAATTATGAATTTTTTAAGAAAAAAACGTTGAAAAATCACCAATTTTAATCAAAATTAATTGATTAGAAATATTTCCGCATCCTAGAAACCTATGATGGCATCTATAGATTTGCTTTAAATTTGGAGTACACAAAGATAAGACAATATACTAACACTTCCTCATGTTTCTAGGAAACTTCCTAATTTTTTTCATGGATCAAATGACCTTTTAATTACATATTGAGCGAATTAAGCGTGTAATTAATTAACCAATTAGAGGAGAGCTAAAATCAAAATACTGGGACGAAGGAAATTTTGTATACTTGATATATAAATCATATGGGACAGTATATCTTCAATATTAGCCTTATTTAAAAGCTATATGCAGAGAGCTACCCTGTACACTGCTCTAAAAACCGGCACAGATTATCACGACGCCCCTGCAGCCCCAGTAAGCGCAGACGTTCACATACCTAAGTAGAGCTTAGTGGAAGTGGTTATCCAGACACGATAATAAAAATATGTAACATAGGCCCCATATCATGCATTAATATCATAATATAATGTCATTCACTCATTGTCAGTTTATTTGGTAGGCCTATGTCATATGTGATATGATACTACTGCTAGCCTAGTCTAGTGATAACTTATAAAGCATCAGGGGCGGATTTAGGGGGGGGGGCGCACCCGGCGTGCGCCCCCCCCCCTATTTTTCTGTACATTTTAATGTAAAAATTTCCAATACACCCAGTACATTGCCTATATCACGCCCCCCCTTTTCCAAAATCCTGGATCCGCCCCTGACTGGCATGGTGATACTGACAATTATATTATTACTGAGCAACTGAGTGTGATGTCCTGTGATGCCCCTGTGATACCCCATGCCCCGGACCATGTGATACCTAGGTCCTAGCCTGGTACTGGTTCTACTACTAGACCTATACCCCCGGTACTTCAAGTACTTATCAACTTAGCTATATTACCAAAGTCAAGACGAAGAATAAAGTGTATAGCACAGGGGTACAGTTTGTTGGTCTCTGGCTATACTATATGGTATACTATATAATGATTAAATATGATAATATGAAAGTGACAGTGCATTGTTCTCCTTTATTCCTTTCATCTCTGCTTTCAATAGGCTACAGTTTTCTAAATTTCTATTTAGATTCGATCATGGATGTAGTGGACAAGCAGCGAGTCCCTGTCCCCTATATATAGTAGATTTAATCACCATACAAATCTGTACAAGCAAAAAGCTGTACCTAGCTTATGTCAGTGTGGATGGCCAAGCTATAGAATGACCCCTCTGGACGGTAAACTACGGTACCGTATTCAACCAACCAAAGTCTATGACCCTATTTTCGGTTCCCCAACAGAATACATGAAATGACATTACATATAATAGCATATCGTCTTTTAGAATCGTGATAGCCAATATAAGACAGACTTAAGTTGCTCATCAACTCTTTGACTCGAGACTCTACGGTGAACTATTGTGAATAGAGTATAAATAGGATCAGGTCACCCTCATGATTAGGTCTCCAGCTATTATCTGGGTACATGTTACGTGTACAGCTATCATAGTCTGGTAATTGTACTCCTAGAACGGTCATGGATGAATTTGAAAGGAGGCATAAACTCATAAAGATTTCATACGTTATCCCCTTTGTCGTTATGATGTATTCATTGGATGCAGTACTGGCGAGTAACTCGTCTCGGTCGCATGCATGTTATGTATCAGAGCTACCCCACGGGGTCGATACACTCCCAAAAGATCAGTGATACACGGATGCAGCCCTGCATGGGCAGTACTCAGAAGCAGGGCCGGGGAGGGTGGATGTTGAGTTTAACCCCTGATCCCTCTTAGAGCTGCCTCCAGGGCTGCCTCCAGTGCTAAATGCCAGCCGCCGCACCCTCATGACAGCTGGGTACATGCGGTTATCTTGCCTCTGGGAATTTGAAACATTGGTGTAGCTCACACTGTGAAGTTACCATATTTAAGGTTTATTTGAGTTCTATTGTGAATAAACCAATGCATCATACAAAGAAATCAGCTATAAAATACTATTCCACAGGTACGAATAACGTATCTTCATATGGTAATCTATTCAAGTGCCAAATATATACTTTTTTTTAGTTTAAAAAGTCTGCTTTCCCACCAGAATTCCTGTAACATCATCTCATCGTTTTGACCTAGTTCTGTCACTCATACTCTTTGTTCCTTCTGTCATCAATGGTATTGATCAGATTTAATACCCGGCTCGATCTTTTTACAGACTAGGTTAAGATATTGATATTCTCTTTTTTCTGAATTATTATCATGTTGTCAGCCTTTGTTTGTTTTCTCATTTGATAGGTCTGATTTCTTACTCTGTCTTGTTTAGTAATACTCCATTCTGATTTTGCTTTGTCAGTCTATAGTTGTGGTAAGTCTCCTTCTGTAGTCACTGTTATAAAGCTTGTTCATTTACTTTTGTTCAATCAACTACTGTTTTCATGCATGTAGTATGGCTCGTGCTTAATTTATTCAAAGCAAAATGTGAAGCGTTATTCAACGATGACAAAGATATAAAAGTAATGAACAAAGAATATAATATGAAGCTTAATTCTAAAATCATTGAAGGTTCTGCAGAGTATTGTTCATAATCATAACTGTGTTCAATATAGTTAATATACGAATAAACTGGAATAAACTGCAAACTACTTCTCATACTTGCAGTATGCTCATACTCCCCAGTACTTGTAGCCTTAGCTGCTAGAGGCAAGAGACAAACTTGCTGACTTGGCCATGGTAGCATTTTGTTTACAAAAACATTTTCAGGGTACAAGAAACGACAGGGAAAATTGAGGAATGAATGTTTTGACACAAACACCATTTTTTCCCAAGATCCTGCGCGTCAGACTTGACATTGCTTGTGGCTTTATAAATTGAAAGCATATGGTGTGGCCGGGTTGAGTTTGAACTGTTCGAGCTGCAAGCGTTATAAAAGGTCATTGAGATGTACAACTGCTTCTTGAATGATTGTTTGAAGACTTGCTATTCGCGATTTGTTTGTTTTGCATGATATTTTATGATGAATTAGATCATGAGCATGGTTGTGTTAAATTAGGTAGATTTATGTTTCCTGTGAGTGGTCTTTTCTGTGACGAATAACAGCCATTCTGATAAATATGCAGCAGCTATGTTTCACACAAACCGTTGTGACCACTGACAAGAAGTTAAAACTTAATAAAAAAGAAAATATATAGCAATCTGTTCTCAAGATTAGATTGGGCAGTGAATTTAAGGAGTATATAAAGGGGAATTTATTCAACGTTACACGGACGTGGGAATCTTAGTGCGGTACACTTACAGAACTGAACCTTTTATCATGACGTCTCCACTTGAGAGGTGGCTACCTGCATTTCACGCAGAACTATTAAAAGTGAATCAGAAAAGTTATAATCCCTGTCGGCAACATGCTGTGCAACGTGTGTACGGTTAGTTATCTGTAGCGGTTGGCCCTTTAAAGGCCGCATAGTGCTTTAAAGTACTATATTCTGATTATGCATCATGCTGATCATTTGGGATTGCATCAGCCCCATAGGATCGTCATGATGATGCATGAATGCAACCATGGCGACTATTCGCGTCAGGGCTACATTTATGCATCATGACCGCAAAAGACATAATGTGATAAAGCACTATGCAGCCCTTAAAGGTTTACTACTCTGTTCTGAGTGCAGGAACAGATCATTGGCCGGCGACGGAGTCCCCGGCCATGGTTAAGGAGTTCACTTTTCCGTAAGGTTTCAACAGGAGTTGCGCGTCCATAGGATTAGCATTGGATCGTTTGCTTTTTGCACCCTACAAGCACAGGCCCTATAGTCGCCCACCCTTCAGCACTGGGCTCAGCCAGAGTGATCGTAACCCTGCGTCGTCCGCGTGTTCCGCTTACGCATTAGACCTTACCTGCAATCAATCTATATGTTGTTTACAGGTCTCACCCAGAATGCACTGCTCATTCCGGTCTACTGAGTTTTCAATAGGTACAAAGTCCTAAGGCCAAAAAAAAAGAGGTTTGTTTCAGGTAATATGGCAAGAAAATGTACGGTCGGTAGGTCGGATTCTTTTTTTTTAAACATGGAAGTATTACCCAGCCTCTCCTAAGACCCTAAAATTGGCAAAAAAAGGGTAAAAATACGAAAATTTCTCCAAAATTGCATTAAAAAACGTAGGGTCGGCCCTGTTTTCATAGGGTCGGTCGGGTGACCTGAAACAAACCTTCTTTTTTTTGGCCTAATATATGTTGATCACACCCCTCCTTCCACACATTGGACCGCAGCAGTCGAGTGCTACTCACAAGCTCTGGCGAGGTACTGCAGGTGAAGGTGTGAGCAACAGACCACGGCGCTCTCAGAAAGCAATTAATTACAGGTCCCCGGGCAGGTGAGGGTCATTTAGGTGTTGGCAGTGCATTCTGGGTCCCTCACGTGTGATCAACATAGGTTGTGTGAGGGTTAGCTTGCCATGTCGCCTTACAGACCTTAGTACACATTAGGCAGGCAGCTCAGAAAGCTCTCTAGTCCCGCACCCTTTAGCACTGCACTCCCCTGTCCGCTGATCAGAACCCTGCGTTCTCGGCTTGACCTGGACCACCTTACAGGCAAACACTCTATCATAACCAAGAATGCACTGCTCATTCCGGTCTACTGAGCCTTAGTAGTAAGAAGTTTTTCACACGTCGGCCCCCGCCCCCCCCCCCCCCCCCCCACCCTCACACACTGCAGCAGTCACACACTGCTTACACCTTAATGACCCTCACCTGTCCTGGTACCTGTAATTATCAGCTTTCTGAGAGCGAGTCCTTCCTTACAATAATGAACCTATATCGACCTTACACTGCCGCAATTGTGGTACATGTACATATGTCCCAGTGTGTGGAGGGCTTGAAGGAATTCATTCCCTTTGCCATCATGACGCATGAATGCAGCCATGGCGAATAATTCTACCCTGTATTAACCCATTAAGGTCAACATAGTGTATTATTATGCTGTATTCAATTTGTCGTCATGTTACATAAATGCAACCCTGCTACATCATTATTTTGTGGAGTACACTAACCCTTTAAGGACAGCCTGGTGCTTCAAGTGAACAGTGATTTATTTATGCATCATGACTTTTTTTTATATTAACCCTTTATGGACAGCATGGTGCTTCAAGTGAAGAGTAATGCATTCCTGCATCATGACTTGCCTATAATAACCCTTTTAGGACAGCATAGTGCTCCAAGTGAACAGCGATTCATTTATGCATCATAAATGTTTATACTAACCCTTTAAGGACCGCAAGGTGCTTCAAGTGAAGAGTGATGCATTCCTGCATCATGACTTCTTTATACTAGCCCTTTAAGGACAGCATAGTGCTTCAAGTGAGCAGGGATGCATTCCTGCATCATGACTTCTCTATACTAGCCGTTTAAGGACAGCATGGAGCTTCAAGTGAAGAGTGATGCATTCGTGCATCATGACTTGTCTATACTAACCCTTTAAGGACAGCATAGTGATTTAAGTGAACAGTGATGCATTCATGCATCATGACTTCTCGATATTCTCAAGTGAACAGCGATGCATTCCTGCATCATGACTTCTCTAAATTTACCCTTTTAGGACAGTTAGTGCATAAATTATTAGATATGTATTTTATCCAGAATCCTTGAAAGAAGCCGGCCACCACACCTATGGTGTGGATTTTCTCTATCCTTAAACATTGAATCCTAGTTAAAACCCACAGGTGGTGTTCTACAGACCAGACGGCCGTCTTTTTACTCCCAGTCTGTAGTGATAAGCTTTTATCACACAGAGTAACACTCTCCTTGACCTTGGCACATGTCTCTTTTTTCATCCAGTCTCAGAGATGGTGTTCCTAAATCGGTGCCAATGCTCAGATTGTATCAGGTGTGTCAACTTTAGGACGTGGGCCTACCTTGCACACGATGCCACCTGGCTATGGGGCGCCGACTGTGTCAGGCGCTCGGGATTAATGCTGTACAAAGAGAGACACACACTGCTACGGCCAAACAAAAGTATTGTGTTAACTTCAGGTAACATGGCAGAAAATAATAGGGCAGGTTGATCAAGAGGGGGACCAAGAAGTGGTCAAGAACCCTGTGGTGATATCCTAGATCAGGATACTATTTTTTGTAAAATCAGGGTAGGCTCAACCATGGGGTATATGTACTTTATATGGCTGGCTCAACATATACGGTAATAGGGTAGGTCGAGTTACCTAAACACAGATATTTTGTTGGTTTGATCCAAGGAAGAGTAAAACGCTTTTTTTAAATCCTTGAATTTATCCTCAAATGCATTCCAAATACCGGTATAAATTGACTCCATGCAGCCAGCACGTCTGCTTTTAATGCCGCTAATGATGCAAAGAGTGCATGCTATTTTCCTAAAATGTATTTTGGAATGAGTTTTTTAATATACTTTGGCGCCCCATAGGGTGCTGTGTAGACATGATGCGGCGTGGGGCAGGTGTAGCAGCGTCTGTATACATCACGTGGTACATACATCACGTGGTACACGTGGGAACACTCGGTGAAGGTTAAACCATGGTACTCTCGTTCCCAAATCCTTCCGAAGGAAGGCTCTGGTAACAGCCAAATGACCTTGAACTTGGGATTTTGCTGGGTCTGGGCAACCCCCGGGGGGGGGGGGGGCACTTAGTATATTTTGTATACACATCTGTGCGGCTGGGAAGGGTACTTTTTCTACAAAATCGCCCTAACAAGGGTCCACTTTTCAAAGAAAAATCGCCCTAACAAGGGTCCACTTTCATGAAAATCGCCCAAACAATGGTCTACTTATCACAAATATGTCCGGGTTTTCGCCAAGATTTGCCCGTTTTCACAAAAAATGTCGCAGTTTTCAACAAAATTCCTCGCAAGAGGGTAATTTTTTCAGCAAATTTACACAAACATGGGTTATTCTATTGTGTTTTTTACTGAAACCTAGGCACTTCTGGTCGAAAATGCCCTAACAAGGGTAACTTTTTGGCATCAAAATCTACATTTTATCGCTTTTTTACTGAAACCTAGGCACTTTTGACCGAAAATGCCCTAACAAGGGTAACTTTTTGGCATCAAAATCGCCCTAACAAGGGTAAGGGTTGTCAGAGGTCCAGCCGCACACCCCTGTCAAAAAAAATTCAAGTGCCCCCCCCCCCCCGGGGGGCAACCCCTGCTGGTAGCCTGGAACCAGAGTGTGTTTCATATGCGAGGTTTTTGGAAGTATACTACAACACTAAAGTACCAATAATCAGACCCCAAGTGCGGGTTGTATTATTTTCCCAAAAGTCTAGGTGCGGTTTATACACAATGTGGGGGTTATACGAGAAGTATATTTCCAATATGTGCTGTGTGCTTGTGTTCTGGTTCTAACTATTTTCACTATCATGCTTTAATGTGTGATGATTAAAGCTTCTCAGGGCCACACCAAAAAAAAAAGTTGGTCAATGGATTTCACTTTTCAAAAAATGGTGCGAGCGAGCGAAATTTTTTTTTTTTTTCTACAGAATTTTTTTTTGTCAATGGATTTTGTCAGTGGAAAATTGGAGCGAGCGACAATTTTTTATTTTTTTTTAACCAGCCTCCGACAAAAGTTCTTAGTGGACCCCTAACATAAAAATTTATTGGTTGATCTGGGGGAATTTCTGGAAGGAAATTTGAAAAAAAAAAAAAAAATTCTCAATTTTGAAAAAAATGAGGCGAGCGAAATCCATTGACAAATTTTTTTTCAAAAAAAAATAAAATTTCCATTTCCGAAAATAAGGTGCGCGAAATCCATTGACCAACTTTTTTTTTTGGTGTGGCCCAGAGAATTTTTTCCGATCTACCAAATTCGTAGTTTACTTTAGATTAATGGAATCATGTCTAGAGCTGCACCATGGAGTGTACAGTAGACTGGAGGAGACTCAGCCTATACTGTGTAGTCTAGGCTCATCGCCGCGGGTATGGCGGAGGGGGGGGGTATGGGGCGCCACCTGTGGCAAAAAACGGCACTAGCCACTAGTGCCACGAAAATCCGCTAGGTGGCTAGTTTGGTATTTTATCTAAACATGTGAAGCTGGCTGAGTGGATATGACTTAGGTTGAATTGAATTGAATTGAAGAATGCTCACTTGTTATGGGCTTTCAGAATCTGTCATTAGATCTTTGATATCTTAAGAATTGAGGGAATGGGAACGTTTTAGTTTGGTAGGAATTTAGCAGAGTAGCAATCGGGCATTGGCCACCGACCCTACAGATAGCTATCACATTCTGACTTTTTGGGCATACTTCCACTAGTCCCATCATAATACCCTTTTTATTGACGGAAAGCACTAGGCCAGGCGAAGGTGACTAAATACATGCCAAAATTCATAGTCTAAGTCTTCAATTTTTTCAGAGGGCATGAAAATAGACTATTTTATATTTTTTGGTAAAAATAGTTATCGGAAACTCTCATAAAAAAGACCACATCAACTTCTGACCTTTGTGGTCCCTATCAACCATTTGCATACTAATTATGGGCTTTCAGAATCTGTCTTTAGATCTATGATATCTTGAGAATTGAGGAAATGGGAGCGTTTTTAGTTTGGTAGGAAATTGGCAGAATAGCGATAGGGCGTCAGCCACCGACCCCTAGGGTGGCAATCACATTCTGACTTTTTGGGCATACTTCGACTAGTCTCACCATAAAACCGCTTTTAGTTATGGAAAGTACTAGGCCAGGCGAGGGTGACTAAATACATGCCAGAATTCATAGTTTAAGTCTTCAATTTTTTCCAGAGGGCATGAAAATACACTATTTTGTTCTTTTATTAATAAAAAATAGTCATCGGAAACTCTCATAAAAAAGACCAAATCAACTTCTGACCTTTCTAGTCCCTATTATACATTTGCATTCTTGTTATGGGCATTCAGAATCTGTCTTTAGATCTTTGATATCTTGAGAATTGAGGAAATGGGGGCGTTTTTAGTTTGGTAGGAAATGGGCAGAGTAGCGATAGGGTGTCGGCCACCGACCCCACAGGTGGCAATCACATTCTGACTTTTTGGGCATTCTTCCACTAGTCTAACTATAAAACCGCTTTTAGTTATGGAAAGTACTAGGCCAGGCGAGGGTGACTAAATACATGCCAGAATTCATAGTTTAAGTCTTCAACTTTTTCCAGAGGGCATGAAAATACACTATTTTGTTCTTTTATTGATAAAAAATAGTTATCGGAAACTCTCATAAAAAAGACCAAATCAACTTCTGACCGCTCTAGTCCCTATAATACATTTGCATTCTTGTTATGGGCATTCAGAATCTGTCTTTAGATCTTTGATATCTTGAGAATTGAGGAAATGGGAGCGTTTTTAGTTTGGTAGGAAATTGGCAGAGTAGAGATAGGGCGTCAGCCACTGACCCCTAGGGTGGCAATCACATTCTGACTTTTTGGGCATTCTTCCACTAGTCTCACCATAAAACCGCTTTTAGTTATGGAAAGTACTAGGCGAGGCGAGGGTGACTAAATACATGCCAGAATTCATAGTTTAAGTCTTCAATTTTTTCCAGAGGGCATGAAAATACACTATTTTGTTCTTTTATTGATAAAAAATAGTCATCGGAAACTCTCATAAAAAAGACCAAATCAACTTCTGACCGCTCTAGTCCCTATAATACATTTGCATTCTTGTTATGGGCATTCAGAATCTGTCTTTAGATCTTTGATATCTTGAGAATTGAGGAAATGGGAGCGTTTTTAGTTTGGTAGGAAATTGGCAGAGTAGAGATAGGGCGTCAGCCACTGACCCCTAGGGTGGCAATCACATTCTGACTTTTTGGGCATTCTTCCACTAGTCTCACCATAAAACCGCTTTTAGTTATGGAAAGTACTAGGCGAGGCAAGGGTGACTAAATACATGCCAGAATTCATAGTTTAAGTCTTCAATTTTTTCCAGAGGGCATGAAAATACACTATTTTGTTCTTTTATTGATAAAAATAGTCATCGGAAACTCTCATAAAAAAGACCAAATCAACTTCTGACCTTTCTAGTCCCTATTATACATTTGCATTCTTGTTATGGGCATTCAGAATCTGTCTTTAGATCTTTGATATCTTGAGAATTGAGGAAATGGGGGCGTTTTTAGTTTGGTAGGAAATGGGCAGAGTAGCGATAGGGTGTCGGCCACCGACCCCACAGGTGGCAATCACATTCTGACTTTTTGGGCATTCTTCCACTAGTCTAACCATAAAACCGCTTTTAGTTATGGAAAGTACTAGGCCAGGCGAGGGTGACTAAATACATGCCAGAATTCATAGTTTAAGTCTTCAATGTTTTCCAGAGGGCATGAAAATACACTATTTTGTTCTTTTATTGATAAAAAATAGTTATCGGAAACTCTCATAAAAAAGACCAAATCAACTTCTGACCGCTCTAGTCCCTATAATACATTTGCATTCTTGTTATGGGCATTCAGAATCTGTCTTTAGATCTTTGATATCTTGAGAATTGAGGAAATGGGAGCGTTTTTAGTTTGGTAGGAAATTGGCAGAGTAGAGATAGGGCGTCAGCCACCGACCCCTAGGGTGGCAATCACATTCTGACTTTTTGGGCATTCTTCCACTAGTCTCACCATAAAACCGCTTTTAGTTATGGAAAGTACTAGGCCAGGCGAGGGTGACTAAATACATGCCAGAATTCATAGTTTAAGTCTTCAATTTTTTCCAGAGGGCATGAAAATACACTATTTTGTTCTTTTATTGATAAAAATAGTCATCGGAAACTCTCATAAAAAAAAAGACCAAATCAACTTTTGACCTTTCTAATCCCTATTATACCTTTGTATACTTGTCATGTGCATTCAGAATCTGTCTTTAGATCTTTGATATCTTGAGAATTGAGGAAATGGGAGCGTTTTAAGTTTGGTAGGAAATTGGCAGAGTAGCGATAGGGCGTCAGCCACCGACCCAACAGGTGGCAATCACATTTTGACTTTTTGGGCATACTTCCACTAGTCTCACCATAAAACCGCTTTTAGTTATGGAAAGTACTAGGCCAGGCGAGGGTGACTAAATACATGCCAGAATTCATAGTTTAAGTCTTCAATTTTTTCCACAGGGCATGAAAATACACTATTTTGTTCTTTTATTGATAAAAAATAGTTATCGGAAACTCTCATAAAAAAGACCAAATCAACTTTTGACCTTTCTAATCCCTATTATACCTTTGCATACTTGTCATGTGCATTCAGAATCTGTCTTTAGATCTTTGATATCTTGAGAATCGAGGAAATGGGAGCGTTTTTAGTTTGGTAGGAAATTGGCAGAATAGCGATAGGGCATCAGCCACCGACCCCTAGGGTGGCAATCACATTCTGACTTTTTGGGCATACTTCCACTAGTCTCACCATAAAACCGCTTTTAGTTATGGGAAGTACTAGGCCAGGCGAGGGTGACTAAATACATGCCAGAATTCATAGTTTAAGTCTTCAACTTTTTCCAGAGGGCATGAAAATACACTATTTTGTTTTTTTTATTGATAAAAAATAGTTATCGGAAACTCTCATAAAAAAGACCAAATCAACTTTTGACCTTTCTAATCCCTATTATACCTTTGCATACTTGTCATGTGCATTCAGAATCTGTCTTTAGATCTTTGATATCTTGAGAATTGAGGAAATGGGAGCGTTTTTAATTTGGTAGGAATTTAGCAGAGGGTAGAAAGTTCCGTTTTTTCCCACCAGAGGGCTCCCTTTGTGTCTACTTCCCCCACACCTCAATAGAGGGCGCCACCAGTGGGGCGAGTCAATGATGGGCCTTTGACACCCCTCCCTTTCTCTACTCTCCCTGGCTGCACTAAGTACACCCAGTATATGTGGCGTTTTTCATCAGTCGTCATGTGCCTCTGTTGGCCTGATTAAAAGAAAAGAAAAGAATCGCCATGAACCCCAGAAGATGCTCATAGTTTGGGTAAATCACGAGGATGCTAGGCCTATATGTATTTGGAGAACTGGTCGGCTTTACTAAGCCTTTAGTACTAAACATGGAGGCGGCCCAGTTACCTTATAGGGGACGTGGATCACCAGACACCGGGTAACCCTTGGCTTCCCACCACTCTGTATACACATGACGGAGGGCATGATGGAACCTGTAAGGTAACATAAACCAGACCTGCCTTGTTTTTGGTACTTCCAATACCAATATGACTTCCTCGTCCCTATCACAATACTACCCTCCCCGGGCTACCTTCACTATGTAAATATGTTACCGAAGGTCTGTTCTCCAGACGTATCCGGACCAAGAACCAGGCCAAAAGGTCATAACACGAGAAAGCTGCTTTAAGCAGTGCCGACCATGCAGCTTCATACTAGTATGTAGAAATACGATTCCGTACAGAATATGACATTGGACTTTGTTCTACATCGAAAACATTCAAGACCATGTTCCACGTTCATTAGCACAGACTCGTACCTTCCCTGTACAATGTTCAATGTACAGCTAATGGATGTACAACTAGGGGAGGGGTTAATATCACACAGCAGACGGATCAATTCTAGACCCCAGACAGGCATAGGGGTGATTCGTATCCATTTGCCCATTTGTAACTTACTAAGCAAATCTCTCAGGGTGAGGATGGCTTTCATAGATTAATACTTTTTTAAATGAAGAAATTTTCGAATGGAGAGTTTTGGGGAATTTTCATTATATTTTCAGTCAATTTGTAAATGGCTTATAACCTCCGTACTAGTTAAAGATTGCAGTTTGAAACTAGGTTTCTAGTCTCTGATCTCTTACATGAGCAGTATGTCCCCAAACTTGCCTATATACGGTGCGGCTCATACATGGTCTTTTTGAAGTGTATCACAGTATTTAGGTCGCCATAATCAGGTCTCCTGTACGTCTAAAATGATTTCCTCAAACTCGGCAGCAGTTATACGAGGGTTTGGTTTATACGCAAGGGTTTACGACAGACCAAATTGCACTCAATAGGCAATGGTTATCATGCGCAGGTACCATTTTACCTACAGTCAGCGACTGATGAGAACTCGTTATGTTCACTATAGGGATGGTGGGCATTACCCATCTCATGGCTCATCCAATAAGCTGCTATCGTGGGGCATCGCTGGTATACATACTCCTCATGGGAAGGGGGGGGGGGGGGGGGGTTGCTCCTGTTGCTCCTACTGCTACCGATAGTTCCTGAGACGACAAAATAGAAGGCAGGAACTGTGACATCAGAATAACATGGTACATGTTTGAACCTGAATAAGAATTTGTTCGATGAAATTGATCCTCACTAGGATACCAGTACACATGTTTTGTCTGCATCTGCTCTTCATCATTTCTATACTGCTTCATCAATTCAAGACGCAGAGAATTCAAATATGAAGGTGACTTCACTGAATTCCACCCTCTTCCACACAGTAAAGGGTGGAATAATGTCTTATGCACCAGAGCCTCATCTGCTCACTCCAATACAACGTATTCCCTCTACAAAATCAGTATATTAATTCAACTTACTGAGTAAGTCTCCCAAATTTCTAAAATATCTGTCGCACCAGAGCCCTATATACAGATATCTGTTGCACCAGAGTCCTATATACTGGTATCTGTTGCACCAGAGTCCTATATACTGCTATCTGTTGCACCAGAGCCCTATATACTGCTATCTGTTGCACCAGAGCCCTATATACTGCTATCTGTTGCACCAGAGCCCTATATACAGATATCTGTTGCACCAGAGTCCTATATACTGCTATCTGTTGCACCTGCTGGGACCCTGCTGGGGATGGGGTACGACCCTGGGGGTGTTATGACAGATGAGTAGGATAGGTGTGTTTAGATGTGGGCTGGTAGAACACCCCACACCCTGGTATTATTAGATTAACCCTAAGTGAATCCAGATAACACACAGACGAGATAACACCTTCATATATACATTGGCGATAAAGAAGATGAATGGGAAATAAAGGCGTTGTTCCTGTTTATATGGCGCCGTTTATGTAAATAAAGAAAATATATTGTCGTTAGAAGAGATTATTGTTGTACAAGATAAACATTCTTAAATTTGTATTATCAACTACCATAAATTCTCGCATGTCAGTCTCGTAGAAGCCTCACCGTGAGCTTGAGGAAATCCTCTGAGCCGTATCGGGGGTCTGATTATGGCTACTTATCAAGTAGTACTAGAGTTTAGTATTGTACTATACTAGCAAAAACCCTCATTAAAGCTGCACCCTGATTTTGGGTAGATACAATATTAAAGCCACACTCTCAGGGGTTCTCACTGGTACACGCAGTGGGCCAGAGTGGCTTTTACACTAGGGTGTACTGTCAAAATTGGCATAGTGCAACCTCACCTACCTTTTCGTCTCTTAATGTACAATCTGGGTAAACAGACATGATATGATAGCAGGAGGGTCTGGGCAGATATAGTAAAGTAAATAAATACTTGAGTTAGTTAAGTGTTGACTTTGGTTTTTGCCAAGAGGTGTACAGATTAATGGTTGGCACACCTGTCCTCATTAGTCACAGTGACTGCAGTCTCAGGGTGCGACCCTCAAGGTGTCACCTCATGTGACTTAGGTGTCAGGGGGAATGTACAGGTGGAGACAGGAGAGTTGTAGGGTAGAACGAAATTTCAGAGTTTTCATGTGTTACATGCTCCTTTTAGTATAGACAATGATGGGAGTTAAACTTCTTGATTTTCACACATAGATATTTTTATCTCGAAATTGATGGCAATTTGCGTCGTTGGTAGCTGGCAGGGCTAGTCCGTGGGAGACTAAAACTGCCAAAAATGAAGAAAAGTCTATAGGTACTGAGGGGGCGTTTTCCAAGTCGGGGATAAACCTGCAACATAGTTAATTTTGTGTGCCCAACCCGTGGCCAATATGGTGGATCATGACGTCATTCATGATATTTTCTCAGAAGCCCAGCATAATACTTTATATCAAATATATTAATGTAAGGAGGATAAGGATAAGGATACAAAAGAGGCTTATGTTACCAAAGCTGGATCATTTATGCAGGTCAGCCAGCGTGTAGCATTCAGTGAGCTATTCTTGGGATTTATATCGCGATGGACTATCAAGACATTTTGTCAAACAAATAGCTTTCCCCCTGTTGTTTATATCACACAGGTGAGAGAAGTGTGTTTAGACTCATTTGTGTTCTTTAGGAGAAGGAATAATACCACCCTTACTAATGCAAATACAAACCATTATGGTGCTGTAACACGCATATATATGCTAGCCTTTGATTAACTCTGAACTCTAAATAACTCTGAATACATTAAACTGCATATTCCAGCACCAGAACCTGAGTGCGGGTTATAGGGTTCTACCGATTTGGGGGATGGGGCTAGACGTTTTTCTTGGTAGTATACTACAGTACTAAACTGGTAAGAGTCATACCTGACAATGCCCGTGTGCTATAGGGTCATCTTAAAGCCCAGGTTTGGGTTGAACGCGAGACGCGGGTTATACGCTGGAATCATGTACACATTTCACCAATACTGATTGTCCTTTCCTTGTTCCCCCCTAGGTGTGGACCCTGGTTGTGGCCTACGTGGTGGTGGTGGCCTTCTACTGGACCCCCCAGTCCAGTCGCTGGTTACGTCTCCTGGCCGTCCCCGTCTGGGCCGCCGTACTCTTCCACTTTGCGTCAGTGGCCGGCCCCCTGCGCGTCCCCATCGTCATAGCCACAGGAGTGCTCATGGTGATCGGCTTCGTGGCCGAAGTAAATGAGGCCAGGCGGAAGAGTCAAAGTAGGTGACACTTGGTGGGCGTTGTCGCAGACCGATCAAGATGACT
Source organism: Harmothoe impar (assembly GCA_947462335.1). Classification (NCBI taxonomy): domain Eukaryota; kingdom Metazoa; phylum Annelida; class Polychaeta; order Phyllodocida; family Polynoidae; genus Harmothoe; species Harmothoe impar. Next base: position 25,153,637 of record OX381721.1, read on the forward strand.
GGCTCACAAAATGATTCCAGATTATCAGGGATGAATTTGAAAATTTGGAATCATGTTGTGATCAGTTAGAATAGTGTTGGTCTGTGGCAGTTTTCCTCATACCCTTACTTCAACACTCCTGCATCCACCAGTCTGCTAAGTGGTGTCGTGAGAGTAGTTTATTTCATGCATCAAAACACAGAATTTGGTAGTTTACAATGGCACAATGGCTATAAACAAAGCATGCTAAAAGCAGGTTGAATATTTTTATTATTAGTGAAATCTCATTACATTGGGTTAACCCATTCACAATCTATGCAATAAAAAACATGGAACCTACCTGATCTTAACTAGAATCGGTGCGATTGGTGCCAATTAAACCAAATTTCATGTTTTGATGCAATTAATCTCCACCTTGGTCATTATACATTTCCAGTCTAGTTTCACACTCACTACCTCCCTCGTGGTGACGTCATAGGTGCATACATTATAAAGTACAGAGATATTTATCGAAACAAGTTTTTTTAATGTTATGTCCAAATAGTAGATACTACCGGTAGATGATAGCAGTGCTGACACGGGGGAGGTGTGAGAGTGAAGCGAGATGAGATATATGTATTTGGTACTCAGTATAATCTGCTACCTGGTAGGTGTGTTTCAACCTTTTGGTTAACCTCACACCCAACACTTAGTCTTCCCATATCAAATATAAGTCATTTTCTGCTTGGTTTGTAGTAATGCATAGACATCTAGGCTATGGCTGACTATTCGATTTCTAATATAAAATTTCATCTTCTTTTTAAAGATGAAAAGAGGTCTAGCATGGTATTTATGTCATTGGACGACACAGATTTGCAGGTGTGGCTTGTTGAATACTGCCCAATACATACCCCCCCCCCCCCCCCGCCCCAGATTTTTAGGAGACGGGGTGATAATTTCCTTATCACCAAATGTCCCAATATGTGACACAATATGTCCTGATGTGATTGTCCCAATATGCTGTACATGAACGAAGCGTCATAAACAGATTAATTTGTTTACTTTAATGTTTTCCATGTTTATCTTTTATAATGTCTTTAACCAAGTTCATATTATATGTCCAATGTTAAATAACAAACGTATGTTAACAAAATTTCAAAATATGATAATTGGAATTGATCAGAGTATGGAACTTCCACGTTTCAATGGAAACTATCTCCGATGATTCACACCAGTGGTGAGTACATGAGAGTCCAGAAAGAAAGAAAACTGATTTTCTAATGACCGTAAAACTTATATGATTTGACTAGCAGTTCATACTTTCAGACAATTGGCCTAAAACTGAGAAGCCTTATAACAAGTGTTCATGTTTGAATGTGAATAATGTCAAAAACTTCAATGGAAATTCGGTATTCACTAATAAAGTTGACACTAACCATATAGTGTGTTGGGTGATGCGTTTGGAGAGTTTGCCTCCCTTTGCCGAATATTAAACACCTTTTCTTAGTGTTATTGGTTATTGTTTGAGCGCATCCTTCTCAAATCGTTTTCCCTATAGAGTTCTTTATCCTTTAACAGCCACATTATCGTTATTTGATCCTCATTCTGCCTGTTTATGTATGTCTATCTCTAGGGAACTAAGTCAAGGCCACACCCTCGTTAAATGTGCATTATGTTTATCAATATGATCTTCATGATTTATTCAAAAGCACAGATTTCTTTATATTAGTTTATAATGTTATGCACACTTGCTTGATATTGATTATCATTCTGTGAACTGAAACCCCCACCTTTGATTGGACTGACAGAGACCACTGCTGACTGACACTCCAACAAAAAAAAATAACACAAGGTATTTTCCCTGACTATAATGCCCTACCACCATGACCTGAGTGACTAAACTGACCACGCCCCTATTTGGTTGACTCCGCCCCTTCTGACTTGATTGACACCAGTTAACCCCGCCCTGTGTTTACAATGACAGTCCAGGAGGAGGATTCAGAGGAGCAGGGCCTCCTGTCACCCTCTGTGTTGGCCACCACTGCCGCCTTTAGGGTGTGGTCTAACGCCAACACCAGCCAATCAGAGCCCGCCAGCGTAGAGTCCTCGCTCAACGACTCGCAGCCGTCTCACAATGACAGCTGTCAGTCAGAGCCCACCGAGCCGCGGGAAGCCCCGCTTACCAGTGACGACACTCCCCAGGTGTCTGAAAGTAAAGTTTATCCAGGTGAGATCTAGGATAAAGGGCTGCAGAACATCAATTTTTTATCAATTTTTGGACAAATTCCAGTGGGGGATTTTTATATGATTCTTTTGAAAATTGCTTGGAATACAGACATCTAATTAAGAGTCAAGAATGGAAATGTATGTTTCAATATAGAATACAGATATGATTTTATGAAATGTTAATTATTGAATAATGTTTATACCATAGCATATATCATTCACTTGCGGAATCACTAAACGTACAGGTACAGGTATTAAAACCCAAATTACAATTTACACGCTTTTATTATTGCGATGCCAGATATTAGACACATTCTGAAGGATCTGCTTACAATACATTGAATCGGAACACAAGTTATACACACGCGACTAAATGTTATTTATTTCAAAGCAATTTACTTGGTAGAATTCTGTCACTTTTTGCCTGTTTCAATCTACCATACTCATTTTGCCCACCTTTTGTCACATGATGTGGTGCTTGCTGTGAACTCCACTGTCACTGTGCCTTGTACTAGTCTAGCCGCAATTGCTACCTACATTCAACCTTATCCCTTCAATAACATTTTCCACAGTTTTGATACATTTCAGTGAACCAGCCTTTAAACTAGATATTTGAATTCCCCCCATTAATATTGATTATATTCAGAAAAAAATACTATGGTGATAGGTTCATGCATTTACATTCAAATTAATGATAAGGTTCGGAATATATGATTGGGTTTTTGCCCCTGTCTTAAATTTAAGTATCTGAATAAGTATTCAATGCACCGACAGAACCATTTGAAAAGAATCTTTGTGAAATTCAATTAATTAATCTAAAAGCCTGTAAATAAAACAAGAAGCATATTTCAGAAGAAACACCAAAGCGGGTGCCTCCACCGGTAGATAGCGAAGATGACGAAGCGGATGGGATGGGCGGTGGTGTGAGAATACCGAAAATTGCAAGTACGGAAGAAGAAGCCAAGAAGAAGGTGAATTATTTATCATTTTAGTATTTTATATATAGGTTCACTGCTCCATCATGCATGACATTATTCAGAAATTTTGAGGGCTAAAAGGGTCAACTCTTGTGAAGTAAACATTGATAGGGGATGGAAGGTCTTAAGATCTGGAGGAACACCATCCCATATAATCCAGCTTAAGCATCACCCACAGATGGTGTTTTTGGTCCCGTCTTAGAAATAATGCATTTGGAATGGTCTAATTCCGATACTAAATTGGTACGATTCTTTATTATTATTGTGTAGTATCCAACCCTGTATCATCCACATCTTTTCTATAAAAGAATACTGTACAACTAAGGTTAATGTTTGTGCCATGTCCAGTCGCGTACGTTGAGTGAGAACTGCTTCATCGGGCTGCTGTCAGCGCTGTTGGTGGTGCACGTGTGGAAGAGTGTCTGGATCATACAGCTCCTCCCCATCCTCTTCCTCTTCCTCATCATCAAACGCATCGGTAAGTACCTACTGTTACAGTCAATTACATGATGGTAATTACCCTAGCAACACCATGGTGACACCAGCCGCATCTTGAGGATTGATTTAGAGGGATTGTCATTAATAAAGAACATTTCCCTCGCAAGTTGATGAATAATGATATAAGATTTTAAAAATTGTCCTATTGACAGCTACAATGGGTGTGCCTGAGCTACTATGAATGTTACTAATTAAAATCAACATGAAAGTATATAATGTGAGAGCATGTTTGGTTGTACCTTGCAGGTGCCCAGTTGAGTCCATGTGAATTGAACATGGTTGGGTGTACCTTGCAGGTGCCCAGTTGGGTCCATGTGAATTGAACATGGTTGGGTGTACCTTGCAGGTGCCCAGTTGGGTCCATGTGAATTGAACATGTTTGATTGTAACTTGCAGGTGCCCAGTTGAGTCCATGTGAATTGAACATGTATTGTCCCTTGCAGGTGCCCAGTTGGGTCCATGTGAATTGAACATGTTTTGTACCTTGCAGGTGCCCAGTTGGGTCCATGTGAATTGAACATGTTTTGTACCTTGCAGGTGCCCAGTTGGGTCCATGTGAATTGAACATGGTTGGTTGTACCTTGCAGGTGCCCAGTTGGGTCCATGTGAATTGAGCATGTTTTGTACCTTGCAGGTGCCCAGTTGGGTCCATGTGATTTGAGCATGTTTTGTACCTTGCAGGTGCCCAGTTGGGTTCGTGGGAGTTGCTCCGCAGTAAGGCCAGGTACCTGGGTGAGACGTGTAAGGAAACTGTTTGCAGCGACTCGCGTGTGGAGATACTTGCACCCAAACCCATCCGCGGCCTCGGCAAACTAATCCTGCGCGGTGATCGAAAGGTGACTACTCCCTACACCTCTAGAGTCTTAAAGAGTGTCCTCACCTAAAAATTAAGAACAAGGTTATATTCCCAAATCTTATCAATTCTTACTTACTAGCCTATTTCAGTTCATGATTGTCACTCATTTAGCTGTCATGTATGCAGTACATGAACAAATTACTGCTAGATATATTCACCTCATATAATGTGCCAACATTGTCATAATAGTGTCACTGGTAACATAAAAAGTTACGACCGTGTTTCCTTTGTTGCTGCAGCTTGTAGCAGCCATAGAGAAGTCGATGGACCAGGTGATGAGTATCCTCATCATCCTCATCCTCATGGTGGGCATGGTGCTCATGACCTTCATCTTTGCTGTACAGGTAAGTCACTGGGTATGGTAATTGAGGTTAACTTTTGTCTAGGACAATTCAAAGATACCAATTTTCCTACTTATGCAGAAATTCCTACATTTTATTTTGTATGAAATCATCAGTAATAAAAGCTGATAACGTTTCATTAAAAAAATATTTAAAAATTAGATAATGTGAATTTTCTACATAGAATTGACCAAAATGTCAAGATTTTTTACATTGTCTACCAGAGAGAGTTACTCAGGACATCAGCAAGCACTATGCTGTCCCTAATTGTAAATGATTTATATATTATATGAATAAAATATAACATCAGAAAGACCAAAGTGCCAATATGAACCCCATTGTGTCTTGTAGGTTCACCGTGAGAGTATGCACCTGGTGTCGGTGACAAGTAACGTGCTCAACAACTCTCTGCACCCAGAACTCAGTCAGTGAGTATACACCCTCACCATGTAGGGGAACTACCTCACACTACAACCAACATGGAGGCCATCTGCAATGTATTCATTTTTGTAGTTTTAAAGGTATTCCCTTTATGGCTGGAAGGAGGAAGGTGGTGTATACGAATTAAAAGCAGAAAAAGAGGATGTTTTAAAGATATTACACATTTTGAAACGGTAAATTTTATCATTTGCAGTGCAGTCATAAAAAGGTTATCCTGGTATCGATAATTTTGTTTCATGGGTTCTTCTTGAAATTTATACTTCCTTGTAGTTGGCCAGTATGCAATGTTGGTTGAAAGTTGTGAATATTTGGAATCGATTATATTCTACATATATCCCAGTACTAACATTTCTGTCTAAAGTAACTTCACTCGATCAAGAAACTAATAAGCAAAAACGGAAGCATTTTGCATAATAAAAAAATTAACATTATCAAGAAAAATAATCCTTATATCAAATGAGAATTATTTTCGTAAGATATGTAAATAAGCAGACTGAATCCTAGATTAAGGCTTGATGCAATTGTGTAATCACAATTTAATAGAACGTCTCTAGAACTGTATAAAGTTGACGTAAGTCGCCTTGCAGCCTTACTATGGATGCTTTTTGCCAAAGTAACTCACTTGAATTAATGCTTTGCTACAGTTCCATGTTTTGTTGTAATTTGTGTTGTAATTTATGCTTATTAATTGGGAGTTTCTTGTTTGCATACGGCACTTTGTCGTATTGTTTTGTATGTTTTAGAAAATGAAAATAGAAGAAAACTGTCATGTTGCATGGGTTATGTCAACGTGTAAGCCATCACATATAAATATAGGAAATGATGGGCAGCATGATATCGATTTGCATGATGGGTACCCTGTAGTTCTCAATTGGTTCAGTTGTCTACGTGTTTAATGCATTGGCTTGGGTCAGCATGTTTAATTATTGTCGGCACCAGTAGCATTACTCTCTATCCACAAAAGTAATATGGTGGTCTGCTAAATGATGAGAAAGTAATGTTTATATCCTGGTACAACAAATCAAGTATCGAAACCAGGGGTGAAAGTTTTCAATTTCCCCTGATTTTTTTAATGTACTTAATTATAGAGGACCTTTATTCAGGGTCCTCAATTTAAATATATCTTTTTTTTTTTAGATTAAGGTCACCGGGTTGCTGCCGGGTTTTGTCACATATTCTCAAATAATCATATTCTGTGGGTTATAAACTTTGTGAGGTGCGGGTTATAGTCCTACGCAGGGATTTCCGGTACATATTCCAATCTGTCAATGGGGACGTGTAAACTTAAGGTGCTTTTTCTAAAAGTCTCTTCTACTGAACTATTCCTCCAAATCAAAAGCTCAACCAAAGAGCCTTATCAGTTTGCAACGGTCATCATTCAGAAAAGGGGATCCCTAAATTTTTCCTTAAACTATTCCATCTACCTATACTCAAGTTCACATTTCTTTCTTGTTTTATATGTAATATAACATAATTAAGTCCATTGAGTTTCCTATTATTTCTTATTCACACTTGCTTTGTGTTATGCGTTGTACCTGTGTTGGTGTGCACTTAGTTAATCGGCATGCCTCCTTGTCGCTCGTCCCACCGTGCGGTGACAGATTTTGCACTGATGTCCGCTGTAGGTGGCTCCCGGACAGTGACGAGATGCAGCACACACTCGACTCCATGGTCAGCAACGCCTACCTCTACGGCCGCGAGTGGATAGCCAATAAGGTAGGATTGGTATATTTCTATAGCTGGATTAAAATAGGCAGAGATGAAAAAAAGTATACCGTAAATTCTCTGGTAGAAGCCGCGGTTTGTCTGAGAGTCTGGACACCTGTGCGAGTTATAGAAATGTTCCAAGGTATACAAAGGTTAGACTTTTACGTGAGGTTTTAGGTATACATTTGAATCTAGAGTTACTAGATTACTACTAGAGATTTGCACTCAAAGAGAAATCCTGGGTGGATATATATATACACAGGGAACAATATGTTTTCAGCTCATATAAATGTTGTATGTCTTGTCTTTGATTTAACGTATGAGAAGTTTGACTTGCATTGTACTTTTAACTACACGAACTTTTGTGACCTTCTTCCTCGATCATTGCAATTTGTAGTGTCATTACTAGTCATTACCCCTTATTTACTACTAAAGTTAAACTCATTTCAGATTAACCTGGCCTTTAATGGTGACCACAACATGGAGAAAGTGGAGACTCAGGTGCTGGAAGTGTGGGACCAGCTCTATGAAAGCTGGTTCGCCAGGGTGAGTCCTAATCAACATGCCTTTCTGGTGGTCTGAGAACTATACATATAACATATGTATTTGTTATAATAGGGGTGCTAATTTGTATTCGTGGGATTGTTACTGAACCAAAAGGTTACTTGTAAAATTCTTCATGTTTGAATATCATCTTGTTTGACATGTCAGAACACGACGGTACAATCAGAGGGTGTAGCAATGAAGGGACAAATGGCAGCCTCCCTTAGCAACCTAACCGGTGTGATGGACATCTTCAAAAATGCCGACTTCAGTCTCAACATTGTCGCCTTCGTCAGAGAAAACATTGGCATCGTCAGATCTGTAAGTCTACAATACTCCCTCTCATGATAATCAATTTTATTATCTTTTGAAATATTACTAACGTGTATATAAACTGAAATATCTTGTATCAAGATGGATTGGCCCTGGCCATAAGCCAGGCATTCATAGGCTTCATTGGGTGAGGCAATAGGTTATCCCCTATCCTTAATATAACAATAATAGTGCGAAATAGTTATAACCATGAAATACCTCTCAGGCACTGACCAGTATGGTGAGTAGCCATTCACATCTCATGTTAATATGATAATGTCTGGGTAGTTGATAACCTTGCTTTTCAGTAGCCGAGGCGGTGTAGATCCTAATTTATTCACCCACTCTCTTCCCCAGTGCTCCTCTAGTCTTGGTTGGAGGTCTTTTAAGATATCTATCACAGGGTTCCCACGATTCACGGATCGTCTGGAAAATAAATTACCATTGTCAGGAAAAGTCATGGAAAAGGGGGAATATACTAATTTACTATTATAATTATCATCATAACAAAAAACATTATAATGTACCATTCGCTTTTGAGATTTTAGAAATTGTACCCATCAAATTCAAGACTACCCGGGACTATAATATATTGCGACAGTACAGTAAATAGTAATTTCTGGCTATGAAAAATCAGGAAAAAGCCATGGAATTTCAATCTGAAATTTTTGTGGAAACCCTGCTATCCCCATGAATACAGCGACATGTTTACATCTTATCTCTGTTATCTCTACTACCTCAATGTGACCAGGTGCTGGAGTCTATCTGGTTGGTGCTGAAGGGAAACATCAATCTGGCCCTCAGCCTGCTCACCGCCACCCTCTCCGTCCTCTTCGGGGGTGGAACTGCGCTGCTCAACTTTGTTCTCTCCATGGTGCGTGCTTCAACCGTTTGATTTGCCATTTATTTAATATTGATTTGTTCAATGTCTGGTTTTAAATATGATTTATGTGAGGTAAGTTTTGGTATTTTCTACATTTGATATTTTTATGATATACATAGCAGAACTTAACATAATTGTGTTAGAAAGTGTTTCACTTATATTATATAACTTAGAAATATAGGTCTGAATTGGAGATGACCCGCCGACAGAACCCGGGTAGAGCTGTAGCAGTTTGGTATAAGCCGTACCCTTAGCATTAACAAATTATATATAAGCTGCAGAGCGGCTCTGAAAATTGCTTATTCGGTACTGTACTATACTTTTAAAAACTCTTGTATAAGCCGCACTCTATATAGGCATGCTTGGTATCAAAAGAAAGTCTGATGCGGCTTATACGCAAGGTTTTACTGTAAGTTAACGTGTGTTGTGTGGGCTGTAGGTGGTGTTCCTGACGTCACTGTTCTACCTGCTGGCCTTCAGCCGGGCGCAGTACAAGCCCGTCGAGTGGTTCATGAGCATCAGTCCAACCCAGGGCAGCTCCGGGGGCAGCCGCTTCGCCAACGCAGTAGAGGAAGCCATCGGGTAAGGAGAATTTGTCATGTTCAACTGTCAAAACAGTGCTTTTTAGCGTGATAACTACTGTTACGTCAAAACAGTGCTTTTTGAAATGATCACTACTCTTACAGGAAGAGTAATGTTCAAAGATGGAATGAAACTTGAAAGATTGAAGCCAAGTTGATGGGATTTTTATTAGAATCGTATGTTATATCTTCCTAGTGATTGCCATATTAGTAAGAAAATTACAATGTTTCAAAACCGTTAACCTTATACAGACTAGTGTAAAATATTGGGCGGCATTGCCTTCTTAGATATGATTACTGTTAAGCTGTTTGTAACACAGCACTTACTAATAGACCAACCCCTGTGTATGACAGGTCCGTGTTTGCAGCCTCATTAAAGATGGCCGCCTTCTACGGCCTCTACACGTGGTTAACGCACATCGTGTTCGGCATCAACATCGTCTTCATCCCCTCAGGTATGTATTAGATAGCCTCATCATGCTCAGGGTTCTCCCCACACTGCAATGATACCGGTGGGCCGCCGGCGTCCTTTTCATTGCCGCCAGTGTCAAATTACCTCAGGATTCCCACCGTTGTCATTTAAGCTATCAGTGGGTTTTTGAATTTTGAAAATCCATCAATTAGAACAGAAGTTAACTCCATTCATGAAAAGAAATTGCTGTGCTAGTACTGTCTATACTACCAAAAAAAACTGTACTTAGTTGTACCGGTATATTTAAATCGCACCCCCATCTTGGAGAATCCTATAAACCCCAACTCCGGTCTGACTCTCATACAAGCCGTGGCTTCTACGTAAAGATTTACGGTGTGAATTTTGAGTCTGAGGAGAACCCTGGTGCTGATCCTCCCATTGGGTCAGCATCATTACAGTACTATGCAGCCCTTAATGGTTAATCTTCAAGTGAAATTGTTGGAAATTTATGCGCATAAATGATTTCCTAGCAACACCTTGCTGAGCATACAGCATGTTACATTCTATACATTACTACTGTAACGCAACTGTATAATACTTTAATAGTGATCCTATATTACCACTTACTTGTTCTTGCAGCTCTGGCAGCCCTGTTCGCCATGATCCCGTTCATGGGCACCTATTGGGCAGCCCTACCGGCCATCATTGAGCTGTGGCTCGTTAAGGGGTACTCCATCCAGGCCATCAGTCTGTTTGTGGCACACCTGCTGCCCACCTACATCGTCGACACCGCCATCTACAGCGACATCAAGGGGTAGGTGTCTAGTTAGCAAAGTTGGTCTATAAATCATGTTATCAGTTCTATGTTTTATAGCTAAACAGAAGGTCACATATTGCCCACTATGGCGACAGTCTAACAAAGAAAGGAATGTACCTCTAATTTATGACCGTGCCGTATGAGAAATATAGTCTTGCGTCATTTGTCATTTTAGGTCTGGGATTTCTTCTGTCACATTGATTCAACTACTATCAATGCCATTATTGACTCAGGGTTACCACCCTGAGTGTTATGCGACGCCTCATGAGGGGTTGCATCAAGATAGTGAAAGTTCCATTTCACATCCAATTATAAGTAGGAAATTCTCAGCCAATATACAAAAAAGGGTGGATATTGAAAGATGGGACATTCATCTACATGCTACACCAAGAAATATTACAAATATCATGTTGCAACCAATCCAAATATTGAATCTAATAAAAGTCACAAAATCTGACCAAAAAGTTGGAGAGAAAAATTAAACTCTTAAGTACTAGATTCGACTTTTGTCTCCATTACGGTCCACACAACTCCAGTGCTAAGTCAATGGGAGGTATCTTGTAATACTAGGTGAGACGTTTTTTGTAAGACCTTTTTTGGCAAATTCTCTTCACCTATCTTGAATTATCTTGAATTATATAAATGTGTGGACAGAAACTAGTTTGCACAGGGTCAGTGGATACAGGTACTCAGTGGTAGTGGGTAGAGTTGGGTAATGTTGGGTAGGGGATGTGGGGTAGGGGAATGTGGGGTAGGGGAATGTGGGGTCGGGGGATGTGAGATTTACAGCTTCAAGTTTTTAATAAATAGATAAATTCAATCACTTAGGTAGTGATCATTTTTTAACAACAGGGGGGGTTGATTTTCCATGCGGAGCGTGGGAAATTTTTTCACCTCCCCCCGCCCCCCCCCTGTCAACGGGTCGAAATTTTTTTACCCCCCCCCCCCCCCCCCCCCCCCCCCGGGGTCAGAAATCGGTGCGCGCGCGGGCCCTTTGAAGCATAGTAACTCCCTTAGGGAATGATCATTTTTTATCAACAGGGGGGGTTGGTTTGGGGGGGGGTCAAAAAAATTTGGAGCCCTTGACCGGGGGGGGGTGTAAAAAATTTGGACCCCTCTTGGGGGGAGTCAAAATAATTTAACCTGTTTTGGGCCAAAAAGCCCGCGCGTTACTATGCTTCAAAGGGCCCGCCCGCGCGCCGATTTTCAACCCTTGGGGGGGGGGGGGTAAAAAATTTCAACACGTTGACCGGGGGGGTGAAAAAAATTTCACGGAAAACCTACCCCCCCCCCCCTGTTGTTAAAAAATGATCACTCCCTTAATTACCTTGACCCTGAGTCATCTGTGATTTCAATCACATGTTCAATCTTTGTGACTTAACCCCTTGAGGACGACATGTTGCTAAAAGATGACATTTGTCATCATGATGCACAAATGCAGCCCACGAGTAACTCGCCGGAGCTGCATTGCTGCATCATGCCGACACTTGAGGAATGTATCAGCCGCATAGGGTTGTCGTGATGCTTAAATGCAGCACTGGTGAGTTACTGCATTCTTGTATCATGACGACCAAGGGTATGATACAATAAGGCATTATGCCATCCCTAAAGGGTTAAGAAAAGTAACTGAAGACATCAATATATACATACCACATTATGTAATAAGCGCCTACCTTTTGTCCATCCGCAGGGGTCACCCCTACCTGACGGGTCTGGCTATCGCGGGTGGCATCTACTGGATGGGTCTGGAGGGTGCCATCATCGCCCCCATCCTGCTGTGCTGTCTCATCGTGGCCGTCAACATCTTCAGCACCATGATAAAACCAGAGTCCAACATGACCTCAGCAGGTAGGGACATGACGTGTTATCTTATCTCTTATAAACCCATGGCTATCGGTTAGATACTCAGGTCTCTTTTAGCAGTGCCAACTCTTAATACTAATGCTACAGCAGCAATAAATATTATAGAGATTTAGCCATGTCTATCCTATTACCGGTAGTTGTTTTATTCCTGGATTTTCTATAAATTTGAAATATAAACGATAGCTTTATGCACCAAACTTGAATGTATATCTCTATAAAATTATTAGAAGTGTCTTTTCTGAGTTATTACCTAAATAATGTCTTACTTTAGATTTACCAGCTATATTTAGTAGAAATGATCAGAATTGAACTCACTCAAACAGTAAATCTTTTTTGTTCTTTTTGAATGTCATGCGCCTATCGCTGACAGTGATACTGGTATTGCTTCCGGCCAAACCCATGTAGAAGTAAAATAACTACAGACACTTGTACTGCCTATTCTCTATTAGATATATGAGGCACGATGGTTCAGACATATGGGAGGACACACAGTATATCTCACCTCTATTAAAGGGCTATCATTGTTGATAAACACACCTCTTAGCTAAAAAGGTGTATCAGTGTATATGCATGCCTATAGTGAATAGCTGAGCTAAGTGGATGCACATTGGTTGGCACTGGGAGCTTTATACACAAGACTTGTAAACATGTACAACATGTTGTTGTGCACCAGGTTCTCTATTATAAAGATTAATTGAATATTAAACTGTTTGATATCGGAAAGTTATTGATCTAAAGAAGCGATGTTCTTTCTTTTGTTATTTCCGACTTATTTTCTCTTATCTGAACTAATTGCTTATTTTATCATTTGGTCATTTCCTGCTCCGCTGCCCTTACTCGGGTTACCAGTACCTGTCTGCTGCCTATTGGTTACACCCTTGCCCGGGTTACCCAGTCACCATCCCTCATTCTCTGTCAGTCCACTACCCTCCTACTCTCTCCCCTCTTACTTACACCCTCTTCCCTCTTCATCCACATTTATTGACCATATTGTTCTTGCTGCCTTCAAAATCAGGTCCCAATTGAGTAGTCTCACCCCTCACCCTTAATCCCCCCCCCCCCGCTCACCCCTATCTTTCAACCCTCTCCCTCTCTCTTTACCAACACCCGCTGTATTCTTTTCTTTTCCTTATTGTATTTGTTTCGCATTAATGTATTTTCTTCTGTTTGACCTTCTTTCCTGTAAACGTATGTATTATCTTATATGAAGTTACAACGTTACAAATAATGCGTTCAAAAACATTTAATCATTTTAAGGTGAATGTGATATATAATTATTTTGAGGTGAATGTGATGTAAATAATGAGTATCCAGAAATCTATCTACCCATGTCACCCAACTGATTGTGCAAAGTGTGTGAATTTAACCTTTAAAGGACAACATGATGCTTTATGGCATTATGTTCATTTGTTGTCGTGATGCACCAATGCAGTGACAGAAAGTGACTTGCCGCCGCTGTATTGGTGCATCATGCTGCCTTTGGATTTAGAGGTCGAACCACAAGAGTGCAGTGTCCTTCTAGTTGATATCCAGATTTTTCCATATGTTATATTAAATAAATACTGAATATAGACAAGTATTGGTTAGCCGTGTAAAGTGGTGTGGCTGTTCCTGGTATGGAACAAGGACCAGCCTAAAATGACAAGGTATAATTTCATGATGGTATGTCGCCATACCCAATGAAATATGTTAGTCAGTGGGTTTCACTCTTTCAAAGAAACTGTGAGCACACAATAAATTTATTTATATCTGACGATGTTTTTAAACAAATACTAGTAGAGAAATTCTGCCAATAGAATTTGTAAATTCGCTGCAAATTCGAAAACGAGGAGAAAAAAGAACATCTCAGTTCTTTAAAGCAATTTAATAGTCGATCAATATTTTTTTTGTGTGCAATATGGTGCAGCAACATCCAAGCCATTGTTTTAGGGGCCTAACATTGTGGTGTAGATCGCACCAACATTGTGGTGTAGATTGCACCGACCTGTGATGGTACAGACTGAAACCAGCATGTGGTGTGAGCCGTTCTCTTGTTTCTTGTGTCAGTTGACTCGGACGACAGGTAGGCAACACTGTGCCCCACAATACTGATTTAACTCATGCGTAGAGTGTCCTTACTATTACATCCCAAAACTACTGTGCTTTAGCAGACACACGTCACAGCTTGACCATCCACCTGTTGAATTTTGAGCAATGCAGTGTGTAGATGGTATATTTTCCTCTCATAATATTGCGTTTAGCTCTCTGCATTTCTCTTTCTTTCTATATTTATTTACAGTTTCACTTTCACATACACTTGCTTATTCCTAATCAACAGTGAATTAGTCAAGCTCTTTTTGTACAAATCACAAGCAGCCAGTCTGCTTATTGCATGGATTTTAATGTGAAGTTCCTTCATACTTTTTGATTTATAAAGAATTTTCCCAAAATGGTTTTTGCAGTTAGGTATTGTATCGCACCATACAATCAATGCCCATTACTTCATTTTAGACTACTGGTAGGGATAACGAAGCGGAGCGTCCATAGCATTTCTATTGATTGGTAACTTGATGATCTCTATACAGTGGTGAATTTACCATTCTAAAGCTTTCCCACATTTTTTACCCCCTGGTATGGAATTAATGCTCACTTCATATCATTACGGCATGTTATGGTATTCCTGCACCCTGCATAACCATCCATGCATGGAGGGAAATAGGTACAAGTCTATTGTATATATCTTGGGGTTATTTGGAATATTTGAAGTCATGCTGGAACTGGGAAAAGCTTTTGGTTCTAGAAAATGTCATTCCACAGCTCCATTTTTCTGTTACTTAAGTTCGGCTACGACTGATATGATTTTCAAAAATCGATACATGAGTTGAAAATTGAAATGTTTCATTGGAATTGTGGAGTCTGGGCTATAAAAATGAAATCTAAATTAAATGGTTTGGGATATTTCAGTTAAGATACTGGTATTTTGCTCACTATCAATTCATGCTTTTACAACGAAAGATTTCGAAACTAGTCATAATGCAGATGTTCTAAACGTAATCTGTATAAATCCTGATACATCCTCATCGGCCATGGCATGTGTAAATTGATGAATTTGTGCTTGTAAAGCTTGCAATTGGAGCATAAGTCTATTACAATAGAATAGAATGCAATCAGTTTTAAAACTAACAGTCTAATCTGAACTGCAGCCATAAATAAGTACAATATGTTGTTTGAGGGTAAACTAGAAAATTGCCTCTTACACTGTGCTATGTATTTTGCAGCGAAGAATCCCCGAGTAGCCAGCCTGTCATCGACGAAAAAGGTCCATTTCAAACTCAACAGGTAAGAAAGTTTATCACATACTCCCAGTAAGAATACTTTCAATCCATTTCAACCCTAGCCCATCGTGTAGGTTTGTCGGACTATGTCTTGATACAATATAAGAGGTAACTTTCCCAATGGCGAAAATACATGTCAATCTCATGGGGGGCCCATCAGGGACCCACAAACCGACCATGGTCCTAACAGGCCAGAAATAATGATGGGTCCACCGGGGACCCAGATGGACTCTTGGGTGGGACTCGCGGGCCCATCTGGACCTATGGGCCCTTATAAGCCATCATGGACCCACAGGCCCAAATGGACCCAGTTTGAGCTACTGATCCATCTTGGACCTGGGCCCATATGGACACAAATACCCTAGGCTCATCAGCCACCAATGGTCCACCATGGACCCATTGGGAGCCCACAGCCTCTACATTCAGGGATATTGTACCAGATGTTCTGCCTTGCAGTAATCCAACTGAAGGCAGTGTACAGACAGCTGTGACGCCCTAGATCACACAGGTAACCAAGTCGGAGACTTGGGATCATAGTAGATAGAGTTGCTGAATTAGGCCTACCTACTAGCTTTATAGTAAGATGAATTCAGAGATTTTGTTATCGCAAAGACAGCTTACATAGTTGTTCTGCTCACCCAGAAACATACGGAATCTATGTTTAAAAATGGAAGTATTTTTTAACAATTAAACATGGATACCTGCAGCGCATTGATCAATATCCATGCCACAGTTTGCTTGTGTCGATTTTGTTGGTGTTATTAGTTCCTTCTCCCTAATGTCTCTAGCTTCTAATAACTTTTGATTTCTGATAACATATGCTTCAATTTGCCCATATGAACCGTTTGCTTGAAATGGAGTGTGCTGGCCAAATGAACCATATGTTCCGAATGGACCATTCGCCTTCCATGGACCTGTTGGCTAGCTAAATGGATAATTTAAACCAGGAAGTAAATGATCCATTTGAGGCCAAATCTCATTTTGGGCCAAGTGTCTACTAACCCCAGATATACATTTCCGGACCGATCAAAATCAAGGTCCGATGGACTAGTTTTCCCAAATACCATTTGTTACATTTGGCTCCCTAGGTCCATTCAGAGCCAGTGGTCCTAGACTAACATGGTCGGACTGATGAAAAATACAGAGATGTAAGTGGTCAGGGATTTCCCTGAAAATAGGGATTTCAAAGATTATTCCACTGTTAAAATATACTGTGAAAGTATAGCGGTTTAAAAGTAATTGAGTACCTTTTCAGGGACTTTGTCAATACCCGACTTACATCTCTGAAAATATTGACCTGGTGATTCCCAATGAGGAAACTAGGCAGAAAGCGGCTTGCTGGAAGACCTCTTAAATGACAGAAATTTAAATTGGAAGGGTTATAATCCCAAAAGTAAAATTCTTGGGTTTTTGCTACTTTGATATCCTTCTTGTTTATTATGATAAAGGTATCCTTCCTGTGTATTATGATAAAGGTAATATTATTATAAATGTTGTACAGGGAAGTTGATTTCATGTTTGCTAAATGTTTTTGGTTCTTTGTTTCAGGGGCTTCAGTGACCTGTGGCAATAGCACCAAGTGGATGTAGCAGTGAGAGATGCGACCTCATCCTGAATGAAGCATTATGATATTACAAAGAGCATGATCATCGTGCGTGCCATGTAGTTATAAGTACCTGATTAATATATACTAGCCAGCTTTGCAGCACTGTTTTAAAGTGTCATATAAGGCTTGTGCTTACTAGAGCAGATATCTGCAGAAACTGCTTTTTATTCTGGTGTGAGACCCTTGTCAGAACATGGCATGGAGTTATGGTGTAATATGGAGTCAGCAATTGGGGACATGTAAGAGTGCATGCTCAACCCCCAATGATATTGATATAACCTTGTTCTTTGTTCTAACCCTACCCAATAACTATATCCTATAAACCTTCATCATGGCATTTAGCTGGCCACAGTAGAGGATCTGTATCAAATACAGCTAAGGCAGGGTATTTCTCTCAGCGACTCTAAAATGGAAAATGAAAGATTCATTGAAGTTAAAGCTGTTGGTTAAATGGTTAAAATGAGAAGTATAGTTGATAAATGTCTCAAATATGTGAAACCAGACATACAGGTGCCTCTGAATACCAAACCGTGGCTATTGTACTAGAAGTGGTACCAAAGTAATACACTTGAATGGTCGATAAAATTAGTTATAATTATGTGATGAATGTGTCAGAGGGAGTGCTAGGTACTTTGATTGGTGATGAGCACACTTTGCATAATGTAAGGTTATATTAAGTTATTCCAGACTTTATTTATTTTTGTATCTGAAGATATGTTGCTGCGTTAATCATATGTTACTGTTGTAAACTTAGTCAGTTTTTATATATGTTGGATAAGCAATAATGTCTTAGTGATAAACAATTGGTGTTAGTTTAGTTAAACTCCACAAATGTTAATGTATAAATATCTACGCTGTACCAACAGGAATGTGTGAGACGACATATTAATCGTCCTCGTGACTTGTTACTCATAATGGTAGATTACTACCTATATGATGTGGATCCTATGTTGAGATAAGATAGCATGCTTCTCCCATTATATGGTCATTTAAAATTGCAAATATTTCTCATTCGACTTGGTTTATAGACCTTTGGCTTTCATTGCGATATCATGTTTATAGCCAGATATCTTGAGAATATAAAAATATGACCTAGTACATCTCACAATCTGCATAATCTCAGTTCTGGATAAATACGTAGCGGGTATGTAATCATATTATTGTAGTTGTAAGTGTTAAGTTCTTATATTTTGTAACTTATTTTCATTTGTATGCATTCTGTCATTTATGCATTATTATTTTATTGTACTCATTCCCTGTTAGCTCTAATAATAGAATGATAGGCATAAAATCATGTAACTAACATTCGGTGCTACAGTGTGTAATGTACTGTTAGATATTTGATGGAGGAAATATGAAAGAAAATAGGGTGACAGTATCATTAGAAATGAAAGATGGTCTGAAATTTGTAAATAGAAATAGATATGCACAGCCACTTGCAAATCAATCAACCTTCGTGGTACAGGTAATATTGTTGAATTTCATTAAAACTAAATATCGTGTATTCGAGTCATGGCATGCGTCAATCTAACCATGTATGGGTATTTCTTGTCTTTGCATCTTTTTATGTATGGACCCTTTTATGCTTCAGTTTCGGGTAATACTCTATGTATCCATGGCTTCATGCTTACCAATGGTTCAATAATATATATTGAGATTAAACATCCAACACATTAATGATGTCAATTCTGCTATCATGCATTTGGACTAGTCATATGTAGTACCAAAGAGCTTGATGTAGGCCCTTTTAAACTTTTGATACTTTTGCACATTATGTACATTAATGGAAACAACTTGAAATAGATAGCCTACATTGTAGCTAAATGAATAACACTTGTAAGATCTATGCAGAGGCCCCATCATAAACCAAGCAGCTCCAGCGATGGTTAAATTGATTCATGTTCAATATCAAAATCAATCACAAACAACTACTCCCACCAAAGGCATAGAACATGGTTTATACTAATTTGGCAACTTTATTAATAAATACTTTTCAGAATATTATGCTTGCTTCTGTAACCTTTACCTCATGTACTGACAGTAAGAATCATTATCGGTGTACTTAAATTTTAATTTTTTTGAAATTTTAACTATTATTGTGATATCCATTTCATTTTGTTCATTTTAAGGTTTTCATCGTTCTTTTCATGGACATGTACGGTTATCATACAGTAGCTGTTTAGTTCTCATTGCCATTATGTTACGTCATATGTTGGAGTAGGTTGGTTGGAGTTACAGATCTGTAGCTATTGGATGTTTCGGAATTCGCAACGCTTAAATGATATTTAAGCATCATGTATTTTATCGTATCATATCAATAAAACTGCATCCTGCCCATAATGGACATCTCTGTGTTGTATCTGAATTAAACCATAACATCATATTGATAACCAGAAAAGGTTATTTAACAATTCAGGGTTCCCACGTGTCATGGAATGTCATGGACTTTGAAAGCTGTCTGGAATGTCATGGAATTTTATAAAAATGTGTCATGGAATGTCATGGAATTTGAAAATAGTAGAATTAATATTGCAAAATCTCCATATATTCTTTCTAGATTTTAGAAAATTTCTCAGGGGCCAAGCCTGATGACCCCACACAATAATTTTATAAATGTTATGGAAAATTGAGATTTTTGTCATGGAAATGTCATGGAATTTTCATCTGAAATTTTTATGGGAACCCTGCAATTGTACACGGTTTACATTAATAAACACCTTCTGATTATTGACCCAGGGCAGATCTATGCACACAGGGTCTTATATGACTTAATTTTTTTAAAGATACATTTTTTGGTCACTGACTTTTGAAGTCATAATGTAACAAAATATGAAATTTGCAAACAAATACTTTAGATCAACAGCTTTCCAAATATAGTTGTGCCAAAAACTTGGGTCAATATCTTAGATGGAATATGCAAAATAAAAAGGGTTACTTTTCAGTGCCTGACCCTCAGGTGAGGGTAGCTTTCGCGACAATGACTCTCACTTGTCTGTGTGTGTGTAACCAGGAGGGGTGGTAAAATTTCAACCACTGTTGGTGGTGGAAGGGAGACATGTAATTTTCAAGCAAAAAGTCAGCGCATTACTATGCATAAAAGAGCATGCCCTAACGGTTTCCGTCGGAGCGGAAAGAATATTTCGGGTGCCCGCGCGAAGGTCACCTCCCCGCCCTGTTGTTTAAAAATGATCACCCCCTAAATACGCTAACAGTAACACTACATCAGAGGGGAAACATCGGTAGGCTGCCGCCTGCTTATATATAGCCTAGGCCACCTTGTGTGAAATGCGTCTATCCCCGTTATCATGGCACACGCCCTGATGCATGCTGGCTACGTCTCAGGCTGCCTCTTAATATTGGCTTCTTCAAGTAATGCCATCATCTTCAAACTGGGAATAGTTTTCCTTAATGGCCCTGAATTGGAGCATATATTTGGGCCCATTGTTGCCAGTTGGGGATGG
Organism: Harmothoe impar; assembly: GCA_947462335.1. NCBI lineage: Eukaryota > Metazoa > Annelida > Polychaeta > Phyllodocida > Polynoidae > Harmothoe > Harmothoe impar. Next base: position 25,174,433 of record OX381721.1, read on the forward strand.
AACTTTGAACGCACAGCATCTGCCATTAGTCTGGCCCTGGAAGACTACCAACAGAAAACTGGACATCTGACAGAACATACCTTCAAGTAAGATACAGTGTTTTGGGTTTATTAATTTGAGTACAACTGTTATTTTCAATTGCATAGCCAGATTCATGGGAAATATATAACTGGACATGGTAAGATCTAATGAAAGCTCAGCTCCTCTTTATGTACCTTTCTTGCAATTGTTCATGATTATGTTCACCATAATGTAGACCAAAAACTCCTTAACTTCTTAACAGGATGGTAGTAAACCATGGAAACTGCTGGCCAGGTTTTGTTATGAAAAGAGTCTTCAATATGTATTTTAAGGAGAAGCCGGATGTCTTATTGGGATTTGCATGTTCCATTGGTAAGACCTAATGAGTACTTATTCCATGTGTAGATGAGAAGTAGACAGAAGTAATAAGCAGAGCTGCTGCATATAACCCACATCCCGGAATCTCTATTCAGAGAAAATGATATAAACACACATGAAATAGTACTAGAATATACTTACAGATAAAACAAATAACCTGCACATGTCATAATTATGTTGCTGAGAATAATAACTTTTACAGTATACCATATTAGACATTTCTAATCCTGACAGATCTCATTCCCCTTGGAATGTACTTATCCAACTGGAATCTGGCAGTGTTTTCCCACGGATCTACAGCTGCAGCATTGGCTGATAAAGATATCTACAGCACCCTAGTTAGAGTGCACCCATCAGGTAAGAAGATGGGCAAGGCCTATGCTCATATGTTCCGCAAGTTTGGGTGGCGGCGGGTGGCAATGATTACGGGTCTTGGTGGCTGTGAATTGGCGTCAGGAGCCATACACACCGCACTCAAGGTAGGTACACTGATATTCTTTGGATCCCTATATGACCAATCTCTCAGTCTAATACTATAGTACCTAACCAAGTTCGTAATTTTGTTGGCCCCCTATACGAACAACCTAGGTTAGTAATATTGTCAGGTTGGTCAGTACTTACCAACTCACCTTAGTATTCTCTATTTCATGAGTTAAGGCATTAGTCATATCTTGTTATGCCTCAGCCATTTTTGAATAGCACTTGGTCATACCTGACCAATGTCCCTATGACTAAGCTGGGATAGGCATTTGGAATTTGCACACGACTCACCCCTGAAGTACAAAATGACAACAAAGTAACACACTTTGAAATAATTACGTCATGTGGATAAGCGGATTTGTTTCAGTACCAACTAGAGCATGAGCACAGATTCCCCAAGACACTTCCATCAGTTTACTTGTCTTTTGCATTTTGTAAAACCCAAAGTTTATTTACCACTCAACCTAGAGCTGTACGAAAATCAAGGCATGGCCTTCATGGTATTATTAGAAAAGGCATTTTTACAGACAAGACTAGCTTAATATTGTACTTTATTCCTTACTATGTGTACCATTTTCTATATCATATAATATACACCTCTATTTCTATCTTATTGAGTTCAGATATTGCTACTTGCAGGCAGCAGGGGTGACTATAACTGAGTGGATTCAGCCTAAGCTTGGTGTATATAATGACTTTGTACTTGAACAGTATGCAGACCAAGTTCGTCAGCGAGCCCGAGGTCAGAGCAAAATATATTCATTAGGGTTTTGTACTGTTTAAATTAATGCACTTTTGTTATTTTTATGCACAAATGTAGCTATGAGAAGTAAGTCACCATTGTGACAAATGCATGTAAACCATGGGGCATCATCTGGTTTCGCAGGTTCCTTATATACACATTCTTTATATCCAAAGTAAATGTCAGTACCTGCAGAATATCAGTATCACTCTGAAAACCCTTGGTAATGAATACACACACACAGAAGATGCAGTGTGGCCAAGGTGTTTCAGTATTTTCATTTGGCCACTGAAAGCTGTTTTTAAGTTCGACTAACAGTATTAACTTGAATGGAAGATTGCTTTTGATAATTGGTATTCACCCTTACTGTTGTTTTAAACTAGAAGTGCAAGTTTCAAGAAGTTTCCCAGAAATTCTAAATAGGTTTCCATCTTATTGCTTTTTGCAGCAATTATAGTGTGCATAGGTGATGAGACATGGAATGATCAACTGGCCTTTCTGAGGATTGTCCATAGAAAGGGCATGAGGGCCCCAGACTTTGTGTTTCTGGGCTACTTTTATGATACAGCCACTGAAGAAATAAAAAGACCCTGGTCGACCAAGGCTAACCTTACCCCTGAACAGATAAAGGAATGGAAAAATATGCTTGTGGAGATCAATTTCAAAATAGTAGGGATATTGATATTTTGTTATATTTTTTAGAACGTTATTATGGTTGAGATTCTTTTCTATTGACCAGTGAAAAGAAAGAGTTTCTCGTAATACACGGCGATTTTGAATTAATTGGTAACTCTCTAACTTCTGTTGTATGGGCTTTGGAAGAACCGATGTTAGTCTGCTGGCCAATTACAATGAATTGACTTATTCTAGGGTATAGCAAAGGGAATAATGTTCTTAGACCCATAGAAATTAATATTTACATGACATCTTCCTGTAGGTAGTAATGGCAGGAGTCAAAGGACAGAAGTATGAAGACTTCTATGACAAAATCGCCATCAGACTCAGTAAACCTCCCTGGAATTATAACCAGAGCTTAGAAATGGGCTGGAGGGTAAGTTCACTCACTTAAATTTATTTTTACCTTCATTCAAACACATGGAATCCAATTTGCAAATTAAAAATCACCGAGTAAACGGTAAACCTTGACCACGTCTGAAATATAATCTTACTGTCTTACAAACTTTTTTTCCAGGACGATCCCTTATGCCATCTATTAATATCTATAGACTTTCTACCGTTTCAGGGTTCATTTAAAGCAGTTGACGTCTATGACGTAGCTCTGACGTATTTCACGGTTCTGGATGAGGTGTTGACTGAGGGTGGCGACTACAGAGATGGTCAACTCTTACAACAGAAAGTCCGGAACAGAACCATACATGGTGAAATAATACGATGGCATTTTCCTTAAAAAACTGAAATACTGTTTGAATTTATTTTATTTATAGCTAGAAATGTGCACTGACGATGTATACTATGTATTTATTATATTGCATAAATTACAGTCTATCCCATTTTAGATGACACCCTATAACTTATTATTATGATAGTGCACTGTAAATAGTCAATGGAGTTACACATTATAATCTACTGTAGATCTACAGTAGAATCTACTGAAGAATGGATTTACAGTAGAATCTTCTGTAGATTAATAGTAGATTTTACTGTTTAACTACAATCAACTGTACACCTAAAGTAGAATCTACTGTATACATTGTACCTATAAAAATGGCAACCAACTTTTTACAGTGTATGTCTTGTTCAGGACTACGTGGGAAGGTACGCTATGATGAGAAGGCAGACCGTGAACCTGACTACTGGTTAATGGACCTCCATCCAGGCTGGGACCTATACAGGGATGTGCTGACAATCATTGCTGCAGAAGAGGAGGGCAAGGTATAAATCGATACCGGAGGATTTGGGGTTCTGCGAACCAAGAAATCTCCAATATGATGTATGGATATTGGTATTTGTAGTGAACTTGAGATACTCCCTTGGGTTCTCATAACCTTGGTATTAAATTGTATTTCCATTTAAAGCGTTTAAGCATAGATATTTGATTCGATTCATAAATATATAGGGTAATCATGTAATGCACATACAATTGCATGAATTGCAGCGTTTGGTGCCCATTGACAACTTGACCGTACACTGGGGTACTGTGGGGAACCTTCCCCCACCAGACACGCCTGTGTGTGGGTTCCAGCATGAGCTGTGTGTACAGGATACATCAGGTAATAACACTGCATGTATTGATTTTAGAAGAAAAAATAAATTGTAAAAATTGTCCAAGTTTATCATATCAATTGCTAAATATTGCCGTTCCTGGATGTGAAATGCTAGAATCGCTTGTGGACAAGCTTCTAAATATCATTCTTAAATCCTTTACATGTCAATTAATAGTTGGCATGAAGAAACATGGCCATATTCTTTATCAAGACATCTAGATGTCTATTTCACATTGGTGTATGCTGTTATAGGTAGCCTCATGTTGAGTATCGGGCTAGCAGCTGGTGGCATTATCTTCATATTAATCCCCGTGCTTCTTCTCCTTCTGTACAGGTACACTGTAAAAAATATTCCGTAGAAAAAACGGAGAAGCACTGGCATCAAAAGGAGCCGGGAAACCCACGTTTTTTTAGGGAATTCCGTTTTTGTAAGTCACCGTTTTTTTTAGGGAATTCCGTTTTTAGAAGTCACCGTAATTTTCACGGAATTTCCCTGATTTATTCTGTGTTTATGTCAGTGTACAGTTCACTATAATTATCAACCATATCCATTTTTATTCCATGAAATATCTTGTGCTGGGACTTCATAATTATTATGGAGCACATACACAGCACTTTATAATCACAATTCATGAGCAAACATTACTCTAGAATTGTTATAGAACACCAACTACAGTGCTGAGAATATATATTTTTCATATTATCACAAGAAGGGTGTCTATGGTATTACAAGTACTGCTTAGTGTCCCACACAATTGAATCTTTTATTGATTGTGAATATTTCATCAAATTTAAATTACATCTGTATATCTACTTTATAGTGAATTAAGGTATTGAAAATTATTAACGTATTGGCATATTTATACTGCTTTAGAACCTAGAACCTTCAGAAAACTCTCCTGAGGAACTAAGCTGCCACCTGATAGGAAAACATAGAACTACCCAGAAAACAGAGGTTCACTGTAAAAGAAATAACGGAGTTTCACTGCAATGGATTACGGAATTTCACTGTAAAATAGATGAGATATACAGTGATTCACTGTAAACCAAAAAACGGAGATGCACTGTCAAATTTAACTGAGATTCTCCGTGAATTCAAGGGAATTTTTTTACAGTGTAGGTATTTTATTTCATTTTATGAAATGCTTGTTTTTGGAGTGACGATTTATTTCCCAGCAATGTTATCCTTTCTGGTTAGTGCATACAGCCATGTTTATCATTACTGCGTATCATGAAAACAATACATAAAAAACAGTGTGTCAAGAAGGAAATGCACAACTAAGAAAATGTAGAAGATGTTGTTGAATAAAAATGGTGTCAATTGTTGTAGACGTCAGAAGGAGGAGGAGGCCCTGCGGCAGACGGTGTGGAAAGTGGACTTGTCAGAGATCAGGATGGGGAAGGCACGGGGAGGCAGTGTGGTGAGGGCACAACCCAATGGGTGGAACTTAACCCTTTAAGGACTGCATGATGCGTTTACAATACATTATCAGCATGATGCATGAATGCAGTCATGTCGGGTGACTTGCCAGTGCTGCCTTCAAGCATCAGCTGACCATCGAGGACTGATACACCCCCGAGGGATTGGCATGTACTCCATGCAGCCATGTATCATTTTGTCCTAGGTCATATCACATTAAAGCACTCTGCAGCCCTTAAAGGGTTAACACGATGAAGACAAGTTGCTAGTCTCAATGAAAAGGATCCTTAATTCAAAGCGGTAAATCCTAATCCTAAACTGGCACGTATTGTGCCGATTTACTTTGATAACGATCCGCTGTTTATCTTTGAATCCAAGAAACATCTTGAAGATGAATATTTTGAATCTAAAGAGTGTATTTTTGACGATAATTGATCACTTCCAGGCGAATATGAGTCAGCGCAGTATGCGTTCTGTAGGGTCGTCTGGTAGTGGTGACGGAGGGGGAGGTGTACGACAGCTGTTCACTGAGGTCGGCACCTACAGAGGCGCTCTGGTGGCTGTACTCAGAGTGGACAGGACCCGGGTAGAGCTGACTCAAGCAGACATGAAGGAACTGAAAGCTGTTAGTATCATTAACAATCACATGTTGACCTATATACATGACAAGAGTGACCTCCGTTTTGTTTCATGGAGTTGAAAAAGTTGAAACCGTACGAAAGAATATGAGAAGTTATAGATAAAAGTTATAAAAACGTTCCAAAATATAACAATAAATTTCAAAAATCATGAATATTATAAGGATTGTTGTAGAATAGAGAGTAGAATATTGTAACTACTATAACTTATATTGTATAACTACACAGTGCTCGTTGTGATACAATGTGTGCTGGTCTGTAACAGATGAAGGACATGAGCCACACCAACCTGGCCGTGTTTGTGGGTGCGTGTGTGGAACCACCCTACATCTGCTACATCATGGACTACTACACCAAGGGGAGTCTGCAGGTACAATGTATATCATAAATTAATTTAGCTCTAATTATAGCTAAATTCATGCCAATATATCCCCTACTCTTCAAACATTAAAAGCAATACAGCAGGCTGACCTATAAAATAACCCCAAGAAAAACAAGATATTATTCATACCCCCTCTGTGCAGTGGTCCCATTGTGTCTCAATGCCACATTTGGGTGGGGTAGATGAAAGTTGTGTTACATATTGTATACCATACTCACATCTCACGTATCCCCACACTTTGGCCTATGCTCGCGGATTTTAACGTTTGTAACTTTACTACATTATACTGAAAGCATATCATCATAGCTGCATTTTATCTTTTCAAGGACATAATTGAAAATGATATCATTGGGTTGGATTGGATGTTCAAGACATCACTATTATCAGACCTTGCAAACGTAAGAATCCAGATGCTATTGCTTTTGCTTTTCTATTATAGTTTGCCACTATAAAAAAGACAGCACCCATTACATCTGTCACATATATATGAGCTGATTAAAAGCAATATAATAGGGACTGGCTGTTCCCACTCATACTTTTTCTCGGTGTGGTTACTGTTCACTGGTTATCTTGACTATTAAATCAAGCTAGCTATTATTACGATTTGCCATTAGTAGCGGCTATCCATATGCTTTGTTGAAATAGTTTGATTCTACACAATGGTTGAACTCTCACTTTGCCTTAACACAGGGTATGGAGTACCTACACAGGTCAGAGCTGCAGAGTCATGGCAGTCTGAGGAGCACTTGTTGTCTGGTGGACAGCCGCTGGCAGCTCAAGGTGTCGTCTTATGGTCTTCATGCTTTTAGATCAGGTAAGTCAGTGCTATGTCAAGGGGTAGGATGTGCCATTTATCTGTGAGAATGGAATGATGGAGGAAATCCTGAGTCCTAATATGCTCCAAAGAGTGGGAAAAGTCAAGAGCTTTCTTTTCCAGAGTGAGGCGAGCCAAAATGACTCTTTGGAGGGATCAGTCTGAGTCCCTTTCAAAGAGATCGAGTCTAGCAATGCTGGATTCTGGAGGGTGATTTAGGGAATATTGGACTCTGTGGAAGTATACATACGGTGCTGTCTCACTAAGTTTGAAGTCAGAGGGGAGATGGAGGTCCTCGACTCTTCCCACAAATCCTGGGATAGCCTGAGAGTGTTCCTGACACTATAGAGCTTAGCCTTGCCTTGTCTCTGAGAAGGAGTCACACAATGGAGATAATTATCTCTAAAATGCCAGTTTAGCCATATGCCTGACTTTAGACTGCCCTTCTCAGTCCAGTATAGCAATGGACAATGGTGTGTCAAGTGAGAATATGTAAGTGACTTGCCAATATTGATTGTAACAATTTTGTTCTGAATTTTAAGGTCAGGATGGTTCTAACGTTGGTGAACATGCGAAATATCGGAAACTGCTATGGACAGCCCCAGAACTGCTGCGCATGCCCATTAATGAGTGGCCCCGTTATGGGACACAAGCAGGTGATGTCTACAGCTTTGGTGTGATTGCACAAGAAGTCATATACAGAGCCCCACCATACTTCTTGGAGGAACAATCTCCAAAAGGTACAACGTTCCGCTATAGATTTCTTTACTCTCAAGATCAAGTTTTTGTAGCTCTGCTACAGTCATACTACTGTTCCTACACCTACATGTCTATTATTTCCATTCCAATACTAAATGGTATGCACTTTTCTTATTTAAAAAGCAATTTACCAATTTACCAATAGCGAATATGGTGTACATGAAATGAATATACCAGATCGAATAGCACATAGCTGTTTGGGGTGCCTATGTGTGTGTGAAATAATATCAATTTTACTTAAGTTCCTAAACTTCCTTACAGGGGTGGGGTAGACGGGGTTCTAGACACATATATTCCTAAGTACTCTGTTCAAGCTACCTATATGTGACCGAAACATAATATGGGTCATCTTCACTGGCTCCTCTCCCAACATTCTGATTTTCTCAGTATGTTCATGAAGTAATATGATTAGCTATATCACACCATTGAGCTATGCTACATCCATCAGGGATGTATTATATGTACTGCAAACAACGTTGTTATATACCTCAACGTTACATTATCAAAATTCCTTCTTGCAATTGGCTGATAGATTTCATCTCAAAATTGGCAAGCATTGACCATGAGCCATACCGACCCCAGCTGCCGAAGCTAGATGAGAACACTCCACCAGAAGCTGACAAACTGATCAAGGACTGCTGGCAGGAGGAACCTGCCTCTAGACCAACCTTTGGTGACATCTTAAAGCTGATTAGGAAACTCAACAAGAACCAGTAAGCCCATTTTGTTTTAAAACAATACAATTAAATAAATAAAACGCATAACATTAGCCATAATTTAGACCAAAATACTTTGATAGTTACCGGTAAGTGTGTATAAGACATTTTTATAGAGATGTTAATTGACATTCAATCAATCAGCCAAAGAATAAAGGACCCTGAAAATACTTGATACTTTGGAATCATTTAATGCCTCTCGACTGCAGGTGAATTATTCCCCACAATGGCAAGATAGGATCTATACATTTGTGTTGTGCATGACACAGTCTGGTATATAAAAGTATAATATTCGCAAAGAATGTTGTTAATTTAAGATAGAGGAGGTATTATGTCACGTGAAATGCGAAGCAATCTAATCCTATTCTTGTGTTATCCCACTCCTGAATACTAAATCCCAATTTACTGTCTGAACGTAAACGTTGCTGTGTTTTAAACTATATATATACATGTACATATCACAAACTAATCTGATCCAGCACCTTCTTTATGATGCAGGAAGGTAGATATAATGTCCTCCTTGATTGTTAAGTTGGAGAAGTATGCAAACAACCTTGAGGAAATTGTGATCCAACGAACTTCAGAGCTGGTGGTGGAGAAGAAGAGAACAGACAATCTTCTAGAAAGCATGCTCCCTCCGTATGTTTACAGAAATAAATATTAATATGAGTCATCGGTAAAGAGACAGGCTTCTGAATGACACAAGTACTTTTAATGGATGTACATTCTTCTTATTAGACAACATGTCACACTCCATATCTCTCTGACCTACAATACACATACATTCCCAATGAGGGCCCGAGATTTGTTCTACACTAGATGGGGCTTTAGTTTTCATACATGTTTTCTACAGGTGAGAAAACATATATGAAACTGGGATCTCGTTTACCTGGACTATGCGTAGCTCCATCTAGTGTAGAACAAATTTCAGGTCCTCATTTGCATGAGCATCTAGCAATGTTGGACTCTCCTGCCGTTTTCTAGCAATGGCTTGTCTAGCAATGCTTGACCCGTGTGGTCTCTCTTTCAAGGCTCAAAGAGTCCAGCAATAACATACTAGGGTAAGAGAGTCCAATATACTCTCGTGCAATATTGTCCTGGACTCTAAATGTACCTCCAGCTTTCTATAAGGAGGGTCCAGCATTGCATTACTCTACCTAAACTACAAGACTATGGACACCTATAGCTGGCCAGAGGACAATGTCCATAAATAAAACTCCCTCAGTTTTCTATGTGTACATATTCGTTATAGGTTTCAAATATTTACCTGACAGTATAATTATATTGCAGGTCAGTTGTGGAGGAACTGAAACAAGGGAGAACGGTGGCCGCTGAGCTCTTTGAAGCAGTCACCATCCTTTTTTCTGATATTGTTGGATTCACGGCTTTATCACTGGAGAGTGCTCCACTTGATATTGTTAACCTTCTGAATGATTTGTACCACCGGTTTGATGACATCATTAGCCTTCATGATGCCTATAAGGTGGGTTCTTAGTGAGAACCTGTACATGATATACGATCTGGCATGCTATAAACCAACGATCTCACAAGATCCCCAACTAATACCTGAAACGTTCATACTATTTTCAAGACCGTAACTATCTATACTGTTAATAGTTACTGTAGGTACACAGTAAAATCTACTGTAGATCTACAGTAGAATCTACTGTGAAATAGATTTACAGTAGCATATACTGTAGCTTTACAGTAGATTCTATTGCTTACCTACAATAAACTGTACACCTACAGTAGAATCTACAGTACACCTACAAAATTGACAACCAACTTTTTACAGTATGCATCAATGTTTTAAATTGTCAGATGGAGACGATTGGTGATTCCTACATGGTGGTGAGTGGTCTCCCACACCGTAACGGTGACCAGCACGTGAGTGAGATAGCCAACCTCAGCCTGCACCTCATGAGTGCTGCCCTCACCTTCACAATCAGACATCGCCCTCAGCTCAAACTGAAACTAAGGATTGGTTTCCACACTGGTCCCTGTGCTGCAGGTGATTTTTCCTACCCCAAACTGAGCTTTTAAGATATTAAAGATATTGTTTTTTTTTCATACAGCAAAAGGGTTAATACGCTTATATCACTGCTAACTAAAAAGAAAGCTGGGTGTAGTTGGATTTTGATATGACCCTGATTTGAATTTGTTCCATAAAATGATAACTGTATATTGTTCAAACTGATTTTGTTGCAATACTTGCACAGCCAGTGAACCATGCCAGAATATGTATAAACTGCACTCATTCTTTGATGCAGATACCGAAGGCAGGGATAGTACATATAATAGTGGGTGTCCTTACTGTGAATGACTTACTTATTTAACAAAGCATCATTATTTCTTTCATCTAGGGGTGGTAGGACTTTCCATGCCTCGGTACTGTTTATTTGGCGACACGGTCAATATGGCATCTCGTATGGAAACAAATGGAAAAGGTACTACATGCAATTTGTATGTAAATCCCTTAACTATGTTAAATACAATTTCAAATGCATCCTTAGTTAAATTTAACAATTTCAGAGGAAGGCTATGTCTGGTCAATCACCAAAGACAATACATCTGCCGTCATTGTTTCAAAGGTATACCCGGGTAACTCTAGAACATTTCTGTGTTAACAGCACTGATGATTCACGTGAGCAGGTATGCCTTCGCTGCCCTTGAGACGTTGGAAGGTTACAAAATAAAGGAGAGAGGAGAAATGCAAATTAAGGTATTTATTATGTTAGTCATACAAATTAAAAAGGGATACCTACTGATAGGTGACAAGTAACTAACTTCACGAACACAACTAATGATCAACTCAAAATAAACACAAATCATCGATGGCGGAGCTTAAGCTAAAGTTGTTTATATACTGGCAATAAAAACAATATGTCTGGTTCGGGTCGCTAGCTATCGTAGATTTTTTTAGAAGATCCAAAGTGACAAAGTAGAAAGGACTACAGTCAGTTACTCCACCCTTTCTTGCAGGGCAAAGGCCTTCAGATGACTTACTGGTTAGTTGGAAGGAACGGATTCAACATGCCACTTCCCCTTTTTGAGGAATGAAGTAAGAAAGAGGCGTGAAGAAATGACAAAGGCGTCCAACCATGCAGTCACATCGACAGATATAGGAACGAAACAATTAAATGATATTATCCATGGGTATCATTACTCAATGGAAACACAAGGAACATAAAATTATATAGATATAATACATCGTCTCAAAGGAATCTAAAGTCGTAACTTTTAGTTTACTTTAGTCTAATGACGAATTGATTACTTTAGTCTAATGACGAATTCTAAGAGGAATAAGTGAATCTTTTATTTGTTTGATTTCACACCTTTTATTCAGATAATTAATTCAACATATATACAATGAAGACTTTATGCTGTTTTTCAACGAGAACCTGAATGAGTAGAACGGAGCAATGATACTTCTTTTTCACGTTTTCATATACCTCAAGTAGCGTTTACCCATACACTTCGGAACACATATTATTTTTCCTTGATGATTTTACTTAGGAAATCGGAACTATGATGGTATGATATCATACTTAGTTGCAATGTACTGATTTACAGTGTGAGAAAAATACTATTTTCCAACAATTGGACACTAGGATATACTATCAATATTGTATGAACATGAAAATGAATTTTTCGGTTCACCTATTAACTTCAAATATGGGTACATGTTTTGCCCTTTTTAATGTGTCCATACATTCCCAAAATAGTTATACAACTATTGTTTACAATCTCTCTTAAACACGTGTCCAATACCAGACATTCTTGATACCATGTTAATACTATTAGGCTAGGAGGACAATAATGCTTAGTTTTCAGGCGACCCTCCAACCCTGACAGTTACTAGTAATGAAGTACGACCACAATACCTCATTAGAAGTCAAGTCTTGCATTGTTCTTTTACAGAACTTATGGTCTTCCTCAATTGACTTTTGTAACATAACCTACTATCCAATATAATGCCCAAGTATTTATACCCATGTGCATCTACTAAGTACCACATTTCTCACTATATAATAGGTAGTAATTTTCCCTCAGTATCATAAGTAAACAACATTACTTTTTTTCTTTTGGCATCAATTGCCAATTAATTTGCTTCACACCATTTGACTAGCACGTTTGAATAATTTTGTGAATTGATGTAACAGTTTAATCATGTCTGTATTTGAGATGTAATAAAACCGTCAGACATCATGTATTATACCCATTTTGTTACATTATGCATAAAGCCATGGTCATGAGCACAAACAATCGTCTGAAATACAAATGGTAGAAGCAGCAAAGAAATACTTATAGAAACAAACATTAAATATCTGCGCCAGAACGTCAAACCATGGGTTTAATTTGATAAATGTTTGCTAGCTCGATGTTGAAGTCTGAACTTATATTACAAATATGTTATGCTGCCCCGTGTTTATCATAGCATTAAGGCGTGCACGATATAGGTGATAAACTTAACGTGGCGGAACTTGCTGCTACCAAAGGGCGCTGGCTCAGTATGGGCAGAGCAGGAGGGGGAATTATTCTTGGTTTAATAGTCAGGGGATAGCGCGGACGCAGTCCCCCCCTAACAAAAATTGCGCACCCGAGTCATCCACATTTGGGATGATCGCAAGGGTCAACCCAACCGTAGTGCAATGGAGGGGCCTCGCCCTGGGGGAACCTCCTTGACGATCAAGGTGTCTCCTGTGCCAGGTAAGTATGCTTAGTTGTGGCAGATTTTGGTTTATATCCACATTGGAAATTCTACAAAGTGGGTGTTTGACACATTAACAGTGTGTTTGTCACAATAAAATCATTCAACTTGCTAAAATAAATGTAGGAATATAAAGATTATTGAATATTCAAATGATTTATTACAGTATGCTAATACCGCCAGTGGAAAATTGTGCACGTTTGGAAGTAAAAATCTGCCGAATGTGTGGATTTCTCTTCTGAGTGTATGGTGGCGCCATCTGCTTCAAATATTAGTACTACCATAAGGCTTTATGCATTATAAGCTACCGTGACGCGTGCCAGGCCGGCCCAGCGGGTGGCCACACAGCTCAGGGAGCCACCTGGTGAGAAACGGGAGACATGGAGTATGGACGTGTGGTGCTATGTACTGGAGAGACAGCAGCCTCGGCCAGCGTCTATCCTACCAGTTGGATGGTCTGGGAGCAGGCTGTCACCCCACCTAATATGCATGCAGTTGTCAATTAAACGGTAGCCCTCTGCCACAGTGTACCTTATACTAATTACCCATTTGATTTAGATAAGAATCTGTTTGTACTTGGGTGTGTATTCCCCAATACACACCTGCTGTTTTGCCAACAACGTGGCGGAAAATCCAGAGCAGGTCTGCTCCCAGTCCAATCATGATATTGGGCTGGGAGTCTGAGACTGGGGTATCAGAGTAGTGTTGTGCTGGATGTAACCAATAGTTAAGCGAAAAATAGACCTTTGATGACCATAGACAATAGGTATACTAAATGACTGTATTAGGCTTAAAGCCAATTGTATTGCTGAACCAAATACATAAACATTAAGACATCCAAATATACTGCTGATAATGAAATCGTTATAATTTAATTAATCGGATTAATTGAAAAAGTAAATCCTTAATTATTGAAATTTTCCCTTTTACTTTTGTTGTAACATACAGGTGTTCGGTGGACCGAGTTTTAATTCAGATTGAATTGAGTGCCGGTTCACCCCCACAAAAATGCATGTTCTAGCGTGGGGGGGGGGGGGGGAGTAAATCCTGATACATGGGATGACCAAAGAGATGTACTATATAAACAGTAGTTACAGCTGTACTTAATAGTATGCACATGTCCTTACAATGCGTTACATGTATACACCTTTAATGAAGTATAAATGGGTATCCTATTGGATAGAAATCAAAGCTATAAATTTGATTTTTTAATGCTCTGAACGAAAAGAACGTGCATCAAGTTCACTGTCTACTGATACGAGACAGGGTCTAAACTCCCTAAACTGAATCCATCTACATTTTTATAGGGATCTATTTCATAGTTAAATGAAATTGACTCTTTTTTTCTCAATTAGAGGAAGACATGCTTTTAAAAGCGTATGGGTTGGTGGAGGGGATTACCTCAGTTCAAATAATGTTAGAGAACGGGATTCTAGGCGACACGATTCGATAACACAGTAAACTTCCTTGGGTCAGGTTACCTTATAGTTTGCTCATGGGGTATCGCTGGTTTGCTTTACCCGAATTGACCCTAGATGGGCACGGCCTATGGATTTATTTATTATCGATTATATTTAGGCATAGTACACAAGTGCAGTGGGTTATGCCCACATTGATGTGGTTTCCTACAGCACTAGACTCTACCTAGAGCACATGTACACTATATAACTAGTGCCGACTAATGTCTTCCCATCGGAGGCCTCTCTGGAAATCCCCACTTTACACCTTTAACATTCGCCACACTTCCCCCTCGTTACCATAACAACATCGACAACAACTGCACGTTCCCATGGTAACGCTTTAAGTTGGCACGACGCGGGTGGCGCATCCTGAACACTGGCGACCTGTACCCCATCCCTCCAGTGTGTAAGGGCAGAGCGCGCTGACCACAGGTGTGGCAGGAGGGACCAGGAGGGTGGTGGTTGGTAGCCCAGGTGTGTGGCCAGGTAGTGATATACTGGAGGAGACCACGGACCGAGGAGGCAGCCCTGGAGGGGTCGGCTTTACCATGGGCGTGGCCACAGGTAGGTCTGCTTAATACCATGTAAGGGGGATCCTATACTATACCTACTGGAGGAGGAGTAAACATGATTATATACGCCTTTAGGCTTGTGTGGGGTTATGTCAACATGTAGGACTTTCTAATGGAATCAGCATTTTAAGGCCATGTGTATGAAGCTTACGGAACTATCACTGCATGTTCTTTGTACAGATTGTCATGAGGCCTATAGGTTGGCTAATCACGATGTTGTGTATAGCTGATAAGTTGATAAGCTTGTCAGCATCTGGTCTATACCAATAATGTAGCCTAATCCCCTTACCTATACACAGCGCCCATGGCCATGTGTTATTACCTTTCTATAAACACAACTCTGTGAAATAACTGAAAGGATATGTAGCTAAGGTATACATAACCATTACCAAGTGGTCCATGCGTCTAATATAAATCCCTGTGGGACAATCACTGTATGATCGGATATCTGATATAGATCTGCAATGGTCTGTATAGGTAGGGAGTAGACAAAACGGTGGCCAAACACACATACAGGTACTCATCATACATTCCCTTCTATGTAAATAAAGCTCTAAGAAACCCCTAGCATCGATTGCTGAACTCATGAGGGTATTTCAAATGTCAAGTGAGTCCAATAAGTGAACTCAATATCCAGGATTCGACACCCTAATGTAGATTATACTTCATACATGCTAGAACAGGAGTTTTTACCCCCCCCCCCCACCCGGCAGGTGATAATCTGATATCTATGTCAGTGCAGCATCCGTCATTTCTCCCTCAGGGATACAGGTAGAGCACCCACTGCACAGGTGACTGGAATCATCACCTATAAATAGAACTCTGGAAATTACCTCCAGCGCTGCTCTCCCATTGGCTGAACTTGACCTCGTGACCCAACCTGCCAGGTCGGCCAAGCATATCAAGCAAAAACGATCGATATTATACTGCAATGCACTCCCTACCACGTTGCCACCCAATGTCCCCCAACGCTCCCTCATCATGAGGCATTTAGGCGGTGGAATAAGTGTGAAAGCTGCGCCTTAAGCTGGGTGAGAATGGCTGTTGGTTGGACCATGGAGACAGGGATGTGTGCCTTAACTTTACCATAGGCCTACCTGGATGTACACACGGCCTGGGTACACACACTCACACATTGACTCACCTGCCCGGGGGGGCCACTCCTTATCTTTTCTATAGTAGCTATGTGTGAACATCACCTCGAATTTGGTACCCTTATCACGGGTAACAAATCAACAATATAGGACCCTTTTCACGGAAAATTGAGCTCAAAACTTACCCTAATCAAGAGAGAGTAGGAAAAATATACCCTTTAATACATGTATCAAGGATGGGCGAGAAATATCATATAAAAACCCCACAAAAGGTGGGCCTAAGCAGTGCCCTAATATTTCTTATTTCAAGACAGAAATTGAATAAGATTTAAACCTGTACGTTATTCTAGTCATAAGGCCTTAAAATATACCCCTTTTCCTCCAAAATTACCTAAAAAGCACCCCTTCTCAAGGACCCTCGCGGGTCCGTGCCTAGGGTCCAAAGACATACCCTTTCCCTTGGGATAGTGTTCACACATAGTAAGCAAAACTGAGGGAGTGGCCCCCCCGGGCTCACCTGGCGTTGACAGTTCCCTCTGTAGACTGGCCTCCTACCTATCCCAACCACACACAATAACCATGGACCTTACCAAAACACCCTCAGTATGGTTCTACTGGACACTCATTTGCATAATACTGCCAGGTAAGTGATGTGGATCTCCCCACCTGTCATTAAGGGATTTAACACGGATATGGAGACCCTGGAGGATACACCGGAGGTAATCCATTTGACATGGTCTGGTCCTATGTATGCTGGGTGACCTACATACATACACAGACATGCCCATCATACATGGGCACTTTTAACAAAGGAGATGGCATTATAATGGCGAGAAAGGTGGTTAAAGTGCTGGAGGGGATTCAGTGGTCAGGTTTAGGGACTGGAGGATCAAAGGGCGTGGTCGTGTAGGGATCATTGAACTGGTGTTTAGTCATCCCTGCTCTGTTGTCATCAGACAGCTGTCACCTGAGCGATAATGGGACGATCTGATCATACTTAGTACATCAAGGAGTTCTCTATACATCGACATTTAATATGGTAGTTTTACTAATGAATGTGGGTGGCCCTATACGTATGCATTATCTATAAGTTACGATCCATTTGGTTCTAATTGGCGTATGCCATGTTTGTTTTCCTGCATCTGTAGATAGTGTGAAATGCATCCACCAAGCACCCCTCATTTAAGGAAAACCCCAAAGTTGTTTTAACTTATTGAAAACGTTAGGGAATTATTGATTGGGAGGAATTATCAAAATTATACTGGAAGATACTTATAATGCAGGTATCGATAAGGAGAAGAGCTGGTAAACTTGGATACAAATCCATGCCATGCCAGCAGTCATTGGACAACATGCACACACATTATGACATGCATTATTGATAATGATATAGTATTTCGTTGGCTTGTATTATTCCTATATCAGAGGGGCGGGCGTACATGGTTTCGAGCCCCTGTCTAGAGCTAGCTATGTAGGTTAATAGAAGCATTATGTAATGCATGTTTTCCCACATGCTTGACATGCCATTGTATTGCATGTACATACATTGCAGGACATTGCACATTCTATTGTAACGGGCTTAAAACGGCGCTGCATGTGGGTCTAACTTTAGCATTGTTTGATGCAACGTCGTGACCAATGGATTAATAGGTTACATTTAGTATAGTTAACGTAATTATCAACTTTGCTCTTGATACCTCATTTTCCATGATCGCTCCCAATCATATTGCCTAAACTCATGACAATTAAAACACGTGTAATGCATTCGTGCACCAATTAAAGGTATATCAAAAATAGTATGTTGCAACTAAAAATCATGTCAGTATGAAGTTTCAATAACTCTTATGAAATGGCCTAGATCGCACCATACGCAGTGCACTATATATACGATTTCAAAAGAAAACAGACATGAAGACATTTCCGATAACAGAAAAACACATGCAATGAATTAACCAGGTACTAGCAAACCCACAGGAATAAACAATATATGCATCTACTTTTAATTAGTGTAATTCGATGGACCATCGCAAGCCTTGTGCTCCTTCCTGTAACTGTCAAAACAAATTGTGTAAATTAAACTAAATTCTAGTGGACACTACAGAGTATAATTATGCATTGTCGAAACTAGTTCTGTGTGACTTATCTGCTTTCCACCTCGCCCACTCATTGATTCCTATTATTTAAACACGATTTGATACACATGACAACTATATGAGATGCATCGTTTATCAAATGAAATACGTAAAAACATAGTTTAAATACGTAAAAACGCAGTGAAATACGTAGAAAATGACAGTCCCCTCTGAAGACGGCCATACACTGCATGACCTGTGTTTCACCTATATATAAATAGTATATGTTAATGTGTCCTTATACATTAACCCAGAAGGTACCAAAGTCATGTTGTACCACATATATAGCACACACCTCCATGTGGCCTCCCGCGGCCTACAGTATGCACGCCATGTGCACCAGCCTTAGTTAAACTAAGCCAAGAGTAAACAATAGCAAACCTTTTATGAATATGTAATATGTACAGCCGGCTCCTGAGTCATCCCATAGGGGAGCCAGACCACACTACTATACCGCAACACAAATAACTGTGTCACGAGCCCTCTATAGGCTTAGACATATACGTTGATATAAGAAATTAGGTTACATACTTTTCAAAGTCTATGATTAGACAAGGGAACGCTGAAATGGTATACACTCATTTTGAATTACATTTTGAAATAACCCTCTGACAATCGTGCTTTTCGCGAGGTTCTGTCTATATGAAGGGGCTGGATGCAAAGTAACATATATCCATGCCGAAAATGAAGTATTATAGACAGCTTGGGGTTAATTGTAGTACAAATGTAGTACGGTTACAGAGTGCATGATTTGCAGTCCATTCTGACATGGACAATGGTAAATCCTGTCTATTTTTCAAATAGGGCGTTCATCACTTCATGTCGTTTTGCATCCAATATTTTGTATTATCGTCCACAAGTTACGCTCAGACTCCCTTGTTATGTTCCTGGTTCAAGCGGGGTTCAAGTCGATGCAACAGCAAAAAAAAAAGATAGTAGCGAGGGAAATGATTTCCAGTTGAAATAAAATTTGACCGCAATGTGTATCTATACGGGTGGTTCACGAAAAGGTCAGTGAGGAACGGGCGTTGTCCTGAGTAAGGCAAAAGGGCGAAGCGAAGTCGAAACCCATATTTTGGTGTCTTACAATAATTAGTTTTTTAGTTGAAAAGGACCAAAGGACAAAAAGAAATCCAATTTTGAAAAAGTATTTACATTTAAAGTAATTTTGGGGTTATTTCACAGTCAATGTGATAGTCTATGAGTCAACGATGTTGTTGGAAAGTCAGCGCTGAAGTTTGCCAGTCAATTTTTGGGTACCTTTCAGGCCCAAGTAAAGAAAGAAAAATCCGACCTATCCTACCTAGATTTTCAAACTATGTAACCTGAAACACACCTTTTATATCTTTTGGCCCAATGACCGGGGAAGAGACTAATAAACTTACACGATCTAATCCTATAATTATTACGTGAGATAATCTGATGGTTCCTTAAAATAGTCTGGATTACCCAGTGGTATTGGAATTATGGTAAGCCATGCTCTAAATGAGTCATAATTCTTTGACTGCCTTTATTTTAAATAGGTCGAGGTAGGTGTACAACTTATAATTTATGCTGTAATGATCATCCCAGCAGTAACCCCAATACCACATTTACTTTATGTATACGATCACAGAGAAAAGAAACAGCGTCAAAAGGGAGTCCAGGTTTCCTCCAAAATGACTCCCCTCTCTAGGGGAGTCCAGGTCGCCTAAGGGAGCCTAGGTGACTCTCTGGCTGACCTAAGGGAGAGCCACCAGGGAGAGTCATATAGCTCTCTGGGTCATATGACTCCCCCAGGTGACTCCCTTAGGTCAAGGCAGTATTCCACTGACGGAATCGGCCGTGATTATGTCTGTCGGACGAGATTCTGCCATAAGTTTAACATTATAGAGACTTTTATCGGATGACGAAATTTCGGCCGATTTGTCTCAATGGAATACTGCCTTCGGCCAGAGAGTCACCTAGGCTCCCTTATGCGACCTAGACTCGCCCTTAACAGGGGAGTCATTCTGGAGGCAAACTTGACTCCCTTTTGACGCTGTTTCTTCTCTCTGTATATACGAGGATATATAAATATCATATTTTAATTTCTATGTACAGTTCTATGTTCACTTTCGCCCTAATGCGCGCTCCTACATTGTGTATAGGTTTCAGGTGGTCTTGATCTAACAGTGTGTGTATTCTTTCTGTTACAGACATCCCAATGGTCAACGCCAGCGAAGGTGTAGGAGGTAGGTGTTCAGTCCTTCATTGTGGGGGGGGGGGGGGGGGGGGGGGGCAGCTGGGGGTTGCAAGGTATACTAATGGGGTCTAGATGGGGGGGGGGGGGTCCCCATGTCGCATGTCGAATTTAAGAATGGCCATGTCATGTCACTTAAAATTCCCATGTCCCATGTCGCCCCTAAGAACCTGCATGTCCCATGTCGATTTTAAGAAACATCCTATGTCGTGTCACTGAAATTTTCCCTCATGTCACTGAGCTCCCTGTCGCATGTCGATTTTAAGAAATGGCCATGTCGCCGTGTAGAATATAGGCATCTACACCCATACTAACAGACTTTAGCTGTTTAGGGGCCGATCATTGTTTTAATAACGGAAGGATGGTGGGCGTGCAAAACTAATTCATACCCCTTTACACTGAAAATCCATAGGTTAAAAGGGTCAGTCAGTACAGACTAACCTAGGTTGGTCATATGAGTGTTAGTCACAATGGCAAAGTTATATTAAGAAATGACCGAGGGGTCAGTCAGTTGTGGCTAACCTAGGTTCATCATTGGTGTGTTGTATTTGTATACCGCTAGAGGGTGCCACCTGTGATGACCACTCAGTGGCTCCCCCTGGAAATAAAAAGACTAAGGTGGGTTGGTCAGTAGTGATCTAAAAAATGACTAACTAGGTTAGGCACTAGTGACTAAGAGGTTGGGCGTATAGGGATCCTACGAATATCAGTGTAAGGAAGGAGACATGCCCCCCCTCCAGCCCGAGAGGGACCGAATTTCTTTTGCTTCCCCTCCCAATAGGGCCCAAAATAACCCCCACCCCCATTTCTGAAAAATGTCCACTCCCTTGTCATCTTATCTTGGTGACATGTAACCTCCCCTTGAGGCAGAACGGCAGCAGATGACTCATGACTGTAGGCGTTCTAACTAATGTCTGCTTCACAAGTCGTGGCCATTAAATCCTCCTTTCTGAAAGTTACCACCGGGTGACATACCTCTTGTCATCGGAACATGGGTGGAGACATTAAAGAATTTAATGCATTTACTTTTAAGTTTAAGATGGCATACGACATCAATTGATAATATGTCAGTAGTAATACATGTAAATGATATGTTAAAATAATGTCGGATATTAGATAAAGAGAGGGGCAGAAGAGTTTGCTTCAGGGTTTATAAGAATAGCACCTCTGTTGAGATACATAATGTATGTACTGGGGGGAATTCTCCTGATGTCATCTCGAGGGTGGAGGTGGAGGTAGAGGTGGAGGTAGCGGGTAGTTGTAATACAGCGTTGGAGCATGCTGAGATACTAGTGTAAGCACACACGTGTATATACCCAAACATATGGAGTTGTAGGAGGCATTTTTATTAGTGCAAATAACAGGAAAAGTCAGCTTATGGGCCTCCCTAGAGTCAGCAACGAATAAATCTGTTTTAATATACACTGAGTGACCGAAGCGTAAGTTTCCCTGTTGAACTTTGAAACTCACACTGGGGACACTCAGTGTGGTTTTAATGCAATTAAAGGTACACAGAGGCACGTTAAATCTATGTATTATACTCAAGCATGATGTGTTAGACACAAAATACCCATTTAAGGACGGTATGGTCGGCATGATGCTTGAATATGCCACTAGCGAGTTACTCGCCAGGGCTGCATGAATGCATCACAACGACCAAGGGCATGATGCACTAATACAGTATCCCGTCTTTGAGCCAGTCGAGCAAACAATAATGATGACCTTCTACATATAATCCTACACCCCCCCCCCCCCCCCGATATGTCATTGTAACACTGACAGTAAACATGTCCTTAATCAGCTATCAGCCCGATATGTTCCTCTACAAGAGGGGTTATTTGAATGACCCCACCCACTTTAGTGCACTTTACACCCTATACATGGTGAAACTACTGACATCAAGGCCATTTACACGGTACGTGAGAAAACCCATTTAGACAACGCCCCTTGGACATTAACAAGGCGTGTTCTATTGTACCGACATGAAAGTCGGGTAGTGACAGAATCCTTATTAAGGAGTGCTGAGTTAGAGAGGGGAGAACTTTAAAACCCCTATTTTAAACCACATAGGGAAATTCCTGACCGCTGATATCTCTTATTCCAGCAAGAGGGATCAGAGTTAATTGTACATGACTGTTCTGGAAACGGTGATGACGTTAACATTAAAATTAAAAGATATCTGACCTTGACAATCGAAGGCGTGTACACCACAGCTTTGGGAGGAGTAGACAGACAGGGAACACCCATGAATTACTTCACTCAAATATGGACCATTTTCAACACCCAGCCATTCCCTGTCAGACGTTTCCCCATTCCTCCACCATTGATTGTAACACTCAGACCAACGCCTTCAGCAGCCTCCGGCGTGACTAATTTAAGGACGGCCCCATTTTAAGAAGGGGAAAGATAAACAACATGAGAAGAGCATTGCATGGGCATAGTTACATATAGGATAACAATTGTTACCAAATTAGGGACTATGTATTTTCGGGTTTTATCCCAATGGTAGCAGATTCTTTATTGAGATCATCCAGGGTGAAACAGTAAGCCACCTGCCGACCACAACTGAGAACGCCAATCTAATTCTAAATCGTTCATCCTAATACGTGTTTATCGGTGGAGTACAATGTACCTTGTTAAGTTGTTTTCTATTGATAACCAACTTCCGACCCACATTAGAAAGTGGAGTGATAAGGGGATGCTGCTATCAGCAGGTAATCAGCAACAACTGGCTGTTTGTCTGTTATCACACATCCCTACATAAAGCTGATACCTGGGCACTGCCCGACACAGGCCATGTACACATCTGACAGCTAGATCAGTTATCAGTCGTCTAGCTATCAGCTGCATGGTCAAGACTCATACATGGTGGATGCTTATGGGAGTACTCATATATAGCATTATGTATATGATGGAGAAACTGTGGAGATACCTCTGAGACAACTCTAGGATTATAACCGTGTGTAAACGAGCTGTGGATGACTAGGTGTTAGCAGGAGGATGGCAGGTGGGTAGTTATAGCAGAGGAACATGAGACGATCTAGTCCCCCTGTATATGTCGTTGCATTATTACTGAGGAATATTGTTGGCTTGTATAGTCTAGGTATGACTGATCATGACAATGAGGGTATAGAGTAGCATCTACATAAATTGCCCTTTTTTCTTAGATGGTGTTAAAAAAGTACAAAGAGCACCACTGTGTTTAGCTGATGAGAATGGTGGGGAGAACAATATACATGTATATTACTGGTTTTTAAATTTGAATTATTATAATATCATAGCACGATTCTTGCCCTCTCGTCAAGGCATTGGCATAGGTAAATGTAAATGTAGGGCGATAATTGACACAGTTGGCTCCCATGCTGGTTCTTGGCACCAGCAGGCTCTTACCTCAGCACCAAAACCTACCCTCTGGTGTGAGAGGGTGACACAGTTAGTCATCCTACCAGTCATAAACAGTACATGGTGCTCATGACCTCGTTACCAGAACAAAGCATGGCTGATGGCTGTTCCTTGGTTCTCTGATTGAGCCCATTAGGACGTGATCAGTTTTTAACAAGGGGGGCGGGGGTTCGCACGGAGCGCCTCAAATTTCTTACACTCCCCCCTGTCAACGGGTTAACATCTTTTACCCCCCCCCCCCCCCATCTTTAGGGTCGAAAATTAATGTGCAAGCGGGCACTTTGAAGCAGGCTTTTTGGCCCAAAACAGGTTAAATGTTTTTGACTCCCCATAAGAGGGGTCCAACTATTTTTTACAGTCCCCCGGTCAAGGGGTCCAAATTTGATTGCCCCCACCCCCAAACCCACCCCCCGCTGTTAAAAAATGATCACTCCCTTATATTAGACTATTGCGAAATCCCTTTGTGAAAGATTATCGTGCATAGCTCTTATTACCAGGTGCAGTAAACCATGCCTGATTAATAGCTTTTGTGTATTCCTCAAAACCAGTATATCTGTCTGCATTTATATTCTATCATATGATATTATCTAAACAGGTCAAGATGGGTACACATTTGTCTATGCCATACCTGTTGAGTATTTCCTATTATGGCCTCCGGGAAATGGAACACAACACAAAACATGGCAAAGTGTATAGACATAAATGTGAAGGTGTGTACTCTCTGGGGACAAAGTGGGCTCTGTTCATTGGTTCTGCCTGTTCTGCTCTGCTGGTCATCGTTTTATACCTGGCATATGGAGGCAGCCCATTGCTATATGTACAAATGGATAAGGGAGACGGGGAATTCAGGATAGAGTTGCTGCCAAAACACAATTATACCACAGTCTAGTCTATCTAGAGCTATACCTGATCTACAGTGGTAATATTAAAAATGACAGCCTTCAAAGATCAATATTATCCATTGTATATGTTTATGTAAATAATTATGTCTATATTTGATAATGCTGAGGCAATAATACGTCGCATCACTACCATTTATTTAGCTGCGATATCTGTCAACCCCTTTTTACACAAGCCATCGTGGTTCAAGGGTTATTGCAATACCCTCCACCCTCCACCGTCTCCCATTTAAAATAATTTCCACTTTGTCATGCCTGATGTTACCCTGTAATTCAGCTGGCAACCTTTGTCCCATGTAATACCACTATGCCATTATACATTTACATAATGTACAAGCACAGTGCCCTGAATGCCCAACGATGGTGATTATCACCTATAGTGAATTCAGGGGAAAAAGATAAAGTGCAGACTTGGTGACTCATTCATTGGTATAGTTTATTGTATTCCTGAATGCTTGCTAGACTCAGAAACACCTCTAACACAGTGAGAGTTAGGTGCCACCTGCCGGTTCTATAGGTGCACTTGTCTGCATGGGAGACAGTAGGCAAACACGGGTTATCTGTGGGCCATCAGCCAGCACCATCCCAACCCAGACAGTGCTAGTACATGCTGGTTGATAGAACAGGAACATAACACTAGTTAACACCCCCAGTATCATCTCGTAATGGTGTGCACATGGTGTACTGTCACTATGGGTATCAATTTCCTCAGACATGAGAACGTACAACTGAAGTACATAATCACACTATCATCTTACACATACATTTCTATATATGAAGATAAACATAGAGATGTGTAAATAACGCACCGTTTAATGAAATATCAATGATTACATCGATAGGGAGCATACCTTAGGTGTATAGTTAAAATCAACATATTCCACACCAATATTAAGGTATTGCTCTGGAGTTAATGGAAAATTGTGATTGATTGAAAAGGGTTTCAGAAAAAGAGTTGATGGTTGATATAAGACAAATAATTATCAAATATTTGTGATATATATTCATTTGACTATAGTCTGGGGGAATTTAGAGATTTCACTATCAGTGAAAACTTTCGATATTCATATAGAAGCGTTATATTGCATTATATATTATCCATTCTCATGCAATTCTCAGTTGTAGTATCACTTCAAAGAAGTTTGACCCATTTTGATGATTAATTTATTCGTTATAAATCCATGCATGCTTGTCCAGATAAATCTAACTAGAACTATGTCATAATTACATGGCTTTGGGATGCGGGTGTAAAAAGCAGACATTGTACTAAATCATTAAATGCATGTTATCTTTGTTTCCAGGAGGTACAATCGGGTTGGTGGTGGGGGTGTCCCTGCTGACGTCACTGATAACGACTGGCACCACCCTGGGGGTTCTCTACTGTGTGCGGCGCTACATGACCAAGAAGAACAGGCTAAAACGTAAGTGGGTGCACGGGGCGGGTAGAGTACTGTTTGCAGGCAAGGGGCCACCTAAACCCAAAGGCAATAATGATGAACTGGAAATTAAGCTAAACGTAGGGGAAGATCTATTGGTGAAGGGGGACCCCGGTCTGTATATCAGTGCAGAGGTCCCAGCCAGTCTGCCCAGTCTATATCATGCTTATATCTTTTACATGTATATAATAAATCCATTATACAATATCTTGCCGACAATCCTTGAAGATCAGTTTTGCCACCGATGAACTTTTATAACCGCTTCTTAACATGTGGAACCAATAACCCAATTGCCTGTAATGTTCAACCAGTTGCCAACCCAATATTATCACTACCCATTGAACCATGTTAATGCCCCAAGTGGTGATAAAAAGAGCAGTAGAATAATGCCGAGTCATGGTGTCCGCAGGTGACCCCGTGGTGAGGGCCAGCATCATGAGCAGCGAACCCGGAAGTCTCAAGAGTGACGAGAGTACACATCCGCTGACGGGACGTTACGTCCGGCAACAGTCGGCCGTGTCCAACGCGTCCTCCGTCAACGGGGACCTCCGCAAGTCTAGGGTCAAAAGTACGTATTTAGAGACCAGTGCATGACTAAACATTAGTCAAGATCTTTGGATCAGATGATTAAATGATTGTATTGTGCCAGGAGTGCAGATTATTAAAATAATTCCTAAATGAAGTGGACCTAACCAACCCTCTTAAAGCAGTATTGTGCTTTATCAGGCTATGGCCTTTGACAAGAGCTTATGATGCATCATGCCGTACTGGCGTGTCACTCGCCAGGGCTGCATCCATGCATCTAAGGGGTTGATACACTCCCAAGTGGTTGGCATGATGCATGAATGCAGCTCTGGCGAGTACACTCACGGCGATAAAAGGACATGCAACATTTAAAGCAATATGCAGCTATTCAAAAGTTAAATCGCTGGTGTAGAAAAGAGAAGGGGTGGATATATTTGCCCCGCCAGATTTATTGAAAGCTTTGTCCTCCATATCCTAAAACAATGTACTGACCCTAACCTACTGTGTCCTACTCCAGGTGACTTTATCGCCAAGTGGTGCACGAGCCACTCCCTGACGGAGAAGACGGCCGAGGTGCTCCGGGAACACGGCTTCACCTACAGGGAGGCCGTCCAGGCCATGGACGTCAATGACGTCAACAACCTGGGCCTCCAGAGGGCGCAGGAGTGCTTACTACGTCAAGTACTCAACATCAGACAGAGGAACTCATCAGCAAGTAAGTTATCCCGTCAGGAAATAACCTTGGTTAAAATAAAACATTATTTATGTAAAGCTATCAGAAATACTAGTACCGTGCTTCATACCACAACTATGAATCCCAAATGTCTGTGTCTACTACCCCATCTATTTTATTGCAAATCCCACTGCTTTATTTGCAAACTGTTCGGCGTGTACAATATTATTTACAGAACCCTGCCCAATAGCATACTAACCCACTGCCATATGGAGGATTGAGACATATATCATGCTTACTTCTTCCATCGCTTTGAATCAAAAGTCGATCTACCCATCCCAATATTACGCGTCTTATCCCGACCCCCCATAATCCGCTCCATATTTTCTTCCGTATCTTATAGCCAAATCCCACAACGCGAAAAATGGGTGGAAAAGTGTTGCGAATTGGCCTTCTGTCAGCAGGGAGCTGCTGCCAATTTTATAAATCACAACACTTCTACTGCATACATGGGAACCTCCAAATCCCACTGCATCCAATTTAGGGAAGCAATGTGTTGCCTTTTGGACTGCACTGTTACGATGTACAAGGGGAGTTACTTCATAGTATGATTGTTACTGATTATTTCTTATAAACTTGCCTATAAATATCTGGAGTGGCCCCCCTGTATAAATCATACCTCCGCCAGGCTGTAATAAGCAACATTTTTCAGTGTAGGCCCTAATAGGGAGAAAATAGCAATCTTGTTTGATCTTTGTGATTAGCCAATACACAGGATATACAAGAGAGTTATATGTTGATTATTGGCCAGCCTTAGCCAATATAGGGCCAATATCCCCAACAGGGCCAAATCACAACATTTTCTGGCCCTCCCTCTCGTTGTGGGATTTGACCTTTATGTACCATGTAATTTGTGCTTTATATGTACGCTTCTTTGCATAGCCTACAAGCCCGGGTTACAAGACTAGGATTATTTTGCCTCCTAATTGCGTATACTAGTAAGATACAGTGTACATCTGTGGCCATTGCACTGTGTAAATTTATAACAGCATTATCACTTGTACATCACAGTCTCACCACTGAAACCGAAAGGTAAAATAGTGTCCTACCTAAATGGTATCCAATCATAACAAGCTAATTGGTGGTATTCAAATGTGTGACTATATTTAAGTGTTACTAATCAAGATATTATCATGGTACTAATTGATATGCAAATAATGTTATAGTAAGAGCACAGCCAGTGTTGAGGACACCAGTATACTATAGGTCAAGTACTAGGCGATAGTAAGAGTAAGCTTCTGCTAATCATAAATCGTGTATATGTTAAGAATTGACAACTCTAATAAGCAATAAGATAGGTAAAGTAACATCTTACCAGAAACAATTTTTGAATAGGTGTAACAATCGGTATACATAATTATTATTTTACGTTTAAGTCAACCATTACCCGTTCACATTGCCTTTAGTCTATAATATAGTCAGTCCATTTCATATTTGCTAATATCTTTTGTTTGACATTCATTTATACTTTGCTTTACTAATTCATCCATTGCTTTATGCTTATTGCACACAAAAATAACAGCTGGTTCAGTTATAGAATATCGCTGTAGATGATCAGTTTAATGACAAAGAGCAATTCCCAGCTCAATACCATGGTCAAATTTCAATATGAATGAGCCGCCATTCCGGTAGCCTATTCATGGCTCATGCATATACTTTAACATTGATATTAAACATTGTTGCACGTCTAGACCCAGTATGTTCTGTGGCTAACCATTCACCTCCACAGGTGGCCCTCACTTCCTCACTTTTGGAAGATGCAGGGAAGTGAGGGATCCGAGGAAGTAAATATTCGAGGTAGTGAGGGTTGACTGTATAAGGATCGTTTTGTTCCCCGTTAACCATTAATTTTAAGCCGATTAGTGCTTTAATACATTTTGTGTCAGAATGAATGAATGTAGCCCTGGTGAGTAACTCGCTAGTGATGCATTCAGGCTTCATGCCGATCGGTCGCATGACGTATGAATGCAGCCCTGCATCATGACAACCAAGGGCATAGTGCATTAACCCTTTAGGGACAGATGTCGCTAAAGGTTGTCGTCCTGATGCACCAACGCAGCCATGGCGAGTGATTCGTCGGTGCTGCATTAGTGCATTATGCCGAATCTTCGGGAGTACATTTCTCCATAGGGTCGGCAAGATGCTTGAATGCAGCACAGGCGGGTTACTCGCCATGGCTGCATTCATGCATCATGACGACCAAGGGCATGATACACTAAGGAATTATGTCGTTCTTAAACCCGCAGATCTTAATGCACGTCCAGTAACAGTCAGAGTGCAGTGGGGACAGGTACTCAGCCGTATATATAGGGGCGCTGGGCTTTAAGTCACAATGTAATATACTGTTCGAGTAAAGCCTTTATACTGTGTGTGTTTCCCTTGCAGGTTCCCAGAACAGTAAGCAGCAGCAGCAGCAGCCCGTGCACAGGGCGGTCAGCGATGAGGCCATCCCCCTCACCTCCCTCAACTCACACAACACCAGTAAGTACTACCCCTCACCTCCCTTAACTCACACAACACCAGTAAGTACTACCCCTCACCTCCCTCAACTCACACAACACCAGTAAGTACTACCCCTCACCTCCCTCAACTCACACAACACCAGTAAGTATTACCCCTCACCTCCCTCAACTCACACAACACCAGTAAGTACTACCCCTCACCTCCCTCAGCTCACACAACACCAGTAAGTACTACCCCTCACCTCCCTCAACTCACACAACACCAGTAAGTACTACCCCTCACCTCCCTCAACTCACACAACACCAGTAAGTACTACCCCTCACCTCCCTCAACTCACACAACACCAGTAAGTATTACCCCTCACCTCCCTCAGCTCACACAACACCAGTAAGTACTACCCCCACCTCCCTCAACTCACACAACACCAGTAAGTACTACCCCTCACCTCCCTCAACTCACACAACACCAGTAAGTACTACCCCTCACCTCCCTCAACTCACACAACACCAGTAAGTACTCCCCCTCAACTCCCACAACACCAGTAAGTACTACCCCTCACCTCCCTCACCTCACACAACACCAGTAAGTACTCCCCCTCAACTCACACAACACCAGTAAGTACTCCCCCTCACCTCCCTCAACTCACACAACACCAGTAAGTACTACCCTTCACCTCCCTCACCTCACACAACACCAGTAAGTACTACCCCTCACCTCCCTCACCTCACACAACACCAGTAAGTACTCCCCCTCACCTCCCTCAACTCACACAACACCAGTAAGTACTACCCCTCACCTCCCTCAACTCACACAACACCAGTCAGTACTACCCCTCACCTCCCTCACCTCACACAACACCAGTCAGTACTACCCCTCACCTCCCTCAACTCACACAACACCAGTCAGTACTACCCCTCACCTCCCTCAACTCACACAACACCAGTCATTACTACCCCTCACCTCCCTCACCTCACACAACACCAGTCAGTACTACCCCTCACCTCCCTCACCTCACATATCAACTAACCTAGGTTGGTCGTATAGGGAGCTAAAAAATGACTAAGTTGGTTAAGCACTATAGTGACTTAGAGATTGGTCATATAGGGCGCCAAAGAATATCAGTGTAGGTGGTGTGGCTCAATGTGAGGCTGCCCTACATGACGACCTATCAGGTTATCAGCAGACCACCCCCACCCTGATCAGTATTAGCCACATCAGCCGGCCGTGTTGACTCATTACATGCACCTACCTGGGAACACCATTAGACCTTTAAGGGCTGCATCATGGTATAATGCATTATACCCTTGGTCGTCATGATGTACAAATGTGGCCCTGGCGATTCTACTTGATAGGGCTGCAATCATGCATCATGTATCATGCCGAGCATTGGGGAGTGTATCACCCACATTGGGTCGACATGATGCTTGAGTGCAGCACTGATGAGTAACTCACCAGGGCTGCATTACTATGCGGCCCTTAAAGGGTTAGATCTGAGGGAGATAATATTATATTTGTGGGCAAGTTATTTTCCCGTGGACATGCCATACAATGTACATCTTTTATTTTACAAGAAATATTGGCTTAACATAATGTATACATAAATATAGACTTCATGTATCCATTGCTATATCATTCATCAATCACATGTTTATATCTCGTTGAATCAGATTAGTGAATATCAGTAATACATGAAATATACCGTTCGGCTTATCTGGAATGGCGCCCAGGCCCTCCCATTGATGTGGTTGTCGATCAGCTGTTGATAGTGTTTCTATGACAACGGTCCTCGTGTTGAGTAGGGCTGGTCAGAATAATGATTAATTATTCCACACTTTGCCAGATATATTTGTTTGTACATGTAGCCGAAAAATCCCTGGTTCTTTGGCATTGCGCACTTATATGGCAGTGCCTTTACAATTCAGGAAGGCGTTGTCTGTATATTTTTGAGAAACAGATTTTAACGATATTATTGGACAGTTGCTAATTGCTTCTGCTTAGTCAGTTCAGACAGTAGTAATATGACGAAGAGTTAGCTTATGCTGACTAGCCTCTGATACGTGCAGAAAAATACAGGGGGTTTATCAACCTACATCCCAGAGAAGCAGTATCTGTCAAAATAGTGGTATAATAATACAGCTAGTCTAAGATTCAGAAGCAGCAAGATCATTACTGCACATGTAGATGAAAATACCAATGCTATCTGGTGGGAATTATAGATAACAGCTATTCCCCATGTATGACTCAGCAAGACAACCATACATGTCTAGGCCCACTACTACATCATACCACCTCCTGATGTTGCCTGTATTATCTCTTTAGGGAAGCATGTCGCTAAAAGATGACATTTTGTCATCATGATGCACCAATGCAGCCCCAGCGAGTAACTCACCGGTGCTACATTGGTGCATCATGCCAACCCTTTGAGAGTTCTCAACCCTGTAATTTGTAAAGTTGACATGATGGCTGAATGCAGCACTGGCGAGTTACTCACCAGAGTGCATCAATTAAACTATCAATGCAGTATGCCGTCCTTAATGGGTTAAAGCAGTATCTGTGAGTAGGTGCGATAACAGACGGCATTCAGGTACATCTAACCTGCATGGTAGTGTGAGCTCCCACCTCCCCAGGTTGCACTATCTCACCTCACTAAGTATGGATCACTGATGTGGGGTTTTCCCCACACCGTAAAAAACGTATGACTCTGTGAGAAAATAGGAAGACATAAATAGATCTAGTTAGTAATGTATGGTGGGAATCATAATATACATTATCCTTTTACTGCTCATATAGCTTCCTAAATTGGTGATGCCCCTGTTTCACGATCGCATGCATGGCCTCTTAATGGTTTGGCTGATATTGGTGATGGTACATTGCACTGTGACTATGGTATGTCAAGGCCCTGGCTATACTGACCAAGTACTTTGCATTTGGTTGGACATTTGAGAATTTTGTGCATTAGATTTTAACAACAAACAATATGGAGGCAATTGGTGTGTGTGCCAACACTAATGTCACCATACACATAGCTGTATTATGTATGTACGTATGCCATGTATGTACATGTATACATAGGTGGGCCATGTCAATGTTCTGCTATAGCTTTACGGTAGTGACTCTAGTTATATCATTGATTACCATTCATACTGTGGCCACTCACACCACTATCAGCTGGTCGTTGTTATCTAGGACTATTCTGTAACAGGATATTAATGTTAGACACACATAATAACACGAAAATAAGGAGAACAGGGAGAGCAAGGTGTTTGTCTTCAGGACCTACAGTAATGCATCTCCTACCAGATGTATATTAACAGTTGTGCTGTTGAAGTTTCTAAATAGTACCAATGCTAGTTCTAGGAACCACTCTATCCCCCTCTGTCACCTCAGGTACTTTCCATAGCGCCTCCGAAAATAATATTACGCACCCATA
Organism: Harmothoe impar; assembly: GCA_947462335.1. Taxonomy (NCBI): domain Eukaryota; kingdom Metazoa; phylum Annelida; class Polychaeta; order Phyllodocida; family Polynoidae; genus Harmothoe; species Harmothoe impar. The sequence continues at coordinate 25,208,086 of OX381721.1, forward strand.
ATTCATATTTCCCCACGCTAACCATTTAATAATGGTGAGCCTCTAATAGAAACCCCAATGGTAAAATAATACAACACAGAAGGGCAACATATTCCCACCCTAGTATGTGTGCAGGCATCCTCCTGTCCCATCCTCACCCACCTCACTAAGATACAGCAAAGGACACGTTCTGCACAGATTCCCACCATATTACGTCTGTGTGTGTGTAGAAAGAGCAAGCACCTTCCTGTACCATCCTCATCTATTTCACCAAGAAAATAGCCAAGAACGTCATGTTCTATACAGATTGTAGACAGGTAACATGCAATGTTGTTTTCTACTTTATGAAACATCATTTGGCTAATGGACTGTATTAGTCCTAGATCTAAGGCCAAATCTGAATGAGTTTTTATAAAACCCTGTCCACAGTACGTTTCTTGATTGATTCATATTCCTAACATATGGAACTTGATTTTTCAGAACATTAACCCAAAATTAAAGTGTCCCAACATTATGCAAATTGAGGTCAAAGGTCAAATTCCATGTCAAATATAGAGATCGAGAAATAATACCTTTGCCTAATTTTCTCAGAGGCCCTTTCAGATAGGGACACGCCACAAGATACATTGATAACCATGTATCAGTTCATCAACTTGCCAGCTGGACAGTATTCCTGCTCATATTTAAGGTCATATTTGTCAAGGTCAAAGTCCAAATTTACAGGAAAATAAGCATTATGCCTCCTGTTGTTTGTCCCCATTTCACCAATATACATGTTATGGCCAAGCTATTTGTTTTCTGTGTAGACCCCATCAATGTGCCCAAGATGTGCCATTTTGAAAGTTCTAACCAACAGGTTTCCATAGCAACAGGAGCCAATGTAATTTGACCTAATAGTCCAGTGGTGGAACAAGGATTTCGGGCCTGACCCGGAATTCTCCAATATAGTTTTTTTCTCTGCTGATTCTTCATCTAGGGGGTCTGAGTGACCATTTCCTACGTGATGTATTCATGACGGCTTTGGGGATTGAGATATTCAAGATGGCTGCCACAATTCAATAAAAATGTTGAAATGTGCATATCTCAACTTCTAATCTACTTAGAGACACAAATAAAAGGTCTAAAAGTACATTTCTGTGGTCAGAGAATCCAATCATGCCATCTAAAATAATGTATATGGCAGCCATTTTGCATTTTTTCCAAGATGGCTGCTGGAATTCAATAAAGATCATTAAAAGTGCATATCTCTGCTTCTAATCAACTGAGAGATATAAATGAAAGGTCTAAAAGTATGTTTATGTGATCAGGGAATCCAATTATGACATCTAGAATTATGTAGATGGCTGCCGAAATTCAATAAAGAATCTTGAACGGTGCATATCTCTGCTTAGAATCAACTTAGAGACACAAATAAAAGCTCTGAAAGTATACTTCTGTGGTCAGAGAATCCAATCATGCCATTTAAAATCATGTTTATGGCAGCCATTTTGAATTATTCATCAGTTTGCACCATGTGTGCCACATCGTCTATATGAGGCATACTGTAAAACAAAGTTATCACAGTGAAAATCTTCATTTATTAACCCTTTCACTGCTGGCCTTGAAAAATGTCATTTGGGACTTAACCACCGGCCCTATGCTATGGTAGTATGCAATTTTGCAAGTATGTGCTCTCTGAGATAGTGGCTAAGGAGTTAAATAAGTTGTATTGGAGGCAGAATTTACACCTTTCTGACAAGGGGACGTAGTATTAATGCTAAATATTTTTGGATTGAATCAAAAATTCTTACTCTTTATAACATAGCAGGAGCTGTAATTTAGTTGTATTGCTGCCCTAGGGTAGCAATTTTGCTGCCCTATGGCAGCAGCGGTTTTTCAAGGGTATTTTAGATGCTGCCCAGAGGCAGCAGCGGCCCTTAAAGGGTTAATGATGAGATGTAATTTGATCACATAGATGGAACCAAAATATAAGGACATACCGTAAAACCTTGCATAGAAGCTGTGGCTAGTACGCAAGTCAGATCGCTAATGCGGCTTATAGGATCGGCCCAAAATCAGGGTGCGGCTTATACGCGAGTTTTCCCAAAGTATGATTTCCAAAATCACTATAGAATAACCTTGATATGACCCTAGGAGCTGCAGGAACTGCTGAGGGTGCAAGGGGATTGGGGGGTAAAACCGCTGACAAAGCTGAGTGTGCAGTGTCAATGCTTTATTTTTGCACCTTTGATAGGGGACCGCCACATAGCTGTACAACATGTACTTTAGGTCATCAGGGGGAGGGGGGTAAGAAAGCTGTCACTACTAATGGAGGCATTGACCACTGCGACCCCCCCCCCCCTAAGCCACACACTACCACCCACGCCCCCTCAGTTGTAAGTTAATATGATACTATTAAAAGGTCCACTAGACCAAAGCTTGGGGTGCGGCTAATACGTGAGTTTTTCCCAGGGGTGATTCAGAAGGGCGCTGCGGCTTATAGGATCGGCCCAAAGTCGGGTTGAGGCCAATACGCGAGTTAGGCTTATACGCGAGGTTTTACGGTACATGTGTTTTGATGCATTAACTCTTTCCTGCCGGCTATTGCATTATTGCACTACCTGGTAAATAATGGCTAGTGCATAAGTGCACTATGAGGAGGGCATTTTTGGTTATAAATACTATTATCCTGAGCACCCTAAACAAATCTTTCGAATAGATATGACCTGTTATTAAGGTACCATATGAACGGAAATTCCATACAGATTGCAAATCAGTCATTTGTAAACATGTATCACAATTACCAATTCTCATATTAACCTCAATATAGCCCTATATGTTAATAGTTCTGAGTCTTGGGCCTTAATCTGCCATTTTCTGGTGAGTTAACAAGACACTCCTCCTTCTCCATCCCCATAACTAGTATGTCCTTGTAGCTGTTCTCTGGTAAAATTGTACAAGATATTGTGTATTGTGGCAACGGTATCTCTGAGATTTGCAAAGTAGTGAGCTATAACAGGTGTATCTGATTAGCTTGGGTAAAAGAAACAATTTCAGCAACTGTTTTGGAGATCAGAGAGTTATTATTTTTGTTTGGCACTAAACATACTCATTTATCTAAATAGAAAGCCACACTTGAGGATGTGGTAAACATCTGCTGTAGTCAAACAAGAAAGTATATTCATGTATACATAGAGAGATCATAAATCAACAAGTTCGAAGAGTCATCCCTAACCAAGCCATACTGCACAGGATCTAGTTGAAAGAATATGAATCTGATTGGCATGTTTCCATATTGACTTGTGGTATGTGGCCCAAAGTGCAACACAGCCATCAAGACATACAGCATTTGCACTGTAATGCCTATCTGACATCTTGACTCTGAGTGTATTCTTGAGAACTGTATAAGATTTTGCCTCCGTCATATTTCCCAGATCATCAGGCATTGTCTAGAGTGGACTGTGGTATCAACTCATGAGCTATTAAATTCTTTGTGTCATAATCCCATAAATTACAGTGAAGACTCACAGCCCTCACATGGATCATTTCAATGGCATACACTATTGTGTCAGCAACCTTGATATTACTGATTCTGTCATGGAATCCTTCTGTTTTCAAATTCCTCCATTTTGCTCTTTGCACAGCCTAAAAGAATGGTCCACATTCATGGATGGATTGACTACCACCTTTCCTGTGACAATGTTCAGAACACCATTGGGAAATTCTTAGCTCTGTAGAGGGTCAATCTGTCTCTCTAGTTTGTCCCGCAATACTTTTCTGTTGCTTGCATCTGTCTTGATTATTGATTTCATATCTTCTTTATGTTGGATTTCATGAGGTGCTTCTCCTTTATTCTCCAATACATCTATGCTAAAGCCCTTGACAACCTCTTTACATGAGAGAATGTTCTGGCTTTAAGGGTTTCCAGATCTAAGGTAGTTCCATTAATTCCCCCTGGGGAATGTTTCTACCTCATGATGGTTGACTCAATAACCATGTCACTTGTTGGCCTTTCGTGGATGCTTCACACAAATCATCAGACAAATCATTCATGGATCTCAAAGGTATCATATCCTTGACACATGTTTGATACATTAGTCAGTCAGACTCTTGCTCAGCTCTTACATATCTCATAACTATTAAAATGGGTTCAATTAGGCACCTTACCAGAGCTTGGCTGTCCTACTGTGATGCCTGGTACAATGGCTCATTCAAAATGCTCTGTCTGTGGTCAGCTTGTCTATATCATACTCATGAGGACATGCATTCCACCTTTAGAAGCAAAGATTGCTTAGCATGGCCTGCTTATCCCAGAATACATGGACAGCTATATGATACAGCTGTTGATCTGCAGTGAATATTATATAGAATTGGCCTGTTGATTTAATAAGTTGTTTGGCCTTCATCATGGGTCTCATTATGGTATTTCAGTCTGCAGGTGATTTGTCCATTAATGGAAGGGATATCACATTGGTCTGAAAATAACAGTATTGTAGCCATGGACTGGTTTATATCTTTAAAAAACTGAGAGTCCAGGTCTTGCTGACATACAACTTTCTTGTATGCTTTAAAGCCCTCTGAATGTCCTCTGTAATGCACTTTTGCTATTGGAGGATCTATTGTGGATGGGGGCTGTAGTGGGCCAGTGTATTATGTTTTAGGAATTACCTGTTGCAGATTGTGTACCATCCAACAGCTATCTCTGATTCATTAGTTAGTTCATATTCCATCCCTTAATCTGTCGCCATGACAGATAATCTCACTATAAATGTCTTATGTTTATTCAAATCTTACATTTACTCAATTTGTGTAGACCTTTGACCAGTTTTTGGGTTATATCATCAATTATTCAAAATTTTAAATGGCATGATTGGATTCCCTGACCAAAAAAAATATGCGTTCGGAGCTTTTATTTGTGTCTCTAAGTTGATTCTAAGCAGATATATGTACCTTTCGAGATTCTTTATTGAATTTCGGCAGCTATCGTGAATATATTTCAAAATCGCTGCCATCTACATGATTCTAGATGGCATAATTGGATTCCCTGACCACAGAAACATACTTTTAGACCTTTCATTTGTATCTCTAAGTTGATTAGAAGCAGAGATATGCACTTTTTATGATTTTTATTGAATTCCGGCAGCCATCTTGGATAAAATGCAAAATGGCTGCCATATACATGATTTTAGATGGTATGATTGGATTCTCTGACTACAGAAATGTACTTTCAGACCTTTTATTTGTGTCTCTAAGTAAATTAGAAGTTGAGATATGCAATTTTCAAGAGTTTTATTGAATTGTGGCGGCCATCTTGAATATCTCAATTTCCCCAAAGCCGTCACAAATACATCACGCAGGAAACGGCTACCCAGACCCCCAAGAAGAAGAATCAGCAGAGAAAAAAACTATATCGGAGAATTCCGGGTCACGCCCCAAATCCTTGTTCCACCACGGGACTATAAGGATGAGTCTATTTATGCTATACATACATTCTTATCTATTTCTCACTACTGCCTGTCAGTAACCAAGTCAAACTATGGGATAATATTAACGTATATTGTGGGCATACATCATACAATAGATTTCTCCATTACTTCTTATAAAATTGCATGAGATTCAGCTCTTTGACCTTGTTTCAAGCCATTTTGACCTTCACCAAGGTCATCCACTAATATGTCATGTATGCCCACAATATGCATTAATATTATCTCATAGTTTGACTTGGTTACTGACAGGCAGTAATGAGAAATAAATAAGAATGTATTTATAGCATAAACAGACTCATCCTTAGGTCAAATTACATTGGGTCCTGTTGCTATGGAAACCTGTTGGTTAGAACTTTCAAAAGGGCACATCTTGGGCACATTGATGGGGTCTACACAGAAAACAAATAGCTTGGCCATAACATGTATATTGGTGAAATGGGGACAAACAACAGGAGGCATAATGCTTATTTTCCTGTAAATTTGGACTTTGACCTTAACAAATATGACCTTAAGTATGCGCAGGAATACTGTCCAGCTGGTAAAGTGATGAACTGATACATGGTTATCACTGTATCTTGTGGCGTGTCCCCATCTGAAAGAGCCTCTGAGAAAATTAGGCAAAGGTATTATTTCTCGATCTCTATATTTGACATGGAATTTGACCTTTGACCTCAATTTGCATAATGTTGGGACACTTTAATTTTGGGTTAATGTTCTGAAAAATCAAGTTCCATATGTTAGGAATATGAATCAATCAAGAAACGTACTGTGGACAGGGTTTTAAAAAAAGTCATGTTTCTAGAGCCCTTTTGAGAATTGGATCCAGGACTATATGTGTATTAGTTGATGACAGTCACACGACTACCAGTTACCATGTTGTTCATGTTGCTCTCCCCAGGTGGCGGGTCGAGTGGAGTGTTTGAGCGGACACAGAGTATGGACCAGGTGGACGGCACGATCGGCGGGCCCCGTCCTCTACAGAGTAAGTACCATCCTTGTTTAACCCCTTAAGGGCCGCGTCATGCTTTAATGTGCTATGCCATTTGTTGTCATAATGCATAAATGCAGCCCTGGCGGGTAACTCATCAGGGCTGCATTGATGCATCATGAAGACCCTCGGGAGCATATCAAACCCAGTGTCGGCGTGATGTTTGAATACAGCATTGGTGAGTAACTCACCAGTTCTGCATTCATGCATCATACGACTCTACTATGTATCCTTTGCAGACAGTATTTGTGATAAAATAATATCTGAATTAAACTATAAACTTTCCTTCAATATGCTGATAAATAACTTCTTTTTGTTGTCTCCAGACTCCATCATGAAGAGGAAGAGCATGGGGTCATCCATGGAGATTTTAGAAGATAGAGATGGCCGGGGAGAGTCTACAATTATTATACGAAGTAAGTATTCAATGCCCCAGAAAATCGAATTATTGTTACCATACCTATATGTAATGTCAAAATGCTTAATGTTTCTCTAAATTAAACCACAAGTCCAATCTCATTAAAATGATGAAACTATTAGACATTTGAATGTAATCAATGTAGCTTTCCCATGAATTAATTGATTTATACAATGTGTTATTTTATTCTTTCAGCAACAAATAAAGTGGTACAAGACAATAGTCCAGCCGTCATACATTGTCCACCACACCTCTCAAATAAAAACAGACACAGGAAATTTAATGGTAAGTGGTACGAGTGATTATATAGTTGAGATTATCATCGGATCAATGGTTTTTCATTGTGAAGCCAATACTAGTGTTACAAACTAACACCAGGGGGTGCCACCTGAACATGAACTTCAGCATTCAGTAGCAGGTACATACAAAGCCCAGCCCTTGCCCATCCCTCCCACAGTCTTCATTCATCCCTTGCCCACCCTCAACCGCCCCTCTTTCAACCCTGACCAGCCCTCATATATAGCCCTCACCCAGCCATCGCTCAGCCATCGCCAAGCCCTCTCTCAACTCCGACCAGCCCTCATATAACTCTCACAAAGCCATCTCCCAGCCCTCGCTCATCCTTTCACTATCAGCCACATGCTCGCCTTTATACTTTTATATATTGTACAATTGAAAATAATGTCCTTTGTAAATCTGGATATAATAGAGAGTATCCTTACATTTGTACTTGTTTCCATTCCCCAGGACTGTTGTCAGACAAAGGGCTGTGGAAGTTGGCCCAGATGATAGGTGTAGAGTGGACGCGGCTAGCCACTTACTTAGACGTCCCCAACTCTGTGCAGGTAAGCCACAATACACTCGTCGTATCTATATACTTGGCTAAATAGACTATGCCAAGCCATCATATAGAGTACACATACTTTCGGAACAGATTATGTCAATACAAATCAATATGTAGATCTATATGTATAGGCCTATACTTTTTTTTTGGAGGGGCGTCTGTAAGCCATTCGTAGTATATGGAATCAGTTAGCGGTATTGTTTCCACCATCTTCCTAGTAGATGGAATCAGGTACCGTTTCCACCACCTCTCTAAGGTAGTTAATTTGTTTATATGAAATCAGTAACAGTTTCCACCATGTCCCTAAGTAGTATATTGAATCAGTTACTGTCTTCACCACATTCCGAAGTAGTATACGAAATCAGTTACTGTTTCCACCACGTCCCTAAGTAGTATATGTAATCAGTTACTGTTTCCACCCTATCCCTAAGTAGTATATGAAATCAGTTACTGTACACGTATATATCTTCGCCCGTATATATTTTCGTGAATTTGCTAAAAAGTACAATTTCACGCGACTCGAATTCATGGATTTCAGAATATGGTAGTTATGTAATTATATTGGATAAATTTTCACTCTGTACATGTCATATTTTCGCGGATTTTCATTTCCGCGAAATTCGCGAAAACAAGCGCGAAATAACATACGTTCGCAGTATTTTCTTCACCACATTCCTAAGTAGTATATGAAATCTGTTACTGTTCCCACCACCTTCCTAAGTAATCTAAGAAATCGGTTACTATTCTCAGCACCTTCTTAAGTAATAACTATACGAATCAGTTCCTGTTTCAACCACCTTTCTAAGTAATGTATGAAATCGGTCACTGTTCCCACCACCTTGCTAAGTAATGATTATATGAATCAGTTACTGTTTCCACCACCTTTCTAAGTAGTATATGAAATCAGTCACTGTTCCCACCACCTTTCTAGGTAGTATATGAAATCAGTCACTGTTCCCACCACCTTTCTAAGTAGTATATGAAATCAGTCACTGTTCCCACCACCTTTCTAAGTAGTATATGAAATCAGTCACTGTTCCCACCACCTTTCTAGGTAGTATATGAAATCAGTCACTGTTCCCACCACCTTTCTAAGTAGTATATATGAAATCAGTCAATGTTCCCACCACCTTTCTAAGTAGTATATGAAATCAGTCACTGTTCCCACCACCTTTCTAAGTAGTATATATGAAATCAGTCACTGTTCCCACCACCTTTCTAGGTAGTATATGAAATCAGTCACTGTTCCCACCACCTTTCTAAGTAGTATATGATACCAGTTAATGTTTTCACCCCTAAGCAGTATATGCAATCAGTTACTGTTTTCACCACGTCCCCAAGTAGTATATGAAATCAGTTACTGTTTCTACCACGTCCCTAAGTAGTATATGAAATCAGTTACTGTTTTCACCACGTCCCCAAGTAGTATATGAAATCAGTTACTGTTTCTGCCACGTCCCTAAGTAGTATATGAAATCAGTTACTGTTGCCACCACGTCCCTAAGTAGTATATGCAATCAGTTACTGTTTCCACCACATCCCTAAGTAGTATATGCAATCAGTTACTGTTTCCACCACGTCCCTAAGTAGTATATGTAATCAGTTACTGTTTCCACCCTATCCCTAAGTAGTATATGCAATCAGTTACTGTTTCCACCACGTCCCTAAGTAGTATATGTAATCAGTTACTGTTTCCACCCCATCCCTAAGTAGTATATGTAATCAGTTACTGTTTCCACCCTATCCCTAAGTAGTATATGAAATCAGTTACTGTACACGTATATATCTTCGCCCGTATATATTTTCGTGAATTTGCTAAAAAGTACAATTTCACGCGACTTGAATTCATGGATTTCAGAATATGGTAGTTATGTAATTATATTGGATAAATTTTCACTCTGTACATGTCATATTTTCGCGGATTTTCATTTCCGCGAAATTCGCGAAAACAAGCGCAAAATAACATACGTTCGCAGTATTTTCTTCACCACATTCCTAAGTAGTATATGAAATCAGTTACTGTTCCCACCACCTTCCTAAGTAATCTAAGAAATCGGTTACTATTCTCAGCACCTTCTTAAGTAATAACTATACGAATCAGTTCCTGTTTCAACCACCTTTCTAAGTAATGTATGAAATCGGTCACCTTGCTAAGTAATGATTATATGAATCAGTTACTGTTTCCACCACCTTGCTCAGGAGTCAACTAGTAGTATATAAAATGTGTATTTTCTTCCAGGCGCAGATAAAGCTGGACAACCCTAACTACACACTAAAACAGATCTACTCAGTCCTCATGATGTGGAGAGACACGTGTCCGGGCTCCAAACAACATGTAAAGGGTGTCCTGTATGATGCCTTGTGTAAGTGTGACCGGTCCGACCTGGGGGAGGACATACTGAGGGAGGAGACCCATGGTAGTGAGGAGAAGGTGGCATACCACTCCATTATATGAGCAACTCCAAGTGACTCACAGTGGACTCAACTACTTGGATTCTGATCCTGAGTTGCTCATCTCACATGGAAGAAGCCAAAGAGCTTGGGCATTTCGAGCTGCTTTCCTGTGGGTTCTATGAGTCGTGGGAGGCCATGGGACTAGGCTTAACTTTCACTCCTACTCTACCTAGGGCTGAGACTTTCAGGGTTGCTATTTGTAAATATTACTGGAATCCCATCCCATGAAGACAATATAGACTCTCTAGGCTGAGCAGAAGAGAGCAGTTCATGGACCGTACGTCTCCTCGAGTCTCTTTCCTGGTCCCTTCCTACGATGGACAGTCTATCGCACTGGTAGGAAGGTTATCTGCACGGACCTAGCATCACCTAGGGTGAAGTGCATGTGCTCCGAGTCGGAACCCTGAGCTGCTCGTTGCACTACTCCTAGTCAGGGCGCGCTTCTGCTGTTGGGTACCATTTGACATGGGCATGGACTGGATATGTACGTACATAGGATGGTTTTGTCAGGCCAGGTTGGTAACACTGACAGGAGACGGCTGGAGTTGAGGAGTACAGGTCGCGTGGACCAGCCGCGAGCTACAAGGATTTCACCAGTATTCTTTTCTTTGTGTCGATTATAAACTGTACCTGGCTTTCTAGGATATAATCGTTTTACATGCTAATATGTGCAGTATGTGCAGTATACATATATGCAGTATGTGGTCGAGACTATGGGTCTACTGCCTAGGTCTATATTCAGGTGCGTCTCTTATCTTGGCAACACATTATTACTACTGGTCATGTACTGGAAACAAGTTGTTAGTCATGGGGTTGTTCCCTTGGGATGCACACCGCTTTGTAAATAGCTTTCAGCATTCCTCTTTGACGATTTTTATTCATTATGAAGGGGGTACAGGGGTCGTACCCTGCAAACCTGTTACCAGTGTTACCAATAATTGACATCATGTTATTTTCATCTGTAATAGTATATCTAAAAGCTCCGACATTAATTTGCACTCCCCCCGCACTAATTGTCTCAAGAGGACTATTTTAATAATCAGATGGACTAGAAGATCATGGGAGTTTTTTTTATTATGGTTTTAACTGGTATTCCCTACAGAGAATGCGGGACGTATCCATATTTTTATATATCCTTGCCTATCTAGCTTTGTGAATATATAATGAATAATTATTCACACAGATTAGCTAGGCTTGGGACCAGTGCCTGGACCAATCTTCAATATGTTATCACTACTTCTTCGATATACCTTTTTCAAATTATAACAACGTTTTCATTTTTAGTGCATTCCGATACCATCCACTAGTCTGTGTTATATGTTGGGGGATATTGTATCACATGTTACAGCTATGGTTATACACATTCCATTTTACATCAATATATTGTTCATGTATAAAATGTGTTACTATCGTGCTTAGTCTAACCCTGGTTTTGTGATGAGATGGTAATAGTGGGTATCATACCCATAGAAATGCGTTTATGAAACAGAAAAGTGGGAACTGCACAATAGTCTAAATAATTATAATGCTGCATACCATAGGAAATAATGTGCCAAATACAAAAGGGGGACTAGTCTGCACCCTTAGTATGAACTTCTATTTGATTTTCCACAGTATTCATATAGTTTCACCATGAAAAGGTCTTTATACCAGTATGCCAATAGGCCTGTGTCCACTTTTTTTTTAAAGACTGTTTTGACACCGAAAAACACGTTTTGGCGCCGACAAGCACATTTTGGCACCGACTAAACCGTTTTGTCTGCGTCGAAACGTATTTTCTGCGTCAAAACAGTCTTACATATCCTAGTGGACACAGACCTAATGACGGTCATAATCACCATTCAGAAAACAGGATAAAGATGGTATATGTAGCTCTCTACATCATCATAACATTGTGCTTGATAGTATTTCGCATTTTGAAAGGGTTCCCAAAGTTCTGTGTACCTTTGACTTTAGACTGGAGCAAGTCGTTGCATAGACCTGTCCTTAGCAACGTATTTACCGTCACTGTTTGTATGAATACATTGGGATTAGACATCGCGCAAGATAATGTATATAATATGAAGTATCTTCCTCTTATTGTTATCAATAATGACTGCTTGTTAATCTTGCACAAATTCCCTCCATATTAGTACAAGATATACAGCACCTGCTGAACAGCCGTCCTAATTAAGTGATTCACTATAACAAGATGTTTCGCTGGTAACTAGAATATTCACACACGTGCCTTGTACAATGCTTGCCCTTCAATATTACACAATCCCAGTGCTACTACATAGATTGTATGTAATATCCTAAACAGAGGATTTGTTTTTTTGTTAACGTATAGGCCTATAATGTACATTCAGGTGTTTTATTGATTGGGATTCACAGTGAATCTTCATAGTTATCGACATAAATGTAATACAGTGGTTTCTGTATAGGTGGCCCCTGAAGAGACTCTGTGCATCAATGATTCAGGCTCTACATTAGTGCCACTTATTTCCACCAGGGAGCAGCACCTGCTGAACATTGCACTTTTAATACAAAGCAGTGTCGTGACGCCTACTTTTATGGGTGTCATTTCGCGGGGTTTCATGTTAACATATTATAATGCCTCACACAGGGGCTATATTTAAACATGGATGTATGAGAGAAAAAACAACCATTCCATAAATTAAAAAGTAAAATCTATATTTATAATATCATCTATGAGCAGTATATTCACCCTCACTTGTCTTTCATGTCTAGCTTTAGCTCTCTATGTGTTCTGTGTTATTTCACAAGGTTGTGGTCTTCATGCTGTATATCCCAGCAACAGAGGCATGAAAATGCCAGGGTAATATTTATGTAGGGTCACACTATTATTCTTGTGACAGTGAAAGACAATACCTACAAGCTTGACATTGTCCTTTGTCTTACTATTTAATAGTACTACTCACTTCTAAGCGATACATAATTATATTGGCCTCAGGATGATTCTAATTGTGTGACCCTTCAAGTGAATACTATTTCAAGTGAGAATTGTTTATGATATTTCTTTAGACTTAAGTCTGAGTGTTGTACCTATGAGAACCTGTCATTACTTGTCTGTATGTATCAGGTCATAGAGGCAGATTTAAAGCTGTTCTATCACATCCACCGCTGTGTTGTACAGACACATCTTATCTGTTTCCTATAGAATATTATTTCAAATGCATCAGATAAATTGATTGTCTGGAGCGATATTTTCCTTAAATAATGTTACTTAATAATACAATAGTGCGCCGTGGACATGCTCTGTCTACTATGAGAATTTAGTCAAAAGACACCCTGTCTCAATATGTAATATTTTTAGAATGACCATCAATACTTTCAATGTGTAATCTTAGATTTTGCCTATGCTATGATTGTTCCAACTCATCAACCTAACCTAATGTTTATTTGCAAAGGCTGGCATGAAGTTTCACCCTGTTGTTATGGTGTGGATTTTCCTTTAGGTTGAATTCAAAGCGTTGTTTGACTTGGTAAATAGGTATTAAGATATAATTCTGTAGATGTTATTTGTTGATAATAATGTGCCATAGTGCTATACTTACATATTGAGAAAGAAATCATGGTTGTTGGTGCTTAATTTCTGTAGATAAATACTGCACAAATGAAAGTATACTAGGGTTATTGTAATAGTATGCAAGGAGAGTGGAGAAATCTGATGCTATTTGTGAATAAACATTCCTACATAGTTAGATACCTCACTATATTGTCTAATAGGCACTTTTATTGGTGGAAAATATAGAACCGTTGAAACTGATTACTGGAAATATCAGTTAGAGACTGGATATTTCTAATAGCAGTCTCCAAGTATCTATATATAAGTATCACTTATATGCAATGGATGTATGTAGTATATCTACGGTCGTACCCACTGGTACCTCCTGTTCTAGGATATATTATCATCTTAGATACATGTATTGTACTTTCTGGAGTGGTTTGCATTTTGCTTGACCCTGCCCTTGTGACCTTCAACACTGGGTGTACAATGTTTTACATGTTATTACTGGTTACACTTTCTGATCTGTAAGATTGATGTAAATAGTACTGCAGACAATTGTATTATATGGAGTACAAACACGTTGTAAATATGTTCATTTTACATGGGTGTTTAACACTTCTGAGTGTACATAAGAGAAACTCAATAAAATGTGCAAAGAAATGTGCATATTATCTTGTTGTCTGGTGGTTGATAAAGTATCTCTATTTCTAACATGTATATTACAAATCTGTATTAAAAAGCTATATCTCCAAATCTGGAGGCAGGGTTAACTTACCACATTGACTACATAACTGGGTATTTAACTATTCCTGTCTGTCAGTGGCAGTTTAAAGGCAATTCTAGACTGATCGAAATTGTATCAAGCTAGCGCTTTAAATTACAGTAACATTTACTCTGATATTGTATAACGTTGCTTGTGCCAAGAGGGGCGGAGTTAGTGGAGGCGGGGGGCGAACCCGGCCTACGCTTCTCCCCTTTTTTGGACCGATGTTATTTTAATGTTAATATTTTTGGCGGATTTTTGAGCAATGCCTCCCCCCCCCCTTTTCTTTCTTCAAAATCCTGTAAGGCTAACATAACCATAAGCATACGCCCTCTCCCATGGAATACATGTAGTGCAGCTTTAGTTAATATCCGATCCACCAGATGGTGGCACTGCTTTGCCATCCATGTGAATGTCAATTTGCTCCACTTCTACATCTGAGGTGACACAACAAAGCTGTTCTCTCGTGCATGATGCATAGGCGATAGTACACTGGTCATGCTATGTCTACAACAAATAATGCACTTATTGTGGATCTTGTTCATCTAGAATGTTTAGAATAGAACCCGATGTCTCTGCCTGCCACACACTGGGCCATACTAAGGGTGTCAAGGGTGTGTTACAATCTATATGATATCAATCAACCTCTTATAATGTCCCCCCTTTCAAACGAGAATCAGAATGCCCCTAGATGAACACCATACCCCTATGCGGTAAGTACTACCCTTTAAAGGGAATATGTACATTTTGGCCACACCATCCCCTAGCCCACTACTGCTACAAAATGAATTGGTTACATCGTTCATATATTGGCCAATCTTTGTCCACATAGCACACTATACAGATCGTCCATCGGTCACATCGCCAACAGGCCGAGAGTGATACTCGGGACTATAGTACACTATAGATGAGCACATAGAATAGATAAATGGATATAGTCTCACAACTTGACTCTGACAGAAGGTACCACCACTGAATCATGATCAATTAATGAATCAATGCCATGGACAGCTCAAGCAGCCATTTTCTTGCGAGGTGGAGTGATAAACAACATTTCCTGTATCTAAAACCATATGTTTTGGTCCGATATATCTACCTGGTGTGATAAAATATGGCAATGAAACCCATTTTTTAAGTAACCTGACCTGAATCGTTTAATGATATTTACATATGAGCTGGATGTTGAGCACTCTATCACCCTATAATGGGTGCATGCATGTGTTTTGTGTAGATCTATACCCAAAACTCAGGAGTGTGTGCACATTCCTAAACAGCTGCTGAAGCAATATTTCCACATACATCTGATGAATATGGTCTATGGTCAACAACATTCAGGCAGGCCTGCGTCAGGCCTCTGAGGAAAGGAACAATTGATTGACAAATTAAAACGCTCATCCTCAAAGCCATTCCATCACATGGATAAAAGAGTCAATTTAACTCACCTGGACTTCTGGTGACTCTTTTACCTTTCCCTGTACAATTTAAGGTCCACAATATACCATGTGTCAGGAATTAGTAGTGTAACATTTCCTATTCAAAACTTCACAAACTTTACCAAATATATTATCGCGTATCCAACCTACATTTGAGCCCCCTAACTAGGTTGTTAAAGTCGGGTTTTAATACGCCATAAATCAGCATCTCACTGTTCAAGGTCCACTCATGTAAACCCAATAGGCAGCCCACCATCAAACCGTGTTAAATTAGCATGTAAAAGTCGGCACCAATCACGGCACTAATCCCTTACCGTCTGCCACCACTACAACAAAAAGTCAACCAATTAAGACTGCATATTGTTATGACTAATTACACTTTACAAGTGTAACCTCATCAAAGCCCCCACTGATTAGTGTTGCTCTTCCATTTTTTTCTGTTTGTGTTTAACAGTAATTAAGGCTGGGTGTTAATTGATGCGCCAGTTGTCTGTCGTTCCCTGCACATGCGCCGTGGGTGTCAATGCCACCGGATCCGGAAACAAGCGGGACCACCCTGCCGAAAGGCATTATGGGTGACACATGGCCATTGTCCTGTGGGCGCCGCCATCTTGGGTACTTGAGCAAACACAAAGAGAGCGTCGCAGTTAATTTCATTTCATTAGCGCTACTTTGGTCGTGTGGCGGTGGGAGGAGGGCGTTTTAATCTCTGTGGCCGGGGGTTGGGAGGGAGGCGGGCAGAGACACATCGCCACGGTTAGATTAAATAGTCACATGGCGATGCTTCTCAAAAATGACTAAAAAGGAGGCGGCGTTGGGAAACCATAAATCAAAGATGAGCGGGCATGCACTGTCCACGCGTGCGCAGATGCCGAGTAAAGCCATGTGACCATCTGACCAGATGTCCCGGATGAGACGCCCTCATCTCACTTGGCTGGTTCCTCAAG
This sequence comes from Harmothoe impar, assembly GCA_947462335.1. NCBI lineage: Eukaryota > Metazoa > Annelida > Polychaeta > Phyllodocida > Polynoidae > Harmothoe > Harmothoe impar. The sequence continues at coordinate 25,224,888 of OX381721.1, forward strand.
GGCTTATCCTTGACGTATAGGTCACTTGAAGGGCTGACAGGCGGGAATCAGCATTGAAAAATGTATTTCTCAACAACCGTAAAGGCGTATCTTGGAATAGAACCGAGCAACACCTGACATGCATGGTACTGCCAATGTTGCCCTCTTTTCTTCACAAGAATTGATACAATGTAATTAGGTTACAGGCCAATGTTGCGATAACAGCCAGGATTTATAGTAGATAGAAGGATGCTAAGGCCAAGGGCGGGGGGAGGAGGGGGTGCTCCTCAGCTTTGGTTATTGTGTGTGAACACGATTCCAATGGAGCTATTGGGCTGCTTTTGGGCCCAAGGCAAGGGGGGCGGGATAAGGGGCCGCGATGGCTCTTGGAGAGGGTGTGCTTTTAAAGGAATTTCGGAGGAGAGAGGGGTATTTAGTAAGGCATAATGCCTGGAACACTATTTTACTAAATGTTCTCGACATTAAAGGTACGGTTTATATATTATTGTATTGCATAGCGAGAAAGATTAGGCTGATATTACACTACACTGAAAAGGTATAGGGTCGGCAGACCTGGCATTGCCTATTCAATCCGACAAGGAGAGGGGCTGGCGAGCAAAGCTCTTCAATTTATAACAAGACCAACCTGGCACATGCCAGCCCTAAACTTGTCTAGATTCTGAAGTGATTCACCATTCTCTATGAAGGTAGCCATTATCTAGCATGGGTATGTAGCCTTGGGAGTGAATTGATTAATTCCTATGTTGATATATGGAGAGAAGTTCATGAAGTATCTTGAGAAAAGGTAAAATCGTGTAAGAAGTGTATGCTTTTGGCAACATTATGAAAATAGATCATAGGTGGTTTAGTCATAGCTTTGGCAGTTTTCCCCCCATCATTGTATAAACTTCCTTGATAAGTGTAAAATTTTCTTCAACTCCCTTGATTGTGTAATGTTATTTCCCCCAGATTCCCATGCCAATGGCGCTATTAGTTGATTTGCTTCTCTGAATGTGATTTCTGTAAATAAAGGAGTGAATTAAGTGCTCATTGAAACCAAATTATTTTTCTGAGGTTATGGCTAGTACATATATCTATGGCCCCATCTATGTACAGATCTGTATCTCTATGTCATGTCTCATAATATTATGCTGTAGGACTTACACATGACATAGCCAGTTGTGTGAGAAAACCCTGTGATGTGATGGAGAATGGTGATACATTTTTGTCAATAGAGTTCTCGCATATATCCCAAGGGTCCACAGGAAGTACTCACCCCCAATCGACCATCTTCTTTAGACATGTGTCAGATTATTTCTATAATATTATTCAGTGGAAACCTCTTTAGCACATCACATTATTGACGCCCACACACGATCAGGAAAAAAATCATTTCTAATACTATCCACAACTTCATAACTATTCTAACGCTATCTGTCAACGTCATCCATCAAAGTGATCTTGAATACAGGAACCACGCTCGAAATCTCCTGTTTAACCCGTATTTCCTATGCTGCTGGTCCACAGAATTAAAATGCTATATAGAAATGTTAAAAATGAAGATAAAAATTATGAATGGGAAGCATACTACAGAAGTCAATTCACAGTCTACTATTCACCTACCTGACTGGGCTTGAGATTGACTGAAAAGCTATAATAAAACGTGGATTACATATACCTGGAGACATTTTGATGAACCTTTTGTCGTCTGGATTGAAGACCACCCCTTTACAGACTTGGTGAATTTATTACATTTTCTCGGCTTATATTGATAGTAACTACACACAGACAACACTCATTCATTCTTGCAGTGTGTAACTGCATTCAGATAGATAGATATCTTCTGTTCTACTAGGTTAGGTCAATTATAGAAACCCTCCTAAATTCACTTGAAACAAATAAACTTGGTCAGACAATATAATATATAGTAAACATATATTGTATGAACTGTAATTACAAGTATCTCTAGCACGTCCCTTTCCACTTAATGGGATTGACACTGTGTCATTGATATCACAGTTGCAGTTATGCATCGTAAGATGTAACATATTTTTCTGTATAGTCAATATTCGAATGGTGTACCTTACTCAAACGCGAAGGATCAGCTGTAAAGTTCATCGCGTAAGTTGAAATAGAACATAATAGATTAGTATCGATACTATTTCATTGCCATGCACCTATATATGAAATTAGTTGTAACTATTGGCGGGTTTTTGAATACAGTAGGCCATATAGAAAGTGCGGTAATACAACTTTCCAGAAAACAGTTAATAGTCAAAAGTATAGGACATATCCCACACTGTGAAGAAAAGTATACAGTAGGTGTGCGTGGATCTTTGCCGTGCATATTTGGAGTGACACTTGACAGCTTTAATTGACACTTGACAGTTGACAAGCGCAACGAGCCCCCCTTTAAGATCCTCCTGAGGGACAGGTGGTGGCACCTGGTGGCTCCTGGGCGTCACTCACCTGTCCTGGTAACCATGGTAACACACATCAAAGGGGCCGCCCCCTATAGAGGCACCTCCAGGAGCACAAAGTGATCTCTGACTTTAACCCTTTAAGGATGGCATAGCACATTAATGCATTTTGCCCTTGGTATATGAATGCAGCACTGATGAGCAACACGCCGGTGCTGCATTCAAGCATCATGCCAAGCCTACTGGGTTGAGACACTCTCGAAGGGTCGGCATGATGCACCAATGCAGCACCGGCGAGTTGCTCGCCGGGGCATTGATGCATCATGCCGGCAAATGTCATCTTTTAGTGACATGAAGTCCTTAAAGGGTTAATAGCTATAGGGCCCCCTTCACTGAAAGTTTCATTCACTTTTCACAGCTAAATTCATTCAGTTTTCTCATGGTAAATGGCTACACTGATCTTCTCATGGTGGCTCCCCTCAGGAAGTGAACCACAGTCTCTGAATTGGGGATGAATGGGAATAGCTGTATACCGAACGTCAAAAGGCATTGGTTCATGAGGGTCCTAATGTGAAAATGATCCACCTGGTATATGAACATACAGTACTTACAATGATTAAATGTGTCGTTTTTTAAAGAGAAAACTTTCATGAATGAAGAGTATAGATAAATGCATTTTTCCAATACAGTGCCCTTGAATAAGACCTGCATCAACTATCGTAATCTTTTTTTTATCATGTAGACAACAATAGGCCTTTCTGATTTATTCACATTAATACTGTTTATAAGGGATAGAATTATGTAATTACTGTAGTTTCAAGTTATTGCAAAACATTTGAAAGGTGTAGTTTTATCCCTGATATATGCATCTTTTGTTTCTTTCTATTCCAGTTAAGGATACCCACTATGAAAGCGTTACGCCCGAAGAACTGTGCAATACATGTAAAAATGTAGTACTGTTTATATTGGGATTCACATTTTCAGTATGGTTGAGCGTAAAGCCCCCCCCCCCCGCCTGTCAGGTGTCTCATCTCACAGGTAGGTCCTCTGTACCTGTCAGGTGTCTCCCCCGTCCCACAGGTAGGTCCTCTGTACCTGTCAGGTGTCTCCCCCGTCCCACAGGTAGGTCCTCTGTACCTGTCAGGTGTCTCACCTGTCCCACAGGTAGGTCCCCCACCTGTCAGGTGTCTCACCTGTCCCACAGGTAGGTCCTCTGTAACTGTCAGGTGTCTCATCCATCCCACAGGTAGGATAGATTCAACTGGAGTTGGACACATACCCTGAGACGGACACTTGATTGTGTGGTTATTAAAGCATTTTTATACGCGCATAATGGTAAAGATTTAGTGTTAATCCTTCTAAAAACAAACTACAAAAGTCATCATTGTACATGAACTTTACTGTCCATGTCAGGGTATGTGTCCGACTCATGGTGAATCTACCCTAGGTCCTGTGTACCTGTCAGGTGCCTTACCTGTCAGCTGTCAGATGTCAGATGTCAGGTGTCTCACCTGTGCCACAGGTAGGTCTTCCCCACCTGACAGGTGTCTCACCCATCCCAAGGTAGATCCTTAATCGATTCAATTCAATTCAAATATTCATTATACAGAACAAAGAGTAAATGAAAATGAATATAGCGATCGACTGCTTATGTATACAATATCTCCTTTGAGCTCATAAACAGGGAGGTGTGCCAGTGTCTCCCCCGATACCACAGGTAGGTCTCCCCGGCCTGTCAGGTGTACGGGATATCTGCGGACCGTCCCCCCTTTGATGTTGGCCGGGTTACCTGCGACACTTCTCCGGTCTCCGTGACACTACCTCCTACCCCTACCACACACTCCAAGATCATTGCTCGTGATTGTCATTTCACGTGTGATGTTAAAGATATCTGAAGTAAGGGAGTGTTGATTGATTGATATACAAATTTGAAACTATTATAAAGCAGTCAACAGATTCAGAACAGTATGTAAATGCGTAACCTCTGCTTATAAATTTAGATTGTACCATACCCTGCGTCTATACACGACCCGCGCTTATTCAAGATGCAAAAGTTCCCAAAATTACCCTGCTCTTATTTAAGACCTACGCTTATGTGAGACCCCTGTGCATATTCAAGACACTATTGGTAGATCTTCGTGTTTTTTTTGGATCAGTCCTCATCAGCACTATTAGTTTAATGGAGCCCCAAACTTTCATAATTTCATCACATGCGACACTCGACGTTGGATCTCTCAAAACAAATGTAGGCCTATGTAGTTTATGCACACTACATTACAGGTTGTGCCAAAGTTCACAGAGTATGTCGACGTGTTAAGGTTTAGCTTGAAACTCATCCATATTACATATAGAAAACATGGGTCCATCAGATTTACCACATAAACACATCAAGAATTACCAAAATACACGCTTGATACTATTATGACATTCACTTATCTAGCACAAGACCCCAAAACATTTGAAACTCATCTATATTGGATGTAGAAAGCAAGGGTATATACGAGCTAATCACTATAATTATTGCTATAGTATGACGATCGCATCTCTAGCACAAAGGGCCTTATTACCAAAAAGTCATCAAATATTCTACCGTAATATAGATTGTCTCTCTTACAGTGATTCCCGAGGGTTTGGAATAAAACCCACAATTTGTATAAAAACAAGCCAGTCAAATTTCAATTATAAACTCCATCTCCTATTAACAAAGGGAGGCTGAATTATAACCACAGCAGGCAGGCTAACAGCAATAGGATTAAGCTACCCGTGTTGAGATACACTGTGTGGGCACAGATATGAGTCAAAGTAGCCGACGGCCTTCTCAAATTGACCCATTGTGCTCCTCCTCTGACCCCCTCACCCTGCCTTAGACCCAGGCCCAGCAGCAGATGGGTTAGAAGGTGGAGGGGTGCAGGACCAGGCAGATGTTCCTCTGGGTCTCATTCCACATTCTTCCCCCTCAACTGTTTTCTGCCACTGGAAACCAAGTCTGATGAAGACATCTCTGGCCACAAGCAGGCCTTGCATTTCTGGGTACTGGTATTGGTCTCAGATTGAATGTCGTGGTATTCTTTTGTCTATTTTCAAATGTTTTCAAACACAAAAACACACAATGTGGGTTGTTTACCTGTTTTCTTTTCCCTTTACTCAATTCAACTGGGTTGAGATTGATAGGGAGGGCTTGTTAGACGGATATATGTTTCGGTTTAATTTAGTCAAATATAGTGGGGGTTTTCAGACAGTGTCCTCAATTGCCTTATGTTTTAAATTAGTGATATTCAAGTGCTGCGTTATTAAATTAAGTAGGGCCTACGTATAGGCTAAGTGGCATAATTATTCTATCTAAAGTTATTGTCTGAAAATATAGATAATCCATCGCTTTAAAAAATGTAATAGGCCCTAGACATTTTCAAAAACAAAACAGGAATTGATAAGACTTATTATTTTGTCGCTACCATATTTGCAAAAATTTGTTTGCAATCTCGGCTACTAAAGATTCTTGTCCAAGAAACTGTCGTGAATGAAACAGTGTACATGTATACCGCCCCTCTCACTACATCAATAGTGTTATAAAACTGCTATTTTTTCGGTCATGAAGTATCGTTCCCCATTTGCCTTACCAAAAAAACAAAACTTTAAACCCACTTGATCATTCATTGAACTACAATACCACTCCACAGTTTGAACATGACTTTGATAATAGCCCCAAGTTGAAATCCATCCTGGGTTACAGTCTTTATGAAAACATGCAGGACAGTGGCAATGTCCTCCTAAAATGCCACAGGTCCAGCAGATTGACAAGTGTAGCAGGACCGAATGTCCAGCAATATGTTGGTCTTTTCTGAACTAAAAAAAAATTAGTTGGTCTCTAAACCTGAAATATCTTTGTCAATATACTGTGTAAATTTCTGTATTTATCCTGATGTAGCCATAGATGATTACAAACTGTATTTTCAATCAAATCATATATTTGAAGTACATAAATTGTCAGATATGTGGCTAGCCGGTCCTTCAAAAATATAGCCGGTCCTGCAACATTGAAAATTTGCAGGACCGAATGTCCTGTGGGATGAAAAAGTTTTCGCAAAGACTGGGGTTAAGTCACCCAGTCGCAGCAAAAAGAAGCTAGACGATTTTGAAGCGGCACTTATATAATTCATTAATACATATATTATAATTGTGCACATCAGCATTGCTATGTTTTGTAAAGCTATGAAAACTCCCAAAAGGAGATGTCTTTGCAAATAAAAATAATTCAAACCTCAACCTCAAAAATACTTTGCCTCTTAGCACCAAATGTACCTTGGGAATGGCATTCTAAGACGCACAGTTTGTGACATTAATCCACCTTTTCCTATAGATAAAATCGTCATGGAATACCCATCCACCCTCGTACCCATCCACCTGAAATGTCCTGAACACACTTCTGAATCTTAGTACCAGTATCTATCCGATCTACACATTACGACGAGCAATCCACTCCCAGGCCTTCCCGTGATGCCTCGCGCGGACGACGGTGGTGTGTCATCGTTTATTGTCCGCCACGAATTGTCTCCCGGCCCGTCAGGTGCGTCTCACGCTGGCGCTTGGCGGCGGCCCGTTTCAAGTCGTACCAAGGGTGGGTACTTGACCCTGTTAGGAACAAGAGGCGGCGTTTGCCGATCGCAAGCTGCAAACAAAACTGTCACCGATACCTGCGTCTGTTGGGCGGCCATTTTAACCTTCTCAAACATACTTAAGTTGCAGGGAGCGGCGCTAGGGGGCGGTGCGAGGGGCGGCGGCGCGGGGGTTGTGCAGGGATTGAGTGTAGAAGTGCTCAGTGTGTTTGCTCATGTAGACGGGGCGGGGAGGGGGTGATATGGAGCCCCTACAGCACCTTCAGTCCGTGTTTGTGTGGCGCCCTCTCACGGGCTACCTCCACAGCACAGCCTCGTCCCACAGACATCACCTGGGCCGCCTCCCTTTGATCTTTGCCGACAGGTACTTCTGCTTTTTTCAGTGAGAATGAGGAGGGGGTCCTCGTGCTAGGTCTACATTTATATATCTGTGAGTTCGGTGCGAGTACCACAGGTTCGGTCTGTGCGGGTCCTGTAGATGCCAGTTGTGCCAATGCCAGGCACCTTTGTCTTTTGAGCAGAAAAAACCACAAAACTTGAGGGTCAGCCTGACATCCAAACATCAGACCCTTGGGAAGGATGGATTTTGATACCGAGATTCCAGCCTTCCCCACATATGAGAGAGTCTGGCAATGATGGAATCTTGGTACCATAAAGAGGGTCCAGCATTACCAGCCGCTCCCATACAATAAACCATCTCTTTAGCTACAACTAGTAACCATCGGTACTGCGTTTACACACACTACTTATATATACCTTCAATAAATCTAATCCCCCAATCCCTAGTAGTCAAAACCATTTCGCTCGTTCCTAAATACCCCAAATACCCAACTGCCTTTTGGGTTTTCCTGTATTGCCTCCTTGAGTGTGTGGCTGCAGAGCCGGCTGTCTCAATCATCCCTCGGTAAGTTCACAGGTAACAAGATCTCTGCGGTATAATCGTCCACCAATTTCCCCATCCCCCACTCCGCACGTGGGTGGTGATCTGAGTGTGTGAGTGTGTGTAGGGTGAGTGAGTGAAGGGTGGAGGGGAGGGAGGGGGGCTCCATGTCTTTACTACACATTCCTTTGGAACACCTCAAGGGTGGTCGTCCTTCTGCATTAGGAGCAATCAGATGCTTTATCAGCATAAGCACTGCATTCACATTACACTTATAGTTTAGCACACTTTAAGGCCCCATATGAGTCAAATGTGCATGATGATAGAAATTTGAACTATAGTAAGGACAGGCTTTAATAGTCACAGGGGCGGATCCAGAAATTTGAAAGGGAGACGGGAAGAGGGCACCATCAAACACCAGAATACGGAAAAGCATCTTCTCAGTGAAGATGACTCCGCATTCCGCTTGCTTTATAATGAAATGTATCCCTAAAAATGATGCAGTATACATAAAATAGAGCAAGTCGCAACACTGCAATCTCAGGACTGTGGCGCTGAACAGTTGTCTCCCCCTCGTCCCTTTTTACTCACACCTATTTAGCTCAGAGATTTTTAGCGGAAGCCATCAGAGGCAGTAAGCATGGCTGCTCCACATGGCGGCCATCTTGTACCAGAGACATCCCGCAGCTAACTGGCCGTGTAAAAGGGGATTGGTCTGCTCAAGTCGTCACTGCGGGACGGTGTCATGGCCGCCTCCGTAAATTGAATTAAATGAGGCGTCGCAGACTGTAAGTGTTTGCTCTCTAAACGCATCCTTGGTACAGTGGATATTATTGGGTTTCTGCTTCTCCTGTTTCTGCTTGGAGAGTGAGGATGCACGGAAGCAGTCGATCTTTGATCTTTGCGCAGCAGGTTCAAAATTGCGCGTCCATTATCTGTTTCGAAAATGGGGTGGGGGGAGGGTGGGGGTAGCATCATTGTTAAGTAGAATAACCCGATGAAAAAGGTTTTCCCTTTACCTATACTTCGGACGAAACTTAAACGATCATTGACTGTATGGGTACATGTATTGCTCTTTAATTCAGTCATCCCTTCACAAATAATCAGCTGAATAGTTGAATGTTGGCGGAACACCGGAGCAATCGCTGATACAATGTCACATACCGGTAAGAATCATCGAATGGGTTTGGATATCAGGGTAGTTTTATCATCTGATGGCATTCGTTTGTTGGACAGTAGCTCAACGATCGAGAGACTGGCCTTTACATTCATTTACCAACGGGTATATATTGTATTCGCTTGGATTCGTTAGGGTATAGATTCGCCTTGAGTGGACCACACACCTCGAGTCGGATGCATGGTTTTGTATTTATTCAAGCATTCTAATCCCTCTAATACTATTCGTGTATAACTATACAACTTTATAAGTGTTACCCATTAATAACAAGCATAGATACTAAGCTACAAATGCACGGCGTATACGACTCAAGGTATATGGTTACTCTCGTTCCCAAATCTTTCCGAAGGAAGGCTCTGGTAACAGCCAAATGACTTTGAACTTGGGATTTTGCTGGGTCTGGGGAACCCCTGGTGGTATCTTGGAACCAGCGAACAGGAACACGAAATGGAACCAGAAAGTCTGATGGTAAAACTACCATCATACATTCTGGCTCCTGTCAACTGGTTCCAGGCTACCAGCAGGGGTTGCACAGACCCAGCAAAACAAGAGTAGGTATATGGTTGGCTCGACATGTGAATGCTCTATACTATCATACTCAATGCACCTCACCAGAATTGTGCACCTTCTTCCCAACAGTAACAGCTCTATGGGTTACATCCATCCCTGACCATCACACCCCTGATCATGTCCAGCCACAGAGGTAATCACAGAGCGCCTTATTAGGTATAATTACAGCTTCATCACGTCTGTCTAAATACCCTAATGAGAGGAGAATCTGATCAGAATGTGTCCGTTCTAAGAGACTAATGCTCAGGCAGGTCAAGGTTGACACTGTCCCCAAGGGTGTGACTGCTGGCCGGACAAGGCTGGTCTTTTGTCATCGTTTGGTTAACACCAGGGGGAGCCCCCCATGTCCCCTCCATGAGGGCAGAGGTCGTGGCCCCATTGACCGCCTGATCAAGAGAAAATTAAGTCTGATTTGTCCACTTGCTCTTTGATGTAGTTATCTTATGGTGTTGTATGTATCCGCATGCACGACTTACATTCTATAATTATCATGGGGACCTTTATTTATATAGAGGGATAGTTATTAAAACTATATTTTATTTGAAGCATGAACGCTGGCCTAAAATGTCGTTTCAACCATCTGCAAAAGGACATGGACGTTATCTTTTGTCTCCATGGCAACTATTAACCAGATACACGACCCTTTGACCTTGTGCACCACCCCGGGTGACCTCCAGGCACTGACCTATGACATTGGGCGTGACCTTGACACCTAGAACAAGTGACCTTGGGGTTGGGAGCGCGGCGCATACCGGCAATAAAGAGATGGACGCTACACAGTCCATTAATATGATGGGGTCCCAATAATACTCAGGGTCAGGGGCATGAGCCCTTATTGGCTGTGGACAGACCAGTCGGTGCATTCATCATCTGACCTGTCATCCAGCCCAGCACCTAGCCTCCACTGGTCAAAGCCCGATATTTCTCCCGCCCAGCCCAAGACTTGTTCATCTCACTAAGAGTCTGGAGTGATCAGAAGTGGTGGCCAATTCATAAAACTGACCTGGCCGTCACTACCTATCACTTCAGCCGATAATCCCAAATCCCGCTCCTCCTGAGGCCGATAATCTGTCTGCCCCTCGTGCGGCAGAGAGTGGAGCTGGGTTCTGTGTACTCTCGTACCCAGATCCTTCCGAGGGAAGGCTCTGCTGACAACTACTATATATGACATTGAACTTTGATTTTGCTGGGTGCGGGTAGTCCCTATGGTTAGCTTGGAACCAGCAAACAGGAACCAGAAAGGAAACCAGAAAATATGATGGTAAAACTACCATCATACATTCTGGGTCCTGTTAATTTGTTCCAAGCTAACCACAGAGACTGCCCAAACCCAGCAAAATCAAAGTTCACGGGCATAGTTGTTGTCAGCAGAGCCTTCCTTCGGAAGGGTTTGGAAACGAGAGTAGTTTCTGTAATGTGAGCGGTTCACTGTGTCAGTCTTCCAGGTGGTAAATGTGTGTCTTCTGTATAGACCCTACCTCAATAGACCTCACCACACATGTATGGTCTGGTGGTTTACATGGTCATTGGAGACACATCCTAGGCTCATCCTTAACTATAGTCATTTGAGTAGTGGCAAGTAGACTTCTAAAAATGCAATACGCATATGCAATGTTATCCAGTTTTGTTATTACATGTACATCCTTATGTCATCAACACTAGAGTAAGGTGATACACCCAGACATTAGATCGAAAAGGGAAACATATTTTAATGTTTGAATAAAAACCAAGGCGACCCCCTAACATTGTTGGGAAAATATCCCATGTATTTTCCCACAAATAACTCCATGAGAAATTATCTAAAGCCGTAGAGATGACATGGGTTTGGCTGCATGTAGTTCTAAGGGATGTATAGAACGAGCATGGGTGTACATAATCATGTACATTGTACCCCCACCCATCCAGAGTAACCCAGAGCAACTACATCTGACTATAACAGTGCTGAATGGGACTGTAACAGTTTGGGTAAGGCTCTCACCCCAGCCTCTACATGCTGGTACATTCAGTGTTAGTTTACCCAGGTCAGAAGCCAAGCCCGTCCTTCCTGTTCCTCCATTGTAAGCTTTCTTTGCTGGGAGATAGAGGGAGATACACATTCCATACCCACTTACCAACCCCTATAGCCTCCCCCTGGTGACAAGGAGAGCTTCTATGGACGTATTGTTGTCTCAGCTGCGCCATGTGACAAGTCTATATGTTAATATTACATGTACATGTTATGTTATCGTTATTGGCCTCCCCAAGCAGTACTGCACTGACGATAGTCAGTGGCTTAGGACCGAATAATTGTGGTGGTGGAATGTGTTCCCCTGCGAGGGACCCTGTTGATGTTATGTTCACCTTCACTTCACCAAAATTGAAATACATTTTTTTATTAAGAAACACATGTGAGTCTAGTCGTCTTGAAAGTATGTAAATTATAATTAACAATATATTGGTAGCCAATTGCAAGTTATCTTTGATATATTATTGATATGGCTTATTTTGGTTGCTTATAAATACTAATATAAATGAATGTAACTGAGAATCATCACGTAGGCTTCAAAATCTTGAATCTATAATTCATTTCAATATAGCTGTGCACACGATTGGGAAGTATACACTGTTAAAAATCCCCCTCAGAAAAAACGGTGATTCACTGGTAACGATGGATGCCAAGCTTTCACTGTTTATTTTAGGGTCACCGTTTTTTGGAAGTCACCGTAATTATATACAGGATTTAACCGCTATTTTAAAATAATGATTAAGGATGATTAATTAGCTATTGTAGTGGCTCAAACCTTTAAGGATTATTTCATTTATAATTATAGTGGTTTGTGTAGACACACTGGAATTATTCTGCTGTCATGAATATGGTACTCAATTCAGTACAATTATCTTCCATGTCTGATTTGGTTACATAAAGACATCTTAGTGACTGGAATTCATAATTGTTTTATGAATTAACCACTAAGAGACAAGATAGATAAGTATCTCATATCACTTAACAATTACAACCCATAAGCAGAGGTATGCTAGGATTTATATAAAACAGCAAATACAGTGATATATGTATGCATATGTATATTTCTCGTTACCACACAATAGGTGCCTAATAAAGGTTAATAATCTATTCATCATGAATATTTAATCAAACTTAGTTTTAGACTAGAATGCTGATGCTGTATTGAAAAAAAGTAACAGGGAACTATTTGATTTCTAACACATTTAGTCCACTTATAAGCTTCACAAAAGTCTGGTCTAGAACTAAGCTGCCATCTAGTTGGAAAAGATGGACCTTCCTAGACAACAGAATTTCACCGTAAAAGAAATAACAGTGCTTTACCAATATGGTTTACAGAGGTTCAATGTAAAAGCAATTGCGCTGACGGTGCCTCACCGTAATATCAGGTAATGGTGATGCACCGTTAAATTTAACAGTGGTTCTCTGTATAATCAATGGTAATTTTTAACAGTGTAGACCATCATAATCAAAGGAGACTTTCATGAAATGAAGTCATGACTTTTGCCATAAATTCATATGTAGAAATGTATGGCCCCTGTGACATGCAACCACTAAATATGGGACCCATGAGGAATGGTACCCCCACTTCACTGCGCCATCTAGCAGGGCGGACGTCAGGGGTAGGCCGCCCCTGACCCAACCACTTCACTCATCTAAGACATACAGCATTGACTTTGGTGACTAGTTTCTATAGAAAACGTACACTGCTCAACAGTAGCCAAGCTCCAATCATTGTATCTTCTCCATTTGGGCACTTAGTGATCCAATGGATATTGATTGATTAGCCTCACCTGCCAGAATCTGGCAATGCTAGCCTTGGCTTCCAGAATCTGGCAATACAAGCCCCACCTGTCAGAATCTGGCAATGCTGGCCCCACCTTCCAGAATCTGGCAATGCTGGACTCCATGAGCCGTTCAATGTCCCCAACAGTCCAGCAATTCCAGACTTTGAAAGGTGAGACGGGATTGCCAGGCCTCTGCAACCGGAGAACGATGGACTCTAAAAGGGCTGGCCTGACCTGATGGAGAATGTAGTGCATTTCCACCATATCTGACATACATGTATAAATAAAAAGCTCTAAGGTCTTCCAAAACACTATGCATGGTTGTATTATTGACCAATTGACGGTCCTATAAAAGGCTACCTGGTTGGATTATGGGCGGGCTACCCTACACGTTGAGTGACCACGCAGTGGTGACCAGCGCCTTGACCAGAAGGCTGGATGTGGTCCAACCCTCTGCATCAACACAACTCACCAACCACTCTCACCTCGACCACGCCCAACCCAGATTCACTGCCCCTCCCCTCTCTCAACTCTAACTCCCTCCCTTCCACCCTGCCACGCTACCGACCACTCCCACCGCCTCAGCCTCCACACTGCCTCCCATTCGGTTGCCATTTTGGCAAAAGCCTTTCCTGGTCGTCCTAAGGTGTGGATTGTTAAGGTCTCTCTAAAAGATTGGGTGGTCAACACCCAGGGGGTCAGCACGGTCGCCACCAGGGTAGTCCCATGGGAGAAGTTTACTGCCACGCGCATGCGCATTGAGACGGCTTGGATAAATGTCGTCTGCTGCATTGAGACGGTTTGGACAAATGTCGTCTGCTGGTGAGGAGGGCGTTATAGGTGTGTGTTAGTGTGTCAGTCCCTGCACAGCGTCTCTTGGTGCTGTTGGGGGAAGTCTACATGACTTTCTGTTTTAGTGTTTAAGGGAAATACTCTCTACCCACCTCTCCTGTTCAAGACCCCCCCCCCCGTTAATGTTTTGGGCGGATTGCCCTTTACATCTACCCTGGCATGGTACAGTATAGCCCATCTCATGGACGCGTCCCCAAACCCCTAACTGGTGACGTCATTTGTGAAGGTTCCCCAACGCTGGCGTCATGCATGCCAGCTCTAACGGTATCTGGCACCAGGCAACCGAGCCGAAAGTCTTCTCATGCCTCCCGACAGGCCCATTTTATGAATATATACGATTACGGTAACTGTTTTATCCTTCTGTTGAATCTGTCTCTTTTATCATCATCCAGATAGTGCGTTGTCGGTTATAGATTGCACACAGGTAGATTTTAACGGACTACTGACGTCTGAGGTCCACCCGTAGGAATGGTGCCTTTGTATTTCCACCCTGGCTGTTATTCTGTTTGCCCCCCTTAGGTGTCAAAAGCCTGGAACCCACTTACACAGAGAAAAAGGTGAGGGTCAACATGACCTTTGCAATATCTCCAAAACCACTCGCTTCACAGAGGGTCAGCCATTTTAATGTGTGTCAGTCATATGCTGGACTCTCTAGCATGCCCAGACTGTAAGAGAGTCTAGCAATGCTAGACGCCAGCCTCCACATTCTGGACTCTCTTTCTATCATGCTATGTCCAATGATGCGAATGAGTCTCACTGTCATGGAACTTTGTTTGAAAAAAGTACTTAGCCATCCATGACAATAGGATAGAAACGTTCTTCAACTAGTTAGTCTTGTATAGTTATGAACAACTTTCCATTGATATAATTATGTTGTAGCAATGGTATACTGCAGTGCCGGCAGATACTATGCTAGCACAAGATTGGCCAATGCATCATCCTAGCTCCATTGTAGATGGTGCATGAATGCATCACCAGCGAATTGCTCATCTATGATGCATTCATAGAGTAAATGGACACTGAATTAAAACATGATGCTGCCTTAGGAGCATTACCATTGGTATAGGACATCACAACCACTCAAGGCTTGATGCTAAACATCACCTGCATTTACACTACTTACACCTGTGGCCCTGTCATGTAGGCTGGCAGCTGATCTCACCTTGAGGTGTACAGGTGCCAACCCCTCCTACACCACTGGTAATTCACCCTCTCCATGTCTTTCCCACTCTCCTACTCCCTCACCCAGTCATTCTCTCATTCTAACTCGCCCATCCCACCTCCCACTCTCTCCATATCCCATTTTAATTCACCCACCCACGCGCAGCAACAAAAACCTCAAAAGACCTTCATTGTGCACAAAAACGTGCCATATTGGTGGCGGGCCCCTTCAAAGAACAGAGTTAAGTAGGTATTATATGGCCGCCCGAGTTTTGTGGCATATTGTGACAGCGTGAGGTGACAGCATGACACTGTGACACCGACACCGGGGGCGCCACACGGCGGGTATTAGAGGTACTAGGAGGTGGTTCTGTAATTGTCGGGAGGGGTTAATCTGGCCGGGTTGTCGGGGGAAGGTGGAGGGCGTGGAAACTGATTAAAAGAACATCCATCATCGTTAGGAGGTGACAGGTGGGGGTGATTACATTCAACCCCCCACCTTCCTCACACTCTCTCCTATTGCTCTGTACTTCTGCCACCCCCTTCACGCTGTGCTTACTCTGCCTGTCCCAGTAGAATCCTGTTTAAACTCTGTGCAGGGCATGATATGCAGGGAAGGTCATGCTGTGTCTGTCCTTGTGTGGTTCTGTGTGGTGAAATAAGGATGGGGGTACCTGGCGAGCTGGAAAGGGCCAGGAAGACCATGTGTATTAGTGAGGGCAAAAGGGAGAGAGTTAAACTATTTAGGGATGCATGATCCCTAAATGCTTTAGGGCAATTGTGATATGATGCTCCAACACAGCACCGGTGAGCACTAGCAGTTGCTGCATTGGTGTATTAAAGTGACCCTTTAGAATGCATCAACTCCATCTGATTGGCATGATGCAGAATGCAGCACCAGTGACCAATTTTCTGATGCTGCACTTGCACATCATGACGACAAAAGGGCATGAAATACTTGATGTGTCGTCTTTAAATGGTTATCCTCGGTAGCACATGCACATATTATCATATATATTCAGCAGCACCATAGAAATGGCAATTGCTAAAAAAGTAAAACATGATATTCTTGTGACAATCCTATGATATGGTAATAATGCTGGACTATGTGACTGGTTAAATGCATCCACTCTTGTAACCAATTCAGGGACTGCAAACAATATTAATTGTGTGCATCTATAGCAACCGTGGAAATTGAGAGATATTTGAGTGAATATAACTACAACATTATCTCACAATACAACCATACATGTACACTCATTGGTTGGGCCTTTGGAGGTTGAGTCCACTTGACGGATTATCTACGATTTGATCATGATTCATTTTTAGTTAACCTGAATTCAACTTTGAATTGAGAGCTATTATTTTTGTCAACAATAGTCATTTCAACGTTGGTACATAACGTCATCTATGCATATTGAATTGCCCATGTTGAACTATCAAGGATCTACAGCGTCAAACGCCATCTTATCCAGTCAATATCGGACACTTTATTCCCATCATTTATTCATTCTCAAGGGGCTCCGAAACTACACGAACCCAGGTAATGCATCAGCAGAGGTCTACAACAGAACAGCTATTCCCAATATAATAGTTTATTCTAATCTTGCTGATATTCGCGAATATGCTCACCAAAACCAACCTCAGATGTAAATTACACCAAATTACATACATATGATATGCCTATATAGGGGCATACAATGGGTGCTGGCCACTATTATCATACATGTCTGAACGTGCTGCATACAGACAGGGATATGGTAATTCTGTGCCCACCCACCAACACCCTTACATCTCCCACCTAGGGAACATTCACAAATGACGTCACTGGTGGGCGGTGGAGGTCTTTGGGCTAAATGGTAAAACGTGACCCATGCCATACATTTTTATAGACTAATCTGCCCAAAATAGCAACAAGGCGAGGCAAGGATCTTGAAAAGGGTCCCAAAATAGGGGACGTCATTTGTGAACGTCCCCCAACCCCTGTTCTACTCACAACACCACTTTTACCAAGCCCTGCAAGCGCTGGCAAAAGGCACGGCTCCCTCCAATAACTCTCATTATAGCGGCCACTTCACGATCCGATCACCCTCCCCAAACCCCCGATAGGTGGCGTCCCTAAGCCCATTCATATGTAAATGAGCCACGCATGCGCATTGTGGAGTGGATACATGTCTTAATCGCTCCAGTGATCTGCTGTCAATCAACGCTGACCAAAACACGCTCCATACCTGTCCCCGCCTGGGTGAAAAACCATTGATGTGTTCTGCAAAAGGCAGGAGGGAATTATTTCCTAAATAAACTCATTAAATATAGCTGCTGGCTGTCCAACTGAAAGTATCTTAGGTGGAACTGACATGATGGTAGCTTTGCATCATTTAGTTCTTCAGTGTGGGCTGCGGGAGTCCCTCTAATGAGCTATTACATTTAGAGATATCCCAATAGGAAGACCTAGGACCCAATGAGATGATGTTACGCTGTCCCACAGGTCAATTGACCATAATATTATCTCTTAGGGAGTGGTCATTTTTTAACAACAGGGGGGGGGGGGGGGTTGGTGGATTTGGGGGGGGACCAAAAAAATTTGGACCCCTTGAAGGGGGGAGACCAATAAAATTTGGACCCCTCTTGAGGGGGGGACCAAAAAAATTGCACCCCTTTTTAGTGAAAAAGCCTGCGCGTTACTAAAGCTCAAAGGGGTCGGCCGCGCTCAATTTCAACTTGCCTGAGGGGGGGCGGGACCGAAAAAATGTCGACCCCTCCCGTGGGGGGGGGGACTGAAAAAATGTCGACCCGCTCGCACGAAAATCCACCAACCCCCCCCCCCCTGTTGTTAAAAAATGACCACTCCCTTATTGCTTTGATATTATATGTATTTTGATTAGCCTCATACAAATCTAAAGTAGTCTTTCTCCTAAGCTACCTTTCCATCAGTCAACCTCGAACTAGTGTACATGTATTAAAATGTACCTAGCTATGCTGTTGTTTACATATACCTTTGTAGATCGCTGTACAAGTAGTATATAAAAATGACTATTCACACCTCCATAATTGCACATTTTAACCTTAACACTCTAGCATTCACTCGACTGAAATCATGTCATCTATGGATAACGTCAGAATTGTTTGGGAAAGCCTGTTTACCATGATATCCTCTGATATCGGGAAAAAAAATCAAGCAAGATCACAGTTTTGTTGCTATTCTTTCTCCAACAAATTGAGCAGGCGGCACTCAGCAGTCGTATCAATTACCAGGCATGCTTTATTGTACACTAAACACGTGTATACCATTAGATCCACCCCAGATCAGGTACACTACATACCTTACATTGGATATCTGAGTAGATACAAGCACTGTGGCTTAAAGGGGAGAATAAAAAGACGATCGTAAGAGATAAAAGTAAGATATGAATCACGCGGTTCGGGCTGTGTTCACGTGGTAATCCTACCTTCCCATCCAAGTTGAGCCAGTTTTCGTCTTTACAGGGGTCACACCCGTCGACATATAGACATATATACAGGGTCGGATGGACAACTAGTAGCTATATGAACATACATTCATAATGTTGGGCTGCAGTATAATACATTTAGAGAAACACAGTTATTAAACTCAAATTCGTGCTTTTTCGGACACTATTATTTTCATGGAGTGGTCATTTTCACCAATTGAGAAATATGGATGCAAAATGACATTTTAAAAGGGACACAAATCTGGGTTGGGGATGGTTAGGGAGTGGTCATTTTTTAACAACAGGGGGGGGGTTGGTGGATTTGGGGGGGGGGACCAAAAAAATTTGGATCCCTTGAAGGGGGGGGGACCAAAAAAATTTGGACCCCTCTTGAGGGGGGGACCAAAAATTGCACCCCTTTTTAGTGAAAAAGCCCGCGCGTTACTATAGCTCAAAGGGATCGGCCGCGCTCAATTTCAACTTGCCTGAGGGGGGGGGGGACCGAAAAAATTTCGACCCCTCCCGTGGGGGGACTGAAAAAATTTCGACCCGCTCGCACGAAAATCCACCAACCCCCCCCCCTGCTGTTAAAAAATGACCACTCCCTTAGGTGTTATTCTCAAACGATTTCCTCAGGATTTACTATTTTTGATCACAACCTGCGAAGGTTAGAAACTGTTTAAGATTATTACAATTGACTTCTGGGTGTCTTTACAAAAAAGACACGCTTCAATTCTGGGTTAGAATTATGTCGTTTTGTATACACACTCTTCAATTGCTTGTAGATTATACAATTCTCATGCCCCTGTCCAGTGGACACAGAACATTGAATCATCATTGAAAAATGATTGTCAATCTTGATGCAATGTTGATTCAACGTTGATTCAATGTTGATTCAACGTTGATTCAACGTTAAACACGATTTTGTGCCCACTGGGTGTGCGCGACACTGGATGTGGAGCTAGCTGTGTATTGCAAGTTTTGACCTCCCCCGTCACAGTTAATAGCCCCGTGCCTTGATTTAAAAAGGGATGTTTTATACAAGGATTTACAGTAGTAGTAACCTACAGTAGTACACAGCAGAAGTTGCTGTCAGTGTGTGTGTGTGTGTGGGGGGGGGGGGTTACACTGACAGATAGCTCCCCTGACAACCCCCTTATATCTCACAGCCCCATCCCTCCTACACTCCCTACCCACCCATGAGGAGGCCTGATCACAGCCCACACAACCAGAACAGTTAGTAATACATGTTGACAAGAAGGATCTCATGTTGAACCTGATCCCCTACAGAATTGTTTTTGAAGTCTAAATTAGAAGTGATGACCATTCCCTCCCCCTTGCAGTCACCAGCTACATGAATGGCACAGTGAATCGGTGAATTCAGTATGTATGAATTCATGTCAATGTAAACGTAAAGAATCAATATGGGGGAGCATGTGATATGTACCAACCGATGCAGTGCTGATACAGTGTATCGATTCCTTCTGTAAGAAACAAAGTCTGGATTAGACCTATGTATACACATAAGGGGGTCTGGATGGGGGGGGGGGGTCCCAATTTTCCATGTAGATTTTAAGAAATGACCATATCGCCCTGTCGATTAAAAAAAATACCCATGTCACCATGTCGATTTTAAGAAATGTCCATGACCCATGTCGCGATCTCTAATATTCCTCGTGTCGCATTTCACTAGGCCCAATAACGGCCATGTTGCCATGTCGAATCTAGTGGTCCACACCCATACATTATCATAATATTGCAGGTTGTCTTCCATTTGTAAAACGTATAGCATACCCATTGAAACACCATAGTGTTCATGTGTGTCACTACACTGACCCCTTCCAAACACCCTTTAGTGGCCCACTCTAACCCTAACATATGTACAGATAGTCCAGTGAATACCCCCATCTTAAACATCAGAAATTACAGCCTATAAAGGTAATCATTAAATACTAGCAGCATGTTTGATGTGCATGCATCCATCATCATCAGCTCTCCAGGGTAAGGTGTGAGGACCCTACCTGGTCTCACCTGTATACCCATCACTCACCTGGCCGACAGGTGGGGCTGGCCACCATGGAGGGCTAATTACTGGGAGGGGCTTGATTCTACACGGTGTCTTGCATGTCGACCATTTACTACATTTTGTACATACAATAGGTCTATAGGAGTCAGGTGACTGCAATTGAATTTGTGCACCAGAACCATATAGGAATGCAGACCTTAGAAATGTCCCACTTTTAGGTGATATATAGGTTATAAGTCTATATCAATATGTGTATTTTATTTCCCATCCTGTTGTAATTATCCTTTACATTAAGTATACTACCTGGTGGCTTGCTAATGCAAGGTGGATATAAACATTTCAGGTTTCTCAATTATAAACAAGAGAAACGTTATAATGTTACGTTATAATGTTTCTAGAATACTATATGAACACAGCATTTTGATTTTAGTATCACCTAGCTTTAGCAGTTCAACCAATCCAAATATGTTTCTACTTTAAATTCAATTGTTTTAAACACTTACAGTACTAGCCTTTAATTCGTTTTACTTTGGGTTGTAATTTCTGACAGATGGAACAATTGTGTGTCAATCAACCTATAACGCTGGATTAAGCAATGAGGAAGGCGACGTCATAAGGTACATGGACTTCAAATAATTTATTCAAACAGTACTGTTCTTCGACAAGGTAGCTGTGAAGACAGAACATAATGTGACAATCAACATTTTACTATATCTGTATAACCATTGGCAAGTCATGTATCAAATTCTATTCTATATGTGTTACCAAATTGATAATTGATTGATAAAAATCTGCAAACACATGACCTGCATTGACTTATGTACATTTTGTATATCCGTATATCTACATACATCTCGAACTATAAATGGCACGATAGATTTGGATGGCTCAGCAAAATTGTCAGTTTTGTACAAGAATTCATTGAAGAAGTAACTTTGTAGTAACAATACATGATCAACCTTAAGCACAGTTGGATAATACACACCTCTGTATTCATAGAAATACGAGGTGAAATATTAAGCACTGTATCCCCCCCCCCCTTCTAACAGGTCTGTACACACAATTGGCTACCCCATGAAAATTAGAAGCAATCGAACAGCTTTAAGAATCCTGCAAATCAGAAGGGACTACCCCCAAAGCACCCCAGCTCCAAAATGTCAATGAACTTAGTCTACAGTCTCTATAAAGAAACTCCTAGGTAGTCATAAACAGCTGCTTAGTCATTTAAAAAAAATTGGGCAGTTGAACGATAAAAATTATAGTTTTGATTTAAGCACGAACCCTTTATAGGGCAATTATCAAAGTCACCAATTTCACTTTCATGATGGTTAATCCACTGGTATACAATTCTCTTTCGTCTCGGTGCAAGGCTGAAATAACTTCTTTGTGTGAGAATCTTCACCTTACTTTTTTTTTTTTTTTAATTTCTCTTCAATTATTTAACATTTAGGAAAGGTACATATCATCTTACTAGTATCAGTTCACAGTGGGTGCACCATTAGCTCACATCTAAATTACCCAGACAAAGGGAACACATCTGTCTGATGTATCCAGAGCAAACGTAAAGGTTTCTTTACATTCATTCCGACCATACCAATTTCAAAACACCTTTTTATTTAAGGCTTTAGGTTTCAGCATACCGACCGTGAAATTGAACCGTCTGCCTTCATACATTTGATCAAACTGTGGAGTAGTAGCAAACGTTCACAAATGTTGTCACCTATGTTGGGACCCTTTTCAAGACCCCCCCCCCCCCCCCCGGCTCCCGTCCCTCGTATCGATATATGGCCCTGTCATGATTCGTCAACAAACACTCCTCCCTCGAGCCCCTAGTCGGTGACATAATTTGTGAACGTACCCTTAGTAATAGAATGAAAGTATCAGTGGTAGAAGAACGCTCACTATGCCGAATATAATCTATTCAACCCATCGAAGTGGAAACCACAATCAAACAGATTCTAAAGCAAAGCGGTTGATTCCCCCCTTCCCACATAACAGTCAAGGTGAATTTCTATTCCATATAAACAAACAGAAAACTGCCACTGCTTACAGCAATCTCACTATTATGGCTATTTGATACGGAGAGGTTAATCACAGTCCAAAATGCCTATAGATAACATAAAAAACTATGGGCAATATCCGCCTCCAAATTATACTGTTTGTGAATAAGACCATCGCGAGTCTCAAATCGTGTTCAAAGCAATCATGCATACCGTCGCAGCCAACTGGTACTCGCCTGTTTAGACATAGAAAGGCGTACACTACATTTGTGCATATATCAAAGCTGCACTAAAACCATCAGGTATATGAATTCTCTGGGACCACTCATTTGGTAAAGCTATGTATAACAATTGCAAATGTCCCCTCCATGCACTGATGCAGTGTACAGCTCACATCCTATACCACACACCTAACAAGTCTCCATACATTAGGTCATGTTCACATTACCTATATTATTGTTTAGTTAATTCTACTCAGCATCCACTCCCCCTGTGTGTGGTATGTCCTACAGGACCCACCCCTATAGCTGAGGGTGACTGCTCACCACCCTACAGTATACCGTCTGGGGTGGCCTGCTACAACAGGTCCACACTACAGCCTGTAGTACAGGTGTGTCCGGGGGAGGGGAGGGCCTACTGTCAGGCTGTGGTGGGTCGTTGCGGGGTGGGTCTCCCCGACCTCTCCAGCTGCTGGTGCTGACTACGTATGGCCATACGGTTCACGTGCACGGGGATGGGCACGTGTATCTTGGGTTTGTTGGACACCTCAGGGCCCCCGTTACCAGTCGGCTGCCGCCCGTGCACCAGCCCCGCCTTGACGCGCTTCCACTTGGCGCGCCGGTTCTGGAACCAGATCTTGACCTGCACCTCGCTCAGTTTGAGGGAGTGCGCGATCTGGGAGCGTTCGGTGAGGGAGAGGTATTTCTTACTGTGGAACTCCTTCTCTAACTCAAGCAGCTGCTCACTCGTGAACGCCGTCCGCCGGCGGCGGGACTTGCTGCCGCCACTTCCGGTCGACGATCCGCCGTTTCCGGTTCCGCTCCCGGCGCTGTCGGCGTCGCAGAAGCCGTCGTCGTCGCCCTCCATGTCACTCCCGCTGTCGCTCATGACGATGTCGCCACCGGAAGGGACGTCACGCTGTGTGTGGTCTGGACTTCCCGTCGACGGGGATCTGTTCAGATCTGGAAAATAAAAGGATTCGATTGTAATTATAGTTGTTGGATTTAACATACTTCCTGGAAGGGTATAAACTAGTTGTATATCACTTTGCTTCAGAAACATATTAGGCTGGAAGGGCTGGTTCGTGGCTGATGAGCTGGCCCGAGGTGGAGAGTTTTGTAGTACATGTAGGGTCCTACATGTACATGTAGGCCAACTCATTTGGACAGTGAGTAGTATTCGCAAAGTGGGCCTTGCTTCAGGCCTCCGGCTTGACCAGTTGATTGGTCTAGCCTCCACACAGTCTAAATTTCATATACATTTCATATATATTTCACGACAATATAAACAATTTGTAGCTAAATATATATAAATTCATCCCCTACGGAGATACGCATCGCTTTCAAAGAATGATTAGAAATCAATTCAAATCTAAACTAAATCTCTCAGAATGTGAGGATAACATCTAAAACTCCAATCCCATGAACACACTCCTGTGTCATTGAGTAGCACATTCCGTGACTTAAGGTCGTAACGCATTACAGATTACACAATCCCAATTATCTGAGCATTCCCCATCATTGTCACCTTCGTCCTCTCATTCCCATCTCCAACCAAACCCCATCCACCCCACTCTCTCACTTCTCATCATTTAACCATTGCCAAATCAGGCCCCTCCCATCTGTTTATTCTCTTCAAAAAGACACTCCACCTCCCAGGTACCCCCATCACCACCCCCAACCCCTCCTCACCCAGCCCCCGACTCCCAGGGGAGGCCCTCACAGGTACCCCTGACCCAGTCAGGTGTTGTGTAACATGGGCAGATTGCTGTGGGAGACATTGTTATTCAGGAGGAAGGCCCTCCTGCTGCTACACGGGGCAGATCCCACCTGGGGGGCCCTGGAGGGACACCCTGGAGACACCAGCATTCAGATTAATATCCGCCAGGATTAGATGTTAGGGGTAAGTTGGGGAGGCCTCTATAACATCACTTAACGATGGAGGGCTCCCCTGGTGAGGTGAGGAGAGGGTGGGGGGGGGGGGGGGTATGCAACATCAATGCAAAAGAGGAGATTTAGATAGTGACACAATTGTGATGTTGAACAGGAACGCTAATGAAACACATTGATGGTGTATTCTACTCATTCTGCTTCAATGTTCTTGAGGGGGGGGGGGGGTCTGTAGTTTAGGATATGGGTATGCTTTGAATGGCGAGTTGCAGTTGCATAATTTCTTGATATCACTGTATAGATAAGCGTTGTTGGATACGTGAACATTATCCCACGCTAGTCATATCAGAGTTGCGTTCCTGGAAGCCACAATGCACACAGTTTATAATCTAATCAACTTACACACTCACCCACAACCCCCCCCCCCCCTCCAAACTCGCCACCCCACCCTCACCCACCCCCTTTCACAGATTGGAAAGGGAAACCATCACCGTCCCCTCAAATTAAAGTAATGTGTACGGTGTCAGAACGTGTCCACTTGACCGCTCATTGCTGACCAGTGGGTTGGGAGGGACTGAGACGTGTGTGTGTGTGTGGGGGGGGGGGGGGGGTGACCCTGAGAACAACACGGCCAGGGGCGTGGACAAAGGATCGGGTGCGGACAGAGATTGATGGCGGTGAGTACCACACCCGTGTTGGTGTGTGTTCATGAGTGGCAATAGGGGACGTGTGTATCATTAGGGACCCCCCCTCACCATACATACACGTAGACATACATGTAGTGTTCTACTGTATATCACCATAGTCTAGATACCTTGAAGACAGACAAATGGTTAAGTCGGTACACACATATAGACAGAGGTTAACAAGAATCTGTCCAAACTGACAACGTTTTGTCATGGGTGGGTCCTGGGATTTATTTGAGTGCATCATTGCTTTTTTTTCATGTAATAACTATTGATTTTTAAAAAGTCATTTAAAACATCCTCTATAGCTATTTTGATGAAGTCACCATGGCCGGTGAACAAAGAAGATCCAGTGTCTCTACGCCCATGTGAGAACTTGCTTACACAGAGCCTCTGGTGTTTCGTATGAAATAAGTCTGTTGTGACTCATTCATGCTCGTCGTTTACACAAATGCATTGTACTATAGTATCATTGAAATGTAAATGCAGCTTAGCAAGCATTATGTACATGGACAGATTCATATGCCACAGTTCTGCAGAGATTGCTTTTATTCACCATGTTCTCAGGCCTAGCGGTATGCACATTCTTGTTGGGTGACTACTTAGACTGGTATATAAGATACCATCAGATATATACTGGTATACATGGATATGTTTGGCAATGAAACCGTTTGCTTTTGTTAAGCCACAATGCTTTATGCGACGCAACTCCGGGAACGCGACCAACACATACGCACATATTTTATATATAATGTGCCCACAATATCTGTTTTGATCCTTCTACTTTTTCATATTTACCCAGCTTAAAGGTATCACAATGATGAACAATTCTAACTTTGTCATTTTTATTGCAATATTCACATTGAATACTTAGAACACATGCTACTATCACCTATTTTGGGACCTTTCAAGACACCCCCCCCCCCCCCGCCCACCCTCTTTTGAGCCAATTCGTCCATAATAATGTATGGCTCGGGTCATATTTCGTCACCAAAACCAGAGACCCCACCCCCTAGAGGGTGACGTCATTTGTGAATATTCGCTTATGAATGTGTTGGTCTCTGAACGATATATTGCGTTTCACCTTTAATAAAGACTTTGATAGTGTTCTCTTTTGGTGAGAGGCACTGCGCCAAATTACTTCTTATCTAAAGTTTCTAAAGATAAAATGATTATTTCCTTTTTTAGATTATTATCTAAAATCAAAGTGATTTAAAAGATAAAGTAATGCCATCCCCATATCTTCTTCACGCACACTACCCTATCAGCACACCACAACCAAGGACCCTCCACACCCTCCCTCACCCCTTGACTCCCCTCTGAGTGTCAAAGTCAGTGTAATCTAACGCATCGACACACACTGGGCCTGACTTTAAATGCCTAGGGGTGAGGTAGAAAGCGGCAACAGGCCGATAGGGTGACAGTAGCCTGAGGCGGTGAGTTCTCATCAGGCCCCTGCCTGGCTCCTAACCGATGTTTTAATTCACCCTCAATAGACGTCGCTCCAAAATATTTAGGTGGAAATGATTGCATCAACAGTGGCCCACAATGGATCAAAGCTGCGCCCCTGCCAGCCCTGGTAATACAGGCAATTGGCGCGGCCATTTTGTATTAGGGATGATATTATTGGATGGGATAAATATAGGATTGGCATTTCTGAATTGAATTGACTCTTCTGTAACTTTTTTTCACAAGCGATTTTGGTGAACCTGACTTTTCCAGGTGACATCGCGTCTATTAAAGGGAGATAGGACCTAGGGATGCTTTTTAACCATGCTTTTTCTTCCTTCGTAATCTTATTCTGGAAGCTTAGATATTACATTTTTAAGTCAATATTAAACTTTAAAAATCTAAGCTTCCAGAATAAGATTACGAAGGAAGAAAAAGCAGAGTAAAATGTAATTTCAGATCAATCCTAGTACCATGCACATATGCATCACTTTATTATTGTTATTTTCAATGTATCCAACACTGACCTATTCCACCATGGCTCACCCTAGTCGGCGGGACTAAGGCTGTGGATGTGTGGTGAGGGTGGGGGAGGGATTACTATTGTGTCGATGACAAGACCCCTTTATACACTAATAATTAAAGCGGCCCAGCAAAATGCACATCTCTGGTGGCTTGGGGCAACAGTGGAGGGGTTGGGCTGGGTGAGGTGTGTGTGTGTGGTGGGGGGGGGGGGGTGACAGGGTTTTATGCAGGAGCAGGCCGTGGGAGCTGGTGACAATGAGAACAAAAGAAAGTGAGGACAGGGGTGGGGACAGGGGGAAGGACAGGATGGTGAGAACAAGAGGGTGATGACGGGAGGTTGAGGACAGGAGAGGGAACAGGAAGTGAGGACAGGAGGGAGACAGAAGGCTGATGACAGGAGGTCTAAGGGGGGAACAGGAGCGAGGACAGGCAGTTCAGGACAGGATGGGGACGATAGGAGGGAGATCCATCCCCCATCCACACAGAACCAACTGTCTCTAAGAGAGCTTGAGCGGGTGATGAAAACTAAGTAGAGCTTTAATGGATAAAAAATGCTTGAGTCGCACCGACACATTATCCGCAATACATGCACCTAAATGCCCTATCACTACTAAGAGTGAACGCTCAATTTGGCCACTGTCGATGAAGTCCTCTACAGCCATTCAAGGAGAAACACTATCAATATCTCGCCTCTTTGTGTCAGTTAACAATGGAATCTATTAGCCTCAGAGCCGCAGACACTGTCCGCCTTGGCTTATCGGTAGGGGTCTGAAGTGTTACAATTGTTGAGCGTTGATTTATTGTTTACTGATGAAGTGTTGAGGGGCAGGAATGGCTCAGAACCACAGGCATTGTACAATGTGTTGGGTGGTGACTTTGATAGTGCTTTTCATTCAAGAGAGCGCTACTTGACACGAAGCTACTTTATAGTATAGTGTGTATTCTTACTAGATGTATCCCTATTTTACCTCAGCTAATGCTATAAATAAACATCCCCAGGAACACACCACCAGTAAACTGTACTGCGGCTGGATATACATGTCCTCTTCAATTCTAATAAGGGAATGTAAATGTAATGGGCACATAATAGACTTGAATCATGCAGAGATGTCCAAGTACCCCAGCTAGCCGATCCCCAATCCTCCTCTCCCCCACATCGCACACACCTTAAATTAGCCAGGCGTTGGGAGACAGGTGTTGCCGTGAACGTATTACCTCCACCCTACCAGGTTCAAACGGCAGTAATGGACCAGAAGCTCACTCCCCAAAATCACCCCTAAAAAGTGGACAAAAAGAGAGAACCCACACACGACAGTAAATCACTCTGCACAGAGCCAGGCGCCATATTGCAGGTGAGGGCGATAAAGTAAGCAGGGTCAATTTGGTGACTCCCCTTGTAAACGGTGCGAAATAATTAATTACGTTTTTGTAGGACGGCACGTCAAGGTAAATTGTTCTGGGTCACAGGACTCATCTATATAGGCTGGTCATAGTGACAAACTAATCAAATCCTCTACACGCTCAGATAGTGTTTCTTTTGAGTTTAATAGATACAAATTATGCTCAGTTAATGCTGTAAGTCATTAAGTGTTTCTTTGATCTGGATATCCATGGAGAATCAGAATGTTCAGTGGTGTGAGGAAGAACAGGGTGATTGAGCCAGCCCTTACCCATCCGACGTCAAGAGGACAACCCTACCTGAATTCAGAATACGGATACAAGTCATGTATAGTTACATGTAGACCTAAATTGTTTCATACATGATTCTAGTCATGGGTATGCATCACATGATCCAAGGCTGACCTCCCCCCCTCTGGATTTCCCTTAGTACCACACAGAGAAAAGAAGTAGAATCACTGTGACTCCCGACTTGATCACTGAGGTAACTCTCCCCAGGACTCTGAAGTGACTCCCTAACATGATCAGGACTCTATAATAACTCTTTAATGACTCCTATTCTAATACTCCATAATGACTGGGAGTCACTTTAGAGTCCTGGGGAGAGTTACTCAGTGATCGGGGCTGGAATCCCATTTGAGAGTTACAGTGATTCTACTTCTTCTCTGTGTGCAACACAAATGGACCCCCTCCACCCCCCAAAACAGTTATCACTTTATGTAATTGTGTTCCAATACATGAGACCATCAGGGAGAAATCATATCAGGAAGGGGCGACCCTAGTCTAACAAAGACTAACAATTCTACTGATCCACGAACCTAGAAGTGGGACTGAAAATGCAAATGGCGTCGGAGTGAGGTGTCAAACCTCGCGCGACTTCTCGTTTTTCCCCCCACGTGGGCGCGAAACCTGCCGAGACCCGGATGACAGATGGCGCTCCCAGTCTGTTTGCGCATGCGCCTCTATTTCATGATTACTTCCGGGGATGACGAGGGGGGAACAAAGCAAAATGGCGGCGTTGGTGTGAGATGTAATGGGCGGCACTTAGTTTGTCAACTTGTGACGGGGAGGAGGGTGTCGGTGACGGGTTGACAGGGACTAAATGAGCCCCTCTAGTTGGCGTTTATCTCTGTGTTCTACATGTGGGGACGTGTAGGGTCAGTTTGTGGTAACATGTAGTAATTGTTACATTGCTACAATTCCCTTCTAACATATCGACCTATATCTATGCCTATGGTATGTCCGTCTCTGGCCTAATAAACATTGAGATCGCAGATTTACAGATTTAAAATGTCCTCGTATCCCATTATGGAAATATGTAGAGTTGTGTATAATTTTGAATCATTTGAATTCATAATTATGAAAGTTGACTTCGTGACATTGGTAAGCTATCAACAGAGAAACGGATGTGGGTATTGGGCCTGACACATATACAGTAAAATCTCGTTATAAGGAGCACCTTTTGGCAAGGGAAATTTGCTCGTTGTAACCAACCTTCCTTGTAACCGATTTTGGTCATTGACAAAGCCCCCCCCCCCCTTGGGGGGTGCAGAGGGGTCCCAGGTCACACAGTCGCTTTTTTAGACCATTTATGCTATATGATAGTATAGTCAAACTTTTCCAAAAGTCACCAGGTTGCTTTTATTACACAATCAAAAATAATTATCTCATTTCAAGAAAATAAGATTATCATACTCGACTGGCAGACAAACCACTTGTTTTAAGAAAATATGTTTTCCCTTATAGGCCACCCACATCACAGGTCCGTACCAACACCCCTGTATGCCGCCCATATCACAGGGGAAGTCCTTACAAAGGCCCCGCCTCTCCCTGCCCCCCCACCCCCTCACAGGTCGGTACCAACACCCCTGTATGCCGCCCATATCACAGGGGAAGTCTTTACAAAGGTCCCGCCTCTCCCTGCCTCCGCTCCTTGAAAATATTTGCTCCTTGTAAACGATTTTTGGCAAGAAATGCTCGTTCTAAGAGTGTTTTCTTTACTATAGAAATGTATAGAAAAGGTTTTGGCACAGCAAATGTGCTCCTTATAACCGTCTGCTCCTTATAACCGTCCTCCTTATAACGAGATTTCACTGTAATAAAAAGTAGGTTCGAAGAGCGAACAGGGGATGGAGTCTGAAACCACCTGACGCAGTTTCCAACTGATGTATACCGAATATAAAAAAAATACTCTTTCATGTACAGGTGTGCTGACTGTTTTGTTTTTTCAAAAAAAAATCCTAAACGTAAGGGGTGTAGGTTCTGTTATTGTAGACTTAGTATATTAAAGCATGTATATCATGAATATGTACCTGATGGTAGAACTCTCTCTGTGAACGATTCTAATGCACATTATTAAAATCTAGTTTTTATTATGCTGATATGGTGACTCAATAATATGTACATAATATACATAGTCCAGGTGTCTGCCTATAGGCACCCATGCTGAAAGATTCACTCTAATGTGCCTCAGGCCCATCACTCCGTACAGATCATCACACAATGATAACACAATTATCCTAATACGCCATCGACCTCAGATCCCACACCCATCATAAACCATCTCATTGTGCCAATCGTCGTTCTTCTCAGAAAAACACGTCTACCTATGAATTCCAAACTTTACAATCATCCAATCGAATCAATGAAAAAAGAGCGATCATCTCCGGATAGTAGAAAAAAAAAGTCATTTATGTGCATAGCAGACGACAAAACGACCACCCGCCATTTTAGTTCGCTTGTTCCCCGCGGGCTGACTGATTACCATCGTGTTTTCATTGTCACCAGCCAACAACCAGCGGTCATGCCATATTAATGGCGGCGGGATGATCTAGGCGACGCTATTTTACATAAACATTATTATTTCAGGACTATGGCCATTATAGCCGAGCAGACGTATTGTCGGAGTTCTCGTCCCTCGCCATCAGCCCGACCCGAACACCTGTGTACCTCATTTACAACCCGAGGTGGGCGCGGGGGGGGGGGGGGTGGGTGGGGAGTGTGGAGGGTAGGGGGGGGGGGTAGGGGAGATTTAAGGCAGAGGAGGGACAGGTACAGTTATCCTTTCTCTGAAGTAGTTACACCACAAACTCCACGATCTAGCTCACATATAGGTGAACCATCGGCAGCGGCATTCCCATTATTGCTACATGCTTTGTTTGGGTTGTGGGACCCAGGTCGGCCCCTTTCATCCACTCAGCCCGGGGAAATATTGTGTAAACTGAGCCCCCTGCCAGGTCCCAGTGTGGTGCTGAGGGGAGCACACACAGCCCACAGCACACGCAGCACAGGCAGCACACGGGAACGGTCACAAATAATGTCACCAGATACTATCATAGAGAGTGGCGGTGCGATCTTAGGTGATTCACGCCTAACGTAAGCGATAAATCGGATGACTACGCACGAGCAGCCATGTTAGTTCTGAAATCTCTCGTGAGACCAGAGATCTACATAGTATGTACGTCATTGGTGAGACTAATCAAAAACATACTTTGCTTGCTTGCTTGCTTGCTTGCTTGCATGTCAGGAACATGCTGTACATTGCGAGAGCAGAGCCAGGATCTCACGAGACTGCCGATGTCAGTGTAAAGGGAGTGGTCGCGGGAACAAGTCAACATCCTGTAGAGCGCTATAGACAACATTTATTTCCCAGAATAACAACAGGGATTGGGGTCTTAAAAAGGTCACAATGGGTGACGTCATAAGTGAAGGTTCCTCAAGGACCAGGAGCCATGCCACGAGCAGCTCAAGGAGCAGCTCAAGGAGCCGCTCATCGTCCGCTCTGGTTCACGAACATCTAGAGACAGGGGCGTCCGCTATATTAAATGCAGGTTGACGGATGCAGACAGGGCTCGATATCTATATAGGTATAGAGTATAAGTATCATGGTGTAACTCAGAAAAGAAATGATAATTTATATAGGGTGGGGTCGGGGTGGGGTGGGGGCTCACAAACACACACACGTTCTCCAAGGTGACCTCATGTGTGAACGTTCCCTTGAGCAAAGCCATGAGTATAAACACTCGTTTCCTATGTTATCTATATGAACCATTTTCCCAACAATTTACCGATCTAGCCTTGCTAGTTACAGTCACTGTTTATGTGGGAAATCACACATGTCTCATGATATAGCGCGACTGAGGGAGGCGATACACTGAAAAACTCTGGACAGCTCTGGAGTCTGTAAGGTCGTCTTACAGGACGACCCTAGGGTCTTCTAAGTGAACAGCATAGAATCAACTAGCTTCAACTTGTCAAATTGACAACCTGCCAGGTTACCATCCCACAAGACAACCCTAGACTTGTCAAGGTCGTCAAACTAAGATAGTTGATGCAGGCCTAGATTAGCCACAGCTGGGGGCTCATCATTGCATAAGGGTGGTAGGTCTAGGGTTTCAAATGTATGAGTTTGGTCTGGTTCCAGATGACAAGATTATTTTATCAATTTGTTTATATACATAACCACATATAGAAGTGATATTTGATACACTAATGCCACCAAGGATTCACATAGTGTATCACCAAGTCTTTACTGAGAATTGGTCACTCTCCAGCAATGGACTGTAGGCTTGTGTGTGTATAATACCAATATAAGGTGCATGCACCTACTTGTGCCCTGGTGAAAGACACAAAAGAGGTGTCTTCCTTCTACACATGTGCTCTATTTTTTAAATGTTGTCAAAAGTATGCATTCTTTACATTATCTTACTTTATCCCTAGATACTTCACATAATCCTCCATATTAACATATATGTATTGTAATACTCAGTATTATATCAACATAGGAATTAATCAATTTGTTCCCAAGGGTACATATTTATGCTAGGTAATGGCCATCTGCAGGGAGAATGGTGAATCACTTCTAGACAAGTTTAGGGCTGGCATATGCCAGGTAGCTCTAGATGGGTCTTCTTACTGAAGAGTTTTGCTTGCCAGCCCCTCTCCTTGTCAAATTGACAAGGCAGTGCCAGGTTTGCCGACTCTGGATTTTTTCTGTGTACTAAACTGCGAAGGTTGGGCGGCGCGTGGAGAGGGGAGGGTGACGACGGGGGCAAATTACCGCTCCGACGCTCCATTAAGTGCCTAATGTAATAGATCGGCCCGAATCTGTTGGCCTCCGACTCGTAGTTGCGCGCCCTTATCACTCCACGTGTGGGGCCCCCAATTATCGCCCATACCCCCTATTATCGTCATGTTCCTGTATTATCGCCCACACCGCGATCCCAGGCTGTGCTACACTAAATGAAGAGATAGGGTGGAAATAGAAGAGGGGGCTACAATTGGTGGCTAATCTAGAGGGAGGGAGATGCAGGGTATCGGTTTCTGTGGTTGTGGGGGAGGGGGGAGGGGGTGAAAAAAGGGGAGAAATAGAGAGACGCAGGGAATGGTGGGCAGACGATGTGAAGCAGTGAGTGCGGTATGCGGGGGTATGGGGCGAGACAGACCGACATTTATTAGAGACAGGGCTAGATACAGCCATACAGACATACCTGCAAGGTCAGACATATACAGACGGATACGGGGCCCTTGATGGGGGGGGGGTACCCATGTCACATGTCGATCTTAAGAAATGCCCATGTCCCATGTCGCTAAGGAAAAACCCATGTCGCTAGTGTCACTTAGGGGGGTCTTTGGGGCCGCAGGCCCCCCGGAAAATTTAGGAATTTGCCTATGAAATTGGCACATTCACAGTGGTTTGTAACAGGTTAGAATCTATATCTTCAGAAAATTTTGGAATTTAGGCCTACACTTAAATTGAGGTGAGTTTGTGCTTGTCATTCGAGAAAATTTAAGGAATTTCATCGTGAGATTAGTGTATTTTAGGGCTTTCCGAGGTTCTGATGCCATTCACATCCATGTCACTAGGGCCAATGTCGCATGTCAGACTTAAGAAATGCTCCATGTCCCATGTCACTAGTATGGCCATGTCCCATGTCGATTTTAAGAATTAGCCATGTCACCATATCGGATTTAAGAAATGGCCATGTCGCCATATCGAATTTAGGGGTCTAGGGCCATAGATACACAGACAGAGGTGGGGCGGGGGGTTGGGGTGACGGATCAGATTCCTCTAAACTCACTGGACAGTTTGACGGAAGGGTGGCATCCATGGATGGATATAATAGAGTATGGGACAGATGGAAAAACAGAATGAGCGAAGGCAGGACAGGAGTCGGAGACAGAGCAAGGGACAGAAGGAGGGATAGAGCGATGGAGCGACGGACAGGGAAAATTAATGTACAGAGATGCAGGGAAGAGGGGGGGGCAGGATTCTACATACCCCCTACAAAGTAATGTATTCATGTACATTACCTTGCGATATTAATACTCATTACAAAATGCACATGAATCACGTTAAAAGTGGACATGTACCGACTAACCTGTACTGTTAACCTCTCGGTTCAACCATTTAAAAGCCGAATTGGTCATTTTGCCCTGCATCATTCGGGCATCATGCATAAATACCGCCCTGGCGACTAACTCGCTTGTGCTGCATTCATGCATCATACTGACCCTGGGGAGTTGATGCACTCCCAAAGGCTCGGCATAATGCATTAATGCAGCCCCGGGCATGCAGCACTGGCAAAAAGGCATACATGACTCGCAAGGGATGCATGAATGCATCATGATGACCAAGGGAAAGCACTATGCGGACCTTAAAGGTATAACGAAGGTATTAGCCCATGCGTGGACATAATATTCAGATCCCAACAGTTCATGAACCCCAGTGCACGCCGGGACAGGGACAGGGGCAGGGCCGGGGGCAGGGTGAGATCATGCAGGTCTGTCTGGGGGCTGTTTGAACCAAGGTGATAAACCCGGGCATGGTTTGCTCTCCACATTATTCCAGCAAACCTGACCTCCACGTTCTATAATCCCCCAGTGGCACAATTCCGTCCGTATATTCTAGATCTGTTGTGACTGTATATAGGATGAACGGTTTGCTTGAGAAATTCCCAGATGATGTCTGATCATACAAAGTCATATAGGTACCATTCATTTTTACTGAGTTATATACCCGGGTTATATAGCAATATGGAATATGAACAAGCTACACTACACTACAATACACCTATGTGTATACCGGTATATACAGTACACAGGAGGGGGAAACCATTTCCCATATCGTATGTGTCTTTCCCGTGTGTATCCAACAACCAAGTCATGTAGATATAAGGGACATTCACAAATGAAGTAGTCATATATTAGGACATTCTTCAAACCACACCCACCTCCCCGTCACTATTTTATAAATTATATAAAAGAACAGTGATACATTTGTAGGATGTATATAAACCCCGGGTATACACTGTAGCTGATTGTTTGTTTATATGAATCTTACGTCATTAGGATTAATGTTGAAAACAGAATGACTCCTACCGGTAAATTTGGTATATCAAATACCATCCCTGTCAGTCAGTGCCACAGACTAGCACATCCTGGTACCTGAGGTAGTCGGGGCTAAATTCCATCTCCTTATCCTTATCTAAACCTCTCCTCACACCTTGGACAAAGGGACTGATAAGAAATTCTCCCATGATGCACTGCTCTGGAGTCGGGGGCCTAAGCACAATGCATTGCTCTATGCCAAGATGAGGGCCCTAGACGGGGGGGGGGGGTTGCTGTGTCACTTGTTGATCCTAAGAAACGCCAATGTCCCTTGTCGATCCTAAGAAATGTGTCTTGTCCCTTGTCAGTTTACAGAAGCAGGTTTGCCCCTTGTCCCCAATCCCAAGAATGCCCTTGTCCCTTGTCCATAAGGCTTAAAACAGGGGCTTGTCGCCTTGTCGAATTTACCCGTCTGGAGCCCTAAGATGGCGGCCCCCATAGCCTAATGCGCTAGTCCCGTATACATTGTATGTGGATGATATCATATGGACATTATACTGTCTCACTGTACTCAAACTGGAAATGAGCCGGGTCATGAATAAACTATGACCTTATATCTCTTTATACATGAAAATGTATGGTATATATTGCACATCTTAACATGTATGGCTTGAAACACAACACCTGCGATCTAATCACTTCATAATGTATCAAAACATTTTCTAGGGCTAAGCACTTTTTTAAAAAGAAAGTAGTGTGCTTACAAATACGTCGTGCATGGCTCAGGTCATGTTACGTCACTAAACCCGAAAGAAAAACACATCCCCTAGCTGATGACGTCATTTGCGAACGTTCCAATGGACAAGCTTCTTTTGTCTTTGTACATCTTTATCTCTCTCAACTTTTCTGGTTATGCAAAATGTATAGAGCTCTATGATAAAAATATCAGTGTTTTGCCGGTTTCTCTCTTTGGGGCTGTCCATAAAGTATGTCACACCCGAGGGGGTAGGGAGGTCTTTTTTTTGTGTGACGAAGTGTAACATGGGGGTGGGGGGGTCTATGGACTTGTGTGACGTTACACTTTCAGAATTTTGTAAAGAATATAATAACTGCTGTATAAATTGGTGACATCTCCAAGTTAAATACATGCTGGTGGTTGTAGCAGATCTACAACTCCACCTTCAACTTCACACAAGTCAAAACCCCCGGTATGACAAAATCATCAACTGTGTGATAGTTCCATTTATTCTTGCAAACTTGAATGCACATCACTTATGCCCCAAGTAAGTGTTTAACAGGGGTGAGCTGCGGATGCTTTCTCAAGGAAGGGCCTTGGATCCAGAGCTAGAAAAGAAAGACTTTGCACATACTCGAAATGTTTTGGCCGAAGTTTTGCACAGACCATGATAGATAAACACCAAGTGGTTGCAGAGTATAAAGAAGATGTAGAAGAAATACCAGTGTTAGCTACAAAGTCTGAGAAATGGCAAGCAACACATGTGAGGGAAAGCCATTATTTCCTGTAGATTGTAAAGTTTCCAGACAAAAAGCTTTGCTCGAATCCAAGAAGCTCTTATATGGACAGGGACAGGGTCTTACGAGTACCATTGGCTTTGGTCCACACAGCCAACGATGGCCTGCCGGTGAAACTAGATGGGTCAGGGAACTAGCTCTCAGTATTTGTATGCCTTGCACCCAGCAAAGATATCCTTCCAAGATCTGCAGACAATTACCCAAAGAGTCTGCCCCATTACTTTGCATGTCCTGGTGTACGGGATGCGGCATCTAAATGAATCAAGGAATGTGGATTATACATAACATGCAATAAGTCAGTCACTTGACATCCAAAGACATCTGGTCAAAGGAAGAGTAAAGGAAAGAAATCAAAACAAGGTTTTTCCAGCATTACCTACAGTCTGCTTCTAGAACATATCCGTCCAGTATGACCACTAAGCAACAATGCAAACTTGTGTATGCTATCAAGAACATGAACCATGAAGATCTGGTGAGGATAGAGCATGAGTATTTGCATGGCTACCACACAAGGGTGGATCCAGGGGGGACCCCTTTTTGCAGTAGATTTTAATGTAAATGGGTCCAATGCCATCAGTACATTGCCTATATCACACTCAGTACATTGCCTATATCACGCGCCCTCCTTCTCAAATTTCTGAATCTGGCCCTGCTATTCTAGTATAACTCGTATGTCTATGGTCACAAATTTGCATAAAACACAGTCACGGGATAGCAGTGGCACACCTGTTATTCCTATGAATACTGTCTATGGATCAAGGATACCTCAGCCACAAAGATTTAGGGTGCCATGGCCACCGGTGTGAACATGATAACGATACTGCCAATTTGGACAGTTGCAATTAAAGGGATCTAGTCAATAAAATCCATTAACATGGGCTCTAAAGATTTGACTGATGTCATACCTGAACTCATTTTAATAACATCTGATTGTAATAAACCTTATAAACCAATACTGGGTTAAGATTATGCATGTATGCTATTTTATGTCACTTAGATTGATCAATACCTAACAATATGCAGAGGGGGGGGGGGGGGGGTGTCAGCGGATTTGTGATATACTTTTCTAGGGGGTGTCGGAAAAAGTGTGACAAAGTGTGACATGGGGGTGGGGGGGGGGTGTTCAAAATGGCCCAAAAAAGCGTGACATACTTTATGGATGGCCCCTTTGATCTGTTATAACATTCTCAGCGGCAAACCATAAAAATTAGCACGTGTAGTTCCCCACAAAAGAAGGTTAAAAATATGTTGACGGGAAATTAAACTTTTTTTCTGGCCCTTAATGGCTAAAATTCCAGGAAAGATTAACTCTCTAGGTAAGTCGGATTCGGAAAAAAAATAGTCATCAATCATCATTTCACTTTTCGCTTCAGTGGTGGCTCCAATATTTGAAAGGTCGCCTATTCAATAGTAATGACGTTTCACTTTATGGTTTATTCATTTTTAATGAACTTGTGTTGGCCTTGACGATTCTTGGGAGCAGAACCTACGTCATACAGTCCAGAGTGGCCCTTATCAGGCTTATCTCCCCCAAGATAAGACAACCCCAAAGGGGTCTAGATACATAGGCAATGTACTAGAAAAAGGTGTCAAATTCCTTATCGCAAGAGATCTAGTGTACTTACAACAAAAAGGATTGCAGAATCTAAAAGATATTCAAAATATCATCTAGAATTGAGATGGAAAATATTCTAATACCATTAGTTGCCGAGAAAATAGCAAAAAGGTGACTTTTGCTAGTACATTGCCTACGTAGTTAGACCCTTTGCCTCTCCCTAGCAACCAGAGCTTCTGCGCCCAAGAATGTGTTACTTTCTGCAACTAACCGTGAATATCACTTCAGTGGCTATCAAAAATGGATATGTTTCTATACAGTGAAGTTTAGTGTAAAGTGATTTGTTGCCCCGAAGTCGTTGTGTTGTCCCAAGGTACTGTCCTTTTGACTGGGGCCTTCCAATATATCTTTCTTTGTTCAGTACACAGCTCAGCAGAATTGAATTATGCTTGCATCAATTAGGCCAATATTCCCATATCAATAAAATTAGGGAAGGAAAATGTGTTTATCAAACAAGTCTACAAATTATATGCCCGGATTATATGTTTTGGAACATTCACAAAGAGTACCAGGGATTATTTACAAATGTGTTTGTTTTGTTACATGTCGTTCCTAGGACTGTTCAATTAAATTCTATTTTCAAACACTGGAAAAGTTGACTGCATCAATTGTGCAATTTAACGCTGAGGAAACGTGTTCATGACAATAAAAAAAGCATTAATACCTCGGCAATCTTAATTCGTTTTGTACAGTGACTAGATTTTTGTAACCGTAGTTTGTAATCAAGTGGCTTCGATCATAGCTCGATATAAAAACTATGAAGGGCCACCCCAACAAACCATAATTTTCGAAGGGCACTGGCACTGCCTTCAAGTGTATACATTTGGGAATGCAATGAGCTGAGAATCAAAGCTGTGAATGTCTGGGTGTGGGGTAACTACCGTTATATTTTTTTAAAATGACGTTTAGATTCAATTGAAAACAATATAGTTGGATATTACAATGAGTATAGCACTCCATGGATATTGTAGTCACAAACCTAGGGAATAAAAATCTAACAGAAAAAAAGGTTGAAATATTAGCTGATATATGTCTTACTCATGATAACATAGTGGCTTGAATAAGCGCATGGGGTATTAAATAAGCGCAGGTCTTGAATAAGCGCAGGGTAAATCAGTTGCGCTTATTCAAGCCATATAAGTATATATAAGTTCAACTCTTGAGAACGATTTCAAAAGACGATTAGCGACATGCTTACCTTGGTCGGCGCAGTGCATGCCGCCGTCCTGGGGCGGGACGCGGCTCGGCTCCTGCAGGTGAGAGCTGGGGGAGGAGGAGGTACAGGAGGAGACCGGCGCAGCGCCCTCCTGGTTGACGGGAGACGCAGGCGGGGAGCCCCGGGAGCCGGGCCGGGGCGCGCCCGGGCTGCTGCGTTCCCGCGCCTGCAGGGGGTGGTGGAACCGGGAGCTACTACCTGGAGGAGGCTGGAAGGCCCCTCTCAGTCCGTGCTGGAGGAAGGACGACTGCCCCCCTCCATTCTCCCCCTCCCGGTGCGACCCTGGAGGGGAGTGACTAGGACCTCCTCCAGGGTGACGCGAAAAGTGTGACGTGGACGTCGTGGTGGTAGACGTCGCCATAGTGACGTCAGTCTGTGGATGGGGCTGCTGCCCAGGGTAGAGCCCCAGCCCAGGGTAGCCCAGTCCTAACCCTGGATGGGAGTGGTGGTGGGGGTGGTGGTGTCCTCCAGGGTGGCCGTAGATGGGGCCCAGGGCCGACTGGTGGGCGGCGTAGGTGTGTGCGGGCAGGTGGGCCGACAGGAGCGGGTGGGGCGGCGGGGGTGGAGGCGACAGGGGCGGCGACGTCAGTGCCACCGGGCCGGAAGAAGCCCCACTACCACCGCCTCCCGATCCTCCTCCTCCTGCTGCTGTGCTGTGGTGTCCGTGGGAGTGGGCAGGAGGAGGTGAGACTCCTCCAGGGCCGACCCCACCTGGGCTGTGGCCACCTGGAGGCATGAGGACGTAGCCGTTGTAGATAACGGGCCCCAGACGGGCCCCTCCTCCAGGCTGCCCCGCCCCGATCAGGGAGTCTATGCTGAAGGCAGAGCTGAAGCCTGGTCTGTGCATCATGGTTCTAGCGTTATCTGATGTATAATAGAACAGGCAGTGGATCTACCATCTATCAATGTACAATCTAAATAGGAGCTGAATACTCCACTATTATAAAGCTCCACTATCAGAGTCAGTGACAAAGGCCTATCTGGACACTCGGAAACACTTTAAAATAAAATATAAAATTCAATTTAAGTTTGTCTTCTTTCAGTCATGCACCTCATCTGTTGCATGCTGTTGTTTACCGTATTTGAAGCTGAAGCCTGAACCCTGGTGGAAGGGACAGTGTATCTGCATGAATGGTCCCAGAGGGGCCATGGACCCATCTGTCCTCTGTGTGGTCCAACTAGGGGGATTGGATGTCTCTCGGTCGTTACTTGTGTCCCCTTAGATAAATATACCCATCTCTCTTAAAGTCAGTATGAAACTGTTTTGTGATTCATTCTAGATTATGTTAGAGTAGATAAATGTCCTGACCAGCTTATCTGTGCATCGTCCTATACACAATCATGTATTCAAGATCCGCTGCCAGAATAGAATGCCAAATTAATTTCCTATGCTGTCCCGCCTGTTAGGAGAGCACAGCTAATCCAGTGTTGTGTATGTGCCATGAAGTGTGGCTGGATAAGTGTAGAATCTCTGTCTGCTATAACTTTGTTGAGTTGTCCTCAGCGTCCTCCACTCCAGATATAAACGATGTCGTGGTGGTATAGCCTGATCCGCTGGTTGCTGGGGTGGCGATGCGAGGCCGTGGAGGTAGACGGTGGTGTGGTGGCCCCGAGGTCTGAGCACTGAGTAGTCCCTACACCCTCAGGTCGGCAACCCTCACTGATCCAGTGTCCGGGCGCTAGCAGACTCCGCGTTTTCCCGCGCCGCGTCGCTCAGCGTCGAAAGTCGTCTGCTCACGAGCGTCTCGCGGCAAACTGTGGCCGGTACCCAAAGGAGATGTTGGGCGTTTAACAAGAGCTGTCTGCAGCATGATCCCCTCTCAGCTCGCCGCCCCACGTTATCGGACGCGGCTTAAATTGGTGGGAGTTCCCTGTGGTGTCATCAATCTTCCTCGCCTTACGCTCCACCGCACGCCTCCCACTGTCAAAACACCAGCGCCAGGACAACATCCCCCCATGCTCGCCTGCGTCGAGGCCGCTGATTGGCCGGTTCGCCATTCGCTGCGGAGCTGCCCCAACACAGCTGTCCCGCAGCAAAGCCAGCCCCCGCTCTCTGATTGGTCTGCTATGCCCCGCAGGCCCCGCCAGCGTAATCATCTGTTATTAATTATTATTAATGAATGCAATTTCAATCAACAATAGGCGGCGGCCGAGGTGAGACCATAAAGTCAACCACTTATAGGCTGCGGGCTGGCTATGAGGGGATGATCACTTTGACTCATGGAGGGAGGGCATATTCCCAGAGTAAACCACTCTGTACCAAATGCTGTATATTTAGTCATAGAACCCCATGCTACTTGCTGCATACTAGTCCCATTACAGTTGTCCTATGTTTCTGTAAAGGAGAGTGGACTATAAAGGTTTGTGCATGCTGTATCTGCAGTTCAAATTTGGAATGTGAGTAGTATATAGAAAGTTCAATTTTAAACAGAATGTAACCGTAAATATATACAATAGAATCAATCATGTATTTCACGCTTTTCCCATTTGAAATGGACTAGAACTTCAATTGCAAGATAATAAAATAACTATCTCTTCTCTCTCTCCCCAGCCCCACAGCCCACCCCTAATGGCCGTCCCCATCTGAGGGAGTGTGAGATGAAGACTACTACACGGGGTCGGGGGATGGTCGGGTCGGAAGGGAAGAAAGGCCATCAGTGTTTACAATTCAAACACGATACCGGGGGTGGGGCGCAGCGCAATCAAAAGGGCAAATAAAGAAGTGGACCCGATACGCCGGCCTGGTGTTGCCAATCGCCACTAGAGGGCATATCCTGCTTTGTTACCATCTGAACCGTCTGTGTAGAGCTGTGTTGGGGAAGGGGGTGGGGGTATGAGGCCCCTATCAGGCATAAAAAGAAGGTGTGTGTCACGTTCAAGGTGGGGAGAAAGGCTTTGGGTATCGAGCCAGTGGGTGGGGGCAGGGGGGGGGCGCTATAAGTTAAAATTAGCTTTTAAGTAGAAATATCAGAAACTGATTGGAATTTGCGTGGCACTGTATAGCTTATGGACATAGAGAATTTCTATATAGACTCTATACTGAGGTGCCTAAAGAGGTGCAATATGTTCGTTTTTGGGTAACAATGTGAGGGGAGGGGTATACAAGGGATATAGGAGGTGTTAGTTCCTGGTTACATTCATCAGACAACCTATACCATGTGAATACGTTAATCATAGGAGATATTATGGTTCTCGTTGCTGTACGACATAATCACATATCTACATATCTACTACACTGATAACAAAACCTATAGTCAGTACTGACTATACCACCATATTTTGACCCCCGTAGTCAGATGATTACATATGTTAGTCACATATTAGTCATAAAGATAGTCAGTAGTGACTATATGTAGATCACACAAATTGATGATGTCACAGGAATGTGTGCACAGGAAACAGTTAGGATTCAAAATTGAATGCTCAACTGACTTCAGGTAGGCACATCTTATTCTATCTAAACCACTCCTTCACACATTGCCTTGTGCGTTAGCTCTTGTGTTAATGTTAAGTATGTTTACTTAAGGCATCATAGGACACATGCATTCATGATTTTAATTGAAGTATCATGTGTTTTTGTTCAAATTCTGATCATGTAACTGTGGATCTCTAGGCTTCCAGACTAGAATATACAGAGGTTGACTGTGTGAAGGGTTATAGTGTGCCAGGCATATGGCCCATGCTCATCT
Source organism: Harmothoe impar (assembly GCA_947462335.1). NCBI lineage: Eukaryota > Metazoa > Annelida > Polychaeta > Phyllodocida > Polynoidae > Harmothoe > Harmothoe impar. The sequence goes on from OX381721.1 coordinate 25,269,352, forward strand.
ACTTCACCCAATGGTGCTAGGGCAGGTACCCCCGGACATCTACCCCCAGCCTAGATCTACCACCAGACATCTACCCCTGGACATCTACCACCTGAGAATCTACCCCCTAGGACATGAAAGTCCAGGGGATAGATGTCCTGGGGGTAGAAGCTGTAAGGGGGCAAAAGTCCAGGGGATGGATGTCCAAGGGGTAGATGTCCTAAGCATGCTAAACATTACCACAACATTAACATCCAGACTTCTACCCCTGGAAATCTACCCCCTAGGACTTAACCCCCCTAAGACTTTAATCCCCTTAGACATCTATCTCCTGGACCTTTACCTCCTTACAACTTCTACCCCCTAGGACATCAATCCCCTTGGACATCTACCCCCTTTACCCTCTAGAACATCTACCCCTAGGCACATCAACCCCCTCCAAATGCCCATAATAAGTCATATCATGTGGAGGGGGTAGATTTCTCCAGGGACATCCGACATCTATCTCTGGACATCTACCCCTGGGAATCTACCTAGGGCATCTACCCCCAGGACTTTTATCCCCTTCGACATCTACCCCTGGACGTCTACCCCCTTGACATCTACCCCCTGTGAAATCTAACCCTATATTTGGACATCTACCCCAGACTTTTACCCCTTTAAACCTCTACCCCCTAGGACATCCACCCGCTTGGACACCTACCCCCAGACATCTACCCCCTGGGACATCTAACCCTATACTTGGACATCTAACCCTATACTAGGACATTTACCCCAGACTTTTACCCCTTAAAACTTCTACCCCCTAGAATATCCATCCCTTTGGACATCTACCCCCTTTACCCTCTAGTAGTTCTACCCCATCCACATGCCCATATGGTTGAGCCATATCATGTGGAGGGAGAAGATTTCTCAAGGGACCGTGGGCATCTACCCCTAGGACATCTACCCCTAGGACTTCTACCCCTGGAGAATGCTACCCCATCCACATATGACTCAATCATATGGGCATGTCGAGGAGGTTGATGTCTCCAGGGGTAGATGTCCGGGGGTAGGTGTCCAAGGGGGTGGATGTCCTACGGGGTAGAGTCCTAAGGGGCAAAAGTCTAGGGAATAGATTTCCAAGGGGATAAAATCCTAGGGGGTAGATGTCAAAGGGGGTAGATTCCCAGGGGGTAGATGTCTGATGTCCCTGGAGAAATCTACCTCCTCCACATGATATGACTCAACTATATGGGTATGTAGAGGGGGTTGATGTTCCTAGGGGTAGAAGTCCTAGAGGGTAAAGGGGGTAGATGTCCCAGGGGTAGCTGTCTAGGGGGTAGATGTCTTGGGGTAGGTGTCCAAGGCAGTGGATGTCCTAAGGGGCAGAAGTTCTGGGGGGTAAAATTCCAAGGGGTAGATGCCCATAGGGGTAAAGGTCCTACGGGGGTAAAAGTCCTACAGGGTAGATGTCCTAGGGGTAGATGTCCTGGGGTAGATGCCATAGGGGGTAGATAGTAAGCCCCGGGGATAGATGTCTTGGGGGAAGATGCTAGGGGGGTACTTGTCTTGACTTATTGTCCTGCTGTCTCATGATTGACTATATCTATTAGTCAGAGTGACTAATTTAGAGCATGAAAGCATTAAAGTCATAGTCACTTGACTATATATCCCAAATTAGCCGAGTTAATGCTTGACTATAGGTTGACTATATGACTAACTTACGTTAGACATAGGTGACTAACTAAGTATAGCCCTTTTTGCTACGTTCATGCGACTATAGAAATGTAGTCCGTAGTGACTAACATTTCCAGGTCCATTATTATCAGTGTATGTAGTACACACAGATCAGATAAGCATGCAGCCTGAATATATTGTGTTGAAACCTATCAATGCAGACATCCAAAACATTGCTGACACGTGGCTTACCGAGACACCTGGGAATAGGAAGCGGCGATTTCTAATGCCCCCCCCCCCCCCAGACTTGCTCAAGTCTGCCTCCCACTCCTCCCCTCTCCCCTTTGCCATAGGCGGGGATGGTAGGTAGTCTACCCCCCCCCCCCCTCCACCCAGACCCCCTCACGCACACAGAGGCATGTACAGTCTATGACACGTTCACAAATGCCGTCAACGGCTAAAATGAATATAGTGGGCAGTAGGTGGGTCTTTGGGTTTAATGCCAAAATGTCTTCCGGCCATTATATGCATTTAAAATAGTGAAAGGCATTGGTTGCAGAAAGCCATTTGCGTGGCTGAAGATGGGTCAAAGCGACCTGGCGGCCTGGTACAAAACTTATGGTTACAAAACTTATGGCTATGGTATCAATGGTCTGAAAAAGTGACTTTGGGACATGAGGGGGACACCGCTGCACTCCTATTTGTGAATGTTTCTTATGACCTTTTAAAATGTATACCTCTGAACGTCTACTTGCATGTAACCTTATATGATTAGGCCAAATTTGAAAAAAAGAAGGTTTGTTTCAGGTCACCCGACCGACCCTATCAAAACAGGGCCTACCCTAGGGTTTTTATGTTCATATTTCTACACTTTTTGGGTCAATTTTAGGATATGTAGAGGGGCTGGCTTACTACTGTCATGTTTAAAAAAAGATTAGAAAATAAATGAAATTCGACGTATACCGACGTTCTTCCCATGTTACCTGAAACAAACCTATTTTCTTTGCCCTTATGACATGCACTATATTCCCCACTATTATACTCACATATATCATATACACACTGTCACAGATCAAATGGAGATTACACTATCTTCAAACTAATTATCTCAACGTCTAAACGTGGTATACGTCCTCCTGACGACTGTGTGTGGCCCTCTGTGTGTACACATAAAAGTTAATCTATACCCGGAGAGCTATGCTAGCATTGCAGATTGTCGCATCAGGGGGGGGGGGGGGGTCATCTAGCCTTCTTCGGATGTATTGTCATGCGTACACCTATCAACTCCCATTCGGACATGTCTTGCCCTTAATTAATCATCAGACCTGCTTCTATGGCTCCAGTTTTACCTTCTATATGGTCAGTATGCCGATTGGATGTGGTTTAGAACTGTGTGTGTCCATCCACTGATCCACACTTATCAGTCAATGCATTGGCCATTATCTGTAAACAGAACTCTAGAACCTGCTCCATGCCACGTGCCTCCATCACCAAGTCCTTAGTTGATTAAGAGCTAATTAAATCCCCTGTTATCGTCCAGGGCCAGTACTTAGGTTACCCATCTAAACTGGAGTCTGAGATACCAGTGATGACGTCACATGTTGACAGTGATAACGTCACCTCACCATGACAACAAGAGTATCAGTGACGTCATACTTCCTCAGAAGTTGGGTTGTGTTTCTGAGACACATACTGAACTCGTCGACACAGTCAACAAAGCTGGTGCATAGAACCTCGTGAGAAGACTGACTCGGGGGTAAGTTTCCAGGCAAAATTAGTAATCTTGTCATTGTGCGAAAATACAGATCAACTTGGTCAAATAAAGGGATGATAAAGGTCTACAAACAAGCTCCTTTGGACTCGGGGATTAGGAAAGTGATGTTTGAAAATGGAATCTGGGATTAGGAAGGTGATGTCTGAAAGTCCCGGGGGGGGTACTCAATTTTTTTTTGACACGGGTGTGCGGCTGGCCCTTTGACAACCCTTACCCTTGGTGAGGGGGATTTTGGTCAGAAGTGACCCTTGGTGAGGGGGATTTTGGTCAAAAGTGAACCTTGCTGAGGGGGATTTTGGACAAAAGTGCCTAGGTTTTAGCAATTTTCCCTGAGCAGTCGGCCTTGGTGTACGAATTTTGGTCAAAAGTGACCCTTGTTGCAAAGAATTTTGGCAAAATGTGACCCTTTTCGGGGGGATTTTGTTGAAATCTCCGAAAAGTGACCCTTGGTGAGGGGGATTTTGGTGAAAATTGACCCTTGGTGAGGGGGATTTTGGTGAAAAGCAGACCCTTGGTGAGGGGGATTTTGCTCAAAAAGTGCCCTTCCCAGCCGCACACCTGTGTATACAAAATATATGAAGTGCCCCCCCCGGGCTGAAAGTGCAATGCAAGGCCGGTATGCAACATTACATTGTATAGATAACTGATCCATTATATACGGGTATGGCCACAGATGACGTCACTGGCTAAAGAGTTGGGAGTGTTTGGAGTTTTGGCAATCCATAAACAGGGTTTTACACTTCAGTCCTTCCCGCTTGTGACAAAGGGGATGGGGCTGAAGCAGGGATATCTTACTATATTGAGACTTTGAATTAGATCTGATGCCCATAGATTGATACAACCAGCAGGTGTCAAGCTTTGCCCCGTAGTTCTGCCTATAATGGAGTGTGTGGACTGTAAAAACGGTTCCAAAATAGACAATGTCATTTGTAAATGCTCCCTTAGTAGTATTCGTAGAGGGGCCATTGTGAAAATGTTGGTGGGGCAATGCAAAGGTTTTTTTACAGGGACCTTATATCCGTTTGAAATCCAAAACGCTATGCAATAACTAAATGAAGGGGTATGCCAAACTTGACGTGTTCAGTTCAATACAAAAACAACTTTAATCCTATAAATCATGTCCAATTCTCCAACTTAAAGGACTCGGAATGTATACGTATATATTATATAAGGCCTACCTGAGAGCAAATGGTGCAAAGAAAATGGCCCCCAGTCAGAGAATGACTATAAGGCCAAGGAATAGATTTATCACTGAAAGCTTTTTCATCTTTGGGCAACTCAAGTTAATGCCTTGAGCTGTGGATGAATTGGACCACCCTAAACAGTTCAGTGGCGCTCAGCCCCGAAAGCTACCTCCAACTGTTCAGAGATACCCCAGCCCATAAGTAAAAAGCCCAATCTTCCTAAATGGTGCTCCTCCGACTGCTCTTTACTTTGAAGAAGATATTTAGGATATCTAGTATAGAAAGCAGCGTTCCAGCGGCCTTCGGGTGCAGATACCAGTTCCGATTGCCTCCACGAGGGGGCGTGGCCGCGCCCGGTGGCGAGAAATGGCGAGACACGGCGAGAGATGGTGGGAGTGCGGTGAGCAGACACGCTGGTGATAAGGACTAATGGATAGATTGGCTACCCTACTCTAGCAGACAAACCCTATCTCATCATGCTGTAGAATTATTATTCTGCTGATAATTGGTATTAGAGGCCCTGGTAATATGAACTAATTATTATCTTCTCTGGATAAACAGAGGTAATATCCTGCTTTAGAGAAGAAAAACACTATCCTCACTCAGGTCTATCATGACTTACACATGCTCCTTGTATCTATTAAGTACTACTTTCTTATCGTTATCATTTATACTTGTGTGGTTTCTGAATTATGAGTGAGTTAGTCTCTTTTATGCTGGTGTGTCAGGCCTATCTGGTGTAAGCATTATGACATGGGTGTTCCAGCATACAAGATAACACCTCTCTCAGTGAGGCTAGTTTATTGATAAGAGGCATGATGATACATGCAAAATGTATCTTAAGTTAGCATCCTCAAACGGACTCTTTTGCGATGTACAAAATGATTTGTATTAATACACCACAAGACAAGGTTATAGATGCAGGTAAGCCGTTAGTAATTCAGTACACTATACAGGCGAATATGGGGGCATTTCACAAGGACAGCATTGGATATCTAAACATCAGGTGCATCATCATTGCCCGGCATCATTGTCAACTCGGGGTTAAACTACCAAGTCCACTACTAATATGTATCTATGTGTATTAGTTTTGTAATTTTAAGTAATTGATACCACTTCTGTCACTTCCCTGTAATGACTACAAAACACGCGTGTGAAATACTTTGGAATGTTTAATACTAAGTACCGGTAACAAACATTTTATACGGTAGTATGGAAGAAGATATATGTATGAGAATAAAACATAAAGGCCCAACACGTTGGCCTGGTTTTATAAGAAATATATATATGATATACCTCTACATATGTTAGAGTGTAGTTGTTACCTTAAAGAACATGTATAGATGAGTGGTAACCATGACAACCATAAATGCATGAGTATATATAAACCTGAGTAGTCTATGAGATCTGTGTCTGATCTTAGTCCATATTAAGACACATGTACATGTGAAACACGAAGTAGAAGGCGTGGGAGGGTGGGTGTTTAAACCTTAGCGCTCCGCGTGTTGACTCTGAAGTGGGCGGAAGTGAACGTCCAGCGCTGGTAACCAGCGAGTAGGTTTAGTGTCCGAGCGTCCCGTGGGTGGCGCCACCGTTTCCCGCGCTGTGTTTCGAGCCATTACAGGAAGATTTGCAATCTTCTATAATGACTACAAAACACGCGTGTGAAATACTTTGGAATGTTTAATACTAAGTACCGGTAACAAACATTTTATACGGTAGTATGGAAGAAGATATATGTATGAGAATAAAACATAAAGGCCCAACACGTTGGCCTGGTTTTATAAGAAATATATATATGATATACCTCTACATATGTTAGAGTGTAGTTGTTACCTTAAAGAACATGTATAGATGAGTGGTAACCATGACAACCATAAATGCATGAGTATATATAAACCTGAGTAGTCTATGAGATCTGTGTCTGATCTTAGTCCATATTAAGAGGCAAAGAGGGTAGCGAGGGAGTCAGCTACCCGGACGGACTGAGATGAAGGCACATAGGGTCTCATGCCTGCTGGGGTTGACCAGGTACCATGGGTGGTGACATCAAGTCTATCTGCACCACTAAAGATGGCCGCCTGGCTACCACCTCTACGGAGTGAGTGACCAGAGAATCTGGCACCATAGGGACAGCCCAAGGCTACCAGGGCTTCCCTGATGATGGTATTGAACACATGGGGAGTCAGTGGTTTGCCGCTGAACAGGCAGAAGGCAGGTGAGTACATGTTACCCGGTAGTTGGGCAGTGTAGTTGTCCCAGGCTGCAGCAGGGCAGGCCGGGGACCCAGTAATCCTGGGAAGGCGTAGAGGTACCGGTGGTGAGTTCAAGCGGATTGTCTTAGACGAATGTATAACAATAACTAGACCATGTGGGTCACTGGAGATGTCCTTTCTGACCAGGGTATGTGGTCCTGACCATAATGAGACTGTAGGTGACAACAAATTAGAAGCTCTCACAAACGAGAAATAACCAATACATAGAGCCCCTTTAACTGGTGCGGAATGTGGGATGCTGTCAAGATATTGGCATACTAGAGTGAGGTCACCAGGGGTGAGAGGAGGTGCAGCAGTAGGTGTATGTGGGCGAGTTAGTAGCCCACCTTTGTATACAGCGACAGACTCTGGTGATGTAAAGGCAGTGTCATCGCCACCCCTGGCGACTATCCATTTCCGTGCACCGCACAGATAGTTTCGTCGAGATCCAGGTGCCGCCAAGGAATTCGCCAGGTACTGCTGGTACATGGCAGCATCTGGGATCGAAGGTGAAAGTATCTCGACACCATAGTAAATGGCAAAAGTTAAATAGTAGTAGGCCTGTCTCAGGCGGTTGGCTCTAGATGCATCAGTCACTGATGCATTATAAGATTGTAGGGTCTGGACTCCAAGAGGGCAGTCTGAAATAGATCAAATTGGGTCAAACATGGGCTCAGGGAAGTGTGGTAGGACCTGGGCAAGGCCCCTCCTAGCCACTTCTTTGGAGGCGTACACCCTTTTTGATTGGATGTGTTGCCGACTGAGGGCATCAGCCAACGGGATATCCTCCCCTCTCTTGTGCCTGATGGTGACCCTGTGATCGTGCTTAGCAGCTTCTAACCAGAGTTGTCGCACGCAGGTTGCCAGGATGGGATCCGTCGCGCGTCCTGATTGCAAGGCATGGCTCGAGGCCATATTGTCGGTGTAGATGAGGATGTTGTACCCTGTAGTGTCTGGAGGCAGAAGTGACCGGTAAGCTGTCACTAAGTTGAGGGCCTCAAGGTGAACGATGAGGGGGTACCGCTGCTTTTGTGCAGCAGTGTACTGGTGACTGTAATACCTGGTGTATGAATTCCCACCGCCTCCAGTGAGGGTGGAGTCACATTCAAGGACAACATCATAAGGCGGGGGGTCCAGAAAGTGGATGCCATTGCACCGTCTGGCAAACTGGTAAAACCAGCTTACGTCGAGACGGAAACCGTCAGAGATGTATGTGAGCCCAGTGTGGGGTGCCGTCTTGAGAGTGTGAAGAATTCTGCAGATAAACTTCCGCGCTGGTGGAATGCACTTCGACACATGTACAATCTTGCCAACTAAAGATTGGATGTCTTTGACAGTGGAGAACCTCTTTTTAGACCATAGGGAGCACTCAGCCTCAATGTCTGCCAGTTTCGGGTCTGGCACCGTGAGGGACATGGCACAGGTATCGAAACTGAAACCCAGCCACTCCATACGTTGTGTAGGGGGCTGGCATTTCTTGGGGGATAACTGGAGTCCGAGGTCAGAGCACAAGTCCATGAAGGCTTGGTAGGAGGTCTGTGCCTCTTGAAGAGATGAGGCTGCGCCGCAAAAATCATCTAAGTATGAGAGCGACCAATGTCCACATTTGGCTAGTAGATAGACGACAGCATTGGTCGTGCGTTGACATGCCGACGACGAAAGACGTGCCCCAAAAGAGGGACAGAGGTCAAGGTAGTAGAGGTCATTAAACCTCATCCCGAGCAATGGGAGGTCGCTGGGGTCAGTTCGCCATTGGTGATAAGCTCTGGACAAATCGCCCTTCCATAGGTAGCAGTCCCTACCCAGGAGTTCGATCTTGGTGACCAGGTCCTGGACAGAGGGAAGGGTGTAGGGACGAAGCTTCCCCTCCAGGCAGTGCTTAGTAATACCGCTATTCATCCCTTTGCCATCTGGGAATGAAAGGTCTATGACAATCCTGCGGGAGGAGGAATCCCTCTTGGGAGTGGTCATAGGCGGGGCAGTGTTAGTCCAGGGCAGAAATGGAGGGGCGGTAAAGGGGCCTAGTAGGCCGCCGAGAGCCAGCTCCTTGTCTATGTACTGCTGTACTTGATGTGAGTAGTCTTTGGCTGTGTTATGGTTAGAGTAGTTTGTGGGCGGCGGGGCATCACCTGTATACCCAACAGGCCAGCCAAAGCGAATATACTCAAGTAGTTCTTGATCATGATACTCTGCTAACAGAGTATCCCACCTGTCCAGGTTGAGGGCAGTAGGGACTGTGAGCCTTGCCGCCAGATGGTTTGGAAGTTTGGTCGCCCTAATAGCGCTATACAAATGTGCATACACCGGGAAGTTTTCCCATTGAGATGGGTTGAGTACAGGCCAGAACGCGTCCTTGATGGGGGCGTATTGATATGGGGTAGGGCCTGGAGGAAGAGCCTCACTGAGGTCATGGTCATAGTCCAAGCATGTGCCGTCACCTGTGGTCAGGTGGCAGGTAGTAGTAGGCGACGAGTGCAGCATGCTGGGGGAATCTGGTGTGTGATCTATCATGTGGGTAGCAGTAGTAGTGTGGGCATAGGGGACAGCCAGGGCAGGGGTAGCAGCCAAGGCTGTAGAGTCTGTACTAGTACAGGTACCGTATGGTGTTTGTATGTCACCACACACAGCTGTAGGATCACATGGTCCAGAGGAAGCTGTAGTAGACGAGACAGGTCCGCCAGTGGTATGGGCAGTCGGCCTGAGGCGTAGGTGTATACTGTCAGTAGTGACAGAGGCATATGCTGTAGGCACATGAGGGGTAGTCCAGGGACGAGCCGAGTCGGGCAACACAGGGAGGGTATGTAGGCCGGGTACTGCCGGCCTAAGACCGAAATGTAGAGTTACCCCGGTAATTACCCTTTATGTTACAGGATGTGTATGGATGGGTATGCAGTAGCTGTAGGGTGGAGCGGCACCAGCTGCAGTGGTGACCATGGGACACAGTGCCCACCATATGGCCATCATCCTTGGGGCAGCCTGCGGGCGAGTTATACGCCTCGCATACTACGTCCTGGCGACCAACAGTAGACGGAGCACGGCGTTTAACTCTAGTGCCACCGGGCTGAGGGTGTCTTGGCTGTGCAGGTGTAGGATTTGTAGCTGGTACTGAGGCAGATGGTGCAGCTGCGGCTGGGGCAGCAGCTGTGAGGCGATTTGCTCGGGCTGCAGCTCGAGCACTAGCCTGCTCAGTAGCTATCATGACCGAGGCAATGGTAGGGTATATACGGCCAGTCTGGAAACGCGACAACTCTGATCGAAGCGCAGCTATAGCAGGGTCAGACCACTGAGGATTGAGAGGGTCGACCCATTGGATGGTGCCCTCAGCGACGCCTGAGAGAACCTCTTCAGACCAGTCCCTGACCTGGGACCAGTCGTAGTCCTTCGCATCCAATATGACCTGATTCATATGGTGAAGGATTTTAGGGCGGTGGGAAGCGGGGGTCTTGTCGTCAAGGGCAAGGCGCTGAAGGCCATAGAGGTACTCAGCAACGTCTAAAGAGGCCAGAGTGGTCTTGGTACGAGTTGGGCCTCGTGTTACGTAATCATGGGGGTGGGTTCGCCTACCTCTCACTCCTGAAATATGCTGGGCGGTGTCAAGCAACGCCTGGACCCTGACGTTGACGGCCGGGTCAGGGTTGGCCAGCATGGCGGTTGGTCGAAGGTCAGCCGGGTAGCTCAGGGCCGGCATGGACTGTAGAACCGTGCTGACTGCAGGCTGAGTTACCTGCTGTGGTAGAGGAGCAGGTGGGGCGAGCAGGTGGTGAGCAGCAGGAGCAGCAGGTGGGTACACCTGGGGCTGAAGGTACTGGGCGGAAGGCACAGTGAAGGTGGCGGCAGTCTGTCGAGATGCATCGCTGACAGCGGGAGGAGTAGGTTGTGGCACATGTGACACAGTTGACAGCTGTGGCGTGGCTGTCACAACAGGCACGTGGGCAGCGACTGACAGGGTTGTAGGGGCTGTCACAACAGGGTCTAGTACAACGACAGCGGCAGCCGGGGTGGTCGTAACCGGTGCCTGGGGGCGGTCATAAGGCGTAGAGCGACGTGTAGAAGCTCGTGTAGTAACCTTACCTCCCACTGTAGGTGTGGACGTAGCCGTAGGAGCTGCTCCGGCCGCAGCCGGGGCCAGGGGCCGGGGCTGAGGCTGCGGGAAGGCCGAGTCAATCCGGCTGAGAATCAGGGCGGCCGTGGTCTGGACATCGGTGACCGTGCTGACCACGCCATCCACACGCGAAGATAAGTCTACGAACTTGTCAGAGAGCTGGGCCGTGGTCCACTTGCTCTTGGGAGCCTTAGACGTCTTCTTAGCTCCAGGCATGGTGACAACGGGTAGTCAAAGTAATGAAAATACAAACTTAATGACGATAATCTACTTGTTTAAACCTTAGCGCTCCGCGTGTTGACTCTGAAGTGGGCGGAAGTGAACGTCCAGCGCTGGTAACCAGCGAGTAGGTTTAGTGTCCGAGCGTCCCGTGGGTGGCGCCACCGTTTCCCGCGCTGTGTTTCGAGCCATTACAGGAAGATTTGCAATCTTCTATAATTGATACCACTTCTGTCACTTCCCTGTATGGGCTAGTATAATAAAATAATAACGTTCTGTTCCTTGTCTCAAGGAGCTATTGCACATGGGTAGGACAATGTCTATGGGACACTCTGACTATAATGTCCAATAAAAATGACTATTATCCATGCTATAAGTCTAACTTAAATCCGGAGGCAGCTACATAAAGCTTTATGTATATGCATTCCCTTTCAATTACAGATACCAGGGACAGAAAGCAGTGTGGCCCCGAATGAGTTCAAATATACTTTGTACAAGTCCTCTCGGCAAGAGTCACTTCCCTATGTCCCCTTACCACCCTCCCTATGTGTAACAGTCAGATACAGTCATACAGGAGCACCACCCTGGTAACCAGACACCGCCCAGGTAAGTTACCTTGGTAATTTCACCAGCAGGCACTTCCTCCAGGTCGTGCAGGTGTGTTGTGAGGCCAATATCTACCTGTCCAATATGATCTTCGTCAGGTGGGTCGGCCCACCCACACCCTACACTCTCCCCATTATTACTGCCCTCTCAACGTCAGCACAGCACCGCCCCCACGCGGGGGGACAATAAAACACACTGTGAGTCTACCACACGCCCGTAACGGGTCATTACGGCATAATGCCCACCTGGGGGCATTCTTTGCCTCTCATACCTGCTCCCTAAATACCAGGGAAGAGCTTAAAGCCAGGTTAAGGCAGTTTGGACAGTTCACAAGGTGTTATTTGGGTTAAAACATGAGGGTGGGTACACTATGAGCACAGACACTGATAGATCATTGGTGGGCACAGTGGGGGACGATTAGTTAACAGAGGGAACACGTGTGCTATGGAAAGTGATTTCTTATGGGGGTGGTTGGTGTTGGTGAGCTTCATTGAAATGTTGGTGTGTTTTATTTTATTGCACTTAAAGAGACTGGCAAGAGGGCAATGAAACTGAATACCAGTCACTTTTTGGATTAGGCAAAGATCAATAGTGTTATAGTATATTGAGACATTATGTATACTGTACATTAAGACTGGCATTCACTCTATCAAACTGCGTGCAGCTAGAACTCAAATGTCAATAAAAAAAGAATCAGACATTATGAAGGTTAGAAGTAAGGAGCACTGATCACAAGACAGGACGGGTCTGGTCATAAATAATAGAGTTCGCCCTTTTGGTGATGTATGACACACCCATTTGAATATTAACTTTCTTTTATCTTGTTGCTGCAGTGGAGGGATTTCCCATAGATTTCTCACATGTAATACGTTGTCAATTTCACGACAGGTTAGACCACCAGCCTCGATGGTAAATGTATTTCCCTTCACATGTGTAGGGGCCTAATTAATATATTAAGAATATTGATAAATAGCATTTTTATTCTGATAAAAATAATATCTGATTTATCATGGGGGCACTTTTCCGATGTTCCCCACTCATCAAGTCTCCTAATCCTCTGACAGCTGTTAATCATGATAAGCCACGCCCCCTTAGTACACCCACCTGGCCCCGCCCACCCTGATAAGCCACCTTATCTGGGAGGGAGGCCACGCCCCCTGCCTCTCCAGGTATGTGGCATCTCCAACCCCATGAACCATATTTTTATATGAGCAGTAATAAATAACATTAAAAATCACCTGCTATCAATTCTCTCTGGGCCTCACCAAGAAATACATGTATACCTCCTGAGTTGTTGGTGATTTCTCATAAGAGCCCACATCGGTTTGAAGTAGGCGCCCAGTGTGTTCACTAGTGACTGGAGAGGTAGGTATATAAACATGGGGATACTATCTGACCTGGTATACCTTGTGAGGTGGTCAACTCCCTGTGGGCAGGCAGCTGATGTATAGATTTGGACTGCAGCTCTGACATTTAAATCACTGACCACCAACTTAAGTGATAACTTTTGAAAATTTAGATAGCGCACGGTCGTGGGAATATTGCACCCGTGAGAACATGGATGTTCATGGTATGCATATATCAAACCACAGCGGAGGGCCAAGACAAAGAAATTCACACCTTGGTTATTTCCACTTAGACTCACATAACCTTCTAGCTGTGTGGTTTAAAATAGTTAGACAATGGTTATGAATGGGTAGGTAGGATTAACCACAGCTTTATAAAGCTGTGGTTAATCCTATTTACCCTTTCATAACCATAGTCTAACTATTACATATGCATTCTGTACGTAGGCATGGTTGGTGTACTTTGACCGAGGAGGGGCAAATTCGTCATTAAAACGTAAAATGTCTTTGAGGGTATTAGTACAGTAGTTATTCTCCTAGCTGTTAGTCAATAGATACATGCCCATTGCCAGGGCAATGCCATTGGTAGATAGAAATCCAGGTAGCTAGGGAATTCCTGCCAAGACATTATTCAATTCAGCCATGCATACATTATCATCAGATTATGATGAAGGTCATAAGTGTCTAAAATCTTACTTGTTGTCGCTACGGCGATCTTGTCACTATAGTCTTGTCATCATGATAGGCTTGTTCATACACATATCCAAACATGAAGTCCCAAGGATGTACATTGTTTACTATATGTGGTCATCCACTTCTCCGGCACCCAACCTGTTAGTGTATAGTCGAGATAGGGCTATACGTTCTATAGACATTACGGTACAATCCCTTGGTGTAATATGGTATCCATATAACCATAAGGTAATGTAGCACTGGAAATCCATGGTTAATGAACCTAACATTGACGTTTAATCCCTGTAATTCCCATTGTCCAGTAGCCAGTGACATGTCACCTGTGGACGGCACGACGGTTGTAGCTGCTTTGGCAGGGGTCACACTAAACTCACCGTCACAGAGAGAAAGGCCCACCATAATGATTGCCATTATGGGTCTGCAAGGGCTCAGTGCTATAAGCAAAGGTTAGAGTTGTAGATTGCACCCAATAATAGAACAGTGGGGGGCAAACAAACAGCACGTGGTTGCTACTTTGTAGGGTATATGAACCATATCTCACCCAGTTACATTGATGTACTGTATTATTGTAAAAATAGACATATCTCTGTAAATAAAATCGACACTGTTATACAACATGTACCATGTATCATTATAGTGAAGACTGCCAATTATAAGGGCCAAATTAGAATATATTAAAATAATATATTATAGTAAGGGGTAATGGTACTATCATGGTGAAACTACCCAACCACGTGGTGGCCTATGTTTGCCCCCCAGTCAGATCCTGTGACGTAGCAGCAGAGGAAACTCTAACCTCTGCTATACTCCCATGCTGGGCTTGGGTTACTCTCGTTCCCAAATCCTTCCGAAGGAAGGCTCTGGTAACTGCCAAATGTTGGGATTTTGCTGGGTCTGGGCAACCCCTGCTGGTACTCTCGTTCCCAAACCCTTCCGAAGAAAGGCTCTGGTAACTGCCAAATGTTGGGATTTTGCTGGGTCTGGGCAACCCCTGCTGGTAGCTTGGAACCAGCGAACAGGAACAGGAAATGGAACCAGAAAGGCTGATGGTAAATCTACCTAAAACTACCATCATACATTCTGGTTCCATTTCCTGTTCCTGTTCGCTGGTTCCAGCTTACCAGCAGGGGTTGCCCAGACCCAGCAAAATCCAAAGTTCAAGGTCATTTGGCTGCCCCCAGAGCCTTCCTTCGGAAGGATTTGGGAACGAGAGTACCCCTGCTGGTAGCTTGGAACCAGCGAACAGGAACAGGAAATGGAACCAGAAAGGCTGATGGTAAAAATACCTAAAACTACCATCATACATTCTGGTTCCATTTCCTGTTCCTCTTTACTGATTCCAGCCTAGCAGAAGGGGTTGCCCAGACCCAGCAAAATCCAAAGTTCAAGGTCATTTGGCTGTTACCAGAGCCTTCCTTCGGAAGGATTTGGGAACGAGAGTAGGCTTGGGTATACAGCCTTGGGTTGTTTTGTTTGTTAATACTATGACAGTACAGACATGTTGGCACCCCTACAGTAACAGTCGGAGTGGATCCAGGACAGGTATACTCAACCCCATATATAGGGTGGGTGGGGGTTTAAAGCGTTTGCACGTTGTGGGTCATTGAACACAGTAGAAATGTACACAGAGAACTATACAGTAGAGTATCTAAAGTAGTTTGAATTGACACAATAAACATATTCGAGCGTGGTTCCTTGCTATACTTTAAAGAGGTGTTCCATATAGTGAAAGATCTCTACATAGATCACTTTGCGCGTTTTATATCACGGTTATACAGCCTGCCTATTAGCAACAGTCGACCCACATCAACACTGTCAGCTAAATATGTGCACTATAATGCTCTATGGAGAGAGTAATATCAAAACCTGATGTTATAGCAATAGCAGCAGACAGTTTATGCACAGTCATCCTTAGCCTCTAATCTGTGTCTTATTAATACGTTGCTGACCTGCCACCTCCGACACCTGACCTGCCCTGCCCACCCCCTCATATCCCCACAGGTGTAAATACCCACACATCACCCCCAGGCAGCTGCCTCTCCTCCAGGCTTTGATCTTACACAGATCTAAAGGTATACGGTATGCAGGTATGCCTACCCTGCCTGCTCCCTCACAGGCCCCCTGGAGAACCCCTGGAGAAATCGCAGGGGGTTGGTCTAATCGGGCCACCATGGTATAGGGGAGATGAGGCATGCGTATGGGAAGCCTTTCTAGACATGTTTTATTTTCTCAGTGTAGAGTTGCTGGAATCACTCTTTAAATTTCAAATCGATATTACGATTGATGCCAAATGGTGGTGCTGAGAGAAATGACGGTATCTGGCAGGTTGTCACCTCGACATGTTGTACATCGTTTGGTTTATGACCGTCACTGAAAAGAAAAAAGACACATTATTTAAAAACTTCAATCATATTATAACAATATTGTATTTTGTATAATATATTTCACAATACATACATATCACAGATACTACTAGAACGACAGAACTTCTTTTCCAAATTGGCTTTTATTTACTATTTCATATTTTAACAAAGCACAAGGCTTCAAACACAGTGGGCCTTAATAAGATGATTATAGCAATAGATGCGTTTTATCCTATACACCTTGATAATGTCCAATTTACAAATTGTTGAACTGGCATGCTGGACATAGCTGAAGGTATAAGGTAGGACCTTGGGACTAACCGTATCTCTCCATTTTGGCACACATTTCTAATTCCAATGAAGGCTGACATTGTATTCAAAGGATAGAACGACCTGCCATAGGCTGCACAGATTAGCGGTATCTAAATTGCTCTGGTACATTATCCGCTAACTTGTGGGGATCTGAGACAGATGATCTCTAGCTGTGAGATCATTTTGTGGAGATAGAAATACCAGGCCTCACACTTGGGGTTAGAACTAGGGATGTGTAATGAATCTAGGGTGGGATTCTCATTAATATGGCACCGGGGGGGGGGGGGGGTTGCTTTTAGGGGATTGGGACTCTCTCGCTTCCTAGTCTTCCTAATAATGTGATTTAGAATGAGAGTTACATATGATGGGATTTATACCTGCCCAATTATTAGGTGTACAAACAACTTTATCCATATTCTTTAAATAGAGAACCAGATATAAATTTGATACGAATTTAAAGTTAATGTGTATGGTAGCAACATTGGTTGATGTCAGAAGTCAATACATTCCCTATCGTTCGGTATAGATGCATGTACAGCATAGATACACTGACAACTCAGGCGTTTGGTAAAGTCATCACTACAGTCATCAAGTTTGACAACATTAAGAAGTGATCTTGATCATCAAGCATTGTTGATGACCCAGATTCGTCATATTGACAACCTAAAGTGGTCATCATGATACGATCTTCATCCAGTAGGAGTCTGTATACTATACAATAATGCTTTGAAAAATATCTATTCTGAGATAACTTGACTAATATCCACTATACTATCTACTCCGGATATTGCAGAAACATTTGATAAATGTTGAAAGTAAATTGTAGTGCACTTATAGACTTTCAGGACGCTGGAAAGGGGAGGTGGCTTTAGCACAGACAGGGGAGACCGGGGCACATTGAACCGCTTTGGCACCTTTATTTTTTCCTGACCTTGTTAAAGGGATCTAAATTTTGATTTTGTGTCAAGCAGTTACCTTGTATCATTGCAATACATGAGAAGACAAATGTGGTCTTTTCTTGAATTTTTCTTGAATTTTTGATAATAAAGTCTTAGGGTGGTTCAATGTGCCCTATGCCCAGTGGGCCACTTTGATCCACATGCATTGACTGACTCAAATAATCATCAGTATAGATCTATAATTGACATTTCAGTTGGAATTAGTTGCTATTGTTACTTTTGCATGAATGAAAAAATTACATATTTAATGCACAAGAGTCACTCAATTATAGTTTCTATAGAAGTGACTGAGTTTGAACCTTACAAATTTCTCTTGGAGTCAAAATAAACAAGTTTAAGACTATTCCTATTATTTGTTAAGTCTGAATAAATCTTTGATAACATTATTCTATAATGTAATGCGCTGTTCTGCCTCTGAAAAATGATCTGGGAATAAAGACATTGAGAATATGTTACAAAATAATTTATTTTCACAATCTGCAAACTATGTATTCTATCATAATTTTGTAACCATATTTCATTTTATTTGTTCATATTATCTGCCCTTGATACATTACTAACTTTGATCATTATTCAGTCATTTAATTGTCTGAACACCATTGTCAAAGAGCACCAAAATCGGGGCACCTTGAACCATGATCAAGGGCCTGGAGCACATTGAGCATGGTTCAAGGTACTCCATGTTTTGTGGCTCAATGTACCCCATGCTGGCCTTCATAGATAAAATTGATGTTATTTCAATTACATAACACACCCAGGAGTGAAAGTGGGTTCTATTCAAGCATTCATATGTATACTTTGACCTTCATAGAGATCTTAGACCAGCAATGTTTTTAATAACAAAAGTTTAACAATTGCAAATATTTACTTTCAAGGCCATGAATCTCATAATTGAGAATTGACTGTATTTAACAACTAATACATGGGCATGCATTTCTATATCCATATAAGCATGCCAATGATTGATTGAGGGAGCCATTCAAAAGTCATCCTGAGATAATATTGTATTGTCCTGCCGAAATAAAGCATATAAGGGATCAGGTGAGCACCGCTTACACACCTTGTTGTATTTATACATTTAATGGCCATTCTGTGAGCCCCCTGACAATTATGGAGCCTCACTTCCACAAATCCAGGACGAGCAGCGATAACATAGAACCCTTCCCCTTATTCATTCATATCTTCAACTCTTCACATTATCAGCACCCTCCCCCCAACACACACACACACGCACACACACAACCCTAAACATGGCTCCATAATTTACCCTGGGCGATAATAGGTGCATCATGTGTTACCTTCTGACCTCGTGCGCGTGTCAAGGTCACAGAGGAGGCTGACGATAAATTAGTGCGCATGCGTGGGGGTAATTGGTGCCCTCTGGTGGTGGTGACTACAATGAAGACATATGGCGCGGTCCTGGGCGCGGTGCCGGGGACTCCTCCACACCTCCAGGTCTCCGGACTTCACAGGTGCATGATCGCAACAGCAGATTGGTCATGTTGATCAGGTAGGGAAAAATTATGTCCCACTATTGTAGTGAATTCTCATCTCTCCTAATAGTAATATATACTAAGGCTAATATAAAATAAAGATGATCCTGTTGATCAGGTAGGGAAAAATAATGTCCAACTATTGTGGTGAATTCTATGGCAAGCCTAATGGGTAAACTTCCCTTAAACTCAGTTTATGGCCCTTAACCCGACTTAAGGTCCCTTAACTCGAGTTTAGAGACCTTAAACTGGGTATATGGGCCTTATCCTGGGTTTGGAGCAGTTAATCCAGGTATAAGGCCTTAATCCCAGTTTAAGGGCCCTTAACTCGAGTTAAGGGCCCTTAAGTCGGGTTAAGGGCCATAAACTGAGTCTCAGGGAAGTTTACCCATCCTTTGTGGAGTTAAACTGGGTTTAAAGGACATAATCCTAGTTTAAGGACCAAAATCCTGGTTTAAGTCCTTAACCCATGATATGTTGACCAAGGATGGGTTTGAGCTTTACCCATCCTATCTCCTATATAACCCCTCCTATGTACCCTAACCCACCCTTTCTCTCCTTAGTGTGGGTTTTCCCAGTTATACCCACCCTAGGTACACCAAATACCTGGTATATGTACAAAACCCCTCCTTTCTCACAACAAAACAGGGGTATCACCAACCCACACTATGTGTCCAAAGGATGGGTAATAACCCACACTTAGTGTGGGTTTGTACCCACACTAAGTGTGGGTTTGTAACCCACACTAAGGGAACGAAGGATGGATACCACCAACCCACACTATGTGCCCAAAGGATGGGTAATAACCCACACTTAGTGTGGGTCTGTGGTATAACCCACATTAAGGGAGCAAAGGGTGGGTATCACCAACCCACACTATGTGCCCAAAGGATGGGTAATAACCCACACTTAGTGTGGGTTTGTAACCCACACTAAGGGAGCAGAATGTGGGTATGTCCTTAGTTCCCTATACCCGTCCTTAGTATCCTATACCCGTACTTAGTACCCTATACCCGTACTTAGTACCCTATACCCGCCCTAAGTACCCTATACCCGTCCTCACTGCCCTATACCCGTCCTCACTGCCCTATATCCGTCCTCACTGTCCTATACCCGTCCTCACTGCCATATACCCATCCTCACTGCCCTATATCCGTCCTCACTGCCATATGCCCGTCCTCACTGCCATATACCCGTCCTCACTGCCATATACCCGTCCTCAGTACCCATAAGGCTGGAGGATAGGTAGGGGAGGGATTGGAGGTTGAAGTTATATAAGTAGGGAGAGGTAGGGATGTGTAGGAAGAGGGCTAATCATATGTAGGGATATTTCGGGGATATAGGCAGGAAAGTGAGTAGGGCGGGCTACAGAGGGCAGGGGGGGGGGGGACGCAGTGGGCAGGGGGAGGACACAGAGGGCAGGGGGAGGACGCAGTGGGCAGGGGGAGGACACGAAGGGCAGGGGGAGGACACAGTGGGCCGGACAGGGTACAGAGGGCAGGGCGGGGTACAGAGGGCAGGAGGAGGAGGGCACAGGGGGAAGGAACAGAGAGCCCCCTTCCCCAGATAAGAGAAAGGATGGATAAAGTGAAACCCCTCCTTTCCCCAGTAAGGGTGGGTATTGATACATATATGTACCAATACCCACCCTTAGGGTTAATCCTGGTATAAGGGACTAAGACCAGGAATAAGGCCTATATCCCAGGTTTAGGATACCTTAACTCAGGCTTAGGTCCCTTAACCTGGGTTAAGGTCCTTAAACCGGGATTAAGGTCTCCAAACTCGGGATAAGGGGCCTTAACTTGGGTTAAGGTGTCTAAACCTGGGTTTAGGGCCCTTAACCCGAGTTAAGGGCCCATAAACTGGGTTTAAGGGAAGTTTATCCATTAGGCTTGCCATAAACCCCTCCTTTCTCCAGTAAGGGTGGGTAGTGGTAGATGTACCCATAACCCCATACTAAGTCACTTAAACCTGGTTTAAGGGAGTTAATCCTGTTTTAGACTGAAACCCATACTATGTGACCAAAGGGTGGGTAAGAGAAAGGATGGGTAAAGTGAAACCCACCCTTTCTGCAGTAAGGGTGGGTAGTGGTAGATATACCCATACTTTGTTACTAAAACCTGGTTTAAGGGAGTTAATCCTGGTATATGGGCCCCTAGACTCACCCTTTCTCACCAAAGGATGGGTATTGATGCATTACCCATCCTTTGTACCTTATACCAGGATTAAGTAGTACCTATACCCACCCTTTCTACAACCCATCCTTTCTCTACTTAATCCTGGTATAAGGGACTAAAACCAGGAATAAGGCCCTTAACTCGGGTTTAGAGTACCTTAACCCAGGTTAAGGCCCCTTATCCTGGGTTTTAGGCCTTATTCCGGGATTAAGGTCTCTAAACTCGAGTTAAGGGGTCTTAACCTGAGTTAAGGTCTCTAAACCCGAGTTAAGGGCCCTTAAGTCGGGTTAAGGGCCCATAAACTGAGTCTAAGAGAAGTTTACCCATTAGGCTTGCCATAGAATTCTCATCTCTCCTGATATATACTAAGGCTAATGTATTTACCTAAAAAAAAAAGGGGCGGAGCTAAAATTGTTACACTTTTGACAGCATTGTTACAAAGAGGTTCGGATCTGGAAAAGATCAACCCTCTCCAGGGTCTGGGGTGCTGAAACGTTCCCGCAGACTCAACCATAGAAATGAGACATTCATTTCTTACATCCTTAACCCCTTCCACGCGGTAAGCCAATATATTGCACAAAATTGCATTGAGTTACAGGAAATCCAGTGTTGAAGGGATTAAAGGGCAAAAGAGCATGGTTGGAAAATCTAGATTGGCAAAATAAAAAAATAATATAATTATACATTTTGTGTACCCTACGTTTTCTCTCTCTCCTCTCTCTCTCTATGGATGCGGACTACTTATTTTCAGCATAAAATACCTAAAATTCGAATTCTTAGGGTTGTCCAGTCATGTGTAGGTTCACTCTATTGTTCTCGGCTACAAGTGCATTGTCAGAATTAGATAAACGTCTCCCTCCAGGGAATGCGTTGCTTTACCTCCAGTATGTACACAGCGACCAACAAGCAATATTCCAGGGGAACAGTGCAAGTTTCGGCACCGGTAACCATGGGGCGATGGGATGGCTGTTTCTGTGCACCCTTACCCACACTAAGGACTGCACAATTCATGACCCCTATATCCTTCACATTTTATGGCTTCCTATTCCCAGCACCCAATGCGGATGTAACTCGTGCAACTCCCCTCAGAGGGCGCTACACGATGAAAATTGGGGTCACGGCGGGCCCCGGATGTTGGTGGGTAACGGACGTCGAGGTCGACGATTCCGCCTCCTTCCGGCCGGAGTTCGGCGAACTTTTGCGACATGCCGCAAAGATGGGCGCGCGAGCGATAATATAGATAAATGTGATGCAATTTGCTGGTGTCGCCATTAGGGCCTCCTTCCGGAGTGTAATTAGGTGTTTTGCCGCCGTGGCCGCGCGTAATTTCACTCATTCTGTTCCCAGAGTGACAACGCCGGACCAAAAGTCAAAGTCGTCTGCTCGGCAATGACGTCATTATCGACAGGACGTCGCGAAAATCATTAATTTCAGCGACAGCCTTAATCGGCGACGACGTAAACAGCCGGCGTTTATTACACCACGTGACGGATGTGCGCATGCGCGGCTGTAGCTCATCTAGTGGGCTAGGGACGTCGGGGTACAGCGGATAGATCACGTGATAAAAGATGATCATTGGCCGAATCAACCACAGGAGAAAGCCACCGCCGCCATTTTGACGGATGACGACGGTGTCGGTGGCGCTGCCCTGGTGGCGATGATCAGCGGTTGCCCTGCATATACGTATAGCTGGGGGCAGGCTCTTATTTCAAATCTAAAGGTGTTAAATTGTATGCCTGAACATTGCTGGGGTTTGCACTTAGTGGACCCCAGCAATGAGGAAATGGTGCACTAACTTGTTGCAAATATTTCTTTTCGGGTTATGCTCTGCTCTGCCTTGCCTGGGCGACCGTACCCTCCGCGACATGAGACGTACTCTCAGCCCCATCATTCCACGATGTCAGTAATTTGTTTATGCTGGCCAATTGTGCGCAAAATAACGTTTTGTTCAATAGGAGTAATGGACACAAGGCAGGGGCGAGGCAACTGGGAGTGGGGGAGAGCTACATGTCCTTGCACAGAATTTCATCATGATCCAAAATGATCAAACCTACATGGTCAAGTCGAAAAAAAGAAACACGTGCCATGAGCACCACCCCGCTCACAATGCATATACACCTCCTCTTTCTTTCTTGTTGCAAAGGCACCCTGGGGTCAATTAAAGTATTATGGTAACAGAGGGCATGTTTACAGAGCAGGCCCTAATGATATGAAAAGTAATTAATCTTGAGAAAATATTGGTTGCATGCCACCTACATCCCGACTTACGTTGGGAAAATGTGACACATGTAGATGTGGATATATAGAAGTAGAAGATGCACGGTTACCATTGTAGGTATTCATATATAATGTATATCCCGAAAGTAGATGTCGCTTCAAAAACTGATATGGATATATTTCATATACATTGTATAATGATTGGAGTATGGTAGCGGACTGCATGGTCCCTGCATGGGCGTATTACACAGAAAATGTCTTACAAAAACAATGTGGTTGGCCGAAAGTATGACTCCATAACCAACTTGTCGCTAACAGCAGGGGTTTCCTTCTCCTGGAAAAGAGGCATTAATATTACAGAAGTGCAATCTCCGCCGGCCCCGCCCCCAAATATCGCTCTCCCAGCGTCCATTGTGGTAGTCGATAATAGGGAGCCAAACGCAATCACGTGGTAACTGCGGGGATGTCAGTTTTGTCCCAACGGGTACCCCTTCGCAATTTGGTTCTCGACCACGCCTCCAGGTGGCGAAATGGGGATGTGTCACGTGAACTGTTTGCCCCTGACATATTGGTGTGGGGGCGGCCTGCGGGGAGGTGGGGGGGGGGGGGGGTGGTCGTCAGGGGGTGGGGCGGCCCCTCGGTTAAAAACCCTCTGGAGGAAGCTGTTTTCTCACCATGCTAGGGACTCGTTACCAGCCCAGATCAATCCTGACACGGCTGTTAAACTACAGTCAGCCCTTACTTAAGTGGACACCCCCTAACCCATTTAAGGCCAGCATATAGTGCTTTAGTGTACTACCGGTAGATATATTATGACCTTCATCGTCATATGTGATGCATGAATGCAGCCCTGGGCAATATACTCGTCACAAAGTGCTGCATTTATACAAAGGGTGTATCACATTTAAACGAGATCTGCGCATGTAAAGGGCCTATCTAAGAGGAGCCATATACTTTAACTAACTTTAATGAGTACCGCAGTGGCTTGAATATAAGCTCAGGGCTTTCAGATAAGTGCCGGCCTTGAATAAACGCAGTGTTCATGGTACCATACAAGTACATATGAATTTATATACCAGGTAGCCTACGCAGGCGCACTTCTTGAAGCCACTACGGTGCCCAGTAGACTATAATTGGGTCAAATCAGTGTGAGTACACTGTAAAAAATAGATGTAGTTTATACAGGGATCCAATGTAAAACGCTACAGTGAATCAGTGTTATCATAAATACATTAAACCATTGTAAATAGCCTATCGTTTACAGTGAATCAGTGTAATGTGGCTACATTTTGTATAAGTGGTTGAAATGACCAAGAATCAATGTAGTTTGTGTTTTCAACCTATACCACCAGGTGAAGCCACGTATGTTATATCCTGCCACACATATCTATTTCTACCTTTATGCAAATGCTCATACAGATCTGAGGGGGAATTTCACAGATTCTGTGAGAAAATTTCGTGTAAAAATCCTGGGATTGAAACTCGTGATTTACCATGTTACATCCTGTTAAATCATGGGATTTACCCCAGTCAATGAGTGGACAGACCTGTATTCTCACAACCTGTAGGTCTCAAAGCACCCAAGGGGGCTGTCACCTTTTGATACTGGGGGGGGGGGGGGACTGAGATTTGACTATTTCCTCACCCTTCCTTATTTCCCCACCCTCACATTTAACTAGCTAAGTTGACTTTTCGGTTAAACAGACGATCAGGGGGTGGGGGTGGGGGGTGAAGAATATTACCCCATTAGGAGGTGAGCATGATGTGTAATATGAATCAAATTAACTAACCCCCACCGTGTTGACAAATAACCACTCCCTAAAAGAGAATTCTGCCCTGCTAAAAATAGAAATCACCAAGTAATATTGAGGTCACCCACCCTGTCCAGGACTGTTGGAGCAGTCATTTTCCTAGGTGTTGTGTGGTGGCGAGGGCTATAAGCTGGGAAAAAATATAATTGACCCTTGGGTAGGGTCCTTTAGGCAAATACAATGGAGATAGATTAAAAGATATATACCCTATCTATACAGATCCGCCTGCCAACAAATCCCCATGTGTATGTATATGTTGTACATTTCTGTAGTATGACAGATGTATGTATGGTGCATTTTAGTATCACTCAATAGTGAAAATACATTTGGTTTGTTTACATATTTTTAGTTAGATGGAATTATCCACATCAAGGGTAAATATGATTGAAGGGGAATAGGGGAACAATGGTGTGGTAAGTGGGATATAGTCCGCCCCCTCAATTCTGTTACAGACTGATCACTCCCACTCCCATATAAACCTATCTTTCTAAATGAGATTGATACTGTCGTATACATGTACCAAGTATTATCATAATGGAAAATCTAGATCCCCCCCCCACCTTTATTAACATAGAATGGTCAGTCCCAAAGACATTACATAACCACTCAAATGTGGCCACAATGCCCCTCCTGCAGTTAGAGCGCAGTTCCAGTTGGTTTGCAGTGGCCATACAAGTCAGAAGGTCAGTCCATGTGACAAGGGCCCCAAGAACATGTACCAGTAAGTATAGTTTCCAATACACTGTATACATATATTATGGAGAACGATTAGCCCACATATTATAGTAAGCTATATTGGAAATTGTAATGCAGGAATATTGTATTGCTTGTGATATCAGTCCCTCCCTGGGTGCATGCAGTACATTTCCTAAATAGCAGGGCATTACATTTTTGATATGTCTGGAATATCTATCTCACAACTATTTTCTCAAAGTAGGGTGTATTAGTGAATGGATGCTCTATACATGTTCATAGCTGTACAATAAATGTATTATTTCTTATTTGAATTTCGATGCATAAATACAAGGTTCTTTCTCCCATTGAAAGGCATGCACCGTGTGACCTGTTGTTTCCTGTCTACGTCCAAGAATACCTCAACCTGTAAGCCCTCAGCCCAGCAGCAGGCGTTGACGACCACCGCCACGCTCCACACACACAATATTGACACCTATTACCGTTATTCAAATTATAGTAATCCAACATGGCAGCAGGGAAGTTTAGTCCATTTCCTGTAATTCAACTATAGGGAATGTGTGGATCTCGTCTTGACAGATTATCCCAATGGAACTATAAAGGGCTAAGGGAGTGGTCATTTTTTAACGACAGGCGGGGGTCTGTGGATTTTTGCGTGAGCGGGTTGAAATCCTTTTGGTCCCCCCCACGGGAGGGGTCGACATTTTTTGCCCTCAGGCAAGTTGAAATTCAGCCCAGCCGACCCCTTTGAGCTATAGTAACGCACAGGCTTTTTCAATAAAAAAGGGGTGCAATTTTTTGGTCCCCCCCTCAAGAGGGGTATCGTAATTATTATACATGAATTTAGGAAATATAATTTTGTATTGAAGTAATTTTTAGGAACATTTGTGTGAAGTGCTCTGTTAGATGTAGCGGATTTATTTGGTCCCCTGTTTTAGAACGACCTGATGTCCAATATATCCAATTATAGGCTAATTGAGCCGTGTCCCACCCGCCCAGGTAGCCAGTAAAGTGTGGTTACGATCCTATACATCTCAGTCCGTCCAGGTTATAATTATAGGCCCATTGAGCTGCGTCCCACCCGCCCAGGTCAGCAGGAAAGTGTGGTTACGATCCTATAGCAGAGGTTAGAGCTTCATCTACTACTACGTCACAGGGCCTGGAGTGGGGGGCAAACACAGGCTGCCACATGGTTGGGTAGTTTCACCACGATAGCACCATTACTCCTTACTGTATTTTGATGTATTCTAATTTAGCCCTAATAATTCTCAGCCTTCACTATAATGATACATGGTATGTGCATACAACAGTGTCGATCTCATTTAGATATATATATCAATTTTTATGATAATTCCTATGTGCGTATCAATGTAACTGGGTAAGATATGGTCCATATACCCTGTAAAGTACCAACCACATGGCGTTTGTTCTATCATTGGTTAGAATCTACAACTCTAACCTCTGCTATACATCTAAGTCCGTCCAGGGTTTAATTATAGGCTCATTGAGCCGTGTATCAACCACCCAGGTCGGCAGGAAAGAAACATTGGAATTGTAGCAATGCACTAGAGCTTGCTCTGAACCTTCAAACTCGTATTTAGAATACGTACAGGTCTTGTATATTCACAATTTAAATGGTAACATCGAAATATGTAAGTGCAGATGCACTTGTTCAAGCCACTATGGTATGCTCCATAATATATTTACATTCACATTAGCATTAGTATAAAGTTAGATATAAACTGATATATTAGCATAATATGATATTAAATATAAACTGTGTGTTATATGATATCATGTAATCTAAAACTGTGTTTATATTTACAGGCTGCAGAGGCAGGATCAATGACACAGTCGTCATCTAGAGAATACACCTAGAAACTAATTAAGACTACAGGAAATATGGCCTTCTTAATATTGCAGGTAATATGGATGGTGTCTAGTCACTTGTTTAGTTTGTCCTTGCTTCTTGGATTCTACTAGTTGCATACATAACCGAGCTCCTGATTCAGGCTAGATATCTAAATATCTGTATATAAGTTCATAACATTGCATCTATGTGTTTGTAAAAACTGGTTGTGTCCTGTTTCGAGGGTGTTTTGGAGGTGTCTGGAATTAGATGCCTATGTCCGAAATTAGGTGCCAAATTGATCTATTATGATGGAAATGTGTTCTTTATCAGTCTGATTAGAACCCTTACAAAATTTCACAGTGAAACAACCACAATGTATAAGGCATTTCCTGGTGTTGTTAGAAAGGTTTAAAATAAGTACCAGATAGAAGGTTGGCAAAAACTCTAAAATGCAGTTCAATATCTGAAAGGAATATACATATGTGCTACATTGGAAACATAATTATATCTCAATATCCTTACAGTCTTCCCAATTTTAAGTACAATAGCTATGAGAAGGTTACACATAATCAGTTAATTGATAATCACATGATTATTCAGTGGACTGCTTGGTTGGTAAATTGTATTTAATGTTCAGTTCATGATCAAAGCTCAATGAATTTCACTTCGTACTCGTTTCATTTTCAGATATTTCCTGAAGGTCAGTCCGACTGGTGGATAAAGAGATTGCCAAGAAGAAGGTGGTGGCAGGGCCCCACCATCAGTTTCTAACTTTAATAAAGATATTTATATTATTTTGAGTGACTTTGGGGCTATTTCAGAGTGGGTTTGATAGTCCAAGAGTCAATGCCGTTGTCGGAGAGTTGGTGCTGAAGTTTGCAACTCAATTTTTGGATACTTGTCAGCCAAAATAAAAATAAATAAAATGAAATAATCCGACCTACCCTACCTAGTTTTCAGACTATGTAACCTGAAACACAGCTTTTATTATTTTTGCCTAACCAAAATGTGGATGGAGTAAATGGTTACTTAGTCTTCTCTGCTAAAGGGTCCCAATAGGCATAATCAAGAGACACTCTAGCATCTATAATGCAAGAGATATGTATTAAATATGTACATATTATACATCTGCTGAACCATCTTTTCCTCCATCATTTTAAGAGGGTTTCCAAATGTTTGTTGGTTTGTCCTGCCTCCCCTCAAATATGCCAACAACCCCCATCCCTGTTGTTAAAAATAATTATTTGAGCACTCAAATAGTGCCACCCCAAAAATATTCTTCAACAAACATCGAGTTGATTACTTGGATATAGGAGTGAGCACCAGCCAATCTATATAATATATATATATATATATATATATATATATATATATATATATATATATATATATATATATATTATATATAAACATATATATATGCATGCATACTAAAATTGGAATAAACTGTTGCATAAATTGTACACTGTGTTTTTTTGGTGTGTTAATTTCTATATGGCACTTTCACACTTTGAATAGTAATTAATCATCAGCCAGAATATGAATAATTCAGCAATATATGTGACATGGTCCAGAAAAGGGAACCCTAATGAACCCTGCAATAAGCCCCTTTTTCACAGAACATCCCACATATGGCTAGCAAGGAAAGTGGATAATTGTCTGGTAAGCAACAAGGAAAAAACATCGTCCAAATGACGGTGAATCTGTGCCTTAAAAACTAGCACCTTGTTGAACAGACATGGGTTTACCGTAAAATCATGTTAAATATTAGTCACTTCTTGTGGAAACAAAACTCTGACTCATTGTAGCTGTTCAGTAAAACAGTGAATAACCGTATTTTAACACATTGAGTTTCCGTAATACCACCGCTAAATAAACACAGAATCTCTGTAAATTGAGAACGCTGAATCTCCGTCAAATTAACGGTGACAGGTCCCCGTTAAAAAAACAGTGAAAGCGATGTCCCGAAAGTTGCCAGTGATTCACCGTCATTTTGACGACATTTTTTTTACAGTGATAGTATATGGCAATGGCAGTAAACATACGTTCCACATGGCGTAATTAGAGCTACGGCACAGCTTAGGCTACTTTAACAGTGGCATATGAAAAGGGGGCCAGGGGGTCCATGCCCCTTCCGCCATCACTGAGAGGGGGGGGGGGGGCTGAATATGTTTGGGCTCCCCCAAAATTTGCCAAGACCCCCATTATGGGGGCACAAAGTGGGGGCAGAGGAGCCTGGGCCCCTAATATAAGAACTACAGGGGGCTGAAATACCACATTAAATTTTCTATACAGTTCCAATATAGCGGTAAGCGTGTATATGATACGTGAAAGCCGATGCTTAAACCTAGTTAGAGTTAGCTCCCCTGGCCCCCAATAAAGATTTGCTTCCTACGTATCCATCCATCAACTTTTATTTTGGAACCATTCCATGGTAGGTTAAGGGGAATACTGCTTATCGTTCATCAAAACTATAGCTTTATTGCAATATCTAGCTGTCTAGTTTTAATTATGTTGGTGTTAAGAAGATTTGCAAATGTGATTTTTTTAGGCACCTGCATGTATGTATGTGACCTTTTTAGGAAGGCTTTATAGATACATGTGCATATATCATTGTATAATTCTTTGCACTTTCTACTAATGAATCAACATTTCCAAAGACATTGTGAATTTATTTCATAATGCAATACGACATGGTCATTGATTCAACCAAAGATCGCCGTATTTCACTACTCCTATGAAATAACCCACGGCTGTATTTGACGGCCCTATGACGTAATAAACATTGGCGGTGTGTTTACATTTGAATGGCGTAGAAAATGTCATTTTATAGGCTTCCCCCTATCATAATTTTGACAATTAGAGTTGAAAAAGATAAACACAGACGCACATTCGTTTTAGTCTGTTGAAGGGTTATTCGGTGGGGTCATTTCACTTGCTGAAGTTGGGCCTCATACGGCCACACCTTCAACTCGTGAAATAACCAAGATCTCCTCTCCATCTTCAATGTCCTTGTCACACCGTTAGGAGAATTTACTAATGTATAGCCTGCATGCAGACTCTTTTCACTGCACCCACCGACCAACCCTCTCATTGTCGTCATTTATGAACGTTCACTATGCGTCGAATGATCTATTCCCACCTTGAAGTGCATCGCACACCTCACAGTCCCGTCCCAATTAACCATACCCGCGGGTCTCACACTAAAACAAAGATAATGAAGACTACCATTAAAACAAATGCAGATCCTAATCAGCCTCGATTCAACACTCACTCTAATGGCTGCCGACCTGGGACACCATCTCCATGGCAACCAAATTGGGGAGGGACCAATGGAAGCGGGCCAATCATTACAGCACTGGAGGTAATAAAGGGAAGGTATTTTTGTTGGTTTATACACAGTTTTAGAATTCCAGGCTTCAAATATTCAAAGGAATTCCACTGTGTTTAGGGGTGGTTTTTATCTTTGGAAAATGGCTCTATGCACACTGGTGTCCTATTGGGTGTGACTATTAGGATTTCTGACAGCGTGAAGTGGCAATTAAAGGTAACTTAATTAAGAGGACGTCAGCTTCATTATTTTAGTCAATCACTCCAATGATAATTCGTACAAACGCATGGCTAGACCGAAAAAAAGGTGTTTCAGGCAACATGTGAAGAAAATGTATGGTCAGTAGGTCGGATTTTAAACAAATTTAAAAATGTTGACATGAAAGTACTAGGCAGCCTCTCCGAATACCCTAAAATTGACCAAAAATGGGTACAAATATGAAATGTCTTCAAAATTGCATAAAACCCCGTAGGGTCGGCCCTGTTTTGATAGGGTCAGTCGGGTGACCTGAAACAAACCTTTTTTTTCTGCCTTACTGACCGGTGAGAAGTAAAGCAGTGAAGGTCAGAGGAAGGATGTAGGCATGTATCATGAGACATCAGTGTCTGCATTGTTTAGAATGGAGGTAAGCGTTGCTGCAAGGGTACATTGAGGAATATGTATAGGTTAGGTGGACGGAAGTTGTAGGATAATACTCACTGTGGACCAACAGGGCAGAGCAGAGCAGAGCAGAGCAGGGCAGGGCAGGGCAAGGCAGGGCAGGGCAGGGCAGGGCAGGGCAGGGCAGGGCGGGGCAGGGCAGGGCGGGGCAGGGCAGGGCAATGCTGCGCAGTGCAGGACAGTGCAGGGCAGTACAGGACAGGGCAGGGCAGTACAGGACAGGGCAGGGCAGTACAGGGCAGGGCAGGGCAGTACAGGACAGGGCAGGGCAGTACAGGGCAGGGTAAGGCAGTGCCCTGGGGTGGGCACTGGCTCTTTGATGGTAGGTACCGAAACATAAACTACAGCCCACACATTCTGTGATGTGACAGCCCTCTTATTTTCCCTTGACCAATTAACAGCCCCCCATTTTTCTTAGATGTTATCTGACAGCTTCCTGCTAGGCCAGGATATTGTTACATAAACATTTGGGAAAGCTAATTACATTTCTCTGGGCATGAAATATGAGTACATTTGACTGTAACAACAGCCTTGTTACCATACATCTCTCAACAGCCCCCTGTTTTAGAGCCTTTTGGTTAGTGACAGCCCCCCTTTTTTTTAATCTTACGGACGTTCACCACCACAGCTCCCAGGGCCCGTTTTGCAGTGGGTACCCAAACTGAGCTTGACTGCCCCCCCCCCCCGGGGGCAGTGCATGTAAGTACATTGTATACATGTAAGTGCAGGGCAGGGCAGTGCAATGCAGGTCACTTTATGACTGACATGCTACTAAAGGTAAGTCACCATACCTCATTAACTATATGGAGCTGGCTATACACATCTTCAATTTTGTAATACATAGACAATTTTTAATACAATGTATCCCAAAATAAGTGACATCATTTGTTTATGTTCCAGCCTATTAACGTTCCCTGAAAATATACCTTCCAGGTAGGCCTAGTCCATAATGGTGGGTTCAGGAAATTCCAGTATCACACACATTTTAACTGTTTAACAGCTGATTGGAAACATTGCTTGACAGTGTGCTAAGAAAGGTCCCCTAAAGATGCCCGCTCAATCCAACTGTGACATTTGTGAATGTCCCGCTTTCAGTTTAAAAGTTAAACGTTAAGTGGTGTTTTCCTGCTACTTCTGAGGTGACTCAGTCATGGTTCACATGGGCCATGGTCCGGGGCCATGATAAAAGTGTCTCAAGCACTGAGCATGGAACTGGAAATTAGTTTCTGATTATCTATGTATGTAGCGGCGACGTAGGGTCCTGGTGATTAGTGTGTTAAGTCACACCTCATTTTCCACCACAGTCCTTTTTTTCCAGGACAATATGGTGGGGCCACTCACGTAGAAAGCCTCATTCAAGTTAGTGCCACACACTTTGCATTTTCCAATTTCACTTTTTTTTTCTGGCGCAGTCATTCTCCTAATTGCACACGAACGCTCGTCGTTGGCGCCTCGCTTTGGTGGACAATGAGTACGTGACGTCACGTGATGATGTAGTTGCATGATGAGCCACTAGGGGGCGTTGGTGGCCATATTGGTAATTAGTGTAGCTCCCGATGCATCTCATTAAAAATGTCAGAAAGCTAATTGACTTTAACATGAGTCTCTGATTTAGTCGACTTTCATCAGTGCCTTTTTTTCATATTTCGGCTTGACTTGACACGAATTTTAACTTCTTGATGGCTGCAATATTGATGATGTTGAATTAGGTGGCACCCTTTCTTTTATACAGACATTTTCCCTTAGTACTAAGAGTAAAGTAAAGGTGGCGTATATAATTAACATGGTCTAAAATGTGTCCCTTGGTCGTTGTCTTATACATTATAGTACAAATATTTGTCAGTTAAGCTATTTGCATCAAAACCGTACTTTAATGTAGGCCAATACAATGGCTTCAAAATGGGCATGTACAAAGAAAGATGTTCAAAATGTTAAAGAAGTATATATATATACCTTCTGATGCCATCCCCAACATACTTGAGCAACGAACTTACCCGTTTGGCAGTTAACATGCACAGTTTGGGTCACCCATACCACTGGACAAGGACAGACAACAACAAAGTTTCAGACTCGACTCTGTTGCCACGGATACAAAAATACTACCGCCATTTCCAGATACTACTTATGCAATTCATAAAAGAAGGTGTTCAATATAACACTTACACAGGAACTCACATGTACCACATCCATCAATATAGCTGCTAAGCAGGGGTAGCCACTAACGCTGGCCCGGGAGCCAATGGCCCGTAATTCTTGGTCCGGGGCCGTAGTTTTCCAGAGAATTAGCTTCCTATGGGCCTGGGTGGCCCACAAGAATAGGAAAATAAAACCCATGGAAAATATCCTGTAACCATTACAGGCATGTAATATACCGTTCGAAAGAGAAAATCTACAGGAATCTGTATATTTTGGTTACGTTTTTATGTATCCTAACCAATAATAACTATGATTTCCTTTTTGAAAAAAGTAAATGCGTCTATTGGGCCCGTAGATTTTTGAGGCTGCGGGCCCGGGTGGCCCATGGCTGATAAAGTTAGTGTCTACCCCTGTATAGTATACAGCAATAAGGGTTTGGTCTGCATGTATATATAGGTTACCAAATAAATAGGGTGGGGAAAGTAACTCAGTAAGTAGTGGCGAGTTTGGAGGCCCAGGAAACATGGCTGCCCCCTTCCTGTTTCGGGGGAAATTTACTGAGAAATTAGAAAAAAGAATCTGGAGTAACTCACATCATAGATCCAATCACCATCCCCACCATTGAAAATACCTTAGCTGATTAATACCTAAGCGTAGAGCAGCCTGGACAACGACCAAACATGGCTATATATGTGGTGGTGCCCACCAAATGAGGGCCCACTGTAGCTGGTACTAAGTACAACCTGATACAGAATAACAGAGAATGGAGACACCAGAGACCACGTCTCACGATTACACGGGCATTAGACACGGGCAGCCCCCTTAGCAAACCGTTTGACTTCTTGCCTCTCCAGGATGGTGACCTCACCCCTACTAGGCCTAGAACAGGCACCTAAATATCCACCTCACACTGAGCAACTCACAGGAAGCTCACATTTAGGTGATCTGCTCCCGAGCTACTCTCTGAGCGATTATTACTCGCTCCCCTCATCATCCAAGACCTCCGTAGAGCAAATAGCATGTCGGCCAGACGGAAATGTGGGCGCGGCGTAAATTGGCGAGAAATCACTCCGTTGTCAGTAATTTGCCTCTACCCGTTATTACGCCCGGCTGCTGGGATGGCAGGGTTCGCCGATCGGCCGCCAGGTGGCTATGCGCCTGCGCAAACATATAGCGGCCGTAGCGTTCCCTGGTGGCGGCCATCTTTATTACTCTTTATGATGAAATGAAACGCCTTTTCTGCTGTACCGGGAGGGGTAGGCCTACCAGAGGGGTGGGGTGGGGTGGGGTAGGGTGGGGTAGGGTGGGGTAGGGTGGGGTAGGGTGGGGTAGGGTGGGGTAGGGTGGGGTAGGGTGGGGTAGGGTGGGGTAGGGTGGGGTAGGGTGGGGTGGGCGAGTCGCCTCTAGAGTGAAGAGCAGGAGCATCGTTGGGACGGGAATAAGAGAATTGTGGGGAGTGTAGGATACAAGTACATTCAATACTGTATATGTATACCAGTATACATTATTATGTAAGGTCAATTTGAGGAGCTTTATCTGGAAAGAATGGAGAGAATAGAAAATCAGGAGTGGGAAGAAAGTGACAGAGGAGGGGAGGGCCCATGATACTGATTTAGAGAGGAAGGGAACAGGGGGAGGGGGAGGGGGAAGGAGGGAATGAAGGAAGAATGGTACATAGGGTATGGAAGAGAAAATAAGGGGCAGTGAGGAATGAAGGCAGGAAAGTACAGTACCTTTCATCAGTACATACATATTACATGTAATAATTTATGCAGGGTTAGAAAGTGAGATAGAGACACAAGGGGGCGTTGTTTTAGAGAATAGGAAAATAGGAGAAATTGTTCGGCTGTGACCTCCGCACCGGCTATGATCCGATATTTATTACTCTATAATCACTTATCGATCTTGATAGCCCTCCCAAACAAATAGGTCATTAAAACGCTATCAGTCGCGGTTCCTCCAGAGGCCACGTGGGGGCGCCCCTAATCGACTATCAATCGTGAGCGATATTGAGTGAATGTTTAAGCGGCGACGATGGGTCCATTATTGCTCGCCCACGACCCCTCACCAAGACCCACCCTCACTGAAAGCTCAATTATCTCACTGGGATCAATCGTGGAAATTAAACCAACAATTACCAGGAAGCCCCCCTCAACTCTGAGCCTTTAGCAACAGAGAACCAACTGTCCCATCATGGTACATCCTTCCCACCCACTCCCCAACCACCCCCCTCCCCCAACACACCAGCGGTGACTGCCGACACGGTCATTTCATGCGCTCCATGAAGTCTCGTATAGTCTCGGGAGTTGGTGTGAGAGTTGGATGAGAGTTTGGCGACATCACTTTGTGAGTGGGCTGGTGGCCCCTAACGGGAGGTGTGCTGCGCGGTTAAGGAGGCGGGGCAGGAGGCAAATCACTCAGCACACTCAGCACCAGGAGGCGCCACCCCGCTGTAGATGTGCACAGTGCTCAATAATATTCATACTCGTGGAGGGAAAGACCAGCTATGTATCTTTTACTTTCTTATAGTAATACTAATAGTATTATCAATATTCCTCTCTGCTTGATTGCCTTCCCTCGGTCTACTTATCTTCATGTAGAACGTAGCATTTGCCCCCTCCCCCCACCCCGCGTCTCTCCCTGCTGTATCCCATATTGGAAATACTATAGTGATATCAAACATATCTTCCCTCCCTATATATCGCCATACACATGTATAGCCTTTATCTCAGAAATTATGCCTGTCTGTCTCTGCCTCTGTTTCTGTCTCTCCCCCTCTCCATCACTATCCATCACTAGATATCTCTCTGTCTGTGTGTCTCACTGTTTATCTATCTCGCTTCCCCCTCCTCTTATCTCTCTTTATGTTCTTCCCGTTTCCATTCCTTCCTTTGTTTCTCTCTTCTTTCCTTCTTGGCCATCTCCTCCTGCCCTCCCCCTTTTCCCTACAAACAATTGGTTTTGTGTTTACTGCAGAGCAAACCCCTTAACCAATAGATAAGTGCTAAACCAGAAGGTTAACCCATAACAGTTATGATGAGATACAGCATGTGTTCCGACTCCTATAAATACCCAGAATACCAAACTCCTCCTTCTACCATACCACGTGTCCATACACCTAGACTCACTAATTCCCTCTCAATTCCACCCTCTTAAATCTGCTCTTAATGAGGCACCACTTGACGAGGGCCGCCATGTTTAATGTTCCCGGCGGCCATGTTTAACGTGCGCATGCGCAGAGCTGACTGATAGAGCAGACGCAGAAGCTGTTTATGAAGAGCTCAGGTCGCTACATCACCATGCAGCCTCAAAGGGTGTCATGTGGCGAGGCTATATGAGAATGATGAGAACAATTTCACGCCACTGACAACCGGGCTCCCATTTCCCATGTCTCCATCCCAACAGAAGGCCAAATGGCAGCGGCAGCTAACTGGGCGATAATAGAGGAAAAGGGCAGAATGACGATCTGCGCGCCCTGTTACTGCGCATACCAAGAATAATGGAGGGATCATTATGGAACTCTAGGATGCCATATTTTCTTGCTTCAAATATCCTGTTGAGAATTGTTTAGTGGGATAGGTTCTAGACATGCGCTGAGTCCCGAGATGAGTCCCAGCATGGTATTCACCTGGAGTACTCGGCCCACAATTCTCAATATGAAAACGATATCCATTGTAATAGCTATTGTATATACACTGTAAGAAGTAAGTACTGTACACATACAGCAAAAGTTGCTGGCAACTTTTGTTCCAGTAGATTTTGCTGTAGGTGTACAGCAACTGAGTTTCTGTAAATTTATAGCAACTTCTACTGTAAATTTACAGCAACTTCTACTGTAAATTTACAGCAACTTCTACTGTAAATTTACAGCAACTTCTACCGTACATCTACAGCTGGCAACTTTTGTTCCAGTAGATTTTGCTGTACATGTACAGCAACTGGGTGCTGTAAAGTTACAGCAACTTCTACTGTAGGTTTCATATTGTTGTTCTCATCAATTTGTATCAATTAATATGCATGCATGGAGAGTACTTTCCTGCATAATAGTTCAATATCAGCTAGGATAATACACACTACACAATGTGATGGTTTAATCCTGCTTCAATACAGCTGAACCGTATGTGATACCAGCTTTTCCCCAGTTCGGGCACTTAAGCATTTAACTTTTCCCACCAATGTGGTGTCTTTTCTATACTTTTGCTGTTTTTTTTTGTATTATTCAACACAATTATGCAAATATTAATACAATTTACACTTTACACTGCATTCAGTCTCTCTCATCCATTCTTATTCTACGATGTCTTGAGAGTTTGTGAGGTTTTATTTGACTCAGGAAAGGGTTGGGTGGAATGATTAATACAGAAATGGTCTACTGCTGCCACCTAATGGCGGAAATCTACAGCACAATGTACTGTAAATGTACAGCAACATTGCCGGAGACCCAATTTACAGTACATAATGCTGTAATTATACAGCAAATAGTGCTGTAATACCAACTACAGCAAAAAGTCCTGTAAATGTACAGCACATTGTGCTGTTTAAATACAGTAACTTCTTACAGTGTAGTGCTTAGTCAGAATACCCAGAATACAATGGCTGCATACACCAGGGGACCGGCATCCTCGGAATATCTATACTGTCTTTACCAGCACTGTAGACATGAGTTGTGGGTGCACTCATCTCCGAACAAAATAAAATGGTACATCAGATGAGGGAGGGGGGGGGGGGGTCGTTCGCGCCGACGATCCCCCCCCCCCCCTCCCCAGTTATGGGTCTGCCACAGGTATGCATGACATGAATTGTATAGGCAATATAAAGTTATAATTTGAAAATTGAAATTGAAGAGTTCGAACCTATATTTTAAAACATAGACCAGGCATAGTCCAAGTAACATGACATAGACAGCTCTCTTGGCTTGTTCTAGTATGAAGAAACCCCGGGAAGAAACATATTGATATGGCTATAAACTTAGCAATGCCCCCAACTATACATATTCTTGAAATGCACAAGATGTTTTGCAATTCTTGGAGAAGATAGTTCCAACACCCATATGGGAGGATTACATTAACAGCATAATGTTATAAAGAGAGGTGTCAATAGGCAATTCTCACTGTCAATAATACCCCATCCCACCCTTCTCTCCCCATATAACAGCGTACAGCACCCCACGGTGAGCCAGGTTCGGTCCGTATGGGCCCTGTGGACCTGCTGACCAGCCTTCGGCTGTGTTGGTTTTAAAACTATATCACGGTGAGCTCGAACCAAGACGGCGACTCTCAGCAGCCTTTTGACCTTCTGCCAGCCCCAGGTGACCTTGATCTGACCTTGGATGACCTGACTGGTGGCGAGGAGATGCCCTGGCGGCTGATTCATCAGATAGAGTCGATGGGGAGCGTGTGAATCCAAGGCTGAAATAATCATACAGATATAACCGCACATTCCAGTGTGGGTAGGCTCCTACCGGGAAACCAAGGAAGACACTAAACGGACGGAAAATTGGTCAAAACTAATTATTGTTGAGAAATCGGACACTTATCTCGGAATGAGTCATTCATTCTGGCAGTGTCACATGTACTTTTGCAGACCTTGACTGCTAGATTAAGCTATGATTAAATGCTACATCCATATTCTTATGTTGTTATAGTAAATATGTTCACAGTGAAAACCGTGGAACAATAATACTGGGGAGGCATTACAAAGTACTACAAATATATGTTAATTCTATAGGGGAGCCGATGGCGACCGATTACAACCTTCTATATCTACCAGGTAATACATCCACATTACACAAAATAAATAAGGATCATTTGACTAGAAGAAAAAACACGTAATGCGGGCCTAAAACTAGTCTACTACTTGTCCATACACTACATGTAGTAATGCAGGTCCACAACTAGACATCTGCATTCATTCACGTCTAAAACTAATATACTGCAATAATTCAGGTCTAAAACTAATCATCCCTGCTATAGCCATTCAGGTCTTTCATATACAACAGTCGATTTTCTCTAAACAATCTAGAACGGCCATCTACCATACTTATCATGAAGTCAGTCGTTCAGCATTAGAGCTACCTACACCTATACCGTAGTGGCTCGTTTATGTGCCAGGGCACTCATCGATTTCAATATCCCCGTACCTGACAGCCGATTGTTCAAGAAACATGTTTTAGTGCTGCATAATGCAATACCCCTGCAACTCGGCGCTTATTCAAGACCGGCACCTTTTTTTAAAGATCCGGCGCTCAAACGAGCCATTGCGGAACTACATAATTATACAGCTCAAACTCTCCCTCCACCATACTCTATACTAGTACCCAGGCAGCTCTAAAACTAGCCATATACCATACTCAAGTTGCTCAGCCGTTTAATTTAGTCTGTCACCATGGCGACCCCCTAGTGGCCACACCAGCAACCCAATCACCGGAACCGGAAGATAAACCACCCGACTTTTGTCACGTGACGGCGCGGCAGTCGACGGCCATACATTGAATGCGCAGGCGCATAGAATTCCCCACGGACCAATCAGCGTCACCGTTTCATTGACGGCTCGGGGCGGCCCCACTCTCACCACAGGCGAGAATCCCCGAGAGGCGCCCATGTCGGCCAGCGAGTCAAACCGGAAGTCGGCCTGCGCTCGCCCTCCCGTGGCAAGCGCACTAATTAATTTTTGAGGCCTGAGTGTTACAACATTTATGTAATATTTTATTGATAGCGTAAACATTGTTGCCGCATTGTCGCCGGGCGGCAGTCCCCCAGCGGGCGGGCGGGGGACAGGGACCTCCGCCGCGCGTGCGTGAGAGAGATAGAACGCCGGAACAGTGGTAGCGGATGAATACAATTTGTGAAGAGTGTTAAGAGGGCCGGGCGGCTGAATGGTGGAAGGACATGGCGGTGATCAGGCGGCTGTTCGCCCATTGGGTGAGAGTCAATTACTGCGCGGTGCCGCTGTCCATTTGTCAGAGTGTAACACAGGGTGTGGGTGGGTGGGTGGGGGGGGGGGGGTGGATGAGGTGAGACGCTGTAATTGAAGCAGTCCGTTAGCTCACATGTCCGCCAATTAACCACTGAATAAGGCCTTACAACGGCCACCAACAATAGGCAATAAATCACCCACAACAACAACCTTTCTCCCACCCTCACACAGCCCCATAGACCACCACCACCCAACACCCTGCTCGCCACATCAATTCCCCATAACCCTTCCCAATGCTGTGTTATACCAGCTACACCGATTAGCCCCGTTGTAGTCTGGTTAGTGCCTGTACTGCTCGTCGTTACATGCCTCCCTAATAAAGAGTGACTCATGGTGTTTGCTGCCTGTATTGTGGGTCTGTAAACTGTGTGTCGTGTAATAATGTCCTCCCATCCTATTCAGTTGTCATCTAGATACCAATGTCCAATTTAGTTAGTGCATCATGTGCCGTGTCCCCTTTATGCATGGTTCTATAGCTGGTAGTTGACTGACAAATTACTGGGTTCAATAAATAGGTATGAGCCCGAGCTATGATCAAAGAGATGTTATGGATTTCAATACCCATGTCCTATCATATTTAAAAGCAGGTGAATTGACATATTCAATGCAAGTATGCGTTCCAATGACATCACGATAATTTTAAAGATTATGCATTGAACCCCCAAATATAAGAGGTCCAATAGGCTTTAAAAGCGTGTATCAAAAACATGTCAGACCAAATTCTGACTGGTAACAAATATATAGGCCTATTTCCGGGCCTATTTCATAATCATTAAGTTTGGTAAAGCACTTCCGCTTCATGTACACTGCTTGTAAACAAATTAACTGAGTTCCAATTTGGATTTTAATTGCTTGGTACAGAACACCTGTTCCATATTGCTTTGATGCGAATTCTTCAGGGGGCTTTATAAATTCCTAGCCCAACATATAATATATCAGTAAAAGTATACATCAGGACTAGACCTGACACAAAGATGGGTAGGTACTATAATGTGGCAAATTAGAATCCAGATTTACTGGAGACTTTAGAATTATTGCCCTATACCTCATTTTGTAACTGCTGACAAATTGTGCTCGGCGCATGCGCACGACAGCTTCTGTCAGCTGTCCGTCTCTGATTGGCGGAGCTCGTGACACGTGACCCATACGTCATCAATTGCCCGGATGATTGGCCTCATTCCCGGCGATTTCGGCATCCGGCCAAAGTGGACAAGATGTCGGACGAAGGGGGCAGGAATTAGATCTATTTGGACCCTAGGAGGGGTCAGGGTAACAAAGCTAATGTCTGCCATGTCCGCTAGGGGTGGGGGTGGCGCCCTCATGTGGGAGTTGTTTGAAATATAAACCGTTTGAGACATGAATCAGGTGTGCGACAGTGGTGCATGTATTATAGATCGGGTGTATGACGGGTGGGCGCACCTTCTCATTCCCCTAATCTTGCCTAAAGGTTAAGGCATCCTCCGGCCACCAATCCAGGGAGGATGCCCCCTGAGCCATGGCTTACTCCTTCGTCCCTCGCTATATACCATGCATAAAAAGTCCCTGTACTAGATAACACCTCTCGTCGTTTTACAGGCTCTCTTCCAATGGCACTGCCTTTCAAAATACAGCATACTTGTTTGCATCTACATGTATTATATGATCCATGCATATATAACTTGCAATACAATCCTTACTTTCAGCCTCAGTGCTCCACATCCCTGTAAGATGAAAATTAAATAGGGAAATGTATCGGAGGCGGAATCGGAACCGGAAACTGGCCTTCCCACTCACACACAGACGATACCCCTGGCTATGGGACCTATGGGGCTAGTTCCTGTGAGCAGACCAGCGCTAACCAGTCTGCACTCGGTGGGACAACTCGGGTGTACAACTCAGCAACAGGGGATGGGATGGCCATTGGGGGAAAAACAATTTAGTGCCCTTTATGCATGAGGATCATTGATGTGAACCTGGATACCCATGAACCATGGGTTATACAGTTTTACCATGGTGTGTCCCGCCAGCTGTTCGCATTCCTCTTACAGTCTGTTCTCGTTGTATCTGGTACCTATTCTGCCCTTGATCATACATCTCACCCCAACTAATGCTCCTCCTAAAGGCAGATAAGGGCCCAAAGTCCTTTCAGATAAGCCATCACCCCTGTTGTTTCAGGGACCACTGTAATGCAAACTGTAGTACCTTAATTCCTGAAGGAAATGGTTGAGCATACATGAGAAATTGTTTTAATTAGTACATATTGTCATTAACAACTTAACGTGATGCAATCACTGGTCCATCCTTTACCACCCTCCAAGTTTTGAGGGTGCAGAAAATAACCTTTAGACCCACCCCTTCTACTTCCGCGGGTCGTCTGCATGGTTTGGCAGTGCATGGGTACACATTCCAGACATGAGTGCCTCAGCCAAGGTTTCTCACTCATGACTTGTAATACAAGTCATGATACAGTATCCTTCCCTGCATGTGCTAGTAGTATAGGAAAACAGATTTACTGTACATCCCTGGCAGGTAACATCTATTCTCCCTCCTTAGAACCTGTCTTCCCCATTCTAATTCCCTTACCAAAAGCTTTACCACCACTACACCCACGTCCCAGCTCCATCTAGCCCTCCATCCCTCAGTCTCCCATCATGGACCTCTGCATGCTCCTGAGGACAATTTACCCGCGGCCATGTTTGCGCAGCCATCAGGGAGAGCGCCATATCCCTCATTATCGCTCGGCGCGAATGTCGTCTGGCAAACACGGGGAACGCGAATTGTCGTCTGCTTCTTCCAATTGACCCATTACCGGGATGGACGGACGCCCATCGGTCACGGCGTCCTAACGGCAGGCCGCCATTGTTTCCGGCTGCTTAATTGCCCTGCGTTCCATGCCTCACCTGGTAGGGCTCCCCCGTGCCACCCGGCACTAAGTGATAAAGGGACGGGGCCGGGCAGGCAGGGCACATGCAGCTACAGGCCGGTACAAATAGTGTCTGATGTTTCAGGTTTAGAGGATCAATCTGGATATATAAGCGCCTTAGCGCTGGTATAGGATTGGCGCTTATTCGAGACCTACCGGTATATACTCTGTGTTTTCTTGTTGAAAAAATTGCACTGAGTATTTATATAATGACCCTGTTTTATGTCCATTCAGGATGCCAGCGCCAGATACGAATAGCGTGAATTCCTGTCAATTTCTCCTATTTCTGAATGAAAATTGGAAAACATGGAATTACTAAAACATTAACGATGCCATGCCCATCTATTCAGTTTTTTTTTGCTGTCGTTACGTGTCGTTGAAACGCGCTGTGTTGTGACGTCACCGGACGTCACTGGGTTGTGACATCATTGGTGCCATTAAGTCACTTCATGGTACTCTAAAATGTTTTAGTCTGTACATTGTAGATGATTGAGGACGTATGGTGAGTTTTGTATTTGTTTGGAGAATTTGAAATTCTGACCACTGCATCAAACGCTTTTATATGTGAAGCCAGGGTCTCACTGCCGGGGTTTCACATCAAGTAATGATTTTCAAAAGGAACCCCTTCCCCTACCTATTTCTCCACAACTACAAACTGAAACACGCCATTTTGCTTGGCCTTGTAGGGCTGCATCTGTGTCTAGTCTTGTTTGCTAAGGGGACCTAAACTCCCATACTCTGTACGCTACACTGACACTGTGAATAAGCACCACCCCTTTGTCTTCTGCCTCAGCTCCCAACAACACCACTGTACACATTGTCCTCTACCCCGCCTGCCCTTCCCAACGGACCTAATTTAATATGGTCTCGTCATTTCAATGTCCACCAGCGTAAAATACATGCCATGAAATTAGATGGATCCTTGTGTGTGTGTTTGGGAGGGGTAGTGTGGTTGGGGTAGAGTTAAGTAGAATATGCATCTGATGCTGCTCCATATATGGGCATGTGCAGGAACTGATGCTCTTTATACATACTTCTAAATGCATACACTGATACATTTGAAATTTAACGTTACATGTACATAATGCTGCTATGCTGCACACTCAGAAAAGTCAGCGTCATTGTCGCTTAAACCACTCTTACCTGAACGTCAGGCAGTGTCT
This sequence comes from Harmothoe impar, assembly GCA_947462335.1. Classification (NCBI taxonomy): domain Eukaryota; kingdom Metazoa; phylum Annelida; class Polychaeta; order Phyllodocida; family Polynoidae; genus Harmothoe; species Harmothoe impar. The sequence goes on from OX381721.1 coordinate 25,314,213, forward strand.
GACTTTCAGGTGAGAGTGGTTTTAGCGACAATGACGCTGACTTTTCTGAGTGTTTATACTAATTAGCTTCAACTCTACACCAGAAATGATCTAAAACATACTACGGTAGTATGCATTTGTGCCCACCCTTTAATATGCTCTGCTTGACTTGTTGTCTAGGCATCATATACTTATTAGGTCCTTCCTTTATTTCATGCAGGTTTTATATCTCATTTTATATATCTCTGATACTGCATACATACAATGCACTCTAAAACATTCATGACAGCCTGTACATTTTACCTGCAAAAAGAATCCAAATAAGCAGCATGCTGATTGAATTCAAACTGCCTTTCCAATCTGTGGGGTTCTCCGTTTGCACTCAAAGGGGTCCCTGATTAGAACCCAGGAGTACCAAGCCCCCTTTTCTCCTCCGTCAAATTGCTGTTTTCAAGCATGCAACTCTCGTGTGTCCGCCAACCACAAGAAAACACGAGAGTTCGCCGACGCGGAGTAATCTCCTCAAAATGGCGGCAGATTAGTCCAGAGCCTAACGACTCCCTTGGTAACCATCCGCAATCCCCAGAAGTAGTTCCCTTTGTAGTGTTTTGTGTGGGTTGGATGAAGAGGTTGGGAGTGAGGCATTGAGAGCTCTGCCGCCAAATGCCGCCACCAGAGGCTTACGTGTTTCTTCAATCAGGGTGTCGTCTGCTGTCCGTGTTCTAAAGTCGTCTGCCACACACCCAGAATCAATGATCTCACTGAGACCAAGAGTACAGATCTCACCATGTAGACGGATCTGTCTGTCCCCGGTCACGTATATTGGTTTGTAGTTCTATTATAAGTTTCTTTGCCGAAAACATGGGCAATGCAATGGCTCAACATATCAGTTGTTGAAGAATCTACGTTTTTTATATAAAGCCTGTCCCAACAAGTCGTCAATGAAAGATCTTGCAAATGACGTGCCTCCTATTTAAAAAAAATCCTGGATCTGCCACTGCACATACCTTTTGGCTCCCTTTAGGGAGTGGTCATTCACGGCTGGGCATGTTGTGATATGCTGGAGCAAACCTATGATATTTTGGAGCAATTATTTCATACGTAGGCCTATCCACATTGACTAGACATGTGTGTGGTGTACCCCCCCCCCCCCCCCAAAAAAAAACACACAAAAAAAAAAAAAAAAACAACAAAAAAAAACAACAAAAAAAACACTATCTCCTTGACGTGAATTTCAGGTGTGTAATGAAAAAGAATTTTGATTTCTGTCTCAAGTTTGGTGTGCTCTGAGGGGTTTGTCACTTTCAGGGCACATGGCTAATAGGAATTCTCTGAATTCTGCCTTTAGATTTGTGCATTCTGTTTTAGGCACATTCCTCCCTATATAGAATAATTGCTCTCAGAAAATTTTGAAATTCTACCTTCAGATTGGTGTTTTCTAAGTACTTTTGGGGGCATGTGGATCGTGGAAAACTTTGAATTTCTATGTTTAGAATGAGGGGTTTGGGAGCATATTGCTCAGCCAAGATTTGGAACTTATACCTTTTTTAAGTCTCACCTGCATAGTCAGTGGGACGTTAAACTACACAAACAAACAAACAAACTTTGAGATAGATGTTTTAATGATGGTTTGGGGAGCATGTTGTTCCAGGAAAATCTAGAAATTTCACCATGTATTCTGATAATTTTGGAAGCATGTTGCTCCAGGAAAATTTTGAAAATCTACATTTAGATTGGTGCATTTTGTGTTGTTTTGGGGGCATATTGGTCCAGGAGAAATGTGTAATTCTATCTGTAGATTGGTATATTTTGAGGGGATCGTGAGACTACCGTATCTTCCAAGAAATAAAAAAAATGTACTTCTAGATTTATGTTTCTGGGCATGTTTCAAAGAATATGGGCATTTTACTTTCAGATTGATACATTCAGTGGACAGATTGGTACATTCTGTGGACAGATTGGTACATTCTGTGGGCATATTGGTCCAGGCAAAGTTTGGAAGCCACCTTGAGATTGGTGTACTCTGAGGGGTTTGTGACTGCATAGATCCAAGAAAGTTTTGGAAAAATATTATTAGATGGGTGTTTGCTGAGGGGTTTAAGGGGAGTATTGTACTGGGAACACTGGGAGATGACATCTATTGAAATAGCCCTAACTTTGGTTCTAATTGGAATATTTACAAAATTCTTTCAGCTTGAGAAAGCCCAGACTCTCCCTGATGTCCCTGTCGCATTTTTTAAGACCCCTGTCGCACATTTTATGCGACATTGCGACAGCTGCCCAGCCCTGTGACATTTTTCTAATAGGAGGGGTGGGGAGCTGGTGTATTTCGGCTCGGGGGATAAATTGGACCCCTTGAGAGGGGAGGAACCAAACAAATTTGAACCCCTTCAGAGGGGGCGGAAAAAAAGTTCCAATGTTTTATTTAGCGAAAAAAGTCAGAGCGTCCCTATTGCTAGAAGGGGTCGGCCACACATTGGGTGGGGCTCTAAAAACTGTGGCCCTTTCGCGGAGACGACTGAAAGAATTGCGGCACATAGAAATCCAGCAATCTCACCCCCACCCTCCTGCTGTTCAAAAAATGACCATTCCCTATAATGCAGTAGAGGACTTCATATTAGGGCCCTAAATACCTACTCCCTTTTTGCGATTTGTCAAATCTTAGTATGCTAATAAGGAATCCGATTTAGGCAAGGGGGAGGTTGCAGCATCCTATATATAGTGTGTCATCTTGTCCCGTGCCCTCCCAGTTTCATGGCAATATCTTTCCGCCTCCCTCCCACTCCCCCCACCCCCCACCCCTTACAACCCAGCACCCACCAGGTGACGCTGCTATCAGTCACGTGACACCTCCTTATCAGTCACGTGCTACACCTTGCCAATCTGCCACCAGACGCTCATTTCACACTCACTGCGCATGCGCCCAGAATTTTACCCTCGGTTTGGCTCCAATTTTGATAGAAGCAGGGAAACTTTCACGGAATTAGACACCAATATCAATACCACCATCCATTTGCCAGTTATTTTAAATTAAATTAAATTACTTTGATTGTGTTGGAAAACAAGAAGAATGTATACTTGAATGGATGTTGCCCCAATGTACATCCGGATTTAGGTGTGTGATATTTTGGGCTGGGCGGGGCATATAGGCTAGGATGCTTATTACCAATGTCATCCAGTATATATTGGGGGCGTGGTCTGGAAATAAGATGGGCGTTGGCAGTCATGCCCTAATTAGGATATATCTGAACGACCCTGCTGTTATCACTAGATATGAACTAGGTCCCCACGGGTACATGTAGTCACATAGTATACACCATAGCATGATACAACTAATGGTATTGGCTTTTGAGAAAGAGATAAAAATCACATTTTCCTGGCAGGGGCAGGGTTGATATTAGAGAGCTGGGACTCTCCCTTGCTGTGGGTGACAATGACATTTATATAATCCTTGTTAAAAATGATTCATCAGTGTATCAAATTTACCTGTAATCGCCGTTAGTCATTATGGATTAATCGTGCATTTTATATCTATTTGAAGCTACTGACCATCACTGAAAACCCAATCCAATTGGAAGGTCATCAGTGATGATGACCTTGGGGTCATCAATCCTTGATGACGATCCGAAGTAATCATATTGATTACCTGTAGTTGTCATATTTCTGCCACTGCCAATGACATATATTCTATTAACAATTCTGACCATTAGCTATGTCAAAAGCAAGGATAAATGCTACCTTGCCCCTGTATAATATGCAGGATGTTCAGTGTCTTTCATTTTGACTCAATTACAAGTAATTTGATCACTTTTTAGTCTCAATTTAGATAGGAATTAACATATCCAAAGTATAGACACTTCTTTTGTGTATTCAGCTATAGCTCAAAGTGTCAGAAGGTAGGCCATTGGTATTACATACAAATACATGCCTTATTGGGATTGATGACCGGTAAACATGTCACAGATAAAGGAGTTCAACAAAAATACAAAAGTAATCAATAGTGATGACCCATGGTGATCATGATGACTTGTGCTGCACTCCAAGAAAATGTGATCAATATGAAGACCAGGGGTCCTCACATATGGTGACTCTAAAGAACACCAGATACGCTGCCAGGCTACAATCAAAATGATCACCCAAATGTCATCATCACTGATCACCTTTTGTGCCATAGGGGTTTCAGTGCAGATTGGCAGTCAGTCCACATTTTTAACTATAGGGGAAGAGACAAAAAGGTCTTGCTGTGTACACAGATAAAAAATTGGTTAATAATTCTGATTAGAGTTGTAAATACAGCAATATTATACTCGTCACATATCCTCCAGTCTGTAAAGGGTATTACATCAATATGTCTGTTTGTAATTGTAAAAATCGTAAGAAGCATGCTGATTGAATACTAATACTAAATACTAATCAATGCATTTTCTCAGAGTAGGTACTGTATACTACAATGTATGGTAGTGGAAGCACAATAACCTCAGCATAATGACCTTGGTTGATTAACTGGGCATGATGGCCATAAGTCCTGCATAGAGATTAATTTATGATATTTATGCAGGCCTGGGGTTTCAGTGGATAGGCCATACGGATCTCAATGTTGTGATTTTAAGTGTGAAAGACATAGTGAGTTATATATTGTATCTACTAGTACATAGTGACCATGGCCGTAAGGGATAGTTAGTTACACAATGCTGACACCTTGTGGCAGACGCCTGAACTACACAGCCTGAAAAATCGCCAATCAGTATCACACCACCCTGCTACTGGTCTCAGACAGGGAAATGAATTTCCACTATAGTTCAATGTAACGTAACATGCAATAAAAAATTCCCAGCCGGGTATTGATGGAAAATCTCTTAGGAATGAATAGGAAAACCTTTTATACACCATATAAAAAATTTAAACAGGTTTTTGTTCACGGAAATCTGAAATGCCGGGTCCTAACATGAATGAACCTAAGTGAACATTGACATATAGGCCTATCCCTGCAATAATCATATATCTTGAGGTGTCATCTCAATCAGGATATGCTGAGGGCCATTTGTGATTTTTTACAGAATTTTAGCAAATTTTCCAAACTATTTTGACCACCCAGAACTCACCTAGTATTTACTGCAGAGTTCTTCTTTCCCTAATTATGTACTCAATGACCCCGGTATTCCCTATCTGAGACCTGCATGGAGAGGCATGCTTTTCATATTTTCTGAAAATCATTTTTTCATGTGCCCTTGTGTGTTTGAAGTATGAATATGAACTTTTATTGGCCCAGAGCAACTCTTTCCTATAATACAGAGACTTGTTCATGTCAAACTACCAACCTAAATAGTAGCGTTTCCAGACCTTGGCCTCTGGACTGAACTTCTATAGGCTAAAACATGAATTTATGTAGGAAATAGTGCTGACAGAGCCATAAAATTGCACAGGCAGGTTACTACCGGGCTGCTGATGATGTTACAAGCAAGAAATATATTGCCCTATATTGAATTGTGTGAATATTCTCATGACAATGTATTAAGGATGGCAATAATCGGGTGCAAAATCCTACAAATTCATAAAAAAGTGGTCATTTTGACCACAATGGCATACCATATTATCAAGCCCTGACCTCATTCTTAAGCATACATATTTGGGCAATGTTCATTGAAAAAAATATGCATGTCAGAACAATGTGTAGTTTGCTATGAGCTGCCAATGGACAACTCTTGATGCTCGGAGACAGCCTGTCGGAGCTACACTTTACGCAGAAAATCACACCGACAACTGTTCTGCAGGCCCCAAACCTAGATTATTATGGGGAAATGGAATCTGTGCTCCTAATAGGGTCTATTCAATAGTAGAAACTGCACTTCCTATGAACCTAGGTCCATTTTCATAGATTCTATAGGTTAAACATAAGAAATCTGCAAATTTGTCGCTGTCAATTACCCCAAAAAGGTGGATTTTAATGATTTTCAACCACATTGCACACCCCAGTAGGCCTAATTGTCCCAAAACATTTAAAACTAAGCTAAACCAATTAAATGATTAACTTTTCAATAATCCCCCAGACATTCTAGTTTATATAACTGTATCTGGTGCAGGTCTCAGACAGGGAAATGAATTTCCACTATAGTTCAATGTAACGTAACATGCAATAAAAAATTCCCAGCCGGGTATTGATGGAAAATCTCTTAGGAATGAATAGGAAAACCTTTTATACACCATATAAAAAATTTAAACAGGTTTTTGTTCACGGAAATCTGAAATGCCGGGTCCTAACATGAATGAACCTAAGTGAACATTGACATATAGGCCTATCCCTGCAATAATCATATATCTTGAGGTGTCATCTCAATCAGGATATGCTGAGGGCCATTTGTGATTTTTTACAGAATTTTAGCAAATTTTCCAAACTATTTTGACCACCCAGAACTCACCTAGTATTTACTGCAGAGTTCTTCTTTCCCTAATTATGTACTCAATGACCCCGGTATTCCCTATCTGAGACCTACTGGCAATGCTGGAACGACGGGGTGGGGCGTGGGGGGGGGGGGGAGGCGATTTTGAGGTTTAATATATCAATGTATTTGTGTGTCACGCTCCAGAAATGTTATGAAACGTTATCAACATTCTTTCAAAATGCATCTGTTGGTGAAATATATTACTTAAATTCCATGACCTCAATTTTGTAATTTACCTTACCTTGGAGGACCCTTTCCCTTGGCTGAACACAACTGTAAAGCCTATGCGGTACGCTGCGAGCGATCGGTACTGTACTCATCTGACTTCTGTAGCCTGGATCTCCAGACCATGAAACTGACTTTAATTATATCGTTGGGGGCTGATGTCAATAAGGCCATTTTTCATTGATCATCCAAACTGCAGGAACCTTTGCTATAGGGGAGTATGTAAATGGTGTGGCAACTTATTGGTTTTCATTTCAGTTGTTTACCCTTTAGACCCTAGGCAATTACATAATATAGTGCCTCATTTCCCCAGGATTTTCTATGAATTTAGCTAAATTTGGCCATTGGTCACCTTTATCATACAACATACTGTAAACGTATGTATTTTCGCGCATTAATATTTTCGCGATTTGCTTAGAAAGTACATGTTCACGTGTACTTGAATTCGCGGATTTTGGCATATGTTGTTTATAGCACTATATTGGATAAATATTTGCGCTGTACATATTTTCGCGATTTTGAAAATCCGCGAAAATCGCGAAAATAAGTACAGCGCGAAATAACATACGTTTACAGTAATGTTCATTTTTATTCATTTATCTATGCATCAGATTAGATATTGAATAAATGTTAAATCCAAATTTCAAAAATGGAATAAAAATGTCTATTTTTTAGTTCATGGCAGGTCTTAGATGATGTGTAGTCATTGTCAGTTTAATACAGGCTTAAAAGGTGGGTCGCGGCCATTGCAGAATGGACTACTGCGCATCTTTCTGCGCATATGGCTTAAATATGTCAGAATAATGCCATTTTTGGTAGACGTATGGCCCGAACCATATTCTATACTCAAATCTTTTTTTGGATGAATCGGAGCAGAATTGAGCATTTTAGAGCACTTTATATTTTGATATAATAATTATAGGGATTTTGGGCATTTTCTATGATTTTTCAGGAGCTTTCATTTATGAAATAATAAATGGTATTTGAAAGAGCATAAAAGTGAATAAATTGTTTGACTATATACAAACCTACATAACAAGATAGTTTTATATGCAAATTGTTGGGAATTTACCCATAATGCAATGCTTCAAAGATTTGATTTAGCCCGTTTTTTCATTACTTTTTTATTTCAAAGGGCCAAAACCCTCAAATTATGCACGGGAGCCCATATCAAAATTACTCTTATTCATCAGCACATAATCTAAGCAATCTATTGGGGAAATTTAAGAAAAATCTGAACATTTTTACTACTATTTTTCATTGATTATGTTAAGAAATAATGAAAATTTATTCCTACTCTTCTCCGTAAGATGTCATTTTCCCCCAGAATGCAAAGGGATAAAACCCCAAAATTATTTTTAGAACAAACGTAGATATCCTGGTGTTCATTGTGTGACATTTCAGAATTCTGGGGTTATTGGTTCATAGAAAAAAGATCATAGAATTTTTTACATTATTTTCAGTTTTTTTTATGTATAATAAAAATACTTTAATTTTCAAAATTCCCTATTTTAAAAAGGAGCTCGGGAACCCCTATTTTTCTTTTCATTTTCCGTTTTCAAATGATTTTGTGTACCCACAGAAAAAAATTTGTGAAATTCTGAACACTTTGATTCAATGGGATCGACCCACCTTAAACGGCCTGTTGGGCTGGAATTTCCTGTTTCTGCCCAAACAATTATATATATATTATTGAGGGTCACTACACATAAGAAATACAACAACTTTGTATAGCAGATCTGAATCAAATCATCCTTTGCTAAAGCTGCATGGTCTACCCATCAAAATGGTATATAACTTTTATTAATGATGGTGCAATGCCCAAGTAAAATCATCATCAACATATACTAGCCTTATATATCCCCTTTCACTTTTTCCAGTACGATTATATAAGTGTGTGTCCCAAAGTAATGAGGTTCTTGAGCTACACTTTTTCTATTGCACCTACCTTTAAACCTTTCCAAGTATCATTTACGGCCAAGATTACTGTTGATTTTACTCATATATGACTAGTGAGCAATACTGAATGACAACAAAAAGTTTTGGGAATGTTACCATCATTGCTATATACTTAAATGAGGGCCTAAAAACGGCCGTTTTTGCGGCCGGCTACGGCCGTTTTGGGGAAATGAAGCATGGCCGTTTGCGGCCGTTTTGGGGTCTAAAGGGGTAGAAATAATACGCAAAAACCGATTGGACTATGTATGACTAGTCAATAGGCAATTACAATTGAATATTTAATAGCCATGCATATGTACGTATAACGTTATCAACATAGACATAGGAAATGAGTGCCTCTCATGATGTTTCCATAATGTTTGTCAGAACTCACTTGATTAAAAAGTAAACCCAGTGTGTAAAGGTAGGCGGATTACTGGGTACAATGTCATGTCCATGCTGTGTGTGTCCCTCCTTAAACCCAATTACCTTTCTGTCAGCACCTGGAGGTAAAGACCTGGGTCAACACCTGGGGAGTGGTGCCTGTACACATTAGGGCTCCATGTCATGTTTGTTGAACAGAGCTTCTGGAGGTGGCTTATCCACACTAATGTAAGGCTCCAGAAAGGCTACCTTGGCTTACCAACTAGTGCCTCTACATTGGTACCCACAGTTTTGACTGTGTCGGACTTTAGCAAAAAGGGCTGTGTCACCGTGTCGAATTTTATGTATATAGAAACTCATAGAAAAATGCATGTGGGTCGAATTTTATCTTTAATTTGTCCGTCAAATTTTCGAAGGGCTGTGTTGCCCGTGTGGATTTTAAAAAGGTCAGTGTCGCCGTGTCGCCCGTGTCAAATAATTTTACCCATGTAGAGGCACCTACAACACATTATACCACACCGACAGTTCTAGAATGAGTTTTCTTATTTCTTACATTGACCTTATTCCAAATGCATTTAAATTATATATACGGTCTCTTTTATGCAAACTTGTTCTGGAACTTGAATATTTTGAGGACAGATTTATCAGGGTACTTGTGGAGTCAAATGGGTCTGCAATGTCATATCGTAAGGCACATGCTGAACATTTGGGTTATATATTTTTTATTTAGCTGAACCAGAATTGTTTTTACTTTTATATTCTGTGTTTAATGCGTCACAATTCTTTTGAATGTTCGGAACTCGTTTTTAGAAAATGGAGCTGATGCAATTATATTAGTTTGTTTGGCCTAATTGTCAATTTAAATTTCAGGGATCACTAGGTCCTCTGCTTCACAATACCACTTTCACACTAGTCGGAGGGAGGAAGACGCACCATGGCATGTACGACATTACAACATGGGGAGAACAGGAATCTTACACCGTGAATAACCAGGTGAGATTCATATCCAATATAGATAGTGTTTATATATACAGGTATATACTGGAGACCTGCGTAGGAGGCCGCTTTTAATTTTAAAGGTGGGAGTAAGGGGCATCCAGTATTCCATCTACTCCCCCTATCCAACTATAGCTAATTACTGTGGGTCTAAAGAGGGAAGTGGTGATAGGGAGTTCAAGCAATATATTCCTATTCTTAAGAGGATGTAGGTGCTGGGAGGGAGTGGATGGGGGAGGGTATACATATTCAGCACCCCATTTCCCCATGCCTCTGGTTAATTATGACTGTATGTTGCTTGTTCTTGTGATTGGGGAATTTTACGCTGCCATTTACTAAATAGTACATTATGAGAGTGATAGAACTCTTCATCCCCTGTTGACGAGTTGATCTTCAACATATCTAATTTTCTAGAAAAAATAATTTCTTAAGAGAAAACTAGGGGGCGGGCAAAGAATAGCTAGCTTGCTGATTGCCCATCCATTTGGAGGCCTAGCTTAAAACATTAAAACAAGTTTTTGAATGGGCACAGTCTGTCATCCATTGTCGTGGATTGAGCAAAATTGTAAAAACTGTGATAAAACTTGTTTCTGTCATCATATGATACTCCAAAATGGAATATGTTATACAGTCTGTGGCATAGGATGATTATGATAACGTCGAAAATAGACATAATTATAATGTACACTGTTTAACCATTATAGCCAATAAAGATAACTTTTCAAAATTCAACTTCATCACATGTCCTTGTTGGCAGAGAGCACCATGCTGAACATCAAACAGCGCTGGAACCGACTGCGGAACGGCAACCGGAAACCGGAAGTCGAGCTGCAGAACATCATCAATGAACATGCGCGGCTTCATGTAAGTCTTTTCATATATTAATGTAATTTATTATTATAAACATGCACAGTTTAGGGCCGAACATCAACTGTAGTTGATGCCGTGCCTGGCGGAGTATCGACTATAGTCATCATAACTCTATGGGATTTAGCATAGGCTCGGCCTTTAGGGAAGGCTTTTGGAAAACATCTCGTCCCCATCACCAGCAAATACTTTTTCTGGTCGGCCTTAGAGGAATAACTAGTATTTGTTGCATGAAAGCGTAATATGTACCACCATCATTTATATCATATATCATCATCATTATTTCTGTAGGCACAAAGTAAGCGCGACCATCGGATAGAGGAAGGTCAGATGTGGGATATGCTGTTCGACAACTCCCGGACGTTAAGAAGAAGCATCACCAGACTCCCACAAGAGGCCGTGGTCTCTGGCGGGATTAGGCTGGACAGGAAGTTGTTCTCTCCTCTCCCAGAGCTGCTTCCCTCTGAACGTATGTTGTTCCTTTATATGGGGAGGTATCATTCGTCCTTTTAACCTTTAAGGGCTACATACTCCTTTATAATGATGCATGAATGCACCCCTGCACTGAAAATCCATAATTTGAAAGGGTTAGTTGGTACAAACTAAACTGTCATATGTCGGTTAGTCACAATGGCAAAGTTACATTCAAAAATGACTGAGGGGGTCAGTCAGAAGTGGCTAACCAAGGTGTGTTGTATTTGTATACCACTAGTTGGGGCCACCTGTTGAATACTATTATCACCACTCAGTGGCTCCCCCTGGAAATTAAAAGACTAAGGTGGGTTGGTCAGTACTGATCAACCTGACAATAATTCCTTACCTAGGTTGGTTGTATAGGGAGCCAAAAAATAACTAACTAGGTCGTAGAGGGAGCCTAGGAATATCAGTGTGGTGAGTGACTTGCCATTGCTGCATTCAAGAACCATACAGAATCTACGGGGTTGGTACACTTCTGATGGCTCAGCAGTATTATTGCGAGAAGAATGGTCACGGCTACATGCATACATCATGATGACAAAGGGCACAGCACATTAGATCACCATGCGGCTTAACGAGTTAAGATTTGTCTTCTATACAATGATCATGATCAGGGGCGGACCCAGGAATTTGAAAAGGGGCGGGGGGGTGTGTCCACCAAACACCAAAGTACTGAAAAGTGACGCGCTGCGACTCACGGCGGATCAAATTTTCATTAAAAAAATCTAAATTTTTTGCAAAAAAAAGAGGGGGGGGGGGGTCCCCCCAGGGCTCCCCCCCCCCCCTGGATCCGCCCCTGAATGATGACACTTGAATATCATACATAATAAGGTGGATATTGCTTTCCCTAAAATTCCAGACACCAGACAGTTCATCATCTTCAAAGTTAGGACGTCACTACATCTGTTTGGTGAAAACGCCCCCCGGCGGCCGAAGTACGCCGACCTGTATGCCCGGCAGAGGGAGCCTCGTGAGAACAACGCCCGGAACGTCGCTCAGCTGTTGGAACGGTGCAGGGCGGACGCTGACGTAAAAGCACGCCGGAAGTCTGTCATGGAGCAGACGACATTGCAAATTGAGAAGCAAAAGATGCAGTTACAGCAACAGACGGCAACCAGAGGTCGGCTGGAGCATACACTGTATGAGTTTCCCGCCAAAAAGAGGGATTCTTCTTTGCATATGGGCAGGAAGCAGGCGACTGTGGATTCAACATGGCTGCCACGGATTTCGGTTGATAATATCAAGAATTGTGATATTTCTCACAAATGTGTCAGATTTAATGGGAAGCACAGTGCTGCTATGAATGACTCGTAGCCTGAAGTTTTGACATAACTGTCAGCGTAGGATTAAACGACTGCTCTATTGCCCTTCCCTGTCACACACTATTCAATAAAGATTACAAGATAGTAGCCCCATCGTTTTGTAGAATTATATGATACAAAATGTAGGAGAATATGGTCATCATTAATGTAGTGCCAACGTATCAAGAGATGTAAGTACACTCAAAAAATAAACTTGTCTCCAGACTCTTCAAAGTGACGGTCATAAAATAAACGAGTCAAAAACTTGTCTAAGTGACAAGGAAGCAGGTCTTCTAGCTGGAGATAGAAGACCCACTTGGTATGTGCCAGACCAAAACCCGACATTTGCCAGCTCCAGATTCTATTTGTGGGATGGTTACCTGATAGGTTAGACAACTTTTGACTCGTTTATTTTATGACAGTCACTTCGACGAGTCTGGAGACGAGTCTACTTTTTCAGTGTACCATACATCAGATAAATATATGCTGAAGGAACTTAAGTAAATAACTTGTTCAGTGTTATCATGGACCTATGGACTATATAGACATTCATGGTGTTATCTTGGTTGAATTTATTGTGAGCTCGAGAGTTGCTCTGCCCTCAAGGGGCCATGCTGCCACCTAGAGGGAGGTTCGTGAAGCTAGCCACGCAGCTTCTAGAATAGTTCATGTGCCTGCCGTCTGGAGAGCCATCTGTCACTGCACCTAGATACCATTATGTTGGGGAGCTCTGTTGATCAAGGTACTGGTAGTTCAGGTACTACCCACGGCACCAGTGGTCTTCTGTACAACATACTGCATGGTATCAGCCAGTTGTTCAAATGGTTTACTTTATTAGGGACTGACAACGTAGGTATATCATACATATTGCTGGTCAAGGTGCTTAATAATATCTATACATTTGAACTGTATAGCATTTTTCTTTAATTGGAGAAAAATAATTCCTGAGTTCAACACCTCAAGTAAGACTTCATGTGATCTACATATAAACCCAGATTCTTTTAATTTTGCTAGGTATATTTAAACGGGTCATTAATACATGCATAACATGTATTATTCTAGATTTCTTTTGCTTTACAGATCCTTGCCAAGTCTGTCAATCTCGTCCATGACAAAGTCCATATCGGCAGTGGTCAGCTCGGGGTTACTGATGATAATACGGAAGAAGTTCACCCATCCATAGTCAGGTAATGGCTGGTAGCCAATCATCATGCTGCCTGCAGTCATCATACGGTCCTTTATCGTGGCTGTCATCTGAAAAAAGCCATCAGTTAAGTTCAACAAGAAAGCTAAATCATTATGCATAATAATCAGTAAAATTGACCAAACCCATAACATTTTGCTTGAAACTTTACAACATAATATTATATCAAAGGAAATACCGGTACCAAGTATGGTATATAATTATTCTAGAAACAGGGGAAAAGAAAATGTGATTCAAGTACACAATGTATTTAGAAACATCCCTGTAACTATTTAAATGTGTCTGACCACCATTGTGTTACTGATAATAGAAATAGAAAGTAGTGAATCAAACCTTGTGGATTTTCTGCCACCACTCCTCGGTTTCTGGTTGTCCGCGCATGCTTGGTGGTATGTACCAGAAGCAGATATTGGTACAATCAAACTGTAAGAAGACACATGGATGTGAAGAATAATGTTTATATTGTGTTATAGTAAACCATGGAGTACAATGGGATATCGGGATAGATTTGCACAATTGTATGGGAACTGTATGGGTGTGAATGGTGACAGTACCAGTAAATAATGGGGCATTGTAGCGTTGGCTTTTACACATTCAGTTTGCACACACACACACACTGCAATCCAAATTTATTTTGCTTCAGAAGCATTTGTATAAAACATAGTGGGGATAAAGGGCTCCATTCAACCAATGATAACTTTCAGCTAATTGATGGGGGTGGGTCAGAAAAAAGTTGCCGCCGTGGGGAAATCCACCAAGCCCCCCTCCCCCAACTCCCAACTAATAATAAATGATTTCCCCCTAAACAGGGTTTGCTAACCTGCGGAAATGGTGTATTTCATCACTTCCTGATCAGAGACCAAGCAGTGTGACTGAGGGACCAATCTGAACTTAGATCTGGGCAGTTTATAAGCCATGTCCATGAATGAATGTTAAACTCACCTCAGGCATTGTCAAACGGAAACCATCCGACTTCTTGATGCTATCTGCCAGGTATCTGTGAAGAAATACAATTTGTGAAACAGTGACAGACAAAATGAATGTACAAAATCCTATCAATAATTAGAGAAGCATTTCCACAATTTCCATTTATTGGCTTGTCATTTGCCAGTATGGTTGATCAATTATTCTACTGAGCTACAGACACACATGCCTATATGAATTATGTCACAGTTTGCATCAGTCAACTGATATATTGTGACTCATCTCTGATAAAAAACATAACCTAATAGTAATCTATAGAGTGAGTATGACGGTGACCTATTAACAAAAGCATAATGAATCTACTATGTCCACTTTGAAATTATCTACTTACGCTGCATTGTCATAGGCATGGTCAACAATCCATGCCATGCCTGCATCACCCCTTGCTCTCCACTGGACCCACACCTTGAAGGCATCAGCCTTCCTACCACATTGAATCGTCTTATCTCCTTTAGGGGTAGATAAGAACATTATGTTATAATGTTTATTGGACTTTTGAATATCTCACTATAGTAAAACGTCCATTTATTATTCATATAGCATTCTATTAGGCCATTCCAAATAATATACTTGTTTCTCATCACCAAGCGCATCACAAAAATTGTGTCTTGACGATATTTTGGATTTTAAAAAAGACAATTATGAGCATATTTTATTTCAAATTGAAGCTTACAGTGCTGCAAATGCGATGGGATGGAGAAACATACATATCAACAACTTGCGTAGATCATGCATCTCTCATCATATTTCTCATGCCTTGGTGATGAAAAAATATCCCAAAACACATTTACCCCCCTCCCTAACACGACTCACATTTTGGTTAATTCCTAACAACAATCTCACTGATATTGCTCCCCTCTGGTGGCTAAAAAGCACAATACCCAACTCCTCTCCTTCCCTGCTACCAGAATCCCCACACAATCAAGCCCGTACGCCATATTCATTGCTACATCACCAAATCTGGTATATTTGTGTCATTATGATTGGAAGCAAATAAATTAACAACTTTGGTTCACCTACCTGTGT
Source organism: Harmothoe impar (assembly GCA_947462335.1). Taxonomy (NCBI): domain Eukaryota; kingdom Metazoa; phylum Annelida; class Polychaeta; order Phyllodocida; family Polynoidae; genus Harmothoe; species Harmothoe impar. The sequence continues at coordinate 25,330,034 of OX381721.1, forward strand.
CAAAGCTGGTATCATACCCCTTGTCAGGTTGGAACAGGTAACCAGCCTTCAGACCATTAGCCTCCTCCAGCAGAGTCTGGGATGAGACAACAATGTAAATGGGATAGTGTTATGACCCGACACAAGGATGGTATATAATTCAGGTAACCCAATTCTAGTTCCAATTTATAAACCAGACACCACACATGCAAGATAAGGCCCCACCTAGACTTTCTTTTATCCAATTTGGCGTAAAATCTAGGTGCGTATTCTATGCATCGCTCATACCATAAAAATAATTTAGAGTAAACCCCACATTTATGAGCGAGTCTAATTTTGATTAATATTTTTTGAATTAAAATGAAGACCGCCCTACTGGGCCTACTACACTGGTACGGGAGGACTATCAATTATAGAGTAAAATAAGTATGGTCATTTGATAGATACGTATAACAGGGGAAATACAGGAATGTATGTCCATTGAAGTGTTAATTGTTATCTATATAAAGGATTAAAAAACTGAAATGTAATTACCGGATGGTTTACGAGGAAAATGGAACACTGGAGAGAAGTATGTAACATTTTGTGGAAATTCCATAGGATAGAATCGACCCTGTAACATTCACAAATAAAGGTCTATTAATCAACATAATACATACATCTGTTAAATACTGCATGTAATTCAATATTCATAGTATTCAAGTATCAAAGTATAATCGAACCATGCTACAATTCATGGTCAGCTGGTCAGATGATAAGGGCTATAATGAACTTAACATAAAGTTCAAATCTCATGCAAACATGCATACGCTTTATGGTGAAGTCAATAATAGAATTGCGTTCATCACTCTTTTCTTATATGGTTATTAATCTCTCCTAGCATAGTAGGATGCAGCCCTATCTAAGTCTGACTGTCGTCAAAATAATAAGCAAGCATGAACCATATCTACTGTAATTTCAAATTATGCTAGACTAAAATATTGAGTAGGAATATAGAACCACTATATACCTGTGCACTCCTTCCATCAGGTGTCTGTGTTTGTCCGAGACCAGCACGCCACCACCCCAAGCCGCCTGGTAATACAAATTACAATACATAAGACATTTTATATGAACACCCATTCATCTTTTAATACCTTAACTTTGTTGATATTGAATATGTCTCTAGTATTGAGGATTACAGATCATAAAGGCATTAATACTATTTTAGACCACTACATTAAGTATGGATTAAAACACTCAATCTAAAGTGGGTTCATAAGCTCTTTTTAAGCAGCTGCTAAGCCCATCTTGAAATCTAAGAAAAGTATCCTCTTATCTGTAATAAACTTAGCTCCATGAAGATGGAAGTTTATTCAGAATGATATCAAAGTTAATATTCCTTAGTAATACAAGGATACTCACATCAACATGCAGCCATAGATTATGTTCCTCACAAATGTCCGCAATGGGGTTGAGTTGATCAAAGGCTCCCAGTACAGTTGTACCTGACGTAGCACATACAAAGAAAGGTATATGTCCCTAGAAAAGCAATTCCAAGCCATGTTTGTAAATCAGGTCTTCAATACATCAAAGATGTATGTAACATGATGGCTTTGTGGGTTAAACTCTATGAGTAAAAAGAACAGGATAATGTCAAATGTTATTTGGGAGTATGGAAATAAGAACCTATGCTTCAGTAAGAGTGAGGGGGCTTGATTTGTATTTAACACTCCCCTCACACTAGATAACAAAATGGTCAATCAATTAGCCATTGTCATAATAATGAACATGTGAATAATCAATAAAGATACTACTGTAAATGAACTAAAAGGAACTCTCTTACACTAGCCTATGTAAAGTCACCAGAGTGGATTCTATTAGACTTACATCATCTTTGGCAGCCTTTATCTTGGCTTGGAGGTCTGCAGGGTCCATCCTGCCCCGAGCATCTGTCTTCACACTAATGCAGCTGTCCGACCCGAATCCCATGAAGGAGGCCCCCTTCTTTGTGGAGTAGTGAGCCTGCAGAGATTGACCAGGCTTAGTAGAATGTTATATACAGATATCCAGGGGTACACATGTACTTAAAGCATTGTATCTAATTGGGTTATTTAATTTGGTAATTGTAAAACAGTTTGATACAATTAAAAACTATATTGCTGCTGTTAGTGGATCCTCTGTGTGGACATACTTGTCTTTTTTTTTCTCCATCAGAACCGACAACTTAACAAGAGACAAACATATTCCGAAAGCCATACCTGATAACATTTAAATACATCAATTTATCAAGATTAAATATGATTAACTCACATCTGCAGAGACAAACATCACAAGTCGCTCAGAGCCAAAGTGCCCTTTCTGCTTCATGGTCTTATCATGTTTGTAGCGAGCCAGGTTCAGTGGCATCATGTTACCCATCGACCCCCCTATAAGGAGAAATACATAATGTTCATGTACAATAAATAAATCCTCAATCAGAACAACATGAAGAATATTTGAAGAGGGAGACTTGATATTTCATATCCGTGCAACACTTCTACTTTGCTCAAATCTTTAGCAGATTATTTAGCTTTGACCTAACATTATAATAATTACATTTACATATTAATTTATGAGAGACTTGTTGAAACCAACCTGGCACAAAAACTCCATCAGGTTGCTTGAAGCCTATGTAAGAGTTGGCTTTATTGATCATATAGTTTTCTACTAGAATGAAGACTGGGCTCACTTCATAGGTGTGTCTGAAATTAAAGATTATTAGTTTGTACAATTGGTATATTATATCACTAATGGGAAGGATAACATATACACTCTAAATATATTCAGATTCAAATCTATAGAAGACATGGAGTTATGGTGAATCATATACAAGAGACACTGAACAGCCTTGCATTGCCTAGCTTATGAATTCTATCTGTATAATAAAGTGTTATATCCATGGTTCAAAGGGCTCTATATTGTCGACTGGGCATTACAATCCCTACAAAACCATAGGCGGATATAGCCCTGTCCCAGTGGGCACAAAATGCAGTTCATCATTGAATAAACCTTTAATCAACACTGAATCAACATTAACAACCATTAATTAATTTTATCAATGTTGATTCAATGTTCTGTGCCCACTGGGGTAGACGATGAATACATGAGTCCTTTCCTTAGCTTGGTTAATCGTGATTCACATTTGGCATAGATTTGATTATTCTTTTGCTTCAACACCTACTGGTTTGTATTGAGTGATTCCAGGAGAAAGGTTCCTCCTAATGAGTAGGTGTCGACATTAGCATATAACTGGTTGTAGAAGTGGCGATGACCTTCAAAAAATAGTATTCTACATGTATTTAGTGCACTCAAGTTACAATGTAATGACAGCATAAACTGATATCAACTTAATCTTATAAAGAATCATGCCAACCTAGATCCCTCGAAGCTTTTTCAGCCTAATACCGAGGATATGTCATCGATCATTCCATATAGACCTGAACATGTACTTATTATTTCAATAGTTGATATTTATATCTTACATTCAATGTTATAACAGAGGAAATTAGATAGACTGATCTTCAGACTACCTTACCTGTCTGGACACTGTGCTCAATTGTCTTTTCACAGAGAGCTAACATCTCTTCCTTACTCGCTCCATCCTTTGTTATTTCCATGTCTATCAATTTCTGAAAGAATTGTATAATTGATAACACAGAGACTTGAGATGATCCACTGATAACATAGAACAATAAGTACAGTGCTCCCGGTTAGCCAGACCAGGACACAGATAAAAAACTAGGAGGTCTATATACATTGGAAATAGGAGAGTACATATTTGTAAACGGGGGAAAGCAGTGTACCTGTAAGTCCTTTGGTTGGTGAAAGTTGAGAACCTTTTTGTCGCGGTTCCCGCCTACAGACAGCCTCTTCTCTTGGATCAGGTCTGAAAGCTCCTTCACAAATGCCTCAGCATCCACCTGGTTATGGTGTTTACCTACGGGGACAAGCACATTACTCTTTATAATTATTATTATTTATCATCTTGTTGACGAAGAATTCTTTATCCGACTTGATCGATTTTCTTTAGCTAATGCATAACAGCAAAATGAGGATCACGGATATGTCCTTAATATATCATCATTTATACATATAAACAGTGTCATTAGATCATGAAGCATTGCATGCTTGTGTACAATAATGCCAATGGTTTGATATCCGTCTTTGAGATAAGTTATAGACAGTAACACACATGGGGAATATAGACAAGATAATACTGTGCCCCCATTTATAGGTTGCTAGCAAAGAGAGTATATGAGAGAGAGACATACAGGGACAGGCAGACTTTGACCAGGAGACTGAAAAAAGAAGGCATACATGGAGACAAAGAGGGGAAGGCAGAGCCAGCGAGATAAATAGTTAAGAAGGACATGTATAAGACATCAAACGCTTTACTGACTTGTTTCTGGTGTGGACGCCATCCTGCAGACCGGGATGTAGTTACAGGATCTGGTGGTAAGGTTCTGAGACAGTCGGCACGTGCTGGTAACAAGAGTCCTGAATAGCATCTGAAGTACAGAAACATCAGAACATGAAAAGGCATGAAATAATATATTAAAATGTAGTATCTCTCTTCTATAGGGGTTAGAGAAAGGCAGATGACATACAATATGGGAGAGGGTTCACCTGGGGCCGACCATGCACTCTAGTTGGAGAGACGCCAACAAACACTGAAGTCTCCTCCTGTATGGATAGTGATGCTAGAGTGGTGGTACAGTGGGGGTACACCACACTACATACTGTAGGTGCGGAGAGTTATAAAGTGTATTAACCAACGTCAGAAAGTAAGTAGACTTGGATAAAGAGTAAACTGTTTACCATCATAATGATAGTCTCACTTCATGTATCTATCTATCCATATCTGTTGTAAGCACACCCTTTGCATTGATGGCTCTCTGAGCTGGACCCCCCTGACCTGAGCCCCTCGAAAACAGGGGCCCTCGAGAAACAGGACCCTTGAGAACTTGGGTTCTTTAGGATAGACACATATCTAAACTTAATCTCATATTTACTCGTTCCGTGCTGGAATCTAAGAGTCTATATAACTTATGCCTAGTACATACCAGGCTCGGACTCCCATCCCAGCACTGCTCCGGCCTCCTATGTCATGTAGGATAGACGCTGGCCGAGCTAGCCGGGTACATGCACACCCCTTACTTCACTCACATGGCTGCCTAAATTAGGCATGTGAGTGAAGCAGGCAGCCACAACGACATTAATAAAACTAATACAAACCCTTTACAATGGTTCAAGGTTGGGAATAGCTCAGAAATTACCTTACCTGTTTAGATATCAAGGTTACCAATTATTCTATTTGGTTTTACTTTCAACCCAGCTACAATGCAGAATGATTGACTGCTATGACTAGATCTAAGCATAACTGCTTTATCGAAAACCATTTCCCCATAACCCTCCAGCCTTTAGAGCCTCATATATACCATCCAGTATAACTAGCACACGTATAGTTATACAGAATATGCTGGTTCTTACTTACTTTAGGAATGAATTAAGTCAATGAGATGTTAATCCACCTGATTTACACAGAACATGACAAAGTCAGATCATGACTGACCAGTCCACCAGTATAATGTAAGTGTTATATATACTAGATAACAGGTGGACTCTACTGCAATCCATGCCCCATGTGAACCTACCGATATCAGTACTTGATCCTGCTATCAGTGAATGCCGGACGATTAGGAACTGGTACACACGGAGGATGGAGCAAGGCATTGTTATCCTGTATATATATATATATATATATATATATATATATATATATATATATATATATATATATATATATACCGTATTCGACGTAATAAGCGCCCTTCCCCTAATAAGCGCCCCCCCCCCCTTTTTGTGGCATGTTTAGACTAGAACAAAGGCTCAAATTTCACCATATTGGAGACAATTAAACTCATAAGTACTAAGACCACCATAAGAATTATTTTATAAGGACCCAGGGCGCTTATTACGTCGAATACGGTACCATATGGGCATGAGGCTCAAACGGCCTACAGAATGTGGACCCTCTGGACAAGGGCCTTTAGTACGCGGACCGCTGAATCTTGACGATCATGTTTATACTGCTATATAGTTGCTTTAGTCACTGTCTGTGTTAACTCCAGTATACCTTAGCCAATTCAAGGCTGATGACGCACGTTTACTTGTTCATGTCAGTGGATAGGGCAAAAAAATGGTTTGTTTCAGATAACATGGGAAGAAAGTTCAGGGTTGGTTGGTCAGACTTTCTTTTTAAGTTTTTGTTTTTTAAATGAAAGTACTCGCAAGCCCCTCTACATACCCTAATATTGACCCAAAATTGCATAAATCTGCATGTACTGTGCCACCTTTCTATTTCACATTATTTTCTGAATATGAAAATAGTAGCCAGCTCTGTACAAACCCCTAAAATTAACCCCCAAAATTGTTAGAATGTGAAAGTTTCTATAAAATTGCATAAAAATCGTAGGGTCGGCCCTGTTTTGATAGGCTCAGTCGGGTGCCCTGAAACAAACCTTTTTCTTTTGTAGGGGTCGGATTCCCCACGCTCCTTTCTCCAGATGATTTTTCCACGATCGTTACACTTTATTTGACCTAGGATATTGCATGCAGATATATTTCAAGTATATTTTGACAAAAACACAAAACATGTAAGAAATCGATCCTCTTAATGCTTAGCTCTATACAAGAGCCTAAGGATGACCCACTTGGATGGGAACAAAAGTGTCTCCATCAGGAGCAACAATGAACGGGAATTCTACACGCATTATGCTATTATATATAAAATCCTTTATTCATATAGTAACAGGACGCCCCCATAGGTTGTTCTGGTTCTTCAGACCATAAAATGTGACGATTCACATTTAGTAGTACGTAGACTTTGTATGCTACCTACACACTACAAAGATAAGCTATTCAACAAAATTATCACATTTTAATCATTACAATTTATGTATCACCAGAGTCATAAAAAAGATGTAACATCCAAGTACATTGTGTATTATATGTCAGCATTTTTAGTGTCCGAGATACAAACACAGCCATATATGCATGCAACATCCCCTTGTAACACACATTTGACTAGACTTGAACAGAGCCACTAGAAAATCAAAGGGCGAATCTTACAGGTCTAGCATGTGATATTTAGATCTTATCAATCTCCTCAATAATAAAGACCATATAAAATAGGGATCTTTTTTCCCATTTTGAATACAGTTTGAAAAGTACATGATTTACATGTTACTGTCTGATGTGATAATTAAATACAAGTCCACAGTCATCAAGTCCACATGGTGTGGGGCTGTCTTTGCAAGTGTAATAAACGATACTTTGTCCTTTATAATACTGATAGATTATTAAGTTAAGAACCAAAGTCGACACAGTTCGGATCAAGTGTACAGGTTGCGAATCAAAGGTTTATTCAGTAACCTAGACAGGCAAAGCTACATCAGTGTGAACTCCCTATAGAGTTCGGAGCGGGTCAGTAGGCTCGTAGCCGATATGATCGCAGGGCCTCTGGCCAAGCGTGGATCCAGAGTGACCGACGAGTTCTATTGGATGCTGGCTATATATAGGCAGCCAGCCTGCGCACGCACACGCAGACGGGAAGCCTATTGCGACCTCTGTCCATACCCCAAGCCCGGGGCAGGTGCTGCCACCTGCCGTTGGGCTGAAGGGTTCAGACGTAGTTCGCAACACAGCATCCAACAGAACCCCTGTCTACGTAAAATCCACTTACACATTGTGTAAGGTCTGAACCATACTACTGAGAAGAACCAGGGAGTACTCATTTTTTCCTCCTTTCAAAGCAGGGATGTTTGGTTGCGTAAGTCGAGGGAACCCCATAACACTGATAATAATATTATTGAGTTTAAACTATAAAGGTCATGTCTCTCCAAGTAAAGGCTGATGGCTAGCACCAGATGTTTATCACTAGTAAAGGCCAAACCAACGATGACCCATGTCACCTGGAAAATATAACAAAAAAGGTTCTAAAACCAGGTTCCATGTTACCATAATTGAGGAATGAGGTACATAGTGAGAGAAATACAATGCCGATAATTTTCATAGATCATCGATGGTCGCATTTGGAAAATACCTGAGAAGTAAAAGAAATCACTGGTTCAAATATGATTTGACTAGACCTAATCAAGGGCACCAGCATGAACCTATGTTCTCAAAGCGCCACTCTTAGATGTCTAGCACATGTGGTTCTTTAGGGGGATGTTGTCTATAGATCCTTGCCAAGTCTGTCAATCTCGTCCATGACAAAGTCCATATCGGCAGTGGTCAGCTCGGGGTTACTGATGATAATACGGAAGAAGTTCACCCATCCATAGTCAGGTAATGGCTGGTAGCCAATCATCATGGTGCCTGCAGTCATCATACGGTCCTTTATCGTGGCTGTCATCTGAAAATGACATTTATCATACATAATAAAGTATCACCATGAAACAAAGACTATTTAAATTTAATGAGAACAATTTGATGTGAGTATATTAAAAATTGGCCAGTGTTCATTCAATAGTATTAATATATTTATTAATATCTGTAAGGTAAATTCATGGTTATAAATGTTGTAAAAAAACCTCTTATCTTTCCTTACATAAATGTTCTATATTGATACGATATCTGCAGATTTCTCTGTGTCTAGTGTATATCCACAATGTTGAATATTAAAGAATAACCTTGTGGATTTTCTGCCACCACTCCTCAGTTTCTTGTTTTCCACGCATGCTCGGTGGTATGTACCAGAAGCAAATGTTGGTACACTCAAACTGTAAAAAGACACATTATAATGTACATATAAATTATATGAGGAATCTTGATTATACTTTTATACAATGTATAGGGTCTGGGAAGGTGTGCAGAAATGGATGGATACTACAGGTATGGATGGGGAGCAGCAAGTTAATTAAGGGGCAGTATCCATACATTTTGTTCAAAGTCTTTTAGTCCACAGTATACTTCATATTCACACCAGCGTTTTACTTCAGCCTTGTGTGCTCCATGAATTAAAATCGTACTCCCATTTGTTAAAACGTGTAGATACTAATATTACCTCTGGCATTGTCAAACGGAAACCATCCGACTTCTTAATGCTGTCTGCCAGGTATCTGTAAAGACATACTACACGATTCAAAACAATGCTTTACTAAATTAATGTACAACATATAAATGTGTATTTCTATTAATGTACAACATATTAAGGTGTATTTCTTTAGCACTTTGAATGACGGGGATATTAATTCACAATAGGAAAAATGCTGCTGCAATTACAGATGTCAAAATAACTAATCACCTATACTTACGCTGCATTGTCATAGGCATGGTCAACACACCATGCTATGCCTGCATCACCCCTTGCTCTCCACTGGACCCACACCTTGAAGGCATCAGCCTTCCTACCACATTGGATCGTCTTATCTCCTATTAATGTAGATAGGAACAAAGCGAATATGAACAAGCCTAACTAAAACTCAATCATCGATGCTTAAGGCATAATTATGGCTATTGGTTGAACATTGACAATCTACTTCACTGAGCAGAGACACTAATATATTCCCCTATATCAACGTATATCAGACTGAGGATGGGACACCCATCTCCACCTCTATATTCACCTACCTGTGTCAAAGCTGGTATCATACCCCTTGTCAGGTTGGAACAGGTAACCAGCCTTCAGACCGTGACACTCATCCAATAGAGTCTGTAGGGGTACATGGAACTAAGTATCAACATCTTACAGTATATTCATTACACGGAAAGGGTCTTCCTCACACATGATATTAGCTGGTAAGAGTGGCAGATTTTTGAAGTTTGGTTATTATTCTCAGATGCTAATCCTTATGAAGATAGCCCTTCCACAGGAAATATGTACCAGTAACTGCTGCGAACCTGTAAACTGCATGGCATATTTACACATCTAAATTTCCCATTGTAGCCATACATATCGCGGCCCTACATTCGTTAATATGTTCTTTGCTTGTGTTGATGTCAGTAAAATTTAGTATAAATAAGGACATTATAAAAATGAACTATAAATATCTATGCCTGGTCGTACATAATATTTAACTAGCATTTCTACCCAATATACATTTTTATAAGCAAATTACCGGATGGTTCACAAGAAATATTGAACACTGGAGAGAGGTCCGCAACATTTTGTGGAAATTCCATAGGAAAGAGTCAGCCCTGTGGTCAATATAAAAGAGATAACCCCAATTAATATGGTACATCTAGCCTTTTCAATTTCTGCATGACATTAGCATCAAAACTAATGGCTGCCTCAAGGCCTCAAAGGGACACTTAACAATTTATTGCCAGTAAATAAGGATCACATCCACGTTTATGAATATAGACTTTAAAGATAGAATAAAGCAGCCTTTTAGGACCTACACAAGTTTTATGATGAAGTCAATATTGATTACAAATATTGCATACACTATTAAACCTTCTCTCCAACCTCTCACTACATGCATGTCAAATGATGAGTAAGCATGCAAAATATCTATTGTAAATTAATGTTATGTAAGACTTCTGTATTGAGTAGGAATATAGAACCACCATGTACCTGTGCACTCCCTCCATCAGGTGTTTGTGTTTATCTGATACCAGCACGCCACCACCCCAGGCTCCCTGGTAATAAAACACATAATACATACTATACATCAACATCCATTCATATTGCTACAAAAAAAATTTCATATTGCAAAGGCAAAATATGTTTTTCATTGAGAGAAACAAAGATCAACAGTATGTCATTGAATTATTCTAATGTAAGAATAATTTCCATCTATAGGGTTTCATTTTCATGAATTAGATGTAAGTCTAGATTATATTGTTATAGTGTTAGTATTATTGTAAAGAAAAGGCACACTGAACTCACATCAACATGAAGCCAGAGGTTATGTTCTTCACAGATGTCAGCAATGGCATTGATGGGGTCAAATGATCCAAGAACAGTGGAGCCTGCTGTGGCACATACATAGAACGGTATTTGTCCCTAGATAAAAAAACAAAGGTACATGTATTCTTATAATAGTGTAAGTAATGTTTTTTTTTCAGCTAGACAATAGACACTTCTTATGAAACCATCTAAAGAGGGGTCTTCTAAATACTTGTTCTGGATACTTGCACCAAGCCGTCAAAGATGTGATTAGAGTGGGACCCATAAAACTTACATCATCTTTGGCAGCCTTTATCTTGGCTTGGAGATCTGCAGGGTCCATCCTGCCCCGAGCATCTGTCTTTACAAAGATGCAGCTGTCCGACCCGAATCCCATGAAGGACGCCCCCTTCTTTGTGGAGTAATGTGCCTGTGGAGATTCACAATATCTTTTGAGGTCATGCATTATAGTGGCAGCCTGATAATCCCATGTAAGGCCTGCACATAATTTAGAGGAATATTAAACTTAACATTTCAGGATACAAAATATCAAATGATATTTTGAGCAACTCACATCTGCAGAGGCAAACATCACAAGCCGCTTGGAGCCAAAGTGCCCTTTCTGTTTCATGGTCTTGTCATATCTGTAGCGAGCCAGGTTGAGTGGCATCATGTTACCAATGGACCCACCTGTAAGGACCAATAAATCCAGGATACAAGAGGTCTTTGGGGTTATGGCCATATTTATATGAAGCAGATGTTTTTAATGGTCAGTGTCATAAACTGCCTGAATGAGTATGAAGAACAAGACAAATTATGCATGAGGGTTGACCGACATTAAAGACAATGGAATTTATTGTTGGTTGCCTTACAGTACTTTTCCTAAATGAATCCAGAGTAATTGATACTTGATTATTACAGGGATAGGATGACACACAAACAAGTATCAGTATCTTTATAAAAACTAAAAGGCTTTGCTCAACTAATTGACTGATAGGTTTGCTCAAAATGTCCCTTCATGAGTATGAAATTCTGTCACACTATGTTTAGATATTCTCATGTAGCTGTAGCCTACCTGGAACAAAAACCCCATCAGGCTGCTTGAAGCCTACGTAGGAATTGATCTTTTTGATCATATAGTTTTCTACCAGAATGAAGACTGGGCTAACCTCATAGGCATGTCTGCAAAACAACATTAAACATTTGAATATGATAGTCATGATTATAATTGATCAATTAATGCTTTTGTATGACAGACAATAGAAGAAATGGCATTAAATTGACATAGATGAGATGTCACAACAAAAGTGTAGCACATTTTGGACTGATTCCCCACATCAGTGACTTTAGTATTGGAACCGATTTGGTGAGGAGTGTGTGTTAACAGTGCTGCCACCTGGAGTGGACTGCAGCAATCACCCCACCAATGAATGTACGTCACCGCACATTTGGAACAATTTGCAAAGGATGGTTTCTTGCCCTGTCATTTTGACAGGGACTTTTCACCTTTTCCAAAATATCGTCAGAACAACAGATACCAGTTCAATGGTCATGCTAAGAATCTCAACCGATGCATGCTATAATGGTATCGTTATCTTAAAACTATATTCCATTCAATGCTTCTGATGTGTATACTAATTACTTAAAAGTAAATAAAGATATTCCTTATAAAATAAGTACCTACTGGTTTGTATTGAGCGATTCAAGGAGAATGGCCCCTCCTAACGCGTAGGTGTCAACATTAGCGTAGAACTGGTTGAAGAAGTGAGGATGACCTGAGAGTAATCATTTATTGAGAGTATTATAAATATCATTGTGGACATCTTATAGTGATCGGCAATTCCATACAACTCTATGTCATTCGAGCATAATATTCCTAGTTTTTTTTAAATGGCACGGATAACTCTAATATACTGGTTCCCTTTTGGTAACTTATAGGACTATCATTACTATTTAACATACCTGTCTTGACACTGTGCTCAATTGTCTTTTCACAGAGAGCTAACATTTCCTCTTTACTTGCTCCATCCTTTGTAATCTCCAGATCTATCAATTTCTGAAAAAAAGTATTATTTGATGACCTTGAAATGATAGAACAAACAACTAGTCTATAGGCATGCAGCGGTTAATTTTACTAGGGCACGTCAACTGTTAGATTATATCATCTTCTTTTTTTTTACATTATATTGCAGCTTAATACTGCAAGGTGTAAGTCATAACAGAAAGTGGAAACAAAAGCTCACCTGTAGGTCTCTTGGTTGGTGGAAGTTGAGAACTTTATTGTCAGGATGACCTCCTACAGACAACTTCTTCTCTTGGATGAGATCCGAAAGCTCTTTTACAAATGCCTCCGCATCTACCTGGTTATAGTGCTTACCTATGTGGATTAGATATATCACAGTATTTTTCTAAAATGATAATCATTCTCATCTCAGCACGCCATTGCTGCCACCAATGTCATCTCATAAAAATCGAATCCCAACATCATGCTATGCACCCGGAGTGCCCGATACCGTGAGAGAGAGAGTGTGTCTGTGAGAGACAGAGACATAGACAGACAAACAGACAGACAGAGACAGACAGAGGTAGACAGAGAGTTTACACTAAACACTTTACTGACTTGTTTCTGGTGTGGACGCCATCCTGCAGACCGGGATGTAGTTACAGGATCTGGTGGTAAGGTTCTGAGACAGTCGGTACGTGCTGGTAACAAGAGTCCTGAATAGCATCTGAAGTAGAAGAAGAACAGAATGTGAAATAAGGCATTATACTATGTCTACACATATATAGCTATATAGTATAGTGGTGGAAGCATTGATGTACAGATGTATGTACAGGTATATGCCAATAACATAGATTAGTGCACATGCACCTTTGTCTGCTTTGTATTGTGCTTTTAGAGTACCATATCCTGCCTGCATATATATATGAGCCATAGGATACACCTCAAATAAAATAATCTACGAAGAGATTAGTGTGTTTATTAGAATAAAATCTCTATTTGGCAATCCACCAAAGTGTGATTGTAAAAGAATAAATAGTGTGTATACACGTGCCGTGTCACACGTTGCAACAGATTTGTTTATCGGGAGCTTTAGGGAGTGGTCATTTTATAACAACAGGAGAGGTCGAATTTTCTTTTGGTCCCCGCCCTCAGCAAGTTGAAATTGAACACGGCCGACCCCTTTGAGCTATAGTAACGCGCTGGCTTTTTCGCTAAAAAAGGGTGAACTTTTTTGGTTCCCCTCAAGGGCGGTCCAAATTCTTTTGGTCCCCCCCCTCAAAAAGAATCCACCACCCCACCCCCTGAGCATGGCCGACCCCTTTGAGCTATAGTAACGCACAGGCTTTTTCCCTAAAAAGGGTGCAATTTTTTGGTCCCCCTTCAAGAGGGGTCCAACTTTTTTTGGTTCCCCCCACAAAAAAGTCCACCCCCCACCTGTTGTTTAAAAAAATGACCACTCCCTTAGCTGAACTGAGGAGACGTACCGCGGCCTCCACTCGGTCGGTCATGTCGACTATGAACACGTGATCGTGATCAATCCCAGCTAACAAAAAAACGTTTCCAAACGTTTCCAAACGTTTTGGAGGAAAAACAATCGCTCCCATTCCAGGACAAAATCGCGTCGTGGAGTCCTAGTTTAAATCACCACCCACCCTATATATATAATATATTATATCTCAGAAGGTCACGGGCTTAACTCCACCTCGACTGTTGGTGAAGGGGCAGTAAGTGCCGGGCCTTAAGGATGTATTTAATCTGTTAGACAGTGCAATAGTTAACCATTCATTATCTTAAAGGAATTCGAGTCAATTGTGTTGTATGTTTAGTGGAGCACTTTGGGAACCGGCTACTATGAATACTATCAGAGGATACTTTATCATACTATCGGTGAACAATGGAAGGTCACTCAACTTTGATTTTTGAATCTAGAGTCGAAATGACTTTACCATTGTTTCAAAAGTACAAGATCAGTGCACATATCCCGAACGTGATTGTTGCTTATTATTGAAAATGATATATACCGGGTGAGTTTGAAGTGCACTGTATCCTATTATAAATACCCAAAAAGTAAAAGAATAACCTACAACAGTTTGACGTTTATAGGCCATCGAC
Organism: Harmothoe impar; assembly: GCA_947462335.1. Classification (NCBI taxonomy): domain Eukaryota; kingdom Metazoa; phylum Annelida; class Polychaeta; order Phyllodocida; family Polynoidae; genus Harmothoe; species Harmothoe impar. Next base: position 25,345,045 of record OX381721.1, read on the forward strand.
AAACACCATGGGAGAGGACATTAATACTTATTTTTGTTGTATTTTCCAACAGAAACTACAATATGACCTTTAATCTCAAATCAAATTTGAATAAAATAGTGAAGAAATTCCTTATCACTTTCTTCCTTCCTCCCTTTTGAATACATTTTGAATAATGATAACCTAATCTCAGGAGGAATCATATTCCACTATCTAATGTTTGAGTTGGATGGTGAATTCTTAACTCTCAGTATGGGATAGGTACCCGGGGATAGGTAACTAGTTATACGTGGATCATCTGAGCATGTGAGCACCAAAAATGAAAAGCACCAAAGATGGAATAATTCTCAGAAGACTACTGTATCCTACATCAAAGATTACTCTAGGTGTCTATTTTGTCATTCCAATGCCCACTTGTGGCCAAAACCAACCTGAAGAACAACGGAGGCACATTCTCAAGTGTTTATCTACAGATAGTCAGAGCCCACTAGTCAAATCTTAATAGTCATTTTTTCATGTAACTGTTGTGTACCCTGTGTCAAATAGAAATTACAAACTCAAACTCATATATGTTATTCAGACACTGATACAGACTGCCAATGCCACTGCCAATAGTCCTCCGTGTTTAATCCCAGCGGGTAGGGTAATTCATACAGCTATGCCAGCATCTCGCTACAAAGTATTACATTAGATAAGCTACAGACACATGTCCTCGTATTGATGTGTGTCGCTAGAAGTCTATAAGACTTGGGACTTACCTGCCAACGCCTGGGGATGAGACTGCACGATGTGGGACTATGTCAGGCTACCCTAGCCTGGATAATGGGGCCTGGAAATGTCGTACCAAGGGTCAGCATCAAGTGTTGAATGTATGTCACGATGTCACAACCAGAGTAAATAACACTACATATACCATAACTTTGCTTAAGTCAGTGTATATTATCTGAGTGCCACCCTAGTGTGACTGCCCAGATAGCTGCCAGAGTAAATCAATAATATATATTATAGCCTCAGCTGCATCAACTATTTATGGATCTCCCTACACTGTAAAAAAGATTCCGTCAAAATAACAGAGATTCACTGGCAACACTGGGTGCCCGACTTTCACCGTAAAAATAACGGTCACTGTTATTTCAAGTTCACCGTAATTTTAACGGTGAAAGTCCGGCACCCAGTGTTGCCAGTGAATCACTGTTATTCTAACAGAATACGGGACATCACTGTCATTTCAATGCAGTGCCTAAACAATAGTTAATGGTATTTTGTGTAATTTAACTCATTTATCCCAGTAATTTTCCGTCCATTTATCCACCTATACCTAACTCTATGCTCAATATGGTTCCATGCCCAATTCGGTACCATGTCCAATCAGCAATAGCATCTTAGTGTCAAGACTTCAGGCCTAATCATTAGGAATCAGTCTATGAGAGCCTTATAAAATGCTTCATGACACTTTGCAATGCCAGTTCATGAGGAGAAGTCACTCTAGGATGGTTACAGAGCAAACCTTACAGCTGTTTATCTATATATTTTTCTTATAACCACAAAAATGGTGTTCTTAGCATCCATGAAAATCTCCTCATGAATCAAACTGCCACCTGGTGTGATAAAACTAAAATCAATTAAACAAAGCTTCACTGTAAAATAAATAAACTGTGTTTCACTGTAAAACAAACTGTGTTTCACTGTGCTGAATTACGGATATTCAAAGTAAATTGATCCATTTTACATTGCCCCACTGTTATAATATATAATGATGATCCACCGTAAAGTTTTACATTGATTCTTTGTACATTCAACGGAATATTTTTACAAGACAAAGCTTCACCATAACTGAATAAACTGTGTTTCACCATACTGGATCACAGATATTCACAGTAAAATTAGTTGACTTAACATTGCCTCACCGTAATCACATTTACGATGATCCACTGTAAAGTTTTGCATTGATTCTCCGTATATTCAACAGAATATTTTTACAGTGTATATGTTAAGCCAGGGTCCGCTTGTCCTTGAGCTACTGTCTTCTTTTTGCTCACCTGCCACTGCCAGTATACATATCGACCCATATGGCTTACTCTGCGCTAATTGATAGATTGTATAGATTGTGGTAAGCTATTTCGGTAAACATTATGCATACTCGAAGGGAATGAAAACAAATGATTAAAATGTTGTTTTTGTTTAAAATAGTTTCATTTGTAAATTTAAAGCTGGGTTTCAATTTTCTGCCACATGTGTCTGACTTATGATACCGACTTATGATATGTGTAATGCATTTCGCGGAAAGAGAGTAGCATTTATCAAGGTTAAAATGCTATTATGAAATTTACGTGATAAAGTGACTTGACCCTCTGACCTCACCTATGATTGGTCAGTGGGTGATAGTAGCACACAATCAAAACACTTTTCTCCAGACTCCTCAAAGTGACTGGCATAAAATAAACAAGTTAAAAACTTGTCTAAGTGACAAGGAAGCGGGTCTTCTGGCTGGAGATAGAAGACCCGCTTGGCATGTGCCAGCCCAAAACCCGACATTTGCCAGCTCCATATTCTATTTGTGGGATGGTAACCAGATAGGTTAGACAACATTTGACTCATTTATTTTATGACAGTCACTTAGGCGAGTCTGGAGATAAGTTTACTTTTTCAGTGCAGTCTCCACTCTACCTGGGAGCCTGGAGGGACTTTCTCTGGAATTCTGCAAGCCACAGACAGCCAACTCTGATGTCTCAAACGCGGCTCGGACACTAGAAGACTTATAACAGAATGATCATTTTTCTTTTTTGTACCTTGTACTTTGTTTATATGTGCGTGCCAGAAACAGAGTAGCATTTATCAAGGTTAAAATGCTATAATGCAATTTACAATTAATACCTGATTATACACGGTAGTCATAACACACACATTGATAATGAGACTAGATTAAAATGATTGAAATAATCATGTCATGATCAAAGGTTTCTGGAATGAGGTCATGAATATATATACATATTGTCGTGGTATTGAGAAGCATAATATAATTGTTCAAGTGCAAGCACCGCGGTATTTTGGTCAATTATGATATCGTCACATTTCTTTGAAATAACACCAATCATACCTTTTGCAAGAAAACTATATTTTCTCTTTTTGAATACTAGACCTTAATCAATACAAAGGTATTTCGTCTAATTTTATGAGGTGATGATTAGTATAATGTCTTCATCACTGCCATGTAATACATTTATTGTTAAATCTGAATGTAGCCAGGGAGATAGGAAGATACGCATGGATATAGCTTGCAGGACATATCAAAGGTCATATACCTACACCCTTGTTGGATGAAGGCAACTAGGCATGCTATATTAGTTGTGACAAAGGCAATCTATATGACAAGTTGGATAGGTAGTCTATGTAATATCAAAGTGACATAAGCAATATACATAATGTTAAAACTGCAGAATATTTTGTGGAACAGCCCACGGTACTTCATAAGAAGCTCATGTCTCTGGTATCACATGAAGGTAACACTCGATCCATTTCATATAAGTGGCAATTGTCTTGTGTGATAAGACTGTAGGACACCCCAGGACACCCTACATGAAGATTGCAAACTAGATAACATAATTTTCCAGTCTATGTGTGACTGTCCCAGGCTATGTCAGATTCAAGTTGTATAGACAGTGCATTTACAATACATGTAACTGCCAGTACTCTGCCAACCCAGCTGTAACACAGAAGGGTCAGGCTTATTTATGTAAATGGCAACATCGGAGTTACAGAGCCAGTCGATATAATATAATATTATATTATATCATATTATGTACTAGAATATATCCCAATGTTGCCGCGCAACATTGGCGCCATATATATATATATATATATAAAAGTTCCGGAGCCATAATATAATGTAGCATTCAAAATGACATACATATGTGGCACAATCTGCGAACAGCGCCACTTGTGCAGGTTGCATTGAAGTCCATTTCCTAGTGCATATAGCCAGCAAATCTATATGGTAGATTCAGAGCCAGTCTATGTAACATCCATGCTACAGAGTCAGTCTTTGTATCATGTACGTTACAGACCTACTTTATAAATATAAGTTGAATCATAAAATTTACAGACCCAAATAACTGCTGGGCTTGCAAAATCCATCCCTTGACGAAGCCAGGAATCAATAAACATCATCACATTCAAGTCTAGATAGATTCCATTTTTAAATCCTAGAAACTCTTAAACTGTTTCTATGCCACTGTGGAGAGCCCCTTCTTGATCTCAGCAGAGCGGGGAGGGTCGGTGGCGTAGATCTTTGGGAAGCCGGTGGCACTGCCAATTCGGCGTTTAGACTGTAGGTACCTGTTGGACATGAGGGAGTCAGACCTCTCCAACTCAAAGGTGTGGCTGATGGGAGGCACCAGCAGGTACTCATCACTAATGAAGGCCAGTCCTGTGATATCACCTGGAACATGATAGTTTCCATGTTATACAGTATAGGTATATTTGTAGTATTGGGAGCAATATCACTCTGGTCATGACTATGTTCCATGGTCTATGCACACTGTATAGATGATAGATATGGTTCAAGTTACAAGCTATATGAGTGTCATAAGCCAAGGGCAAGGCAATAATTGTGGAAGGCGCCAGCCAAGGATAGTTACCATTGTCATAGGCTTGTAACATTTATGCAGTTACTAACTCGTACCCATATCTGACTTATACCCGGAGTTTGGTTTGTGATTGGTTTGTATGCGTTATATAGACAGGCATTGTCATTTTGTTCTCCCCACCAATTGTGGCATATTGTATATTATGCCCTGTATTTGTATTGATAGTTGCATATCCTTCATTGCCCTCTTGATAATCAACTGTTGTTCAAACAGCCAACATACAGTTACTGCTTCACTACAGAGGGGAATTATGCTGACGCAGAGTTTACAATGGATATAATACACACGGTTTCTCTGGCGTGTTCCCCTAGCTTTTAGCAGGTAAAGCAACATAAAGATAAAAGAAACGAAAAAATCACACACATACAAAAAGTCTTGTTAAAAGACCATTGGAACCTTGACGCGATCAATAATTGTTGTAAATGTGAGTACACATTTTTGTGAATTGGGAAGTCGATATCTTTGTCTATTTCAAGTGGCATTCCGTTTTACTATTGCACATGTGTCTCGCCTTATTTTCGTCAATGGTGGGTGGGCTGAGGTCGGGTGTAACACGTCTTGGATCCATTTTTAGTAAAAACGAGGCATGTTACTCAGCTATTACTATAGTTTAACCCCCCCCCCTTGTTAACTAGATAATGACTATTCCTTCAAGACACAGGGGTTTATTAATGTTATCACAATCCAGTGTTTAGTGATAAAGATATCACACGCAGGGCATTAGGTTAGTGGTTCACATTTCTCAAACTTAAAAGAACACTTTAGCCTATAGATTTTATGTTACAATGAATATGATATTTACGATTATGTTTATTTTACATCTTGTCACAACTTGTAGTTGCACTCTATTGCACTGGACCGTTACATGATACTCAAAGGAGGTAAGAAAATTTGATCAGTATCATCTCAAGATACCGAGAACCTATGCAAAATATCATTTCAGAAAATAATCTAATATGGTCAGTGTCATTTGCAAATATAACTTTCATTACTCCCTATTATACCCAAGGATGTAAAAGTACAATACACAAATGATGACTGTACCATGCATATGTTCCTTAACTTGGAGACCTACAGTATCAAAACCAATCTCGCACCGAGTCTAGGCGTTAGTAGCTTTGACTCTTGAACAAGTCACCAGTTGGAGCCTGTGGTACCATGCTATATTATGTACATTGACTATTTCCGAAGCCAAATATGTCAGGTTTGTGTTTACCTGTCTATTTTGCTCACTCAACGGGACTCAAGCTACTGTTTCTTCTGAGAGCCTCAGAAGTCAACATGTAATCAGGGACCACGCGGTCACCTGCAAATAGGACCCACAGCATTAGAGTTACTCTAGATATCTTACCCTTCAAATAATGAAGTAAGCCCTTGGTCACCACGATGCATTAATGCAGCCCTGGCGATTTACTCCCCAGGCCTATATTCAAGTATCATGCCAAACACACAGAGTTGAAACACTCCCGTAAGTTTGACATGATACTTGAATAGAGCGATGATCAGTTACTTATCAGGGCTGCATTCATGTATCATGACGAGAAAGGGTATCATGCCTTAAAATGCAACTTTAAAGGGTCAAAGGAATAAGGTAATATCACCATTTTTATTAGGCATGTTTAATCGACCATATGTTCCATGTGTGAGTGCTACTGTCCTTCTCCTCAGAGAGCGTCCTAAAGGATATTTGATTATCAGATTATAGACCAATTAAAGAAATATTAGGTATAGATAATCACACCTAAAGGATAAGAAGGGAATGGTCATTTTGACAACATCGAGTGTTGGTGGATTCTCATGCTAGCGTTCCAACATGTCCTTACCCCGCCCCCAAAAGAGGGATGATTTTTACTCCTTACCCCCCCCCCCCCCACCAGCAGGGTTCCAATTCTTCTGCCTTTGACAGTTATAATAACGTGTAGATCTTTTTGGTTTCGCCCCAAGAGGGATTTATAGTGTTTCCTTTTTAAAACAACACCCCCTAACAACACTCTGATTAGACAATATCAAGCATACTACTTATGATACAAATAGGAAATAATTGAATTATTTTTCTTAAGCCAAACATTGTAATAAGCTGGTTTGTTTAAAATTCAAATTGGGAAAATAACTAGGTAGGTAATGGGGAGGGGTGACGGTGCCTTCTGTAGCAAGTGATGGCAATTGCACGTCATTTCAACATAAAATGTGCTGCTGTCCGTGGAGGAACCAAAGCAAGAGCATTATGTTCAATTCTCTCAATATTTAACCAATAATATATGAATATCGCCGAACGCGGGGTGTGTATTCTTGAATAATGACCGAGGTGCGTAGCACCGAGGTCGTTATTCATGAATACACACCCCAAGTTCGGTGATATTCATATATTATTAGGTTTATTATACGATATTTCCATTCAAATGTCTTTAATTACCTTATATGAGTCCTAATTTGGCCATTTTGAAGGATTATTGACTGAATATCACTCGTACACCAGTAGCGCCATGTTGTTTTGACATCCCACCAACCCTGCTCGCTGATTGGTGGAGTTAAAACGGGACAGCCAATGAGAGGACGTGATACAAAAAGGCTTTGGTACCTGAGCGCCGGGCGCATTCGTTAGATAGACTAGAACCTAACCAGCATTTCCCCTGCTTTGTACCATGTCTGCTGTGGCCGAGCGGTTAGCGCTTATGGCTCACACGCCAGGGGTCCCTGGTTCAAACCTGAGAGAGGTCGGGTGGAAACGTACCAATTTTAAAGTGCCTATATGTATGTGAAAAAAAATGCTGATAATTATTTTAACGAATAGGTAAGTTAAGTCCAACTACTACCTTTATGGTAAAAAAGAAATTAGAAAAAAATATTGATTTTCAAAGAAATTATACCAAAAAATGCCTTTTCTTCTGTAACTCGGTAAATAATGGTCCTACAGGGCTGGAAATCCGCCTGTAGACTCCTTGTTTCGCCACCTACCTCTACCAGCGCCTTCACGACGTGGTGGTTAGCACATCGGACTTCAAGTCTTGATGTAGCGTGTTCGAGTCTCCATAGAACCTCGGATTTTATGGCTGCCGATTCCCATTCAGAATCGTTCTGATATTCAGGATATCAGAACGATTCTGAATTCCCCATTCAGAATCGTTCTGATATCCAGAATATCAGAACGATTTGACCCCCTCAAGTGTGGGGTATGCAGGAATATCAGAACGTGAATATCACGTAAAAAGCACAGTGTAAGCCCATATCGTATAATAATATATGGTATAGTCGTCTAGAGGCGGCCACATATCTTGAGTCGGACACCTGGATTTGCAGTTATGCTAAGCTCTCTATTCTTCCATTATTGGTAGGAGTAACACCTGACGTGTGCCATTCTGTATACAATCTGTGCATAAAATATACACAAATAGAGAGCTTAGCATGCTTGAATAGAAATCCAACTGTCCTACCTCAGCAGATCAGGTATGTGGTCAATTCTAAGTGGATCTAAGTACTTAGGGAGCTGAACCTGAGAACCTGAACTAACACGTAGGAAAACAAGCAAACGAAAATGCTAATGAAATAAGCGACTCTCTGTCAATTTAATGATGGTAAGATATCTATAGTAACTCTGCATCAATTGAATGATTGACAGGGCAAGCTGTTTGAGGCGAGACGCACACACAGAAAAGTGAGAGTCATTGTCGCAAAAACACCCTCACCTGACTCTCAGGTGAGGGTAGTTTTAGCGAGAATGACTCTCACTTTTCTGAGGGTGCGGTTAGCATTCTGTTATAAAGCTCAGCGGAAGTTAGAACAGACATTAGACAAGGAAGAAAGTCTTAGGTTTTAGTGATAATTTTCTACTGTTCTATTGTGACAACAGACAACTACATGCGTATAACTAAACTAAGGTGTGTAATAAAGTACGGCTACATTTAACCAATTAAATATGTTACCTAAGCCTGGATAAAGCACATCCGCTGAAAATAATGTGTGATAGATATAGAAAGGATAAATTATCTCTATGAGCTTAAATCCCCTAAAATAATTATCACAATCATTTCAGGGGGTATCAGCTCACAGGTGATTATAGATAATCATTATGGCACACAGCATGCTTATGTCATTATCGAGTATCAGCATAATTATATGCAATAATCCCTTTCAAAGTGAATAAATATTATACATTTACAGCTTTTTTTAAACAGATTATCTAGCATTTAACTTACCAAAAACGTCATCCGGTTCCTTGCCCTCGTCTATATCGTAGAGTGCACCTTGACGGCTCGGGGGACTCATCGTGTATGCCTTTTTATTGTTTGGTTTCTCTTTCTTACCCTTTTGCCGCATTTTACTGAATGGCAAAAATAAAAAAATTGTTCATCGTTTTTTCTCGTTACCAGAGATCTGTGTTATATTACATGGCCTCCAAATTTGTTGATTTTCTTCACTTGAAGACAGTAGGGCCATGTAATCAACACAAAACTTCACTTATTTACATAAATGCACATCATTCATCACTCGTTGAGGCTGGGTCATATCACACTCCACCTTTGGCATTGAGTGATACGACCCAGCTTCAACTCGTGAAGTATGATGTACATGTATGTCAATTGCATGGAGTTCTGTCTATGTACTCATCTTTATGTGGTATTTTTGTTGTGATATTACATCATTGCAATAAATATGTTCTTCAACCCAGTGGGCACAGAACATTGAATCAACATTGATAAAGAGTTGTCAATGTTGATTCACTGTTGATGCAATGTTGATTCAACATTAAACTGAATTTTGTGCCCACTGGGAAGATGACTTCACAGGGATAGTCTAAACGTGCGTATTCCTGCTTTCCATAAATCAGTCAAAAAGATATTGTATTCCGAGATCTACCACCAAACACATCATATTAAAAACGTATCTAAGAAAATGCTCTTGTAATAACTAATTACTGAAATATAATAAGAAAATTAATGTGCTTTCATGATCAATCTGATGGCATAGGATGTTTTTGAAATGTATACACATGACTGTACTTACCTTTTCTTGTATTTGCAGACATAGTAAAGAATCACAATGCCGACTATTGTTAGGATTATACCGAGGACTGCGACTACGGGAACTGTTATGTCGAAGTAAAATCAAGCACAGTGTCATATTGCGCAGATTATACTTGATAGAATCCTTTTGAGTCACACACTTAATTATGGGATGAAATGATGCTCATTTTTCAATAACAGTGAGAGGGGGGTTTCTTTTAGGAGGGGTGGGGACTCATGTTTTCATTGGGGGAAAACCTCATTGCGTTACTATGCATCAATGGTTCGCGTTTAAGCAATTTCCACTCCGTCAAGGGGTGGGGCACATATTATCTCACCCCCACCACCGTTGTTAAACAGTTGGAAACTCCCTAAAATGCATGCAAAATGTGTACAATTATGTTATACTATAATCAAATCAGGAAATATAAAGTGGGGCAATTATAATGAAATATAATTTATAATAGTGATATCTGGATATTTTGAGGTAACAGATAAGGTCACTTACTTAACCAGGGGTACAGACAGAGGAAATCACATCTGGAAGATAACATCGGCTTACTAACAGAAGTAAAGCATTTATATTGAAGTAAGTCATTGAATAAGCATTAAGTATAACCTTCACCCTTACAGGGTTATGCCATATCACCACTACCCAAAAGGTCAAGATGAGGTACGAAAGCACTATAGTGGGCAGTGGTCATATTGCAGTAAGGTTGTAGACTGATCCAACTCACTATAGTCTGCAATATAAGGACAATGAAGTTTGTTTCTTTAAAAGCCTCAACATGGGTTGAATCATTTTCAGTTTGAAAATGAGTTAATCGACTTCATGCTTTCCATTCAGGGAATTCGGTATGATAGTCATTAGGAAAATGCTATTAAGTGCTAGGGATATATATTGGAGGGGGGATGAGCCAGCCAGTGAAGTATTGAAGTGCACTACTTACATGGGTGGAACAGGTACAACTGGTAAGAAAACAAGGAAACTTTGTGGTTACAAGACATTTGAGATATATAGTAGCAGCATTAAAAGTTCCGTCTATGGAAATCGAACATAGACGATTCATTAATTACCACCGCTCAAAACAAGACATATGCCACAAATAAAACGATCCCTGCATATAATATTTTCTATGTTCCATAATTATGGCCACCGTCCACAAAGCATAAATCGCCGGTATATCAAGAATATTGCCATACATTCCCTATGTAAATTGCATATAGACTGGTCGTATACGGCCGATTTATGCTTTGTGGATGGTGACCCTTAAAAATTGGCATGCCCCTATTCCATCCCTTATGAGAATTCAAAGAGTCTTTTTCCTTTCTAAATGTCTGTATTGTAAACGAATATGGAAATTTGTCTTTTGAAATTAGTGAATGGAAAAATGAGCATCATCTGCACCGAACAAATACAATGGGTCTAGCCCAAGCCTCCCAGTCCTCTAGTTATATATTAATTATTACGAATTGAATATGTCCAAGATCATCTCCTCTAAACGTATGAGAAGTGTTTTAGGATATTATAAGTCAATTCTTGATAAAGTTAGAAGTATTGAAAAAATTGGGTTGGCACCATACTAGGCAATAGTTAAGGGTGTCCTATCTTCAAATGTCAATATATCAACATCTAGGACTATGGGGTATTGATTCTTTTACTTCTATCATATCATCATACATCAAACTAATGTAATCCATAGTGATTAAGAGATACTGTTGGTAGAATAGAATTGACCTAATCCTCCCTTATATCTTCCTATGGATAACAAAAAAAGATATTCATTCATTAGTTGAATTACCATTCGATGCTAACAATACTCACCTTTGCAGACGCCTTGAGTTCCTTCAAAACCTTCATTGCAGATACAAGTACCATTTGGAGCACAAGTACTATTGCTCACAAACTTACTGCACTCAGCATTAGCTGTGCAGTTATCACCAAGTCGTACAGTATAACAAGTAGTGTTCAATGCATTTGGCTGATAACCCTGTTCACATATGCAGACACCATTTAGACATTGCAGGTTTGACCCAAGGCAGTCTGAGGTCTGTGAGCAAGAGGAGAACAGGTTCTTTGGTATGCACTGTCCCAACGAGTTTGTATCATATGCTGCTGAGCACTGACATTTGCCTCCCACACAACTACTTCCACTGACACCAGCAGCACATTGTGCAGAGGTAGTGCAGTTGTCTCCCAATTTGTACTTGCTACAACCGGATAGGTCTGCCAGAGTGCGGTATCCAAGAAGACATTCACAGATGCCCTTTGTCGTACACTCCGAGCCAGGCAAAACTGCAGTGCAGTCAGCAGTGTTTGAACACTTGTCACCAATTACACGCCGCTTACACGTGGATCCGTCAGCATAATACCCAGTGCTGCAGTTACAGACGCCTGCCTGGCATACCGCATTACCAATAAGGGCACAGTCAGAGTTTGTGCTGCAGGCGTCATTCAGATTGTTCTTCATGCAGGTATTTGTTGATGTTACATGTCTTGTTCCAGCTTCACATGCACAGTTAAAGCTGATGCATTTACTATTGGAAATGATGGATTGGCAAGCCGAATCTTTTGAGCAGCCAGGAGAGCATTGTGTGATGGATGAGGCATAATAACCAGTTTTACACTCACATTTTCCATTAGAGCAGACAGTGTTGGCAATTTTATGGTTGCATTCGAAGTCTACAAAGCATTTGTCTCCAATTGTGATACCTATAAGAAAAAATATATAGATTAACAGATTTATGCTTAATCATCGCTATTTCAGGATCCCCTGGAATTGACAAGAACTTACTAGGGGCATTGAATCAACCCGTTGGCTAGTTTGTTAACCCCTTAAGGACATCATATTGCATTTATGCATCATGCCCTTGATAGTCATGATGCATGAATGCAGCCCTGGTGGGTAACTCGCCAATGTTGAATTCATGCAGCATGCCGATCCTAGGGGTTGAGACACGTCCAAAGGGTCGGCATGATGCACCAATGCAGCACCAATGTTTTACTCTCACAGGTCAGGGCTGCATTGGTCCATCATGATGACAAATAATAATCATCATCTTTTAATGACCTGCCATCCTTAAAGGATTAAGAAGTACCAGGTTGTTACCAAAGTTGGCTATGGGACTGTAGTGGGGAATGATGCAAATGTATCATGATGTCTGAAAATGAAGAAAATCCATATATGGCCCAGGAGTAAGGTTACACTCAAGAGAATGCCCAAGGAGAATGGCTACACCATAATCTATAGCTACACCACAACCCATGGCTACACAGTACCCTATGGCATTAAGTACTAAGCTCCCATGGGTTTCACATAGAGAGTGCAATATTAGCCATTAAATAACATAAAAAACTTACCAGGATTAAGTTCTCGGCACTGAGAACCAGCTTGGATACTAACATGGTCTGCTATGCAGTGGCAGGTCTGGTTTACACATGCACTGTTATTTAAAGCGTCCGTGCATTGTGAGTCAACTGTGCAGCTACTTCCTACTGTACGCCGGGTACACGCAGTCTTTGCTGCATTCTCCTCATGCCCAGCGTTGCAGTTACACCTCCCACTGGTACATGCAGCATTGGATATAGTAGCGCAGTCTGTGTCTATACCACAGACGTCTCCAACTAGACGAGGTTCACAAACGGTAACACCCTGCATGGATAAAAGACCTCAATTTATATGTACGTGATAATAATTAATATACAAAGGGTCTGACATATTATGATTATTCAAACCACGGTGTCGGGCTAAAACAAAGGACTTCGCACCTTGGTTATATTGCATACATTGAGTTAACCTCCTTGGACCTCAAATATTAACGATGGTAGAGTTACCGGTGCCCTATGAGGGCACTAGTCAGTCTGCAGTGGTTAAAGGGGATGCATCCTCTCTATTTTTCGCACCACTAGATTTTTTCCTGGGTTACAGCATCTTGTTTGTACATACATTCACTATATACATGTGAGAAAAAAATGGGACCTTGCAGCTGAAATAACCAGAGGAGGGCAGTGGCTCATGGGTTATTAATGGCAAATAATTGAAATGACTATACATTACAAATTTTATGATATGCACATTTGTGCCAAAGCCTAATATGTATACCAATCACATCATTATATATCAGGACTTCTAATGAAACATATAGATATAAAGATATTTATGGTGAAAGGTTATTATTTTGTACCTCAAAGTCCAATAATCACAGGGAGAAAATACACTTTCTTGATATTTCATTAAAAATAAAAAAGATCCCCCCACTAAATATTCTTTATGTTTGAGATATAGAACAACTATACACTTGTGCACAATCTAGAAAAATAAAAATCACCTGCAGCTGTATTCATTTTCCCACAAAAGTGGTGCATCTAAAGTAGTAATTATTCTCAGAATAAATAAGGCTGTGTCTCACGAACTTGGGCCAATGTGTTTGTCTATGACCGGGTGCCATCTATGACCGGGTGCCGTCTATGACCGGGTGCCGTCTATGACCGGCTATCTAAAAAAGTTGTTTGGAGGGATAAACTTTTAAAAAAATAATTTTTAAACAATTTTTATTTATAAAAACTTTTTAACAAAATTTATAAAAATCTTTTTTATACCGCCAAACAACTTTTTTAGATAGCCAGTCATAGACGGCATCCAGTCATAGACGGACCCCGGTCATAGATGGCACCCGGTCATAGACAAACACATTGTCCTAAGTTCGTGAGACACAGCCGTAAGATTATGGGACTGATTTAAATAATAATTCCATCACAAGAATATAATAACCTACCTTCACTTGAGGTTTACAATGTATACAATGCACTAGATCAACCAGATATATAATAACATGCCCCTATTTGAAACCATTATCATTCTAAGTAATGCTGTGTTTGAGCCTCTGCCAGTGACTGCAACTGCCTGTCTGTCTGTGGTAGGCACAGGTACCCAGTGTGTGTGCTCCCCTCTTTGTGCCTATGGCGCAACTCTGGTGTGCGTGGTTAAACTAGCACTATATTGCCCTGCTGGCGCCACTGTTCTCTCACTGCTAGTTCATTAGACACGCCCAGGTGATCTAGTATGTAGGTATCAAAGCTGCATACATTAAACTGGACTATTTAAAAGTGCATTGAGGCGTGCATAGAGGCGAGGAACCCATGGTGTCAGGGTAATCTAGGGGTCTAGACTCCCAGCACCACTAAGCCATGACCCTGTGAGAGAGGCGACGTGCAGAACGCAATAATAACAGTCTATATTACATGAGCTGGCTAAGGTCACAGCCTAAATGAAAGCAGCATACATTGTATTGAACTTTGTTGTTTTAAAACATACCGTATTCGATGTAATAAGCGCACAGTGCGCTCAAAAGATTATTATAGACAACTTTTAGTAGTTAGGAGTTTAAGTGAGGTCAAAAATTGAGATATTTTTTGGTTATTTGTAGTATGAAAATTGGCCCAAAACTTGTGCGCTTATTAGGGGGTGTGCGCTTATTACGTCGAATACGGTACACTGATAACTTTTAGATATATCCACCAATATTTATCATGAATATTGTATGCATATTGCATCAAGATATATCTTTGAAATAAGTATAGATCAACTATACCTTGTCAAACATCATCAAATATGCCAACTATCCCATAATGTACTTTATGTAGTGCCATTTGGAAATCTGGCCAGGGCTGTCACAGGATCGTAGTACTGGGCAGTGGGTGAGCAACATCCTCCCCCCTCCACACACACACACACTTACATCCTTACATGCATGCACCACACACAGGCAGGGCCATAGGCCCCATCGTGGCAGTGTGAGGCCGCTCTGGGGTCGTTATGGTAAGGATATTAGTGGGTGGGAGGTGCATAACACAACCTGTGGGAGGGTCCTGGTGTGTTTACCAACCATAGCATATGGCACAAGATGGACGCACTCTGGCGAGGACAGACCCCCTTTAAGAGAATGCACCCCTTTTAATTGTACATATTCTCAGGTCCGAGGAGGTTAACCTTTACATGTATTGGTACACACCCCCGTCGCTACACTCTCAGACAAGGGGGATCCCAGGATGGCCGGGTGGGCGATCTGTTTTCGTTGAGGAAGCAAGTACCGGGTTTATATAAATTATGAGGTCATGAATCCACTCTGCTTGGTTTGGATTAATAGTTCAATAAAAAAGGAACACTATTATAAAGGACCTCAACTCTCCACAACCACAAAGTTGACTGTCTTGTCATCTATGCATCAACTTATTTAGTACAACATATGTCATTTAGATTATTTCTTTTTGATAAAATCACTTGAAATATATTATCAATTTCTTCTTGGGTATCATATTCAAGTAAGCAATCCCCCAGTGCTACATTTACAGTTGATGAAATGAACATGCATGTTAGCGTACCTTGTACCCCTGAGGACAAACGCAGAAGCCCGCTGAGCAGTCACTCAATGCAACTGCATCTGAACAATCTTTCGTTACGGAACAGGCATCCCCGATCTTTCCTGGCAATGATATTTATCCAGTTGAATTCAACAATATTTTAGATATTAGAATCATACATAGGAAACATGATTGACAGCCTCCCATTGTGCACAGCTCAGCGCAAGAGGCATTTTTAACCGTTTACTGAGCCTTGCAGAAATTATACAAGGCTTAATAAGCGCTTAATAAGTGGTCCTGTGGGGTGTTTCACAAGGGGAAAATAGATACAATTGATTTAACATGTTTTCTAAGACCAACTTACTATCACCCAATATTAATTTTAACTTGGTGTTTCACAACTTTCAATTGTACCTATGGTTATATACCTTGATACAATTGAAGATAATGTGGCTTGTGAAACACCAACTTAAGACTAACATTTGGTAAAAGTAAGTCGATCTTAATAAACATGTAGCATTAACCTTAAATACTCTCCCCTTGTATGATGATCACATAGGATCAACATGAGTGTTGTTTAAATGAGTATAACCAGTTTATCTCCATCCTGAATAAACAGATATTTGCAGGGATTCTTATGTGTAGTATGACACACATATTACAATAAAAAAAAATTGAAAGAATCTATAACGAAAATGTTAGCGGGCAAGGCATGAGCTCCACGCTAATATGCATTGTGAAACACTTATAAACTAGTTAGATCTCAATTGTAGGCCGAAAACCCTGACTTAACATCTTGGTTGTAGACGTTTGTTAAACACTTTTTATAAGCAGTATATAATTGATACAACCAAATGCCGGTCTTAATAGAGAAATCAAGATGTGATTTTACCCGTTGTATACCTGTTATATACAAAATAACATAAACATACTGAGTGTGCAGATTGTCTTAGCAGCGTTCACGAGATAACCGCTGGTACAAAGACATGTGTGTGGGGTTGTAGTAGGCGTACAGAAACTGTTGGTCACCGAGGCAGAACAGTCCAGGTTCACTGTGCAGTTGTCAGTTATCTTACCTATGATAAGGAACAAGGGATTGTCTCACAGATGTGAATTACCACAGAGTCTATCTGAGGGTGCTAAAATGCAGCGGAGCTACCACAGACAATATTGAGACATGTCAACTACTTAAGCCTTAAATCATCAATGGTACTTCTAACTTTCAGCAGAGTATTACATAGAGAATGATGTACCGGTAAAAAAGGCTATATCAAAATGAATGAATTAATTTTACCTGTACCAAGAAAGGCCTCATGGTTTAGTGGGCTATAACTCTAAGAGGAGAATAATGAATCAAAGATTCATCATAATAAATCCCCAATTAGGTTAGGCCGATGTTGAAAGTGGACTAAGTGGAGTAGATTGTAATACCATGGACCTTACATGAGATTGAAGAGTCAATAATATTGCATGAGTCACTTATTTGTCAATTTTAAGGAAATTTGAACTCAAAAACATCATTCAGAGCATAATATGGGATGTTAACTTACGGAAGGTACAGTGGTCACCGTCCATATAGGACCCATCCATACACAGACACTTCCCTGATCTGCATAGGGAGTTTGTGATAACTGCAGTACAGTCGACATCCACAGCACAGGGGTCTTCCAGGACACCTTTGTGAAGGAAGACAAACAAGATAATACAACTCCAGCATCATTTACTATTTATGTATCGGACACACAACATGGGATTTTGCTTCAACATGCCGTATTCAACGTAATAAGCGGCCTCCCCCTAATAAGCGCCCCCTTTTTGGGACATTTTTCAGACTGCAAGAAAGTCTCAAATTTCACGATTCTGGAGATAATTAAACTCTTTAGTACTTTATAAGCCCCCAGGTCGCTTATTACGTCAAAAACAGTATTTAGTTGTGATTGAACCAACAACGGCCTCGAAAAGTCCAACTTGAACGTAATAGACAAGGTGTCATTGAGTTAAATCTTTGTGTAACCTACTGAATCAATTGAATGAGCAAATGTATCAATTTCTTGGCATTTATATCTAATATTAATGAATATGGTAGAAATATGTGAGGGAATCGCCTTAACAATCCTAAAGTAGTTTAAATAGTTAAAAGGATTACTTAAAAGTCCAATCCTTAAAACATATTCATGTACTTGCGAGAATTGATCAAGACTAGTGTAGGGGCAATAATATAAGTGTACTATGGGTTCGTGGTTTCGAGGCGGGAATGGCACAGTTCTACGCTAGGTGACAACACCTGGCGTCCTGCGCCATGTCCCCTAAACGTTACCTCATTGCGAGGTCAGGTAGGGCACTCCAGATGGCATGCCGGTGGAGTGTCACGTCGACACTGCTTGGTCCGCAACTCGGGTATATAAGAGGCTGCGGTTGGTCACATTAGAGAGTTCGTCCACAGACGAGCTCAGACCCACACCCTTCGATACCTTTGTGACCATGGCCTCTACACCCTTGCCCTGCTCCTAGCTCTTGCACAAGCCCCAGTTCGTATAGCTCTGATGACTTCGAACCAGCGAGAACGCTGCTTGTGTACTTTGAACCTTGTCTGTGATTAAATTGCACATTATCAGAGTGATATTTCGAGGCTGTGTTCATATGCGAGTCAAGGATTGAGACTTGAATAAAAAGCCTGTTGCATTCAAACCGAATTTGGAACCTGTGTCTGTTTCATACTTTCACAACCCCTACACTAGTTAATGGCTTTGGACAAGGACATCTAGGAACTTACGCCTTTGGCACGTTTTAAAGTCGATCTTCCTCCATCCTGTCTGGCACACACAAATGTTTGACACACATACCGAGTCGTTTGTCCATCTTTTGCAGAGATAGTTAACATGGCTGTCATCACAAAAATCCCCGAGGTATTTCACTGCCAACAAAAAAGAAAACAAATTATACTCAGAGGTGATCTCTAGTATCAAATGAACACAGAGCCTGAAGATTATTCCCTTATAATTTTAAGCAGAATTCGGCAAACACCTGGCAATATCATTGTTGATAACTGGTTCGTATGATATTTTATTCAAGTTAAAAAATAACCATAAATCAACAATTATTATTGTCTATTAGACCACGCCAAAAATCAACTTCTGTCTCATCACCGCGCGTGATAAGTGTCACCAAAATCTAATTTTCTTTCTCTAATTTGTTGCAAATTCTAATAGAAGAACATGATAATATTGAATAAATAAGGGCAAATTTGGTATCAAATTAACGCTTACGTGGCGGCAAATGCAATGGACAAGACAATGCATGCACATTCATAAATATTGTAGATCATACTAGTATATCTCTTGATTACTAGAATGTAATTTTTGTTCGCCGAGTTTCTAAATTCCTCAATCTATTTGGTCAAATAAATGTTGAGAAATCGTCCTCGTCATAATTATATCTCATGGTTTGGTGATGAGACACATGGTTTCCTGTCTTTGGAGTGGCCTAGTTGATTCTACACCCATCTATAACTTATCCGCCATCCCAATCATAACGTTAGGAATGTATAAACTTAAGGTGTACAATGTTGATTTCGCACCTTCATCCACGTCCCCTGCACAGTGTGAAAAGTTGTCAAAGCGAAAAACCGCTCTTGTGCATGTTCCATCGCAAACAAAGGTATCGTCTAAAACACTGGGACCACAATACTTTTGATCTAAAACGGGGAAAACGAGAAAGAATCAGTATGATGATATATCTCAGATTCCTGAATATTATTTGTTAATGTTCATGTGATGGTCTAATTGAGATTATGCCTCATATCAACTAAATTATATCATGTAAGGGCCGTGTCATTTATTGCCAGCTGGGGGGGGGGTCATAATAGAAAACAGGCCCTCGATGGGTGGGGGGCAAAACTGGAAAAGCCTCCATCCTCGGGGGGGGGGGGAATAGAATATGCTCCATTTAGATACTCGTGAGCTCATGTAATTTAATTCCACAGGCGCATGCGATTTTTTTTCTCTTTTTTGGGGGAGGGGGGTTAAATCCGAACATACCAGTAGTTGGAGGGGGTGGGTCAAGATAACTTTTGCCTTATTGGTTGGGAGATCGGAAACAAATTGCCGTTTTGGTAAGCCCCCCCCCCCCCCCAGCTGGTAATACATTTTCAATCACAAAACTGATAAGACTTAGTGATACAATCTATTCAATCGTTATTGTTTATCAACTCATCTTAGAATTTAGAGTTGTTATTCCGTGGAGGTTGATGTATTCTCTTGATGTACCTTCATCCGAGTTGTCAGGACAATGCGTTTGGCCGTCACCAACGGATGAATTACTGACACAGATATCAGTACTAAAATTGATGCACCTGAATTCACCGGGACATGCAGAATGTACTGAAAGAAAAAATCCCTTATGAGTATTGAACCAAGATAAATAACAGTAGGGGTAAGAAAGGAAACAAATCGTTTACCATCTGCTTGACACCCCTCCGTCCTGGATTGTCAATCATGAGTATAGCCGGTGATCCATTGCTGCGAGTGTGCTGTTAATTTGACTTGTGCGAGCAGTGGATCTCTTAAGTTGATTTGACAATAGCAGATCCACTGCTCGCACAAGTTTTCATTTTCACAAGTCTTGTGAAAATGTCTCTCTAGTTAAGTTCCTTAGCAATATGATCGTTCATTTTGTGATAGAAGCATAACATTTGGTCCAGACATACTCCGACTAACGTCTGGCATGTGACTGTACTCCCATAAACTATTTTGATATCGCAGCAACATCGCAGCAGTGGATCTATCCTCTGTGCCACATTATGATTAAGTCTGTATTATACTTTCAAGTGCAATATTAAACAACCCGTTTGCATTGACATTGTATTATAGATATCTATTCGGTTGATTCGGTACCAGTAGTTGGGTTGACTTTAGTGTTTACAGCTTTCTACCAATTTTATTTTACCAATAATGATACTAGCTGCATCATCCAATAATTAGTAGCAAACAAATGGGATGCAGTATGCTAGAATTATTAGACATGTGGCAGAAAATATTTGGATTTCATAGTCCTACCTAGTAGTGATGTGGATACCAGTGCCCACAGCAGAAACAGGGAGTAAGCTGTAGATGCCATGTCTTAGTGTGGTCACCTATTCCTTCACATGTCCCTGCATCTCACAATCGGACCCTAAATACAATATAGGTGAAAGGTAATCGCTTAAATATTAAAATCTAATGTAGAAACACTGTTCATACTATATTATAAATATATGTTTGGTGAAGGTATATCATTCATGTAACTTCGATTAACTTGTGGATTTTCAAATTATTATAGACCAAAATCACAAAAATACATACATGTATTCAAAAAATATATATTTTGGGATGTAGCTACAACACCACAAAGAGTTCAGAATATATGAAGTTAATGTCGAAATAAATGCAAAATAAATCGCTCAGTCAGGTAGACATACATAGGTAAATAATACATGGCAGATTGAGACAAAGAATGCAATGCTATAGTAGATTATTATCATTATTTTCATATATTGCACTTGGAATATAGAAATAACAGAAAAATACATCAATAATATAATCAAGATGTTGGGTACTGACCAGATATGTACAAACGACATTGAGGCAAAGTCTCCTCTCTGAGAATATCAATTTAGTATTATTTCTCTTCCCATATATGCACATATATACACCTACCTAGAGTTGTTGATTAGCACCATAGGTACACAGTGTATGACGTTGGTACTCCTCCTATCTGCCTGTGTGGCTAATGGTATATATAAAAGTCATAATCAACTAAAGTCGTGCAGTATGAGAAATAACAGCCACATATATGTATGCAGTGCCAAGTGTTGCGGTTCTCATAGAAATTACGACCTTCCACGGCCGTACCAAGTAGTTGGTCCATTATCATCAGTTATGTATCTAATATGGATAGTTTTAACATTTTACATGTGTAAAAACAATTTGGAGGGACTTCTTTCAGGAGATGAGGGGTCATAGTCAGTTAACCTGGCATGGCTATTTCCTCACCATGACCTGATTATCTGACATAGGGACCACATTCATATCAACATTGAATCAGCGTTGAATCAACATTGATAACCAGTTTTCAATGTTGATCCAATGTTCTGTGTCCACTGCATGGGTGAGGACTCAAATGGCCTCTAGTCAAGCACATTTGCTCATTATTTGACTGATGGCACCCCATAAGACTGAGAGACACAGGTATACGCGTGGATCCTCTAAGCAGCATGTTTCTCTTTGAGTATCAGTAAATCATGTGTCATGTTGTGGATCCTTACATATTGGCTCCTCCGTGGCGCTTACAGTGGATAGACAGTCCCTAGTCACACTCCATTGATTTCCTACCTCCACACTAAATATAGTCTATACCATCAGGCACCTAGTTCCTGACTATAGCTAACTTCTCTGTTCTTTAATATTGACTGAAACACAGGGAACATATTGCACAGTTCCATCATATACACAGAACGTATTACAAAAGAATAATATAATCCAGATCTGACCTCTTATTGGTATCTTATGGCATGGACCAATCTCACTTTTATTCAAATATAGCACTTCATTCAGTGTAAACTTTATAACTTTTATGTGCAAAAAATATTTTACAGTGAGTGATGTCATGTCACAGTCGATATTATGATTTCCTCAAATTCATGTTGTTTTTTTCAGAATTAAATTTTCTACTGACAACAGGAACATACTGTGAAAGTTAGGAAGATGGAATACAGATATATAATATATACTACTGGAGGAGGGGGCGATATAGGAGACGGCGGGATGGCATTGACAGGATGGGACTGTAATGGCAGGATGGCATTGCTTAAACCCCGGGCCGCCGTACATAAAGGGCGGAGTACCTGAGTACTCCGACAGTTGCTGCCGGGGCAGCAAGTTCTATGCCTTTAATAGGGCCACGCGCGTCACGAGATGCCTTGTCTAGCTCCCAATGTGAACGGCATACCCTATATTGTATGCCACACCTTGCAGGGAAACGCTCACTCAGCTGTTCTCTGGACTCTAATTAAGGGGAGGGGGGGGGGGTCCACAAGTACAGAAGCCCAAGAGGGTCAACATGTGATTTCGGAAGAAAAAAAAGTGATCTTGAAAAAAACGATTTTTTTTAAAGGGGAGAACAAACTTTTTTTTTATAAATAAAAAAAAAATCGTTTGAAAAAAAATCATTTTAAAAAATTGTAAAAATTTAGTTTGGAAAAAAAAAATTGAAAAAAAAGAAAAAAAAGGATGCCGTCAACTGTCAATTCTGTAAGTTGACAGTTGACAGCACCCATTTTCAATTTCTTTTCAACAGTCTAGATGATAGATGAAATTCTAAATGGTTGCTGTCAAGTGTCAACTTATGGAGAACAGCTTGTGACAAATATCCTTTGGAGTGAGTCAACTTTCCTAAAAAAATATCCAATTAGCATAGGGTGAGATTCTTTCCAAAATTACGATTTTCATCTAGAATATTTTGAAAGATACACTGTGGCCCTCTACTGGGTCAAAACATGCGCAAATCCTCTAATCTATGCACTGAGGCTGAGATATTTCAGGATCGCGTTCGGAAAGATTTTTACAAGAAAGGGCACCTTTACCAAATTCCCAGTAGTTTTTGTTTGATACTCTTTCTGTTAGAATTGAAGTATAATTCAAACTGTATCTCAAATATTGGACATTATCATCAAGTTGATTATAACTGATTTTTAGATTCGAAGCATTAGATTCCCTGAAATGAGAAGGGATTCTAATCCATTGATTTTTTCAAGTTGCCTACATATTTTCCTCATGATGGGGTTCAGGCTTGTGGCTGTATTCAGTAAAAAGGCCACTACAAAGGCAGCTAAACCGTGTAAGAGTATCCAGCACATACTGTGATATTCACTCAAGGCTAATTTTCTGCCTATCACATTAAATTCCATTCACCGGAAACCTGTGATATCATGGTATATCTACACATTTTGAGGTGGTAGCCCAAAAGCTATCCAACTTATTTATTGTTTGAAATGATGAACGACAACGCTGACTCTTCAGACATAAAATAACCGATTTATTAATGATACTGTACAAATAGTGTAGGTTATAACCTAACTGGACGAAAAAAAAATTGTTGAAATGTTGCTTAATTTACAAAATGCATAGAGGGTGAGTGGTTGATCCCTCGGTGGCATACACATAGTTGTTTTCCCATTACATATTATTGAGGGGCTGAAGAATAGCATGTATGCGACTATACATCTCCAGATTAAGCAAGGCTGTCATTTTTTACCTATTTTTCGGTCCCTATTTTTCTTTTAATGTCAGGATACTCTGCTAGGCTCTGTTGCTACGCACAAACGTAGTTGCGTTCATATTAGCAATACACAACTTCTAAAAGGACATGCAAGGTGCTCTAAAAAAAGTTGAAACCAGCGACTTTTATCCTTTGGTTGGTTACGTTCTAGTTTATTTTACTTGCACATCACTGAACTGCTCTCCCTGCCTTAAAGAATCAGCCTGACCTTCACAATAATTTCATTGTTGTCTATGTAGTATAAATGAACCATGTAACATACTTTACATTTGTACATATATGTGTAAGCGATCGGTAAATAATCTATAACATCCAATATCGAGTTAGAATTGTCTCTTATTTTCTATTAATTCATTAGGGTCTTTCTTATAATACATCTAATTGCATGCAACATCTGAGCCCTACACTCCTAGAAAAGTGAGCGTCACTGTTGCCAAAAGCACAATCACCTGAAACATGGCGACAGTGACGCTCACTTTTCTGGGGATGTACAACCTTTAAACTTACATATACATTATATACATGAAAAATGCACAGTCAAAGCTTTACTTATAATATCTACCACCCTGACTTTTTTGCCCATATAATAATTATGCAAAATACAACATACAATCGGCGGAAAAGGATGAGTGCACACATTTCAATTGGGAGATATTTTTGGTACATCAGTCTACAGGCGCATTGCATCCTACATTGACACGCCACAAACGACATGTACGGATGGACATCATTGGCATCCCCATACATGTGTATAGTTTATTACACACACATTATACAGCTGACCAATATCATGAGGAAGAAGGCAGAGATGGATGCATTTGACCGAACACGAAGAAGTGCGAACTGCTATCAGAAAGGCCCCTTCTATAAAGGTATGGTGCTATGGGATACCTAGATGAGAGGGTTCAGAAGCTCAAGATTGGCTCTGCTGTTTCCGGTCAGTTACTAGAGAGGAAAGCACAAAATGCAAGTCATTTAAGCTGATTATTGGTTAGTTATGACTTAAATGCTCCGCCACTAGAATCTAGGTGGCATCATTAATAATGGAGGAATGGACATATTACTCAATTAACTTGCCGACGATAACCAAGTATACTAAGTATAAAGGGGTTGTTCCAAATCTGCCTGGTGAGTACAACACAGGGTAACTAAATATTAATTCCCATATATCTGAAGCCGTAGATCTATAGTCTTTTCAGCTATACCGTATCAATGGATATTGTTGATATATTATATATTGTTTAGACACTTATCACTGGCTATAGCTCAAGATGCAATAGGCCAAAAAAAGAGGTTTGTTTCAGGTAACCCGTCTGACCAGATGAAAACAGGGCCGATCCTACGTTTTGACATGCAATTTTGGAGAAATTTCTGTATTTTTACCCTTTTCCAGTCAATTTTAGTTTCTTCGTAGAGGCTGGCTAGTACTTTCATGTTAAAAAATAAATCTGACCTTCCGACCCGACGATTTCTATCCATGTTTCCTGAAATAGTTTTTCTTTTTTTGGCCTTATTACGATATTTCTTGTAAAGGATGCAAGATAATTCCTAGGCATCCATATATCTGACTGGAGATAAAAGACCCATCGGGGGGGAGGGATAGTTCTAGTTTTAGCCACCATGCAGGGGGCGCCAGGATTGCAAAGGAGTGCTAACTAGAACACTAACCCCAATTGACAACACAACCAATAGGCAACTATTTCATCTTAAAGTGGCGTTTCCCACTCACAATTCTAGTACTGTTCTAGTCTGCTATATGTGGTAAGTGCGAGTGGCGAGAATGCCCCTTTAAGCTCCACTGGCGCAACATCTTCTTGATTCCCTGGTAGCCACCGCGAAGAGATTATTCTCCAAATTACAGCAGATGGGCGGTGTGAGAGATCTGGAAGAGAGTTAACCAAGGTCATCATCAACATTGTCTTAAACACGGCTCACGGGCATTTCAAAGATGATCTTTAGAAAAAGGTAAATTGATATTGCATATAAACGACCATTGGATATACACCGCACAGTTTAACGGATTCAAAAGCAAACCATGAATTCATAACACTTTATATTCTCTCGTTACAGGTGACACACTACCAGAGAATCATGATTACCTCTCTTCTCCACATCTCAGCTATAGTGAGCTGGATTCTCCCTGGTGTTTGAGTATTCCAGAAGCAATGTTATAATCCGAGGAAAGGGTTCCAGCTGCAAAAAGCATTTCATTTTACATTTTCATTAAATTGTAAATAATGTTATCCAAATAATAAACAATATATTGTGCACAATGATCAATACGATATAACAGTTAAACATAGAGGTAATATAGAATCTACCGTAAATTCGCACGTACAAACTGTTTCTTGTACGTGAATCAGACCCAACTTTAATTTGATATCAACATGCCCACATAGGTTCGGCTTGTACAAGGTTTTTTAAGCATTACTGCTGTAATAAAATCGCCTCATCAGATCAGTCAGGGTGACAGATATTATAGGTGAAGCATTGACTGCGCATTTGTGGCATGATTATGTATATATTTCTATCAAATTGTAAAAGTTGTATGAGTACATGTTGCATTAGATTGACTTATAGGCTGCTCCAAAGATAGGGGTGCGACTTGTATGCGAGTTAGGTTTATACGCGAGAAGCTGGGTACTGAACCATTGTGACAGATTAATATAAACTCGTTATCTTTGAAGATAGCTTGGCACGGCGAACAACCATTACAATAACTGTCTTACTATGTACATGCTATTTATTCTAATAACAATATGATACCGAACACAGTGGAGTAATAAGTGTGACCTACATATATTGTCCTCAGGCACTTTGCTCTCGTCAACCTCTTCCACCTCTGCCACTGGGGTGGGAGATGCAGCATCCGTGGCATAAACCGCTCCCGTCTCCCTCTTTTCATCCTCAGGTTCTGGGCGTACCTTCCCACTAGATAACAATTTGGACGCAAATCGGCACTTTAATTCAGGTTGCAAGATCTTAATTTTGTGCTAAAACACAGGCAATCATCAGTGACACTAGTTGGCTGATCTGTATGTAGAAACATGTATGTAGGCGTTATTCATTAATTGATGTCTATAATGGCCACCGTCCATTTAGGAGCTTCAGCTGATAGCGCCCGTACATTTTCTGTATAGCGTCGGCCGATAAGGGCCAAATGGACAGTGGCAATCGGTGTATACAAAAAAAAAAGTGATAGAACTTGCAGTTATTGCACGAACGTAGGGTAGATGGACCTAAAGGTAACCACGTACCTTGAGATGTCCACTTAAATTTTGTAGTTATTCATGCATGAAAAGCCCAGTTTTTGTGTATCACAGTACCCTTTAAGTGATACTCTTTCCATCAAAGGACAAATAAAGACAATACCATACATGAATAACTGCATAATTAAGGTGGACATCACAAGGTACATGGTTACCTTCAGTTCCATCTATCCTACACTGAAAAAGTAAACTTGGCTCCAGAATCGTCTAAGTGACTGCCATAAAATAAAAGAGTCACAAGTTGTCTAACCTATCAGGTTACCATCCCACAAATAGAATCTGGAGCTGGCAAATGTCAGGTCTTGGGCTGGCACATGCCATGTGCATCTTTTATCTCCAGCTAGAAGACTGGCTTCCTTGTCACCTAGACGAGGTTTTAACTTGTTTATTTTATGACAGTCACTTAGAAGAGTCTGGAGACAAGTTTACTTTTTCAGTGTATGTCTTAAAACTACGGTATAACATTGAACCTACCCTTTCTTAACCTTACATACGACGATAATGATGACGACAACTATTGCCAGGATAACCAGGATAACCAGCACCACTGGTACTGTTACGGAAATAAAATGATACACATATTTATTGGCAGAATTGATCATCATATTTGAATAGTCAAGAAGTACTGAAGCAAGTCAATTGTACCAACCAAGTATGGCAGGATTGTAGTGTTGTGAGCCACAAGAGCAGCAACGTTACATATCTTTAACCTCTGACTCCAGTTACTTGTTTTGGATATATTTGGTGTATGGAGTGAATGATATAATGATAATTATTCCACTTTTAACGTAATACTATGTGTCGTAGGATTGACCCGATTATCTACTTACCTACCCAAGGATACTGGCAGAAGAAGTCACATCTGCAAGAAATGAACCACTCTTACAGAAGTAATAAAATGCGCTAGCAAAATACAAAAGACAAAAGGTGTAAGTTTGATCAGGCAAAAGTATAGCCCAAAATCCACGGCGACAAGAACCTTCGTTAGAACGGTATCGCCCCTCTGGCGAAATAGGCTGCGAAATAAGCGCGGCAGAGGGGCGATACCGTTTAAACGCAGCTTCCTGCCGCCGTGGATTTTGGGCTTAATAAAGTGGAAATGTTGAGGATAGTAAAATAATGTGCATTAGCCAATTGATATATATAACATATACTGTAGGTAGTGTGCAATTCCGACATTGTATTCACCACGTGTATTTGTTTTAAGGCCACAATGCTATATTCTGCGTTAAGATATTAACCATACATAATAGCGTAGAATACAAATATCAAATACTTACAGTGATTGTTCTGTGAAAATGGAAAAGAAATTATTTCTGATCAGCAGTTGACAAGTACATGTTGCACGTTGCAAATCACACCTACACTTTACTGTACCAATGAGTATTACAAAATATAAATTCTACTATATCTTTTCCATGTTTATAATTATTTATTTACCTTTCTTATCTTTATTTTCATAAAAAATCAAAGCATTTTCCTGCTGTGGAATTTTGTTGAATTATGTTAGATACTCGATCTAAAGCTGGACATCCACCAGTCGACGCACAGAGACCGGGAAAGGATGGTAAGTGTGAGCATACACAGCTACTGTTTATATTTATCACATTCCCACCTAACAAAAAAACACACACATTATTTTAAGTCAAAATAACGTTTTGAAACTTTATATAACGTTATGCCATAGTAAGGAGCCTTGGAGAAACGTTATATAACGTTATAAAATGTTATACAACGTTTTTTGTTTACTGGGTATCCTACACAGCATTGATATGAATATTCATGTTGTCTTACTTGTTTTACAGGTGCCTTGACCGGTCAGCTCTTCGAAGGTGTCACTACAGATGCAAGTACCATTTGGACCACAAAAACTGTTGTTCACAAACTTACTACACTCGGAAGTAGCTGTGCAGTTATCACCAAGTTGCATGATGTAGCAAGTATGATTCATAGAGTCTGGCTGATATGCTTGTTTACAAATACAGGTACCATTTAGGCACTGTAGGTTTGACCCGAGGCAATCTGTAGTTTGTGAGCAAGAGGAGAACAGTTTCTTTGGTAAACATTGTCCCAAGGGGTCTGTATCATATGACTGCAAGCACTGACATTTGCCACCCACACAACTACTTCCACTGACACCAGCAGCACAGTGAGCAGGGCCAGTGCAGTTATCTCCTAACTTATACTTTTTGCAGGAGTCAGTTAGGGTATGGTATCCAATAAGACATTCACAGATACCCTTTGCTGTACAGTCTGAGCCAGGCATAACTGTAGTGCAGTCGGCATCGTTTGAACACTTGTCACCAATTACACGCCGCTTACATGTGGATCTGTCAACATAGTACCCAGTGCTGCAGTTACAGACACCTCCCTGGCATACGGCATTACCAATAAGGGCACAGTCAGAGTTTGTGCTGCAGGCGTCATTCAGATTGTTCTTCATGCAGGTATTTACAACTTTCCTCGTACCGGCTTCACATGCACAGACAGAGCTGATACATTTGCTGTTTAAAATCATTGACTGGCAAGCAGAATCTTTCGAACAGCCAGGAAAGCATTGCGTATTCGATGGTGAATAATATCCAGTTGGACAGACACATTTTCCACCAGAACAGACACTTTTGGCAATAACATGGTTGCACTCGAAGTCCACAAAACATACATCTTCAATCTTGATATCTAGATCAAAATACATGGCATCTATATTCATCAGCACAATGGATGATAACATTAATACAATAACCAATTTAATTCTGTTGTTGAAACTCCCATTATGGGGAAAACAAATGTCTGAATACAAAGACATAATTATCTGATAATATCTTACACATTACGATCAATTATGATTATTATCAAAAGTATATAGAGATGATATGCGTACTTGGAAACCCCAAAAAATAACATTCAGAAAATAATAATTAATTGAGGGATAAACATCAAAGTAATAAATCAATTGATAACCTACCTGGATTAAGTTGTCGGCAATTCAAACCACCTTGGATACTAACATGGTCTGGTAGGCAGCGGCAGGTCTGGTTAACGCATGTACTGTTACTAATAACCGCTGTGCATTGTGAGTCATCTGTGCAGCTACTTCCCACTGTACGCCGGGTACACGCAGTCTTTGCTGCATTCTCCACATACCCAGGTCTGCAGGCACACCTCCCACTGCTACATGCAGCAGGTAGAAGATAGCAGTCTGAGTCTGTAGTACAGAGGTCATTAACCACACGACGTTCACATGCGGTAACACCCTGAAAAAGACATGTATATTGTTAGCCTAATA
Organism: Harmothoe impar; assembly: GCA_947462335.1. Taxonomy (NCBI): domain Eukaryota; kingdom Metazoa; phylum Annelida; class Polychaeta; order Phyllodocida; family Polynoidae; genus Harmothoe; species Harmothoe impar. Next base: position 25,375,899 of record OX381721.1, read on the forward strand.
GCTTGATAAGTAATGACTCAAGAAGTGATGACTTTTATAGTGGCTTTATAATAGAAATATTTATGAGAAATTGCAATCAACCAACAATTCAGAAAAAAATCACATTCAGGATTTGGTTAAACTTTCTTCAAGTAAACATTGAATTTTGAATCTTTTTCACATTTAATATCATAATATGTATGTATAATGTTATGCATGAACTACTTTAAAATAATACACTATCTTTATGAACACTTTGGCATTCTCATTTGTTATTACTATTACCTTGTATCCCAGAGGACATACACATTTGCCCACTGAGCAGCTACTTAACGATCCAATAGCAACAGTACAATCTGTGTCAACATCACAGGCATCTCCAATTCTTCCTAGCAAAGTTCAGTTATGGAAATGGAAATTATATCAGGTGTATAGAAAGATGCATGCATATAAACAGCTATCTGAGAATGCTATTTTGTCAAATTCAAAATGCACCTATTTTTCCCGTTTTTAAAGTGATTTTTAATTAGGAGAAATTAGGTTAGGCGGTGCCTATACTCCTGGCTCCTGAGATATACCCCTGGCTCGATCCTGACTGTTTATTGACATAGGAACTTGAATGATATCGTGTTGATAAGTGAATAACGAGTTAGGTCATTATCTGATATATTCATGTGTAAATATTTTCCAAGTTTCCAATGTTTGGGACTGATCACAAAAGCCCTAAATCCACGGCGGCAAGAACACGCCATTTCTTGCGTTAAAATGGTATCGCGCCTCTGCCGCCTGGATTTCGTCCACAGCGAAATAGAGGCGAAATGGGGGCGGCACAGGCACGATACCATTTTAACGCAGGATCCTGTCGCCGTGGACTTTGGGCTATAGTGAACCTACTGAGTGTGCAGGTGTCCATGGCGGTGTTTGTCAGGTACCCATCGGGACACACACAGGTGGGCGGAGTGGTTGTAGAGGAGCAGAAGCTGAGAGCCACAGAGGCAGAACAGTCCGAGTCCACTGTACACGTGTCAGTTATCTTACCTGAAGCAGACAGCAGAGGGTTATTTGAATAAGCCATTGGCATGCCATCAGTTATACCAATTGGAGATATCATGTAACTTAACTAAGATTTCTGATACCATAGAAGGTTAGTTCTTTCCAGCTGCTTTGCATTGTATATTCACAATTCGTTAGTCTTGATAGTATTTTTAGGCTTCATGATTGCCTTAAACTGAAAGGTGAATTTACACATATAGTCATGGAATCTAAACTTAGGAGGTGTGGGGGGGGGGGGGGGGCTGGCGTTTGAAATAGATATTTTGCAGATTAAAATCATTTCAGTTTATATTACTTACGAAAGATGCAGTTGCCATTATTCTCATAGGACCCATCAAGACATTGACACTTCCCTGTTTTGCACAAGGAATTTGTGATAACTGCGCTACAGTCCACCCCGATTGCACAGGGATCCTCCAGGATACCTGCATGTTTAGTATAAATGTAGAAATACACTGCAAAAAAGGTGCTTAGGTTTTAAACATGTTTAGGTCTAAACATGTTTAAAGTCTATACATTTTACTAGGTTTGTGTTTTTAAATCCTTCTATTTAGGAATTAAACACTTTTATTCTAAACACCTAAACATTTATGTTGAATATGTTTAGATGTTTAGTATTTAAACAGTATGAAGAATTGGTGTTTAGGATGTAAACATGTAGTGTTTAGATCATAGTATATTAAACACATACCAGATGGCAGCTCTGTGGTTTACTGTAGATTCTGCCACCACAACCAACATTATTGCTGTTCTAAAAGTGTTTAAATCTGAGTAACTTAATTCAAATTTCATGGGATACAAAAGGATAATAATACACATTGTAGGATTCAAGGATAGAATGCTTCTTCACGATGATCACAATGCAATAAAGCTACATCTGCTACATAGACACCTCTTTTAAGAACTCTAAGAATGGATAAAGCATTATTTTCCCTAAAGGTCTGTTGTATTGACTCAAGGTTGTGTCTATGTTAAAGTAGAGGCCGATGTGAAATAGTGATGCATTGGCTCATGGGGGAGGGGGACTGCTAGAAGTCTCTTCGAGACACTATATATAAATGGAAATAAAATAAATTAGGAATTTATTCAAATATCTCTATCTAAACATAATAATAATGATCTACCTGTCTCTCGCCACACCACTTTCATCCTTAAACATTTGACATATAAACACAATAATATGCTAAACTCTTGCATTCTATACACTTCATTCTGCTAAACACATTGATTTAAACACATAAATTTCTAAGCACTGAGCTAAACATATTATTGATCTAAACATGTTTAGGAACATATTGTGTGGACAAATACGGGGCAGGATTGTGTTTAGGATTGTGTTTAGGATCTAAACACCTTTTTTGCAGTGTAGGGGGAGACACAGGGCTAATGTAAGTCATACATTGGGTCTTTTGGCACGTTTAGCTGATTATCCGGGAGGTGTTTTACAAACGTCGAAACCATTGAGTCGAGTTTGCATTTTAGTATCTTTTCTTACTCGAAAAATCACGTTCAGGGTCTTCTTGTACATTTCAATGGGGGTGACCATGCCCTCACAATGTGCTTCTGGTATCTAATGATATAGAGATTTTAGTGCCACAATTTCCTATTATTGATAATCAATCCGAGGATTGCTGGTAACTAGGATTGATGCCAATAATAGTGTAATCCATAGTTACATGAGGGTACATTTATAGCATGTGAGAGCTGTTTTCTGTTTTGATTCTATATTGGTTTAGCCTATCAGTGTGTTAAGTATGCAGTTCTTAGTTCTGAGAATACCTGTTAAGTGTGGAGTATTTTACTTTCTTAAAGTGAAACAAAAAATTACTATGCAAACGTTGGATTCAAGCTACTTACGCCTCTGGCATGTCTTTGAGTTAATCTGCATGTATCCTGTCTGACATTCACAAATGTTTGAGACACATGTGGAATCATTAGTCCATCTATTGCAGAGAAAGTTGGTATGGCTGACATCACAAAAGTCTCCGAGAAATTTTCCTGTTGACAAAAAAATTAATAGAGGGGCTCAATCACAATTTATAATTTATAAAGAGGATATCTCATATAGCTTACTAAACTAATTTACTGGTAGAGGTCATGTGTACACTTTGTACACTGTAGACTATTAAAGTAGAACAAAGTCATACTGGCAAAGTACATAATAATGTACCAGGCAAGTGTGTTGCCTGTATGTCCATCAACATAGTTGCTCTTTAAACGGTGGCTATTCCTTGATGTGAGTAATAACCGCAAAATTTATGAAACAGATTTACGAAAATTAGCAATGGATGCACCATGTGAGAATTATGGTGGCCCTGGAGGCTCACGTAAAAAAAAAATTAAAAGTGAAATTTTTTTTTTCAAAGTGAAGTGTTTTTTTTCAAAGCGAAGTTTTTTTTTTTCAAAGTGAAGTTTTTTTTTCAAAGTGAAGTGTTTTTTTTCAAAGTGAAGTGTTTTTTTCCAACTGGAGTGTTTTTTTTCTAAGTGATGTTTTTTTTTCTAGGTGATGTTTTTTTTTCAAAGATTTTTTTTTTTTTTTTTGTCTTCAGAAATTTTTTTTTTTTTCAAAATGAAAAACTCACTGTCACTGTCAAGCTGATGGATGCCAACTTGTGACAGCTATCCTTTAGCATTGGGATGCACTACATGTGGCAATTTATAGGGTCCTGTGTGGAAATTTACACCGGGTAAGTGGCCCGCATGATAACTGCCCTTGGGAAAAAGACATCCTTGCCCATTGGCGCCTTTCAAGTGGCCCTTTTCCAAGAAATTGGCCCTTTGGCCCGGTAAAAATGTATGACAGGTATCCTTTAACATTGAGACTCAACATATTATAGCATTGTTATATAGGATGCTAGGTGATAGCTGCCTGTTGAGTGGTCAATTTGCCTGTTGAGTGGCCATTTGGCCGCCGTAACTGGCCCCCGTGACTGGCCCCTGTGACTGGCCCCTGTGACTGGCCCCCTGTGACACCTTGTGACAGCTATCTTTTCACAATGGAATGGAGTATGTTTATGTGGGCATTCATTGGATCCTATGAGACCTGGAAGGTTTTTCTCTTTTTGCAAAGAATTTGTTTAGGCAGTTCGTTTAACAGAATGCGTTTCTGGGGAGGTTTAGCGAACTCCTGGGCAGTAGCGAGTTCGTTTGGGCATTTCGTTGAAAAGTCGTAAGCTATGCTTTTATATAGTGTTTCTAAACCAGTTTTGGCGAGTTCGTTAGAAGAGAAAAAGGAAATTCGCTGGCCATATTCAGTTCGCTGTATCCAAAAATGGTCTTTCCAAAGGGTGAGTTAGGAAGACCTCAGTACCAGCCCCTAAGTTATGGATACGTGAATAAAATATTAATGAAGCACTACATTGTGATCATTTTAATGAAATAATGCTTTCTTTATCCCAATGTACTGTACTGAAATTTTGGAAAATAAAAATATATCCTAAATAAAAAGGGATTGAAATTTTTTTTTTTTACAAATTCTTTACATAGTCATTAGACAAACTCGTTGTGCAATATCTAAATGTTCTTAGGTTGTTCTCTGGTCCGTAGCAACTACCTGGGTAGGGGTGAATATACTACACTATACCCTGTATGACACACTGGTCACAGAATTTCTTATCTCAGCGATTTTACTACAGAACCGGATGTGTTATGCCCATGTGCAGGTGACTATATAAACCCCTGGTCCCCTGTACTTGTTCACAGTGTAAACATGGCAGCTGTACCAGTAGCAGGTGATATGTCAGAGGGCTCCTCAGAAGAGGATGTGTTCATGCCAAGGCAGTATAGGGGGCGCATCCATCCGTTTATGGAGTTTACGGAGGAAGCTTTCCGGCGTAGATACCGTATCTCCAAGGCGATAGGCCGCCGCCTCGTAGATGACCTTACAAATTACATCGACGTGATAGGAGAAGGCCAAGGCGGGGGGGTGCCAATAGAAGACCGGGTAAGTAAAAATAATTGTTTAAAAACAAATGTGTATGATTAAAATAAATGGTTATACATTGTATGGATACGATCCTCAAAATAGAAATATATTGTGCTATACTGAATATACAACACATGTTTATTATACTGTTGTCCAGTATTTAGGTATTGTATGTAGCCTATACATTAGTTATGAAATAAAATGGGGTGGCCCGTGTGACCTTCTATAATTTTTATGTTCCAGCTATGTCTTGCAATACGGTACTTTGCCACCGGCTCCAACTTTAGTCTCGTAGCTGATTATCAGGGGGTGAGCATTCCTACAGTCTCGCGCTCGGTGTCCCAAGTATCTGATTACTTTTACGAAAACTCGTTCAAGTATATTCATTGGCCCGAAATTGATGAGGAAAAAGAGGCTATTGCGGCAAGATTTCTCCAAGACTACGGCAAGCCCCGAGTGCTTGGGTGCATTGATGGGTCTCACATCGCGATCCGGAAACCCCACGACAATGAGGCTGCCTATATCAATAGGAAGGGATTTCACTCGATAAACGTTATGGTATGATATATAAAGACTATAACCGTATTGCTTTAACAATTACCATTTGTAAAATTTACCTACTCTTCATAAAATATAGGGTTCCTAGCCCACAGTGGGTATATACTCCTACTGTGGGCAAATTAAAAAGTAAGTCGGTCTTGTTTTATAAACTGTGTGGCATTGGAATGTCAAGGAACAACGATTTTGCTTTCAGTTCGTTGGAGACTCTCTGATGAGGATCACCCATATAGACCCGTCTTTCCCCGGGTCCGTCCATGATGGTTATGTCTACAACGCGAGCTCAGTGAGAAGAGCCGCTGACGACAATGCCCTGGATCCTTACTTCCTCCTGGGGGATGGGGGGTAAATAGCAAAATTTTCCTCATTTATTCATTGATATATAAATAAATTGAAATTAACTAATGACAAGTCCACCCCTAAAATTTCCAGACTCAAAGTGAATGTGATCATACGTACATATTTTGTAACAATATTAAGGAAAAAATTAATTTCCTCTATTTAGATAGCATAATTAATTATCATTATGTTCTTTTTCATGAAGGTACGGATGCAAGCCCACACTCTTCACCCCTATAGAGGATCCCACGACAGTCGCGCAGGAAGACTACAATGATTGGCAAAGAGTAACAAGGAGTATCATTGAACGGTTAATAGGGCACTACAAGCAGAGGTGGAGGTGAGTTTCAATATGGCCCGAACATCATTAATGTAATTATACTTAGTATGTGTGGGGTAAAAAATGTGTATTATATTGCTAAAAAATTCCCTTTCACCCATGCTCCACTCCCAATAAGTAAACTATATAGCAAAGTACTCTAACTGTATGTATATGGTGTTGTTTAAGTATTTGTAAGGAATAAAATAATTTCCCTCCAATAAAAATATGACTTGTACATTGCCTTAAAAAAACTTTCCACTGATATGAGTATACTTTATTCCACAGGGTGACAGATAACCACGGAGGTTATATGTTTCATAAGCCAGACAAATGTGCGCGCATCATTATCGCCTGTGCCTGCCTGCACAATTTGTGCGAGCAGGCGGCACTTCCGGTTGAGGTAGACGGTGACGAGGACGGGTTCCATCTCCAAAATCCAGACTTCCAGGAGGACGAGGGGGATGATGTAGCGGATGCGGACAACTTACCTGGTCGCCGTGACCTGTACGTCCTCAACCACTTCTAAGGGACGGTTATGACGACAGCCACTGCATATATCGCTGTATGGCCACCTACAGCGTTTGATAGTAAATATTTTTGTAGCTGTCTAATTGGATGAATTAATAACTAGATATTATCCTGGTCATATGGTAATATAAAACTGTAAAAAATGTGACTCCAACCTTATGCCTTACGGACATGTTGAAATAAAAAATGTTATCTCTATATATTGTCCTTGTGCTGAATTGATGGGTTTCATATACGGTGAATATAAGATATTACGCTATTTCATAATACATAATATAAGTGTGTCAGTGGTGTGGGTACAATATAGAATTTTTTTTCCCCTCTTTCAAATACCATGCTCAGTAAGAATTACATACCCATAACATCTATAATAATATGGCGAGGCGTCCTGACATACAGTCTGGGTACAAAATTTATACTTTTTCCCCTGGAATAATATCCAAACACCCAAAAGTTTTTTTCAGTTCATAACATAAAGATTACCAGTGCATGCAATATGATTTCAAATGTAATCTTCATATATAGTTAAACCATTTATAATGTCACCATACGTAAAGGTTTTGGGAAAAACATACTGCATGGGGCTCTTTTGTACTTTACCCAAACCATAATGTCTAATAAGCATGTTATTAACCATTACGATGTAAGATTTGGGTACTTATATGGTGTTTAAAAAAAATTTCCCATATGAATAAAGGTTGATGTTTCTGTTCTATACAGACACCACTTTTTTCAACATAAACATTTGATCGTTAAACGTGCCCACAGAATAGACTACTTGGCAATGTACATCCCAAAGAACTGCACTGTATTACCGTTATTGCATAAATTGGATAAGAAAATAAACTCCCTACCTATAAAACTACTCACACCCACCCTTACCCAACCTACCAGTATATACCCACGACGCGTGAATTAAAAGTAGCGCACACGTGCAAAAAATTAATTTTTTCCTTTCGGACCAAAAAAATCCACTTACTACTGATGTGTTGTCCCCCGCCACTAGCGGTTATAACAGTGGGTTAACATTAACCGCAAAAACCGACCAAATTACATCAGTTACTAAATACATATTGACCCATAAGTAATAAAGCAAGGAACAATAGTAATGTTAAGCTGAAGCCAATTTTATTAACAGCACCCCGGACTACATTTCATAGTAAATGGATATATAACACGTCGTAAACTTAATAAGTATTCCATCCTTCAGTTATAGCCAGGTGATATTTAGATATATGCGCTGTGTTATCGTTGATCATTTACTCCGAATCAGATTTCATGTCTTTGCGGATGGTGGTGTAATCCATAAGAGAAGAGGGGTTCCAGCATCCTTTGACAGGCTGTATAGTCCCAGCAGGAGGCCTAGAATGGACGAGGGGTGTACCACACACTGCGGGTATGCCTGTGGTGGGAAAACCATTAATTAATTTTTACATAAATATAATGGAGACTGCGGAAAACAGGTAGGGTCATTGCGCTACACCTTTATATACCCCGGATAGCAATGTGCTGAACTCAGTTAATTTAAATTTTTCACAATATTAATTTCTCTAGGTGCACCAGTAATTTCCTAATTAATTGGTACTTTGTGCTGTGTTCAGATGTATAGCCTTCTTTGTACCCTCATTTAACTAAATTAAGTGTAATGAAAATTATATTTAAACCTGTCCCGTTATTTCCTTAATGGTTTATAGTCTACAATAATTTATTATAAGAAAATAAATAGCCTCACCTGTCACAGCCTCGGGTCCCAAATAGTTGAGAGCCTCCTCCTCGTCCACATCGAGTTCCATGTATGAAGGAACAGGGGGAGCTCCCGTCTTGCTTCGCTCAAACATGTACTTCCTGTACTGAATAACACAGAGAAAAACATATAGTTAGGAAAAACACTTTAGGTGAAAAAAACATTCCCCCCTTTGATTTAAATTAGTGGCAGCTGATAGCAATGAGGGGGGTTGATTGTTAAGTTCGGGGTGTTTATTAGTACAGCCTACCAAATTCTCCACTCCAGATCATACACCTATTTACCAAAACAGCGCTATAAGTAAAACATGGCAATCTGCTATATTAGGACCATAAGTGGTATGTGTAGCGAGTTTATTTCCATAATACATAACCTTGAAACACGGGAATGGGATGTATGTCTTCATGTACCATATTTAGCAGCAACAAATTCGTTACAAAATCGTTACATACTCGCTTAATGGTAACCGAGTGTACGAGGGTCGAGGGGAACGATTTTCCGGATGGAAAAAAATATCTGTTTCAGGGAAATCTTTACATAATAACAGGTTACTGTTAATGTCCTTTTAACATATGTTGGTTTAAATTACCAGTACCTTTTCTTTGCTCTCGGAGCAAAATTTCCCAAGCTTTATTTCACATTCCTCCGCGCTCCTCACCACCGTGCTGTAGCGGTTCACATAATCTGTAAATGGTAGCAATATATTTATATATAGAGAAGAAAAAAAATAACATTATATTATGCTTAAAAGGCAATTTAACCAACAAGTATTAATAGGTTTGAAAACAGAACATTACTTGAGAGACATTATTGATACACATTATAAGGATGCTCATGTAGTACCACAGATTACTTGCTTGTCATTCAAATATAATTGATAAATGGACTCAGTATGAAAATTATTAATTTTGCCTACATTCCCATATTTAAAAAATTCCTCACCCGCCACTTTCTGCCATGTTTTCTTCTTTATTCTGACACTTTGAGATGGGGTGGAGAATGAACCTTTCAGCAATTTCCTCTGGGCATTTGCCCCTCTTGCGAGGGCACACCTCTCCGCCATATTCCAATTTTTAGCCCTTTTCCTCTTACCCGTGGGTACACCATCGTCATGTTCTGTAAGTGACTTTTTACTCGCTTTCTCCACCTTCAACTTTGCCTCCGTGCGCCGACTGCGCCGGGAACCCTTTCGCTGCAAATTTCCATATGACTGAGTGTAAGTTGTAAACTATTTAAGACCCAGCGATAGCGTACAAAGCCCTAGTATTCACTAGTCTATTATTAGGGTAGGTGTGTAAATAATCCATCAAAGTGCCCAAATGGCATTCATCTGACCTCTGTAGGTAACCTTTATATTAAAACCAACAGCCGCAAAGACTATGTACCCAAAAGTTCAGTACAGCATAGTGCAAGTGGTAGAGGTAGAATGTAGTCAAGTTCTTTCATAAATGCTTACCAACGCCATGTGCTAACATAAATTGATTGATTCACCACATACCAAAACACTGACACAATGACTCTTTGCGGCCCCAGGGCCCGTGAAGCTGGCCATGTGTTGGGTACTTCAAAACGAGAGAACGACACTAAATACCACATTATGCCCACATGCAGTATACCATGTGTGGGTACAGCAATATACCTAACAACAAAACACAACCTTTAAAGCATGTTTTACTAACCGGCATGTCCTGTAAGGTCGGGGCTGTGTACGGTATGGTAACGTGTGCTCCCACCAAGTGCCTGTAGTGTTGTGCCCGGTTCTAGCTAACTCGCCTAACAAGCATGCGCAGTACAAACCGGAAACGACGGCAGTAACCATATGGTATAGAAGCCTTTTCTCCAGATCAACGAGAAGGCAGCGAAAATGCCTACCAGTTTAAAGCCGCTTTAAATAAACTACTCTCATTCAACACTATAACGGGCACAGCGGCTCATTTATCTTATTCGCCAATCCAAATAATTGCCTTTTGAAAGTGCAAACTCATGTATAAAGTATAATGTGTGAGAGGTTGTGCGTTGGTGTATCCTAAGTATGGTTAAATAATTGTTGTTATAAATAAGTATCATAGCCAACATCAACATAAAACGTCCCTGTTTACGACAATAACTACACAAACCGGCCAAATATACCTCTCCTCATATACAAATCCCCTTTTCCCCTATTTAATGGTTACTACTATATTAACGGTGTAACCATATCATCATCACATAGAGGTGAAATTAAAATTTTAATATTGCTTATGAATGATGATGATAAATACGGAAGAGAATGCACTATTTACACGGATATGCATTATAACAATTGGATCCAGTGTGATAAAAACTTTATTATTACCAAGGTGAAGCTGGGTCAAAAGTTCATGCTCTATAGTCCCACAGAAAATTAATAGTAGGTGCTACTATCTGCTGTTTCCCACCATTCAACATACCCATACCACTCTCCCTGCTCCCGTTTGTATAGTATTATAGCAGTATCTGCATAAACAGCAATACCCCTTTCTCATTAGAGACTGTCAATAACAGGATCTGTACAGAAGGCATACCCTGTTGCATCTGGCATTCAATTGAAAAGACAATCTGTTATTACTGCAGCATTAATAACAAGAAATAAAAAATTATATCCCCAATACTGGCCATAATATTAATGTGCGCCCACCTCCTAAGCTATTGATATGTCAGTGTATGGCACCGCGATACCACATCTCCCCAGCACTACCACAGGCCCTATGCCCCGTTGGTAATTATAAAGGTGAAACAAAATTGTGTTTGTTTCTTTCTTTTGTGGTGGGGGGGGCGCCCTATTATATTCTTTATAAAAAAAGGTGGAACCAGACAAAGTATAAACATTACAGGGGTTTTCCACACCTGTGCAACGGCATCGCTTAAACTGTCTCCATGAAAGGGCAAATAAAACATGCACCTTATGGTGCTCCAGTTGGTGCGTTTAAAGATAGGAAATAACCAATCCACCTACCGTTTATATAAAAATTGTTATCGGGATATACAAATAACCATCATTTAATTGTAATTAATTAAAAGCTCCACACTGTATATAGTCCCATTAATATATAATAGAATGCGGGTATGTTGCCGGTGTATGAAATAATAACATTTTACAGATATATACTTGCACTACCTGGTACACAGTAATTTGTGCATGCTCCTTTTTTTCAATCATTTATCTGTAAAGGGTTAATTTTTTTCTTTATTGCCCCTTATATTGTCATTATAAGGTATGCTTCCCCTAGCTGCGGGCTAACTTGTTACTGAGTATACTTCTCCTGCTTCATGCTCTATATAAAACATTCTTTACTAACTATTTCCACCAATTCTTCCATGACCTAATTATTTTTTCACGACTGTTGTATGAGCTCTGTGTCGGGGTTACTTAATAGTTTACCGGTAATATATTTTTACTTATCTTTATACCCACAAAATGGGGTGCATCGTGTTTGGGTTAAAATATTTTGGCTATTGTGGGTTTTGCCAATTTGTGGCCATATAGTAATGTATTGATACGTAATATATATATAGTGCACATATCCAAATTATTAATAAAGACACAAATAATAATTAACTTTCATAATCTTTATTCAGTAATCCGTAAGGCATTATTTCAATACCTGGTAAGTATCCAATGAACCATCTATGTCATGGTAACCCGTCATTAAATTCCTTTCATGAAAGAAAATTACCAAATACTATAACATCATACTAGATGTACTTTCCCACCCTGAGTGTAGATCATTTCTACCATATAATATCTCAATAATTGTTTTTATATCTGTCGCAGTTTCAGAAATTAACATAACAAATAAGGGTCTGGTGTACTGGACTTATTAACACTAAAAATTACTTCCTTGTGCAATTCAAAAATAACAGGATTGTTAGGATATTTCACTTATATAATCGTATATAGTATCCTAATATGTGTTGACTGCAGATGGAATTCAATATATATGGCAGTCTGCTTCTTTCCAGAGTACAACAAAGCGTGACAATCTTAATAACTACATAACCGTAATTTGCCAATATAGGCAGGGTGTCTTAATATTAAATGGTCCAAACAAGATTATACTCCACAAAAATAAAAAGTAGGCTATCTCTGCTTATATAAGGGATAAGTATTGTTACTTGTTAAGCCATTTGTGGAACGTTTTTATATCCCTAACATTGAGTACAAAATACCAGAACTGACGTGAGACGGTGGTACGATAAGCATAATTGTTATATCAATTATACCCGTATATACTATACCCAACCTGTTCAGTTATAACTTGTTCAAAAACCCACACCCTTCTTGAATACGTACATGTAGCTCTATAGGGAGCGAATTTGCAGCGAGTTTGTTCATGATGAACGATTTTCCTTTTATTGTATAAACCACGGTACATGTATGATCCTGCAATATGCACAAACTAAAAGCATAACGGTTACACATCATATATGACATTATGCTTAGGCACTCCAGTATGATAGTGGAAATACTGTAGTTCGCTAATGCAGGATGAAGTACTCAGCGGTTTCTAGGACGGCCACGGCCAGCGCCTTTTGCCGGCGGTTTGTTCACTGCCACAGCTCCTACTCCTTGCATGGGCACCACTACCTGTGTGGGTACCTGATCCACGGCTGCTGCTCCCCCAACAGCACCCGGAACACCTATAACACATACAGAAGGGAATTAATACGAGTCACATATGGTAATAAGGGTGCAACAGGAAAAGTCTATTTTGACATTGACATTTTAACTATCCAACTCCCTGACAGTGTTTTCAGCTATAATATACACCAAATATGGGAAAGAGCAGATAATTGAATTAGTAATGACTATGAGAAATGCAATAATACTTGTCAAACCAAATGTAAGGGAATGATTTTTGAAATAATACACTTTTAGCAAATAAGTGGCCATTGATTGATTCTAACTTACCGTAATTTTCTGGCACAGGAACCGAGGTTGGGAACATGGGGTTTGGTGGGTACAGTGCTGCAGACGGGCCGGCCACACCGACAGTCGAGCGGGCAACATTAGAGAAATCTGTGGAGTAGACAGTAATGGTGGTATATGACATTGTTATCGACACTATGTGTTACAGAACCCGTTCGTGCTGATCTTTATCTGTGTAACCATGGAGACTAGAAGAATAATGTGCAAATTTTAATTTTAAATTAATATTGGAACTAGGTATAAAATTTCCAATAGTCTTACAATAAAAGAGGCGAATTATAACAAAATATATTTAATTTTAATGGGTAATACTGCATTATGCAACATACCGCGTACAGCACTTTCCATACTAGCCAACATGCGCGTCTGTGTGTTGTATTGATTTGTTAAAGTAGCCGACAGGCAACTAATCTGCTTGGCAGAGTTGCTTTCAACATGCTCCATTTTGGACGCAGTGTTTTCTAGAGAGCTTGTTATGTTCAGGCACCCTGTACCTAGGTCCGCAGTCGCTGAGTTTAACGCTATCAAACCGTTGGTAATGGAGGCAACATGACCGCTGGTGGCCGTGCACAGGGACTCGATTTGTTTTTCAGTTTTTTCCTGTGCCGTGATTATAGATTTAATGTCGGCAGCATTGGAGGAGGTCTTATCCAGGGTCATCAGGGTGTGTACACTCTCCTTAAGTAGAGACCGATTTTCTTCTACACATGTGTCCATAGAGGTGTTAAGGGCAGTGTGAGCAGTGGCCAAAGTAGCAGCGATGTCGGTTGTTTTGGCAAAAGTGGTTTCGAGATTGGTCGACATCCCTTTGACCAATTTAAAGGTGTTGTCACTCATTACTTCCTGGTTAACTTTCAGTTCTTTAATGACTACCGTCATGTCGGTCATCTCGGTAATCAAGCTGCCTGAAATGGCTGTGCTTGCTTGGAATGTTTTCTCCAGGTTCTGGGACATTGATAGGACTAATTTAGAAGTGTTTTCACACATTATCTGCTGATTGGACTGGAGGTCTTTCACGATGCACTTCAAATCTGTCACTTCTGTTGCCGTGAGAATCAGCTGTTTAGTTATGTCCAGGTGACAATTTGTAATTTTCCTCTGGTTTTCCGTCAAAAGCTCGAGAACGTCTGTGATACGAGTGTCCACTGGGGGTGGAGTGGGGGGCACGAATGAGTGATTGGCGGGTGTCACTTGTACATTTCCCAGCCCGGCGGTCGAGGTAGTGGCGGTAGCGGTACATGAAGGGGTGAGGAACGAAGTAGTAGCTATCAGGTTTGGCAGGGGGACCGTGATTGCAGGTGCAGTAGGAGTTCTCGCCGTACTAGCAGGGGTGTTGGTGGGTGGGGGGGTTTGGAAGAAATCTGCAATGCAATACGAACGATTGTAATATTGGATACGGTACTCCCGTTACGCCAAATAATAGAAAGTCAATCCAAGGTCATTATCAATTGCATCCAATTTCAAATTAAGTCTATTAGGTAGCAAGTACATATGTTAACAAAATATAAAGTTATTCATGCGCAGAAAGTTGAGGAAACATTATGGTAAACCTATTATGGTCAACCTATAGGTAGTGGACACCGGAGTGTATTTCATATTAGTGTAACACTTACTGTATATAAATGTGGGTCAACGAGTTTGTAGCGAATTCGCTGTAAATTAATGGTATATCTAGGTGTCAAAATGAATATGTGTGCAGTTGTAAATATATATTAAACATGGTTATGCAGCAAGTAGGTTAGAGTTGGTGCGAGTGCCATGTATTTGTGTAAAACTGTCACCTGCTGTCAAACCAAGTTCTGCATATGGGAAATTGTCTGTTATATTGCTACTGTGAGGGCCAAGGCTTCCTAGGTCCAGGTCGATTGTAGCCAAATCATAGACTCCTACTTCGGGCGTAAGACAATCTGTTAAAGTTAAATTTTTTTGTAGTTCAAGGATAAATTCCATGTAGCGTTGATAATCACACCTCATGTTTTCCAATCCGCCAGTGCCGAATGGAATGCTGATACCTGTTTTCGCACACGGATAAATAAACATTATTGAAAATAGTGACATTTTGCAAATCATTATAATAACATATGCTGTGTCATTCCTGCTTTTAATACAATGCTGTAAGTGGCGAGCACGCCAGATACTATATGGTGGTGGACAATGCAATTAATCTGAAATGCAGAAAGAGCTAGATGATTTATACCGGGGAACATTCAACACTGTAAGTAGGCCATCCCATCCAAATTTTTAAAGTAATGTTTGAAAATCAGACACCTCCACCGTGCTGAAATGTTAACCAAATTGGGCAGAACATGGCATGACCAATTGCAAACCTTTACCCGTGTTTCGTTATAAAAGTGTACAACTTACTCTGTGGGTTGGTGTCAAAATCGAATTCATTTGGTCCGTCATCATCAGCATCGGCAGGCTCCACGTAACTTGTGTCCACAGCAAGGGGTGGGGGTGGCTGATTGAACGTCAGTGGTTCTTCCGGCAGTGTGGCGGGAGGTCGAGTTCTCACCCCTCGGAAGAGCCCTTTAGGGGTGTCCGTATGGTTGTTGAGGAATCGCGTGCACGCTAGACGTCTCTCTTCTGCTGTGACAATAACCAAATAAATAAGTTACAGTTAAGAAATATAAAAAATAAATTGATACAGCCTAACCAAGACATATGGCAACCAAATTAAATCTATTGGGAATGCTTACTGACATGGTTGAAATAAATAACAGTAGGAAGTGGGGATAGTAATGATGTTACATAGAATAAGGGAGTTAAGACAAAAGGATTCTAATGATTAATACACTAATAAGTACAGATGCCAAAATACAAAGGAGTCCGAGCCATAACAGGACTGCTAGCAGGGCAGCCACGACAAGAAAACAACTAAGCACCATACACAGCTTTATCTTCCCTACAAAGTCGCTGGAGGTTCGCTAAACAACATATATGCACATATAGATAGTGGGGAATAGATGAAATATTTGGGTACAAGGAGGTAGAGGGCAAAAACCTAACCTACCCAGTAGAGGATCCGTCCCGTTCTTGGACAGGGCAGCACGCTCGTTGCTCCGAGCCTTATTATACAGTTTCCTCTTAATATAGGCCTCCACTAGGTCCTGCGCCGTTGTTCGAACCCCTGTAGGGGACGGCTTCAGTGTCTGCTGCAGGTGCCGGTCGAGTACAGATAAATCCTCGATCATGTCCATGCCTGCAATTTATATGACAGTATAGTAATTATTTTAAAAAACATTCTTTATAAAAACATACCTTATCAGTATATATTATATAATACAGCAACAAAATATACATTTACATAACATATTTCACAAATTGAAGGGAAACATAGGTATAAGAATTCAAAATACAAAAGCAACAAATGTCAACAAAAGTTAACATGAATTATACCTGCGAAAGTTGTAATGTTGTTGTACAGCAGGGCGTAGATCTCTATTGGTGATGGGGGGCAGGGTGGATCCAGACCAAACTCGACGCAGTGTTTCAATAGGTAAATATTCTGTAAAGAATTTAAACAGTACAGAAATAATACATGTAAAACCCTACATGTAAGCCCCATTAACAATAGAGCACTGAAAATGGTCCCCTGATATACCGTGTGGCATTTCAAGACTTACTACCACTAATATTAGTGTGATGAGTTAAAATTGAAATAAATTTCCTAAAATTGGTAATGACCAAATTTTCCGATTACCTGGACTTTATAATGATTGAAACCAAAAAATTATAGGACTAAAATGCAATAAGATATATGTGTATGGAAGAGATGACATTAACGTATGAACATGATATGTCTTAATCACATGCTGCTCAATACGTAAAAAGCTTGTGTACAAAAAGAGTCTTACGTCGGTACGGGCGGCGCTGGTGTATTTTGAGATCTTATCACGTATGCACTTTCTGGTACGGCAATTGTTGCCTGATCCATTAACGGTGGCTGTATGATAAACCATAA
The DNA here is from genome assembly GCA_947462335.1 of Harmothoe impar. Lineage (NCBI taxonomy): Eukaryota > Metazoa > Annelida > Polychaeta > Phyllodocida > Polynoidae > Harmothoe > Harmothoe impar. The sequence goes on from OX381721.1 coordinate 25,393,259, forward strand.
CTTGGTGAAATAACCACAGACACCATTTATTACTCTTACCCTTGCATGTACCACATACAAGGAATTGAAAAATATTACATTGGGAGATTACTAAAGGGGGTATTTTCTTATTAAAGCAGGGTACATACCCCTGGTAAATATATAATGTAAACATTCCGTTACCCAGGGTAGATAGCATAATGGAATACTAAAACCGATTTGTATTCCCTTAATGATTCATAACAAGGGTCTTCTTACCAACATAGTGTGAACATGTGTAAAGTTACTCTATCCCCCCGACAAGGCTATTTAAACCTATCGAAATAGCACAGAACATGAAAATTCCACAGGAAATAATAGATAAATGCAATGTATCACCCTCACTGTCTAGAATAATTTACAAAAATATAACTCACTCATTATATTGTCTGTAGCTTTCTCTTTCTCTTGCTGTTTGGAGACCATGTGCGTTTTAAGCAAACCTGCCTGGGGATAGGCAAGCCTCATAAGAATGGACATCTCCTTTGAGGTGAATGCGGGCTTTTTGGTGCTTTTCTTGCTACTGGGTTGATCCTGCGAATCATGTGACGCAACGCTGCTAGATCGCTTCCGGGAGGTTTGGCGAGACTTGTTACCGGTAGTAGAAGGGGCTCCCTCTTTTTTTTTCCTGCCTTTCTCCTTATGTTGTTTCTTGGCCACCTGGCTTCTCTTCTTTGCCTCTTCCCTCTTTCTTTTCTCCGATCGCTCTTTCATTTTTTTCATTCTTGTTTCAGTCTGCTGCTCTCTCTTGGCAACATTTAGTATGGTGCCCTCATTAGCCTTGATGTACGTATTCAGGTAGTTATCACGGGAGGAGGTGCTCTCGGTACCCGAACTGCTGCTCCCTGTACAGGAATTGAAACTGAGCTTTAGTAAGAGTTAATTGTTATCCACATTAATAAATCCCATCGTTATGCTAACCCCATATAAAACCATAGGTATGTGCACAAGGCGCAAACAAAGGGAAAAAAATGTATGCCAAAGACACAGAAACTATAACTATATAGCAGAGAGAAAGGTAAAGTATCAACATGAGCTGGTTTGAAAAATATTTACACCAAACTCTGTCATTGCACATGACATGAACATCAAAGAAAAGGCAGCGATTATACAGCGAAAGGCGTGCGGTCAAATACAAATATACTTGCAATTTTGCTTATGCGGGCAATTCACCTGCACGTGTTATAAAGAGGATATATACCACATATCCTAGACCAGTGTACGTCAAATAAAAAAATATCACCTATATCTGTGTTTGTGTAAAAAAAAAATGTGCACCCTACTTGGTAGGGGAGGACCATTTTCCAAAAAAAACATGTTACCTTTTCCAAATGTTAAAAAATATATATCCCGTAGATAATTAAGTTATATTTTATGTCTGACTAGAGAATACACCAATATATATTTGACTTTGCGGGGAAGTTGGTTTTGAAATATGTTAGTATGGGATGCATCGCGGTCAGCAGAGCTATTAAAACTTGCAAATTATCCGAATAAGGTCCGACTTAAAGCTTAACCTTTGAAATAGTGGTTTATTGGTTACACATGAATTAGTATACACTCCTCCCCACAATAGAAAATTTAATTATTATATTGATGTTCACAAAATACAAAAAGAAAATAACCTACCGTACGTATACAATTATAAAATGTTTTTATGAATAGCAAATCTTATGCCATAAGTATGTGTCAATATAAGAAAGGGCACGAAGGGAGTTATTATTATTGTCTCAGTCCGTACGTGGTACCGGTTAACAGAATTGGCATTGCTTGAAATATATATAAATTATGGTGAGTAGAGTGTCTGGAGCATGGCGTATTGTCCTAACAATGAGGAATAACCCAATAAAAAAATTTCAAACGCAATAAAAGGAAAAGCCGGACTTAAATAAACTACCGCCTACATATATAAATACTTAGAGTAGCTATGTAGGCCAAACTCAATTAGCTAAAACTAAATAAATGAAAGGTTCATTTTAAGTGGGTAAAATATATGGGTACTGGGTTCACTATATGTATATAGTACATTACCTGAGCCGGAGGAAGACGTGCCGCCGGACCCACTCTCACTGGAGTTACCACTGTCCGAGGACGACTTGCTGCTTCTCTTTCTGCGACCCATCAGTACCTGCAATTCCCAATGAATATATTGCAATACACACTAAGCAATTCGGTATAAAGTATACCATTGTCTCATAATATGAGTTATCACTTTGCGTACAAGACATGCTGAAATTCATTGGGTCCCATATACTAAAGATAAGTGGCAGAGGTAGGCCTATAGGCGGAGTATGTCAAGTTCAAGCAATGGGTAAATTATGGTGCTATATCCAATATAGAACATGAAAGGAAACTCGTTACCATTAGAACAGTATTAATAAAGACATGCCCACCCAAAAGGGTTAACATTAACATATGTGACACTTGATGTGTGATATGCCCCACCATTCCTACAGTTGCAATTCAGATAAGCTTTCATTTTATAATAAATATAATGTGTGTGTGTATGATAGCAGCCGGTGGCGAGGTCACGGTACATATACAGATACGAACATAACACCGCAATGCACGGTATTATCGCTCACCTATTTAGCGAAAGGGTGGAAGAAAACAAGTGTTCATGGATAATTTAAACATTTTACAGTAGTAACTATCACACACTGATGTTTATGGACACTATACCCATGATATATGCTAGAAATTGTAAACTGTCCTACCGTATGGATCCGTAAAACGGCAAAATTCGTGTATCAGCGACAAGGTTTAGCTCCCAGCGAGGTTCTTGGCGTGCGTCCAAATGTGGTGCTTGCAAGAACTAGGTCGAATAGGGAGTTCCCCGCTCTTTATATGACGTGGCATGGGATACCCCCCGCTGTCGGAGCGCCACCTAGCGAATTTATTCCAACGATTCTACAGCGAGGAAGTACTTTCACCAGCGAGCGGTGTGGGACTTCCCATAAGCGACCTCGTTTGCAAATAACACACAGCGAGTTGTTTTAGCGATTTAGAATTAATTCTTTGTAAACTCTTTTCGGTACATATTCGGGAAACGCAAAAACGGCGAGACTCCTATTAGAAACACCCTTTTCGTTACACATCACTTTCCTCGCTGGAATGTTCGCTGGGCCTTTTCGCTGACAAATTAGTTCGCTAAAAAAAGAGAAAAACCTTCCAGGTGATAAGCCTGCATGAGAACGGTAGAATATTGGCCCATTGGCCCATTAGCCCATTTTCAAACATGCCAAAAAACACTAAAAAGTTGATATTCAGGAAATTGGCCAATTTGGCGAGAAAATCAGAATCTCAAAAAGTAGATTTTTGGGGAAATTTGTCGATTTGGTGAGAAAATGGGTCAGAATCTCAAAATAGCCGATTTTTTGGGAAATTGGCCAATTTGGCGAGAAAATGGGTCAGATTTTTAAAAAGTCGATTTTTTTCGGGGAAATTGATCAATTTGGCGAGAAAATAGGTCAGAATCTCAAAAAGTCAATTTGTCGGGAAATTGGCCAATTTGGCGAGAAAATGGGTCAGATTTTAAAAAAGTCGATTTTTTCGGGGAAATTGATCAATTTGGCGAGAAAATAGGTCAACATCTCAAAAAAAATAATAATCAACCTCAAGAGCATGGATATGTGTGTTGCTAGGCAGATACACAATTAGAATAGCTGTTGCTAAGCAACCAGCTGTCTTAGCAACAGACCAATAGAACCATTGAATTCTTTGGGTCCATTTTAGGGGGCTTAGGTATGATTATAATCAACCTCAGGAGCATCAAAATGTGTGTTGCTAGGCAGATAAACAATTAGAATAGCTGTTGCTAGGCAACCAGCTGTCTTAGCAACAAACTGATCGAACCATTGAATTCCTTGTTTCAATTTTAGGGGGGTAGGTATGATCATAATCAACCTCAGGAGCATGGAAATGTGTGTTGCTAGGCAGATAAACACTTAGAATAGTTGTTGCTAAGCAACCAGCAGCATTAGTAACAAACCAATAGAACCATTGAATTCCTTGGGTCCATTTTAGGGGGCTTAGGTATGATTATAATCAACCTCAGGAGCATCGAAATGTGTGTTGCTAGGCAGATAAACAATTAGAATAGCTGTTGCTAGGCAACCAGCTGTCTTATCAACTAATCAATGAAACCATTGAATTCCTTGGGTCCATTTTAGGGGGGGTAGGTATGATTATAATCAACCTCAGCAGCATGGACATGTGTGTTGCTAGGCAGATAAACAATTAGAATAGCTGTTGCTATGCAACCAGCTGCATTAGCAACAAACCAATAGAACCATTGAATTCCTTGGGTCCATGTTAGGGGGGATAGGTATGATTATAATCAACCTGAGGACCTATCAAAGGTTGTTTAATATTAATATTATCATTATTTGCATGAGTTTGTGTTGTGACACCTTAAAACAAAATGGCGGCACCCGTACTGACTTCCTGTCAAATGAAAACAATATAATGCCTCAACCTGGTAGTTCGCAGGCTCACCACCAGGGCTCCTCCAGGGCCTTTCGGCATTAAAAAATAACGGTTTCTTACTTTCATCGACATCATCCGCACACTGCCCAAGGCCATCAAATCTGAAACTTGCTCTTGAACAGGTTGTACCACAGACAAAGGTCTGGTTTATTCCATTTGGACCACAATTCGTTGGGTCTAAAGATGAGAAACACCAATTATTACAATGGCTGTGTATATATATATATATATATATATATATATATATATATGTTAGATGACTCAAAAATTCTTTTCTGATCGATTAACTGGTTCTGGCGGCTGTTTAGTTCAATAGACATAATAATGTAGTAACTATATTCTTATAGTTTCAGCTACCATTAAACCGAATGCAGAATGCACACAAAAACGGCTGCTTTAAGCGGTGATTCCACCAACTCCACGTGACGGATCCGTCCACTTTTTGGACGGATCCTTCCACTGACGGGTTGGTGGAAGCCATTTTCCCCGTCATTAGCACGCCAAAAGTGTGACGGATCCGTCAGAATGGCTCCACCGATCCGTCCGTCGACGGATCCGTCAACGGACGGACCAGTGGAAGCAGGAAAATGGAAATCCGTCCGTCAACGGGTGACGGATCCGTCACCATTTTGGCGGATCCGTCAAGTGACGGAAATATCTAGATATTTTAATATTTCCATCCCTTGACGGATCCGCCAAAATGTGACGGATCCGTCACCCGTTGACGGACGGATTTCCATTTTCCTGCTTCCACCAGTCCGTCCGTTGACCGATCCGTCGACGGACGGATCAGTGGATCACTTTTTTGGGTCCTTAAGACGTCTAATTTGGCTTCCACCAATCTGTCCGTCGACGGATCCGTCCATTGACGGATCCGTCCATCGACGGATCCGTCAAAACAGGTACCTAGTCTATCAAATATGGACGGATCCGTTGACGGACGGAATCAGTGGAAGCAGAAACTGGACGGATCCATCCAAATCGGACGGATTTGACCAATTCGTTGACGGACGGAGAGGACGGGGATGTTGACGGATCCGTCACGTGGCATTGGTGGAGTCAGCCCTTTAGAGAAGGTGGTCTTATTACCCAGAGAGCACATTTTAATCGCATCTGCAATGACAGTTACATAGAGTGAATCTGACACAGATCTTAAACAGGTCTTGAATAGAATAATGATCTTGAATAGGCCTCGAATAGATTTTAAAAGATACCCTGAACCAGTAACTGATGATGCCAACAAAAGTTTTGTTTCAGGTAACATGGCAAGAAAATGGAGGGTAGGTAGGTCGGATTTTTATTACATTTTTTAAAAACTTTTTTGAACATAAAAGTACTAGCCAGCCTCTCCGACGACCCTAAATTTGACCAAAAATGGGTGAAAATATGAACATTGCTTCAGAATTACATAATAAAAGCGTATGGTCGGGCCTGTTTTAATAGGGTCCGTCGGGTGACCTGGAACAAACCTTTTTTGGCCTAAGGGAGTTCTGTGGATGACAAATGGCAGAGTTTCCTCCATGAGTAGTGTCTCCCAAGAGCAACCGGACAGGAACTGCCAGTACACTGAAGAAATACACTTGTCTCAGGATACTTCTAAGTGACTGTCATAAAATAGATGAGTTAAAAACTTATCTAGGTGACAAGGAAGCAGGTCTTCTAGCAGGAGATAGAAGACCCACTCGGTATATGCCGGCCCAAAACCTGACATTTGCCAGCTCCAGATTCTATTCGTGGGATGGAAACCTGATGGGTTAGACAACTTTTGACTCGTTTATTTTATGACAGTCACTTAGACGAGTCTAGAGACAAGTTTACTTTTTCAATGTAGCTGCTTGCAGGCTGCTTTATATAGTGGACGGCAAATGGGTGGAGCCATCTACGAATCGGGTCGGAGTTAGATTAACCGGACCAGAGTTGTAGAACACAATGCGGGAAAATAACCCAGGCCAGCTAATGACTCATCTTAGAAGAGTATAGTGTAATGGTGTATTTGTACATCACCACACTAGTGCAGATATTTGTGAGAACAATAATACAATATCACTCTTACTGAGTTTGGATATACAAACTAGTTACATATTTCTATCTAAACATACTTTCATCTGAATTGTCAGGGCAATGAGTTTGACCGTCGTCAACCAAGGTATTACTGATGCAAATGTCCACATCGAAATTGATACATCGGAATTCACCAGTGGCACATACAGAGTGAACTGAAATGAAGACTCTATTGTTATATTGCTGTATGTCATGGTATATAGGAGGAAGATATTCATACATTAAGGCATGAGCCAGTAAATTATGATATTATATTAGACATTGGTAGATCGCAACATTTGGCAAATTAGATCTGAACAAATTTTGTGAATATTCACATAGTGCAACTTATGTTAAAACAACATTTGAAGAGGTTAGTTGGTTATGAATATCGACTATGGATGTATGTTACCATAGATGAAAGAGGAAATCTCTCATTCTCGCCTCCAGCATTTTTCTTTGACAAGACAAAGTGATCGTTTTCAGTCAAAGACGATTGTGTTGTACCACAAACGCCATGTTTAGGCGCCAAGACTTTAAAATGTAGGATTTGGTTTGTATTTTATAAAGACCTGAAGCATGCTGCGTTCACGCAGGAGTGACACTAAAGGGGCATTTTCAGCACTCGCACTTACTACATAGCAGACTAGAACAGTACTAGAATTGTGAGTGGGAAACGCTCGGTGAGAATGCCATTTTAAGAATGATATGCCGAAATCGTCCACCGGCTTATGGAAGGGTATTTTTTTTTCGGGTAGAAATTTGGCAACATGGCTAATTCTGACCCAAAAAAGGTGTAGATTAAGAATTTCCATGTTGCCAGCTTTTTAATTTACCCCTTGGGGGCGTAACCGACCAAAATCCAAGATGGCCGCCAAATTATCCAAAAACCCATCTCCCATAGTGTTAATATTGCCCCGAGAAGAAGTTAAACCATACCTATCCCCCCTAAATCAGGGTCTGGGAATCCAGTGGTGTTATTGGTTTGTTGCTAGGTTGAGCGGTTGCTTAGCAACAGCTATTCCAAATGTTTATTTGCTTAGTAACATAGGTTTCCTGGGTACCCAGGTCAATTTTTATGATACCTACCCCCCCTAAATCCCAAACTGGGAATCCGTTGGTGTTATTAGTTGGTTGCTAGGTTGGGTGGTTGCTTAGCAACAGCCATTCCAGATGTTTATTTGCTTAGCAACATAGGTTTCCTGGGTACCCAGGTGAATTCTAATGATGCCTACCCCACCTAAATCCCAAACTTGGAATCCACTGGTGTTATTGGCTTGTTGCTAGGTTGAATGGTTGCTGAGCAACAGCCATTCCAGATGTTTATTTGCTTAGCAACATAGGTTTCCTGGGTAACCAGGTCAATTCTAATGATGCCTACCCCCCCTAAAACCCAACCTGGGAATCCATTGGTGTTATTGGTTGGTTGCTAGGTTGAGTGGTTGCTTAGCAACAGCCATTCCAAATGGTTATTTCCTTAGCAACATAGGTTTTCTGGGTACCCAGGTGAATTCTAGTGATGCCTACCCCGTATATCCAAACCTGGGAATCCATTGGTGTTATTGGCCTGTTGCTAGGTTGAGTGGTTGCTTAGCAACAGCCATTCCAAATGTTTATTTGCTTAGTCACATAGGTTTCTTGGGTACCTAGGTCAATTCTAGTGATACCTTCTTCCCCTAAATCCCGGCCTAAATATCCATTGGTGTTACAGTCACGTCACCCTAGTCCGGGCGACAATAGTCCGGGTATCACACCATCCGGGCAGGGTTCCTACTGCAGAGGACAAATTTCACTATAACAGTCTACAGTAGTGCGGGTATCTCATGATCCGGCCGACGGTTGGTATCTCTAGGGTACAGTGGGTGTGTTTACTATTACAATATGGCCTGGTGGGTGACTGCTATATGCACGGATATAGTTACAGTCTGCTATACTATTAGGATCATTGTCAGTTTGTCTGGGTTTGTCCACCATCCTACAAATGTTCAATACATTCACATATTGGATGGGGGGGGGGGGGTGGGGGTGCAGAAGGGGTATAAGAATACAAACTTATATAAACCATGAAAGATTTTGTGATTGTACCCATCACATATACCCATGTTTGAAGTGAAGGCCATTGTTATATCTGCCGGACCTATTGGCAAGCGGAACACAGCTATGAGAATAAAGGGATTATACACTTTTAAATGTGCTAAATGCTTTGAGGTAGGATAGCCTTTATACATATATGTACCTATATAGATGTAGCACTGCACTGCCCTCTGGTCCTGACCCCTGATGCCTACATAGAAAGACAGATATCTCAAGTGGATACATATTGATGGGGATATACAGTAAAACTTCGTTATTACAAACACCTTATTACCAGCAAGATTAGTTCGTTGTATTTCATAAAATTGACATGGCAACATGAGCATTTCTTAAAATTGACATCGGACATGGCGACCCCCTCCTCCATACATACCCACACAAGCGTGAGAAAGCTATTTCCTTAAGGCATGAAAGGTCGGAGTTCAAAGGATACAGAGGGGCAGAAGCCACCTCACACACCTGACTAGTGGCAGAAGGCACCTCACACACCTGACTAGTGGCAGAAGGCACCTCACAGACCTGACTAGTGGCAGAAGGCACCTCACACACCTGACTAGTGGCAGAAGGCACCTCACACACCTGACTAGTGGCAGAAGGCACCTCACACACCTGACTAGTGGCAGAAGGCACCTCACACACCTGACTAGTGGCAGAAGGCACCTCACACACCTGACTAGTGGCAGAAGGCACCTCACACACCTGACTAGTGGCAGAAGGCACCTCACACACCTGACTAGTGGCAGAAGGCACCTCACACACCTGACTAGTGGCAGAAGGCACCTCACACACCTGACTAGTGGCCGGCGGTGAGAGGAACAGAAGCAACCTCACTCACCTGACTAGTGGCCGGCGGCGAGAGGAACAGAAGCCACCTCACACACCTGACTAGCGGTCGGAGTTCAAAGGATAGAGAGGAGCAGACGCCACCTCACACACCTGTCTAGTGGTCATATGAAATATACTTCTAAAAGTCAGTTTTTACTTCGTCATAAACGAATTCATAGCAGCAGTACTTCGTTCTAAAGGAGTTTTCTTACTATGGAAATGTACAGGAGACCATTACGTTTTTGTGAATATGTGAGCTTTATGCTTGTTTGTTATAAATAAAATTCGTTGTAACAGAGTTTGTAATAATGAAGTTATACTGTACTTGAAGATTTCCACGAAACACACAGCAATATCTTTACAAAATACAGAATATCTTTCATCTTTATAAGGGTACTATTTTGCTGATTTTCACGTTAGGTTAGGGGGGGAACGGCGCTTTTTCACACAATTACCCCTATGACAGGCCTACGCCCTGCCCTCCTGAAATGTTTCAGACACCAGGGCATTTCACCTACCGGGCAGTTTGGGCTTTGCACGGTACTGGACAGATTACCGCGACGTGACTGGTCTGCCAGATTGGTCTGCCCAGATATATATGAACAATAAAAATGTACGATAAATGGTGATTTCTGGAAGAAAATCAGATGTCAGCATGTTTTGAAATATTTACAATGTATTTATGGGAAAAAAAGGTTTCCCGGGCTGGTCCATCTGGGCTCCCACTGGTAGCCCTGGACAAAAAGGACCATAACCCAGATATGGGTAAGCCCAGCTGGCCCAGGTAAAACACATATGGGCCCCAGGGACCAATGCTGGCTGGGTAGTATTCCTTTGGGTCATTATTGAACCATGAGTATAGCGACTTTAGTAATGTACTATAGTGGCAAAAACTGGGCTGATGCTGGAGGAGACAGCCGCTTAGCATCACTGTCTATGAGGTTATGCCAGAATCTTTCAGGAAGGATGTCCTATCTACAGAGAAAAAAGGCATGGAAGGTTTTACATACAGTCCATGCTGCACATGAGGGTGACACTGTTGACATACATTCCCAAGATACAGACGCTCTGCTCCTAGCACTGCAACGTGGACAGGGGGCAGCAAGGATTACTGGTACTGCAGAACATTAATGGAGGATCAATCTCCATAAACTGTATCACAACCTTGGAACTGAAAGGGTCATATCACAACCTTGGAACTGAAAGGGCCACTGCCTGGATTTTCTGGCATGCATTGACCTTTTGTGATACCAGGGGCCACATATTTGGGTCAATCCTATAAGCCGCACCAGAGATCTGATTATGGTGACCTTTAGTACTGTACCATAGTAGCAAAAACTCTCGTATAAGCCGCACCAAGACCATGGGCTGATCCTATAAGCCACAATGATGATCTCATTTGCATACTATTACTAGCCACGGCTTATACGCGGTACTGGCTGCCTTAAGCCTTAAATTAGAATTCCTCTCTCTGACTGATCAGAGAGAGGAAAGGTCATCAACATAGTCATCTTGCAATGGTTGACATGGCTACCATGGACATATATAACTACAATTACCAATCCAGTAGTGTCCACCCACACCTCTAGTGAACAAATATAGGAGTATATGACAATATACCAAATTTACTCTGAGCACCCCCCCACCACATCATATTCATGAGAATCAGTCTAGTGCGGCTTATAGGATTGGCTCAGAAATGGGATACGGCTTATATGCAAGTATTTGCTACTATGGTACAGTACTAAAAGTGACCATAATCAGCTCACTGGTGCAGCTTATAGGACTGGTTCAAAGCCAGGGTGCGGCTTATTTATAAGCAAGTTAGGCTTATACACACAAAATTTACGGTCATTTGTCCTGTGCAGTAGGAACCCTGCCCGGATGGTGTGGTACCCGGACTATCGTCGCCCAGACTAGGGTGACGTGACTGTAACACCAATGGATATTTAGGCCGGGATTTAGGGGAAGAAGGTATCACTAGAATTGACCTAGGTACCCAAGAAACCTATGTGACTAAGCAAATAAACATTTGGAATGGCTGTTGCTAAGCAACCACTCAACCTAGCAACAAACCAATAACACCAATGGATTCCCAGATTGGGATTTAGGGGGTGAGGCATTATAAGAATTCACCTGGGTACCCAGGAAACCTATGTTGCTAAGGAAATAACCATTTGGAATGGCTGTTGCTAAGCAACCACTCAACCTAGCAACCAACCAATAACACCAATGAATTCCCAGGTTGGGATTTAGGGGGGGGTAGGTATCATAAGAATTGACCTGGTTACCCAGGAAACCTATGTTGTTAAGCAAATAAACATCTGGAATGGCTGTTGCTAAGCAACCACTCAACCTAACAACAAGCCAATGACACCAGTTGATTCCCAGGTTGGGATTTAGGGGGGTTAGGTATCATTAGAATGCACCTGGGTACCCAGAAAACCTATGTTGCTAAGGAAATAACCATTTGGAATGGCTGTTTCTAAGCAACCACTCAACCTAGCAACCAACCAATAACACCAATGGATTCCCAGGTTGGGATTTAGGGGGGGTAGGCATCATTAGAATTGACCTGGTTACCCAGGAAACCTATGTTGCTAAGCAAATAAACATCTGGAATGGCTGTTGCTAAGCAGCCATTCAACCTAGCAACAAGCCAATAACACCAGTGGATTCCAAGTTTGGGATTTAGGGGGGGTAAGCATCATTAGAATTCGCCTGGGTACCCAGGAAACCTATGTTGCTAAGGAAATAACCATTTGGAATGGCTGTTGCTAAGCAACCACTCAACCTAGCAACAAACCAATAACACCACTGGATTCCCAGACCCTGATTTAGGGGGGATAGGTATGGTTTAACTTCTTCTCGGGGCAATATTAACACTATGGGAGATGGGTTTTCGGATAATTTGGCGGCCATCTTGGATTTTGGTCGGTTACGCCCCCAAGGGGTAAATTAAAAAGCTGGCAACATGGAAATTCTTAATCTACACCTTTTTTGGGTCAGAATTAGCCATGTTGCCAAATTTCTACCCGAAAAAAAAATACCCTTTGTTTTCATGCCATAACCTGGTGTACTAAAATGGGAAGATCAACTCGAAATGGTTAAGTGAAATTGAACGTTGGTCAACCTTTATCATGTTACGCATTTATGTTTCTCTTTCATATGTGTGGAAACTGCATGGTGGGATTAATGTCATTACAATTGACGTTCTGGTATGAATAAAGTTGCATTGTATTCTTAAATATCTCATAATGAACAATACCTTGCAATGCTGTGGAAGCCAATATACCAAGCAGTAGGACGAAGGTTAAGGTGGTTGCCATGTTCCAATGTCGTCACTTAATCCTTTGTGGCATGCCCATCTGCCGATCCCAATCCTCCTTAATGACAATTACTTTATCATATTAACCAACATTCATTTTTCATGCATCAATAAATGTGATGTAAAGTTATATGCAATAATTGGTTCCAAAGTATATTGCTTCATGTTAGAAATTACTCTTTTAACCTACCTATATATAATGTCAGGTTGTTGGCTTGGAGTACTTGTATATTGAGTTAGAAGTCTGATTCCTCTCTATCTGCCTATGCAGCCAGTACGTGAACTACTGATGGCCACCGTCCACTGGGCTCTAGTGTAATCAGTCGAAGTTATATAGGAAATGTATGGCCTTAGTTAGCCGAAGTTCCCCAGTGGACAGTGGCTATAAAACAGTCAATTTCAAAGAGATAGGAAGCACGCATGCTAAACATATGCATGGGGTGCCAAATACCCTGTACAGATGTAAAGACACATGGAAAGCTGTACACCTAATACCTAATAGTAACTATATTCTGCGAAAGGTTTTATTACTGTATCAACGTAATTAATAATTGCGAAGAGTAGGTACGTTCTCCAAGGGCGATAGTAGAATTGGGATTATCAGAGTTAACATTAAATGATGATCTACAAAAAGGTGTACTGATGGCACCCCATAACAGTCTTATACATGAATGTACTGCTTAGTCTAGTTTCCGGAAATCATTTGTCATATTCATGCTACCAGACTATTGGCCCCTCTCTACACTAGTATTGTTACATACTACTTGGTCACAGTCCACTGCACCCATCACTGTAAGAACACTGGCCCTGGAATCTTGAGTTAACCCATCAAAGATGGCAGATAGTGAGAAAACAGTGCTTGACAGATTTGTCTATTTGTAATGTAAATACTTGATATTTTTGTCTGCTAGTTGGTAGAATCCTAGTTTAAGTATATATGGTCATGTTGGTAATTGATAGCCTCATTAAATCATTGCAATAATAATGAAATCAGCCTGAAATTAAAAAAAATGCATGACTAGGCTAACTCTGTTGATGTGACTAGGCTCACTAATTATGGAGGCCAATGTAGTTAGCCTAGACATATCATAATCTATATCATAAAAACATTATCTCCTGCTCTTACAGACCATTAAATCCAAAAGCCATTAGAACAATACATAATCCATGGCCATAGCCACCAAAACTTAACTTTACAATGCTCAACTCCCTATGAATACTGTGCAATCACACCATGTAGTTTTGCTATGAAACATAACCATCCACCATTACTGATGGGATAACTCTTCAGTGTTCCTACAGTGACCATACGTTTGAACAGCAGCAACACCACTCATACTTACAATAGCACAAAGACCAGTAGGGGCTACGTAATTGAGACCTAATATCTGGCTTCAGATATAACTCACATATTAATGAAAAGGTTATGTACAGACTTTAAACTAACAAAGAGTGGAGCTTGAATTCGTGAGACACTTATGTGTATATCAAATGCAATTAAGATGGATCATATTGAAAACTGAATTCCATGTTATTGGCATTGCTCAGCGGAAACGGCATTTAGTATACTGGAGACATCAGTATCCCCAATCATAATGAAACATACGTGTTAGTACATTTGTACTACATTGTGTATATATTTCTTCTCAAAGCCAAATATGTGTTACTGAACCGATAGAGAAAAGACGTCGCCATCACTCTTCTACCAGAGTCAACAAGTTGACTCTGGTAGCAGAGTCATGACGGCTGTGTTAGACGGGTCACATTCATATCCCTCGAAACCTATACACCCAGTTCAGCCTGACCTGTACATTCAACCTTATCTGCATGCCACTCGTGTGTGTATCTTTTGCAAGCTTGACTACCCTTCTTTTGATGGGTCAACCACAGTTGCCGCTTAAATTAAGGAGAGTCATGCTCACTTGACCCCCCCCCCGTCAGAGTCATGATTGAGACGAACTGTGGCCCTGACTAACAGATCCATGGCGACTCCTTCACATTTCTCAGTGCAGACTAAGCTACCTATCATGATAATCAATATGACTTTATAACGATTCACAAAGAAACCTATGTATAGACCTTACCATAATGTCAGCAGCTGGACAAGATATTTATAATTGAATTCAATTAGCAGTCTGATTTGAGCTCAATTCTCAATTTTGGGGCATTAAAATGTTTACACAGAATACGAATTTTGTATAGAATCGGAGATTTTACATCATGTAATGAATTCATTCTCTCGTTGCTTTAAGTCAGGCATGATATGGGGAATATATCTAAGTTGAACTTGTATGTTTGATATTTCGGTACTATTCTCACCACTTGGCTAACAAGTCCCTATCTCTTGGTAATCCGAACTACATTTCCTACAATTCCCGATTATAATATACTTGACACCAACCCTTTTAGATTAGGCCTATGATGATGCTACTTTCACACATAACACAAAGGAATATTTTGATGGTTTATTTCATCTGTTGTCATGTATGGTACAAATGACAACGATGTCAGTAAAGATTGCCGTTATACAAAGACATCATGGGGAAAGTGGGAATTCGAGGTGCAACACACAATATACATCATAGACATATTATATACACTTTTAGATACGTACTTCAAATCACAATCAAACACTGATTGCTCGTCGATGAGAAAATAAATATTATTATGTTTGTGTCTCCTTGGTTAATATCATAGTATGCTAATGTTAAGGTGAAGCAACATTGACGTCTTCCTTAGGTTGACAAGTGAATTTAATTAAACAACACTTAAAGCTGCGTGTTAAATATGTGTACAGGGCTTAACTAACTACACTACTGTACAACAGTACCATTATAATCTTGAACATGGACATTATTAATAAGAGAGAACAGGGGACTGGTCTATCATATATTGTATACATGAATAAGATTGTGATATAATTATGAGTATAGAGAACATAATAATGTATGTTTAACCATTTCAACAATAATAATCTTTAACTTTATTAGTAATCGTTATAATAAAAAGATTAACTACCACATGGTACACAATATCACAGACCGCTAAATACTGTGAGGTATAATACATGTAGTAATGAATAAATGCCGCATGCATCATGATTAGGCGAATTATATTATCAAATGTAAAGCTATCTAATACATATTGCCTGGATCGTTAAATCAATAGAAGGGTCAAATCAAAGGGAACCAGTCTAATATCCCGTGCGATAATGCACCGGGTATCAATAGAGCGCCGGTCTTGTATAAGGGGGGTGGTGGTATAGGGGTCTTAAAATGTGGCTTAAGCACTAAAATAATGTAATTTTGAATAAGAGGTTGTCCTGTGTAAGCACAGAAGGTAACAGCTCCCCCCCCCCCCCAGGACAGCAGTAACACTATCACTCACACTTATTCTCATACCTAGGGAAAATCAACTTAATTAAGTCATAAATATAATACATCTATATCTATGATTAAGTACATAATATTGTCTCTTTAACCATTTTAAATGATTCACACATCTTCGCATAGCCAGAGGCTGAGGGTAGAACCCCGGAGCAGACATACATTCATCTATACATTGTATGTTTACTGCTACAAAGGTACACATGACCACGTCTGCTGGTTCGTGGAAACTGCATGAATGTTTGCATTTAAGTAAATTAGATATGCTTAAAGGAATGCTTTGAGCATAGTAAATTCGAGCAAATGCCACTCAAAGTCACTCAAATGCCGTTCTGACATTTACATGGCATTTCTGAAGCTACTTAGAGTTTTCCTCTAAGGCATCTTAAATTTTCTTAAATGCAAAGATTCTTGCAGTGACCAGAGGAGATATGGAAAGAAAGAAAGAAAGAAAGAAAGAAAGAAAGAAAGAAAGAAAGAAAGAAAGAAAGAAAGAAAGAAAGAAAGAAACAATACCGGGGAGAGAGGATGGAGAAGGGAATGGGATAAAGAAAATTATGGATGTGATTAAGGATATGATGGGGGAAATAATAATGCTGTGGAATATGAAGGGATATGGGTCTAACTACCGGGGCGCAATACCCTGAGGCCTAACCCCGTCCAAAAGCCCATATGGCTACCTATGATTATCCGTATACATGTCATAGAAAATTGGGAATACACTAGCATGGGGCTAGACCATTTAAACTGTCAATCCCGACTGTCAACTAGTTTATTTAGATGAAGTTAGATTTGTGCTAGCGTGATCATGTCAGAAACGGTTTTCCGGCTGATATCACATCCATGTAAATGCCATCTGTCCATAGGTCTCTGTAAAGCACTGGGGATCGTTGTAGCTGTAGTCTATGGTTCTTATACTATGGAGATACATTTCTTGCAAATCAGTCCTTCAACTGTCTGACGTCCGAATACACAAAATGGCCACTGGTGAGGAGCAGATTATTCTTCAGTTGAGAAGTCATAGATACCTAAGTGAATACGTAAATGTATTGTATTGTATCACATGCAAGAGTAAATTGAAAATGTGAGGTAGAAATATTGATTCAGGAATTCTGATCATTACATGTACATATCATTAAAAAGATTTAAAAAATTGATGGACTATGAGTATAGGATATGAAATTGAGAGATACCTTTAGACAATAGGTCTACACAAACTTATCAATTATAATTGAGAACTGTTATATTTAGTGGGTTGTAACTCAAAAAATATGTCTTCAAATGTAATGCGTATTGATCTTGATGTTATCCTAATTTTTTTGCGTAGAAGCCGCGGCTTGTACAAGCGTTTTTTTATAAGTATACTACTGAACTAAAACGAAGCGTATGGTTTATTGGTTCATATCATTGCCTTGTTTGGCCGATACTCTCAGGTTCTCTGCTTACCTCCTCCTATCTCTCCCTGTCCTCATGACTCAACGGGACCGAATGCATTGTATTTTCTGAGAGCCTCCGGAGACAGGATGTAGTCAGAGTCAAACCCATCTGGGGATAGGATAACGGACATGAAATGGGTCGTATGTATTATAACTAGTAATAATAGAAGAGGTTTTTCAAAGCCAAACATTTCGGTAGCAATGTTAGCTTAGGGCCATAACCCATTAGCCGACTTGGAGGCATTATCGGCCGATTTACCCTCAACAAACAGACCCACTGCAGTACTTTGTAGTATGATGCTGTGAATATATTGGCCGATAATGCCACCAAATCGGGTAATGGGTTATGGCCCTAATACGACAATCCTATAAAATAGGAAAATGTATGGAGAGATACTAGTCGGAGAGAAGTAGGTTTCTGCTGAACTGCATTTACATATAGATGGCACATACACGTATACATACAACAATGTAGTATATTTCTAACTCGAATTTTAGTCACACCTAAAGCACAAGGATTCACACAGACGCTATGCTACTTTGCTAGTGCTACTTACCCATCTGAGCTGTTTTATACGGTTACCATAGTCGTACCTCCTCTTAGCTATCATCATCAAAACTGAATAGTTCTCTTCATGCAAAGTTAGTAGGCTCTAAATCACAACCAAACATCGACATCACCCAGCAAAAAAGTAGAATATTATTAAAACAGACAAACTATAATGGACTGGCAAGCCAAGGACACTGATTTCCGTTGCCAGGTTGATTTACATGCACCATTTAGTGAAGCATTATAAAAAGGCATATGCCCCAACAAGCAACACGAAAAGATTAGAAGGGAATCTAAATAGGCATTTCTATACTAATACTAGTCTACTAGAGAAACTATCATTGTTTGATTAATTACATGATTAAAGGCTAATTACCTAAGCCAGGATAAAACTGATCATCCACTGAAAATGATTATAATTATGTAAATCCTTGATATTCCATAGATGGTTCAAACAGGAGTGTGAAGAAAAACTACCTTAGATAATTTTTAATGTATTTTAATTATACGACAAATAAGACTTTGATTACACGTGAACTTACTTATATTGTCTTCTGGTTCCTTTCCTTCGTCCATTTCATAAAGCGTTCCGAGGGCTGTCGGAGGCCTCATTGACTCCATGGCATATACCATCCTAGTCTTCTGCTTTTCACTCTGCTTTGGCCTTGGCCTCGTTTTCCTATCAAATGTAAGTAAGCATACAATTATAGTTGGTTACATTAGATTCTAAGGTTAAGCAATCTTGCAATAATGAAATATAAAGCATTAAGTGCTCACTGCGCTATGTAAACCATTAAAAAGTACATCAGTTTCCTCCCTTAATTAATATCTTTAAATTTTCACCTACTTCTGTTCAAGAACCACTAGTCTAATATATTTACCGTTTCTTCATCTTGCACACGAAGTAGAGGATGATAATTCCAACTATTATGAGGATTATTACGACGACCAATGCCACTGGAACTGTCATTGAGGAAAAGTCAGTGCATGGCAAAATTGTATTGATCAATGAAGATTTTACTGAAAATGACCAGTCTGATAATACGGAATTTATCTATAGAATTCTTTTCGGTTGGATAATTCAACAATGAGTAGGTAAATCATCATACTTACTGACCCAAGGGTACTGACAGAAGAAGTCACATCTACAGTAAATAACATTAGAAATCAAAATTAATAGGAATGAGTTCTGACACTTCATGATAATTAGAAGGAAACGTCATGGATGAAATTGAACTGACGAATACGTATAGATCCTGAAATACTATAGTGACTATACACCAATGGCGTATGGCTAAGATCTTAAAGATCATAAAACAACTCTGTGTATATGTCATTATATGTTATACATTTAGACTTCACACACTGACAAATTTAGATATGAGTATTGTCTTTGATGCGAGAAGAAAAGCATTTCACCCTCACACACTAATGTTATAGTACACGTGGTAAAACTTACTGTTGTGATGGTTCTGGAGGAAATAAAGAATAGAGTTTTTGAACTGATCAAGTTGTCAACACCCAGGCAAATATGAGCGTCAGCCAATGTCACCATTAGCACTCTGCTACAAGGGTCAGGCAGAGCTGGACTATAATAGATGGGTCAAGGGCCATTCTAGTGAGGGTCAGGCTATGCTGGACCTTCATCTAGAGCTTCTACTCACCCAAAATTGCTTGTGAGTCTGGCTATGCTGGATCCTCATGCCAGAGTCTGGTAATGCTGGACTCTGGGGAGAGTCTCTTTCAGTCTACAAGATTCCAGCATTGTCAGACTCTGGCATGAAGATCAAGCATGGTCAGACTTTCAAGCAATTTTGCCAAAGTCCAGCCTGTTATTCGTGTGCACAAAGGATGCTCAAGGAGTAGCCATGGCAACGCCACATTTTAGTTTTTGACATTTATGATTTTTCAAAATGTTGGCAAAAGAAATCTGGCGGTGAGAGGGTTTACTGTATCCAATATCATTAGTGCCCTCCTCTAACCTCCCTCCCTTGGAGAACATATTATTTTTTTCCCTGGAATACCGCATACTCAATGGGAAAAAGAGTCTTGATGCTTACTTGATATGCAAGTGCCTTGGCCAGTCTGCTCTTCATAATTATCGATGCAGACACAAGTACCATTTGCAGCACAAAAGCTATTGTTCACAAACTTACTACACTCAGAACTAGCTGTGCAGTTATCACGGAGGTGTAGAGTGTAGCAAGTCGTATTTGACGTATCTGGCTGATAACCTGGTTTGCAGAGACAAATACCATTTTGACACTGTGAGTTCAGAGATCCAGGGCAGTCAGCGTCCTTTAAGCAAGAGGAGAACAATTTCTTTGGTGTGCATTGTCCAAAAGATGTTGTATCAAACGTTGATGAGCACTGACATGTGCCAGCCACACAACTACTACCACTGACACCAGCAGCACAGTTAGCAGAGGCTGTGCAGTTGTCTCCCAGCTGGTACCTTTTACATCCAGAGGAGTCGGTTAGGGTATGGTATCCAATAAGACATTCACAGATACCCTTTATTGTACAGTTGGATCCAGGCATAACTGCAGTGCAGTCGGCAGGTTTTGAGCACTTGTCACCAATTACACGCCGCTTACACGTCGATCCATCCACATAATACCCAGTGCTGCAGTTACAGACACCTGCCTGGCATACCGCATTACCAATAAGGGCACAGTCAGAGTTTGTGCTGCAGGCATCTCCAAGGTTATTCTTTACACAGGTATTTGTTGATGTCACTTCCCTTGTGCCAGCTTCACATGCACAGTTAGAGTTGATGCATTTGCTGTTCGAAGTGATGGGTTGGCAAGCAAGGTCAGTGGAGCACCCAGGGGTGCAGGTTATACTTGATGATGCATAGTATCGAGTCGCGCAGACACATTTCCCTCCAGAACAGACACTATTGATGATATGGTGGTTGCACTCCAGGTTCACATAACAAGGATCTCCAATTTCGACACCTGAACAGTTTATTGAGATTATTACTATTTTTCATGTGGAAAAACAAGGTTTCTATGCTTAGTACTAGAATGGCTAGTTCCAAACTGAATTTTTTACCATAAATTCATTGAGAGGTGATAATACGTTCTGCCAAGATGGTCAGGGGAAATATTTACACTTATTTTACATATGGATTGCAAAGCGAGAGGTCCATACGGTTCTCATTAATAATTCCTCCTTCATAAGCTGAGCAATAGCTTTGTATACACATACCGATGCTGTTTACTGAAGCCACGCATACTTATTTTCTCTGATTTCCTGTGACACACACCATTCTTTCTCTTCAGAAGTATCATTCATCGCTCATATTGCATATCAATAGGAATTTAAGCCCATATGAAATCAAGGAAAGACTGGCTAAAGAAAAAAGCAAAAACAAGGGAGAAATACATTATCATATATTTGAAAACTTCCCAAAATATGTTACCATAAGAAATTCAAAAATACCTTACCAGGATCGAGTGGATGACAGCGGGTACCACCTAATATACTAACATAGGCTGCTATACACATGCATGTCTTGTTGACACAGGTACTGTTATTTATAGCCTCAAGGCATATGGCATCTGATGTACAGGCACTGCCGATGACGCGCTTGGTACACAATGTATTTGTCGCGTCTCCATCATAACCAGCTTTACACGCACATCTCCCATTTATACATTCCGCATTTACCACATCAGTACAGTGGGAGTCTAGAGAGCATGAGTCACCAAGTTTGGTCTTTGGTATACATGTCTGATTATCAGCTGCAGTTTTGTACTCTGCCGTACAGGTACATTTGCCTGATTTACATTCAGAATTTGGAGCAGGGCAGACATTACCCGGACAGGAATCTACGTCAAGATAAGGCAGTCGGCAGCCCGCATTGTTGGCAAGGACAGCATAGCCAGGGTCACACTGACAGGTTCCCGCAACACATTTGCTGTTTGGCATGACTGTACTGCAGTCCTTGTCTGCTGCACAAGAAGAACCAATGACATTTTTCACGCAGCTCAACAAGTCTTGCGATGGTTTCCAACCGTCAAAACAGGAACATGTTAGATTGATACATGAGCCGCTTACGACAACCCTGCAGCCGGCAGGAGTGGTACAGTTGTCGCCTATTTTGAAAGGTGAACAACTGGCATTGTCAGCTGTGGGGTAATAGCCTGTATCACAGGTACAGACGCCCAAGGTACAGGTGCTGTTTGGCATTGAACCCGAGCAGTCAGCATCCTTCGTGCAGTTCTCGCCAATCAACCGAGCGATACATGTAGTGTCATTAACATCCTGTAAGAGCAAATGATTTTGATAATAGTGTGAAGATTTGAAAGGAGTGGCTTTCTAGGTGTGGGTGAATTGAGCAGATACACCATGGCTAATCATGTAATACGGACTGGACGGGAACAAACTGACCAACTTTGACAAAATTTGTGTAAGTGGTGTGTTACATTAGGACAGCTTGATGATTATGGTTCTGCTACATAGTGCCCTTTGTCGTCATGATACATGAATGCAGCTCACATTATAGCACCATGCGGCCCTTAAATGGTTAAGACAGACATGATCCTACCTTATACCAGCCATCACTGCAGACACACTGGTTGCCTGTGCAGGTGGTGTTGCCCACACCTACAGTGCACTGGTCGGTGGTGTCACAGGCGTCAGAAAGGTTCCTTGTGGTGCATGTTACATTATCATTCAATGCGACGTAGAGGCGATGGCAGTCACACATGTTTCCAGGTTTAGTGCAGTTACTTAATGGAACTGCATCTGCACAGTCTGCATCAATATCACACACGTCACCGATCTTCCCTAGAGAAAAGAGTAGTGAAAGCAGGTTCTTCAAAATTACAAAGTCTAACGGAAAACTTATAAATCTTTTCTCATGGCAGAAAAGTATCAGGAAATGTTAAATATGTACAAATGTGTAATTTATTAGTTTATGGAATGAACTTGACATATAATAACACTGCATACAGCATTTGCATTAGTGTCTGTGATGACCAGAATTTTGGATGTTAACCTTTTCAAGACTTTGCAAATTGGGCAGTCTTTATAGTTTGTGGTGGCTGATTCAACTGGACAGTAATTAAAAGCTACTAAACCTGACTTACTGAGAGTACATGTTTCGTTGGCTGCATTGGCTAAGAACCCGCTTACACACAGACACACAGAGGGACTGGTCGCTGGTGAGCAGAGGCTGTCAGCAACAGAGGCAGAACAGTCCAGGTCCACTGTGCAGAGATCGCCAATTTTACCTAAAAGAATATAAAACAAAAATAGGAGGTTAACTGTATATTACCCATACCTCTGTGGTCTATTTTTAATGCTGACAGCGGTTCCTGAGCCCACATGAAAAATAATATATTGCCATAAAGGTTCTAGGCTTAAGAGTGATAAGGCTAGAGATGTCTGATCAAAGGATAAAGCGGGTAGTAATCTCCTCCTGAATCAGGAATCGTCTCCACCAAGGTGCTTCCACGTACAAGATATGCAAATGCTTAGTCCTCACAACTGGACAGGTGAAGTACAGTCAGCCGGGCCTGCACTGACTGGGGAGCCTAGGTAACACGGGGGTTTATATAAACCCTCACCTGGCATGCACCAATAGGTCACGTGGTCCAGGTAACAATCAGTTTTTCCCGCCTAATAGTGGCACCCGGTAACCTAGAGAGAACGCTGGTTCTCTCCTGGATACCGGGCGCACTAACTGCAGGCAGAGAAAACAGAATCACAGGAAATATGAGTTTACCCGGGAACTCCAAAGCTAGAACCAGTGTCATAATATGATACCCCTACACATATAAGAACAAATACAAAATACTCCAGTGTACTTACGCAGGGTGCAATTGCCAGTTGGATCTGGATAGGCACCGTTCACACACTCACAGGTTTTGCTGGAGGTGTGGCAGTTGGAATGTGTGATCACCGTACTGCAGTCCACGCCAATGCCACAAGGATCTCCCAGCACACCTGTGTATGGGATCAACTAATTGGTAAATGACTAAATACAAATATGTAGTTCATGTGCAAATTTATTTTGGGGGTTATTTACATCCCATGGGCGTATAGCTCTGATAATTTTTGTTAAAAAAACTAACCCAGTCAAACTGAATGAAAAACCTCTGGGGTGATTTCCCTGACATGACCCATCCTTCAATTTACAAATAAAAATGTGCCTCTTTAAACAAATCCTGTATAACTATACAATAAAAAAAAGAATGGACATAGTCTATGGTGTAGGGTGTCTGACACTCGTTGTGGGCTCGTTGCCAAAAAGTTTATCGCCCTATCTATTTCTGTTTATTTCCTCTCTAATTGTTTATTTCTCCATTTTCAGAACCTCACTTAAATGTGCATCACCAAATGCATTGCCATGCATTTGTCGATGCACTATATAAACAAAAGGAGGTCAAGTGACGAGGTTTGTCACGTGACGGTCCGTGACGTAGCCTTAATCGTCAGAACGACCCTATGTGTCGTCAGGACGACCGTCATGATGTATGTAGCCCTGCCCATTTGATACAGGTAACACTATATGCAATGGGGGTGGTGAATATGACCAATCCAGTACGATATAGCAGAAAAAATGCATGTACAGTCAACTCCCTCCTAACGGCCACACCTCTACAGCGGCCACCCCACCAATGCGGCCATATTTGGAAAGTCCCAACTGTTTTTCCCTTTATTTTAATGTAAAAAAACTCCCCCCAGTGCGGCCACCTCTTTAATGCGGCCACCCCGCCCTATGGCCACCAATTGTACAGTCCCAAATGAAGAATTATTCCCTCTAATGCGGCCATTTGTAGAATAAAGAAAACCACTTTTGTAGGAATTCCTAGATTTTTTACTGGAATTTCTGTAGCCGACTAAAAATTTTTGTTAGTTTGCTACAAAAATGTGACAATGATAATCATGATTGTAACATATGCGTAAAAGATATTAGGCTGTGTCTCACGACCTTGGGCCAATGTTTTCATCTCTGATCGGGTGCCAGCTCTGACCGGAATTTCTTTTTGGAATTATGTAAATATTCAGAATACAAGTGGAGTAGTGATTATGGCGCTAATGTTGGTCAGCAACATTGGGTTGAATTGAATTGAATTTGTTTATTGTACGGAATCGTTCTGTAAAGAACGTTATTCGCCGCACACATAGGTGAAATTACAAGTAATCCGTGTTTCATCCTATGATGCTTAACAGAATTCCTCCATTAATATGTCGTATGTCATGATGAGTAAAATGTGAAACAAGTCAATTCATGTTCTTAGTATGTAAGAGTGGGCAATACAATTTAAATGCTAGAAAGTAGCCATTCACGACAATAGACCGAGTATCAACTAGTTCGGCAGGATCAGTTGTAGCCGGTCTATTGCATGCTTAAAGCGACGACGGGTGGGTAGCTTTTGAACCTTTTCATCCAGTATGTCCCATAAGGTGACCCCCCTGTAGTAGGGTGATTTCTGATAGAAACTTGTTTTTGCCCTCCTTTTTTCAAAACGGATTTTTAAGTCACCTCTGGTGCGAACATTTCTTTGCTCAAGTGCCTTATATTCCCCAGGTCGAGTAAGTGCATTACCCAGTTCAAAAAAACTCTCACATAGGATCAAAAAGACCAAGGACGATTCTGTTATCAAATATGAAATCATGGAAGAGGTCATCGAGATGAAGTTTATGCAGGACGACACACTGGGAGACTTGCTGATCGCTTCAAAAGGCAGACTTTGGGAATGTACGACAGAAAAGGGCTGGGGTTGTGGGCAAACCATATCAAATATAGATAACATCGACCCAAACGCTTCCAATGAGAGTAATAGAATGGGGGATCTGTTGGTAAAAGTAAGGGAAAAAATGAAGCTGCTGTAAGAGATCTTTGTCTCATATGCCTGTAAGCTATGAGTACTTATATATGAAACCTGAAGTGTACACACCTAGGCTAACATTATTTATTGTTCAAATCCTGATAATATTGTATGTGTATAGGCCTTACTATGTTAAGACAGAGCAGACGCAAATATAGGTTATGTACGAGCGTAGGGTCAGCGCGGTACAAAACAGAGGCGCCACCTGACGGCTCAAGAGTGAATCAAATGAAAGAATGGTCTCCACACTCCCCGAGAGATGGAGGGGCAGAGCTAACTTGTGTGTTAGGTTGACGAGTATACGGTATTTCTAGCGAAGAAAATTATTTATATTTCTGTTGGCACTTGTATGTATATTGACTTGCTTCTACAAAGGGAAACTAAGAATTAACTAAATGAAATGTAAAATGTAAATAGAGTGTGTTAGTAGCCTAGCTGCACTCATTCCACTGTTAAGGAGTCACTATACCTCGTAATGGGTAGAAATACCCCACTGGTAGGTGGTGCTAGACACCCATACCTACTAATGTCAGATTTAAATGAAATTTATGTATGTATTATGTATGTAAAATGGGCAAAAAAATATTATAGCTGTAGGGGATGATAATTATGTAAGGAGTAGTAGAAATGACTACACCCTCTCTCACCTTAACACACGCAGTCTTAGATCAAAAATTGAGACTCTACGTATCCATATGAGAGACTGTGGTGATGCTGTAATGGGTATTTCTGAGAGCTGGATGGAAGAAATCGTTCCAAGTCATAAGGTAGATATTAGGGGGTATCAATTTGAACGGCTGGACAGGGCCTGGGGGGAGGGGGAGGTTAATGGTGGTGGAGGAGTGGGTATCTATATTCGAAATGATGTTTTGTACTCAAACAGTAGTTATGCTCATTTGAACTCTAGCACAAATGATATAGAAATCATGTGGACAGAGTTAATTAGGAATGGTAAGAAAAACATTGTAGTTGCAAATATTTACAGACCCCCTGATGGAGATAAGGCGAAATTTATTGAGACTTTTAACAACAAAATTGAACTGGCAAATTTGAGACGTAAAGATCTAATTATCATGGGAGATTTTAATTTTGACTTTTTGGACCCTATCAAAGTTTCAACAAAATTAATGAAAATCTGTATTAATCTTTTGGGCCTGAAACAACTAATTGACATTCCAACAAGGAGCAATGAAAATACTGCAACATGTCTAGACTGGGTGATCACTAACACGTCAAAGCTATATAAAAGTTTTACCAGAGCATGGAATATCAGTGACCATGTGGTCGTTGGTATCACCCTCGTAGACCACTATGAAACATCCACAAAGGTTAAATTCTCTGGAAGAACTTATAGGAAATATAACACAGATCTGTTTAAAGCTTGTATTAGGGGTGCAGACTGGGGACCGTATGATGATTGCGAAAATGTAAACCAGAGATGGGAGTTTATACTTAATATACTAACAAGACAACTCGATATTATGTGCCCGGTAAAGGAATTTAAGGTAGCACAGGACAGGTCTCCATGGATAACAGACCATATATTGGAACTGATACACGATAAAGATTGTGCTCTGAAAAAGGCTATCAGAACTAAGTCTCAAGACGACTGGGAGATAGCCAAGCGCCTGCGGAACAACACTGTTAAGTTTATACGTAAAGCAAAGGCTAAATATGTGAAAGACGCATTGGAGGAGAACAGGGATGATAGTAAAAAATTTTGGAAAATAATAAATAAATTGGTAAAGGGTGAAAAAAAATCTACAAATTTTCAATTAATTAACAAAATTGATGATATAGCTGTTGAGCATGAGAACACACCTGACTTTATAAATGAGTATTTTCTAAATATAGGGCCAAATCTAGCGAGAAATTATGCTGAACCGTGGTCTTTTGATGGGGAAACCAAAGCCCCAACGCTATTATCCTTTGAAACAAATCTGGAAGAGGTTGTAAATATTATCAAAGATATTGATATAGCTAAGGCTTCCAGTATTGACGGAGTCTCCTCCAGGGCGCTTAAGGACTGTCTGTCAGCCATTCCAGAAAAAGTTGTCGATTTGTTTAATTTGTCTCTGTCTCAGGGCATGGTACCAGATAGCTGGAAGGTTGGTACGGTAATACCTCTTCAAAAAGAGGGGGACAAATCTGACGTTGCTAATTTACGACCAGTAACCCTATTACCGGTAATAGGTAAGCTGCTTGAAAAGGTTGTAAATAGTCAGTTAATGAATTATTTTGAGTCAAATGATTTATTGGACAAAAACCAAGGCGGTTTTAGAAAGGGTCATTCAACAATTGACACCATAGCTCACTTCACCGACAGTATATATAGAGGGTTAAATAACAGACAATATACAATAGCAACACTAATCGATCTAAAGAAAGCTTTTGATACCGTAAATCACTTAATTTTAATACAAAAACTGGAAAAAATGGGAGTTTCGGGATCAAGTCTAAATTGGTTAAAAAATTATTTAGAAAATAGAAAACAAAAAACTTTTGCAAATGGGATAGTTTCAAACGAAGGTGAGGTGAGCTGCGGAGTACCCCAAGGGTCAATATTGGGCCCTACCCTCTTTTTAGCCTGTATAAATGACCTCAAAAATGTGTTAAAATATTGTACGTCTTTTTTGTACGCAGACGATACCGTACTGTCTCTAACGGGTGATAATTTACAGAGTTTAACAACAAATATGCAGGAGGATTTAAAGTTGCTAAGTAAATGGTTCTGTAAGAATAAGCTGACTTTAAATGCAAAAAAAACAAATTATATAATATTTGGCCTTAGGTCTAAGCTGAAGGAAATTGTGAACCACTCTTTAATGTTAGATGATAAGAAATTAGAACGGTGTAT
This sequence comes from Harmothoe impar, assembly GCA_947462335.1. Classification (NCBI taxonomy): domain Eukaryota; kingdom Metazoa; phylum Annelida; class Polychaeta; order Phyllodocida; family Polynoidae; genus Harmothoe; species Harmothoe impar. The sequence goes on from OX381721.1 coordinate 25,422,128, forward strand.
TTCTGTGAAATATTTGGGGGTCACGATAGACCAAGTATTAAATTTTAATATGCAAGCGGAGTTAGCCTGTAAAAAAATGATTTTTAAGTCGTATTTGCTGGCAAATCTAAATGAACTTTTGGACACAAAGACCCTCTTGGATATTTATAAGACCATGGTATTGCCACATGCTGACTACGGGGATATATTTTATGATATTGCAAACAAAAATGTATTAGATAGATTACAAATAATTGAAAACAAAGCGCTTAGGAAATGTTTAAAGGTCAATCATATGTACCCCACCGTGGCGACGCATCAGGAGGCCAAAATATCAAAGCTAAAGCCTAGGAGGATTATGCATCTTTATAATTTTATGTTCAAACAGCAGAAGAATAAAGATATGCTAAATGATAGACAAATATTTACGAGAGCGCATGATGCCAGCCTGTTCAAAGTATACCTGCCCAAAAATGAGACGGGGAGAAAAAATGTTCTGTATAGAGGAGCCATGTTATGGAATAGTCTTGATGTTAATATAAGAAATTTAGAATCGTATGAGGATTTCAATTTAAATAGAAAAAAATGGCTTGGTAGTACAAACTACAACTTTATTCATTTTTGAACTATACTGTGATACGAATTTTCGGTGACATAGGCCCACCCCACCCCCTTTTTCTCTCTCCACCCCCCCACACAGGTCCCCACTAGTTGTATACGTATTCTTATACCTATCTATGGATAAAAATGTGATCTCAGATGTAAATTTTCATCGGCCAAATACATACTACTCATTAAATTTGTAAATCCATGTATATTGAAAATATACCGGTATACAGCGTTGAATATACATGAATATTTATGTACAGGGAGCCCATCCCTTATTGTCATACATACATGCAACATTACTCAGGTGGATATTATCGAGGAATAGAATGTATTTCACAATACGGTCCTTTATATATATATATACATATACTTTATCTGTTTGAAATGTTAGATCCAACCCAAGTACACGATGATAGTCAAAATCTATATTTTCATGATAGAAAATGATGTAATCGCGATGTGATATTTTGGAAGTGTCTAATGTAATAATAACTATGTATAAGCAATAGCATTATTATTGATGATATTATATACTATACGAGGTTAAAATCATATACGTGACACTGGATAAGGATGTAAATCGAGCTGAAAAAGCTCTTTCTTTATTCAGTATAAATAAACGAGGATGTGTTATGCACATCTCTCAAATCAAAAAAAAAAGTTCCCTACCTGCCCACCTGGGGGAGCTAGGGTCCCTGTTGCCTTTGTTGGTGGCAACCAACCAGAAGCCCTATGTCTGAAGTCATGGAAGGTTGATATTTTTTTGGTGACAGAAGGAAGGTGAAAATATTCATCAAGATGGGTGTTTGCCATGACTGTGGGGCAAAGATCGACCTGAGAAGTTCTAAGTACACTTGCCCTGACTGAGGGGCAAGGGTAAAGCACTACAGACAGGGGGCTGGAGGGGAGACCAAGGAGTACTACCTTACTCCAAAACCGGCGGCTAAGGTGTCTACCAAGGAGAACGGCTCGCAGGAGAGTCGTCACGGGCCGCCCGGCGGTACGGTCGGCCAACAAAGAGAGAGCCCATGGTCATCGCTGGCCCTGGGCTCATCGGCATCGAAAAATCTAATTGCTTTAAGGATAGGAAATACCCTCCTCTTTACAGGCAAAAAGCACAAATTTCATCATTTATAATTTGATGAGTTTTATCTGAATAGAACAAAAATGTTCTTTTTAGGTTCGTTTTCTTTGGACAGCCCTATTGGATGGAATATCATCATAATAATAAGTTATGGTTGGTACGTAATCTAGACATAATTTTCTAGGGAAGTGTGTCTCATTTTATGGATATTTCAATTATTCAGGTCTACACAGCTGTTCAAAATAAGAAAATTGGGGAATAATCAATAAAATTGGAAAATCACCATTGGCTGTGTCTCACGACCTTGGGCCAATGTTTTCATCTCTGACCGGGTGCCAGCTCTGACCGGGTGCCAGCTCTGACCGGGTGCCAGCTCTGACCGGCCTGAATAAAAACGGGTTATTTAGGGCAGATGATGATAGAATTTGGCGGAAAAGGTCAATGGATGTTATAACTCTTTAAGCTAGTAAATATTTGCCCATTTTTATCATCATCTGCCCTAAATAGCCCGTTTTTATTCAGGCCGGTCAGAGCTGGCACCCGGTCAGAGCTGGCACCCGGTCAGAGATGAAAACATTGGCTCAAGGTCGTGAGACACAGCCCATTATATTCCAATTTTCCATATAATGAGACACTTTTCCCCAGAAGATTATGTCTAGATTACATTCCATCGATCAGAACTATTAATAATGATGAAATTCAATCCCATAGGGCTGTCCAAAGAAAAAGAACCAAAAAAAGGTTTTTGTTCCATTCACATTCAATTCCTAGCAACGGCATTTTTAATCCAAGGAATTTGAAAGGGGTATGATATATAATCATAATGGTGTATAATAAGTGATTCTCAGATGAACTCATCAAATTATAGATGATTGAAGTTTTTGCCTTTAAAGAGGAGGGTATTCCCTATCCTTAATCTAGGTAAAAATCGGCTTAATTTCCCTCAAGTTGGGAAGCTCACCAAATAAAGGGAAATATATGCAGAGACAAATGGTTCGGGATCCCTAGAGGCCATATACCAAATAGAGGCAATCCAAAAATACTAGAGGTTTGAGAAGATGACAGGGTGCTCAAAATCGGCCACAAATATGTCATTGCTTCCTACTAAATTCAACCTCTTATTGCCCGGATTCACAACTTTTAATGACATTAGTATAACATAAAGGAAAAATTAGAAGCAAAAGGCTGTAGGACCTGTAGGTCTTGCTTGACCTTTTCACAAGACATATTCAGAACTATTTTCACTGCAAGAAGCAAGGTGTGAACTCGTGATGATGAGTAATATGATGAATGCTGCGGAAATAGATAACAATTTGCAAGTTAATTGGCAAGGAAAAATATATGGAAGTCGCTTACGCCTCTGACATGTTTTGAAGTTAACCTCCCTCCATCCTGTTTGGCATGCACACTTATCCGACACGCAGGTAGAGTAGGTTACGTATGTGTCGCAGGGATATGTCGGGTTACTGGGCTTTAGCGAACCACCACTGTATTTACACCCGTCTCCAATGTATTTCACTGTTAAATGAAATTTGAACATTTTAGCCAAAGTTGTCTTTCATCTGATGCACCTGATGATTCATGATTAACTAATTTGAAACAATGATTTAGCTCTTTTGACAGGGAAAAGATAAGATGTTAACATCCATAACTTCTTTCTTGTGTATTACTGATAAAGGAAACAGTGTCAAAAGGGAGTCCAGGTTGCCTCCAGAATGACTCCCCTCTTTAGGGGAGCCCAGGCCGCCTAAGGGAGCCTAGGTGACTGCCTTACTGACATAAGGCAGTGATCATTTTTTTAAAACAGGGGGGGGGGGATGGTGGGTTTCCACACGGAGTGCGCGAAATCTTTTACACCCCCCTGTCAAGGGCTCAAAATTTCTACCCCCCCCCCCCCCTTAGGGTCGAAAACCGGCTCCCGTGCGGGCCCTTTGAAGCATAGTAAAGCGCTGGCTTTTTGGCTCAAAAGAGGGGTCCTAATTCTTTTGCCCCCCCCCCCGGTCAAGGGGTCCCTTTTTGACATTGTATTGGCGTGATTCATACCTTCATCTAAAGCATTATTACAGTGTTCGAAATCATCCCATCGGAAAGCTAACAGTGTGCAGGTCCCATCACAGACAAAGCTGGTATTTACTGCATTTGGTCCACAATACTTATCATCTGGAATAGACAGAAGATAAATATGGAAATGTGAATGTTACTTACAACTAATAAACAGGATGTGCACTATGAACAACCATTATCCTATTACATAATTATATTGATATCAAATGAGATAAGAGCATACATAGTTATATGCTTGACATAATTATCGTGCAGTGCCAGACAGAGTAATGGCGTAGTGCACTCGGTTCCAACCCAGCGGTCTCTGATATCTCAAGTACAGTCAGCTCTCTATAACCGCCATGCCTCCTTGCTGGTCAAAATTGGTTGGATGGTGAGTGTGGCGGTTTATAGAGTGAGATTTGTATGGTAATTTACAAGGACTACCCCCTTATTAACCTGGCAGAAGGTGAGACTGGCGGACTATTGGATGGCGGATTACAGAGATCTGACTGTAACAGTGAATCTGTACATCTATCTCGTGTAGTGTCTCTAGAAAAATGATTTGTTTTAAAACCCATCACGTAGCATTCACTGAAAAAGTAAAATTGTCTCCAGACTTGTCAAAGTGACTATCATAAAATAAACGAGTCAAAAGTTGTCTAACCTATCAGGTTACCATCCCATAAATATATCTGGAGCTGGCAAATGTCGGGTTTTGAGCTGACACATGCCAAGTGGGTCTTCTATCTCCAGCTAGAAGACCCGCTTCCTTGTCACTTATACAAGTTTTTGACTCGTTTATCTTATGACCGTCACTTCAAAGAGTCTGGAGACAAGTTTACCTTTTGAGTGTTGGGCAGGCACACAATGCCGTTTATACGCTACGCCAAAACTATAATAGAATGTATAGGAACTGGGATGATCCCAGATGTGACGCTCAGGGTCTATGGCTGTTAAAAAATTCAATAAACATTGCTTGAACTACAATACAAAACTAAATTATAATGGTCTCTTCTAATTTGACCAACCTTCATCTGAGTTGTCGGGACAATCAGTTTGGCCATCCCCAACTGCCGAGTTATCAACACATATATCCACATCAAAATTGTTGCATCGGAATTGACCAGTAGGGCATGCCGAGTATGCTGAAATAACAGTTTTGAATACTGCACCTATTCCAGGTCAGACGGAACAGTTCTATAGTCATCGCTCGAGGGGTAAGCTAAAGTACCTTAACATGTTGCAATAGTGGTCAAATGTCATTATGGCAAATCGTTAATTAAATCGGAAGTATTGGTATCATTTATATAAGAAATCATGAACTTTAGGCTGTGTCTCAGGAAATGGGGTCAATGTGATAATCTTTGACTGGGTGGCATCTTTGACCGGGTGGCATCTTTGACCTGGTACGATCTTTGATCGGCTGATAGAAAAGGAGTTATCTAGGGTAAAGAAATATGATATAAATGGGCTACCAACTACTAATTTAAAGTGTTATAACCAGTGATATATCCACTGACCTTTTCAGCCTATTTGTATCTTCATCTGCCCTAAATAGACCGTTTTCTATCAAGCCGGTCAAAGATGGCACCTGGTCAAAGACGGCACCCGGTCAAAGACTATTACATTGGCACAATCTCGTGAGACACAGCCTTTACCTTTCTGTGTGGTGGACGCTAGTATTACCAGCATCAATACGACGGAAACGGTGCATGCCATGGTTCAGTGGGGTCCCTTAATCCAGAACATACTCAATCTCTTTTTGCGGTAAATGTAGATAGTTAGTATGATAATTGTTTACAGAGATACTATAATATATTTTTCTACAGAGAAAAAGCAAAATATTTTGGAAATCAATTCACCAAGAGCAAATAAATCTCTGATGATATTGCAAATAGTCGGACCTGCTCTGTAGATCTATGTTTTCCTATGAGAGGTATGGGCATACATTTTTTGAAAGCTTAGGGCGTCCATATTGAATAATAAGGTAGGTTATGCCAGTATTATATCTTACTTTGAGTAATTAAGATCAACCAGAGTGATCACGAGTTAGTCATTTATCATTTTCGATTGGCTTTTCTCATTTAGAGAATTATTAAATATTGTACCAAACTGTTGTTACAATAACAATCGATTTTACTTCACTTTCTGTTTTCAATAACGTTCTGAAACCTTTGTGTTACGTACCTTGCTAATGATAGCATCAAGAACATGATCGTTTATATATATACGGTTAATTTGATAGTCATATCCTCGGTGATATTTCCTAAATATATAGAAATATAAGAATACACAGAATAAGGTTGTACACCAGTACACCTACCTGTGCCTCCCTAAGTGCTGATCATTACCACGGGTATTCCCTGTTAAAGGTGGGTGCTTCTATCTCCTCTGTAGGTAATGACTTACATATGAATTCACAATGTAACACATAGCTTCCAGTGCATAGTATGCGGTGCCACTTGTTACTGTACCCATGAGTTTGAGTTTGATTATTTTATTTGGTTTCCTTGCATACATGGGCGGGGAGCTTTTAAGTGACCATAATATAAACGATTCATCAAAATATTAACTTTCTAAATCAACATAAATGCAAAGCAGGCAATATACATAGATAATGGCATGCTTTGGATAGTAGGGAGAATTCACTCCTTTATTTATAGTATCCTCTGATTTAGTAACCAAAGATTCTACATATTGCACCCCATAGTATATGCTATAATATCCATTTGCCAAGAGCTCTTCAGGTTGCTGATTATCTATAGATCACCTGTATACTGGATCCTACGTTGTTGGCACACTCTTACACATAAGCAATATCTACACTTCATGGTCCATTGAACTTACATTAACCAATATATACCTCAGCAGCTATCTATGGTAGTTGACATCTATAATATTGCCTCACTCGTGAAGGACAGATTAGAGGTTTAGATCTAGTTAACACGTAACAGATAATATAACGTGAACAAATGTTCTTCTTCAGAACATACTTCCAAAAAATAACATGGACATTGACATTCGACTGCATGTTGCTTATTACATACTGGTACTCATAATATGATTATAGTTTGAATATTCTTACAGATAATGATATTTGCTATAAGCGTATTATATATGTGATATGTATTTGGCAAAGGGACTTGAGTATATACTACACCTAGCACTAAGGTACCTTTTCCAAGGTCACGTAAAGCTTATCAAATACCAGCGTATAACTTATTTTGTATTCTGATACCATACGAGCCGCATCATAGGGGTAGACTGTCTTGATGCGTCAGGAGGTCAGCCTATTACCCAAACAGGTTGCCGTGGTTAAAGTGGCATACCATTTTTTTGCATATTTTAAATTTTAATTAAATGTGTCCAAAATGTCATTATAATATCATATTTGGAGGCTGTGGTACAATAAGATATCATTGATAGGCAGTAAGAGGCAATAGGGGTTGTCCCATGAGCACAGGTATAGACTTTTACAGTGTATTTCTTAATAGCATACACTCCAAACGTCTTAAATTAAGCATAAACTGATAATTAGCTGAAATCTAAGCTAAATTCTGGAGAATAATGTTTGATAAAGTAGGTAGAACATAAAGTATGATCATTTTAAACATTCTGGTTCATTTGAAGCAAAATTTATTTTTGAGCCCTCATCATCGGACTATGCCACTTTAATGATATAGGGCATGATCTGCAAAAAGGAACCTTATTACAGGGTGCACCACACTGTAAAATTATTCCGTTGAATATACAGAGAATCAATGTAAAATTTCACGGTGCATCATCGTAAATGTGATAACGGTGAGGCAGTGTAAAGTCAACCAATTTTACTTTGAATATCTGTAATCCAGTACGGTGATACACCGTTTATTCATTTATGGTGAAGCTTAGTCTTGTAAAAATATTCAGTTGTATATACAGAGGATCACTGTCAGATTTTATGGTGAATCATCGTATATATCATTACGGAGGGGCAATGTAAAATTGATATGTTTTACTTTGAATATCCGTAATCCAATACAGTGAAACATAGTTTATTTTCACAGTGAAACCAGATTTATTTTACAGTGAAGCTATGTTTAATTGATATCCAGTTTTATCACACCAGGTGTCAGTTTGGTTCGTAAGCAGATTTTCCTAGATGATATAATGAACACCATTTTTGTGGCAATAAGAAATATATATACACTCGAAGCTGTAAGGTTTGCCATATAGCCATCTTAGAGTGACTTCCACTCATGGACTGGCATTCCAAAGTGTCATGAAGCATTCTACAATGCTCTCATAGACTATATCCTCTGATTAAGCATGAAGTCTTGACACTAAGATGATATTGCTGATTGGACATGGTGTACCAAATTGGGCATGAAACCATATCAAGCATGGAGTTAGGTATAGGGGCATAAATGAACAGAACAACACTGGGATAAATGAATTAAATTATACAAAATACCATATATTATTATTTAGGCACTGTATTAAAATAACGGCGATTATCCGTATTTTGTTAGATCAACGGTGATTCACTGGCACCACTGGGTGCTGGACTTTCACTGTTATAATTACGGAGAATTTGAAACAACGGTGACCATTATTTTTAGGGTGAAAGTCTGACACCCAGTGGTGCCAGTGAATTTTCGTTATTTTAACGGAGAATTTGTAACAATGGTGACCGTTATTTTTACGGTAAAAGTCCGGCACCCAGTGGTGCCAGTATCTCTGTTATTTTAATGGAAATTTTTTACAGTGTAGGGCTTCTGCAGCTTCCTTTCCCAGCCCATTTCACAATGATAGTGGTGGATGGGAATTTGATCAAGAACAGAAAAATTGTATAATAACCAAAGTAGGTAATACTATACAGAATATTGATATGTCGCTTTCGATTTACATTTCACGTTCAGTGGAATCGGTGATGTACACTGTGAAAATATCCCGTTGAATATACAGAGAACCAATGTAAAATTATAGGGTGGATCATCGTAAATGTAAGTACAGTGAAGCAGTGTAAAGTTAACCAATTTTACTTTGAATATCTGTGATCAAGTATGGTGAAACATAGTTTATTCAATTACGGTGAAGCTAGGTCTCGTAAAAATATTTAGTTGAATACACAAAGTATTAATGTGAAAGTTTACCGTGGATCATCATAATGTATGATTATGGTGGGGCATTGTAAAATTGATCAATTTAACTTTGAATGTCTGTAATCGAGTGCAGTGAAACACAGTTATTTCATGGCGAATACGGACTGTCGATGCCCGTTCCCCACAGGAGCATGAAATAACCCTTGGAAGTAAACAAACACTGGCTGTACATTACAGTACGTTTACAGTACTGTAAAGCCATGAAATAAAAATGAAAACCATGAAATAAATACAGAGCATCACTTAAAAGTGCCCTCGGCAGTGGTTATTGCACTTGGGGTGCCTGTCCCGTTCTGCACTAGGCCTACGGCCAGTGTGCAGAACCGGACGGGCACCCCTCGTGCAATAACCACTGACTTTAGCGTGCAGTTCTGTCTATTTATTTTACAGTGAAACAAAGTTTATTTTACAGTAAAACACTGTGTGAAAAAAAAAGGTGAACTTGAAACAACAGTGCCCATTGTTTTACGGTGAATGTCCGGCACCCAGTGGTGCCGATGAATCTCGGTTATTTTAAAGGATTTTTTTTCCTACAGTGTGAGTGTACAATATGGCTCTCTTTCACAAGAAGCGACAATTTAGTATTACTGTGCCTCCATCCCAAATACTGTAAAACCTAACGTATACGCCTTACTCGCGTATAAGCCGCACCCTGACCACGGGCCGATCCTATAAGCCACACCGCCGATCTGACTCGCGTATTATAGACCAATGCAGCAAGAACAGGTGACTTTTCAGTAAAGTGTTCATAAAGTTTTTGAACACTTCTGAAGTGTGGCCTACAAATACATAAATATAACCTCAGAATCCTGCATTCTAATTTGTACTATTTGAAGGATCATTGTCATGGGAATCTCCTGATATGAGATGTTCACAAACATAGCCATTACATACAATGTTATGAACATTATGCTAAAACCAACGTAAACACAACTTTATTATGAAAATGTCACCCCTTCTCGCTGCATTGGTCTGCAGCCATGGCTTATAGGGCCTAGTCGGGACTGGAGCTGGTTGCAGCATGCAGCACTGATAAGAGCTGATAAGACTGTTACTAGCCTGTCCCCTGTTTGTCCCCTAATTGTACCCATAGTGGGATGTCTTATCAGTGGGTTTAACCGCAACCAGCGAAATTTAAGATGGCGGACCCACAGGGTATAGCTCCAGATTCCTATACGCGAGGTTTTACGGGTAAGAACACGGGCTGACATCTAAGGAAGTTGTACCTGTGAGGAAGCAGAACGTGGCACTTAGGGCTCAGTCTCATGAGTTTGTAACAGTTCAAACGTCTTTGACCGGTGGCGTCTTTGACCGGTGGCGTCTTTGACCGGTGGCGTCTTTGACCGGGTATGTGATTAAAATGAAGAAAAAAGTAGTATATAGTAAAGAAATTTAAGCTTCAACTTCTTCATGTAATAAACAGTCTATGGTTGTTTTACCCAATTAAAAAAAAAATTTAATGCACATATTAAGGGTTCCTTTTGGGCTTTTTTTCTTCAGCCGTTCAAAGACGTCACCGGTCAAAGACGACGCCGGTCAAAGACGTTTCAACTGTTACAAACTCATGAGACTGAGCCAGTAACATTAATATATGAAATATATCAATTTTAAATAATGCCTCGAAATGATGTGTTATAACATATTATACAATAAATTTACCCATTTCTTTACTATACACTACTTTTTTCTTCATTTTAATCACATACCCGGCCAAAGACGCCACCGGTCAAAGACACCACCGGTCAAAGACGCCACCGGTCAAAGACGTTTGAACTGTTACAAACTCATGAGACTGAGCCTTAGAGTGGAGGTCAGCACCGACACCGTCCTCCTCCTCATCTTGGTGGCACAACCTGCGAAAAGGGCCAGGCTCCCCCTTCCCTGTATGTGCCAGCCGAATGACATGCTGAACATTAGGCTTCGAAAAACCATTGTGGAGTCAGGCCTTGAGCCGAAGCCACCAACAGTCTGGCAGGCAAACCAACTGTATGATCTAAACGTCTAAAGGAATGTGTCATTTGGGAAGGCCAAGTTATGGGAGGGCTTTTACAATTCTACACGCAGGAGAGGAGGGTTTGCTGCCATAGGTAATGAAGGTTATCTTAGAAACATGCGATTGTTTCACATACTTTACCATGAGACAAATCAGTCTGTATACAAATTGAGTATTTTGGGAATACTCCGAAGCCCCTCTCCCCTCCCCCTCCTTCAAAATGTGAAAACAATAGATTATATGAAGACCCACACTGAAAAAGTAAACTTGTCTCCAGACTTTTCCAACTGACTGTCATGAAATAAACAAATTAAAAACTTGTCTAAGTGACAAGGAAGCGGGTCTTCTGGAAAAAAGACTCACTTGGCATGTGCCAGCCCAAAACCCGACATTTGCCAGCTCCATATTACATTTGTGGGATGGTAAGCTGATATGTTAGACAACTTTTGACTCATTCATTTTATGACAGTCACTTCTAAAGACGAGTCTGGAGACAAGTTTACTTTTTCAGTGTATAAGGAATTCTGTTTATTCAGATTCACAAAATAAAATTGAAAAAGCTAGATGAGAAATATCATTTTATTACGGCTCTGTTTATTGAGATTCAAGGAAGCTGGGGGATGTAAGTTGTCTTCCAATTCTATATCATTCGCCATGTGTTGATTCGCTCAGTATCAATTCAGCGGCTACGGGTAGGTATGTTGTAAGGCCAGCCAACTGGGTGACAATGCTGTATTTTCTCAGGTTCTAAAATCAAAAATGAAAAACTCTCACATACATTCCAAGTGAAGAACCGATTACAATTTTACCGTTAATGATAAATAAGTCGTACACAGCATGTATTGACAGCACAGAAGGAACATGCATTTTTTCCATTATAACTCATACATGACAGTGAAATCCCAAACGCTACTAAGATAAATCTTCCAGAGAGATAAGTGTTAAGGAATAGAAAATTCTATTAAGCCATGCCCTTTAACTGTTTAATGGCATTATGGCGCAGATTATTTACAACTCACCAGGTTGATGTATGCACCATGACGGTATAGTATCCGGTTAGTTCTACAGCCGGAAGTATGACTACTAGCGGCCTCTGTATCAGTAATCTGAACGTCGGCAAGGTACTCCAGTCTACCCTCTGGTGTGCTTAACGTCCTGAAAATAAAAACAAATATATCCTTCATGCCGGGATTACATCGGTGTGGGCGAAAATATCACAGAAATGGTTTCTTGGTTTGACAACAAAGTTATTCCGGAAAGGTATTTCTCCAATATGCTATAGTTTTAGTCCTGGTTTTAGAGGAAATCTCTATATATGTGTGAGTTACATTATCAAGTACACGAGTGATGCTAACGGGTGATACGTTATATAAATGTTAAAAACTAAGATATAACCATAATGTCAAAAAACGAAGCTATAACTAGATCTAAGTTTACAATTTTTTGAACCAACTAGCCTACCTTTTCATGGCATCTGGAGACGAAATGGCGCTGTGGTGTATCTTGTGTGGTTTTAACTCAGTACCTGTGAAACATGTGAGTATATAGCAGAACTACATGTACAAGAAATGTATAAATAGGGAATCAGATAGTATCAAATAGAAAATATTCTGCATCTACGTAGAATCAACCGCAAAACTGTGCGGACACCCCCAACATTGGTATTGTGTGATATTTCTCCCTGCCTCTAGAGTCAAGACTATTTTCATGGGACTCACTTGGTTGTATATCAGGTTTAAGTTTACTATCCCATTACATCAACATAAGGGAGTCCAACCTATGGTGCCTGGGTGATCCTCTCCGGGGTGCACTGCACAGCAATCTATGACGTCATCAAACCATGAGTGGTTCCAATTGGACTTCTCGTCTAAATCAATATAACAAAATGTTGATGTCTGCATTCTGTTAAATACCTTGGAATATTTGCATTACTCAAGCGTAAGGCTATAACATCATGTCACTCATTATCAAAAGGTCAACAGGGTTATTCGAAATGTATACATCCATAAAGGAAAGTCATTGATAGTCTACAGCAGTAACAAAGCCATCGACATACTAAAATACTACATGGTAGATATTTGGATATGGGCATACAGAAGAACCAGATAGAAGACATATCTCTTGGCTATTATAGTCGTAGGCTTTGTCTCATGAGATCGGACCAATGTGAACGTCTTTGACTGGGTGCCATCCTTGATCAGGTGCCATCTTTGACTGGGTGCTATCCTTGACCAACTTGATAGAAATTAAATGGTGTATTTAGGGCAGATGATGATATAAATGGGCTGAAAAGGTCAATGGATGCTATAACGCTTTAAATCTATAGCCTATCTATATCTTCATCTGCCCTAAATAAACCATCTTCTATCCAGCCAGTCAAAACTGGCACCGGGTCAAAGATGGCACCCAGTCAATGACGTTCACATTGGCCTGATCTCGTGAGACACAGCCCTAGAGGTGTCCTTACCAGGTGAGACGTTATCAAAGTGCAGGTTACAGCAGACGAGGTGGGGTATGTTGGTACCGTGCTCCTTCATCCAGCCTGACACCTGGGACAACTGCTGACACCTGGTGGCTACAGCAGCTGTACCTAGGATGGGTATATATACATGACATGACTGCATGCATTAGTTTACTATGGACTATAATTATATTGTCAATATGTTCTATAATCTAGCTGAACTCCACTATGGTAACTTCTGGGGGCGAGGTGATTATTTAATCTAAAACCTATGAGGAAAATCCCTCTACTACGTGTAAATACATAATAGTTCAATCACCTACAACATCGGGACATCGCCTACAGCACAACAGAACAAAACAAATGTGACGCAACAGGACAAAACGTACCATTATGGGGATTAAGTGTTATAAACAGCCACTGCCATCACCCATGCAACAATATGCCATTACCCTACTGACTTATCATGGAACTTTTAGCCACTTCTCCTTTTCCGATTCTGACAATCCTACCCCCAAAACAATCGTCAAGAGCTGTTCTTAGCAACAAATATGAACCGCTGTGTCTCTGTCTCTGTCTCTGTGTTAAGCACTGACAGTGCTAGTGCTACTGAAGGGGAACTCAGAATATTCTCCATAATACTACAATCTAATTCACTAAGAAAGCTGTTGGCCATGTCAAAATGAGATGATCACACAAATACATGTTAATATGTGTTGGGAAGAGAAGGTTATAATAATCATTTTGAGATTATGATTGTCAAAATCGGGCATGGGGAAGTTACCATAAGTTTCATGATAAGTTACTAGAATAATGGTATGTTGCTGCACTTGTGGCCACCTAGTGGCTGTTTATCATACTAAATGCCTGTAATGGTACATTTTCCCCTGTTGCGTCACAAATGATCAACCAGGCCAAAAAGAAAAAAGGTGTGTTTCAGGCAACATGTTTAAAAAATTTAGGGTAGGTAGGTCGGATTTTATCTTATTTTATTTTCTTTTTGAATGTTGGAGTAAATAAAATTCTCCAAAATCGGAAAAAATGCTAGGGTCGGCCCTTTTTTGAAACTAGGGTCGGGTTGCCTGAAACACACCTTTTTTTTGGGCCTCATAACATAACAGTACTCTATGACACTAGATTTCAATTGCCATGTTGAGGTGCTATTAGTGCAATTTTGAAAAGAGAAATATTTATTTACCATATCCATCTTGTAATTCGGTGTTAATTAATCTCAGCTGCCTTGTTTTGGAATTATCTCCGCATCCAACGTCTACCTGCAAAATGTTTTGTACATAGCCTGCTGACTTATTAACAATGTATTTCATTACATTTATAAAATTGATAAGCACTATGGCAAGGACAGACCATTTGATGCTTCAAATTACCAATCTCGTCTCATAGGATGCTTAAGGCTTCATTCTCACCACAAACATATATTAGTGGCAGACTTTCAGGTGAGAGTGCTTTTTGCGGCAGTGACGCTCATTTTTCTGAGGGTGTTGATAAGTATTGTGTCATTGGCCAACCATTTGGTGTCCAAATTATCAATCTCTTTTCACGGGATGCTTAAGCAAGGCTTCATTCTCACCACAAACATATATTAATGAGAATACCGCTTTAAGTCTTCTTATTGATATTAATGTATAAATTGTGGGCAGCTTACCGTCACAAATAAACATCCTTTTGCTTTATCTTTATCTTCTCCAGATGAAGCCGCAAAGCAGTGGAACTTGACCTCTGACACGGGAAGGCGGCTGGCCAGAACGAGACCACTGCCGAACCGGAAGTGGTTTGTTCTCCAAGAGTTCTGCGTGACGTCAGAGATGACGTAGGGATATGACTGAGATATATGACGTACTAGCTTCTCCTCTGCTCTGGTATCAAAAACGCCTTGGAGGCAAATAATGTCTATGTCCTTAGGGAAGTCTTCCGAGATATCAAATATAGTATTTTGAAGAGGCAGTTTATCAGCACCATCTGCTTCTTCCATTTCAGTGAGTCCCTCTTGACTTGATTCCTTAACAACATTGACTATGTGATCATGTGTGACATCCTCAGTTTCCCCTCTTGGTCTTTGTGAAGCTAGTCTTTGACCAATGGCTGTCGCTCGTTTTTGGGTGTGTCCGAGGTTCTCCTTCCATCTTGCCTTGTATTCGATAAGCAATCTGGTATCTATAGAAACTACTGTTAATCCACCACTCACGGCTCTTACAGCACTATGGCCACCATATACTCTCAGTCTATAAGGGTTCCTATACCTTTGTATAGGGGCCCAGATCACAAAGGCAATGGAGAACACCGGCAGGTAGAGGAGGATGAGAATGAGCAGGGCAGGGAGGAGGAGTGACAGTATGACATACCTCTCATAACAGGGGTCCTCTGACTCTCTGCTGTCCCGCTCCTTTGTGGTCAGTTTGAGTGAAGATAACATAATGTTGATAAATGTCGTCTGTGGAGACATAATTGCAGACAAAACACGGTCTGTGTGGCCGAGACATGGCCGTGCAAAGAGGGATGTGTGTGGGGGTGTTGTAGGGCCTCTGCCATTAGCATGTATAGATCCATAATCCTCCATCTTAGTCATTAAGTGATACTCCTATACTACTAGTCGTTGTAATACAGCAATGTCCTCTCATGCGAAAAAAAAAGTAAATACATATTCCCATGGTGTCTCAGTTCCTGAAATACATAATACAACATATTAAGTATAACCGTGAAGCAGAACAAGTAGTATAGTATGTATCGGAACGGGACTATAGTAAACTACTGTTTATTACTCAATCGACCTGCAGCCAATCAGAGGCCTCCATTTGGTCACGTGACCGGAAGTGACCTACTTAGGGGATTAGTGGTGACGTCACGTGACCTAGTTAGCCAATCAGAGGCCGCCATTTGGTCACGTGACCGGAAGTGACGTCATATGACCTACTTATGGACCGGAAGTGACGTCATATGACCTACTTAGGGGACCGGAAGTGACGTCATATGACCTAATTTAGGATCACGTGACCGGAAGTGACCTGATGAGTCACGTGACCGGAAGTGACGTCACATGACCTAATGGCCAACCGGAAGTGAGTGACCTCATTGAGGATCACGTGACCGGAAGTGACCTGATTGACCACGTGATCGGAAGAAGAAGAAGAAGAAGAAGAAGAAGAAGAAGAAGTTTTTTGTTTAGGAAGTGAGGGTCTTTAGGATCACGTGACTGGAAGCGACGTCGTCACATGAGTGACGCTTTAAGAGACTGCGCGACTTACTAGTAAAAGAAGACGTATGAAAATAAAAACACAACAATAATTTATTTTATTTTTTTTATTTATTTTTTTTCAATCTTGATAAACACTCTATTTTTGAAAAGATGCACTCAATCAAGCAATAACACGCTTATTATTTTTTTTCATATCTCTAAAGGACTCGTTGTCACACCGTCAGAATGCACGCGACGCTTATAATACAAGTAGCGCACGCCGTCTTTCTCTATGGTGTAGGTGACCATTTTGTTTCGCACCACTTTGAAATTTCTATTTACAGCAATGAGAGTTTTTCGTTGGCGAAGAACATCCAAGAAGTCGTCTGGTTCCTGAGGGTTTTGTTTCTTCTGTACGCCTTTTGCACTCCATTTTTTGGATTTTCTTTCACCGGTGTCGCTGACTCGATCGTAGCAAATGTAAGTCTTAGGGTTGAGACTTAGGATCCCGTCACCTTCCCACTCCGCTTTCATGAGCCCCGAAGTTCTCAGATCGTGAAGGTACCGTCTCTCACAACATCCGCCTGGCGGCGGACACCATTCTCGCACTCTTTCCGTTTTTGTCTTCACGAAAAGCTCTAAGTGATCGTCGCACACCGCTGTCGGAAGCCACTTTCGTTTCTCTCTGAAGTACGTCTCTCTCAGGCGAGGTTTGACTAGGTCATCCAACGTGTCACCGCTGAGAGCCATGTAAAGACTGTCGGTGTCCATTTGACAAAGGGCATAATCGCGCCGATCGACGAATCTATCCAAGAAGTAGTATGTGAACTCTAACATTTTCAACTTCACGTACTGGTATACCATGAACCCTATTTGAATAGGGAGGTTGTTCTTGACTGTTTTCGGTTGTAGTTCGACTTCAAACAGATCGGAACTCAACTCGGACGCCTTTTTGAAGCGCCACGAATTGGCCAATAGTTCGAACTTCCGACTGTCAGTGTATCTCACCGCCGTGTGTTTTTCTTTGTTGCAGATTGTTTTACCGTACGTAGCGTTTCCCATTAACTTGTAACAGTCTGACAGAATTTTCTCGTTCTCGTTCACGTCGCCACGTCTTCGCGCCGCCGTTACTTCGTCCGCGAAACCGGCAAAGGAGCGTTTAGGTAGGTATTCTACGACCAGCTGCACTTTGGTGACTATCAAACCGTGCTCTAAATACCACTTGAGAAGCGGCGTTCCCAAGAGAATATTTTTTCCGTGGTAACTCCCTATCAGACATCTCTGAGGCGTGTTCAACAGCTTTTCTTCCTGCGCAAAGTCTGACATGTGAGGTCCTATGTCCGATTTTGAAACGGTCACGTTCTTGAAAACGGGGGTCATTTCTTCGAAGTAGTCTCGTAGGTGAGGCGGCGTAGTGATGTCCACTTGAACTAAACCGAACATTTTCCCGTCTTTCACAGTGGAAAGGATGTCGCTCTAGCTCATCGCGTTTCGAGACACTTTCAAAGCGTCAACCTTCCAGCGTTGTTGGGAGGCCTTAACCCGCTCATCTCGACGCTTCATCTCTCTCCATTCGCACTCCCACACGACGACCAGCTTGTAACCTAGCGCTTTCAAGTACGCGCTTACTCTAGTCGTTCTGTCGCGTCTCTCCTCCCTCAGTGAAGCGCACTGATATCGGTGCGACGGTATGCACTCGTGAGCGTGGAACCAACACCCGTGAAACTGGAAAACCGTATTAGAGGCCGCGTGAAACCCGTCCACGCGAATTCTCCGACAGCCTACAACCATCTCGCCGCCGTTCAAAGCGTGGCGCAGTTTCACGTCGCGGTCGTGCTCTACGAAGCGTAACCACTCCAAAGCGCTGTGAGAGTTTCTTTGCCTAATTTCGGGCTTGAACTCGGTCTCAGGTCGTCTCACCGCGTAATAGCCCGTGCAGTGCGCTTCGCTCATGCAGCGCAAGTACAGAGAGTTAGCGTCTAGTCCTAGGATGTGTTGGCACGGTCTCGCTTCTTCGCCGTACTTGTGCTCCCTTATCCGCGTGGTGCCCTTCTCGTGAAATCTATGGAAGATGATGGAAGGACCGCCGACTAGATTTTCTTTGATCAGAGCGTGGAGGACGGCGTCGAACTGGGGGAACGTTGTGAACGCGTCTTCTAGGTTTTGGAAGAGGAACCGTAAAGTCAAACCGGCGAGAGAAACTCCGTCTTTCAACATGTCAATGCCGCGATCTTGGAAAAATTTAGCGTGATTTTTCAGAGCTTCTATGAAAGGTTTGACGTCTTTGTTGTTGTAGTGGATCAAGTAATCTTCCATAGTTTGCATCTTCTCGTCGGACCAAACTTTCTGACATGCGGCGTAGTCGGATTCGGACATTTTGACGCCCGTCAGTTCGCTGTCAAAAGCCGATCTCGGTGGCAGCGTTCTGTTTGCCAGTTTCCTGGTAGACGTCATCCATTCGTAAGGAAAGTGACCTTTCTCTTCGTTCCTGGTGAAAGCTCGCAAATAGGTCGCGTAGTTGTAACCGGGTGCCAAATAGTTGACTACGTCCAAGAAAACCGTGTGCTGTGTGTAAACCGCCAAGTATTGATTGCTTCTCTTTATGACGCTGAATTCTTGGTTTCTTCGGTCTCCGGAGGCAAAGAACGAGTGAAGGCGTATTTTGATCAGGTTCAAGTCGTAACGCCCCGAGTTGAAGCCCACGACTGGAGCTTGACGGATGTATCTCAGAAGACGCTTCTTCAGTTGAACTAACGGGTGTCTGGTCTGAGCCGCAGCGAAGCCGCCTGGAGAAGGGGTGAACGTCGCCTCCTCCAGCAGGAGAGCTTCACCTATCGCCGCATCTAACTTCGCTAACGTCAGTCGGTAAAGTTCTAGCACAGCTTCCCCGATGACTTTGGCGTTCTCGTTTATGTGATTTAAAACTCGGTCCAACAAGGGGTCGGAATCTGCGTCGGATTCTCTGACGAAGCAGACGGGCCCCTCACACCCCGGAAAGTCGGATGCGACGCTAGCCGACAAAGGGACGTGATCCCACAGCAGGGACACGTGTTCCGTCGACGGTTCTTTGCACGGTCTGAAGAAAGCCTCGAAATCGAAGGCGATCTTGTAAGGGTAGATTCCGGAATGTCCGTCGGGGGGAAAAATGGAGAAGTCTGCTAGCGCTTCGAAAATCGTTCTCGAATTTTGGTAGATGCCACCTACGTAGCGCAACTTGACTTGTCGGCAAGAGGAAAGCTGGTTCCTGTGTCTCTTCAGCAAGAACTCGGTGGTGAACGCCGCCTTACACTTGCAATATTCGTATATGCCCGCGTACGCGTTGAAGTCCGTGACGAGAGAGACGTGCAAACCGCCTTTCGCCGTCAGGTGTAGGTTGACTTTACCTCGGGCGGCCAGAGTTCTGGAAGGCGGTCTGATCAGAGTAACGCGTCTTCTCAACTTCCGCCCCGGCACTTGACGCGACGCGGTGTAGACCACTATTTGTACGTCAAACAAGTTCTCTAACGCGGGTAAGTCGCGGATGTTCAGACCCGGAAAGGATTCAGGTGTGGCAGCGGGACAGAACTGACGTAACAAATCTGAAGCGCGCTTGCTGGTGTTGTATAAGTGAAAGGAAATGCAGCGGAAGATGCAGAGGTTGTCCTTGTTGGGAAAATCTAACACGCCGCTTCTCTTTCCAACTCGACCGGCCTGAGTGATCCTACCGCCTATGGGGAATTCCCCCGGTCCCATGTAAACGCAAATGTTCAAATTGGTAGGAAAAAGAACGTGCCACTTTGTGTCAGCGTCGCAAAGTTTCCGTACTTCCTTGCAAGGGACGGTGTTTTCCATCTTTGAGAGGAGCTCTTCCAAAGTTTCTGAATTAGTTATAGTAGGGAGCGGTTGTATGAGAGTTGCGTTGTTCTGGGAGGCGTGAAAGTAGCGCAGTTTGCTCTTGTCTTCTCTGTGTTGTAAGAGTAAGCCTACCGAGAAACCCACTTTGTATCTGAATCTTTGTGTCAAGTGAATGCGACGCATAGTATCTACAGCGTCACTCAACTCGCCGGTTGGTAGCCTGAAGTTTGTTACACTCACGCGAGTCCCGTGCATCCTGACGCCCGTTTGTATCGCAGGCCAATTCGCCGTGAACGTTTCCTCCCCGTTCGGTACAGCACGTATGCGCGGAGGGATGGTCACCCCGTCCAGAGATTCGCGTCGACAGGTGATCTTTCGGCAATCGCCTTCGCCGCATAGAGGGCAAAACTTAGGTATTACTCTACAACTTTCTACGTGTCTCTCGTGGTTGTACGGTCTTTTAAAAATTTTGAAACACTTTTCGCATACGTACTGTGTCATGTTTTTTTCACTCAGTTACCAACTACTTAGCCGTCTAACTATCTATCTATCTATCAATCTATCTGTCTATCTATCTATCTATCAATCTATTGTCTATCTATCTATCTATCTATCTGTCTGCTGTCTGTGTATCCGTCTGTCTGTCTCATACAGCGTACGTCAAACGCTGTGTGTGTGCGCGCGTGAGCGTTGAGCGTCTCTCATTCCGAATCTATACCGAGATATTTGAGAATAATCTCTGTTTTGTCATCCAACTCTTTGAGCGCTCTGGCGGACAGCGTCACCCCCCTGCTGTGTGGGTTTTTTGTCAGGACCTTCGTACTTGCGCACGTGGACGAGGTTCTTACCGCTGTAGTAGCTCACAGCTGCGTACACTTCGCCCTCCTCATCCAGCACTGCGAACCAGGGGGTGTGATTAGGTCTTCCTTGCGCGGCCGCTGTGTCGCGTATGCGCACCACTGCGCGGATATCGGCGATGCGTGCTATTAGCTCGCGCAGCGCGTCGGCCGTGAAGTGCACTCGCTTGCTTCTGGTCAGAGACGCCTCTTTCACCTGGCCGTCTTTTGTGTAGCGCGGCCTCCTAGACAGTCTAGCCACGTCCTCCCAGATCTCCAGCGTCAAAGCTCCGTCTAAGCAGAACTCTAATCCGAGAAGACGGGAGAAGGGTTTCTCTGCTTCTTCTCGTCCATCTCGTTCTTTTTCTTGTATTTTTCTCTTCTTAGTAGGCCTTGTTGTTCTGGAACTCACCTTAGAACGTTTCACACCCGCAGGAAGAGTAACACCATCAGCGTGAGCTGAATCAGCAGCAGAACCGATAGCAGGAGCAGCGTCAGCGCTGGTGGTATCCGAGGCCTCGTTGTTGGAACAGAGCAGCCACACGCCGTCGGTGCTGAGTGTAGCGGTAGAAGATGAAGCGCCGCCGCCCTCGTAAGGTGGCGGTGAGGGCAGTCGCCACGGACCGGACGGGGCGCTACTAGTGGAAGTGAGGTCGAAAGGTCGAAGAGGGGAGCCGAAAAACGTACCGCCCACCCCTTTCCCTTCGAGTTCTTCGTACGCCTCGTCGTCACCGTCGTTCTCTGTCTCACCCTGTTGCTGCTGCTCCTCCTCCTCCTCTTCTTCTCGGTTTAGGGGCTGAGTGTCCGAATAGCTGTCACTCTCAGCGCGAGCGGCGTCGAGGGCGTCGGTCGATGTAGTGGTGGAGGAGAGGGGCTGTGCAACGTGCGGCAGGTCATCAAAGTCATCAACAGTAGTGGGGAGGTAAAAACCCGGTTGCCAGTACTGCGCTGTGCCAGGAGCGTTGTCGTCAGTAGTAGTAGCGGTAGCAGCAGGTGCAGCAGAAGCAGCAGCAGCAGCAGCAGCAGACGCAACAGTAGCAGGCGCAGCAGCCTCAGCAGGCGCAGCCGTAGCAGGCGCAGCAGTAGCAGGTGCAGCAGCAGCAGCAGCAGCAGCCGCAGCCCGAGGATCACCAGCAGCAGCAGCAGCAGCAGCAGGCGGAGCGGCAGTAGCAGCGGCAGCACGCTTAGCAGCAACGTGTACCGTCGCGAGTGTAACAACGTCGCTAGCACGACGACTACTACCAGTAGTACTACTACCACTACTACTACTACTACTAGTCCTACTACTACTACTACTACTACTACTACTGCTGCGAGCGCTCGCTACAGCGGGAGGGTGATAAGACCAAGCGGCTGCGGCGGTAGTCTCATTTTCAGTAGCAAGAGGAGGCACTGACGCTAAACGAGCGCTGTTCCGCGTAGTCTTCTTGTTCTTGGACGGCGCTAGGTGTTGTCTTTTGCTCATGGTGGTGACTGTAGAGAGCAGCAAAAGAATGAGTGAGTGAATGGAGGTTTCCAGGCCCCTTATATACGCCTTCTCGCTTCTAGAGCTAAGCTACTTACTGACCCTGTTCAGCTGCCGCCGGCTGGCCGGCGGCCATTCACAAAGAGAAACAAAAGACATAAGGCATGACGTTTTCAGCTGGATCCCTTTCCCCCCTTTTGAGAGATCGACTGTCATGAGCTAAGCCGCTTACCACCCTGTTCAGCAATTCAACGCGCATTAGCTGTATAAAGGATTAAGCGGTTGCTGCCGTCGACTGACCGGCGGCCATTCACAAAGACATAAGGTATGACGTTTTCAGCTGGATCCCTTTCCCCTCTTTTTTTGAGGGATCCACTGTCATGAGCTAAGCTACTTACCACCCTGTTCAGCAATTCAGCGCGCGTTAGCTGTATAAAGGATTAACGGTGATGAGCTTAGAGTGTGTATACAAAAAAAACTACAGGAGGCGTGTGGCGTGAAGCAGGACCCCCCCTAAGACGAACGTGTCTGTCTGTGAGTAGAGGCGTGTGCATGTGGTGAGCGACTTAAGTGTAAGACAAAAAAAAATCACCACCTCCTGCCGTGGTGAGTAGACCGGGCCGGCCAGGCGGCGGCCAGCTAGTTCAATAGGGAGGGGTGACAGCTGACTAAGGCTGTGCATGAAAAAAATCCGATTTTCACCTGACCTCTGACGTTTGTTACAATGAATGTCAGAGGGAGGGAGACGTCCTCAGGTAGGGGGTAGGAGGTAAGGCTATGGATGAGGAAGAAACACCGTTTTCAGCTGGTCTCCACGGATAGCGATGACATACCCCTCGTCATCTAAGCTCTTAAGGAGCGGAGCGGCTGAAAAAGCGTCATGCGGACAGGTCGCTAGACAGCTGGAGTGCTGTTGGAAATGGGATTAAACTCCCTCTGTATAAAAGCTCTGATTTCTGTTGGAAAAAAACCATATCGCCTCTGACCACAGTAACGTCTACTACCACCACCACCGCCACCACCGCCGCCGCCGCCGCCGCCGCCGCCGCCGCCGCCGCCAAGACGAGATGGCTCAAGCTATTCCACTTTCAAGCTCGCCTTCACCGCCTTGTCCACCTGAAAAAAAGTTAATGCGGCTTGACGACGTGAGACGCGCGAGGCAGACCGATGGGGAGAACAGAGAGGTAGGACAGCGGCGGTTAGCCTATAGCGACGCCTTGCTTCGTCAACTAGGTAAAGAGTTGAGCGGCTGTTGGAGAGAGTTGGGCAGTAGCTTAAAAGTTACCGCCGCCCGTATGGATGCTCTAGTAGAGCGCAGTGTCAAGACACCGGAGGAGCTGTGTACGGCGATGTTCCGAGTCTGGTGGGGTGAAACCCCGCATCGTGATAGATGGGGAGAGCTCGGTCGCGTCTTCACCCGCATTAGACGCGTGGAACTGTTGGCTCAGTGGATGTCCCTTCTCCACAGACAGGGGTTGGA
Organism: Harmothoe impar; assembly: GCA_947462335.1. Lineage (NCBI taxonomy): Eukaryota > Metazoa > Annelida > Polychaeta > Phyllodocida > Polynoidae > Harmothoe > Harmothoe impar. The sequence continues at coordinate 25,446,249 of OX381721.1, forward strand.
TTTCGAAAACCCCGACTCGCGCGCAATGCATAAGCACTTGGGCACCCTCGGCAGACGTCTAGGTAGCAGGTGGAAAGAGGTGGGGGACCATTTAAAATTGTCGCCTGAGAGGTTAGATAAGATCGCTGAAGAATGCGAATACGGAGGAAGTCCCGCTGAGTGGGCCTTCCGAGTGTTGAAAATGTGGCAAGATGAAGCTGACGGTGCCGGCGGTACACCTTTTGAACTCCTTCGAGTGTTGACTGAGGACATGGGAAAGTTTGACCTCGGCATCGCGATATTACTTGACTTTATCAAGCAAGAAACAACGAGAACGACGGACATGTGAATTGTTGTGTTTTATTTTCATACGTCTTCTTTATAAGTAAGTAAAAAGAAATATCATAACAATTAAGACGCGCGCCCTCTTAAAGTGTCACTTCCTCCAGTCGCAGCTGATCGCCTCATCGAGGCACGTGATAAACAAAAAAAAATGAAGAGACACGCTTCTTCCTCTCGAGAGGAAGAAGCGTGTCTCTCGATTGAAATCTTTTTCTTTTCTTTTTTTCTTAAAAGAGACAAACGCCCCTTAGAGTGCCCCCCCACCCCCCTAGAGTGCCCCCCTCCCCCCTCCCCCCCTCCCCCCCACCCGCCCCATGCATCCTAAAAGCGCCCCCCTCCCCATGCATCTTAAAGGGGCCCCCCTCCCCTTCCCTCCCCTCCCCTCCCCTCCCCCCCCCCTTATACACTCTAAAGAACGCTTCTACCTAGTTCAATAAGTCACTTCCAGTCGCTCGTAAAACAATAAAAAATGAAAAAAAAAAAAAACTTATATCGTAGTGTTTTTTATTAGTTTACCGAAAAAAATAAGAGACTCGCCTCCTCCTCCTCTCCTTCTCCTCCTCCTCCTCCTCCTCCTCCTCCTCCAAAAAAAAAGATATCACATTTTAAAGCGCGTGACCCCTTAAAGACGCTCATCTCTTCATTAAGTCGCGTGACGTCACTTCTTCTTCCGGTCACGTGATCAATCAGGTCACTTCCGGTCACGTGATCCTCAATGAGGTCACTCACTTCCGGTTGGCCATTAGGTCATGTGACGTTACTTCCGGTCACGTGACTCATCAGGTCACTTCCGGTCACGTGATCCTAAATTAGGTCATATGACGTCACTTCCGGTCCCCTAAGTAGGTCATATGACGTCACTTCCGGTCCATAAGTAGGTCATATGACGTCACTTCCGGTCACGTGACCAAATGGCGGCCTCTGATTGGCTAACTAGGTCACGTGACGTCACCACTAATCCCCTAAGTAGGTCACTTCCGGTCACGTGACCAAATGGAGGCCTCTGAGTGGCTGCATGTCGATTGAGTAATAAACAGTACTTAACTATAGTCCCGTTCCGATACATACTATACTACTAGAACAGATGACACTATATTAATGTGCACCAATACAGAACCATCTGTTCAACGCAGCACCTGTTCAAAGCGTATACGTTTCCCGATAATTCAATTCCACAGTCTACAAAAAAGAAATCTGTCCTATGCCTGGTAACATAAGTGTGGATGATTATCCCCATTGCATTTCCTAAGACCTCGTATCGTATATACAATTTGAATTAGAAGATGGGGCCGAGTCATTTATTGCCAGGTGGAGGGGGGCGGGGGATTCGTGACATGTCTATATGGGGGGGGGAGGGGGCATAATGAGTAAGAAGGGGGTAAACCAAGGTATAAGCCTCCATGCTGGGGGGGGGGGGGGGTCATACCTAAGTATTCCATTTCAGGACTATACTCTATAGTCTATACCATCCTACAGTTTAACAGAACTTGGTGGAGGGGTAAGTGTGAAACAGCAGGCTCCCTCATCCTCATAGTCATGCCTCCCACATCCTCAAGCTCCCTGCCTCTCTACCTCCCTTCCTCTAATTGCATATCTCCCCCTTCCCTGTCTCCCTATCTGTCCCATGTTTATAAAACTCTACTTTAGTCTACAGTACAGCCAGTACACGCCAGATGTCATCTGCAGTCTTACAAAACCCCACTCTGCGTAATAGTTAACAGTGGTTAGCAGACTGTTACCAGACCAGCCATGCATGTCAGAGCGTGTGGCCTTGTATACTGGGCTCCTAGGCCTACCTTACCATACATGGACGTTGGCAGCAATGTTATCTGGTGCAGGCATGGTTCCTATGTATTCTCCAGGAGCCAGGTTATGTTTCCCCGAGTTATCCTCCTATAGCTATCACCAGTGCATTGTAATGCCACTGGTTATCGCATGAAAGGAGTCTATGAGAATATCGATGTGGCCTCTGGGTTTGCTATACTGCTAGCTTATAGAGGCTAGTATGATGTGGTACGTGTATTATCAGAACACTAAACTGGTGACTGGACCTCACGGTGGCGCCATCTTGAGTCCGATTTAGTATTAGGATCACTGCAATTATCAATATACATAACCACGTCCTTATACAACATAGCTTGTCGCGGTGAAATGAGCATCACCAAGTGGTCGTTGCTGGATTTTTGGCGAATTTCTGTAGGTCTCCTCCAAATCCCCCCCCCCCCCATCCACCAACCCCTTCCCTGTTCTTAGAAAATGGTCACTCCCTAAGCATCGTGATTTTGTAAGGGAGATTTGAGAGTATCAAAATTCTCCGAGCCCTATTTCTATGAAATAATTCCACATTGTGGGGCAAACTAATTTTCATTGTGCAGTCCTAATTAGAGCAGTTATCCTGCCTCTGATACAGCACACAAGGTGGCAGGTGTGTGCAGAATGTGCAGCTATTCTCACGCCATACCTAGTAGCTCATTTGGATCAGTGTACATAATCGTATCATATTCTGCACAGAGGGCAGCACACCACAGGTGGTTGTTTATGCTTGTATTGCGCATCTTGCTGTTATGACACACCCTACATCTAAAGCATTTAGGTTTAAATTATATCGTGGTCGCAAAGCAAGCGGAGCACTTCTATGCCTTGTCTCTATCCACAATACACTATATAGAGTAGCAGCCAAGACCCCAGATTTGAAATCTACCCCTACCCCCTGTTCAACAAGCTGATTCTGACATATACTGAAGCATTTTTCATGGGCTTTCAGAATATGGATGTTACACCCACCGAAAGTGGTGCGAACATCGCCATTTTGGACGGTTTCCATGGCAACCATGATATTTTTCTGAGATTTAAAAAAATAAACTCTTTTCTCCATATTTTTCCAACCGCTAGAGCTACAGTGGTGAAATTTTGCAATGAGACAGGTATCTGGGCCTACTATCCTGAAAATCAATATTCATGACCTTGGCCAAGGTCAAGGTCACCAGATTTGACCTTGAACATGTAAAAAATCACCAAAATACTGATATGTCTATGTTTCAACTCTTGTCAACATTCAGAAAATGGCAATTCTCTCCATCTTAGGCTTCATATAGTGGTAAGACATCCTTGCTGTACTAGATAGTTGATGAAAATGGAATTTAGATAAACTGTTGCCATGGTAACAGTCAAGGTCATTGCAACCATGATATTTTTCTGAGATTTAAAAAAATAAACTCTTTTCTCCATATTTGTCCAACCGCTAGAGCTACAGTGGTGAAATTTTGCAATGAGACAGGTATCTGGGCCTACTATCCTGGAAATCAATATTCATGACCTTGGCCAAGGTCAAGGTCACCAAATTTGACCTTGAACATGTAAAAAATCACCAAAATACTGATATGTCTATGTTTCAACTCTTGTCAACATTCAGAAAATGGCAATTCTCTCCATCTTAGGCTTCATATAGTGAAAGGACATCCTTGCTGTACTAGATAGTTGATAAAAATGCGATATAGATAAACTGTTGCCATGGTAACAGTCAAGGTCATTGCAACCATGATATTTTTCTGAGATTAAAAAATTAAACCTTTTTCTCAATATTTTTCTTACGGCTAGAGCTACAGTGGTCAAATCTTGCAATGAGACAGATGTATTCGCCAACTACCCATGGTTTTAATATACATGACCTTCTCAAAGGTCAAGGTCATTATATTTGACCTTGAACATGGAAAAAATCACCAAAAACACAATATTTCTACATTTCCACCCTTGTCAACATTGAGGAAATGGCAATTCTCACAATCCTAGGCTGTATATAGTGGATGGACATCCTTTTTATGCTAGATAGTTGAATAAAATGGGAAATAGAACTGTTACCATGGTCACAGTCAAGGTCATCCATGGTAAGTCATGCCAACCATGATTTATTCCCTCCTGCTGTTGCCACCATCCCTTGTTTTTAGGGTTTCTATCCCTCCTGCTGTGGCCCCCATGTCTCCCCCCTTGGCTCCCAACCCTCCTCCCAGGGCTCCTGTCCCTTCTCTCAGGCCCCCCATCCCTCCTCCCAATGCTCTCACAGCTCCTGTCTGGGCTCATATCCCTCCTCCAGGGGATCCCATGTCTCCTTCTGAGGCTCCCATCACGATACCGTTGTCCCCATCCCTCTTCCCAGGTCCTGCATCTCTCCTTCTGGGCTCCCATCTCCTTCCTTGGCTCCCATCCATCCTCCATCTTGATTGCATAATGACTCCATGCCGACCCAATCCGATGCCATGCCAATGCCCTGCCCACGCCATGCCCACGCCAGGCCCACGCCATGCTGATGGAGGATTTGTTAGATATGGTGTATAAAGTATAGATGATGGTATGCTGTATGTCAGTATATGCTGTACTCTAGTACATGCTGCATGTTGGTACATGCTGTACGAAGTATAACTGACGGTATGCTATGCCATGCCAATGCCATACCAACACATGGCATGTCCATCATCATGCCATCAGCATGCTGCCGGTATGTGTTAACCAAAAGCAAAAAAAAATATATATATATATATAATCGCATAGAAACACCCAAAAGGAACTCTGATTAAAAAGTTTGGGAAAAGAAACTACTTCAGCATAGCATCAGCAGAGCATTAGCGTGGTCTATCCCTTCTCCCAACGCTCCGTAAGCTCCTGCCAATGCTCTCATCTCTCCTCTCCGGGATCCAATCCCTCCTCCCTTGGCCCCTATCCCTCCTCCTGGGGCTCACATTCCTCATCCCAGGCCCCCATCCCTCCTTCCTGTGGCTTCAAGTGCTCCCCAGCTCCATCCGGGAGTCCCATCCCTCCTCCCAGGGCTCACATCACTCCATTCAGGGCTCCCAGCACTCCCAGAGCACTGCTCAGGGATCCCATCACTCTTCCTGGGGCTCCAATCCCTCCTTCATAGGGGTTCTCAGCCCAGTGTTCCTTCTCATAGGGCTTCCATCCCTCCTTTTAGGGTTCCCATTCCCATTAGGGCCCCTTGTCTCCTTTTTCGCTATTGAAAGAGGCATTAGTTACTTTTTCTCAAATTTGAATACATAATTAAGTGTCATAATTTGAGGAGTGGGGAATCCTGAAGGAGGGGACACAATGCTGGAAACAATAACAGGGATGCTGTACAGATTAGGTGATGTTGACAGAGGAATGGGTGATTCTGTGGTGTTAGGGTGGATGGGGCAGCCAAAAGAATGTCCCTAGACCCCTAAATTTGATATGTTGGGTTTGCCCTATTCACTTGCAAAATCACCAATGGCGAATCAAACTCCATGAAAATTGGCCAAACTGATGGATTATGGATGCATGCTCAATGTAGCTCTGGGGCAAAGGGTAAACCTTTCTGTATACTTGTAGACAGGGTACCATTTGTATCGTATACTAACACTAGACATCCTGATCATCTGACATTACAGGCAGTAATTGCGTAGAAGGATAAGAGACCATGTGGATGAAATGGGATACCTGGAGGAAGGTATAAGGCCCTGGAGGTGACATAACAGCAAGCACAGTGGGAATGGGAAATACTCACTGGTAATATTTAGAGATAGAGGGACGGATGTAGGGATAGAGCAGCATTTATAGGAGACACTGGCTTGTTGATTAGCCTGAATAAAGGTTTGTAGAGATACCCTGGAGGAGGAATTGGGTACCATTTATGTGTTAGTGGCAACATAAAGGTTGGGTTGGGCATTCTAGAGAAGTAATGCATTGAATGGGACACTGTGGAGGAGGGAGATTGTGCTTGTGATTGAGAGAGTGGGTAAGGCACCCTGGTAGAGGGACATGGTACTATAGGGACCATAGAGGTTAAGGAGGACGTCCTGGAGGAGATATTAAGCACTATACTGATTGTATGGCTGATTGATTGATTGATTGATTTGCTTAACGTCCCAGCGTACATAGACCCTGTGGGACTTCTCAGATTTGATTGGACAGTAGGTCCTTTCTTTTCTCATTTAGATGTTGCGCATAAGAATGTGGGTGTGTGTGCGTGTGCATGTGTTTGTGAGTCTGTTTGTAGCAGTGGAACACGGCTCGTAGCAGTGAAATACTGCTCGTGGCATCGGGCCCCGCTTTATTGTGCTGCCTCACACAGGTGCTGTGCCACAGACTGTGGACACATCATCTGGCCAGTCACATTATCCTGACACCGGCGAACCAGTCGTAGTTCCATACCAATCGGGCCAGCAGATCAGGGCTGGCGAGTATGCAACTACTTTCCATCTGGCTAGAGAATATCTTCTCCAGCCTACCCTACCGAATCACAGGGGGGCCTGTTCCTCCCCTTTCACATCTTTTCGAACATCTTTGTTTCCCGGAGGAAGCTCAGCAGTTCTTTCTTTCCAGTGTCAGTGAAGACCCTGTTCATTGACGACGTGCCACGAAGGTGGTCGTCCCTACTTTTCTTGGTTGCTTGACAGAAGAGCACCAAGTGCTCCATGGTCAGAGGTACTTGACATCGTTGACATACCGGTTGATTTTCATCCTTCATGAGGTGTCCGTGTGTCAGCAGCGAGTGGCCTATCCGAAGACGGGTCAGTCTTGTTGATTCCCTCCGAGTCAAGCCTGTATGGTCGGGATTTTTGCCTATCGAAGGTTCGATGGCTCTCAGTTTGTTGTTTCTGTCAGAGTTCCAGCGTTTCTGCCATTCCTGTCTGGTAAGCTCTCGGCAAATCGGGAGGAGGTCTGAGGAAGGGATGCAAGCCGAGCTGGGTTTCAGACTCGGGGCTTTCTTAGCTGCATCATCTGTATGGAACACCCAGGATAAGGGCAATGCACCATATAGGTTAGGTAGGACACCCTGGGGGAGGTATCAGGCACCATACTGATAAGATGGAACAATCTGGAGAAGCTATAAATAGCTATATATCAAGCTCACAGTAATTTCCAGAGTGAGGAATATGCTTCAGATTAGAGACAAAAGGAATGGGTGTTTGTGGAAGAGGGATGGGCGCCCTGGGAGCCCTGGGAGGAGGGATTGGGGCCCCAAGAGGTGAGATGGGGGTCCCGGGAGGAGGGAAGGGGACCCTGGTTGAAGGGATCAAGCCTTGGGAGGAAGGATCGAAGCCCCAGGAGGAGGGATGGGAGCCCAGGGAGGAGGGGTAAGAGCCCCAGGAGGAGGATTGGAGCCCCGGTAGGAGGGATGGGGCCCCAGAGGAGGGATGAGGGCCCCGGGAGGTGGGATGAGGGCCCCGGGAGGTAGGATGGGGAGGGAAGGGGACCCTGTTGGAGGGATGATGGCCCTGGTAGGAGGGACGGGAGCTGAGGGGGCACAATGAAAGGTATAAAGTACACTGCAATGAGGGATGAGAACCCTTATAAAAGAGGGATTGGAGCCCAAGGAAGAGTGATGGGATCCCTGAGCAGAGCTCTGAGAGCGATGGGAGCCCTGAACAGAGTTATGTGAGCCCTGGGAGGAGGGATGGGAGTCCCAGATGGAACACTTGAAGCCGCAGGAAGGATGAGGAATCCCTGGAAGGAGGGATGGGGCCTCAGGAGGGATTGGGGCTAAGGGAGGAGGAATGAGGGTGCCAGGAGGATGGATGAGGGCCAAGGGAGAAGATGGAAGTCCCAAAGGAGGGATGGTGTTCCTGGGAGGAGGCCCAGGGAGGGGGAATGGTGGCCTAGGAAGGAGGTATGAGAACCCTGGGCGGAGGGATTGGGCCCCGAGAGAAGGGACAGGAGCCCTGGGAGGAGGGTTTGGAGCGAAGAATGGGGACCACAGCAGTAGGGGTAAAAACCCTTAAACAAAGGATGGTGGCCACAGCAGGAGGGAATATATCATGGATGACGTGACCTTGGCTGTTACCATGGATGACCTTGACTGTAACCATGGTAACATTTTATCTATTTTGCATAGAAAGGGTGTCCATCCACTATATGAAGCCTGAGATTCTGAGAATTGTCATTTCCTCAATGTTGACAAGTGTTAAAACATAGAAATATCAGTATTTTTATGATTTATCTCCATGTTCAAGGTCAAATATAGTGACCTTGACCTTTACCAAGGTCATGAATATTAAAACCATCAATAGTTGGCCCATACATCTGTCTCATTGCAAAATTCACCACTGTAGCTCTAGCGGTTGGAAAAATATGGAGAAAAGAGGATGAAGCCTTGATTTAAATCTCAGAAAAATATCATGGTTGCAATGACCTTGACTGTTACCATGGCAACAGTTTATATATATCCCATTTTTATCAAGTATCTAGTACAGCAAGGATGTCCTTCCACTATATGAAGCCTAAGATGGTGAGAATCGTCATTTTCTCAATGTTGACAAGAGTTAAAACATAGAAATATCAGTATTTTGGTGATTTTTCACATGTTCAAGGTCAAATCTGGTGACCTTGACTTTGGCCAAAGTCATGAATATTGATTTCCAGGATAGAAGGCCCAGATACCTGTCTCATTGCAAAATTTCACCACTGTAGCTCTAGCGGTTGGACAAATATGGAGAAAAGAGTTTATTTTTTTAAATCTCAGAAAAATATCATGGTTGCAATGACCTTGACTGTTACCATGGCAACAGTTTATCTAAATTCCATTTTTATCAACTATCTAGTACAGCAAGGATGTCTTACCACTATATGAAGCCTAAGATGGAGAGAATTGCCATTTTCTGAATGTTGACAAGAGTTGAAACATAGAAATATCAGTATTTTGGTGATTTTTTACATGTTCAAGGTCAAATTTGGTAACCTTGACCTTGGCCAAGGTCATGAATATTGATTTTCAGGATAGTAGGCCCAGATACCTGTCTCATTGCAAAATTTCACCACCGTAGCTCTAGCGGTTGGACAAATATGGAGAAAAGAGTTTATTTTTTTAAATCTCAGAAAAATATCATGGTTGCCATGGAAACCGTCCAAAATGGCGATGTTCGCACCACTTTCGGTGGGTGAAACATCCATTTTCTGAAAGCCCTTGAAAAATGCTTCAATATATGTCAGAATCAGCTTGTTGAACAGGGGGTAGGGGTAACTCCCTTAATAACGCCCTTTTGGGTGGTCGGCCGCAGCTCTAATAGCTAGTAAAGCATTTAGGATTCTTAGAAACAGAGATATGTACCCTTCTCAGTGATATTCAAAGGCTTCAGCTTTGTGTTATATCGCTGGAGGTCAATTATAGCTGCCCCAGTCAGGATGTACATTTGTGACATGTACTGGGAAAAAGGACCTTAATGCACCCTACACTAAGGTCCCTTTTTGCAGATCGTGTCACATTTTGTGAAAATAAATACTGCACTTTAGAGAGGGGTATGTAAATACCAACACTCTCCTTAACCTGTAGGGGCCCAGTGGCGTGAAAATGGCGTAAAATGGCGTATTTTGCACACATCTAAAGTCCTACATGGTTCTGTCACATAAATATTAAGTGTAGACAACTGCAAGACATACCAATGTCTCCGGGGTGACCCCAGCTTTTCATACATGGGCTTACATTTGTTATCCAGTAGATATTACTAGTTTTAGAGCAATTAAAGTGGAAAAATCATAATAAATATCTCCTAATTCAAGTTTTCCCACTGCCTGTGGCTGAGTATTCTTCTCACATAATAATACTATTAGATGTTATCTTAGTTATTATCATATATTTTTTCATGCAATTTGGAAAATGTACATCAAATTATGTAACTGATGTCCATAGGTTACATATCATTCCCATTTTGGGGATGTGATGTAAGAATTCCATTGTTGCCATAGCAATGGAATAGAAAGTTCCTCCATGACCTAAAGTACAGCCAATCTAAGACAAAATTTGATAAATCTAACAAATGGAAAGTTTCTGGTTGCTATGGTTACCAAAATTATCATTTTTTTCATACAGGGGGTTTAGCATGTGAAAGGTTACTGGAACAGCTTTCAGGAAATGTAATATAAACCCTATGTCCAGAGAAGAAATTCCACTGTTGTAGATTTGTTGTAGGATATACTCATTATGCTGCAGATATCTGACTTTGGTCAAATAGTTCTGGGCCCCTAATAAGGGTTAAATCATCGATAGTCAATGATTTTATCATATCTACCGAAACTCTGATACCTCTGGACAAGGTTGTCCCCTGAGATGAAGGGGGGAGTAGCTGACATTCGCACGGATTGTGTAGACTGGGAGAGTGGACCCTCGCCAGCACCAATAAATTGAGTATGGTGTGAGATGAATTGAGTAGGGGAAGATGACTGATGACCAGTGGATAGGGTGCTTGTGGGTGGTAGAACTGGCATTATACTATGTGTGAACAGCCAAGATGAAAGAATGATCTGTGCAAATGTCAGTTACAACCATTGTAATCAAAGGGGACGTAGTGTAACTACTATAAACTGAGGTAATTAACCCATACATATATTCCGATGAATCGTCCTATACCATTTACAATAAATCAGTCATTTGCATTGTATGTGGAAATGCTCCTGATAACATAGTATCCACTGATATTATTCCACAATAGGAGTCGTGAATCGGATACTATAAGTGCCATATGTTGTCTTTGGAATCAGAAATTCGTTTGTACAAGGCTTAATAATCGATCAGACTACGTAGCTGGTGACATAGTGCATGGCATGGTATGCTTCTAGTTCTACTAATATTTACGAATCTAGAATAGCAGTGGAAAACCATTACAGGGTAGCTAACTCAACGTACACACACACTCATCCACAATTGCAATGTCTTTACCGGGATGTTTGTCTCTAAGTAGGTCTAATCATAATGATGATTTAATACTCGGTATTTACCCGTGAACTATAAATGGACAGTGTTGGAATGGCTGACATTGTTATGGCCCACACATTATCATGTTTGACACTGCACTCTATAGTGCCCGCCATTCTCATGAGTATAGATTTTTCATAAGCTCTGGGTATTTGGACGCTTTTACTTATGGATACAAACTAATACCTAGTTACATAAGTGGTGATTGGTGCCTGCACCAGTTTCATATTATACCCACCTACATATATGCTAGCTGGCTGCCTGGGCCATGATACACACACCTGAGTCCAATACCTCCTGTACACTCAAAAAGTAAACTTGTCTCCAGACTCTTCAAAGTGACGATCATAAAATAAACGAGTTAAAGATTTGTCTAAGTGACAAGGAAGCAGGTATTCTAGCTGGAGATAGAAGACCCATGTGGCATGTGCCAGCCCAAAACCCGACATTTGCCAGTTCCAGATTATATTTGTGGGATGGTAACCTGATAGGTAAAACAACTTTAGACTCGTTTATTTTATGATAGTCACTTCGACGAGTCTGGAGACAAGTTAATTTTTTCAGTGTATGGCATATCTCAGCACTAATTAAAGGTACATGTAGGACTTGGCTAAGGGAGAGTGTATTGTTGGCACCGTTGAAGTAGCACTATAGACCATATAACACACCCAGCCCCACCGTCATGCTCTACCATGCCTTACCATAGTCAGACCGTGGAGGTGGGGTCATGTAGGCACTATACCCCTACAAGCACTGTCTGAGAGGGGCATAGAACTACCACTCCAGAGTCAAGTGTTTCCTGTTTCTCCCCCATCACCCTCACTATGAGTGTGCAATACATATTAAGTTCCATGCCTTTGTTCCATTCATGCTAAATCCATGTCTCCACCCACTATAGGCATTATCGACCTACATGTATGAACCCCACAGTAGTCCTGGAGTAATGTTGTTTTATGTGTTCGGTATCCATTCAGGCATTGCTATGTGTTATCATTATTGGTTCTAAGGAACCCTGACGACTATATACTGATTTCATAACGATTCATAATGTCTTGAATATGTCATATGGTAGAGTCCACTGCAAATGTTATAATACAAGGAAGTTATAAGCGGTATGTATGTTTAATTGTGCTGACAAGGCGGTCTCACCTTCATTACCCCCGTATCATCGAATACTCGAACTGTCTCCTACACTTTTACATGAGTGCCCCTGTTTCTCTGGTCCAACTTGGCGGAAAGTACCGGGAGAAAAAAACCTATTTTCAATAAAATATATCAACTGATGCAAATGTTGGCCATTGCAGTTGCAGTTCCCGGGCATGACCAGGATCTAGGACCTGTTTCATCTTGCTTTAACATTTAACCAATAGCCAGCATGGCCTTATCATGGTAATATCAAGTGCATCTTGTAAACCATAGCCAGTTCATTATTTCCATATTTTATGTATTTATATTAGATTCTATCATATCTGCATATTTATATAATCTTTTACCAATTTGCAAACACACAGAACGAAATGCATGATATCAAACCAATTCCCCAATCAATTGGAAATAGGACACAAGAATAGCTACTGATCCACTTTTTTGTATTATATTTGTGAGAACAGGTCTGAATCAATGACACATTTAAGGTTTGCTAGCTTAGTACCCAATACAAGTCCCACCTTACACTTTCTCCAAATTCCATGAGCCCATTGTTATGCCCAGCTGTGAGCCATGCACTGTCCCAGGTATCCAGTGTAGTAGCTTACCTAACGCCATGTAATACCATCACTAAATTACAAGTATTTACTGACTTCTTGCATGCTTTTCTCTATAACACGTCACATAGCATGACTTACCTCCCAGTAAGTGATCAGGGATTGCTAGAGCATTAATAAGTGCTGCACTTACGTCATGTAACGTCATAAGTCCACATTTCTAAGACGTATCAATAGTGTGAGGTAGTAGAGAGGTAAATATATGTTTCTACTAGGCTTAGGATCTCTAGGTAAGAAACATTATGTACTGTAATCCTGTCAAGACCAAATAATGTTTGTCATGGACATACCATTGATTAGGCTGGGGGTACTGTAGGCATCTTGACCCTATTCTCACAGGAGGTCAGTAGAAGTAGCAGCAGAGGTTTAGTTGTTTAGGGATCAGTGACCACCACTGAAGAACATCAAATAAATATTGCTTCGGAAGAATGGAATAGGGGACAGGTGGAAAGTATGGAAGTCATGTAGCATATCTCCACATGGTTATTATAACACTGACCCTCACAAAGTAAAGACTGCAAAAGGTATATGTTTTTTTAATTTCATGGTGAACATGGCAGTTCCATTGACTTCACCAAGGAAGGCCGTATTTCGCACCCCCTGTTAAATTACCCTCTCCCGTATTTCACGGCTTTTTAATACCAAAAGAAAATGATACATGTATATATACATGCATCATTTTCTTTAAAGTGGCACTGCCTGACTTTCAGGTGAGAATGGTTTTACTTTTAGCGACAATGACGCTGACATTTCTGAGTGTGTACATGTATATGGACCTGTTGGTGATGAATTATAATCACTCAAAACACATTTGGTTCTACCCCTGTTCTGTCATGCATATACAATACAGCAATATGTCCAGTTACTTGCCTGCGGTCTCTTCTCACCTTCAATTTACAATAAACATTATCCAACTTTGATATAATAAAGAGTGATTAATGGGAAAATGGTTAATGAAAGCATGTGAAAAGTTATTCTGTAAATTAAATGTCGGACGTTTTGACTGAAATTGCCTCTTTAATAATAGTCATGGTGTTTGAAATGGACACAGTGCAAAAGACACAGGTATATCACCATGTGTATTTATAGAAACTAGAGCAACACATCTGTTCTTGTTTAATTATTTTGACTTATATATCATCATAATTATATCATAGGTTTTCCATGGTGCATGCTTGGCATGTTTGTGTGATGCTTGTGTGATGCTAGTGTGATGCTTGTGTGATGCTAGTGTGATGCTAGTGTGATGCTAGTGTGATGCCTGTGTGATGCTAGTGTGATGCTTGTGTTATGCTAGTGTGATGCTTGTGTGATGCTTGTGTGATGCTAGTGTGATGCTTGTGTGATGCTTGTGTGATGCTAGTGTGATGCTTGTCTGATGCTAGTGTGATGCTAGTGTGATGCTAGTGTGATGCCTGTGTGATGCTAGTGTGATGCTTGTGTGATGCGTGTGTGATGCTTGTGTGATGCTTGTGTGATGCTTGTGTGATGCTTGTGTGATGCTAGTGTGATGCTTGTGTGATGCGTGTGTGATGCTAGTGTGTTGCTTGTGTGATGCTAGTGTGATGTTTGTGTGATGCTTGTGTGATGCTTGTGTGATGCTAGTGTGATGCTTGTGTGATGCGTGTGTGATGCTAGTGTGTTGCTTGTGTGATGCTAGTGTGATGTTTGTGTGATGCTTGTGTGATGCTAGTGTGATGCTTGTGTGATGCTTGTGTGATGCTTGTGTGATGCTAATGTGATGCTTGTGTGATGCTTGTGTGATGCTAGTGTGATGCTTGTGTGATGCTTGTGTGATGCTTGTGTGATGCTTGTGTGATGCTAGTGTGATGCTTGTGTGATGCTTGTGTGATGCTAGTGTGATGCTAGTGTGATGCACCCGATACAACTCATCGGGAAAGTTTTGTTCTGGACAGGTTAAAACCTGAATAAACCTGTCGTAAACCTTGTCATCATCAGTCACCCCCAGCTATATGTACAATCCCGTGGAAACTGTTTGACACGTCCCAACCCAAGCTCCCTACGTCTATAGAATACAGTGTTGACTGTTTAAATTTACATCCCAGACTTGAGGCATGGTGAACAATGGATCAAGTATAATAGCGCGGTCTGCTATTGTGCACATATGAGTAGTATAGTATGTATCGGAACGGGACTATAGTTAAGTACTGTTTATTACTCAATCGACCTGCAGCCAATCAGAGGCCTCCCTTTTGGCGGGAAATTCAAAAGCAGCCAATGAGAGGCCTCCCTTTTGGCGGGAAATTCAAATAGGTCACGTGACCGGAAGTGACCTACTTCCGGTCACGTGACCTTTGGGCGGGAAATTCAAATAGGTCACGTGACCGGAAGTGACCTACTTAAGAGGGTCACGTGACCACCATGTTGGCGGGAAATTCAAATAGGTCACGTGACGGGAAGTGACCTACTTAAGGGGGTCACGTGACTACTAGGTTGGCTTTCAAAATAAGTCACTTGAGATTTTGATGGATAAATAAATTTAAAAAAAGAAAAAAAAAGCAAGCTGAAAAAGCTTGCTAAAAAATAATTTAAAAATGCGGCTCTTTTTTTCTAGGAGGGGGGGAGAGGGGCACTCTGGGGGGCACTCTTTAAGATGCATGGGGGGGGAGGGGGGGAGGGGGGGAGGGGCAGGGTTTTTTAAGAGTGAGACTCGCTTCTCTGCCCTCTCTAAAAGAGAGGGCAGAGAGGCGAGTCTACTTACAATGAAAGGTATCATGATCGCGTTTATGATGATGTGCATCATGATGTGACTATCTTACAACTTTATAGACAATAAGCAAGACATGGGCGTACTTACACGGGCTATTTGTAAACTAATGAATGTGACTTCCTCGTTAAAATCGGTATCTACAACTCTTTTAAGCTTAAGGCTTTTTCTTGAGTTTATTCTTTTGTTCAATTTCGGGCCCACCTCAAAAGAGGAATAGGCCCTCTGTAGCACTTGTCGCTTGCTCATCAATCAGAGCCGGGGTGTAGAAGGCCCCTGCCCTGTCGGGTACGAGATAGATCGACCTCTGGTACGTTTTTGGTTAGTTTGGAGCTCTCAGTCGACTGTCTTATCCACCTTAAAAAAACCAGACTTTCGGTGTCTCATGATAAAACTGGTGCCTTATACTAAGTGCTGGATTACTTTCTCATTTTTTTAGTGTTCTATCCGATGCTTATTTAATTTTTGCACTGATAAAAACGGTTAGCTTGTACAAACACGCGGTCTATTTAAGTGTTAAGTGTAGAAAATGAACAGAACAGTGCACAGAAAATAGAGCTACCGACTACATTTCGCCCAGTCACTCAGCGGAGAACAAAAGAACTAATGACGTAGTGTACCCGCTATTCCGACAGTTGGCGCCACCGTTATACTTTTCCCGCGTGCGACATGAAGCCTTGGGGTGGGTACTGGCTGTTTTGGTTGTAGGTACCGAAACATAAAAAACTACAGCCAGCCCAATGTCATGGTGAGACAGCTCTCTTATTTTTACCTTGAGTAGCGTCCGTAGGGCCTATGACAAAACCTAGTCCCGTACACTGAGCAGCTTGAGGTCTGAAGGCTCATACAGAAAAATGTGTGGGTGTGTGGGTGTGTGGGTGTGTGGGTTGCTTTACGCCTTAGTTAACAGCTATGGTCATTTCAAGAGCGGTGATGGTGATCGAATCTATTGGCCCTTTTACCGAGACAAGGGTTCTTTTACATCCCACACTACATAGCAGAGAGACGTCTAGCAGCCCCTAGAGGCCCCGCAGGGGGCTCGAGAGGTGCCGTGGAGAAGAGCAGATATCCACGAGAGGCCACACCAACAACCAAATTATATCTTTATCCCGCGAGAAAAGGAGATAAGGGTCAAGGTTATGAACCATCAGAAGATTTTAGAGTAAATTAAGTTATGAGATATTAATATAATGTACATATCTAGGGCCCGATATAGGGCCTCTGCAGATCCCCCTTCAGGGCCCCGATCCATGAGGCCTTAGAAACGGAGCTGGGTCATGTAACCAAGGGAGATCAGCAGTTGTTGATGTCGGCGCTGCCGATAACGCTGGTTAAATGACCGTTTTACTCATGTTTAGAGTCAGAATAGCTTGAGTATTACTTGAATATCGAAGAGTAGAGGTCAAATTACCCCAGACAAGATGTTTCCATCTAGAAATTCTCGACAGTATTTCCGAAAATTGCAAATATTGGTCCCAGTCCCACGGGGCCCCATACCGAGTATTAAAAGTTTGAGATGCAACTTTCATTCATGCTGTTGACCAATCAGGGCGCCCTGTTTTTACGACCTTGACTACATAGTAAAAGTGATTGACAACGTCAGATATCACTTGACGACGTCAAATATCGATCTGATATTTGATCCCTTGATATTTGATTCAAAACCCACATCGAGTGGGATAAAGCCTTTTATCATCTTTTGATTGTGAGGCATACACTTTTCTTACACACAACAGCTGTCATCTATCAAGGGGCTCTGGATAGGGGGTCCCCATGTCGAATGTCGATCTTAGAAAATGACCATGTCACATGGCAATGTCACTTAATAATGTTCATATCCCATGTCGATTTTAAGAAATGTTCATGTCACCTGTCACTAGGATTTTTTGGGCCTCATGTCACTTGTCATTAGACCTCATGTCGTTTGTCGATTATAAGAAATGGTCATGTCACCATATCGAATTTAGCGGTCCACACCCATTATCAAGTGTCAGGACATGTCGGCTGCTTGAACACGTAGTCTGTCATCACCCTTTGTTTCTGTGCCTTATCTAAACAGGCAATTAGTGGCCGCTAGCCGAGAGTACCTCCCTGGTCCCCTCTCCCGAATCTGCTAGACGTCTCACTGATAGGAGTGTGTGGGTGTGTGGGTCTGTGTGTGTCTGTTCGGTCTGTGTGTGCACGCGTCTTGCACTCTAGTCTTGCGGACCACTGTTAAGCCTGTGGTTGGAGAGCGCGACATAGCCGCCCGCTACACTCTCCAAACAGAGGTCCGCAAGACTGGGCCGGATCGCGCTCTTGCTTAAAGGTGCACCTCAACTCAGTGCGCCTTTAACAGCCGCCCCTAATAGGTGAAGTTCTTGACGCGGCACAGCGCCTCCCACCAGTAGCCAATCAGCGCGCCGAACGCCGGACACACCTCCACCGTGTGAGCCTCTAAGTAGGTCACACGAATCATACTAAGATGCCGAGGTCTTCTGTCGGTTCGTCGCGGTGGCCGTGAGTGATCGCACGGTCGCCAAAATTCACTGCCTAGATTGGCAGAGGGGGGGGCTGATTACCCCCCGTCGGATGAATTGCGGCGAAACCATAATCAATTTTTCGCTGTTTTAGATAAAAGAGATCCAGAGCTATCCGCTCGTCCAAGAATTATTTTTCTATCAGCCCGGGATCACCCTCAAATTAAGGCCTAAAGTCCAAAAACCCAAAATTTTTTGCATTTATGCAGCATACAGATATGGAGACAGGCTGCTACAGTGTCAAATTGATCGGCATTGAATGTAACTGGACATGAAGAAGGATATTTTTACTTAGTTTTCTAAAAAAAAAAAAAGAGGATAGTTCTCGGTACTACTATAATACTAATAGTGTCACTAAGGGAGAAAATGTAGGGGCACCGTAATTGAGAATTTCTTATTCATGTCGCATGTCGATTTTTAAGAATGCTAGTGTCACATGTCACTTAAATGGTCTAATGACACAGATAGCACTAAACCTATAGACCTACCCCCCGTCCCCTTAGTCTTTCTATACTGAATCCGGGACTTGCCGGCGAGGTCGACAAAGGACTTACCTAAGGCCAAACAAAAAAAAAGTTGTGTTCAGGTAACCCGACCGACCCTATCATTTTGCCCCGACCCTAATCTTTTTTTTTAGATTTTTTTTAGATTTTTTTTAGACTTTTCCTGATCTAGGTTATCACCAAAGGGGAAAGGAGTACCTAATGACCTTCAACTAGCCTATTTGTCATCATTTGAAAGATAAGAAGGGAGGAAATCCTTTCTATGACAAAAACAGTGCTGATAATGGCTTAATTAGACAGATATTGGTCCTACATTATCAAATAACAACTCTATACAATTGTGATTCTCCCATACAACTCATCTCAAAACCCTAAAAAAAAATCCTAAAAAAAAAATCGACCGACCTACCCTATTTTTTTTTGGACCATGTTACCTGAACACGGATTATTTTTTTGTTTGGCCCAATGAGCTCACAGCTAGACTAGATACCTCATGTTTTGGATTGGAGAAATCAGCAGAGCAATAAAAAGCGCGGTGAGGCTAGTGTGGCCCCTGTGAGTTGTAAAATTGGTGCTAAATGTGGTAACCAGGCGGATGCTGAGTTCATTGATATTGTCCGTTAATGATACTTAAGGTGGGTGTTGTCTAAAGTTTTAATTGATATTACCAATGTGGCCAATAATGACTTCACAGTTGGGGCCCTCGCCCGCAGGTCCCAGATTCAGGGTATTCTTTGTTTATTGTGTGGCCCCTAAAGAGGGGCCGACTAACTCTTTAGAGTTAGTTAGATGCTGCCACTGTGCTATGCAACAGCAGCTATTAATTACGCTTCATGTTGGGCGGCATGGATCACTTGATGGGTGATACCTCAAAGCTCAAACACGGCAGAGCCGTGTGTGGCATGCGAGGACCAGTGGGTCAGGGGTGATCCGTTGCAAACAGAATGCTGATCCGTGTGAGGTTCTGACTTTCTATAGTTTTTTATAAAGCCTTAGATATGGTGTGGTATTTTTCATCTCGCTATAGTTTAGTTGGTATTTAAGGAAACCGCCTCATTTCTATCAGAAATACACAATATTGAATTGTTTTTTATATTTTAATATATTAGAAGCGCGCTTTGTTGCCTATGTAGCTCATTATGCGTTGAAATGTTCGCGAGCATCGTAGGAATGTACAAAACCCCTATTGTGGCACCATCTGACGAAAGAGCGGAGAACTATACTAGCGCGTTTCGTTATTCACATCTTTTGACAGGGACTTGGTTGGTGGCTTTACGCCCTAATTAACAGCTGAAGTCATTTCAAGGGGGGTGATAGTGATCGAATCTATGGATACCTGAAGGTGGAAAGCACACACCCTACACTTTTACCGAGGCAATGGTGGTGCTGCTCAAAGGGTGTGGCGAGCTAGACTGGAGGATGTAATAACTAAGCAGCAGAAGGACCAAAAAGACAATCTCGTAGTAGTAGGTCTACTTAGATCTTGAGTAGCCGCCCTTGTGGTTATAATTACCTAGACTAGTTGGCTCTGCCAGCCTGGTCAAGTGAAAATTGGTAAGGAGACTATGAACTAAGCTAACATCTCATAAGTATTAGTTACCACCCCCTCACACCCGTTTAACAACGGATTCAGGGTCTAATTATGGAGACCCTAGAGTAAGATTAACAATATATCCCAATGTCTGTAGTAGACATTTACGACATGCAACCTGCCCCCTAGAAGGGATAGATCTGACCACAAGTCCGCAATATGGGACTCCCCCTCTGAGAGTATCAAGGTTTGCGTATAGTCTCTTGCAGGTTAATCTGTTATCTACCCCTTTGTCGACTTCGCCAAAATCCTGGGAGATTCACTTTAAACCTAAGGTCTACCCTTTTTATTCTTTGTTTATTGTGTGGCCCCTAAAGAGGGGCCGCGGTGTTGATTAATTACACCACATGTTAAGCAACATGAGATCAAACCTTCCTCAAAAGCGACAAGGCTCAGAGTCCTGTTGGACGGGAACCCTGTGTGGCATTTCAAGACGAATGGTTGAGTGATCTGTTGCAGATGCCGTTCCGTGAGAAGTTCTGACTTTATATAGCTTTTATATCGCTTTAGATATGGTGTAGTATTTTCAATCTCACTATAGTTTAGTTGATATTTCAAAGAATCTGCCTCATTCTATCAGAAATACACAGCGTTGACATGTTTCTTATATTCAATATATTAGAAGTGTGCTTTGTTGCTTATTATAGGTCATTATGCGTTTAAAATGTTCGCGAGTATCGTGGAAATGTACAAAAACCCTATTGTGGCGTCATCTGACGAAAAGAGCGGAGAACTACACTAGAGCATGTAATGGCCAGACCAGCAGGCGGCAGCAGAGTGGTCAAAAGACAATCTCGTAGTAGTAGGTCTACTTGCATGTTGAGTAGCCACCCTTGTGGTTGTAATTACCTAGCCTAGTTGACCCTGCTGGCCTGGTCAAGTGAAATTAGTAAGGAGGCCCCCCCATTAACGCGCTCCACAGTCTTTAGACAGTTAAGACTATAGTCAAGACTGGAGAATTTAGCGAGACGTCCCTCTGGGAGGTCATAATCCTCAATGTTAGGTGTTAGCTCATTAACATCAGATACCATATCAACAAACCATTTAAAATGTTCATTTTAATAGCAACTCACCCTATTCTGACAAAATCCTATTAGCAGGTAACCTCTGTGTAAACCATACTGCAAACATCTGCTACTTCCAGCGTCTGCCTCGTGACTGATAGTGTACAACAAGACGAAGTGGGCAGAGATTAGAAAAAATGAGGCTCTTTATATAGCCGAGAGAGCAGCTAATCTGGATGTTCAAAGCTTGTTTTCACCTAGAGCTCCAACCCTCTTCCAGAGAGAGTCAAATCGCTTTTCACCTGAACCCTTCCACCCCTAATCCATCAGCATGAAAAGAGAATTAACGAGTGTAACGTGCGCTACATGTATATGGGATTATAGCTGGTGAAGAGATAAAGCCGAGTCACCTGTGTATACAAAGACTACAGGGGGTGATTAACGACAGGTGTGACGCGCCAGCCCGTGAACGGATTAAGCCAAAAAAAAAGAAAAAAAAAGGTATGTTTCAGGTAACATGGGCAGAAAGACTGGGGTCGGTAGGTCGGATTTTTATTTTATTTTATTTTATTTTTTTAACATGAAAGTACTAGCCATCCTCCGTGGAAATTCTAAAAATGACCCAAAAAGTATAAAAATATGAACTTTTCTTCAAACTTGCTTAAAAAAAAACGTAGGGTCGACCCTGTTTTGCTAGGGTCGGTCAGGTGACCTGAAACAACCCTTTTTTTTTATTTGGCCTTATCTTTCAAGCTGACGCTTAAATTCAACTAGCCACCCGCCGTCCACACCACTCACTGCGACAAGAGGAGGTGCTGTTGTTTTACACTTGAGTCGCTTACCACATGGACTCTACCTCACAGACAGACACGCGCCCCCTGTAGCTTTTTTTTTGTTTTTTTTTGTATACACACGCTAATCTCATAACCCCCTTATCCGTTATACAGGTAACCAGTATTCTCTTTTAAAATAGCTGCCAGTCAGCTTAGCTCTAGAAGCAAGAAGGCGTGTATAGGTGCCTTATAAGTCGGCAGGGGGTAAATACTAGTGAAAAAAGGAAGGCAGGTGTGCAGGTAGCTTTTCTAACAGACACGTGCGTGCACTAAGCTGCTTAAGTCTAAACCCTCCCGCAGTAGTCAGGTGGCATGTGAAAACTTACTTAACTGATCTCTTACATTGAGTAGAGTCTCTGTGCTGAGAGAGCCTTTTCAGCCGTTTAAGAGGATTAACTAGGACAGGGTACATAAGGAGTGAAACGCCGAATAGCGGCTACTCAGTCTCGTGCAGTACAAGCAGCAGCATCTAGCAGCGGCTTCAGCAGCAGCTGCACGTGCAGCACAAGCAGCTGGCAGCGACTTCAGCAGCACAAGCAGCACGAGCAGCACAAGCCGTAGCATTTGTCAGCAGCATCCGTGACATCGTCAGCAGCAGCCCCCATGACCTTGTCAGCAGCACAAGCAGCCAGCAGCTGCCAGCAGCTGCTTCAGCAGCTGCTGGCAGCTGCTGCACGAGCAGTAGCACAAGCAGTAGCATCTGTCAGCAGCAGCAGCAGCAGCACAAGCAGCCAGCAGCTGCTGCATGAGCAGCACAAGCAGCACAAGCAGCAGCACCGACAGCAGCAGCAGCAGCAGCGGTGGTGTGGACCACTGAAGCCTAGTGACATTTGACATGAAGCTTGAAAAACACAGTGACAGGTGACATGAGCAATTCTTAAAATCGACATGAGATATGAGCATAATTAAGCGACATCGACATGTGCCATGGCTATTTTTTAAGACAAATATCATATGTCATAGTCGCCTCATCCAAACCTCCACTAGTAGTGCTCTATAAGCGCAAGCTGTAAACCCTCTCCTCCCCCCGTGCACACAGGCGAATTATCAGAGTCAGCCAATGGTGTCAATACCCCTCTCATACAGGGGTCGGGCGCTGCTGGACTATAATAGATGAGTCAAGGACCGTTCTACTGAGGGTCAGGCAGGCTAAGTCGGACATTCAATGACAGGTAGGTCTTTGACAACCTTGCTTGAAAGTCTGGACAGCATTGACAGACTGGGGCATAAGGATCTCGCATGGTCAGACTTTCAAGCAAGTTTTGCTAAAGTCGCGTTATTGAATGTCCGACCTAGCCTGACCCACAGTAGAACGGTCCTTGACCCGTCTATTATAGTCCAGCAGTGCCCGACCCTTGGCTGAGAGCAGTTTAAGCGCCATTGGGTGTCTCTGATATTTGCCTCTGTGTAAGATGAGAAAAAAAGTCTGTTGAAAGACTATATTTCAAGCCAGAAAACTGTAATTAGCTTTCCAAGTTGTTTATTTAACAATATCTTAGCCTAGCAAGCAGCTGTCAGATGTCATCTAAGAAAAAAATGTGAGCTGTTAATAGATTCAAGAGAAATTAGTTTACAAATAGCCCGTGTAAGTACGCCCATGTCTTGCTTATTTCTCATAGGGTTGTAAGATAGTCACATCATGATGCACATCATCATAAACGCGATCATGATACCTTTCATTGTAAGTAGACTCGCCTCTCTGCCCTCTCTTTTAGAGAGGGCAGAGAAGCGAGTCTCACTCTTAAAAAACCCTGCCCCTCCCCCCCTCCCCCCCTCCCCCCCCATGCATCTTAAAGAGTGCCCCCCAGAGTGCCCCTCTCCCCCCCTCCTAGAAAAAAAGAGCCGCATTTTTAAATTATTTTTTAGCAAGCTTTTTCAGCTTGCTTTTTTTTTCTTTTTTTAAATTTATTTATCCATCAAAATCTCAAGTGACTTATTTTGAAAGCCAACCTAGTAGTCACGTGACCCCCTTAAGTAGGTCACTTCCCGTCACGTGACCTATTTGAATTTCCCGCCAACATGGTGGTCACGTGACCCTCTTAAGTAGGTCACTTCCGGTCACGTGACCTATTTGAATTTCCCGCCCAAAGGTCACGTGACCGGAAGTAGGTCACTTCCGGTCACGTGACCTATTTGAATTTCCCGCCAAAAGGGAGGCCTCTCATTGGCTGCTTTTGAATTTCCCGCCAAAAGGGAGGCCTCTGATTGGCTGCAGGTCGATTGAGTAATAAACAGTACTTAACTATAGTCCCGTTCCGATACATACTATACTACTCATATCATGTGTACATATGTGCACGATCGACCTGCAGCACTGGGATAGAATACAAACATCACAACGGCAATTATGAGAAGTCCATAGCTATTTTTTCTACGTAAATAATTAAACTACTACCTGCATTGACAAAATGATCAATATGCCATATATGTTAGAAGAAAGGTGCACGAGTTTAAGCCTGTTGGGGAACATTCTGGCTGGGAGATACACACACCAGGTTTTGAATGAGCACCGGTTTTGTATAAATACCTGGAGTATATCAGTCTTTCTTGATTAAGCACTAACCAGATTTTGAATAAGTGCCTGTCTTGTGTAAGTAAAGGGGGGTTATCATGCTTCCAAATCAATAAATACCTGGGTGCTTGAATCTGCCATAAATTATTGTTTAAATGCCACGTATAAGCCGCCTCTTCTTGAGTCCATGGGTATGAATGGGGCAAATTTAGTACTCTGCTATGATAGCAAAGATTCTTGTATAAGCTGCCCCCTGACTTTGGTACGATCCCACAAGTCAATCTTATTATTAGCTGTGGCCTCTACGTAAAAATTTACGAATGTAGATATATACTAAAACCTGAGTGGTCTCTAAATTTCCCTTATATATATATATATATATATATATATATATATATATATATATATATATATATATATATAGTGTAGTGGGTCGCCGCTGTACTATTTCTAGGGAACCAGTTGGAGTTATATTTGGTATATGTGTTGTCGTGTATCCAGGCCGCACTCCTGTCTACTGCCGAGTATAAGGTTATATAAGCCCACCTGAGGAATGGTGGAGCGCGGCCTGGTTATGTGCATTGAGCCGTGACCGCCACGTGTCACCCGACATATCTCGGGTACAGTGTCGGCTCGGATGCACCGGCGCGTGGTTACCCGGAGTTCCTCGGGAACTCAAGTGTTTACGAGTAATGGAGAGAATTACATAACGACCAGTACATAAGACCTGGAGTTCTGCTAATCGAGGACCCAGTCTTGCTGCGCACTTCGGCCAGCTTGGCTGCTCCACAACAGAGCTTCCCCGAACTCTGTTGTACCTTTTAGGCCTAGTCCTGTCGCTGCTTCCACCTTGGTCACCCTGCGTCTCTCTCTGTTCTACCCTCTGGGGGAACTAGAGGAGATAGACGCACTGGTGTACAACTCCGGGTACAGAACTCCCTACGGGGGAGTCTGGCCCAAGAGGAGTTAACCAAGATGGAAGAGAGCATTGGAACTCGGGAACTATGTACTAGACCGTGAGCGTATACCTCCTGTATGTTCATATGACCACTGGTGTTCAGAAGCCTATTTGATTATTGCTATCCGTCTGTATGATTACGAGCCGTATGTCAGAATGAATAAAGTGTAATTTCTGAACAACCTATTTTCGAATCTGGAGTTTTTATAGCAGATGTCTATCTTAGAATAGCCAACAGCTACACTGGTGCCGTGACCACTTTGGGTAAGTATTGATTTACATTTTTTTGTTATTTTTTTCTGAAATTGAGAGTTAAGCTCTTATATGTTTGAACCAGAATTGGTAGGTTTCAAGGATAGCTATTACAGGTTGCTTTTGTGTGGTGAAGATATGTCGGATACAGAGGTACCTCCCCCGTCGGTTACTAACCAAGGGGAGGGGATGCGTCCTAGATTACGATCTAGGGTGAGGTTTGATGCTAGGCAGAAGGTGCATACGTTCAATCAGAGTAGGGAAATTGGACATGGAGGGGAAGATAGTGCCCATGAAGTGAGATCTGAGGATTCACTAGGGGACCCTCCAGCGAAACGTCCAGCTCTGGAGCCAGATAGGGAAATGGTAGGCCGGGTCCGGGAGCTGCTTGGACCGGTAACCATAGAAGATATTGGAGAGGATAGTGACTCTAGTATACCTAGTCTGGAGGGTACAGTAGATGTACCAGTGAGATGGGAACTTAGACCGGTACCCACTGTGGAAGCAGTGGAGGGGACTAGAGTGGTGGTCCCGGTCAGTCAGGAAGGAGTTGAGGTAGTCAAAAGGGACGACCTAAAGGAAACTCCTGAGGAAGGGGAAGAGACAGCTGAGGTGATCTCCAGGGGAGATAAGCTGTTCCCAGATCCTTTTAGGCTGACGATACCGGGTCTAGAAGTTCCACCTTATGAACCCAGGGAGAGGTTGAGCCTGGATGACATAAGGACGCTCAGATTGAGAAATGAGCATGAGCATATGAAAGAAGGGATAAGACTAGAGGAGGAATCCCTTAGAAAGCTGAAGGAGGAAAGGGAAGCTTTCGAAAAGAGTTTTTTGGCAAAGAGGTCGGGAAACATTGGGGAACATGCAGCTCAGATAAAACATCTGGAACAAATTTCAGTCAATGTAGGTCTACTTGAGGGAACTGAAGTCAGATTGAAGTCTGAAACAGAAAAGCTAGTGGTGCGGAATAAAGAAATTAGTTCCGAGATACTGGCAAGACAGTTACAAGTAGCGGAGTATGATGAGTTGTTGAAGAAACAGGATAGTAAGTTAGGAGAGTTGGAAGCACTAGCTCAACAAGCTGAGAATCACATGGTAAAGAAACTGGAACCAGAAGTGACTAAGGTACAAAGGGACTCAGTGGGGGCAGCACAAGAAGTGTCTAAAGATGAGACCTTTGTGACTGCCGACGATCCCTCAGTTTTTATAGTCAATACAGTGGAAGAGGTGGTGAAACCACCTGCCACTGAGGATCTAGATGGTTCCATGGTGATACATACAGCTGACATGTTATCCAGTGTGAGTGGACACTCATCCATGCATGGCAGTAAGTTTGATAAGAATGAGGAGTTCATGTTGGAACTGTGTGGTAGAGTTGAAAAGCTGTTTCAGGAGAAGTTAGATTGCTTTCTTGAGGAAACAGAGTCAGTGAGTGTGGAGAATGACACCAAGGGAGTAAAAGGAGACGTTCCGGTAGCCCAGGCTGCAGGGAATAAGCCTCCTGGGGGACCAGGTAACACTGCTCCAGCTCCAGGTGCTCATTCTACTCCAGCTCCGGGAACAAGGCAGGTTCCTACAGGTCCGGTAAACGTGTCTACAGTGGGTAGACCAGGTTTGCCCAAGGGGGTAAACATGAATGCTCGGCCGCCAGGTCAAGGGAATCTGGCAGGGCCTAACACCTCCTATGGGGGGTGGAGTAATGTTGGCCCGGATAACTGTTATGGGAACGCAAGACCGATGTTCAATTTACCACCTCCCCCATTGCCTGGCAGTCATGTAACTCCAGGAAGCATGAATACACCAAGGACAGGAGGTACTATTCAAAGTGGGACACCCTACCAACATAGGGCAAATATGTCTATGGAGGATGAGGTAGTGTTCCAAAACAATCCAGCAATTAGAAGATTGGGGATTGATGCGGTACCGAACGACGTGGGGAACTTTAAAGCAGTGGACTATGCTTTAAGTCAGACTGATATACCGTTAAGAACGGGGATGACACCTGTGAGAAAGCAGGCTATCAAGATGAAGCAGTATGATGGCACAGTTCCATGGAGAAAATGGTTCACACGATTTTCAGCAGATATGAGACATAATGGTTGGGAGGGCGATGAATGCCTTGCAGCTTTGTCATGGTGTCTGCGGGATGGTCCTGGTGATCCCGCTCTAACAAGCTTTGAGTTAAGCGGGGGTAGAACGTACAAGGGATTAGTGGAAACAGCTTCTTGGGCTTTAGGTTCCACATCCGGTGCGGATCCCGCGTCTGAGCTAGAGGCAAGAGTTCAGAAGGCCGGTGAAGGGCACAGACAGTTTGGAATGGCTCTCAGAGTGCTAGCAGCAGAAGCATTTGCATCTATGAGTCCAAGTGATCCATGGCTGGTAAGGAAATTGTCCAGCCTGTATATAGATGGACTTAAGGACGAAAGATTGTCGAGCGAGATTGCTTCACAGTGGAAGACCACTATGTCACTAGCAGATATCTTCGAGCTTACGGAAGATGCTCTGAGAAAGAGGAAGCTGTTGAAAACTGTAGAGGCAGCCCCTGTAGCAGTAATAGAAATGCCCGTAGAAGAGGTTGAACTGACTGCAGAGGGAGTGCAAGAGGTGGCAGCAATAGATCCTAAATGGAAAGGCCGTCGTTCTTTTTATGTAAGACGAAGGATTCCAGGATCAGACGCTCAGGCGCCAGAGGAGGGTGCATTGAAGACCATGATCGGAAAAGTCATGGAGGAGCGTAGTAAGGCTGAGAAGGCTGAGAAGGTCGCATCTCGTGGTCGCGGTAAGGGGAAACCCAACAAAGACACGAAATGTTATAATTGTGGGAAGAAGGGTCACTTTGCAAGGACATGTTGGTCCAAGGATACTAAGAATGTATCATCGGTCGAGAAACAAAAAGACGGACCCTCTTCTGACCAAAGCCCACCACCGACGGAAAACTAACAGGGGTTGTTATCGATGACAAGATAACAACCCCACCTGTGATTGTCAAAGGTACTGTTAGGGGAGAATCAAAAGATTCCACTTCATGGGAACCGCTGGGGTTAGCCGCACCTGAGTCTGATCCGCCAGGTGGAGATGGGCCCCAGGGAACGGACGAGAATGGTGTTGAAGATTTAGCTCATCTGGACACCGTCCGCAGAATTGAGTTGGCGGAAGAAGTAGAAAGGTTTTGTGCTTCGCGACTCAAACCCGATGATCCTATAGTTAAGTTTCTCAACTCGAGGGGATATGACTTGGGCGGTGAAGCTGGAATCCAGAGATTTGCCTTGCAACCTTCCCCTTTACAAGGGAAGAGATGGTACTTGCCTGTGCAGATTCAGGGCTGCTTGGGGGAATTTCTGATTGATACTGGAGCTAGTCACTCCATGATGGGTCACCATTTCTTCAAGAAGCTCGCAGGTCTGTCGACTAACCCTGTGGGGTCTGGGTCGGTCAGAAGTGCTGATGGGTCTCATATGCGGACACATGGCAGACAGGTGATACCCTTTTGGGTGAATCAACATTCATTTGTTGTTTCAACAACTGTAGCTGAATTGACGGATGAGGGAATCTTGGGAGTAGATTTTTGTTCTCTGTATGGGGCGGTATTGGATAGTGTGACAGGGGAACTCACTCTTCGATACCCACAAGAGATGAAAGTCCAGTGTGTACTCCGCCGGATTTCAGGCGTCTCGTCTGTCTCTCAGACAGTGCGAATTCCTCCCCGCCATGTGTGCAATGTAGTTGTATACTGCCGGGAAATGGAATTTGACCGCATGGGGGTGGTGGAACCGAATCAGCAGCATTTGAGTAAGCTGGGATTGGTTTCCACCAGTGCCTTAGTGCAAAGTTCAAGACGAACAGTAGTACCAGTCAGTAATATGACTTTTCAGGATGTGTACCTGGAGAAGGGGACGACCTTTGGGGACGTAACATATGCTGACGTGGTAGGAAGAGCTGACTCACCGGAAGTGGAGTTAGCAGTAAAGAGGGCAGTGGAAATAGGAGCTTTGGATCCATCCGCTATGCCAGTGGTATTGCAAGACACTGGAGAGCAGGATAGGAAGGAAGGATATGGTTTGCCACTGCATCTTTTACCATTAGTGACAGATAGCCACTTGGAGACGGAGGAGGACAAACGGAGTCTAGCTCAGCTATTATGCGAGAATGCAGACTTGTTCTCCGCTCCAGGGGAGCAATTGGGTAGAACTGACCGAGTAACTCATCGGATAGACACCGGTTCTAGCCCACCATTGCGCTTGCCATACCGGCGCCTCCCGTTGTCTAAGAAACAGGCATTGGAGGATGAGGTGGACAAGATGTTAGGGGAAGGGATAATAAGGCCCTCAGATAGTCCATGGGCTAGTCCGGTGGTAATGGTTACCAAAAAGGATGGCACCTGTCGGTTCTGTATAGATTACAGGAGACTGAATGGGATTACGAGGAAGAATGCCTACCCCTTGCCACGCATTGACGAAAGTCTGGATTCCTTGGGAGGCAATCACTGGTTTAGTACCTTAGATCTCCAGTCAGGATACTGGCAGATTGGGATGCACCCAGAGGATAAGGAAAAGACAGCATTCACAACCCACCGGGGTTTGTTTGAGTTCAATGTAATGCCATTTGGCTTATGCAATGCTCCGGCTACTTTCGAGAATATGATGGAGACAATGCTAAGGGGATTGTTGTGGAAAAACTGTCTAGTTTATCTAGACGACATCATAGTTTTCGGGAAAACTCGGGAGGAGTGTCTATCAAATCTGAACAAGGTGATGGATCGATTGAGATCCTACAACCTTAGACTGAAAGCTAAGAAATGCAAGTTCTTCAGGCAATCAGTGGAATATCTGGGCCGAATAGTCAGTGGCACAGGTATTTCGGCGGATCCAGGGAAATTAGAAGCTGTAGCTAATTGGGCAACGCCAAAAGACCAGAAAGAAGTGAGGTCATTTTTGGGTTTCTGCTCGTACTACCGCGATTTCATTCCCGGATTTGCTGAGGTGTCAGCTCCATTACAGGCGCTGGTAGTAGGAAAAAGGAAGGGAATGTTGAAGCTACCTCCGTTTATTTGGACGGAATTAGCTGGACAGGCTTTTCAGAAGCTGAAGGAGTTATTTACGGTAACTCCTGTGCTGAGCTATCCTACTGAGGGTGATCAGTTCATCCTGGACACCGACGCTAGCAACGATAGCATAGGCGCTGTCTTATCCCAAGTGCAGGAAGGTAGAGAAGTGCCCTTGGCATTTGCTAGCAACAGCTTGAGTAAAACTCAACGCAATTATTGCACCACCAAGAGAGAGTTGTTGGCCATAGTAGTTTACACAAAGAAATTCCGCCATTATTTGTATGGTGGGAATTTTATTCTACGAACAGACCATTCATCCTTGAGATGGCTCCTTAATTTCAAGGAAGCAGATGGGATGATGGGTAGATGGATCTCCGCGTTGTCTGAACTAGGGATAGAGAATACCCAGATTCAGCATCGGAGCGGAGTGAAGCACGTAAATGCGGATTGTTTGTCTAGGAGACCAATCCGAAGATGTGCAAGAATGGACTGTGAAGACTGTGGCATACATAACGCGTTGGTGGCTCCAATAATGAATTTTGATCCGGCCTGGGAAGAGAACTTGGTGTTTTGGTCGGCGGAGTCCATACTTGAAGCTCAGCAGGATGACGATGGTATCAATATGATACGGAATCTGATCCTGGAGAGAGCTGCTCGTCCCGTCAGACCTGCTCTGTCATTGGAATGTGTGGAAGTAAGGAACTTAGTGGGCCAATGGTCGCAGCTGGTAGTGCGAGACGGCCTATTGTGTAGATGGAAAACTCTTGAAGGCAAAGCCAGGAGGAGGCTACAGATAGTCTTGCCAGCTTCTCTGAGATGGGAAGTATTCGAGTTTTTCCATGGTCATCAGACTTCCGCTCATTTTGGCAGGAAACGGACTTTGGACAAACTCGCGAGGAGATATTACTGGCCTGGGATGTCTAAGGACGTAATACGTTGGTTGAGTGAATGCCCAACGTGTTGCCTGGTGAAGCCGGGCCCTGGGAAAGGTAAGACATCTCTCAGACAGGAACTGTTCGGAGTCAGATTTGCGAGGATAGCCATTGACATAATCACTGGCTTCCAGACAACTCCAAACTCCAACGTGTGCATGATGGTGGTACAAGACTACTATTCAAAGTACGTGAAAGTGATTCCAATGAAGGATCACACGGCATTAACTTGCGCACAAGCTTTGGTTGAGGAGTGGGTACTAACATTTGGCGCACCTCTCATGTTACATTCAGACCAGGGTAGGGAGTTTGAATCGCGTCTCTTTCAGGGGATGCTGGAAGAATTAGCCATAGTTAAGACACGCACTAATCCGTACCGACCGCAGTCGGATGGGATGGTTGAGAGATTCAACCGCACGTTGATTCAGGGGCTGACCACGCTGGTTAAT
Organism: Harmothoe impar; assembly: GCA_947462335.1. NCBI lineage: Eukaryota > Metazoa > Annelida > Polychaeta > Phyllodocida > Polynoidae > Harmothoe > Harmothoe impar. The sequence continues at coordinate 25,478,375 of OX381721.1, forward strand.
TCTAATCAGGATGACTGGGATACGTTTTCCCAGTATGTGGCTCATGCATACAACGGTACGGTGCATGCTTCAACTGGCTGCACTCCTAACAGCCTGGTATTTGGATCTGAGATCATAATGCCTGCAGATTTGGTCTTTGGCAGTGTACTGCGGAGAAAGGATGTCCCATGCCGAGTGGCATTTGCGGAATCCCTGCGCAGAGAATTGCGGGAAGGCTATGCATTGGTGAGAGGCCATTTGAAGAAAGCGGCCATCCATCAGAAAGTAGGGTATGATACAGGCTTGAGAGAGAGGAAGTATGTAGTTGGACAAAAGGTGGTGAGATTGAAACCACCTGTACATGGAAAAATCTCGAAGGGTTGGGATGGGCCATTTGAAGTGACAAAAGTAATATCGGATGTTACTGTGTTATTGAAAAATGTGAAAGGCAAGATAGTTGCAGGCCATGTAGATCGCCTGAAGCCTTGGCTAGGTCGCCGACCCGGCGATGAGAATGAGCCTTTGGTAGAAGTGCCAATGCCCCAACCCAGGTGGGTGCGTAAAACACAGGTTACAGCACCCCCGCCTACAAAGAAGACTAGAAAAGCAACGCCAGCTAGGAAAGTCGATGGTAGGAAGAAGAAGAAGAAGGTAGTTACTGAAAAGGAAACTAGAGAGGTTCCTACAGTAATTGAGAAGAAGAAACCCCAAGGACCCATACGTAGAAGTGCTCGTATAGCGGGTCGAGGTGCTGTTACGTAAGAGCGGCGGGGCTGGGTTTGTTTGTTGTGGTTACCCGAAATAGTTCGGGTCTCCAAGGACTTACCCGGTGAACCCCGGAAAGTTGCGTAACTGGTGCTGATTGTCAAAAACACAACGAGAAATACCGGATTTTATTCTTTAGTCTTTGTGACGGGAATAATGGTGAAATTGACCAGTAGATGGCATTGGGGTACCCAACGTTCTGCTTTACTAAAGTTAGTTTTGAATGTTTACATGCTATGGTCTGTGAGTTAGTTTCCCATTTAGTACTTGTCGTGATGGTTTCGGATTAGAATCCAATCAAACCTAGTCAGTAATTTTTCTAAGGATAATATGAGGATCCTGATACGAAATATTATGTGGAAAGTACGGGTGGAAAACTCGTTACAACAATATGAGAAAAGGTACTCATACGTATTCCGAATTTGTTCGGACAAACCAAAGAAATTTACTTTGACACGTATTTTTTTATAATGTTTGTTTAAAACAGCGTTCTGAAAGTTCATAAGCTATAAATGAGACGGCTGTGACGAACTGAAGAATTGCTATTACTTGAAATGATGTGCAAAAATACAATCCGAGAAAACCCGGCGAAGATTGCAACTACTACGCAGTTAACTCCGCCACCCGGTTTTCTTCGGATAATACCGGATAACTTCTTCGGGAAGGGCTATCCGGTACCCGTGATCCTTTGCGCTTGGGTGCGCACGCATGCTGGTTTGGCGCGGAAAGCGTCAGTCCTGCACATACCGTTGGAGAGGGTGGATGCGAAGGCACCTCTCTCCGCGTATGTAACACCGGTTAGAACATCTACATGTGAGGGAGAGAGGAGACACTAAAGTGAGGTAGTACAGGAGGACACATTTGTAACAATTTTCCTGATTTTACTACTCATTTAAGCTCATTTTTAGAGTGGGCTCCTCTGGGCCGCCCTCTGTGTAGTTATCATGGCGGATAACTATCCGTCGGGAGACTCCCATAGAAGGAGTCACTCGACGGAAGTTTCCCCTCTGTCGCAGGAACAGAGAGAGTTATTAGCTTTGGGGGACCTGGAGTCAACAGCTCCGGTCGAGTATGATCTTCCAAAACGATTTCGGGAGGCAGATTTACCTAAATTTGTGTATCATCCACCAGCTAAGATGAAGAATAGGGGTGTGAAACGCCGAAATCACAGTAATATCTCGGAGATAAGGAGAGCTGAAAAGGTTAAAACCACACAGTATCTCCTAGCTCGGGGAGAACATGTTAAGAAACTGGTAGATATGGGTTTATCAGTGGCGCAAGCTAGGGGGTTCGTGTCAGGGCCGGGGTTAAAAGGACTCGAGGCCGGGGGATTTCCCTTGTTCCAGGTAGGGAATATTGCGTCACCACCTACTTCGGGAGTGACCCGGACTGACCCGAATATGCCCGGGATACCGGTGTACCCGGTCAGTGACATGCCAGTGGGTGCTCCGTGGGGTGCTATGTCGTATGACCGTGCGGATGGTTTACATCCGGTGCATGGTAACTTTGTACCCGATTGGGATGCCCCTACACAGTCAACTCCGGAACGTATTCCAACTATGGCAGTAATGCAGCTAGCAGCAAAATTTGAGAAATTTAAGCCAGATGCAGTGATTCCCGGGAGTAAGATATGCAGGGGGGCATATATCCAACAGTTGGACAAATTCAACGAGAGGAAATGTACTAAACTATTCAGACCTCCTTCCGATAATTCCAAGTCCAGACCCTATACAGGGGAGGTTACTGGGGAGATAGGGAGCCGAGCTAGGCTACCATCCTACGAAGATACAGAAAGGGATTTGGAGTGGTGGTTAGAATATAGTAGTTCAGCAGCACATCAAGCTTACAAGTTCTGGGATGAGGTTATAAAGCAAAGTATGGGGACATACAGGGCTGCCGACCTCTCCAACGAAGATAGAGACCGGTTGAAATGGGCGTGGATGACATTTGTCCCGCCAGGTATGCCTACTTATAAACCTGGTAGAGGTTGGAGAATAGGTTCGGGGCAATGCCCATTCAATGAGTGTATGGATAGAAATCCAATAGCTGAGTATCTGGACCTGTACCAGTTCGCACGACATCTAGTGGAGTTCCACGCGCACTCCAAAATGATGTGGCAGTGCCGGGCCAGGCCTAATCGCTCAGTTAAATGTATGAAAGATGGTGAACCTTTCAGCACATCTAGAAAGGGTTGTATGGTAAGGCATTTAGTGGATGTACACCATATGAAGGCTGAAACTGCCATGTCCAATCTAGACATTCTCGAGAATAGTCCGGAGGCCTTAGGACTCACGGACAGAGAAAAGTGTGTGAGGGTACCACAGGGGTTGGCATACACCTTAGTGTTTAACCATAACCCGAGAAGGTTGTGGTTGAATCGAAAGGCGTGGCCATACTACCTTCAGGACTTTCCAGAGAAAGCCTCTGATTATCGTAGTAAAATGGAATTGGCCACTCCGCCTAAAGGTAAAATGCTGTCTGAAGGTAAAACTGTGGACCATGGAGTGTACACTCCTGTCTCGGTTACCTTAGGAGAGATGCGGACCACAGGTTCAGAGGAGTCCTCAGCTTCTGCTGAGTTGGACTCATCACCTGACGGCCGATCTACCCCAACCAAAAGACGTGCTCCGGGGTCTTCCTGTGGGTTTAGTAGGAACACTACTGAATCCAACAAGGAGGGCTCTGGCGGAACATTACCGAGGGTTGCTGTTAGCCCAAGGCTAGCCTTAGAGGAGAAAATGGTAAATGACCTGTTGGCTTCTCCTGTAGAGGAGGAGGATGACTGTGTATTTGTGGGAGAGGAGGTAATACCTCCTACCACAATCTCTGAAGCTAGAGGGAACCCGGGAGTGTCAAGGAAGATATTAAAAACAGAAAATACTTCTACTGATAGTCAAGGGTATGTAACAGGGAAGATAGAGTCAGTAAGTGGGAAAGAGGATTCCAAATCTAAAATGATCTACAGAACGATTGATTTTCAGTCTGAGGGAGATGATTGGGTGGACCAGAAATTCACCCCACCCACAGGCAGGGTTCAATCAAGTAAAACAGAGATGAGGAAGGAACAGGAGATTGGTCGCAGACTATCCTCCGTTCCATCACCATCTACCTGTATGGGGGGGTCTTTCACTAAACTCTCCATCACCTGGAGTGGGTGAGGAAGATATCTCTTTGGAGTCGGTCCCCCTGCCTAAGCTGACTGGTGATATTGATCACCCTGAGAATGTAAGTATCAGGAATCTTCTGAAAGAACAGTATGTCACTGGACTGAAAAGTTCATTTGACACACTGGATCTCGCTTGTCAACTAGCTCTGCAAGGAGCTAGGGCTCAAGCTGAGCAATTGGTAAAAGAAAGTCGTTTGGCCGAATTAGAGAAAGTGGAGACTGCTAAAGCAGAACTCCTATCTAAAATGTCCAAAATGACTGAGGAGAATGAAGCCCTCAAAAGACAGTTGGGACAACGAAATGACATGGTAGCAACCTCTAGCAGAATAGTAGATGATTTGAGATTGAACATTGAAAAATCTCGTATGGAAAGTCAATTTTTAATTGATGATCTCAAAGTCAAGTTGGATCGCAGTAAGGATATGGTCAGTTCTGCTGAACATAAGCTAACTGCTGCCAGGACTGAAATAAGTCTAAAAACCAAAATTATTCGGAAGTTGGAACACGAAATTGGTGGTCTAACAGAAGAATTTTCTAGCTATAAAAAGGAAGCTCAGCAGAACGATGACTTCTATGAAGAGTTGGCTGAGTTCTTTGAGGATTGCTATGAGATACCATTGTCAAGTTGGTACGACGAGAGTGTGTACAGGGTTGAACGGGGTTCCGCCCCTCTTCCCTTAGGATTTGACGGTGATGCATACGCACAAAGGTTGAGAGCTGACTCCAGGGCTAGTAATACCCCTAGGAGTCCTCCACCTCCATCTACAGAAGATGAGACGCACCTGGCCGACTGCAGTTACGTGGCTGCCACCTCCATGGCCTGTGGGTCATCGGAGTTGGTTCCTGTGACGTCTGTTCCTAAGACGTCCGTGGCTGTGACGTCTGTTCCGGTGTCACCTGTTCCTGTGACGTCCGTTGCTGTGGCGTCTGTTCCGGTGTCACCCGTTCCTGTGACGTCTGTGGCTGTGACGTCTGTCCCTGTGTCACCAGTCTCGGTGACACCTGTTGCTGTGACGTCTACCTCTGTGTCGTCTGATGCTAAGACGATGCAGTATACTACCATGGGGGTGGACACAACCGTGTCTTCCTTTGAGACTATGGATACTCCAGCCGGGGTGTCCGCTCTAGCGAGGATGGTGGTGAATGAACTGCAGACAGAGTCACATAACTCGACTCCTGTCTCAACACCAATACTCGACACCACCTCTTGTCAGTCACCGTACCAGATAACGGAAAGTGAGACTAGAGAGGCGGTTCAGATACTGATGGAGCTGAACGATGCAATTGCTGAGGCTGACTTACGTCTGTCTATCCGTGATGCTGAGGCGCTTATGGCTCCTGAAAACGAACTCGAACAATCCATGATGGTGGATCCTCCAATGGACCTACCTGTGACGACTGGTTCTATGTCTGGGAACCATCGTCCATCTACCCTGGACATTCCTGTATCCATGGCGAGTATAGCTATGGGTGCTCAAATGCATGGTCCTGACCCTGACGCTTCGCAGCTACGGTTTGGGATGGACATATCCATTGAGATGAGTGACAATCGACCTAGTGAATGTATGTCTCCAGTGTCCAGAAACGAAGAACTTTTGCTGAGTGGCGAGTCATAAAAACATTCCCAGTTGCAGCATATATGGAACCTCTACCATGTGTCGTCATCAAGGTTGAACTTTTGCAGTAGTGGGGTTGTTAGTACACCACGGATCATATGATGCTTTATACTATAGACTATAAGTCACAGGATGACTAGATAGATATATATATATTTATAAAAGGCTGAGATGACAAGAACAGTGGATCATTATCACCTATTTATGAAAAGACTTTGATATGATCTAGGTTTGCAGTTATCGCTATATATGAAACTGTTAAAACCATCACCAAAGAGTGTTCTATATTTTTTTGCCATAAGACAGTATTTGTGAAACGGGTTCTGTTTGAGTTGATGACATATGCTATAGGTATGATTATTGTATGCCAATTGTGATACTCAGATTTAACCGTCCAATGAGTAAAGATATGAGGGACTGGATCCTGATGATACCTACTGAGATGAAAGGTTGCTTGACTACATTCGTACTATGTGTAGATCTGTGGTAATAACATATCAATGAACCTGAAAAACGCAAAATTTATTCAGGTACTGAGAGTGGAAATTGCGTAAGTTGTTATGGAGATCTGTAGGCTCCCGTTGATTACTTTCAGAAGGAAGGTATCGAGTGAGGAGCCGGGTCATTCTATTTTTCAGCTTGCTGCGTTTTTTTTGATCTTTGAACTAATTGTGGAGACTAATTCTCCCTGAATCGTTGAAATATGTTACGCCAACACTAGATCTGATTGCTTACGGTATTCCTATATGGAGAATGTCACTTGTATTATTGTGTGAAGACACCCATGTGACCATGGTGCATAAGGTTTTGGAGACCTTGATTGGATTGAAAACTGCATTTACCGGATCTACGCTATATGTTCATTTATTCCAAAAATATTGATCTTTCAAACCTTACTCTGGCACGTAAAGCGAGTGAGTCTATTCAAATAGACGGGTTGGGTCAAGGTTTACTATAAAGTCGACACTTGCCACCTTTTTTGTTTCCAATATGTCTTGTACTAAAACTTGGTAACTTTTAAGGAGAAGTGCTCATATTTGATCTGTATGTATACGATACCTGTTGTAACAAATCGTTTTCGATGAGACATGGTTAGTATGCGATAAATGTGTCTTGAAGGTTTTATATATTTTTTTATGATATATAGTCAAGTTTGTTTTATAGGGCTTGACTGGCTGTGTGGAGTTTATCCTCTTAGTCCCATAAATCATGACTGTTATTGAAGGATTATACTCGATTATTGTGTAACTGGATCCTGATGGTTGATATGATTGACGTTAATATCAAAAAGGATGAATACATATCTATGATACCCAAGAAATATATTAGTGGTTCTAATAGAAAGAGTTACGCTTGCCTCCACTATGTATATGTTTGGAGACAATATATTTGTTTTTTGGGTTGTTTGGAGATAAAATTTGTCATTTGTATTAAGGTAGTATAATAATACTGCACTTAGTGCTGCTATTTAGACGCTGTGATATTGTCTGAAGGGGGGTAGTGTAGTGGGTCGCCGCTGTACTATTTCTAGGGAACCAGTTGGAGTTATATTTGGTATATGTGTTGTCGTGTATCCAGGCCGCACTCCTGTCTACTGCCGAGTATAAGGTTATATAAGCCCACCTGAGGAATGGTGGAGCGCGGCCTGGTTATGTGCATTGAGCCGTGACCGCCACGTGTCACCCGACATATCTCGGGTACAGTGTCGGCTCGGATGCACCGGCGCGTGGTTACCCGGAGTTCCTCGGGAACTCAAGTGTTTACGAGTAATGGAGAGAATTACATAACGACCAGTACATAAGACCTGGAGTTCTGCTAATCGAGGACCCAGTCTTGCTGCGCACTTCGGCCAGCTTGGCTGCTCCACAACAGAGCTTCCCCGAACTCTGTTGTACCTTTTAGGCCTAGTCCTGTCGCTGCTTCCACCTTGGTCACCCTGCGTCTCTCTCTGTTCTACCCTCTGGGGGAACTAGAGGAGATAGACGCACTGGTGTACAACTCCGGGTACAGAACTCCCTACGGGGGAGTCTGGCCCAAGAGGAGTTAACCAAGATGGAAGAGAGCATTGGAACTCGGGAACTATGTACTAGACCGTGAGCGTATACCTCCTGTATGTTCATATGACCACTGGTGTTCAGAAGCCTATTTGATTATTGCTATCCGTCTGTATGATTACGAGCCGTATGTCAGAATGAATAAAGTGTAATTTCTGAACAACCTATTTTCGAATCTGGAGTTTTTATAGCAGATGTCTATCTTAGAATAGCCAACAGCTACAATATATATAGTAGCATAGACATAATTTATTATATACATTGAGGACTGGTACTAATTTAAATCACTTTCTGCACAGTGTGAAAATGCCTAATTATATAGTTGCCATTCCAGCTTCATAGTAGATACATTTGTATACTGTTACATTGACATCAGTTATAATAGGCACAATATCAGCGGAATTCCCGCAGCCTAATTAGTCATTTTCATTTCATCGTTATCTATGCTCTATACTGTTGTATTTATTCATAAATATGATTGGAGTTTAAAAGGTGATGTCACACAGACCCTGACACTTCCACGCCTCTATGTCACTTTTTGTCACTAAACCAAAAGACCTACCCACCCCCTAGCAGGTGACGTCATTTGTGAACGTTCCCTTGACTAGGTTATTTTATGACTTCCTTGTCGGCCATAATCCACAAAGGTTAGAAAAAAGGATCATAAATCGTTATAGTCGTATACACGTGAAGGAAAGCGCAGAGGGCTGCGAACTGGTCTGTGGTCGCAATGTATACATTCATACTGTATTCTTTAAATTCAAATATCACTAATGTAGCTTAACCCAACCTTTTCTTTGAGGGAAATGCACCCACAATACACTTTTCACCAGAATCGAGCTAAAAATGCCCCGATTGACTAGCAATAATTCTTAAACAGATCAAAAATGTCTAAGGATTTCAAGGGTGTGCGTGCAGGGTCCCAGCCTAATCAATGGTATGTTCATCACAAACCGAATAAGGTAGGCTGGAGTAACCAAAAGTCTTCTTTTTTTGCTGAATGCTAACAATTATTATCCTTACAAAGAAATGTATCTTCTAGAATTTAATTTAAGAAAAGGTGTCACCACAGTGACCTATAGTACGTCCTCCGTAACCTAGTACGTATTTATAAACCAATCCGGGTAACATAACAGGGGGCGACCCCTTCATGGTTATCTCATTAGATATCCCTGTGCGCCTGCTTATGCTGCCAGACTGTAAGGCCAAAAAAGGGAAGGTTTGTTTCAAATCACCCGACCGACCCTATCAAAACAGGGCCGACCCTATGGTTTTTTTTTGCAATTTTGCAATTTTCATATTTCTACCCTTTTTTGGTCAAATTTAGGGTTATCGGATAGGTTGACTAGTACTTTCATGTTTAAAAAAAAAAGTTTAAAAAAAAGAAAAAATCCGACCTACCGACCCTATATTTTTTGCCATGTTACCTGAAACAAACCTTTTTTTTCCATAACTTTTAGTGCCAAGCACAATCCAGATTATGTAAGCTTTACCAGGAAGGTATAATGAAATTCTAAATCGTGCTGATGTGAAAACTGTACACACTGGTATTCTACACCTACTAATGCATGTACACCTTAATGTCCGCCGTCCACAGGGCTCAATTTCGGCCAGATTTACATAGGAAATGCATGCCTCAATCGGTGGTATGTATCTATGTGGACAGTGGACATGACATTTCATGTAGCTCGAAATCATTGCAGACACTAATCTCTTCTTGTCCTGTCTTTGTCCGAATGTCAATGCAATCAGCTTTAGATTAACACCATGTATAGCCCCACCCTTCCCCGCACTTCACCCTGAATTGGCATACACCCAGTACGATGTATGTGAATATGGTCAATCTAGACACAATAAGACAATAAAGCAGCTATAAAGTCATTCAAATTGTTTACTCGCTTAAAAAAAAGTCAATCATACCAGTGCCATTGGCAATCGAGAGGAATACTCCATTTCGTTTGGTATACACTTCAGAGAGCCAATAGGTTTATTGGCAACATTTTGGATTATAAACTATACGTCTAGCGGTATACAGAATACGTTCACTGATGGCCGCCGTCCACATGGGGAACTTCGGCCGCTTAAGCCTGTACATTTCCTATATAACTTTGGCCGATAGAGCCCAGTGGACGGTGGCCATTGGCATTGCTAAGTGTAACGTTTAACATAATAATTATTTCTATTGTAGTTCTACGACATTATAAATTTTGTTAATGTGTTTCCAAGGGGGAAATTAGTTTTAAAAGTAGTGTAGCAGTAGTATAGTATGTATCGGAACGGGACTATAGTTAACTACTGTTTATTACTCAATCGACATGCAGCCAATCAGAGGCCTCCATTTGGTCACGTGACCCGTTGCCATGGTAACGTGACCTACTTAGGGCTCTCAGCCAATCAGAAGCCAGCATTCTGGGTGACCTACTGACCTACTTAGAAGCTCTCAGCCAATCAGAGGCCGGCATTCTGGTAACCATGGTAACGTGACCTACTTACGTCACGTGACCTACTTAGGCTCAGCCAATCAGAAGCCGGCATTCTGGTAACTAGGGTAACGTGACCTACTTAGGGTTTGTTTGTAAACAACACCACGTGGCTCTCTTGTTTGTAAACAACACCACGTGACACGTGACTGTTTGTAAACAAACAAAGTTATATAACTTATATATAGAAATATCACTAGGCGGCAGAGTGGTCAAAAGGCAATCTCGTAGTAGTAGGTCTACTTGGATCTTGAGTAGCCACCCTTGTGGTTATAATTACCTAGACTAGTTGGCTCTGCCAGCCTGGTCAAGTGAAAATTGGTAAGGAGACTATGAACTAGGCTAAGCTTGGATTTTAAAATAGCCTATAAAAGTATAATAAACTATAGTACCCTCTTAGATTTGATGATTAGACATTGCCTACTAGGTATACACATTTGTACAATGGTATCATTGTGTATAAATGTTCTTTTGGTACATCATGCCGACTCTACACGAGCACCATTTGCAACGACAGATAGTGCTAAACCTAAGACCTACCCACTCCGTAGAAAAAAATAGGGGTGACGTTTGTGAACGGTCCCTTAGTCTTTCTATTCTTTGTTTATTGTGTGGCCCCTAAAGAGGGGCCGACTAACATCGGTGTTATTAATTACACCTCATGTTAGGCAGCATAGGATCAAACCTCAAAAGCATCAAAGCTCAAAGTCCTAATGGACAGAGAGCCCTGTGTGGCTTTTGAGGACGAGTGGGAGTGATCCGTTGCAGAATACCGATCCGTGAGAGGTTCTGACTATATATATCTTTTATATCGCTTTAGATATGGTGTAGTATTTTTCATCTCGCTATAGTTTAGTTGATATTTTAAAGAAACTGCCTCATTCTATCAGAAATACACAACTTTGACATGTTTTTTATATTCAATATATTAGAAGTGTGCTTTGTTGCTTATATAGTTCATTATGCGTTTAAAATGTTCGCGAGTATCGTAGAAATGTACAAAAATCCTATTGTGGCGCCATCTGACGAAAAGAGCGGAGAACTATACTAGGGTATGGCGAGCTAGACTAGAGCATGTAATCACCAGGCGGCAGAGTGGTCAAAAGACAATCTCGTAGTAGTAGGTCTACTTGGATCTTGAGTAGCCACCCTTGTGGTTGCAATTACCTAGACTAGTTGACCCTGCCAGCCTGGTCAAGTGAAATTAGTAAGGAGACCGCACATTAACGCGCTCCACAGTCTTTAGACAGTTAAGACTATAGTACCATAGATTCTACTGTGTACTCACACTAACTATTTACAGTGCTACATATTCATACCCGAGTTCTAAGTGTTTTTTTTAGAAAAAAGCGATCTACTCACCCATTTTTTTTAGACAAACTCCTATTAGCAGGTAACCCCTGTATAAACCATACTGCAAAGATCTGCTACTTCGAGCGTCTGCCTCGTGACTGATAGTGTACAACAAGACGAAGTGGGCAGAGGTGAAGTACTGTTCCAAGAAAAATTGAGGCTCTTTATATAGCTGAGAGAGCGGCTAATCCGGATGTTCTAAGCTTGTTTTCACCTAGAGCCCCACCCTCTTCCAGAGAGGAATCAAATTGCTTTTCACCTGGACCCTTCCACCCCTAATCCATCAGCATGAAAAGAGGGATAACAAGTGTAACGTGCGCTACATGTATATGGGATTATAGCTGGTGAAGAGATAAAGCCAGGTCAACTGTGTATACAAAGACTACAGGAGGTGATTAACGACAGGTGTGACGCGCCAGCCCGTGGACGGATTATCTTCTAAGCTGACGCTTATTCAACTAGCCAGCTGCCGTCCGCTCCACTCACCACGGCAAGAGGAGGTGCTTTTGTTTTACACTTAAGTCGCTTACCACATGTACTCGTCTCTACCTCACAGACAGACACCCTCTCGCTTGCTTCACGACCCCTGTAGCTTTTTTTGTATACACACTCTAATCTCATAACCCCCTGATCCGTTATACAGGTAACGGGTATTCTCTTTTAAATAGCTGCCAGTCAGCCTGCGGCAGCTGAAAACGACGGTAAGTAGCTTAGCTCTAGAAGCAAGAAGACGTATATAAGGAGGCTGACACGTGTATAGGCGCCTTATAAGTCAGAAAAATGGGGCTGTTAATTGATCAAGAGAGCTACATTGTTACAGAGTCCTATTCCTCTTTTGAGGTGGGACCAAATTTGAAAAAAGAAAAAACTCAAAAAAAAACACTTCAGATTGAAACAGTTGTAGATGACAAATTTAATGAGGAAGTCGTATTAATTAGTTAACAAATAGCCGCTGCACGAGCAGCACAAGCAGCAGCTGACACTAGTGTCAGCTGCAGCAGCTGCACGAGCTGCTTGTTTATACATGGGACAATTGGCAGAGTCGAAACATGTTGGTACGATGGGATCGATCATGTTCATCATCAGTTCAGGCAAAGGAAGTGTGTCGACAGCACGCGAAAACTTCAAGTCTGGATGTTTCAACACAAGGCCTTTTATCACACTCACACAGCTGCTTTGAAGAGTGAATCCTTGACCAAACTTGAGCTTTTCCAACACAGCTTTGGCCTCTTTCTGTGCAGTAAGGGATTTTTCGGTTCTCTCTTTCGGGTTCATCTCAGTGCTGTCTAGCATGTCCTCAAAGTCTTTAACATAATGTTCCAACGGGCTACAAATGATGTACTCCAGATCATCGTCCGTATATGTCGTCTCCTCGCACCATATTGTGTCTTCTCCTGTTTCGAATTCCGTCATTTTCTGAACAATCTCCTCGTGAGTGCCTTGCATATATCGAAGCTCCTTCAAAGACCTGATAACTTCTATGGCGAAGACTGAACAAATACCTGAAGGAATTTCACCACAGTCAGGCCAAGTATACAGAGCTAAGAAAAATAGCTCCAACAAAATCTTCTCCCTCTGTCCAAATGAAACTACTTCCGTTCCGATGAAGTTGAAGTATGCTTCTATCCATTGCTCCTCGGTGACGTCCTTCCAATGTTTCTTTACCTCACATGCATCATAGGGCACTGTTTCTCTTCCTGCTTCAAGTGGAAGTTGCTTTTTCTTTCTTGGACTCATTTGGAGAGAGTTTCGATGCTCTGTAGCGTCAACACTTCGATAAGAAAAGTAGCTGAAAATAGCAGAACTAACCATCATAACATTCTGAGCGAGCGTAGAGTGGACGATGCTACGATGATGAAGGGCGGGTCGAGAAAGTGTGATGGGTGAGAGCGTCGTTTCACTCCTTATGTACCCTGTCCTAGATAATCCTCTTAAACGGCTGAAAAGACTCTCTCAGTACAGAGTCTCTACTCAATTAAGAGATCTGTTAAGTAAGTTTTCACATGCTACCTGACTACTGCAGGTGGGTTTAGACTTAAGCAGCTTAGTGCACACACGTGTCTGTTAGAAAGCTACCTGCACACCTGCCTTCCTTTTTCACTAGTATTTACCCCCTGCCGACTTATAAGGCGCCTATACACGTGTCAGCCTCCTTATATACGCCTTCTTGCTTCTAGAGCTAAGCTACTTACCGTCGTTTTCAGCTGCCGCAGGCTGACTGGCAGCTATTTAAAAGAGAATACCCGTTACCTGTATAACGGATCAGGGGGTTATGAGATTAGAGTGTGTATACAAAAAAAGCTACAGGGGTCGTGAAGCAAGCAAGAGGGTGTCTGTCTGTGAGGTAGAGACGAGTACATGTGGTAAGCGACTTAAGTGTAAAACAAAAGCACCTCCTCTTGCCGTGGTGAGTGGAGCGGACGGCAGCTGGCTAGTTGAATAAGCGTCAGCTTAGAAGATAATCCGTCCATGGGCTGGCGCGTCACACCTGTCGTTAATCACCTCCTGTAGTCTTTGTATACACAGTTGACCTGGCTTTATCTCTTCACCAGCTATAATCCCATATACATGTAGCGCACGTTACACTTGTTATCCCTCTTTTCATGCTGATGGATTAGGGGTGGAAGGGTCCAGGTGAAAAGCAATTTGATTCCTCTCTGGAAGAGGGTGGGGCTCTAGGTGAAAACAAGCTTAGAACATCCGGATTAGCCGCTCTCTCAGCTATATAAAGAGCCTCAATTTTTCTTGGAACAGTACTTCACCTCTGCCCACTTCGTCTTGTTGTACACTATCAGTCACGAGGCAAACGCTCGAAGTAGCAGATCTTTGCAGTATGGTTTATACAGGGGTTACCTGCTAATAGGAGTTGTCTAAAAAAAATGGGTGAGTAGATCGCTTTTTTCTAAAAAAAACACTTAGAACTCGGGTATGAATATGTAGCACTGTAAATAGTTAGTGTGAGTACACAGTAGAATCTATGGTACTATAGTCTTAACTGTCTAAAGACTGTGGAGCGCGTTAATGTGCGGTCTCCTTACTAATTTCACTTGACCAGGCTGGCAGGGTCAACTAGTCTAGGTAATTGCAACCACAAGGGTGGCTACTCAAGATCCAAGTAGACCTACTACTACGAGATTGTCTTTTGACCACTCTGCCGCCTGGTGATTACATGCTCTAGTCTAGCTCGCCATACCCTAGTATAGTTCTCCGCTCTTTTCGTCAGATGGCGCCACAATAGGATTTTTGTACATTTCTACGATACTCGCGAACATTTTAAACGCATAATGAACTATATAAGCAACAAAGCACACTTCTAATATATTGAATATAAAAAACATGTCAATGTTGTGTATTTCTGATAGAATGAGGCAGTTTCTTTAAAATATCAACTAAACTATAGCGAGATGAAAAATACTACACCATATCTAAAGCGATATAAAAGATATATATAGTCAGAACCTCTCACGGATCGGTATTCTGCAACGGATCACTCCCACTCGTCCTCAAAAGCCACACAGGGCTCTCTGTCCATTAGGACTTTGAGCTTTGATGCTTTTGAGGTTTGATCCTATGCTGCCTAACATGAGGTGTAATTAATAACACCGATGTTAGTCGGCCCCTCTTTAGGGGCCACACAATAAACAAAGAATAGAAAGACTAAGGGACCGTTCACAAACGTCACCCCTATTTTTTTCTACGGAGTGGGTAGGTCTTAGGTTTAGCACTATCTGTCGTTGCAAATGGTGCTCGTGTAGAGTCGGCATGATGTACCAAAAGAACATTTATACACAATGATACCATTGTACAAATGTGTATACCTAGTAGGCAATGTCTAATCATCAAATCTAAGAGGGTACTATAGTTTATTATACTTTTATAGGCTATTTTAAAATCCAAGCTTAGCCTAGTTCATAGTCTCCTTACCAATTTTCACTTGACCAGGCTGGCAGAGCCAACTAGTCTAGGTAATTATAACCACAAGGGTGGCTACTCAAGATCCAAGTAGACCTACTACTACGAGATTGCCTTTTGACCACTCTGCCGCCTAGTGATATTTCTATATATAAGTTATATAACTTTGTTTGTTTACAAACAGTCACGTGTCACGTGGTGTTGTTTACAAACAAGAGAGCCACGTGGTGTTGTTTACAAACAAACCCTAAGTAGGTCACGTTACCCTAGTTACCAGAATGCCGGCTTCTGATTGGCTGAGCCTAAGTAGGTCACGTGACGTAAGTAGGTCACGTTACCATGGTTACCAGAATGCCGGCCTCTGATTGGCTGAGAGCTTCTAAGTAGGTCAGTAGGTCACCCAGAATGCTGGCTTCTGATTGGCTGAGAGCCCTAAGTAGGTCACGTTACCATGGCAACGGGTCACGTGACCAAATGGAGGCCTCTGATTGGCTGCATGTCGATTGAGTAATAAACAGTAGTTAACTATAGTCCCGTTCCGATACATACTATACTACTTGTAGCGAAGCATCAAGCAATACTACGCTAAACTATTTTGTTGGATTTTACGCTTGAGGCAACTCATGAATTATGTCGCACAAGTATGTGGCCTATTCTGAAAACCCACCCACCCTAATCTCGCTTTTCCCCATACTTTCTTCATTGTGTGTCACACTCAGACTAACATCCCGGCCCACTTCGACGTGAGGTGATTTATGGACGGCGCGGCTTCAATGGTGCTTTTAAAATATGTTACAGGTTATGAATATGAGTACCCTGTTTGGTGTTGGAAATTAAAATCTAGGGGTCGCCTTTCCTATACATACAACATGGGAATTCAGAATAACCAGCAGTAACGCAATATTACAGTGAAAATATATAGTAAAAAGGGAATGTGGAATAATTGGTATAAACATACAGTTGCATTGCGATTGCGAGGCTTTGTCTACTATTGATGTGATGTGGGATGTATACATATATAACAAAATATCATAGTCTTCTATGTAAAGTTCAACATGCTGAACCCTACTCAGGATCCAAGTGGTCGTACCTTCTGCAACTTAAACCATCGAGTCTTGCTGCCCCTCCAGTAAACATCAGAGTGGAGACGAGGACAGTACTCTTGGCCGTATATAGGGAAGGTGGGGTCTAAGACTGGCCACTGGTCACTCGGCTGTATTGGTGCTGCACCAACCTAGGTACCAGTAGCCGCTGGCACCGAACCAACACTCCCCCGCCGACCACTGCCATATGTATTAACACTCAATTATATTTCGATTTTCTTTGCTGTAGATATATCGTTCCTAAGGAAGAAGTGATCCATATCTCACGGGGGAAAGTAGTGGTGGGATTTGTCGACGGGCTGGCTCAATATCAGGCTTCATAAGTTGGGTACCAGGCCGTATTTCACGAGGTGGATCCGGGTGGAATACAACCAGATGGCCAGGGAGTGAAGGATATTGTAAGTTGATTTTTGAGTGAACCTCTGTATTTTTTTTTTTCATTGGACATATCTGGGTGTTATTGAAAGAGTGAAGAAAGAGATCAGTTATTAATTCCCCAGAAGGTACTCTTCTTTTTTTATGTATACCTATATAGAGTGACATAGAGACATGAATTATTATCATTATACGACTGACAAGATGTCTTTTTTGATATAATATCAGACACCTAGATCAATATACAGGTTTTGAAAGAGAAATATCTAACTGGAATTTAGTCAGAAATGAATTATTAGTTCCATATACCCATCAGCAGAATTTCTCCTTAGTCCACCCCCACCACTTTATGACCTCCACATGCTCACGGCGGCACCTCACATGCAGTCGGCGGCAGTGGTGACAAGTCGGCACGGTGTGGGGAGGAAGGGAGGACATGATTGTCAAAGGCCAGGATAATTGTAACCCCAAACTTTGATTGGAACATCACCACTTACTCAAACAATACATACCAAGGACTAATTTCTATACAAGAAAGGACATTTTTCCCTTTTTACTTTTGATCGCGGAGATACATTTTCAGTTGGGGTATTTAAGGTTAGTACATCTATATCATAATATCATATATATGTACATTCGGTATGTATATGAGTGGCAATCAGCTATACCTAAGGGGGGATTCAATTGAATAGACGAGCGAAGCCTATAATGGTCGAGATAACCCAGGTCCAAATAATTATTTTATTCCATAAGGAATTACTATATCTTTACAAAATTAGTGAGTCTGTGCTAGACGTTACCAGTGCAATATCACGTCCCGTTTTGTATTGTCGGAAGTCGAAAGTGAAATGTAGCGAATCAAGATTTTCCCTGTAATTGTAAACTTCAAATTACAAGATTTCCATAATGTTTTAACTCATCATGATGAACGCAATTACATATTGGAGAGGTAGAACTTGAGAGGCCGATCGTTTGTGAATCGTAGGTTGTATTATTATGAGAAGGAGGTGGTGTATAATATTATAAATTGTTTCAAATAATGTGTGTATTGCATGCCCGTTGGACTAATCCATGTTTCAAATAAGTTAAACTGACAAATGTCCATGTTTCAAGGATTTTAAATTGGAACACACACTATCATTTGGTACCTCTTTAATGCACAGTACATATAAAATAGATTGGACACGCACTATTTACTTCTTATTAAAACTGAATGTTAGTACAATACACTTGAAGGCCGCAAAACCTGATTTAGCAGATAAAGTTCAGCTTGTTAATTCATGGAGTATATTTGAGTTGAGCTATGATAACAGAGAAAACGCCAGAGGCAGTGGATTAATTTTATTTAGGTACTCGGAGGCAATAGGGATATTGAATTCTATTTCAAGATGGTCACATGAAGGGGCTACATAGTATGTGCCAAAAGTTACATTAGTGAAAGTATGTATACACCAATGCATGAACTAAATTCTCTAAGTCCACCTATCTGCTTGCAAGTCATAGCCCTCTGACATTATTGTGAGGACCATTATTAGGTTGGGTAAGAGTAGCAGCATTTCGAATCAAGGATTGCGAAATGTGAGATCCATATACATTGTTGCATTGAAATGAATTCAACCTACTCTATTCCTGCATCTTCTGCACGAATATGGGGGAAAGGATCCCGCCCCACCATATATGACAACAAGAAATATTGTAAAACCTATTCGTTGTGATTTTCTCCATAGCATGTTTTGTTAAAAACAAACAATACTGTTTCAAAGAAGTTCGGGCATTATATAATGGGTCTTTATCCTGCTAAAAGTGTGCAATGTTCTACCTGTAATTTTAGGAACTGGGAAGAGTCTATTTAACTAGAAGTAGATATAGCTATATAAAGGCCTATGTTCATCAATCTATACAATATAGATAAGAAGGAGTATTATACCTTCAAATCGCTAGTACCACTGAGAGAAGAATGTACTGATAGCTCTAGGACTCCATTTCTTTTAGTTTTGTGGCAGTCTCCCATTGTATTATCGGCTCATCATTGTTCCCAGCTGCTTACCGTGTAATAGGTTGCGAGGGGATCTAGGTGTTTTTGTAAGATTACTTATCACTGGTCGCCAACCATTTTGACACTCTAAGTGGCAGCTGGCGGACAACTGATGCCCAACTCATATGTACCTAAATATGCCATGTATAAATTTCCTCTAACAGATCATAGGTCACGGGAGTGCAGATATCTCCAATTTTTATTTGCTAGTTCGATGATTAGTAGTAGTAAATGTGTCAAAGTCAGTCTCACATAAGGTAGATCCACCATGAGTCGGACATATATACCTTCAGTTAGACACTGTACCAGTTTATGCTTTGCTTGTTCAATCATGCTAAGCCCTCTATTCGTGTATACCAGAACAATTTAAATGGTATTATTACCAACAAATAACCACCAGCGGGATTATCCTGTATGGATAACTATAGATCTAAGTGTCCGACTCATTGTGAATCTACCCTATACTTAATGTGGATATGTCAACCGGCAAAGGTATATCTCACAATGATAATTCCTTCTTTGTGACGTCATCTTAAGCATCTTAATGCCTATATTCCTGTATTAAATATACTGAATTAAAGGCACCCATCGTCGAGCCTACAACTAGGCTACAACTTTCTCTTCTTTTGCAAATGCCCGCATTTCAATTGCTATCATGGTACCCTTGTGCAACTCGTTATTTTCTTGAGATGGAAAAACGACTGTCAAACCCGGTGCTGCGTTAATGCCATGTAATTCATTCCTAAAACACTTACAGATGTTTTCCTCTATTTCCATGAGGAATTTACGCCGATTGTTTACAAAGATGTCGCACACATTATGCTCATCTGTTGGCTGTGATGTTATTGTTATGACATTGTTCTAGCAGACGACATTTCTGCACGTCGACATCAGAGAACAGGGCGGGAAACCTGCAATGATATATCAAAGAAAACGGCGCGCTTTTTCAGACGATATTCGTCAAGGATGCTCATCAATGTTAACAAGTCACACGCTCACAGATGGCGCTGCATTCATAGCGGATCACTCGCCATACAGATTCTTTGTTGATATCAAAGAGCGCTCTATATGCTCACTATCTCTCTTCTTGGAGCATTCAGTGAATGGGCATAGGTGCATTTTACCAAGAGACTTGAACTCTTTTAGTGGATTAGTTCCGTCCCATGCAGGTTAACACAGATTCTGCTTGGAGAGTGATGATGACGAGCTAGGCTCGCGCTAGCCATTCGCCAATTCGCCTGGGGCGATAGCAAGTGATAACTGGCGAAAATATATCATCAAATTACCCCTCATTTTCGCCAGATCTTACCCTGCTGGCGAAAATAAAATGGATGCACCTAGTCATGCCATATACCGTTGGAAAGAAAATGTTATGGCGAAAGTAGTCGACTGATTATCTTTGCTAAAAAATATACGCCTAAATGCCCTCAGATCATACCAATTTCTATAAAAATTTAAGAAAATTCCCTTTCGTCGAGGGTGTGGCTGTTGTGCCCCGTCTCCCCAATCTGTGTAGCCTGGCCACCTGTCTGAACATCCCTGATAGAACAGGGCAGAACAGGCGCCATACGGCTGTGAATGCACGTATAACCAATCATAATACAACACAACATATGCCCATCGTCTGGCTGCTTTAGGTGACAACAAAGATAGCCTATGTGGGAGGTCGTGGACAGCTTATTTGTTGTAGGCGTGGTGGGTCGTTTTATTAACCTCTTCCCAGAGAGGTCACAGGGTTCGCTAATGCACCCCGCCCCCTGTTTTAATAGTTGTGTTACATCGCATCAGAGGAATGCATCCTATGTGTATTGTGACATTCTTCCCACTGCAAGACAGTTAATCTTTCATCCCGTGACCGTGATTTAATTACAAGTATTCCGTTTATTGGTCAGACCCGCCTACCCCAGCTCACATGCTGGGTCCTTGGAGACACCCGCACTCCTACCCATGGCCCCACGTCTTACCTATGGTCCCACGTCCTCTATTTCACCCCTATCCATGGTCCCACATCATCCATCCCATCCCTACCTATGGTCCCACGCCCTCTATTCCACCCCTACCTATGGTCCCACGCCCTCTATTCCACCCCTACCCATGGTCCCACGTCCTCTATTCCACACCTACCCATGGTCCCACGTCCTCTATTCCACCCCTACCTATGGTCCCACGCCCTCTATTTCACCCCTACCCATGGTCCCACGCCCTCTATTCCACCCCTACCCATGGTCTCACGCCCTCTATTCCACCCCTACCTATGGTCGCACGTCCACTATTCCACCCCTACCCATGGTCCCACGCCCTCTATTCCACCCCTTCCTAGGGTCCCACGCCCTCTATTCCACCCCTACCTATGGTCCCACGCCCTCTATTCCACCCCTACCCATGGCCCCACGTCCTCTATTCCCCTGATTAGTTCGATTATAACAAGGTGAGGTGTGACTGGGCGTACGAATGGAGTGTGCTCGTACATGTATAACAATGTATAGGTTTACAATATATATGGCATATGGTCATGCATAAAGAATTGCTTGCAATTAACTCCAAATATGAGGGGTGGTTGACTTATGAATGGATGGTGTGCAGGGTTCTATATCAGAAACTATAGAGTACAGATCTGCGTCTCATTGTTGTACTGATGACTGCCTCACGTGTATATCTGCCCTCGTCGTCTGTGCAGCTGTGAAAGAAAGAAAAAATGAGAGAATGAGAGAGGAAGATAGACAGAGCCGGAGACAGACAGACAAACATGGAGAGAAAGATGGAGAGACAGGCAGACAGAGACAGACCCTCACATAGACAGACAGAAACAAAGACGGACAAATACAGATTCAGACAGAAACAGACAGAGATAGACAAAGACAGCTACAGACAGAAACAGACAGAATCAGACAGAGGCAGACAGAGACAGACAGAGGGACAAAACGAGTGGACGAGAGGCAGAGAGAGAGACAGAGACAGAGACAGAGACAGAGAGACAGAGAGAGACAGGGACAGAGAGAGAGAGAGAGAGAGAGAGAGAGAGAGAGAGAGAGAGAGAGAGAGAGAGAGAGAGAGAGAGAGAGAGAGAGAGAGAGAGAGAGAAAGTGAGAGGGGGGCAGAGAACGAGAGAGGGGGCAGGGATCGACAGCTAGAAGTTTACATTGAGTGGGAGACCCAGTGCCGGTGCCAAAATCAGAAAGCTTATTTCGCAGCTGATTGAAGGTGACCGGTCCTCGATGGTCATAAAGCTGGATCCAAAGCTGGTTGAGTCCAGAGGAGATCGTTTTCCCTCTGATAGGCCTTTAGTAATCTGCTGAGCTATATTGAATAAACACGTCTTGGGATTCCTTAGAAGCACAACGACGGATTACAGCCCTGAGCTGGTGGCCGCTACCAAAATCATGTATAGGTGAGGTAAGGGGGGATAGCGGGTGGACTGTAGGACACATAATGTTATAAAGTGCATACAGTTTAGCCAACCTCAGGCACGACTGAGTTTATAATCTGTCAGGAGAGTAATGAATTTCATAGACTGTGTGTAAGGGCAGATCGAGGTGAAGAAAGCTATCTCTACATTCAATAATCCAAATTGTCACTTGTTTACTGAACCTGTCATTCATGGGGGAACCAGGGATTAGTTGGGTGGGATCATATCAAGCAATATCAATTCCATGAAGTTCATAGATCCCCTGCCCCCATCCATAAAAAAGAAGGTGTTCTATATGAATGAAAGATAGCTAGGTCCAGTGACTTTTTCAGAATAAGTAAGGTGAACATGAAATCGTACATATGTGTCACGCACTAGGAAAAAGGACCTTAGCGCACCCTGCACTAAGGACCCTTTTCACAGATTGTGTCACATTTTTTGCGTCCTGGAATTTGATAAAAATAGAGTCATAATTTACATCACCATAAGTATTGTGGCATCCAGAACCTGGTGGTATATTATTGATAAGCATAAGCTATGGTGCACATTAGGGCTATGACCTGCTGGCATAGTGAAGGGATTACAAACGTGTAAACTCCCCCTCTTCACCTACTCACTGTTAATCAGCCTCCGTGGGTGCCTTCTTATAACGAGTAATGACGTCACTCATAATGTAAGCCATCTAGAAATGGTGATGTAATCATGTACTGTATCACAGACCACCTACATTATATTTCATAGCTGAAATTCTGTGTTCTACTATATATTCTGTTGTGAACTACCACTTCTAATTTGAAATGAATCTCACTACCTCACGAAGGTATAAGGTTATACCTTTTTGCAGTTCATTATATTCATATTTGCTATTGCCTCAGGTTTGTGCTAACGGCTTAAGGCAGTTAAAAGGTATTTGGAATAAGCAGATTTTTATTTTGGAAGGCATGTTTGTGTTTTATCACCTTATTTTGATAACTTGAATTACAGGCTTTTCGCTCCAACTTTTTCGAAGGGCAGAGGGGGAAAAAAATCTGCCCTATGGGAGGAGCCGGATCAAAAAATGTCCCGAAGGTCAGAGGAAGAAGAAAAAAAGAAGGCATGCAAAACCTCATTTTTGGGTAATCTAAGGAAGATATATATGCTGAGTAATACCCCCAATCTGAAAGGAATCATTCTAACTCTAACTGGTCAACATGTACTTCTTTTTTTTAAAGGAAAATTCTCAAAAAAAAAAGGTAAAAAAAACAAAAAAACATTTTTCTTTTTTTTGCAAAATGCCAAAAATCTCGGCAGCGGATCCGTAATCGACCTATCTACCCTATTCTTTTTGGGCCATGTTACCTGAACACAACTTTTCTTTTGGCCCAAGCACAATCAGCAGAGGGTTTGGGCACATTCAACGACAACCTGCTGATTCTCTGCTTCTATAGGCATCAAATTGATGATCAGTGAAGTCTTCCTAACCTAGAACGCATAGTAGGCAAAGGTGGACTGGGGGTCCTTCTCCCTACAGACTTTAGGTAGAAGGCCCTACCCGTGACCTGCAGATGCTAATGCCTTGTTTTGAGAAACTACTGGTTATATTGAATACCTTGCCAATTTTGGGTTCATTTCCTTGAGCAAAGGCAAAGTGGCTGAATTCGCCTGCTCTATTTTTGTCCATGACCATATTATACATCTAATACCCATTTACATCTTTGGTTAGGAGCATACTAATAAAGTAGGGCTTCATGATAGAAATACCTACACAAGAGCAAATACGGACCCAGTCTAATCAATATGCCAACACATCGTGCATTAGAACTGTAGGGGAGACCGGGGCACGTTGAACCGCTTTAGCACCTTTATTTTGTTCCTGACCTTGTTAAAGGAATCAGAGCTTTGATTTTTTATCAAGCAGTTACCTTGAATCATTGAGATATAAGAGAACCTATCACAAGGCAAATGTGGTCTTTTCTTGTATTTTTCTTGAATTTTTGAAAATAAAATCCTAAAATGTGCCCCATGCCCAGGGTAGGTTGATCCACCCACCGGGGCACCTTGAACCACATACGTTGAATGATCCAAACAATCACCAATATAGATCAATAATTGAAACTTTGGTTGGAATTAGTTACTATTGTTCCTTATTCATAGGAATGAATGCAAAAAAAACATATTTAATGCACGAAAGTCACTCAATTATAGTTTCTATAGAAGTGACTGAGTTTGTACCTTACAGATTTTTCTTAGGGTCAAATTAAACCAGTTTAAGAGTATTCCTGTTATTTGTCTGAGTAAATCATTGATTACATTCTTCTATAATGTAATGCACTTTTCTGCCTCTGAAAAGTAATAAATATAGGGAATAAAGACACTGTAAATATGTTACACAAGAATTTTTTTACAAACCGTAAACTATGTATTCTATCATGATTTTATGACCAAATTGTATCGAATTTGTTTATGTCATTATCCATATCATCTTCCCTTGATACACTACTTACATTGCATCATTATTCAGTCATTTAATTGTCTTAACACCATTGCCAAAGAGCCCCTAAAATCGGGGCAGCTTGAGCCGGCTCAAGGTGCCCCAGAGCTTGGAGGACCTTGAGCATGGCTCAAGGTGCCCCGTTTTTTGTGGCTCAATGTGCCCCATGCTGATCATCACAGATAACATTGATGTTATTCAAATTACATAAGACACCTAAAAGTAAAGTTGGGTTCTATTCAAGGGTTCATATGTATACTTCGACCTACATAGAGATCTTAGGCTAGCAATGTTTTTTAATGACACAAGAACAAAAGTTTACCAATTGCAAATATCTACTTTCAAGGTCATAAACCTTTAATGTTGTCTAACTTTCTCATCAGCATCCTAAACTCATCATGATGTTGCTGATCTGAACTGTCTATATAAGGGGGTAATGTGGTAGGCATACTGCCAGAAAATTCCCAAAGGAATAGCAAAGAGAGCGGGCGGCTCCACGTGCCCGGGTGGTCAACGTGCCCCGGTCTCCCCTATGGTACAGTAAACCCTTCCCCAACAAATATAACTGATTAAAAATGGATATAAACCAACAAGGTTAAAGTAGTTCCCTGTATTCTGTCTATAGATATTGGTCGGAGCTGTCTTCACAGAAATAATTATGAAGCCAGACCAAACAGTGAGTTAGTGATGGTGTATAAATAAAGCTGTACCTGGTCTGTCTGCTGATCAGCACGCGGGCAGTATAAGTTATATTGACCCTGTGGACAGACCACACATTTGCCCAGGGGGTTAAAAGGCTTTTAGTCGTCTTGGTGCCTGGTATCTTGGGGATAGGGCTAACGGTGACACCATCAATGCTCACGGGTTCTATTATGTAAGTTTCTATTCATATTCTATTTTCAGCCGCAAGGCAGGTTATGCTGATTGGTCGATTACAATAGGGATGTTGTTTGTTTAATCTCCAATAATGTTTGTACGTATACCATACAGCTATAGAGCATACCGTAAAACCTTGCGTATAAGTCTAACACGCGTATTAGCCGCACCCCGATTTTGGACCACAACAGTGATCTATATCTATATATCTATATCTATATCTATATCTATATTTATATATAGAGATATATAGATATAGATATATTATATAGATATATATCTAAACAGTTGGCTATAATGAAATGAAGGTGCAACTGTGCAGTATTGCCGGGACAGAGGAATACAGGGGCATATCAAAAGTAATCTTGCCAATGGTTGTCCTTTCGGAGGGATTATTTTCTAGGGACAGAAGGTTCACATTATCCAAGGAATATATAAAATGGTTTATTGGGGTTTATTATAACTGTCTGAAATTAATCATGGCAATGGCTGTTTTAGGGCTGGGTTCATTTCTGAGAACAGGAGGTATCATCAAATTACAAATTATGATTACAATACTCATAAAATGAACATTTATAAGGAAAAAAATACATCTTTACGGCCAGCAAGCAAAATCGAGGTCCATATAGGTGTAGGCATCAGATGAGAGAAAATGGATATAGGTTCCAAAATGACGCCCAGAAAGGGTTCTGCCTTTATGAACCTCGAGGGCTCTTGTATTGGGTGGAACCTAGGTTTAGTATGAGTGGGTGGAGGACCATATCGGCATATTTTTATTTAGGACCACTTTAGATGTATATTGTTATTAGATCGGTGCTAAGACGTGCCTGTACTTCTGAGCATGACATAAATCCCTACCACGTGCTCACCATATAGATCGGAGGTCAACCACAGGCCACACGCCTGTTGTGTATTTATGTGTCCAATAGTATCCCCCTCCCTTTTACTCTTTAAGGACCGCATAGTGCAGTAATGCATTATGTATTTTATCATCAGGAGGCATGGATATACAGTCATTCTAGCATCATTCCCACCCTATTGGTTTGATAAGCCCTCGAGGGGTCATCATGATGCTTGAATACAGTACTGCTGAGTCACTCATTATAAGAAGGTGTAGTACAAAAGGCATAGCAGTATGGAGCCCCTAAATAGTTAACACCGGAGCCCCCGGAGTGGCACCTCGCCCAGTCCGCTCAGTGGCTCCTGTTCCACAAAACCCACAATATGTTATGAGAACCCATTAAGTCCCGGGCCGGACACCTAAATCTTGGAATGGCCAGAGGTATGTGTGGAGCAAAGCTGATTTCTACCAATTGGCCGTGGGTTATGGTTTCATGGGCCACTTCCAAGAGATTGAGAGTAATGCCCCATGGAAAGAAAGTTTAAGGATCAATATATTTTTATCTAGAACTCTATTTTTTTTTATCAAATAGGCTTCTGGCATCATCATCAATTATATACATTTCTGGAAATCGTCTTGCTTGATGCTTTTCTTCATTTCAGAGTTTTAAATATTGATATAGCATAGTTGAAACTCTTTGGTCAACATCCTCATAATATTTAAAATGATGTGATGCGCCTATGTGGTGTTTATTTCATTATATCATTTTAATATAGATTGATATTTTACAACAATATGATTTAGGGAAGTATGAAGATGAAATAAGTATAATTCATAAAGCTACGTAAACCAATGTGGAAATATTAAACTAAATGAACACTCAATAATATTACTATATTTAGGACTACGTTAGATGGAATCATGTATCGGCATTTTATTGTCAACATTTTCTATAATTCCTTGCATAGGTTGCTGTTTTTTTAAACTGTAGCTGTCCCAAGTTTACCTATGTACACTATAGGTGTTACTCAAAACAAGGCTTTTTGTCATTTCCATTGCATGGGCAAACATGAAGCTCTAATTACCAATTACAACTCGGATTACCTCAGCTATTGAGTACCAAGTTCAACTTTCACCTCTAAAAGGCCTCCCAACAACACCAACAGGCTTCGAGCATGAACACAGGGTATTAGTAACATACACTCATTAGTAGAACACTTATTTCAGAGAAGAGAATAAGAGCTCTACAGGGGCCCTGTCTGCAGCCTCGGGCATGTTGTGCCATAGGCGAACATTGTTGCAGTGTAAGAGTGGGCAGGAGTCAGCCACCATGGGGTGCTATGTGTAGACTAAACCTTGCTCAGTACAACTTATCATATAGCCTATTCTGCCTGCTAATTTGTTTAAATTTACATCATTGAGGTTTCGTCAGTTAAGACCTTCCATGAGAGTGCCTCTACATGGTACCCAATTTTTTGACCATGTCGCTGTCTCGATTTTTAGCAAGAAAGACCGTGTCGGCGTGTCGATTTTTATGTAGAGAAATATATTTGCAGGTCGATTTTTATCCTTTATTTTTCTGTGTCCGTCGATTTTTAAATACACCTATGTATACAAAATATACCAAGTCCCCCCCCCCCCAGGCAAAGCATTCTCACACCTACTGCAGGTGTGAGAATGCAGCTTGAATTAGGTATGAGAGCCCACGAGCGTACATCATTGTCTCAGCATTCCACACCTTACCCAATGTTATGCATTTTCTACACTATATCCGTCGATTTTATGCATAGTTTCTATGTGTCTGTCGAATTTTATTTCAAATTTTTCTGTGTCCGTCGATTTTTAAAACCCCCGTGTCGCACGTGTCGCTTTTTAAAACCCCCGTGTCGCCGTGTCGCACATGTTGAATTTTACCCATGTAGAGGCACATGCAAATTGGCCCTTGCACTGATATTCTTAGGCCCCCTATACGGCCAGTTATTATAGCGCCTAACCAATTTAGTCATTTTGGCTCCCTATATGACCACCCCAGGTTAGTTAATATTGTCAGGTTAGTCAGTACTGACCAATTCATCTTGGGGGCCTTCCATAAAGTATGTGCCTAAAATTTCTCCAGAAATTGACCCCCACCACCTAAAGTTCTTGTAAGAATTAAAGTAAAGGGTTTATGTACGCGACATTTTTCAGAAAATAGACCCCCTCACCCCCCCCCCCCCCCCCCATGGTGCGTGCATACTTTATGGAAGGCCCCTTGGTCTTTCCATTTTAGACCTTGTGAGTAAGGCATTAGTCAGTATGCTGTTTTGCCTCTGCCATTCTTGAATAGCATGTGGTCATGCCTGACCAACATCCCTATGACCAACCTGGGATAGCCACTTCAGACTAAGGGCCGGAGTAATTTGATATTTCTGTGTGGGGAATGAGTTCTCAGTAATATCCCTCCCTAGCTGGAAAGTTGAACTACTGTAAGATTTGAAATGTTTTGGCACATACTGCACCACATACCTAGCAGGACGGTCGATTAAGACTGCAAGGTGTTAAGCCTCCCCTGAGAGGAGGGGGTGATGTTGGTGAGGTATATAGGAAGTAATATCAACTCACCTTGTGCAGATCTAGAATCAACTCCATGTGCAAAAGCAGGCAGTGAGGGCAGGATGGTCTTGGTGGTTAATTCCATTTGTACTTTACTAAACTGATAGCTCAACGTTAATTTAGATAGTGGTTTATATCATAGTCCTCCGTTATGTGTTCACAGACATGTTAGCTAAGTCTGACATACATTCTGATATCTGATGGCTATGAATCTGATATAATCCAGCGAATGTGAAATAACTTTCACATGGATTAGATAGGAACATGGCATTTGGTATTTCCTATATGAGCCACCATAGAGTATTTTGATAAGAAATATAAAACAAGAAAGGGTATATCGATTCCGTATGACGCTATGGAACAGTTTGATGAGACTGAAGTATTTTCTTCAGTAGTTAATTGTACGGTCCCCAATGAAATATCAGATGTCAAAGTAATATATTGTAGTCAACTGGTCAACATAAATGATAGATCGGATTACTACCTGACATACAGCTTGAACATTGGGGCAGCAGATGGACCCACTCTGTGCAGTCTCCAAGGCCTCTGTAGGTTCACATGTTTATTATGGAGGCTATTGATTAATTGACCACCCCTTGGCACCTTCCACTCTACAATAGCTCTTTCATTAAACTACCATTACTTGAAGTGGGCGAAAAGCCCCTCTTCCAACCCTTTTGACTCATGCTACCAGCCCCATAGTTTGCATACTCCATATGCAATGGACCCCTTTTCGATTAGTCACATTTTCCCAGACTTGAGTCAGGTATTTGCTGGTGAGTATTTGATTTGTCCCCGCCTCCTACAAAGGAGAGTTACATCAGGGGGAGACTTCTAAGAGTTCCTTTCAGCCCCATTGAGAGTGACGCAGTTTTGATTTGTTATTTTGAAAGCTGACGTTTTGTGTGTTTTCTAGACAGGGTAGGGGTGCTACTATTAAATGAAACACTTAGGCTATTGATGCTCATAGTCCTGATTTCCTTCCAATACAAGACCCTCCCTGCCTGGTGTGTATTGTTCGGTTGAAACTGCTGAATTGCTTGACCACACAAATCTGGAGTTGTTGTTAGAAAGTTGTGAAAACAGGTTCTTTTACTACTTGTTCAATATTTACATGCTAATGCCGCTGCTACCTAGGAGTAGGACTTGTTTACTAAATCTAATCAAAATAGACAAGAGTAAATAATGCATTTGTATACAAAGTAAATATAAAACACAGTAATCTAGACAAAGCTCTCACAAGATGACTCATTAGGTGACTTCTCCTAAATGTTCACCTTATCCAACCGTTGAGCTACCATTGTAGAAGTGCCAATGCATCACTTGTAGATATTATGTATAAGAAACAATTATATTCAGAATGCAGAGGTTTCTCATAAATCACAGACATTCACTAGCATATTATCATCTTAACTGTAATGATATTCAAAAGTATTCTGAAACTATTTTACTGGTGGTTAATTACTCTGAAACACGCCCTTTCCACTATAACTGCTGAGGATCCACATACTAATCGCTAGGTACTCGATATGAATTATTAAGAAAACACTTGCTCTAAAGGATAATGGGATATTGTCGTCAAGGGATACTCCCTTTAAAATTTTATCGTGGATTGGAATAAGCTATGGGGAAACATCAAAATATAGCAGGCCTTAGTTGACGAATCAGTGAAGCATCGATTCAGTTTGACTTTCAAATAGAAAAATGTATTAGCATGAGAAGAAGTAAACAATTTTTAATAAGGCATAGCATACATAGTGCTCAGCGTTTGTATGAAATACCTTGCCTCTGTAACCTTTAACCATAATTAAGTAATAATAATTCAGCATTATTCTAAGGGAAGTGGCCCGTCGGAAGTGAACCTGTAGGTTGGTCAAATAGACCTGGTCACTTGATGATGTAATGGTGTACATTTGTACAAGCACCAACTGCATTGTGGACCGTGTGCTGGCATAGGCTGCCCGGCACACGGTAGGTGGGGAGGCATTTTACCCATGGACTCCCAGCCAGTCGGATATAACTATAGAAATATGGCAGGATTGTGAAGGTGTCAATGGATTACACTAGTGAAAGGTAAGTGAGAGAAGAGAATAAAGAAGAGACCGAAAAGAGAGGGAGAAAGAGACAAAGAGATTTAGAGACAGAGATAGGAGAGACAGACAGGTAGACAGATAGAGAAAAGAAGATAGAGAGGAGACAGATAGCTAGAGTGACAGACAGAGGGAGAGAAGAGAACGAAAAGCACGAGAAGGGGGAGTTGAAAATGCACAAAAGGAAAT
Source organism: Harmothoe impar (assembly GCA_947462335.1). Lineage (NCBI taxonomy): Eukaryota > Metazoa > Annelida > Polychaeta > Phyllodocida > Polynoidae > Harmothoe > Harmothoe impar. The sequence continues at coordinate 25,509,677 of OX381721.1, forward strand.
TATGAGGAGTGAAAGAGAGGTAAAGAGTAAATTACAAAAAAAAAACCATTTACCTAAAGACTGTTGGATTGGTACAGAGTTACCACGTCATAGCTCAAATCACACGATGCTATCTTTGCTGGACATTTCTGCAGTCTAGCAATGTGCTGCTGATTACATTACTGGTTCCAAATTACAACATTTCTAACAAAAGCAGTGAGGTTGAACCAGCAGGAGATCGTTGCAATATGGGCCAATACCAATATAGGTAGTGAAATACGTCAGAGAGGCATCAATGTAGTTGGTATTTGCATTTTTTAAATCTTATTTGAAGCCATTTAATGAACCCATTGAATACGGCCACATTGTATTCAATGGGAGGGGGGCGGGGGATCGAATACGGCATTTCAGTGCTAAAGCATATATAGTAAATCTTGTATTTTCAAAAAAATGTTATATATATCTTTTCTTGCTTGAGTAGGAAGTTTCTGCGATTTGCTATGATCTGTTCTAAATCTAGCATTTTGATATGATATCCCAAACGTCACTAGTTGAAACGTGGGTCATAGTTCAATAAGACCGTTGAAAACGTCTCTAGAGGAATAACCATTAGTTGCTCTTTTCATTTTTCATTTCATCCTAAATGACAACCAGTAATATCCATCAGTAGGCCTATGCCATAATAAGGTCCATGATGGGGACACCTAGTTACCAATACCGGATTAACGTTTGTTTACTAGGATTTAGTTGAATTGACTTTATCAAAATGTTGATATCTAACAGGATTTACAGAAGTTTAGAAATGAATTGTACATGTACCAAATTACTACAGATGCTTTTTATTGTATATGCATTTCCACACTGAACCTTGCGTTGATTAAGGGAACCATGCCCTACATACACCCACAGGAGTACGTATTACAGCCACAACGGCCTCCTGCTATGTAGATCCTGTATTTGCCGTAGCTGACCAGCCAGTAAACCACACACCACCACCCATCTCCTCCAGTAGGGGGCGGCCCTGATCCCGCCGTCCACTCCAGTACCATGTCCGGCTCAATAAATCTATATACCTCAAAGTGTGGGGTCTATGATCAGGTTGTTAATATAGCCCTACCACTTCCACCCCTGGCAGCTACTTTTTGTGGCATGCAGTGTATGGCACATGTCATTGTGAGGAGAAGCTAGAGGAAGGTCTGAGAGCGATTTAATGGGTTTTGTGGTAACTATTTTTATGGTTAATTCTGACAATGTAAGGGTTCGATTCATCCCTAATGGAAACCTAGCAAGTTTGTGTAATAATGTGTAACACCTGTCCCATGGTCCTATCTGTTATTTTGCATTATAGCAGTGCGTGGGATGTCATGTAATCTTTGGGGCAAAACACTTTTATGGCAGATCATGGAGCATTACCACTCAAAATTGCACATTTTGCTAAAAGTGAACAGAATATTGTTAGTATGTGATAGAGCGAAAATCTCTCAACGAAATGACATGTACTCTGGAAACAGGTCCTAATTTGTTGTATCATACAACAGTGAACGGCCCTATGCTCAAACGGGAATAGTTTGGAGGACATTGACTCTCGTTTTCCTCCGTGCCCAATGCCGCTGTGTTTCATTGTGGGCTCCATTTATGTTAAATACATTGGAAAGAACGTCCATGTCCATAGGTGACATAGCTATCATTAGACAGGGACGTTTTTTGTCACAAATCAAACAGATACATCATGTGTAGATTCTTCCTCACATTGAACCGCCCACTACACCAGTCAGTTTACATGCAATTGAAGCTGCTACACCATAACGAAATGTTCATAGCTCCTAAACAATCATTGGGTTTTCTGCAAGCCGATGCATGTGTAATGACAAGTTACCGCCAGGTATCAACTACTTAACTATATGCACAGGCATGTTAGTCAATATTCTGGACTGGGATATCACACTGGGAAAACTTTATTCATTCATAACACTTATGCTGGGACTCCACTAACCGATTTTTTGGGTCATTCTTACGAACCGATCATATAGGTCTTCACAGTTTCAAAACTGGTCAAGACAAAAACCAAATGATTGATAGATATTGGGGGCCAAAATCGGCCCCAGATGCGAAATCGGGGCCGAAATCGAGACATAGATCCTGTTTATATAGTCTTGGCAAGTTTAATTTCCACTTGAGCATGGCGTTTTTATGAACATCAACATGTTTATAAACATGAACCTATGGCAGGGTCTAAAGTACCTCCCTACTTACAGTATACACATATATGATTCTTTGGTTTGAGCTCGAATTGTGAGAATAGCCCCGATTTGAGGACAAAATCGGCTAGTGGAGCCTCACCTTATCACTCTAAAATAATTTGCATTCATGTTTTATGCTGACCGTGTGGGGTTCACACACTCCCAAATCATCTCCATGTTGCACCAATACAGCACGGGCAAGTTTGGTCCTGTGGTTGTGTTGTCACATCATGAATTTGATATTAAAACAGAAAGGTATTTCAGGCAACATCGTCCAAAAAAACAGGGTAGGTAACTCACAGAATTGTTGGATGTTCTTGTTATAAAGCAATTTCCTTAAGTCAGGCAATTAATTCGCCCACTGAAATCAGTGGGAGCTTGTTATTCCTTACTCAAATTTGCCTAAATCTAGTTTTTTTGTCCTGATTGTTAATGAGCACGAGTCCTTGAGGCATCATGTCGCCCTTAAAGGGTTAAACTGACACAAAACTGTAGCTCTCACACTGCTGGTCTTTAGTAGTTCAGATCTATAACAGTATGAGCTGTTTTACCAATACTCACTCACTCTCCACACCCAAGAGGAATAACTTGCTGTGCGTTATTGTTTGCTTTGTTACCAGACCAGGCCATGGGACAACTTAAACACTAATCCTACTGTAAAGACAAAAACTCCCATGTCTCAATGACCTGATGTTTTAACTGCCACAGCGAAAAACTACATTAGACACAAAAGGTCAATCTATGAGATGTTGTAAATTCGTCCAGTTGCTATGCTATAGGAAGTCCTGGTCATTTACAGTGTAACAGGTCTAGCAGCTGGAGAACAAGGGGTAAAAAAGGCGACAGTGGCTGCAAACAGCTCTTAGCACGTGGGTGTGGGGGAGTTATTGGGGCCACTGGGAGGTGGTGTGTTTGTCCAATGGTAGATTGATACTTAATACAGAGTGGACCATGGCAGTGGTTCCATGTCAGTACATGCTATACCAGACCAGGTGGTCTGTCACCATAAGGTGTGTCAATATGTGTACCAGCTACTGCCTACACACAGCTACAGGGAATACCACATCCTATAGCCTGGGCTCCACGAGGGCGACACAGGTGCCTGCAAAACGGTGCGATCCTTTTATTGTTTTGATCTCGGACATTTCGCCTCATTTCGCTTCATTTCGCGGCAGTGCCGCCCTAGTTATCTTCAGGAAACGGGTGACAATCAGGGCGACACTGCCACAAAATGAAGCGAAATGAGGCGAAATGAAGCAAAATGCGAAAATCAAAACAGAAAAAAAGATCGCCACGTTTCGCAAGGCCCTGTGCCGCCCTAGTGGAGTCCGGGCTTATGCCCAGTCGCCCTGCATTGATATGTACACTTCACAACCTCTTCATAGTTGGAACACATTCCTACCTCTGTCCAAGTTCTCCATTTTGGTTTGTGAAATTAGAGAGAGTCAGGAATGCCATCACAAATAACTTTGTCTTTATTTAGTTGGGAGATTATGCTCCAACTTGCCAATCTCATAATATATTAGCATACCTCGCAATGTAATAAGGAAAAAACAATAACTGCCAGTGAAGGCAATTGCGAAATCTACAGAATTAGAATTATACCTGATTATCACTTATGACAAGAAATCCTGAATTCATAGGGCTTCATATTTTGCTTCTCTGCTGTACTTCGGATGTCATAATGAAACTCAATACTCCCATTCGACATCAATATTATACTATGATATCATCTCATAGCTCGGTATTCCTCATCTTTCAGCAGCCTTCAGTAATGTTAGGTGGTAATTATTCATTTGTCAGGAAGCTCTTATTAGTTAGACGGGACTATGGTGTAATGGTTAGCATCTGTAACCTTGGTGCAAGAGATCCTGGTTCGAATCCTGGTAGTTCCTTGACTGCCTTTCTGTGATATTTGCACTGATAGAACTAAGGGTTCGCAATTGGTTGACCGATGGCCGGTTATAGTGAGCACATCCACTTGCTAGGCATTGGTGGCCTTGGAAATAGGGTCAGCCCCAGGGGTCCTAGGAATAGTCCTTGGGTGACAGATATGGATAGTTGGGGCTGTAGTTGAGTCCAGTTCAATAGTTTGCTTGCATGAAGCGAAAAGGTATCATATAGACAAAGCATAGAATATGTAGGTGGTAGATGTCCTAGAAGATAAAAGTCATGAGAGAGTAAATTTATAGAGGGTAAATGTCCAAGGTGGTCCTTGGGGGTAGATATCCAAGGTGGTAGATGGTAGCGGGTAGATGGTAGCGGGTAGATGGTAGGGGTAGATGGTAGGGAAGTACTTGCCATGACACCCTAGAGGTTGAGAGGCCTGCTGCTGGATATCACTGGTTGCCAGCTGGTTGGGAAGAGTGTAGGGGATCAGTTTTACTTTTTTAAATATTAGTTTTAAAGCTTTACTCTCACCACTTACATGCCAATTATTATTTGATACTATGGAAGCTCAGATAATTATAGTCAAATATTTCAATTCAATATTGACCTCATGTTTTTACCTTTATTTTTGCAGATATGACCAGAGCAGGCGGTCTTTTGTTCGGGGGATAGAGTGACCACAGGTAACCATGGCAACCAGTCTCACCTTCCTCCTGCTCCTAGGGGTGCTGGCCTCTAACCTCCAGTACGGTAAGTAGCCAAGGCTATTTCAAAATGAATTCAGTAAAAAAAGAATTGAGAAGTTAAAACATCACAAATAAAGTCATGTTGCTAGCCTGACAGTAAGAATCAGAGAGGGACAAGGACCGCTACTCAAGCTTTTTATACCCCCCACAAGTGATGCCAATATAATTATGATTCAGCAGTTGGATCTATTATCAATATGATATTCAATTAGATTGGATTAAAAAAAACATACTTCACTCGATACTTAATCATATTAGCCAACCATAACTCATTAGTGATGTGAGCATTAATTGAAGTTCCTGATAATAATAGATAACAATACAGTTGATATAATCAGATATAACTCTTTTTCTAGTGGACACTGCCTGTCCTTCTGGACAGTTTAAGTGTATAAACCTGTCGACAGAGACGTGTATCGCCAATAGTTTACTTGCCAATGGTCATGCTGATTGTTCAGACAACTCAGATGAAGGTTAGTTTTATTAACCAGGAATTCCATCTAACCCAAATATTACTTCATTCAAAGTCAATCAAATGGCAAATCTACCCAAGCTGTGCATTCCAATTCTGGGCAATCGTTTTGCGAGTGAGATATTGTATGATTGGGAATTATCCTTACTTATCAGTGTTCATCCTCAGTTTCCCTTTCTTTTGTCAGAATATGGTTGAATGTGATATATTCAACATCTTCATGAATATAAATGATTATAGAGCAACAATTTCCTTCGATACAATTGGACTAACTCTAAATACACATGGACCCTGAAATAGAATACGTCAGTCCTTCGTGAACAGTAGAGTGGTTAGAAAATAAACGTTGGATGCACCATTATTAGATTTATATGCGTGTCAGGAATATAGAAGCCTGAACATCATCCTACTACCGGTAATACTAATGTAGTTTCCAAAAAAAATTCTGATAACATTCACTGTAGATCCTTTATTTGAATAATATTATTAATACTCCATGCTTGTGTTTTTAGAACAGACCACGTGCGCCAAGGCCAACAGTTGGGTGTGCGGAGGAGGAACCTGTATTCCCGGCAGTTACCGTTTTGATGACGCCTTTGATTGCGGAGATGGATCAGATGAAAGTAAGGACCATTCTCTAATCATAGAAGAGTCGATTTATTTCCCTGAATGATATCAGAAGATATATACTCGATGTATAATAGATGGAAAACCTGATCATCCAGGGAAAATGAAACGGTGAAAAATCACTGTCTGCAAGAGTGCTGCTTGCCACTCTCTGTCTAGTTGAAGTACACTGTTTAGTTTATAATCAATCAGAACTGCATCTTTTGCTCTTTACCGTATTGCTATTTAATCAATAGTCTATAATGACTATACTTATACCACAGTCGGATGGGGGTACAAAAAACTGTCTGTCTGTATATAAAATACACACCAATCATAAATGGTACAAGCAATATCTAGAACTGCCACAGTCTCTGTACTCAACATGTTGGCCAGTCATGGCTAAGTACACTCATCGTTGAATCATGATCGGCCTCGACTATCACCAATATAATGAGTACAGGGCTGTGGCTGTTCAATACCTACTCCATGAAATTACTTGTTCTACACAATATGCTCACTAACACTGTCTGTCTATTCGCCATGTGCAGCTAAGTACCTCGGTGACTGGTGTAGTGCCACGACGGTATACCCCTGCTCCAACTACACGACAGACTCGGAGTGCGCAGGTGCAACATGTGCCTGTAAGTCAGGGTGGATGCAGATGGACTACAAAACATGCCAGAAACGTAAGTTGGACAACAATCAGCTTTGTCAAAGCTCTAATTCCAATAAACAGGTGTATCTACAGTTACTCAATGAAATGGTATTTTCCCATCAAACTTATTGGAAATTATCTGTAATTTAGAACATAAATATCGTAACAAATTGCTGATACACTTCTTTAAAGTGTGATTTCTACTGTACCCAAGTTCGCCCGATTTGGAATCAGCTGATATTTGTATTCAAGATTGGTACTGGTAATGCTGACATTGAAAAAACTCTAGCATATCGATTTATGTTTTAAGTAAACGTGGACAAACATTAACTTGCCCCTTTCCATAGCATAACTCCCTTTCCCATTTCCTATCTGGTGCTCCGTAGACAAGAAAAATGTCGACCAGCAGTTAGGAAAATTTATGAAAGTTAGTACATGCCAATTATTATATTATGTACAATACTCTCTCATTGCCAGAAGTGCAATCAGTCATGGTCTGTAAATTGTCATATTAGTAATCATTCAGAGCTATCAGAACTGTACAAGATAAAGAGAACTCCTTTGACCCTGTATCTTGGTTGCAGGTATTTTGGGAGATCCATGCACCACCAGTCCAGACTGTTCAAGTGCCATTGCCAACTCCGAGTGTATCGCCCATAACAACACGTGTGGCTGCATTGACGGGTCTTACTCAGTGGGCGTTGATACTTGCACAATGCGTATGTACTCTTTTTAGTATATTTTACATACTGAATCACCTTTGAAATAAAGAAGACGATGGTAAAAGAAATGTAGAATTCAGAATATTTAACATGAGATGGAAAACATAAAATCACTTTGTACTAGATAAGGACTGTGCATTATATTACAACATAGTCAAGTTAGCAAATTATCATTTTGTTGTTTAGATATTCTCTAAGTAAGTTAATGTATCATCACCTCACGAGTGCCTTTCATTTTATACACATTCTATATTGCAACTTGTAAGTTAATTTATTTAAGCCACACACATAAACACGGATAAATGTATATTTAACACATCAGTGATATTAGATATTCATCTTCCGTCTTCAAATGTGATATGACATTATTCCATGAACCTCGACTTAAACTTTTTCCGAACTCCCCACTCAAGACAGAATAATTATCATAGATATCATTCTGTACACCTACATATATATTTCAATGAAACTGTGTGTACATATATATTTTATATATTTTATATTTACATTTTAATATTCTGTAACCTTCTATTCTCCTAGTCCCGTATAGTAACCTGGGTATCCTGATACGACTCCATTAAATAGTACTTACCTAGTTCTTCTTTGCATATTTCATGCAGTACACTATATTAGTTAATTAAGGACATCTTAACTGCATGTAAAGGTGGTAGGAATGTAACCAATACTCACTACCCCCCACCCCAACCCAAAGTACCAAACCAATAACTTTGGGCCAGTTATTCACATATACCAATGCTTTGGCCATACAGATGTACTGATATCAGGGTAGTATGGGATAGTAAATACTCTTATCAGTTGTGTATAATTGATAAGAGGGTTGAAGGAGACTAAGTTCTGTCCACAACTCTCCAATTGACGTTCACAGCAACACCTTACATATTACCACAGTCTAAACCAGCCTGGGAAAAAAACAAATCAATAGGCTGTTCCCAAAAGGTGATACACTATGGAATGAGTACACTCCGATCAGGTGCTGCAGACAACATGGCACAGGAGACAAATTGTGGACCAAAGGATGGTTGTACCAAAATAAAGCTGTTATTTGTGGCCGGTTAATCTCTTTCACTGTGTCCCATGCGACTTTCTAGGTTTGATAACCGATGGATGCAACTTTGACATCGACTGCACGGCTTCGGTTACCAACAGTGTTTGCTCTTCGGGGACATGTCTGTGTATCAGCGGGTTTCTGGCAAATTCTGCCAGAGATACATGTACACTGAGTATGTATACTGGCACCTCCCAACTGAAAACAATGAATCCCTGCTAAAATGTTTGGTCCTTCTCTCACGTTTTTTTGTCGCCTACACATGTACAGTGGCTGGGGAGCCTTTTGAAGGATAGATACTTTTATTTTTTTTAAAGGGTAGATCTAGAAAGTTACGAAATAGATAGGACTGGAGATATTATAGTTGTAGAGGGAAACCCTGATTTTTAAGGTAAGGGCTATTGCTAATGATGGAGAATGGGATGAGAGAATCATACAGTATGGGAAGGCCATAGTTTTCCACATTGCTCCCATGCCACTGCGTTGTGTCCTATAGTCTTGTCTTAGACGTTCGGGTTTGCATTTACAGTGTTTGACTGTGCGCCTTACATCCGTTTGATGTGTTGTCCAGAATTGACTGTCAAGCTGTTGTTGTTGTTTGTCATTGTCTGTCATGTATAGAGTTGTTCACACCTCCAATGTCAACCCTTCCCTTGATGTTCTGCTTATCATAATGAAAATGACATGTTCGTTCACCTTCCAACACTTGATTACGGTTTTGTCAGTGTTGAAATTAAAAGCGCATGTATAGATGCTTGTCAGTAATATTTCAAACACACCTTGTTTTGTTATCTTTGTTTTTACACCATGTTCACATGTTGTCATCTTAAGAAGCACTGTTAACCTTTATGTTATGGCTGCTGTGGATCTAAAACCTGTATTTCCTGTTTGAGTCTTTATACTACTATTAACCTTGATACCAAAAGTAAATTTAACATAAAACGATTAATATCATATTCTATGCATGTCATAATGCCCTATTAAGACATCTTAAACTTAAGCATTCCATTCAGAATAACATCATTATTTTATTCTATGCATGCTTTAAACTTTATATATTCATAGATAATGTATTTTCTCCTTTCCGCTACAATTTAAATTCATAGAAAGATTCTGGAAATAATTCAATTATGGCATCTCCTTACAGGGAAGATTGGGGACGCCTGCACCATACACTCGGACTGCTCAGATGCAGTTGCCAACAGTGAATGCACAAGTCCAGGAAATGTCTGCGTCTGCAACCGGTTGTACCTAGTAACATCTGGAAATACAGCATGTGATGCCAGGAACCTCACCGATAGCTGTACCGCGGCGGACCAATGCGAGATGGGAGTAGGAAACACAACGTGTGTTGGGAATAACTGTGTCTGCAAGGATGGATACATAGTGAGTACACTCAGTTATTATCAATAAGCTGTCAATAGCAATACATCAAATTACATCTGCATTATGTAATGCTGATATTAGAGTTTTTTTTGGCTCTCTACCCTGAATGGCATTATCATCAAAATGAAATGATCTTTTGAACTAGGCTTCCCTTTAAAGTTTGGCTTCTACTAAAAGAACTTTTTGATTCATGTATGACAATCCTTATTTTCTTGATTGATAAGCACAAATGAACATGTGACACGGTACATTTTCAGTGGAACTCTAGCAGCGAATTTCAATATATTCTAGATAAGAAAAGCACAATCCAGTACACAAAAAACGTTATACAATGTTAAATAACGTCTTTCTATGGCTCTTTATTGTGGGGAAAACGTTATATTACGTTAAAAACATTTTTCTGACGTAAAACAAGTTTTTTTTGTTAGCTGGATAGCCGTGAAATGCAATCCTTTGTACTGACAGATGATGTGATATTAGACAAAATGTTCACATTACCTATACAATAACTATCACTTTCTTGTAAAATCTGACCCATAAACATAGACCACACAAAATTAACCAACAAATTCAAACCTACTTACAGACTGGCAGTAATGAGTGCACCGCTCGCAGGATCGGTGAGAGCTGCTCCGCCAATACAGACTGCTCCGGTGCCATGTCAAACAGCGAATGTGATTCATCCACCAATAAGTGTGCCTGTATGGCAGGCTACTATGCAAGTGCCAATAATGATCAGTGTCTACAGCGTAAAGCAGGAGATCCATGCCAAGCTGTCATTGACTGTACTGCCTTAGGAAATGCAACCTGTTCGGGTTCCACTTGCTCATGCAATCAGGGTTGGACATCCTCGGCTGACTTAACCAGCTGTGATCAGAACACAATCGGTGGCGATTGCACGGTTGTCGCTGACTGTACTGGCAGCATGGCAAACAGCACATGTGTTGGTGGGAAGTGTGCGTGCGAGACTGGCTTCCTGGTACTGGCCAACAATATGGGATGCCAGGCTCCACTGCTGGGTGTTGACGCCTGTGCAGGAAACAGTTCCTGTCCTGTGTCTAACAGTTATTGCGGAGCGTCCGGGGTGTGTACCTGTGAGAGCGGCTACAGGACTACGAGTGATGGACGAGAGTGTGAGCAGATTATTCTTGGGACGACTACATGCGCAAGTAATTCAGACTGCAGTGGGACACCAAATTCCATCTGTTCGACAACTTCTGGTGGGGTCTGCACTTGTGCAACAGGCTACAAGAATGTGAACAATACTGTCTGTGAAGCTTATAAGATTGGTGAGTCTTGTACATCGAGTGCCGAATGCTCGACCGTGTCAAATGCTGAGTGTTCGGGGGGTACTTGCTCTTGTTTGGGTGGTTATGAAACAAATTCAGCAAATACGGCTTGTACCCTTCGTATCATTGGAGTCAGTTCCTGCGCAGCTGACTCCGACTGCAGTCAGGCTGTTAATAACAGCTTCTGCAATTCAACAACAAAGGTATGCAGTTGTCAACTAGGCTACAACTCAGCCCTTAGTGGCTCCAACTGCCAAGCAATCAAAATAGGTAAGACACCCACTGGTGCCCTTAGCTCCCAGGTCTAGACACAGTATATCATTAAATTTTATAGTGATGGATCTAGCTAATCTAGTACAGAATAGAAATTAAGCAATTGTTTTTACTAAACAACATAGCAGGATAAGTTATATTAATGGGTTTAAGGAGGATATGTATAGATTTAGTACTCATATTCAGTAGTGTTAGATGCATGCTATAGAGTAGTTACTACAATAAGAATATGGAACGGGCTAATTCTTCACTAACTGCTTCCTTAACCAACATATCTTTACAATCAATACAAAAGCAGGAAATACCCCATTGCCCACAAATGTAGCAATAGTTCATTTCACTGAGATGATAGCAATATCATATATATGGAACACAAACCAACAGAATAAAATTAAAGTTATAAACCTTGGGAAGTACCTGAATATGTATGCATACTGATGCTGTAAACTTCTAACATTACATGCTTACACTAGGAGACAATTGTACAGGTTCAGATCACTGCACAGCTATGATGGTGAACACTGCCTGTATAGGGGGAGTGTGTATTTGTGAAACCACTGCCTACTTCATAAATGACACCTGTGCTAAATATCAATTAGGTAAGGTCACAGATCTTCTATAAGAACTCATCACATATACAGACACATAAAAGGAAAATTTGATAACTTTAATACATAATGCTAAGTGCTTATTACTCTAAAGTCATTCCTATATGTCTGCTAAAGTTGTGCTAACTTTGCTAAATACAACTCTAGATATTGTGATGTACTTTACAACTTCTGCTACACCTTTTTTATATCAAGGGGATGCCTGTACAGCTTCTGTAGAGTGTACAACTACAGTGCCCAACAGTAACTGTAGTGCAGGCATCTGTTCCTGTCAACTATCATATATCAGCAAAAACCTGACATGTGCTGCACTCACAGTTGGTAAGGGTGGCTGTTGTAACCAACCTACTGTAGTACCTAGTAATAGTACTTCTACCCATGTTCTACTTCATGCTAGGCTATAAGTTACCTCTATGGCGCTTCATATTAGCTGTATGATAAATTTGCTTTTTTCTTTTGTAGCTCTTTTAATCTAAGATCATTAGCCTATACTGTAGACATAATGCAAACATATTTCCTTAACATACTTGTTCATAAAACAAGCAATAATACAGAACTCAGCCACCAAAATAATTATGTTGAATGTAGAACACACATGTACATACAGAACTACGCATTGTCTCTATGGTTTAAACCAACCAAAATAACATCCCCGTAAAGCTAGAACATTTACAGATGACACTCAAAGATCAATCTTGCTACAAAATTAAGCTGGATATTTGATAGAGGCAATCCCTTCTCTCACTACTATTCTCTCCTTTATCTTGTACTGCATTGTACATTTAGAGATAAGGTGGCATGGATCCTATAGTTTATATTTCTATTAATTTGATATACCCTGTGACAGACCTATAACCAGTACCCATGGCCCATCTACATGAGCTTTGCTGCTCATTAATTCAGTTGTATTTTTTTAAAGTTAGTTTTTATATACCAGCCATACATAATATCAAAGCTCACACTAAATAAGTCAGCACACAAAATAAAAATATTTTACATTTGCATCTCCCAACAAGTGGACATATCCTTTACATTTAATAGGCATTACCAATCCTGCAAACCTAAAGAATTCCCTATTCTACACTATCTTACTATCTGTCCCAATGAATCAAACAATAAATAACTTGCTTCTAAGTTATATATCTTTCTATTTTGCAACATCATGTAGTAAGAGTGAGCCTTTCCTAGTATCAGTAAGTCTGCATGCCTGGAGTTCTTGGAAGTGAAGGTTTGTGGATGCCGTTCTATCTTTAGGTTGAGTTCAAAGGACTTGGGACAGTTTGCACTATCATAACCAACATATGGTATTCCATAGACACATAGCACCCTTGACATATTATGTTATATATCTGTGGATGGATAAATATAATGTTCTGCTGTTATTATAATATAGCACATGTGTTTTCGTATCATGACCTATAACTGGTTATCATAGTGCAATCATCCCCTGAGGGCCACCGTCCACAGAGCATAAATTGGCCGTCTGTGGCCATTTTATACGCAATTTACATAGGAAATGTATGGCAATTGTATCCATATATGGCCAATTTATGCTCTGTGGACGGTGGCCATAAGGTAGGTAATATCCTGATGAAGCCAATTGGCCTTTATGTATGACCTCAAGCATAATAATTGCGGATATTATCAAATGTGCTTGTGATAGGTAGATGTAAGCCTGCATGTTTCTTTAACCTGTTGTGTGTTGAATTCTACTGCCTGCATGTGTTAAATGAGTGATGGTTGACATTAGATATACTTGTTAGCTATTGCATCTATTCTTTCCTATTTATTTACTGTTATTCCACAAAAAATACAACTCCTTCTCTAGGCATATCCAAACCATCTCTGACGACTACAGTAATACAAACAGTGTATACAGCTCCCCCTGTGGGGTGTTGCACAGCAAATAACGATATCTTCAAAATATAATGATTATAAAACTGAAGATAAGCATACAATCTTTAAAACTAATCATTATACAAGTATTGAATAAGAAAGCTATAGTTATCTAGTGAGAAATACACTTGTAACGATCACCAGATGGAGATCATCATCATAGCATTTCTAAATTCTTAAGGCTAACGAAATCGTTATTTATAGCTGTGCAAAGGCCCACTGGTGAGTGGGGCTGGTACTAGTGGATTGTCCACCTGTGTGGAATATACACCAATAGTCTGATGCGGACTATTGGAGTCATATTGTTCAATATATAAATTTCTTTAATGTATTACATGAAGCACTTTATGACTGATCGTTGCACCTGATGTGAATTTTTGAAAATCGATGTTTTACTTTCAATGTGAATCTACCGTTCAAACCTATGTATGTGATGAGATCGGGTATTTGTACATTTAACTCTACCATGTGTCCTGATATGACCTCCCTGAGTGAAAAAAAAATCATCCTGTCTGCATTCATTCACAACATCTCTTTAAATTCTATCTGAATTGTGGGCTTATAGGTGACTCATGTACCTCCTCGGCGGAGTGTGCAGGTTCAATGCCGGACAGTGAGTGCTCCGGGGGTGTGTGTGCCTGCAGTGCAGGGTTTACCTCAGAGGATGGTCTCAGCTGTATCCGTAAGTACCTTCTTGTTTCATGCCTATGCTTTAACACATTTTTCAATGGTATTTTTCAAGTCACTTCGAGGAATTATATAGTATTCATTCTTTTTTTCTTTACTAATCGTTTACTTTAATTTTGTATAACAGCCAACGGTGCGTGGAATTAAGATGCTATCTTTTGTAGGAGGTAGATTGAGTTGAGCTGATATTCTCTGTTCTAGAGGGTTTGAATGTAGGAGTAATGGTGTAGTATAGCCTTGCCTTGGTGAGGCAAAGCATCACCCTCTGTAATATTGGTATAATGCAACTTTAAGGGTATTATTAATTTAGGTTTTTTTGTATGATGGTCACCGTCCACTGGGTTCTAATCGGCCGAAGTTAAATTAGAAATGTATGCGCTTCATCGGCCCAAGTTCCCCAGTTGACAGTGGCCATTAAGGGTACTATGTGTTTTTATAGCCCACCCTCCCATTAAAACATAAAATATTTATACAACAGTTGGGAAATATTACCTTATAAATAATAGATGTGGTTACTTATCACACAGAGGGGTTATTTAAATATATTGGGATACTTTATTTCACTTTAGCACCTGGCATTTACATCCTGCATATTCATTAAAACATTGGTATTTTCATGACACCTTAGTCTGTCTTGATATTCTAGCTGTCACTACCACTGAGACACTAACAACAGAACCTGATACCACAACACAACCTGAAGTTATAACAACAGCACTTATCATTGATCCTTCCACCTTGGGTGTGGCAACATCTTCTGATGCACCTGGTACTACTGGTACTCGTGTCGATACATGTATTTAGCATGTTGTCATAGTATAATGCATGCACTTTAGAATTTATGAACATACGATTGTCTAGCATGAACCTACAAGTGCACCTATATATTCTCTAAAAATACTCACTTTGTCATTACTGCTCTTGCAAACACCTATCAGAATATCTACACCACATTAGGTCAAGCAGACACCTTTCCTGATATTACTGTGCTTTATGTTCGTACATTCAAGGAATCTTACCATCGCTATTTGGGAAGGGTATCTGTCATTATATGCTACCCTAAACCCATGTTGAAGGGGTCATGCGATGCTCAAACACATAGACCTTTCTTATAATTCTACACATACTGTGAACAGAAATGATGTTCCATTCTCTGCCTGACCTCTTCTCCTTTTTTTTGAATTATTTTTAAATTAAATTGATTTTCAATTAAGTGAGCAGCTAAGCACAAAGGATGATCTGAACGGCTCGACAAAGAGAATGGATGTGGCTGCTCATAAGAATGCAATGCTGGCATAAACATTTTACAAGAAATATTTTTTAGTGTTGTATTGTCTATCCTGTCAAACTGTATGTACGTCAATGTTTTATTAGGATGATATGCTATGCTATCATTTTGCATGTTTACATGAATATGCATGTCACATTAATTAATTTGTTCATTAAATTTTGTTCATTCTTTGTGACTGTAGCCTCTGTGTACATAAAGCATGTATGTTACTTCCATAAAGCATTTAACTTTGAATAATATGTAATTATATGATAAAGATTTGAATTAGAATATTAGACATTGTTAAAATACTACGTATCTAATGAGGTATAAGTCTTATCTCATTTCCCTTATCTCGCATAATTACAGAGGTGTTTGGGTTATAAGGTGAAACACAGAAAGAAAGCTACACCAGCTAGGTACTACAGCAAGTGATAATATCAGCATAATTTAGTTCATGTCTAAAATCATGAAGTGGACTGTCCAACTACGCTGGATGGATAGTACACCTACATTATGAAGGCTATTATTTAAGTCTTAATTGTTGGATGCACATATTTATGTTGTGCTCTCTCTTTTCTTTTTGTCAGAGGCTGGTGCAAGTCATTCAGAGTAAGTATACTAGTGTTAAATGCATTAATCATATACTATGGCAGATTTTGATTTAGATTGTTTACTGTGTTTATTTGTTTACATATATATTATATATATTGTTATTAACTTGAGTTAGAATTATAATCATTTTGCGTCAACATTATATCATTATTAATTTATCCAAGGGAGGTGACGCAACACAGGACTGTTTGGGATCCGCGTCGTTGGATAAACGGCCCATTCATTAACATAGTAACATGATATAGTTGAAATAATAATAAGTAGAAAAGAACATTTTTATCTGTCCATGTTTGAAGTAGCAATGGCCAGCAGTGACGTCACGGCGTCACGGCGGCAACGCTGGTACTACCCCCTGGGGATCAATACTAGTACTAACTAGTTAGTCCTCATCATAATAAGCAATTTATATTAACAATGCCTCTTTATTCTACAGCTGTGGGTTCACCTGTGAGAATTCCTGGTTCAGTAAGTAACGATTTTTAATTCATTTCTACTATTTTCATTCTCGTAATTTGATTCAATTTAATAATAAAATCTGCTCTTTTTATTCCTATGATTCCTTGAAACTTGTTTACAGGTGTTGCGCTTTGCTTTATTTACAAACCCATTATCTATATTCTGTTAACAGTTCCTGTGTTGGCCATTATCATCCTGCTGCTGGCAATCGTTGGCGTCATAATCCTGTATTATGTTTGCAAGCTTAAGAAGGCGTAAGTTTTACCAGTCATTAGATAGTATGTATATGCTAATGTATAACTAATTGTATTGTTTCAATTGGTATCTACACAAAATAAATAATTTAATTTTCCTTTGCATACGTATTATACACTATGATAATGGTTCCAGGCCGTCATATATTTACTATGAAAATAACAGTTTTAGAAATAAATCGTTTAAAATATCTATAACTATTACATGCATTTCACTGTACCATTAGCACTACCAGCGTCCATATAATTAGGCTAAACATCATCAAAAAAGGTAAAACTACAAGGTGTTGATTGTGAGCATGAAGATGAACACCATTGTCCTGAAAGCATGTGATATGCTATTGTCCTATCTGGTTGCAATAGAGATATTTACCATGATATAAATGTAGACTGGGAATGATTCCGTTTATAAATAGTAATGTAAGATGTGCGACCTAATATTTCAAACCTTATTCCGAAAGCTGTATTGGTAATTAAAGTTCTAAAACTTCTTAGTCTATAATATATATCAGGCGTTAATGTTTATATCAGTATCATAGATATGCACAGCATGAAAGCACATACTTATTATGTTCGTGTTAGATAGAGCATGATTTATTATTTTGTGAAAATTCTAAATGCATGGCACATTAGCTAGGCCAGAAGTGCTGAGGTCTAATTGCATAGGTTTTGCTAGCATTCAGTTCATTAATCATTTCATTCCACTATTTCCCCTGGAATGATCTGCTAGAATGAATGTGGTACCGAGCGGGCATGCCATTTGGTATCATTTAGAAAGTGTTCCATCTATGGTTTAAAAAAAAGATTATCTGATTGCCATGTTTTCATAGAGTATAGATGAAGTAATTTGCTTTTGGTCCCAAATGTATTCATCCTTACAATGGCAATCGTGGAGCCAGTCTACCATCATAAGGCAATCCCCGTCTAGTAAAGTCGCAATAAATTTGGAAGCCAATGTTTCAAAATATTGGCTGAGTATTGGATCAGTGTTGGAAGAGTTTGGGGTATTATTAGGAGAAGATTAAACTGTACTTATTGTGTCTTTTCGTGAAAACATCAAAGATTCCCAGATAAAAGCTAAAACATGTTATCATCTGAATCTCCACAGCAAAAAACGAACTTCTCCAAAGTCCAAGCTGGAAGATCTTATGAAGAAGAATGCCTACTATATCATGAGGCCACCCTCCAAAACTGGTGCCCTCTATGACATTGACGAAGGAAAAGAACCAGAGGATATGTTTGGTAGGTTATATAGTACTCTAATATTATGTTCAATGTGTTATATTCTAGTGGATGTTAGCTTGTAGTATCATGTGTTCCACATTAGTTACTTAGAATATGGACTGGAATGGGTACTTGTCATTCTTATTGAAACCAAAACAAAGAATTATTTAGATTCTTGTGTTTGTAAACTTTCAATAGAATCACTTGTGTATGATAATGCGTTAACTATGCAAAGTGCATGATAGGTTAAATGTATAGTGTTGTTATAGCTGTGGGTAAAAGGTGGTTCCACCTGAATAAAGCCAATAAAAGGTATATTCAGGGTTACACGACCCAATTTAGCAACATAAGGCCCACATACTGGGCCAAGATTCTCAGACAATGTAAACCAGAACAGACCCTTTACGGCATAAATTATATAAGATTTCCTTTAATAAAATCTGATAAAGGGATATAGATTGAGTTTAACACTGGTGTAATTATTATATGCATATTGTTTCTAATTTTGTTGTACTTTGTCTTTCATTTCTCCTTCTTTTTTTAGTATTATTTTATTGTTTAAATTGCTACATATTCATGTTCTGTGTTATGAATTAGCTCGTAGAACTACCACAGAAAGGCCCAGAATACTTGTTCCATCTTGATCTATAGCCCTAACATAGAGGGAAAACATCCACAGACATATACCTCCATTCCTTTACATACAACTGATCACACAAAACATTCAACCCTGAATTTGATCACCAACTGAGCTTTAAAGCACATTTATAACTCTATCTCACGGATTAATATATTGCATACACTCAGATACCAAACATCTTTTTTCAGTCGATGACACGGGTTATCCCGGTTTAGGTAATTGTCCTAAGTGCATTCGCCTGCAAACTAATAGTCTATATTTAAGGGAGAACTGTTCTCAATGATTATACCATATTGTATTCCTCATAAGGTCTATTTCAACAAGTGCATGCACTATCAATGAGGGGCCATCTTCAATAGAATATGTGTATCCTTCTTTTGTATAGCATACTGTTCTCTATCAAGTATGAGTAGAGGAGATGTACTTTTATATTATCTATACATAATAAATACTGAGTAGTATCTATCCCTCTAGTTTCATATAAGATCATGATGTGTAGAACAGTAATTGTCAAAATAGAGATTATTGTGACGGTCGATCTCTTAACAATGATATAATGTGATGTTGTATATGTCAACTCCTTATATCATATTCTTAAGATTAGTATTTTGTATTGCTAAGGAAGATTGATTGTCTAACTCGATTTATGCTATTGCTAAGACTTCCATAACAAGCTTGCAATTAAGTCCCAAATGAATGATAGCTTTAGCCAATAGGTATGAATCATTTTAAGGCTTACTACATACCGTATACAGAATCAACCCATCATGGGTTTTTTCTCTCTAATATTTTGTGAACATTGCGCTTAAGAATAAGGTATAATGAGTAAGTTCGAGAAAACTAATTAGAGTTCCGCTAGTACTACAGTAGTGAATGATCAATTTTACTGTTGAGAAATCATGGCATGCATCGACCTATTTGGTCACCAGTTGAGACAATTGAAAGACTAATTTTCAAAAATGTTCATCGGAGGTAGTCTGACTGATTAAAATAAGTATGTGTTATCTAAGAAGGGAGTTTTATTTGCAGAGGGTTTGGCCTTTCCTGACTCAGACTTCTATTCAGCCAGGCATTTTGCGTCTTTCCCTGAAGTAGAATTATGAAGGGAACCATCAGACTTGGGGTAATTACTGGAGACCCCTCAGCAAACCTCATACCATACCAAACCCCTATACCATACCAAACATCCACACAATCATGATGTCCTATCCAACTTGTAGAAGCACTATTATCTAGACTACTGTCTAAATAGGATATCCTGAGGATATTCTGGTATTTTAGTAGCAAACCCAGAATTACCGGGCAAAGTCGGTTAATAAATTCGGTAAGAAACTAAATGAAGCATTGCATTAATATGACAACATTGCACTATTTCTGTGGCTGCCTTCTGTATCATTCCTATAATTTTGGGGGAAATATACAGTATACAAATTGGTCCTGGATACAGGCCTATAATAATATTGAAATAAATATCAAATATCGTGCAGAAGCAAATTGGATACACCCTAGGAAACCGCACATCCTCCTACTTTTAATGTCAAAACAACTCAAATAAATACCACAAACATTCTAATATCATGCACCTAACAACACCCTCAAAATATCAACTCTTCTATTCCAATACAAAGTAATAGTTAAGTCCCTCAAATAGTACTGATAAGATGTATAACAAGATATATAACAGCAGCTCAGTAGTCTACCACACCTTTCTTACAACACGCACCTGATAAACCTTACATGGGGTATAAGTTGTCCTTAACTCGGCAGACTGGGACTTGGTCAACGATTTTTTTTTGTTCACTCCTAATCTTAAGATTCCAAAACACTCAGGCTTGTACTTCTTATCAAATGCAATACGTGCAACACAGCATGTCTTTATTGGCGAGCTACATTGTCTATGAGATAGCTGACGGTTTTCCTGGGATGTATGGCAATTTTTCCCTCGAGCGAGCTATTAATCTTCTCTTGCCAGCTTCTCAATAATTTGCAGAAGATATTGAAGGAAATCTTACTCATTATATCTTCCATTACTCATGAGCAGAAATGATGAACAAGAAATGTCCAGCTTTAACCCAAAGCAGGATATAATTCCAATTTCGATTTGGCATCATACCACTGTTTTGTACCACCCACCTGGCAGCAACCATCGGCTGCTGTGATACCTTTCATTTCAAATGATCCTGAGGCCAAATATAAAAAGGTGTGTTTCAGGTTCAGGATGGAGGGGAAAGGGTTGGCGTCCATTAGAAAAATTGAAAAATAAAATGACAAAAAAAAATCAATTTAGGGCAATATGTTCATTCTTGCGGGGGCATTGCATTGTATGGAAATGATTCTTGAACATGGGGGTGGACCTGAAACTTAATCTTTTTTTAGGGGCCTAATGTTTTTTTTGTTGTGCTTACCTGATGTGGAGAACAATACAAACTGGCCGCACAATTCCTTGTCACTGCCTCTGTTACCATGGTGACCATACATTTTGTAACCATGGTAACCATCTTTGGGTACTTGTTACAGGTTCAATTTATCCAGACAGCGATTATCTCATGACTTCTGAGGCGCTCAGAAAACATGGCGCCTTCAGTCCGGTTGAGTGAAGGAATAAGTGGCTTAGATTTCTCCAGTAAAGGGAGGTAAAACAAGTGCATTCATAATAACCCCATTGGTTGATTATATTTTGGTTCTGAACTACGCCGGACAGTAAACCATAGTGACCAGGGCTAACTGGAGCACCCATTTGACAAAAAAAATGCTCTGCAAAAATGAATCACGAGCACCTCTGAAATGATTTTGTGAATTGGAATCTATGGAGGAATAGCCCATTATCTGGGATAAAAGAGGCCAAAAGCTTTGGCTTTTAATATAAGCATATGAAATTCCTTCCCCTTTCATAAGATCTACTCTTGTGATCTCAAGGCCTGCCTTGGTCGCTATGACTACGGATATCTGTGGTAGTTTGTATTGTACACACATGTCTGCATAGTACGTGTTTCTAACTGAACCTCTCTCAATCCCTCAGTTCTGCACCTTTGTGTTTCAAACCTTTTTTTTGCGATTTCCCTTAATTTATTGACACAACTATACTCGTCCAGATTGAGCCACATGGATTGACTTCAGACATTCCCAATAAAAACGTTCACTGCCAGGAGCTCCTTTCTTACAGTTGTGTTGGTATAATGTGTATTTCAGCTGTTAACATAATTCACAAGACATAAATGTAAATTGACACTAATAGTTGACTAATATACACAATTGACACATCATTGTATGGAGTTTGATATACAGAGATTAAACCCATCCATAACCTAAATCCGCCTGAAACCAACACCAACCCAAATACAACATTGCAAAAATATACAAAAGAGTGAAAACCCAACAAATGTTTGCTTTTTTAGGTTAGAGTAGAATTAGTATGGTTTGCTGAGGAATTATGTGTTAAGTGTAATTATAGAGAGTTGACTATGTGTAAGCGTATGTATAGGTACCGTGCTTGGCCTTTCGATCACTAGCGTGGAACAATGTAACACATTTGATGTATTGCATGCCTTGCACTTTATATCATAGATCTTATAGTTGATGATTCACATAGACAATTACCAATGAGTGAAATATTAAAAAGACTCTGGTTGGTAAGTAGATGTTTTATGGATTGTAATCATGCTGTACACTGAAACCAATATATATTTGACCCTTCATTAACCTAAGCCTCTTTGAATAGTGACTAAATATTGCATGGACTTCCAGTGAGAACCCTAGCCAAGCACTAAACACCCCAAACCTGCCTCACATGCCCCCTTTGAACCCGCTTGTGCAACATGAAATATAACTGGTTTTACCTAATATTCTCTCTGCTATAAACTGTATGGACATATCTCTAAAGCCTTCTTGGGTTTTATTACAGGAGATATTTGTGGCCTCGCTTTCCCGGACTCGGAGTTCTTGCTCAACCCACCAATCAGTCATACTCCGGACCTCGAGAGGGCTCGAACAATCATGTCAGCGAGTCGTGCCCGAAGCCGCCTTGGTACACCCTCTCCCTTCCCTCTCATCTACCCAACCAATCCTCCGAGAACTGCTGGGAGGAAGTCTGACATGCCTACTGTTGACCTTTGATTGTTGCTGATGAATTTCTAGCCATAGTAAAGAATGCTAGCTCGAGGAAGAACAATGTCTCAGAAAGACTTTACCCTGAGCAGGTACATGATATCTATGATGCTCCACTAAGATTCACACGGATCTTTCCTCTGGTAGTTTAAGGCTGAACAATGAAAACCTTATCTAAACAATCAATGGAGAACAGATGACTGGACACCTTGTCATTGTGCAGGAGTATACTTCCTCTTGGATTCTCTCATAACCAGGCTTCCAAAGCCATACTCTGCATTATAGCTGATAGTATATGCATATATAGACTTGATATATGTGCATGCCAGTCAGCATTTAAATGAAGCCTTAAAGGATAACTCCAGGAGGAAACTTTGACAATGTGAATTATCTTTCGATACACCACTCCAGGATTAACTATACACTAGTGTGTCTCTCATCTGTAGGAACAGGACAAGTGACCTGAAGACTCCTCTGAGTCTGAAAATCAAAATTCCAATAGCACAATAATTGGATCCGGAAGAGAAGGACTGGCACGTACCAGAGAGAAATCATGTGCCAAATGTGAAATAAAGTATTAATGCTGGCATTATCAGACCTAATAGCTACTTCTATGAATAAGTGCTAAGGGGTTACGATTTCCTTGTAAATAGTGAATGCTGTATCTTTCCACAATGCATTTAAAGTAAATATTGTGACTTGGAAGAACAATATTTCTACATTTCTTGAAGTGCACAGAATATACCAACCCTGGAATTGGGACTTATTGCAGGAACGTGTGGTTATTCTTTTGTGTGCCTTACAGCTTCTGAGGCATAAGAGATGTGTACACAAGTATAATGGATCTAATTGTTGGAGATAATAACATGCTACACACCTCACTCTCGAATCACAACATGACTTAACTTCAAGCTTAAGACAATTTCATTTTGTCTATTTCCATTTTTCCTTGGAGAATATAAGGTGTTTTTGAACAATGCTTAGTATGATGTACACATAGGATATATGTATTACATCCATTAATGGTTATAATCCCAGTGATGCATGACAATGATTATTATATATTATTTGTAAACATAGACTCACCACCTATACATTGTCTATGCATATGTTGCTTATATCATAATACTATGTACGTCTCTGATGTAGTTGCCATTCTGCAGTGCTGTGATATTGACTTGCACAATTTGAACATTTAGAAATATTAGAATAGTTATATATGCAAACACTATTATGGACGGCAAGCGATTGCTGTCTATATGACTTCACAGGAAGTTTTCTTCTATAATATGCTAAGGAAAGGAACAATGCAGACTTTATCTGTTTCTTTCTAACATACTTCAAGATATGTTGGCTCATATAAGCCTTTGCTTTTAGTATCCCTTTAAGTAAGCAAATGCTGAGTGTATATGAGTATATATTTACACTACTTCTTCTACGCCTGGGCCCTTACCACACAGTATTATACATGATATTATTTATCCAGGTGGCCAAGGGGGGGGGGCATTAGCTTTGTCCTCCTGTGAGCCCCAACCAGCTTATTCTTAATGTGGAGTTGAGTGCACCCAGGTTGTGCACATTGGAGCCCTGTTCTCAATGTTGGCCTATTAATGGCCAGAGTGTACTTTTCATACTGGTTGATCTGCTAGTCTGCATGTTATATTTGGCACCAGATACCCTGTCCTGACATTACAGGGTGGGCCATCTTAGTTTCCATGGCTTGCTATGTTTGGCATGTTATCCAGTATAATGTGTGCCTTCTGTCGAGTCTGGCAGTACCTAAATACTTAATGCTGGTATTTTGCAGATGAATATACGATTTGCTTTATTGTTATATATAAGGGTCCCCATACTATAAATCATAACATATCATGAGGATTTATGAATGTCTATAATACTTGAGTTGTACACTTTGCATGGGTTGTTAATGATCATGCTTGTTGAAAAGTACTGATGTGAATATTGAAAGGTGTATGATAAATCCTGTTGCTGCAAGTCTGGGTGCTGTACGGTTTAGTAGTATGATAATGTAGTATAGTGTTATATTTGTATTTTATAATCACCTTTCATAAATGAGTAATATAGTGCATGAATACAAACCTTTGTACAACTGTGAGCCTGTTATAATTATGGTAATCATGATTAGATAAACATTATAAATTTCTATCCTGCTAAAGCTTTTTTTAGATTCATGATATTCCTATACTTAAAAGAAATATAGTTTAAACCTTGTAAGAAACAAACACGAAGATGGAATTTGAGTGAATGTCTATAGCCTTACTAAGTATGCAAATAACTCTGTTCATAAAGAGGCTCTCGAAAAATAACCATTATAGCCATGCTTGTAAAGTGGGTTTAACCTTTACTCAACAGTATTATAGGGGTATACGCAAGCTGTATCGACTATTAACTGTTGTACAATCTAAATCGAGACATTTATATCATAGAGGGTATCATGGTAGAATCACAATATGTGTATGGATTGAAGTGATAGCCTCTTGTTGTCTATATAAATACCACTCTCACCCCCTCCACTCCCCACATCCTTAGCTGCGGATGTAAATCTGAATAATGAAAATACATACAGTATATGTAGGATAGAAACCCTTGACAATTCTTTCTAATAGTATGAAGATATCAAATAACTCACATATCATTTCACGTCAAAAGATGCGGCTCAACGTATCTATTTATATTAAACAAAAGACCATCAATTAATGCAATTGTCATGCTTCTGACATCTTACGTGAGCCTTTAACTTTTAATATATCAAAAGGTATATATTAAAAGGTATATCAAACATAGTGGGGATTGTCATTATTGTGTATAATCTATGATACTTTATCCTTTATAAAATGAAAAATACCACCGTTGTATTATTGTTTGTTGTAAATCTGATACTCTGTACTCAACCTGCAAAAATAAATGTTGTATTCAAATACAGGGCCACTTCTTCTAAGACTTGTCATCATTTGTCCCCTCTTGTCTAAAATATTAGCATACATCCATTTTTGTATTGGCTACAAGAACTAAAATCTAGCTTCTTCTTTTTCACTGGCAAAATATAACCATTGCTATGAACTTTTCCGTCAATAAAGTTTTCAACCTTAATTCTAATATCTGTCATCACAAACTCATCTTATAAGACAGCCCAGACTCTGATTCATCAGCATAATTATTTTGTATATATTGGTATAATACCAACATACTATTATCCGCTAACAACAAATAAATCTGAGAAGAGAGTCCATGTAGGGTAGATTCACCACTTTGAATTGGTCTGGTCCATGTTGTTTTACGAGCTACTTTTAAGGTTAAGTTCTCATAGAGGATTTGTCCATAAGCTTCAGATATGAACCAAACTTTAGGCATTGCCCTGGAGAACAACACTCATGATATCTTACAAGGCCATATATCAGTTAATAGTATTTAAATCCATGATAGTAATAAGATATATCAGAGCATTCAGAATAGGTCCTTTCACCAAGTCAGCCAAAATGCACCTTGGATCAGCCATCTTACAGTCACCAGAGATATGTGAAACAAACCAGTTATTTCAAAATCTTTATGAATGACTTGACTGTCATGAATGCATGTGTAGGGGCTAGGGTGGTTACTATTATAGTTGTGAGCAGGTTCTGCTGGGTGTTGGTTCCGAACCCTGTTCCGTAATCCTGGGAGTCACAACAGGTGGCAGCATCTGTCGTGGCTCCGAGGTACGGATAGGGGGCGCTATAGGTGGTCTGAATTTTCATTTTCTGTTTTGTCAAAACAAGTCAAACAGGGGTACTTCTGACTGATATTACAGTATAAAAATCAAAAGGACAACATGAATGTGTTGTAGAGTATATACTTGTAAAACACTTCAATTTTTAATTTAGTGGTATTTTACTATTACCAGATGCATAGTAAAACTGTAATTTCATGTCAAAAGTGGTTGACTCAAAGTATGTGTGGTGAATCTAAGGGAGTGATCATTTATTATCAACAGGGGGGGGGTGGTGGGTTTGGGGGGGGGGGGGGCAAAAAAATTTGGACCCCTTGACCGGGGGGGGGGGCAAAAAAATTTGGACCCCTCTTGGGGGGGGGGGGCAAAAAAATTTGACCTGTTTTGAGCCAAAAAGCCCGCGCGTTACTATGCTTCAAAGGGCCCGCGCGCGAGCCGATTTTCGACCCTAAGGGGGGGGGGTAAAAAATTTTGACCCCTTGACCGGGGGGGGGTGTAAAAAATTTCGCGCGCTCCGCGCGGAAACCCACCACCCCCCCCCTGTTGTTAAAAAATGATCACTCCCTAACCTATATTTTAACTGTATGGCATATTGGGTTCTCTCACAAGTCCCCAGAGGGCAGCACTGCATTGCACTGCTCCTGATAAAGGACCTTGAACTCCTGACCTGACCTGGATCTAACCCGGTCTGTCAGGAGGGAACAACTTACTATTGCACCACAATACTATGTGTATACTACCCCCTACCTGATCTTGCACCACTGTACCATCATTATACATGGATCTAATTTAGTTGTGGTGTCCTGGGGTGCACTGACTAGGCCTGACACACCTGGGTTAGTGGATAAACACCCAGATAAACACTGAGTGTGTGTGCCTCACACTGTGTTGTGTGTGTCAGTGACGGCTCAGCTGGTCTGTCCAGGCCTGTCTGTCACTGCCACGCCTCCAGACAGACTCATGAGACAGACAGCTAGGTGGTAGGAATATAAAGTGGTCTATAGTCTGTACTTGACTCTTAGGCACACATCCTCAAGGATCAATCGATAGCCTAGGCTGCTACCGGTCTCCAGACTTATTTTCTACAGGAGCACAGAATAAGGGGTAAGTACTATTATATACAAATTATATCATGAGACCTTTATAATATGAGATATTATGAGATTTTGTAACCTAAAATATTTTGATGAATTTAGTAGGGCTAAAATTCAATAGTGTTATTGGGAGACGTATCACCTTTTGCCTTGCATTTCTGGATTGAACCTCTTTAATTCCTAAAATATATGCTGTCTTGTACATGATGCATGATGTGTTACTGATCATACCATCTTCCTCCTAATATTGCATTCAAAGTCAAAACTAGCTAAGACTGATAAATTGTCGTGTGATCTCTTCATACAAACCATGAGCTGATAAATCTGAACATAATTCATTCACCTTTTTATTAACAAATGAGATATTCAATTACCTGTGAATGTTTACTTGATTATGTCTTGCAGAACGATGGAGAAGTCACATAAGAGTGCCCTCATCATTGCACCACCCATTTCACTGTGTAACCAGATACAGGAGATCAGAAAGTAGGCACAAACAGAGGATCACTGCCTTTGGGAACATTCACAAATGCTGTCTCCTATTTTGGAACCTTTTACAAGATCCACCCGTTCCCCTGTCACTATTTTGTGAAGATCATTTTTATAGAAATGTGCTATGTCACGGGCCAAGTTTCGTCTTTCAGCCTAAAGGCCTCCTCTCCACCCCATAGCTTGTGACATCGTTTGTGGACGTTTCGTTTTATAAAACATGATATAAATATTTCTAGGGCCATCTAACTTATTCCTGAATTACCAGTACAAGGGAATCTGTAGTGTCGGCTGTACTGTTAAGTTCTATTTATAACTCAAACTACAAAAATATAAAAGGGGCCCTCATTCCAGAGGTATTAAGTTATGGGACAGAATAAAACTAAACGTACAGTTAGCCCCCTCTGTTGCTGCCTTTAAGAGGCTGTACAAGTCTACTCCTTTAGACCCGCCTAAACAAGTATAAAAGTTATTAGCTTACAGTTCTGGTGATCATGTCTAACCATAAAGCAATGCCCCCCTTTTTGAACAAAGCATAAGTTCAGCTGGTTGTTAGTGATTACACTAGCTCATTGGGACAGGCCAAATTCCACACCCATAGCCACGAATTTCTCCGTAACGCCCATACATGACAGCACCTCATTCATCCATCATCCATCATCCAAAAACTTAATGGTTCTCAACAGCTCAGCAGAGTACACGGCTAATACTCCCTGGGAATAGGTAGCTTATAGCTACAAACAGAACAGTTTATAAAAGAAGAACATTATCATATTTATCTATTTTACAGTACCTTATTGACTGTAAATCCTCTATAATCATATACCACATTGTTGTTATAAATATAAGCAAGCCAGATCGAATTCATTGTAATACAAGAAAAAAATTATCGAATATCATGAAAATGAATAAAATTTTGTTAACCAAAAAAAAACAAAAAAACTCTTTAACGGTTATGCTAGTGCATGATCAATATATTCTGATTGAAATTCAGATTGAAATTCAGGACAATAAACCGTTATAAGGTACATACTAAATAATGAATATGTTCTGCCCCTCTGTTAGGAAACATGACAGGGCCTATGAGAGGTGGATGCCCCATATCAACATGGTCTACCCGTTCTACGAAGACAAGGGCAATGTGTTTGCGCAGGAGACAAGAAAAATGGGCCTGCATTTTTCTGATGTAAAGCCCTTCAAAGTAAGTACCGATATATTCAAAGTACTGGAGTAGTGAATATATCCTCCTTGTATAAAATCATTACTTAAAGAGTTATTGCCAAAATTCTTATCTAGACCTTCCAATCAATGTTGCACTAATTCCGATAGTCTTATTGGGGTTATCTAGACAGCATTAGACATGCAAAAAAACATTAGGGTTGCTTTATCGGTTATGGTGAAAAGAACGTGTGGACATGAGGTCTACGACACAGGTTGTGGGTTATACTACATTGCTTCTACATATCTGATTATAATTCTTCTTAAATTCCAGATCTCATTTACTAAGGAGTCTATAGGTTTCTTCCGTCACAACAGGCACACCGTAGTCTGGATACGTCCCCTGATGCCTCCACCTACTCAATCCCCGCCAAAAACTAAAACCCCTAAACCGAAGAAAATTACCAAACCGAAGGTACTACGACCCCCAGTCCCAAAACCAGTTAAGAAGATGCCAGAGCCAAAGGTATGTTAACTTGATGTATTACTCTAGAACAAATGTCTCTAGCTGTCAAGACAGAGCTTAGGTCACTCAAAAAAAAAGTTGTTTCTCATCACCAAATAGTGAAAAATATGACAAGGGCGTGTTTTTTTTTGTGTTTTTTTTTGTTGTTGTTGCTTTTACTCGCGGCATAAATGTATAGGGAAATTTGGATTTTCGCGATCAATTTTCACATTTTAGTAATTCAGAATTGATCAGCAAAAGTTATTATAATGCAAACTTATTCCTAGCTGACTGCATTATTGACAGCATATGCTTTAATCTGATACCAAATTTGCCTATATTTCTCCAATTTTAACATATCTTTCACAAAAAAAAATTGTAAAAGACGGGAAAAGCGATATGAGGGAGGGAAAGCTCAACCATAGTCCAAAGAGCAGTCCTTTAGGTAGACTACTTTGTATCAGAATCGACGTACTAGATCTAGAAGACGCCCAATAGTACACTTTAACATTTCTTAATATCAACATCAAACTGTTTATAATTATGTTATTAATGTATATTTTCAGCGTGTGGTCCTGGCCCCAAAGTCCTTCCCCAAACCTGCAGCTCCCACTGTGCAGCACCAGCAGCACACACTGATAGGATACCCTGACCCAGTCCCTGCCAGCACCAGGAACTACGCCCCTGCCACAGGTCTAGATGCCCTCAGTACTGCAATGTGGACACCAGAGGATACCAGACGGGGGATCAGACTCGCCCAGCAGTCCTGTACGTCTGGCCTGGATGCACTGAGGTTTGCCTTCTGTGGTCTCCCTGAGGAGAATGAAGAGACTTACCTCAGGCTGGAACATCAGCAGCAGGACTCATCATCCAGGTATATGACATTCACCAAGGTGCTTAGTGATGTAACCCCAGTCCAGCAGGAGGCCACAGAGGCCGCCTCCAGTGGTGGGCAGTACACCCAAGACTTCCCAGCACTTCCTGACAAGCCCTTAGTGTCATCTTCTAGTGAAGAGTCTGACTCTTCAGAGAGTGATAGCAGTGAGGAGGAGGAGGAGGAGGGGGATGAGTTTGCTGAGGCTCTACCTGAGCGTTCAGATGGCCACCACCCCCATGTAATACAGCTGCAGCATGAGTTAGAGCGGCACTACCCGGACCTCAACGATCTGGGATCCCGCTCCGAGACAGGCTTCCAGCCCCACCTAACCCTAGGACAGTTTGACAACTTTGAATCCCAGACCTTCATAAATGAACTCAAGAAGACATTTGTGGATGTCACCTTTGAGGTGAAGGAGCTTCAGATTATTAGTCGCGTTGGGCAGCTGGATCCATTTAAGGTCAAGATGACTGTACCTCTTGGAGGAAATCAGGCAAGCGTCCATATTTGATGATTCAATGGTCTAACACTTACACATATTGAGGGCTACTGAGCAATGCATTTCACACCTTGATTATATCCAAGAGCCTATGCCGCTATGGTTAAGTATGCATCATACGGGAGTTGTCCTTTTTTTCAACAGGGGGGATCAGTTGAATTTCATGCGGGATTGATGAAATTTGTTTATGTTTCCCCTTTAAGGGGTCCAAATTTATTCTAGTCCCCCCTAAATCCCCCCCCCCACCCCGTTATTAAAAGAAATCACCATTCCCTAACTTCCTCGTAAGTGAGTTATGTAATGATAATAAAAAATGGTAGAGTTGCTGGCAGTCTGTCTGGGTTATTTTACAGGGGCTCAGTTACATGTGGGTTATCCTTTACATAATGGATTTTAAGCATCACTAATTTTGATGCGAGTAAATGCCATATTATTATGCAGTAGTTAAAGGTCTAAACTTTTGTACACCAATGTATAATGGAATTACATTCCATGTGGGAGAACATTATATTCACAGAGTAGTCTACGATTGCCAATAATGCAAAACGTTATGTTGAAATTTATATTGAACTGAGATCGCTATTTGAAATGGCAATGACAGAAAAATATAGAACAGATGTAATCGTTGATATGGATGGGAAGGTACGTGCATATTCTATAACACTTGTCGGAATCAAGGAACAGGACAGTACACTTTATTATTCACCAATTGTGATAATCACTATATCGACATCATATTCAGTATAAGGTTATGCGCTTACTTCACAATGGAGTTTGTTATAACGAAGCTTAACTGTAACAATAAAGCATAATTTGTTATAGAAAAGCGTTACAAAAATGTTTTCTTGACTACAAATAGGCTATGATTGAATCATTGCGCGTTACAGCATGATGGATTTGATGGATTAGTGGTTAAGCCTTCCCCGGGTCACTTAAGTCTAAAATAGAGCTCACCTACTGTCTATAATGAGAAGCCTAGCAATAATTCAAATTCAAGAAATGCCCTGAACTGCAAGTTTCCAGTATGAAGTCATCACAGGTACTGACAGTAACATGAAGTTTCCCATGGTCAGTCCGAGTGATGTCATGTAGCTATATGGTAATCTCTGGAAGCATTTTTCACAATGTGGGAAATTTTAGTTTCACGATAGTTCAACACACAGTCATTGCCAGTCTCGGCTGGGTAGGGTTGCATCTACACTGCCTTGCACTAGGGTAAGCCTTTGGTCGCTTCTCTACCCCCACCTTTTCCAACGCCACTGCCAATTCTCTATCGTCAAGTGAAGTAGCAACATACAAGCACCAATGACATGGGCCGTACATGCCTTATGCATAATATTATAAGGCAGCAATAATACATGAGTATGGGTTCAGTAATAGTTCTTCATCCGTTTTAGCCAAGGCGTGTATCAAACTTGTACCTTTCCTATGTATTGTCAGAAACCCATGTCTCTTGTGTGTAGGAAACCGATTCCTTCTCATATTCACATCACAATTGTCTCTGCCGATATACACTGTCGTTCTAGTAGCTGCCCTGGCTCGGGATGTGAGTGTCTCACCACGGTTAGGACCGTGGGGGGTCCCACAATGATGAGTACTTGGTAGCAGCTACATGGGCGTAGTCCGGTGGTGGCAGAACCTGAAAATCAAACAACCAAAACGGATGATTAAGAAGACTTAATAAGTGCAAACTTGCAACAATTATTTATCAGAGCCGTACTGTCAGACCTCAGATGAGTTTGAGTTTGAAAAGGTTTATTGACAGAAAATATTCACAATACATTGCGCTTTTCAAAGGTCTATCAGTTCACTCAATATGGAGTATTGATTCAATAGATACCCTTTTACAATCCAATATGATGTTACAAAGGTAATACATTTATGAGTATATAGAACAGCTTCATAGGGTTCTACACAGAAAACACAGGACAAAACATCATAGGCAATGAAGCGAGTATACATGTACATTTTCAGTAGGCTATACGGGGATTCAACTCTCTCCTTCTGGTACATTAAACATCAAATACGCAGCTTCTATATATTATAACTTTGACACAGCTATGCTGGGCTGACTCATCCCTCCACACGTCATGGTGGCTTATCGATAAGTCACAGTGCCTCACCGGTGAGACAGTATTAAACATCAGTATAGTCATACGTTCATACATTCATATTCATAGATTATAGACATGAGTGACACCATTGGTGACTCTAACTACACCAGTCTACGCAATATGTCATCTTTTTTGATTGCAGACACGAATATCTCATGGCTCAGTAGATTTTGAGTCTCTGCTTCAAGCTTATTCCAAATTAGCATTCCCCTGTACAGAGGGCTATCACGATATAATTGACCTCTCGGTCTTTGTAATTTCAATTTACGTTTGGCGTGATTGCGCAGCACCCGAATAGGTACCATTACATTCTCAGGATTTGCGACATGTTTATATACAAAACCAAGGAGGTTAACATTGCGTCTATCAATGAGTTTTATACAGTCACAAAGAACATGTAAATCATCCACTCTAGTTAGGCGTGGGTCGTCAATGTCTAAACAACAACGTAAGCATTGGTTTTGTATAGTTTGTATTCTATTGGACAATACAGCTGGGCCACTTTCTAAAACAATATCACAGTATTCTAGGGCTGGGAGAATCATCTGTTTATACATAAGTATGGCGAGATCCTTGCCCATATATTTTTTCAAGCGACGCAGATGTTTTAACTTGGTCCATCCTGAGTTCAGGACCCTTGTGCATTGTGGCTTAAAGCTAAGTGTTGCGTCGATCAGTACACCTAAGTAGTTAAATATCTTTACCACTTTCAGAGACTCGCCTTTCAGCGTTAGTCCAAATTGACCATAGTTACTTGTATCCTGCTCACCATAACACCAAAGCACCTGAGTCTTACTAGAGTTTATAGTAAGTCTGAACGCATCACACCATGCACTTAGTCTATCTAAATCATCCTGAATAGGACCCTGTGCTATAGCAGGATCTCGATTACTAACCGAGATCGCCAAATCATCGGCATACATGTAAAAATTTGCATGTCGTAGAACATCAACAATTTTATTTATATATATGACGAACAGTAGTGGCCCCAAGACCGAGCCTTGGGGCACTCCACATGTTATGTGTTTAGACGATGACATTGGCTTACCGCTAATGAATGTGGTTTGACTGCGATCTGTCAAATAACTCTTAATCCATTTAACACAGCTTTCTGAACACCCGATCGATTTCAACTCATTCAGGAGGAGGAGGTGGTCGACTGTGTCAAAAGCCTTTCTCAGGTCGAGGAAGACCACAGCCGCCACCTCCCCCCTGTTACGACTCTCATAAAGATTTTGAATTAATCCTACACAGGCGTCAGTAGTTGAACGCTTAGGCATGAACCCGAATTGTTTATTGCTTATTATGTTATGTGTTATGAGGAAGGCCATCAGCTGACTATGAATTACCTTCTCTATTAATTTAGAAAAAATATTTAGTTGACTTACAGGTCTCCAATTATTCACCAAACTTAAGTCACCACTTTTTGGTAGAGGGATGACGACCGCGCTCTTGAGGTCGTCTGGGAATTTTTGACACCTGATAGAACTATTTATTATATTTTGTAGTAGTTCAGGCTTACAAGCCAGAACATCCCTAATAACTAGTGCCCTCATGTTTTGAATACAGGAAGATTTGTTAACCTTAATTT
Organism: Harmothoe impar; assembly: GCA_947462335.1. Taxonomy (NCBI): domain Eukaryota; kingdom Metazoa; phylum Annelida; class Polychaeta; order Phyllodocida; family Polynoidae; genus Harmothoe; species Harmothoe impar. The sequence continues at coordinate 25,544,812 of OX381721.1, forward strand.
TCATGATTAGCTTCCTTACATGGTTGATGTCTACCGGTACTAAGTCTAATACCGGGCGTCCAGCATCGACTTGCACTAAGTCTATCACATTTACAGGACCAAAGACCCGAGCAAGGTTGATGCCCACTTCACTATAGAAAGTATTCACAAAGTTAGGTAGGTCTATGTCAGGTACAAAGTTACCTGTATCATCTTTTAACTTCATCAATATTGACTTCTTTGGGCCTTTCCATATCACAACAACCTCAGCCCAAAACCGTGATGGATCATCTTTAAAGCGTTCAAGTTTGGATTTGATATCCCCTCGTTTATTTCTAATTAACAACCGATTAATCAGCTTGTCAAATGCTCGTACACGCAACATCTTTACATTTCTATGTCCAGGTGGCACCTTCCTTGCTGCCCTTAGTAACCTGTTCTTCCTATCAATTAAACTCACAATATGAGGGGTGAAACCTGACGGTACATCAATACGGTGTTTAAAAGTTCTAATTGGGTGAACCTTGTTCAAGTGTACAGTGATCCTCTTAACAAGTTCTCTAACTTGCTCATCAGCAGTTATGAAATCTAACTGAGACCAATCTACACTACCCACAAACCGTACAGATTTCTCTTTATCGTATCCTTTATACGACCTACCCTTAGTCTCAGAGCACTTTTTGGAGATTACAATTTTCTCCATCTTCTTCACAACATACACAGGCGCGTGGTCTCCAAACATATCATTCATGACACCATGTACACTCACATTTTGGCAATTTGTGTACACGTGGTCCAATGTTGACCTACCATATGGGTGAAAATATGTTGGTTTAGTGTTGAGATATTTAAGTTTTGTATCCTTCAAAAACCGAAACAGTGTTTTACATTTGGGATTATTTCGTGTTAAAGTATTTACATTTAAATCGCCCATTATCCAGATTTCTCTATTATTGAATACCGGTAGTTTTAATAAATTTTTTAACTGATTATAACAGCGTAACACGCTAGATTTTTTTGGTGGCCTGTACACTGTCAGGATTATACGGTACTTATGTCCCGGAAACTTGGTCAGGATACCCAGGCATTCCAAATCCCTACCAGTGAAGGTCAGTTCATCAAGGACAGTGGTATAGGGTTCATATATCTGCGCTATATAACACGCAACACCCCCACTTTTCCTTTTCTTGACTAGCCTATCCTGTCTAAGGATTTTCATCCCGGGGAGATCAACGCACCAATCTGCATCAGTCTCATCTAGCCAGGTTTCCGTGACACTTATATGATCAACTTTAAAATCGATCCTTTTAAGTTTTTCCATCTTACTATTCAAACTTTGGACGTTCATATTCAACATCCGCAAGCCTTTTGTCAGACCAAGCTGTGCATAATTAAGGTACGCCATAACATTCGCGCAAACCCCAGCCGTATCTAGTTGTTTTGTATACTCTACCTATATTCTTAAACATGACTACAAGTGCAAACATATAGTTCTCAGGCGCTATAACATAGGGCTCAGAGTACAGAGTGACTTTATGCCGTTGCATGTTGCCACTCTAGGTGCGTTTAGGTAATCGACAAAAACACAAGTACAATAATATCACATGTTCATTGATTACCCACACAGGATATAGATAGAATGAATGTATTATGTAGGCATATAAAGTAAAGCCCTGCTAATTAATTAGTTCTGCTGTTAACGTAAACAGTACAAAATTCTAAATAAGATATTAAAGAACCGAGATTAGTATTTTCAGTATTAATAATATCAATACCCCCGAGTAGTAATAGTCATAAATAAAGACATCTTGCGCGCTCATTTACAGGAACATAGACTAACACATTTGACATCTATATTTTGACGTCAAGTTATGCAGCAAATCCAATATGAACATAAGGTTTTGTTACTTATCAGTCAAATTCATTTCCTTCATGCTAACACTATACGTATTTCGTGTACCTCATGTATATAACATACATCACCTACATAACCGGTATTATAACCAACAAACAATGTTTATATTTTCTTACAAGAACCACTGATGTCTAGCGGAGTTATATATAGTACCCACATATATTTGGAAAATGCATAGTTATGTCCGTGGTATTAAACAGTACCGAAATCACATGCGCTAATGTATCACCTAGCGAGTACGCATAATATGTCACAAATTTCCATCCAGCACATTGTAATTTTACCAGAACTCAGTATAATATATTGCACAAGTCAATCATGCCTCATGTTAAGTTATTATTAGATTAATTTTATATACTAGTAGATCATAACATGTGTAATCAATCTGCTCAAGTAAATGAGAACATGTTTCTACCGAATCAATCATATTAGCTTTACAATTTTATCACATTTGATGTCTGTTTACATTAATAAAGGCAGAATAACATATACCAGGAATAGATAGCTCATGACAATTGATTGCAGCCACAGGGGACAATGTTGTTTGTTGTCATTGCAGCGGCAGATTCGACTATCAGTGCCTAGCCTACCAGTCCAGCACGTCAAGACTGTCAATCACTGCGTCTGTAGTGTCTCTGTGATAATCATGTACAGGCCTCACCCCATCATACAGACGATTGTAGCGATGTGTCCAACGGCCGTTGATGGGACTCAGGGTATGGATGATCCTGTCGATTCTCGGTGTGGGTGTCGCCCTCATAGCATTGTAGTTCAAGAGTAATGCATTAAAGTTGAGCACTATCTCCTCGCACAGATGTTGGTGTATATGGGATCCCAGTCCCATTTTCATGTTGGCAGTGTTAATGTTCATACCGTAAAGGGTACCTACTAGTACAGTGACATCAGGTCTGATTTTAGAAGCAGAATCCACAAGGTTATGCACTGCAGTCATCACCCTCCCCACATTTACGTCTACATCAGTGGTCCTTAGTGAGGCACTACGTGGGCCCTGGACTATGTAGCGCATGTTTATATCATATTCAATATCAAATATATCATTTAATCCCGGTAGAACCACTATTATGTCTATAGGTGCCGGGTCAAGTAGTCGTATGCTTACTAGATCCGACAGGTTCTTTGTTGTTGCTCCCGGAGCCACCAGGACTCGTCCTAGATTGGGGATTCTCGGATGTGCATACTCATCAAGAAAACGTAGGCGGTTGTCTCCTATTATATCAACATGCGGGTACATCATACTCGCCATTGCTATTGATTTGGGAGGTTTTCAATCGAGGAATCAGACGCATGCGATCGATCATCGGGCTGCAAAGTCAGGTCTCCGCCGCTGTCGTCTTCCAAGGTGAAGGCCGTCTCGCCTGAGGTCTCGTCGTCCACGAGAGAGCCTCCTTCACTCTCCCCCCACGTTTCTTGTGTTGCTGGGGACGCCGCGCCGTGGTCTTCACTCTCCGCCCGAGTCTTGGAGCCTTTTGGCGCCCTGCCACTCTGCGCTGCGTGTACACTTTGCAGTTTATCGCGGAGTTCCATCAGGAGTAAACCAAGTGTGTTTTTGCCTTTGTAATCGCCCTTATTAAAGACTGGATCATCGTATCTAGCCTTGGCTCCCCAGAACTCGTTTAAAGTAGACTCAATCAGCTGTTGATCGCCTGTGTTTATTAACGCTGCCTTTTTGTCCGGATTTTTGATGAATTTCTTTAATAGGCTGATCCGCATTGCTGAGATCTGCATTTTGTCCCAGCCTTTCAATTCATCACACCCATCAGCGGCACGTTTGGCCTCCAGGCCAGTCATGGTCTTCATCACCGCGTCCGCCCTCTTAGCATCACCATTCTCAGTGCATCGTAGGTACTGGAACAACTGTTCGCTACTATGGAAGTTCATACCGTCGTGTTTAATTATGCACGGGTGGAAGTTACTCAAAAAGGCTCTGGGGCCATTAAAGATGATTCCCGATGGTGTGGACTTTAGATTCAGTGGACCACCTCTGGCAAGCAGTGTAGCCCTCCTAACCACTTCTTCTATAGACAGATTCTCAACGTCGACTACTTCTGCATTAGGTGCATTATTCCTGGACTTAGTTGTCCTTCTCAATTTTGGGGTGACATCCTTTTTGTACTCTTTCTTCTTTTAGACCATTTGTAATTCACACGACATATTTTCCAATTAATTTCTAACGTACGGACATTCACAGATTGGAACAGAATAGTATATTTTTGAGTGATGTTTAGCCATGAATGATGTTGTTTGGTGAAAGAACCTAATAAAATGCTACCCACCTCCTCCTCAATTGTTGGTAGGTCGTATCTGGAATGCAGTGCCTGAGAGTAAAGTGGAGGCGTTGGTGTTTGAGTTGAGGTTGATGGTGTGGGTGTAGGTGATGAAGGTATTGGCGGTGATTTAGGTGACGTAGGTGATGACGGTGACGTAGATGGTGACGGCAGTGTCAACGTCACGACTGCAGTCTCGTCTTCAGCACTGAAGTTGACGCACATGCCTGTTGCACCGTGACTGGTTGGAGTTTCTGTGTCGGTCGGCGAACTGACCTCTGAGTCTAATAAGTGTGCCCATGATGGAGAACTGCGGCGACCTGTTAAGACGACATCAAATAGATCAGAAAGGTTGCAGTGCTACATAGATCAGCTGGTACAATCTTTCTGCTTTAAAAAACAACAATTTCCTAGGTGTTGTTTCAAGCGACCTGAC